>JALGPY010000004.1:145590141-147998891 GCA_023055425.1 Linanthus parryae
CCAAATCCCACAGATCTTAGTACACAGATATAAATGCATTCATTAACTTCCAATTTTTCATCAGTTGTCTCTATGCACACTGTTAGAGAGCACTGGAAAAGAGCACAAGACTTCCTTGTAATTAACTAATCATACATTATCAACCTACTTGTCCCATTCAAACAAGAGGCACTAGGTGGTGAATTAAATATTTTCTGTGAGCAAGAATAAAACTTCTGTTGAGAAATAAAGTTCAGATGACTAACTCTTTGAGAACAGCAGACAAAGATACTTCTTTTAACTGATCTACTTACAAAAATATCAGGTATTCAGTATTCCAACTTGAATATTAGCTGACCATTCAATTAGTATTCCCCCTTTGATGCCTAGTCAATCATAAATGCACTGCTCATAGAGTCAAGGATTTCTTTGATCTTGTTGAAGTTTAATGGCTGTATGAACCATTTAGCATCCTTACAGAGCAATTAACAATTTCTATAATAAGAGAACTCTAAAAGTCTGCTTGTAAGAAGGAAAATAACATTAAGCTCGAGCAGCTTCATACAGCCAGGATGCCTCTATACTTATGTTCTTTACAACTGCAGAATCCAAGTCAGTTCCAATGGCCCCAGGAGATTTCTGCATTCCATGGGGTTTGAGCATCAGACATCAGAAACCCAGGCATTATCCCTAGTCCAATCCCTTAGGCCTCGTTTGGGTAGCGGATATGATAAGAAGGGATGTGGCATATGCTTGGGATATGAGGTAGGATATGTATGCTGTGGGATAAGGCCGTTGGCTTGCCGCGTTTGGAAGTTATAGGATATGGAGAAGGATATGTGTCAAAGGCGTCCGTAGTACTCTCAGTGTTGTGACGAAATGCAGGTCATGGGTAAAAATTGTATGTAATAATTGCATGTAGAAAGGAGAGTGTTATGATCACTTTAGTATAAATTGTACTTCCTCCGTTCCCTCTCTTTCTCTGCGGTTTGACTTTTTTATCGGTAACGGGGTCACTTTGACCCAGTGAATTGAAAGAGAAGGAACGGAGGTAGTATGTATTACCTCTTTGTAGAAGTTACAAAACAATTCAAGAATACTTCGTCTTGGTTTGAGACGTGTTCGTAACTTCTCTTTTTTCTAATTTGAAAATTGTTGATAAGAACTTGGAAGAGACTTCTTTATTAAATACTTCCTCCGTTCAGGCTCTATCTTTGTTAATGAGATGGCACAGGTTTTGAGGAAATTTGTGCCAATGTCAAAAATATCCCCAACCAATTCATGAATTTACAGAAGAAACAGAACAGATCAAGCAACATCAATTTACAGATCCATACATCAATTTACAGAAGAAGAAGAAGCACAACAGAGAGAGAGAGAGCAACGGGGCGCTGCCTGGAGGACGAAGAACCGACCAGTGGGTCGTCGATCCGTCGGGGGCTGGAGGCACCGCTGATGGAGGCTGCCAGATCTGGAATCGATCGATCGATCGATCGAGAGAGAGAGAGAGAGAGAGAGAGAGAGAGAGAGAGAGAGAGAGAGAGCAGGGAAAGAACTACCTACCGACGCCTCGATCAGCCTTGTCCTCCACCGCCACCTCGATCTGCCTCCTCGTCTTCCGCCACCTCAAACCACCGGGATCTGCCTCCTCCTCGTCTTCTGCTCGCCGTTTCTCTCTCACCGATCTCTCAGGCCGTCGTCCTCCTCGTCTTCTGCTCATATCTTTTTCTTCTCTCTCTTTCTTTCTCTCCATCTCTGTCTGTTTTCTCTCATCCCAACGTGGGTTTAATAGGGGAAAATGGGGAGTGGTGGGGTTGGGTAGGGTAGGGTTGAAACGTGAGGATAGCTTACGAGTAAATCTGTCATTTACCTTCTGAAAACAGGCCCAAAATAGAAAGGTAAAGATAGAGGGAGAACGGACTGAAAAGGAAAGTGTGAAGATAGATAGAGAACGGAGGAAGTATATAGTACATAAAACCCAAGAGTCAGAATAACTAAGGTGCAAATAAAAAATATTTTTGCAAAGAAAGTATCTAAATTAAGAACATTATTTAATTAATGAGAACTACAAAACTAACCGTCCTAAATAATAATTCAACGGGACATTACCAATCCAGCAATCTCTAAACATTTTTCAAGATGGAGTTTTTTGAAAGCAATCTAAAGCTCGGTTCGGATTTGAAATTCACTTTTTGTCCCAATACAAATATAATTTAACTATTCAAGAATTTTGCTGTAATCAAATTTTATGAGTAGGATAGGGTTTGAGGATGGTTGGTTGGTATTTTGCTGATAGAGTGGGGGTATTTTAGTCACAAAAAAACACCCAAATCCCCTCCAAATCTTACCCGACCTTATACCACCTCCACCATGGGATATGTTTCAAGGCAAAAATGGCGGGAGGAGGATAAACATCAGATTTGATATCCCTCCCCATAACCGCTACCCAAACAGCGGATATGATTTGGGAGGAATATCATATCATATCCGACCTCCATATCCGCTACCCAAACGAGGCCTTGTGGTTTAATTCGGGATGGCTCCTCAATCCTTGTGACTAGTTCAGACACAAGACTAATAAATAAAAATAAAAGGAAGAATATTCATCATAATGTTGCCTTTTCTATCACGACATATAGCTAAATGACTGAATTGACCGTTTGACCTTCTTAGATTGTGCCTAATGCCTATATGCTCGGGAAAAATACCCCAAATTGCTAGCGTGAAAACAACACAGTATAGAATTTAATAGACTCCTTGATCATGTTTATCGTATGAAAGACTCAATTCCTCAAGAAGAAATCATATGCGTGCAACCCTAGAAAGTGGAAATTACTGAAAAGAAAAGACAATGTTTCCTTCTTTTTAACTTCCAAATAATATCACCATCTAAACGTTGATTTTATATATCACATCTAAACGTTAACTTTTAATTTGCCTATATGGTAAGAACAGTAGAATTAGAGATTTTTATTGCTTCAATAGACACACAAGACTTAATCATGTGTTTTAAACAAACTACATGAAGATATATGTTTCACTCTCTATAATATGTTCTTGTTCTTTGATTGCTAACCAGGGCCGGCTCAAAAGTTTTTGACTGGGACAAAATATTTGAAGCCCTTGCAAAATTAAAATTCAAAGATTGTATCAAAATCTATCAGAATCTAGTTGGAAAAGGTGCGCAAAAGTACTCATTTGTATGTATACTATAAACATAAAGGTTAATGAATTAAAAACATAAACACGGATCATTATACAGTTTAATCATTCGTGTGACGCAAGGCTACCGAAGAATCATTAATGGTTCCCTCTCAAATTTTGGTGCCCTAAGCAGAGAAATAAATGTCTTCCAGGTTAATCCGGCCCTGTTGCTAACTGTTTCTGTTTTGGGTTTGGCTTTCTTTTTCTCATTTCATATTCATGTTATTTGCCATAGAGTTGGTCATTTACATTTTGCAGCTAGTCCTCGGTTACAGGAGAAACACTTAATTCTTATTGAAGCCTCCAAAGGTTTTGAATTGCTCCCACACTTGAAAGAAGATAACTAATGTCTATACAGGTCCTGCTCCTTGAAGATTTGTTGGTTTGCTGTAGTTCATGGGAATCCATATCTTGTTCTTCTATTTGTGGTGGCTTTTCTTTTCTAGCAACATATAACTGGTCACTTGCAAGATAAATTATCATTGCTTCAGTGAACAGAAAAGTCAACACACGTATACTCTACTTACCCACTGTTTTTTAAGCCTTGGGGAAGTTTATTGATCATTAATATACAATTTATCCTCCTTAGTTTGGTACTGACGCCCTAAGGAACTTCAGATATCAACTTTCCAGAGACTAAACACCACAAATTTTTAAACCAAACAGGATGGGCTGGTCGACTTGGTCAAACTGTGAACCAGGTCAGGTTCAAGACCACCTGTTTGGTGCGGTCAGGTGCCCCGAACCCGGCGACCGAACTACAGTCGTGACATATTAAAAATTAAATCTCTTAATTCCATAGCTCAAGAGATTCGATCCCTTCACCTCGTGCTTTGGGTGGTAAGGAATTACCGCTCAGCTGCTTTAATACTTGCAAATGGAAGACGTGATATATTATATATCAAAGTGTCCAGATTAGCTTTTTTTCTAGAAAATTATTACCTTTCTAAGTTATCTTACTTTATTATCAATTTATCATTTTGGAAGTATATTTTCAATTTACCTAGTGCAAGTAAATTATTTATCTGAAAGCTTTCAAATTACTCTTTCGGAAGTAAATGATCAGTTTAGCTTGTGGATGAAACCATCAATCTATAGGAATCAATTTAATTACTTGAATTGAAATACTTACATGCACAATGGTGCTTATATATATATTTGTATATATTTATTGTTTTACAATACAAAATAGAACAATTTCTGACTCAAGATCAATAATAAACACAAGATGAGAATAATAGCTTTCGCCTCATTTCTTTTAAAGTTTTGACCCCATTTCAAGATACTTTAAGCTAAAATACACTGAAAATATAACCACACCTAAAAACATAACCAATCACGTCACTAACTATAATGCTAATTTCTTCTTAGTAAACTGCCCACCCTACCCAACTTAGGCGGTTTGCGAGATCAGCGGGTTCGTAGCGGTTTATAAAAATACATAAACCATTTATATGGCTTAATTATAGGGTTCGGGGGTATTATCCAGCTCAAACCGAACCGATAATCAGAGTACATATAACATGTAATAGGGATAATCATAACAATTGGCTTTTAGAATGGTAAATTTATGTTCAATCTTCAGACTAAGAATATAGACTAAACTTTCAAAAACAATCTTATAGACACTTTCTCCTTTAGGTTTCGAAAGAGAATGAGAAGCTTTAAAAAAAATAGCAAGTTAACCGAGAAAACGCAACAAATTAGTTTAATTCTAAGAATCTAATAGTAACGGTGATGTCTCTCTTTGTTACCAGCTTTTTGTAGTAGAATGTATACAAACATTCCCATCACAAACCATTATGAGATTTTATTTACTAAGTAAGAAGTTTTTTCTATACAAGAAAACAATAAAGTTTTATGGAATATAGCGACCAAACATCGACACTATTTGGAAACAATGAAGATGCTTAATTGCTAAAAGAAATTTTTTACTCCGTCATCTAAAACCACATAAACCACAACCCGCCCTCTATAAGTTAAAAAGTTTGTTTTGTTTATATTTTTTATTGGTTTGGTTTGCATGTTAAATTCCAGACCGCACTTATAGGTTTGAGTGTAGAATTCATCATGAAACCGTCTAAACCGACCGTGTACACGCCTACTTCTTACAGGACACAGGGACAACCATTTGTATTTATCGAGTATACAGTCTCGCCAACACAAGTCAAGTACATACAGAAAGTGTTGGCAGATGAGAGAAAATAATTCCTTCCACTGATAGCAGAGCCATGAGTTGATATTGTTTGTCAGTGCCAGCCAAAAAAGTTATGCAATGTGGCAGAAAATCACCGCAAGATTTCAAAACTGACTTTGAATACTCCTCTCAAGATACGTACGTATGAAGCATGGGTACTTCCCGGAGGCAGCATATCCAAACCAAATGCTTTGGTGCCTTTTGTCTCTCATTATCCCAGTCTTCTCTTTCTCTCCGTCTTTCTTTCTCTCTCCGTCTCACTGTCTCTCTGTATATTAGAAAAAATCACCGTGTGTATGTTAACTTGGTGTTTAGGTAAGTGTGTTCAATTAATACTAGGATGTTTTTATTTTGTAGTGAACTAGCTTGGTCTTTAATACTTTTTTGTTTTTGAACTTGAAGAAATAACTAACAAATACAACAAGAAATGAGCCTTTTTCCCAGGGCTTCGACAGCCTGCGATACACGTGATCACACCACCTCAAACAACTCTCCCTTATTTTGTCTTCTTAAAATACGCAATGATTCTGTCATTTTCTTAAACGCCCAACATCACGTCCTACACATCAATGCAGGTCTTTCTCACAACGGTTTTATATATGTCACAAATGATTTAAAAAAAAATCTTTTGTAGTGTGCTAACTTACCCTTCAACCGAAGCGGTATCCTACTGTCACACAACACTCTAGATGCAATCCACTTTGTCCACCCTAGTTATATACCTCACAAAGAATATAAAAAATATATAATGCCGCACTTCCTACTGCTGCATCCACCGGTTGTCAGAATATTACAATTCACAATTCATATCCTACATTTTGATTCACCCATGAAAAGATGTGAATCCCTCAATGAATCTTAAACGGACAAAAGTTAATCTGTATCTTACAATTTGGTTGTGATTCGGACGATTCGGTCTAAGCATTAATATTTTCCACATTCCTGTCTGTTTTGCATTATATTCTAGCATAAAAATGACTAGTA
This sequence comes from Linanthus parryae, assembly GCA_023055425.1. Lineage (NCBI taxonomy): Eukaryota > Viridiplantae > Streptophyta > Magnoliopsida > Ericales > Polemoniaceae > Linanthus > Linanthus parryae. The sequence continues at coordinate 145,596,506 of JALGPY010000004.1, forward strand.
CATTCGTCTCAAGTATGACGCTAATAGTTTCCGATTACTTCCCAATCTCTTGGCTTGCTATACTAATTCTTGTTCAGTTGTTCTACATACCTTTCTATATCTTCGTTATTCATATATTTTCGCTATGTGCACCTCCTAATCACTACTTATAGATACAAGTTTCTAAGAACTTGAGTTTTATTATTGTTGAAGTACGAATACATTGTTCATGTATGTTATAGTTTGTAAGTTGTTTTATATGTTAAAACTTAAAAGATATTACAAGCGAAGCTTATGATTCACAATTCAGTGAGTGAATTTCGATTCACTATCTGAATCTCGATTTGACAACTGTGTTTCTTTAATGGGTACTAAGCTTTGTTGCATTGAAACGGAGACAGAGATGGAGGTGGCACGACATGGAGACTCTGACATGCCGATTTTGGAAAAATGGAGAAATGCATATACGCCCATGTGTACTTATTCTAATGTAATGACCACTTGACAAATAAATAAATACAACACATTATCAAGAATTGACTATGGTTTTTCTGAAGTACCAGCTTCAGAGTCATTCCAGAAAGTGAAGTTGTGCGTCTATGGTTAGTGGAAATGAGACTGATTGCTTTTACATCAGCCCATGAGTTCATTTTTCCTTGATGTCGTCTCTCATTCGTCTCCTTGAAAGAGTTACATGTCCTCCCTAGTGTTTTTCAGGTGATTTTTGTCTTTATCATCAAGACGCCTCCTGAAATTTAACAGACGTTGATAGGAATCTGAGCTTCCGAAACGCAAACAGAACCATGGTGGAGTGTCCGCGCAACATATACATATGTACTACGAAAGTCTATTTTAACGGTTGTTGATTAAAAGCAATAGATTAATTTCAAATTTTGTGCATTAAAGCCCTCATCTCATTAGAATTACATGTAAATTACAGCAAAATTGGCACAAACACGGCTAAAGGTCTAGTCATAGAGGGCGAAAGCAAATTCATGTGAATGCTTTTATAGTAATACAAGGCATAAAATATACTACCCCCTAATAATAGTGATTATATGAGGAAACTCAGTCCTCACTCAGACTCCTACATAGCATATATCACTGGAGGTGTAAATTAAGAATATACAAGTTACTCTACATATATGTAGGCTTTTGGCCGTATCATGTTGCAACTGCCGAGGTTATCAAAGTTACAAGTTTACCTAACCTATAGGGACTAGGTATGCTTGACCCTTGACTAATAGGAATCTACAAGTGCCTCTACAAAAATGTTTCATTGGTTAAGGGAAGAGGACGAGAGAAGATAACAGAGGTAAATTCGAATCATTTGATATTCTCTAGCTATAACAAATATGGTTACTAAGAAGATACTTTTTCTAGCAACCAAAAGCACTAGATCAGTTACTCTAGTATGGAGGCTCAGTTGACTCGCTAGATGCAAACGACAAAATCTAAAAGCACTGTCCAGGCATTTCCTTTCAATAGAAATTTGTGGCCAAGGTTACAAATGTAAATTTGACAATGTTGCTTAGTTTTTTTACAATACCTGCACATCTGCTCCTACAACTGTGTCCGTGCACAATTTTCCCTTTTCAATTAGGGTGTGCTTACTGTATTTACTGCAGTTGCTAACTAATAACACTAGGAAGTACTTTCATTTTGACTAGATGACATGGTTTTACACCCTGATAGTTTAAGTCCCTCTGGAGCAATTGAAAGGGTGTTCCTGCACGCACCAAAAATACCGAAGGTGCTCACACATAACACGGTAACACCCACTATGATGGTTAATTCAGCATTATGACACCATTTATGGAGAAATAAATAATTAGTCCTCAAATAAGAGTCAATTAGGCAAGATCGTTTCAGCAGCATAACGTGTACACTCTATAACGATCACCTCCAACCTAGAGCCGACCATTCAATGTGCTACGCATATGTGGCAGCCAAGAATATGAAGTGAGTAAATAACCCAATGAAGTGTGACATTGCGGCTGACGGCAATTACTGACGTGAACCAATGCTTAAAACTGACACGTCCCATGAGACAAGGTTTGGAAGAAGTCACCCAATGTGTAAACAGCCACAAGTTAGGACAGTCCAAAACAATCAAAGAATATGTTTACTCTTTAGTAATCATATATGGCACCCCGGGTATATATATGTATATAGCCACAAGTTAGGACAGCCCAAACAATCCAGTGTGCTTGCTAGAAACCATTAACATTACCCCGTCAATTCGAAGGTTTGACAGGGAAGAGAAGCAGTCGAAATTCAAAAAATAGGACAAGGATATTTAGGTTCTAATAAATGCTAAAACCTACGAAGAAAAACACAGCTAGACTAAGAACAAAGTTCTGAAATCACACACACAAAAAGAGCCTTGCAAGCAATGAAACAGCAAAAAGACTAGCATTATCGAATAGTCTCGAGCCAAATGGAATTCCAAAATGGTAACAACATTGGCAATCTGCAATCCAGCTCATATCTATTAATCCAAGAACAATAAGATACGAACGAAGAATCCAATATCAAGTTTCAATAGAAAGGATAAACAAATAACTGAAAACAAGCAATGTTGATCATGGTGTGCTTGTAATTATTGTAGAGCAACATGAAGCAAAATGTTGGTGAATTACTCACCCAATTGTATCTCTAAATCCAAGAAGAATACGATACGAAAGAAGAATCCAATGTCAAGTTTCAATAGAAAGGATAAACAAATTTCGGAAACAATCAATGTTGATCATGGTGTGCTTGTAAATTATTGTAAATCAACATGAGGCAAAAACAAAATGTAGGTGAATTACTCACCCAATTGTCCAGGCATCACCACATTCCCTCCCCTTCCAGAAGACCCCGACGCGCCGCCGCCATTACCATAAACCTCCTGCCCATTCCCACCTCTCCTAACCTTCTTCGCCGAAACCAATCCATCACCACCATCACCTTCATCATACTCATTCTCATAATACTCACCCCCACTCAAAACCCTACCCCTCCCAACCTTCTTCCCGTAACTCGCCCCAGGGGACACCCCCGCCGGAACCCTAGCCGGCGGCGGCAACAGATGATCCACCGCCGGCGACTGATAATTGACTTGCCGAGGACCAATCGGACCACCAATAATGCTCCGAATCGGGAGGAGGAAGTAGAATTCCTTGTCGCCGATCTGTAAAAGGTCCTGAGAATCGAGCTTCACCGGAGTGCAGCCTGGGAGGTAGAGGACGCCTTCGACGAAGCAACCGTTTTTTCCGAGGACCTCGAGGTTGAATCGCCGGCGAGAGAAGTCGTAGTAGATCCGGGCGTGGTTGCGAGAGATGTTCATTCCGCCGCCGAGGGAGGCGAGGTCGACGTCGACGGTGGATTTCTTGCTGTTGCGGCCGAGCATGATGGAGTAGGTCTGCATGTAGTACTCGAAGTCCTCGCCCTGGAGCTTCGCGAAGCCTGCTTCGACGTCGCCGCTGCTGCTGCCCATTCTAGAGAGAGAAAATGGTTGGTTCTAGAGAGAGAGAATCAGGACGGAACAGAGGACTGGAGAAGAGGAGAATGCAGTTTTGCTCAGATCGAAATTACCTACCAACTCAGGATCTCGTACGTCAATTTCAAATGGACGGCTGTGATGTCCCCAACGTTTTCGTTTTGGAAGTTTTTCCTAATCCGGCGTCGTTCTCATTTACTCCCTTACATTCATTCAAAAGCTAAAAGTTTATGTATTAATTTTTTTCCAAAAAATAAACTGAAATCCATACCTACTCGATCATGTTGATCGGACATTGACGTGGAATTCATTCATACTCATATTTTTTTTTTTAGAATCAAATATATATATTCAGACTAGACCAACTGAGTACAAGAATTGAAAGTTTGCTTATCAGCTAACGATTGTAACCAAACTGGGGATCAGCTAACCACTCGAAGTTGTTGTCTTCATTCTTCTGAAACTGAGCAAAGAAGTGAGCTATTATATTTCTATCTCTTCATATAAATCTGGTAGCAGAATCCTTAAAATTACCCAGAAGACCAACAATTTCTTCGATGCTCTCGTGTGCTTCTGTGATATCACTTGAATCTTGACCGTTCTTCCTCCCCTAGATTTATTGAATCACCATCTTAGCATCTCCTTCCAACACAATTTTGGTAACCCCCAATTTCATCGTCAGTTTGATCCTTACTAAACCAGCTCTGATTTCTGTCATTTTAGCCGAAGCCCAGTAGTCAGTCTTTTGATGAGTCGCTTCTAGTACATTTTAGCCGCCACATTTGTGATGCTTATTTTTTATTCTATGACCATTTTTTCGTTACCCTTCAGTTTCACCTCTTATGTGGATGTTTCTGATTGGTGATACGATTATAGAAATATCTTAAAATAAATAGTTACCAACAATCATTTCTTGACATATAGGAAGTGAAATTAGAGGGTCAAGAAAAAAGAGTGAAGCATAGCGGCCCTCTTTATTTTATGAACGGTAATTTTAATTGGACATCTAGAAGCTTCAAATGAGAAGAACTTACTTCAATAGTCCAAACAAGCGTTTGAGTATAGAACATAAATGAGAGATCTCTTAGCGAATAAGTGGGCCATGCTATTTCCCATCTTGCTGACATGTCGGATCTCTAAAGACTGAAATCGAGAGAGAATAGACATTATTTTTGAAATGGTTTATTTTATTTCCCCAAAAACCTCCTGGGTTGAATGCCTCCGTTGCTAGTGTAGATCAAGTTGATAGCCGTAAGTGAGTCAGATTCTGCAACCACCTGGGGACATTTTGCCACCGAAGTCCTCTGATAGTTGCTCAGAGCCCGAGGAGAAGTATATATTGAGGTGCTGAACATGGTTTTTCCGTATCTTCCTGCAACAAAACCTCGCGGGGAGTCCCGGAGTATGCGTCCCATTCTTGCCGCATTCAAAAGTTCACCACCGCGTCGCAATTCACCTTGACCCAATTGTCAGGTGGTGTCAACCATCTGGGAGTGGACGAAGACTCCCTAGTCTGTACCGCCGGAACACAATGACTATTGTTGAAGCTAAACCGAGCCAAGTGCTTGCGCGTTTTCACTAGCGTCTCTTTGATTAGGATATCTTCATCTTGAAACCTGATTGCATTGCACCAGTACCATAAACACTACTACCTCGTATCAAAAAGTTCGGATTTCTCCACTATTTCCGGTAAAAAATTGCATTCCACATTTGTGGTACTCATACTTAGAGCACACACGGTAGTGTTATTCACATAGTAGCTAATTTTTTTGTCGAAAACTAATTTACTCATTTTAGTAAAGTGGTTTTGCTCCAGTAGTGTCGTACCAAAACTATTTATAAAAAAATTACATTTTTTAAAGAGAAGTGGCGAGGAAGTGTTGACTCGCCACTTGCAGCTAGCAAGAAAGTAGGAGACTAAAGTAGCTTGTTGTTTGAATAGACTACTGGAGGGAGCACTTATTCTTTGACCGGCCATTTTGGTGTTAACTTCCATTTGAATAGTCTACTGCGGATGCTCTTAAAATTTGTTACAATAAAATACCTATAACTGGTAACTGATTGACATCTCACTTTTTGGACGAGTTTTCAAAAAAGATATGAAGTAACAACCAAACCCCGTCCATCTGTATCTTATGTTCTCCAACCACCCACCTAACGTTGGTAGCCATGAAGATGATAACTTTGTATTAGAGTTATAATTCATACACATTTTACTATCGTTTCGCGTGATTCCTAGTAAATATTGTTAGGTATACACGATGAACATGAAGAAATTGTGAAAGTAGAGTTTTGACGCATAATTGACAATCCGGGTGTTTCTCGCATTATTTTACGTTAATTTGTCACATTTGATCGCACAGTTTTGTTTCGTGTTGTTTTGACAGAAAACTTAGCTTGTAGATCAAGTGAGGAGGATATTTGAGTTTTGGAAACATTCCAAGACTCATGATGATGTTTGGAATTGAAGACGAGAGAGGAAAGAGCGGGAAGAATGAAGAAAAAATGTAGGACATATTCAGCCACTCATAAGAGTCAAAATTTAAGTTTTGAGAAAATGCAATCGTATGACACCTCTCAGACACTCGTACGAGTGGGATCAGTGCACTCGTACGACTGGACCTGCAATCGTACGAGTGGGATCAATGCACTCGTACTACTGGGACTGCACTCGTACGATTGGGCTGGTACAAGTGACAAATTTTTTAGCTTTTAATGCAATTTTTGCATAGTTATAATCGCGTCCTAAACATATAAGAACGATTCAATATCATATTTTGGGGGGTAGACTCACGCAAGGAGAAGAACGGAGGACCGCGATGAGGGAGATCAAGGCCAAGATCACCATTGAAGGCTAGGTTTTTATTTCTTATTCTTATTTCAAATCTTGTATGGAGAAACTTGTAAGCTTTGTTTGGTTGACTCTTATTAGCTAAACTATTTTCTAGGCATCTCTATGAGAGCCTAAGGTTATGTAGACGATTGTTCGTTCCGAATTTTAGACTTTGTTTCATGCTTATGTATGTGACTCATTGAATGGATGGTTATTTCCTTGATATTGTTAATGAGCTTAGGCTATTAACGTGTCTTAGTCACGATTTGACTGTCAATGAAACTAGGGTTTACTCTTGAATCATGTTCTTGCTTAATGTTAATCTTGTATAGGCTATTGTTCTCGTTTTACGTGTAATCTTTAATATGAATGACGTAGCTACCCGGACGTACTAGCTAATTAGATGAGTGCACGACAGTGACTTATACTAATTGTGATGAGAACTTGAACACAATCCCGAACACCGAGACCGAAAATGAGAAGTGATAGGATTGGCCTTAGTGGGTAGATTTGGTAGGTTATTTCGACTGTTTCATGTAACGCTGGACCGACAAGACCCATTCACATGCACGTAGTTAGCTTACTAGAACAGACCGGTAGACTCATGAGACCGATAGGAGATTGTAGTCAACCAAGACGTAAATTGACATGAGACGACTGGAGATTGTCATCGCTATTACCCCGACTTAACTTAGAATAGAGTCAACGTGTTACTTAGCTATCTGAAATTCGTCTACAACCCTAGGTGATCTAGAGATTGCCTAATTCCTCCGTACTTGTTTATTAAATAAAAAATACAAAAAAATATTAGATTAGTTTGTTATTTCAATTTTTAAATCAATCAAATCTTTCCTCCAGTTATCGTATTCTAAACTAAATAACTAATTAATAATCTCAAGTATGTTCTCGTGGGATCGATACCTCGGGGTTGAAATACCACCACTATATTACCTGACCATAAACTTGCACATACACGTAAGAAATCGTGTCAGAAGACAGGAGACTTTCGCACTCCGATCATCGCCACCAGTCACCGCCTCCCCAATATTCACTCTTACAATTTTTTAGCGAGACCATACCTATAGAACTTTCAGCGATGACCATGATGCAGCAAAGGAAACTATGGGTTGTCAATTCGTCATGAGTATATGATGAATCACTTATGTAAAAAAACTGAGTTGACCTTCAGTTATGATTTACTTGATTGTATAGATACTAAATATCGTGACACCATCGACACGCCACATGGCGCCCAGGATAAGGGGCACATGTATAGTCGTTGTGCTCTGCATAGCACCGAAATACATTATGTGCCTACGCGTATGCGAAGGACTGCGAGGCAGGGTCCTTCGCATATGCCCCTCATGCTAACGGGACTCGGGTGTGGCTCGTGGCTTGGAGGCTAGAGTAAGGTTTGTCGTGTGCGAGATGCCTATCTCGCAGACGATCCTCATATGTTATCCAGAGACCCGCAAATGGACAATCACGTCCCCGAAGTCGTGGACCGCGATCCAACATATATGGGCCACGAGCCACAATTAGGCGGACGTTAAGGCCACGAGAGGCCCATTTTACCGATGTGCGTGCTAACTCACGTCCGTCTAATGACCTATATATGAAGGATATGTCTCCTTCAGAACGAACGCAGATGACACGACGAACATAGCTACAAAAACTACCAAACTCGGCTCAGCTATCACTATCTCACCTCTGGATAGCACACGTTGTTTGCTCTCACTCTAAACCGGCTCTCATCTACGATCCCCCAAACAGGCTAATCAGGTGTTGTTTGTTTTGTTCTTCTGCTTACGTGTGTTGGGTTTTGACGTAGGTAACGCAGCGGAATAACAAAAATTAATCCTACTCAAAGCCCACCAAGGATCACAGGAAGAGACATCATAACATGATTAAGGTCATAGAAGATGTGTACCTTTTTGATTTGTGAGATCACACGAAGAATGATGTCCTCGTCTCTACGGTTGATCCACGTCTAGAGGTGAGATCTAGATTCTTCCTTCTCCACAAGTGCTAGCTTGAACCCGGAGGAAGAGGGATGAAGATCAAAGCAACAAATCACCAAGGCACAAGGGAGGGGCGGCCCTCTCCTTGTCGTCGGGTAGAGGGGCGGACGGGAGGGCTAGGGTTTCGGCCCTAGCTCTTTTGTCTTGCTCTCTCTTTTGCTCTCTCCCACTCTTTATGTGTTATGTCTAATTAATAACTCATGTAGTGGGAAGGAAGCTAGAGCCTCCTTTATATACTCCAACAACTCCTTGTTGTTTTCATAAAAGAGTTTCCTAATTCTAGATGAACTAGAATTATTCCCTTCCTTGCAAATTAGTCCTACTAAGTTTGCAAGGTGTTGCACAATGATCCTTCTATTAATTAATTCATATTAATTAATCCCAAATCTAGCTCCACTGTATTTGACGTGTGACCCCATAGGTTTCTATATAGTTGGTAGTAACTATTACTAACATGGAGCGGTGTCTAGCAACACATCCATGCCACCCAACCAATAGAAATAGTCAGTGATCCCGACAAACCTTTGTGCCCAATATGTCATATTGCATTATCCCTTTGTCTCCATATCCGGATTGGACACGAGACATAAATAGTCACACTCGTATATCCAATCCATAGTTCCTCGATCCTGGGAATATGCTTATGCTTGCAGATAACATTAATATCTCTATATCAATTTATCTGAGTCTGGCCAGACATTCAATAAGCCTCATCCCTCGAGTGGCCCGTGGATATTTACCCCCATTATGTGGGAGGGACAAATCCTATCTACATCACTACGATCTCTAAGCTTGCTTCCTATTACGCCCGATAGCCACCTTTATGATTACCCAGTTACGGTGTAACGTTTGATGACATCAAAGCGCAATATTTCACAACTAGAGTATCTAGTGACTTCAAGTCCAAGGATTGCAATAATATTAGCACTACGAAAAGCGATTGTGACTTCACATAATCTAATGTATCCTTTTCGTCGTGGGTCAATCCAGTATGCCATTACTCCTAATGCATACCCATGTGTTAGATCGTGATATCCCCATATCAATTCAACCCCATACTAGTCTATAGATGATTGTCCCATTAATCATTATAATTGACTAGGGATATTTAAGATAAATAACACAATTTATCTAAGGACTTCATTATATTAAATATCCCCATAAATAATAAATGAATATTTTAGCCAAAACATTGTTCATACTAAATCTACGATTGCCTCTAGGGCACCTATTCCAACAGTCTCCCACTTGCACTAGAGCCAATCTTGCGCATCTCGTATGCCTATAGATCTGGCGTGCCCTTCATGCTTTCGCTGCGCAAGAGGTTTCGTGAGCGGATCTGACACGTTGTCATCTGTCGGAATCTTGCATATCTTCACATCTCCTCGATCGATCATATCACGAATAAGATGGAATCTCCTAAGTACATGCTTTGACTTTTGGTGTGATCTTGGTTCCTTTGCCTGTGCGATTGCCCCAGAGTTGTCACAGTACAACTCTACGGGATCCACTATGCTAGGGACCACACCGAGCTCAGTGATAAACTTCTTTATCCATACTCCCTCTTTCGCCGCTTCCGCAGCAGCAATGTACTCAGCTTCTGTTGTAGAATCAGCAACTATGCCTTGCTTGGAACTCTTCCAGCTCACAGCTCCTCCATTCAGGCAAAACACGTATCCAGACTGCGATCTGTAATCATCCTTGTCGGTTTGGAAGCTTGCGTCAGTGTAACCCTGTACACTCAGCTCTTCCATTCCTCCAAATATCAAGAATACATCCTTAGTTCTTCTCAAGTACTTTAGGATGTTCTTGACAGCAATCCAGTGACTCTCACCCGGATTGGACTGGTATCTGCTCACCATACTCAACGCGTACGATACGTCTGGTCTAGTACATAGCATGGCGTACATGATGGATCCTATGGCCGAAGCATAGGGTATCATGCTCATGCGGTCCTTCTCCATCTCATTGGAGGGACAGTAATTCTTGTAAAGAGTGACTCCATGTGACATGGGCAAGAATCCCTTCTTGGAATCTTGCATGTTGAACCTCTTCAACACCTTGTCAATATATGTACTCTGACTTAGGCCAAACAACCTTTTAGATCTATCTCTATAGATCTTTATACCCAGTATATAGGCTGCGTCTCCTAAGTCTTTCATCGCAAAGCACTTTCCTAGCCAATCTTTAACAGATTGCAGAGTAGGAATGTCATTGCCAATGATTAGTATGTCATCCACATACAAGACCAGAAATACTATAGAGCTCCCACTAACCTTCTTGTAAACACAAGGCTCATCTTCGTTCTTGATGAAGCCAAACTCTTTGACCGCGTCATCAAAACGTCGATTCCAGCTCCTAGAAGCTTGCTTTAATCCATAAATGGACCTTTGCAGCTTACAGACTTTATTGGCATTCTCTGGATCCTCAAAACCCTCCGGTTGTGTCATGTACACATCCTCAAGGAGGTTTCCATAAAGGAACGCTGTTTTGACATCCATTTGCCAAATCTCATAGTCGTAGTATGCTGCAATAGCAAGTAAGATTCGAATGGATTTAGTCATGGCGACTGGTAAAAAGGTCTCATCATAGTCAATACCATGAATCTGTCTATAACCTTTGGCCACCAATCGCCCCTTATAGGCAACTACCTTGCCATCCATGTCGGTCTTCTTCTTGAAGACCCACTTGCACCCTATGGGTCGAGCCCCTTCGGGTGGTTCCACCGAAGTCCATACTTTGTTGGTGTACATAGAATCCATTTCGGATCTCATGGCTCCTAGCCACTTCTTAGAGTCTGGGCCACTCATGGCTTCTCCATAGTTTGCAGGCTCATCATCCATGAGAGGTACGTCATCGGGCTCAGTAACGAGAAGTCCATACCTCTCTGGCTCATGACGCACTCTTCCTGATCTACGGAGTTCCTGTGTTACCTGAACAGGCTCATCCACAACTTCTTGTGGTTCCTGTTCATGTTCCATTATCGATTCAGTGGTTTGTGGTTCATGAATTTCTTCAAGTTCTACAACCCTCCCACTTGCTTCCTTAGAGACTAGTTCTCTTTCTAGAAACACGCCGGTCCGAGCAACAAACACTTTGTTCTCAGTAGGGTTATAGAAATAATATCCTTTAGTTTCCTTAGGATATCCCACAAACTTACACTTATCCGCTTTAGGCCCGAGCTTGTCTGTTTGTAAACGCTTTACATAGACGTCGCAGCCCCAAATCTTCATAATACGACACTATGGGACGCCTCCCAGTCCATATCTCATATGGCGTCTTCATGACTGATTTGGATGGAACACGGTTAATGGTAAAAGCTGCCGTCATTAGAGCATGTCCCCAAAAGGATATCGGAAGATCTGTTTGAGACATCATAGATCGCACCATATCTAATAGAGTGCGATTCCTCCTCTCAGATACACCATTCCATTGTGGTGTTCCGGGTGGAGTGAGCTGGGATACTATCCCACACTCTCTAAGATACTCATCAAACTCTTGGCTTAAGTATTCTCCTCCACGATCCGATCGTAGGGCTTTAATACTCTTGCCAAGTTGCTTCTCTACTTCACTCTTGAATTCTTTGAACAATTCAAAGGATTCGGATTTGGCCTTCATAAGGTATACAAATCCATATCTACTGAAATCATCAGTAAATGTGATGAAGTAGGTATAAACACCTCTGGCAGGCGTGGGGAATGGTCCGCATACATCAGTATGTACGAGTGCCAATAACTCACTAGTCCGCTCGCCTTTCTTATTGAAAGGGGACTTTGTCATTTTTCCTAATAAACAAGATTCACATGTCTCATATGATTCCAAATCAAATGAGTCTAGAAGTCCATCCTTATGGAGTCTAGATATGCGTTTCTCATTTATATGGCCTAAACGACAGTGCCATAGATATGTAGGATTTAAATCATTAGTTTTAATCCTTTTAGTATTTATGTTATAGATTGGATTATTTAGATCAAGGATATACAATCCATTAGACAAATGCGCACTACAATAGTGCATACTATCAAAATAAATGGAGCAACACTTGTCCTTTATTGAAATAGAAAAACCTTTCTCGTCCAAACAAGAAACGGAAATAATGTTTCTGCTCATAGCAGGCACATAAAAGCAATTGTCTAATTCTAAAATAAGTCCAGAAGGCAAAGATAGCTCATAAACGCCTACAGCTAATGCAGCAACCTTTGCTCCATTCCCGACGCGCAAGTCTATCTCCCCTTTTCGCAATCTTCTACTTCTTTTCAAATCCTGCACATTACGACAAATGTGAGAACCACATCCGGTATCCAATACCCAGGATGATGAAATAGAGAGATTGACGTCTATAACATAAATACCTGGTGGTGGTGGAATCACTATTCCAAGCTTCTTATCCTCCAGATATTTAGGGCAATTCCTCCTCCAGTGACCCGGCTGGCTGCAGTAGTGACACTCACCTTTAGCCACGCCTCCACTAGGCTTTAGGGCTTCCTTGGATTTCGCAACTTTCTTGCGTTTTTCCTTTAAAGTAGATGCAACTGACCTGCTCTTCTTCTTGTGCACCATCATTATGGCTTTGCCCTTGCCTTTATTGATGCTTTGCTCAGCTGTCTTTAGCATGTTCAATAGGTCTGGCAAAGACTTGTTGATCTCATTCATATTATAGTTCATAATGAACTGATTATAACTGTCAGGCAACGATTGCAAGACGAGATCAGTCGCCAAGTCCTGGCCGAGTGGGAACCCCAGTCTCTCAAGGTTCTCTATGTACCCGATCATTCGGAGTACATGAGGGCCTACTGGATTCCCCTCTGCAAGACTACTTTTGAACAACGCTTTAGACACCTCATAGCGCTCATGCCTTGCCTGTTCCTGAAACAATTGTTTCAAGTGTCTGATCATATCATAGGCTTCCATGTTCTCGTGTTGCTTCTGAAGCTCACTAGTCATGGTACAAAGCATGAGGCAAGTCACGTCATTAGAATCATCAACATGTTTCTGACGTGCCCTTACTGCCGCTAGTAGAGACTCATCTTGTGGTGGGTCTGGAATTGGAGTGTCCAAGACGTACAGCTTCTTTTCTTGCTTGAGGACAATCCTCAAGTTTCTGTACCAGTCAAGGAAATTTGTTCCAGACAGTTTATCCTTCTCAAGGACAGATCGTAGGGATGAACTCGATGCGTTGTTGTTTGCCATTTTGGAATTCTACAAAACGAGAAATATGCAATTTTAGTATTTTGAACAATTTAACTATATTTAACAATGGCTAGATCATCAAATATAGCTCCCACTATTTTTCTCGGTTTAATAGCCCTCACCATTAAAGCGGAAAATATCTTTATACTTTCTAGTGGGTCCAAGATCCTTATTTCACTTCTTCTTGAGCTTGCTTTGGCAAGTCACCCAAGAATTGGTTATTTAGGTAGGAACCATTCCAATTGCATCCCATGCAACTCTTGGTCCAATTAGGTGAATAAATTCCTTTTATTCTTTATCCAATTGGATAACTACTAATTGTCATGCCTCTAAGCTCATCAATCCAATTGACTCTTGCCTAGTTGCGTCCAATCTCTTGCTTTCAACATACACGCATTACTAGCTTGCGTCGTCCGCAACACATCATGGAAAATTAAAATCGCCTTGCTTTGGCAAGCCCGAATTTTAATAGGCCATGATCATGAAGGGTGTTTTGGCAAGAGAAGGCAAAACGCAATATTTAATTGAGGGATTTCTTTTAATTTGTTTGGTTGATCTTTATCAACATGGTCTACTTATTTGGATTGGGCCATCCACAATAAAAGACCAACCTTGTTTATTATTATCTTGTTATCGTTTTTGCTTGTAGCGCCATACACACAAAATAAATAACAAGGCATGAATAATAAACATCCACAAGATAAAAAAAAAAATGGCATGGATATGGCCTCTAGACTAATGATATTATCAAGCCAATGATAATATCTAATTGCCCCAAAGTGCCGAGCTCATCTCTATGTGCTCCACCATAGCTGCGTGCCTAGGGATGTCTTTTGGCTCCTTTGGTTCTCCGGTCTTCTTCTCCATGTTCTTGGCTATCATCTAAATATTTCTAATTCTAGCCTAACATCTAGAATAAATAATAAAAGCCTCACATGTCGAGGAGAAAAAGAACGACTCGCAGGCCGTAAAACTTAATTAATTATTACATTAATTTGATCAGCTCGCAGGCCGTAAACCAAACCACAAAACAATAAACATCCACAATCCTAGGCCATATCCATCCACCATGCAATAAAGCACATAATACAGTTAAAACCAATTTTTAACGCGCGTGTTTAATTTTAATGAAATTGGGTAACTAGGGTTTCACAACGGTCCAAAGGGTCCAAGCCAACAAGTGGCCCGAACCCTAGGACCGCCGCACGCCTACGGGGCCGCGGCCTTGCTTGGCGCGCAAGGGAGGGGCGGGCGGCTAGGGTTTCGGCCCTAGTCCCCTTCCTCCTTCCTTGTTGCCCAAGCAAGGTTGTTTCCTTATGGAATTATTTCCATAATTTTGTTTCCATAATTGAAAACCCCTTTTCAATCATGTGCCCTGAACCCTAATTTTTCAAGAACCCAATTATTCACATCCTATGTGATTAAACTCACCAATTCTAACATCCAATGTTAAATTGGGTCTTGTTTGATTGAATCAAATTCAATATTGCATCTACTATGCCAATTTTTCAGTTTTCGCGTAATAAACAATAATACGGCGTATAAACTGAAATCGTAAACACATAATATCATGTTATGCTCTACGACCTGTGGCTCTGATACCACTGTTGGGTTTTTACGTAGGTAACGCAGCGGAATAACAAAATTAATCCTACTCAAAGCCCACCAAGGATCACAGGAAGAGACATCATAACATGATTAAGGACATAGAAGATGTGTACCTTTTGATTTGTGAGATCACACGAAGAATGATGTCCTCGTCTCTACGGTTGATCCACGTCTAGAGGTGAGATCTAGATTCTTCCTTCACAACAAGTGCTAGCTTGAACCCGGAGGAAGAGGGAAGAAGATCAAAGCAACAAAGGCAACAAAGCACAAAGGAGGGGCGGCCTCCTTTTGCCGTCGGGTAGAGGGGGCGGACGGGGCTAGGGTTTCGGCCCTAGCACTTTGTCTTGCTCTCTCTTTTTCTCCCTCCCACTCTTTATGTGTTATGTCTAATAATAACTCATGTGGTGGGAAGGAAGCTAGAGCCTCCTTTATATACTCCAACAACTCCTTGTTGTTTCCATAAAAGAGTTTCCTAATTCTAGATGAACTAGAATTATTCCCTTCCTTGCAAATTAGTCCTACTAAGTTTGCAAGGTGTTGCACAATGATCCTTCTATTAATTAATCCATATTAATTAATCCCAAATCTAGCTCTACTCTATTTGACGTGTGACCCCATAGGTTTCTATATAGTTGGTAGTAACTATTACTAACATGGAGCGGTGTCTAGCAACACATCCATGCCACCCAACCAATAGAAATAGTCAGTGATCCCGACAAACCTTTGTGCCCAATATATCATATTGCATTATCCCTTTGTCTCCATATCCAGATTGGACACGAGACATAAATAGTCACACTCGTATATCCAATCCATAGTTCTTCGATCCTGGGAATATGCTTATACTTGCAGATAACATTAATATCTCTATATTAATTTATCTGAGTCTGGCCAGACATTCAATAAGCCTCATCCCTCGAGTGGCCGTGGATATTTACCCCCATTATGTGGGAGGGACAAATCCTATCTACATCACTACGATCTCTAAGCTTGCTTCCTATCACGCCCGATAGCCACCTTTATGATTACCCAGTTACGGTGTAACGTTTGATAACATCAAAGCGCAATATTTCACAACTAGAGTATCTAGTGACTTCAAGTCCAAGGATTGCAATAATATTAGCACTACGAAAAGCGATTGTGACTTCACATAATCTAATGTATCCTTTTCGTCGTGGGTCATCCAGTATGGCATTACTCCTAATGCATACCCATGTGTTGGATCGTGATATCTCCATATCAATCCAACCCCATACTAGTCTATAGATGATTGTCCCATTAATCATTATAATTGACTAGGGATATTTAAGAATATAACACCTTATATTCTAAGGACTTCATTCATGTTAGCATATCTTCATATCGATAACATAATGAATCGTAAATCCATATATTTGTCACAATTAATTGATTGCCTCTAGGGCACAATTCCAACAGTCTCCCACTTGCACTAGAGTCAATCTCCTGCATCATATGCCTATTGATCTAGCGCGGTCCTCCACGCTTACACTGCGTAGGGACGAGACATATGCTGGAACCTTGCAAATATTCACATCTTCTCTATCAACAATTTGATTGAGATTGAATATTCTGAATAAATGCATATTATGCATTAATTTACTCAGTCCTCTATGTTAGAATCAGTGACTGAATCTTGCCTGGAACCTTTCCAGCTCACAGTCACTCCCTCTAGCACAAAACATAAAACTCGACTATAATCTGAAATCTTCTTTGTCAGATGGAAGTTCTCATCACTGTAACCCCTTACAGTAAACTTTTCCTATCCTCCATTAATCAAGAGTTCATCCTTTATTCCTTCTCAAGTACTTAAGGATAATCTTGATAATTATCAAGTGACACCTCACTTGGATTTGATTGGTATCTTTGTGTCATGCTTTATGACACGTCTGGCCTAGTACATCTCATGGCGTATCTCGTGAATCTAATTCATACGGTCCATTCCCAATCTAATTGGTAAGACAATTAGCCTTCCAAAGACTAATTCCATGTGACATGGGTAAGAATCAATATTCTTTTCATGTTGAACCATTTCAACACCTTGTCAATATATGTACCATGACTCAGGCTGAACAATTACTTTAATCTATCTCCATAGATTTTATAGATTGTCTCGCCTAAGGCAATTATTGGAAATCAATTTCTCTAGCCAATCTTTAATAGATTGCAGAGTAGAGACATTATTCCCAATGATTAATATGTCTCTACATACAAGACCAGAAATTTAACTATGCTCCCACTAACCTTCTTGTAGACACAAGTATCATCTTCAATTTTTGATGGAACCAAACTCCTTTGATTGCATCATAAATTCTAAGAATCCAATCTCCAAGAAGCTTGACTCAATCTATAAACAGATTGCTACAAGCAAGATGCGAATGGATTTAAGCATCACAACTGGGGAAGATTTCGTCATAGTCTATACTATGAATTCTCTTGAAACCCTTTCAAACCAGTTGTCCCTTAAAAGTAATCATATTACCATCCATGTTGGTTTCCTCATAACCTACTTGCACCCTATGGGTCCTACCCATTCAGGTGGTTCCACCAAAGTCCATACTTTGTTGGTATACATGGATTTCGTATCGTATCTCATGGCTCCAAGCCATTTCTGAGAGTATGGCCACACGTGGCCATCTCATAGGTCGTAGGCTCATCTCGATGAGCAATATATCACTGGTTATGAGAAATCCTTATTTCTCCAGTCTCTCGATATATCCTACCTGTCCTACGAGGTTCTTGTGTTATCTGAGTAGGTTGTTCCACAACACCTTGTGATCCTGCTCATGTTCCATCAAACGGATCAATGTTCTATTGTGGTTCTTGAACCTTTTCAAGTTCTACTGTCCTCCCACTGTTTCTTTTAGAGACAATCTCTACCTAGAAACAATGTGGTTCGAGAAACAAACAGTTTGTTCTCGATTAGGTTGTAGAAATAATATCCTTTTCAGGATATCCCACAAAACATTTATCCGACTTGGGTCTAAGTTTATTTGTAAACTCTTTTACATAAACATCATAACCCCAAATATTTATGAATGACATACTAGGACACTTCCTAGTCCATATCTCATATGGTGTTTTTCATAATCCGGTTTTGATGGAAGAAGGTTAAGGGCGAAATTTGCTGTAATTAGAACATAGCCCCTAAAAGTAAACTGGAAGTTCTGTTTGACTCATCATGGTCCGAACCGTGTCCTACAAGGTTCGAACTCTCCTTTTAGACACGCCAAACCCATGTGGCGTGCTAGGTGGAGCGAGTTTTGGATCATATCCAATACTCCCATAGATTCTTGTCAAACTCTTGGCTCAAGTATTTTCTTCTATGATCCAATCATAGAGTCTAAATACCTTTTCCAAGTTGGTTCTCTACTTCATTCATGAATACTTTGAACAATTCAAAGGATTCTGATTTGTTTCTTCATAAGATATACAAATCCATATTTCTCTGATCCTATCAGTAAATATGATGAAGTACTAAAACCATCTTTAGTATTTGTGCTTAGCGGCCTTCATACATCAATATGTATGATTCCCAAAAGATCATATCTTTGCCTAATAAGTCTCACATGTCTCATATGATTCAATAATCAAATGAGTCCCAGAAATCCATCCTAATGGAGTTCTAGATATGTATCTCTTATTTATGGGGCCTAAACGATAATGCTGAAGTTCATATCATTATATGCAAACCTCTAGGTATTAATGTTATAGATGAAATTATCATGATCATGGATATAGAATCCACTTAGACAAAATTGCATTACAATAATGCATACCATAATAAATGGAACAACATTTGTCCTTTTATTATGATAAGGAGCTTTCTTGTCCAAACAAGAAACTATGATAATGGTCCTACTCATAGCAGGGACATTATCCCTTTTGTCTAATTCATGAACAATTTCTGAAAGGTAGAAATAATTCCCTACGGCTTTTCAGCAACCCTTTGCTTCATAGCCCCACGTGTAGGATTATTTCTTCCTTATCCAATTGTCATCGTCTCTTGAGATCCTCCACATTTCTATAAATGTGAGATCCTCATCTAGTATCATATACTCTTGATGATGAGATAGAAACATTGAATTTTATAATAAAATACCCAAGTCGGAATTCATAATTCCTTTATTATTTACTTCCATGTACTTTGGTAGTCTCTCTTCCTCTACACCACCTATGGGACTCCAAGGCAACTTGGTTTTAGCAACAGGCTTGCTTTATACTCATGGGGTCGGCGCAAACCATTTGCCCTTACCCATGGGGTCGGCGCAAACCATTTGCCCTTACCCATGCTGTTAACCATTAACAGCTTTGCCCATGCCCACTATGAGTGTTTTGTTTAGTGATTTTTCAATCATATTGAGTAAATCAACTTTAAAACAAAACTGTAATTGCATCCAATGCAATTCTTGGTCCACTTGGGAGAATAACTATATATTCTTTATCTATCTTATAGATAACTCCCAATATCTAAGCTTTCAATCCTATTGAGATAGTTTAGTTTGCGCTTCTCCTCTTGCTTCAGCAGCCACACATTACTAACTTGTGTCGTCGCATCATATCTCGATGAACTAAGTCGCCTTGCTTTGGCAAGCCCGAACTTATTCCATCTTGACCATGACGAGTGCTAAGCAAGAGATTGCAAAGTGGAGCAACTCCTCAAGCCTTTCATGACAAGCTCGTATGATCATATCACATGCCTCCAAATTTCTCATCTTGCTTCCAAAGCTCAGAGTCTATGGGAGCTTGATATGAGACAAGTTACATCCAAAGAACCATTCTTTGATGTTCCTTCCATAAGGCTTTAGTGTGTTTTGGTAGTTGGTGGGAAGAGAAATTTATGCTCTACAATGTACAACATATTTCCTTTATTTGAGAACAATTCTCAATTTTATACCAATCTAGAAAATAGATTCCAGACATCTTGTCTATCTCATGGACATAAAGTCGCGTTCGTTTGTTTAATGCGATGGGTATTCAACACTTATAGGATTATGCAAAGCATTGTGACGTATAACTATATTCAACAAGGATTTAAATTATTAAATATAGCTCCCACTATTTTTCTCGGATTAATAGCCCTCACTATTAATGCGGAAAATATCTTATATACTTTCTAGTTGGTCCAAGATCCCTTTTTCACTTCTTCTTGAGCTTGCTTTGGCAAGTCACCCAAGAATTGGTTATTTAGGTAGGAACCATTCCAATTGCATCCCATGCAACTCTTGGTCCAATTAGGTGAATAAATTCTTTCTATTCTTTATCCAATTGGATAACTCCTAATTGTCATGCCTCTAAGCTCATCAATCCAATTGACTGTTGCCTAGTTGCGTCCAACCTCTTGCTTTCAACATACACGCATTACTAGCTTGCGTCGTCCGCAACACATCATGAAAAATTAAAATCGCCTTGCTTTGGCAAGCCCGAATTTTAATAGGTCATGATCATGAAGGGTGTTTTGGCAAGAGAAGGCAAAACGCAATATTTAATTGAGGGATTTCTTTTAAGTTGTTTGGTTGATCTTATCAACATGGTCTACTTATTTGGACTGGGCCATCCACAATAAAAGACCAACCTTGTTTATTATTATCTTGTTATCGTTATTGCTTCTAGCGCCATACACACAAAATAAATAACAAGGCATGAATAATAAACATCCACAAAAAATAAAAACGTGGCATGGATATGGCCTCTAGACTAATGATATTATCAAGCCAATGATAATATCTAATTGCCCTAAAGTGCCGAGCTCATCTCCATGTGCTCCACCATAGCTGCGCGCCTAGGGATGTCTTTTGGCTCCTTTGGTTCTCCGGTCTTCTTCTCCATGTTCTTGGCTATCATCTAAATATTTCTAATTCTAGCCTAACATCTAGAATAAATAAATAACAAAAGCCTCACATGTCGAGGAGAAAAAGAACGACTCGCAGGCCGTAAAACTTAATTAATTATTACATTAATTTGATCAGCTCGCAGGCCGTAAACCAAACCACAAAACAATAAACATCCACAATCCTAGGCCATATCCATCCACCATGCAATAAAGCACATAATACAGTTAAAACCAAATTTTAACGCGCTTGTTTAATTTTAATGAAATTGGGTAACTAGGGTTTCACAACGGTCCAAAGGGTCCAAGCCAACAAGCTGCCCGAACCCTAGGACCGCCGCCCGCCTAGGGGCCTCGGCCTTGCTTGGTGCGCAAGGGAGGGGCGGGCGGCTAGGGTTTCGGCCCTAGTCCCCTTCCTCCTTCCTTGTTGCCCAAGCAAGGTTGTTTCCATATGGATTTATTTCCATAATTTTGTTTCCATAATTGAAAACCCCTTTTCAATCATGTGCCCATGACCCTAATCTTTCAAGAACCCAATTATTCACATCCTATGTGATTAAACTCACCAATTCTAACATCCAATGTTAATTTGGGTCTTGTTTGATTGAATCAAATTCAATATTGCATCTACTATGCCAATTTTTCAGTTTTCGCGTAATAAACAATAATACGGTGTATGAACTGAAATCGTAAACACATAATATCATGTTATGCTCTACGACCTGTGGCTCTGATACCACTGTTGGGTTTTGACGTAGGTAACGCAGCGGAATAACAAAATTAATCCTACTCAAAGCCCACCAAGGATCACAGGAAGAGACATCATAACATGATTAAGGACATAGAAGATGTGTACCTTTTGATTTGTGAGATCACACGAAGAATGATGTCCTCGTCTCTACGGTTGATCCACGTCTAGAGGTGAGATCTAGATTCTTCCTTCACAACAAGTGCTAGCTTGAACCCGGAGGAAGAGGGAAGAAGATCAAAGCAACAAAGGCAACAAAGCACAAAGGAGGGGCGGCCTCCTTTTGCCGTCGGGTAGAGGGGGCGGACGGGGCTAGGGTTTCGGCCCTAGCACTTTGTCTTGCTCTCTCTTTTTCTCTCTCCCACTCTTTATGTGTTATGTCTAATAATAACTCATGTGGTGGGAAGGAAGCTAGAGCCTCCTTTATATACTCCAACAACTCCTTGTTGTTTCCATAAAAGAGTTTCCTAATTCTAGATGAACTAGAATTATTCCCTTCCTTGCAAATTAGTCCTACTAAATTTGCAAGGTGTTGCACAATGATCCTTCTATTAATTAATCCATATTAATTAATCCCAAATCTAGCTCTACTCTATTTGACGTGTGACCCCATAGGTTTCTATATAGTTGGTAGTAACTATTACTAACATGGAGCGGTGTCTAGCAACACATCCATGCCACCCAACCAATAGAAATAGTCAGTGATCCCGACAAACCTTTGTGCCCAATATATCATATTGCATTATCCCTTTGTCTCCATATCCAGATTGGACACGAGACATAAATAGTCACACTCGTATATCCAATCCATAGTTCCTCAATCCTGGGAATATGCTTATACTTGCAGATAACATTAATATCTCTATATTAATTTATCTGAGTCTGGCCAGACATTCAATAAGCCTCATCCCTCGAGTGGCCGTGGATATTTACCCCCATTATGTGGGAGGGACAAATCCTATCTACATCACTACGATCTCTAAGCTTGCTTCCTATCACGCCCGATAGCCACCTTTATGATTACCCAGTTACGGTGTAACGTTTGATAACATCAAAGCGCAATATTTCACAACTAGAGTATCTAGTGACTTCAAGTCCAAGGATTGCAATAATATTAGCACTACGAAAAGCGATTGTGACTTCACATAATCTAATGTATCCTTTTCGTCGTGGGTCATCCAGTATGCCATTACTCCTAATGCATACCCATGTGTTGGATCGTGATATCTCCATATCAATCCAACCCCATACTAGTCTATAGATGATTGTCCCATTAATCATTATAATTGACTAGGGATATTTAAGAATATAACACCTTATATTCTAAGGACTTCATTCATGTTAGCATATCTCCATATCGATAACATAATGAATCGTAAATCCATATATTTGTCACAATTAATTGATTGCCTCTAGGGCACAATTCCAACAATAGAAGATGTGTACCTTTTGATTTGTGAGATCACACGAAGAATGATGTCCTCGTCTCTACGGTTGATCCACGTCTAGAGGTGAGATCTAGATTCTTCCTTCTCCACAAGTGCTAGCTTGAACCCGGAGGAAGAGGGATGAAGATCAAAGCAACAAATCACCAAGGCACAAGGGAGGGGCGGCCCTCTCCTTGCCGTCGGGTAGAGGGGCGGACGGGAGGGCTAGGGTTTCGGCCCTAGCTCTTTTGTCTTGCTCTCTCTTTTGCTCTCTCCCACTCTTTATGTGTTATGTCTAATTAATAACTCATGTAGTGGGAAGGAAGCTAGAGCCTCCTTTATATACTCCAACAACTCCTTGTTGTTTCCATAAAAGAGCTTCCTAATTCTAGATGAACTAGAATTATTCCCTTCCTTGCAAATTAGTCCTACTAAGTTTGCAAGGTGTTGCACAATGATCCTTCTATTAATTAATTCATATTAATTAATCCCAAATCTAGCTCCACTCTATTTGACGTGTGACCCCATAGGTTTCTATATAGTTGGTAGTAACTATTACTAACATGGAGCGGTGTCTAGCAACACATCCATGCCACCCAACCAATAGAAATAGTCAGTGATCCCGACAAACCTTTGTGCCCAATATGTCATATTGCATTATCCCTTTGTCTCCATATCCGGATTGGACACGAGACATAAATAGTCACACTCGTATATCCAATCCATAGTTCCTCGATCCTGGGAATATGCTTATGCTTGCAGATAACATTAATATCTCTATATTAATTTATCTGAGTCTGGCCAGACATTCAATAAGCCTCATCCCTCGAGTGGCCCGTGGATATTTACCCCCATTATGTGGGAGGGACAAATCCTATCTACATCACTACGATCTCTAAGCTTGCTTCCTATTACGCCCGATAGCCACCTTTATGATTACCTAGTTACGGTGTAACGTTTGATGACATCAAAGCGCAATATTTCACAACTAGAGTATCTAGTGACTTCAAGTCCAAGGATTGCAATAATATTAGCACTACGAAAAGCGATTGTGACTTCACATAATCTAATGTATCCTTTTCGTCGTGGGTCAATCCAGTATGCCATTACTCCTAATGCATACCCATGTGTTAGATCGTGATATCCTCATATCAATCCAACCCCATACTAGTCTATAGATGATTGTCCCATTAATCATTATAATTGACTAGGGATATTTAAGATAAATAACACAATTTATCTAAGGACTTCATTATATTAAATATCGCCATAAATAATAAATGAATATTCTAGCCAAAACATTGTTCATACTAAATCTACGATTTCCTCTAGGGCATCTATTCCAACAACGTGAACAGATATGAACTGCCCCCGACGAATCCCTCGCTTACAGATCGCAAGAAATTAAAGTTATGAGTATCACAGTTACATATGTTGTAAGCGAAACTATGGGAACCATAATCTACATGAATGTCAAGCTATGAGTACCTACGATGCAATGTAGCCTTCATATTAAAGAGTAAAAGACATTTGCACCCATATAATTTAACTAAAATATACTTTCACCAATTCTAGCTTGGAAAATGACACTTTTAACTAGGGGTGCAAGTGAAATCGAATAAACCTGTCAAACCGACCGAACCAAACCGATTGTCATGATTTTGGACGGTTTATAAAGTTAATCGGTTTGCAAATGGTTCAAGTTTTTCACAAACCGGTCTAATCAGTTCGATTTCGGTTTGTTAACTAACTATACCGAATGAACCAAACCGAACCGTTGCGTACACAATACAGTTCTATTATATCAAACACTAGGTATTGCCCGTGCCTAAAGGCACGACAAAAGGCAAATAAAGTGTAGGTTCAACCGTCTCTGCTACACGAAAGAGTAAGGAAGTACGTTAACAAAATGTTACACGAATTAACCTCTATTATAGTGAGGAAATAAGAAGTATTCCGTTGAACCAAGAAAAAAAACTATCTAGCCCCAAGTACATTTACGATCAATCCTCCTCATCAACAAACAGTAACAATGCATACTTTGCACAGAACAGTGCAGAGAAGTTAAATCATTTCCTAATAAAAAAAAAATTACATCAACCAAAATCCTCTATTAAGTTGTAAAAGTCATGCAAAATTGCATAAATCTCTATGTAGAAAAAGAATGTTGATGTAATAACTCCGCATATAAAGTTAAATTTGTTGATGTAATAAGGACTCTCTATAAAAAATAAATAACAGATAAATCGCAAAATTCATGGAGACTTGTCTCATATTACAAAAAAATCTTTTACATTCAAGAGTATTATTCCGCACCATGTAGCTAGTATACAAATGTACACCGGGAAAATTACACAGCCACTTTGTCCTATTGAAAGTGCCAGCAATGTTGTCGGTGTGCTTTGAGTGTATGCCCGGCCTCTTGGCTACAACAACCTGTAAATGAAATAAAATACTACAGTATTATTGATAATTTTTGTATGTAGTTCCCATATCATGTAACTGAAACATTCCTAGGTGTCTTACGAAGGAAAAAAAAGTAGTCTCGGACACGAAGAAGGTAAACCAAAGCCTAAAATGAAATTAGGACACGCAAAACTAATAGTAAAAGGGGTGGTAGCGGTGGATGGATACCTGAGCCAGCTGAATAATTTGCATGCCGTCACATTTCATGTCATGCATCTTAGCGAACTGAGATACCAGTCCATTGGAGACAACTGGGCATCAAAGATACCATTCCAATGAGAAAAGGAACCAAAGAAATTGCATTCAAAGCACCAGACAGTGGGGAACTTCACTGCAAGCAACATGCATTCGGATTATTGTATTGAATAATTGTAGCCTTGATCTAGCATAGTGCCAAAGTGGACAACAAACGGATAACAAAACTTAGAATTTCGAAGCACCAAACAAAAAAACAACCACAAAACATGTCAAGTACCCTGATACACATCGATCGATATGGCAAGCCTCAACTTATCAGGGTTCGTCTATGTTTTGGAATTTAGTACAATGTTTATCAGTAACTACGATCACCAGCAATAGGTTCCCCAGACATCATGGACAACAGTGTAACCCCCTATCTCTTGGAATTGCTACTCGGCAGTAACATTCTGAAGTTTCCATTGAAATACACACATGCCTCCTTTGTGCTTGGCTGAAACTGAATGGCATTGCTGAAAAATCAAAATTCAGAGAATCTAAATAATCAACACCACTAATCTTCCTAGAGTTTGCTGCATAAGTAGTTCTATTATTAGCTTAAAAAAAATTAAATTTTGATATCCTATTTAACAATGTACATTTGTTGATTCTAAACTAATCCCAAAATCTTTGTAACTTAACTGAAGCCACAGCACACCATAAAACACATTCAGACTATAAAGCTACCAGTAGGCTTAATCATGGCAGTCGGACTCTTTGTTGTGGCAATTTTCAATCCTCAATAAAAATAACCCCGAAAATAACCACACTAATTATAGGGGACCTGAAACTATTCTCTTTTATGTGTCATAAAATTCATAGAACTTTTGCACTGCCTTAGAGGTGATTTGGTGTGGCTTCCACCTTATTTTGCTGAAAACCCAATCACATCTAGCATTCCACAGTTCCAGAAATTTGACCAATAAAACCCAGAGCTAACTGTTTCCACCACTCTTGAATAGATGATACAAAGTCCACAGAATAAATGCAACTAACAGGAGAGAACTTCCATACCTGATTTGCCAGATTGCAGGAAGAGATCAAATGCAGCTCAGTCAATGTTGCTTTCAGTTTCTTTCTTTGTGAGCTAGTGGCACTATGGAATTGAAGCATCCTCTAAAAAACCTACATGTCCACCAAAAGATACACTGAGAAACATCATCAAGAATCCAGAAAATAAAGGAATATGCTCCTATACTATAGATGCATGTGTCGTTTGAGTCTTTTATATGCTCCGACACTATAGAGGCATGTGTCATTTGTTTCTATTTGATAAAAGCTGGTCTAAAGATCTCTTTTAGGAGCGCATAGAGTAACTCGGCCCCAAACAAATTGATGGTCAGGTATAAAAGTACTAAGCTGGACTTTTTGGGACCATGTTATTCATCCTCAGTCCATGAAGCTTTTGTTCCATGGAAACAAAGTAACAAAGAATCGCTGTACATCATACCAAACAGGAATGAGGGCCAAAAAAGAAGAAAAGATAAACCTGACCTGAAAAGAAAGTATTGCATATCTTACCTTGAGTTTCACGGGAAACCAAGCAAGCTAATTGCTTTATGTACCTAAGATACGTGAGCGGCTACGATTGCAGATCGCTGATTAGTAGATCGAAAAACCTGGTAACCTGATAATGAAATCAATGAAGAATTAAAATCAAATAAAAGAACCTGAATAATAGGTCCCTAATTTAAAGAACAATTTAGAAATAAGATTTGATTCTACTGACTGCAAGCATGTAGATGAAACAAAAAACATGTTTTTTATGGCCCATTATCACAACAATTGCTACCACAGGGTGAACAACTACCTTTACTGTCAAAATCGAAACAATATTTAAGAAATATGCACTGTTAATACTCTAATCTTGGTCATATGAAGCAATGTAATCCCCATTAACTTATACATACCTGAGTTCAGAAAGCTCCACGGAGGAGCTAGAGAGGCCTTCAGAAATCCAGGCAAAGATCAACAGAGTATGAATTTCACTCTGCAAATCATTAAACATTAACACAAATTCAAAATTAACTGCGAAGCTCAGGTAATCGTGGACTTCAACAAATCTGAACTTACACACAAACAAATCAGAAATGTAGTAAGTTAAAATCTCACCTTCACTTACAACAAAACCTCTGGATAGACTATATTTGTTGTAGTGTCCATATTATCGGCAGGGAGAATAACACGTACACGATCAAAAGACGTACACCGAGAAAGAGCTACATACAATTGTCCATGGCTGAACACGGGATTCCGCAAATCAATTCCAACAAATTTAACAGATTGTCCTAGAGCTTTGTTGATTGTCATTGCATAAGCTAGACGGACAGGAAATTGACGACGTGTCATGTTAAACGGCATCTCATTGGATGATGGGGCGAGAGATATCCTTGGAATGAATACTAAGTTTCCGGCCTTGTCCCCTGTCAAAATTCTTGCTTCGAGAGTGCGTGAAGCCATTCTAACGATAACCAGTCGAGTACCGTTACATAATCCATCCGCGGGAGCAATGTTACGTAACAACATCACTGGGCAGCCAACTTTCAACTCCAATTTGAAAGGTGGCAAGCCAGAAGGATCCAAGGAGTTCAAGTATTCGTTTGGATATCGGTTTGTTATGGCATGATCAGAACAATCATCTTCACTCAATTTATCCGCTGCTAAATAGGTTCGTCTCTCTCCAGGAAATATACTCAAAGCAGCCATATTTACAACGTGAACATCGTCATTACGGGCTGATAATATTGTCCGCTCAGTGAGATAAGCCGGAGTTACCATACCTTCTGAATTGAGGTGAGGATAAATGGAGCGCAGAAGTTCATTTAGAGTTCGACACCGATGTATGTTTGTTGGTAATTCCACTATTTCTTCATTGCAGCCACCAACCTACAAATAGAATACAATGCATATGTTAAGAGAGTTATATACAGTAATCAAATTTACAACGTGAACATCAGAAACTAAAATTCAATATACCTTCATCAAGAAGGATGCGAAATCGACATTCCGAGAATCAGAATTATCCAAACGCATGTTGGACTCCAGCTTCAAGACGTGCACTCTATTCCAAAGTATAGAACGCCTAAGTGATGCATCAACAATTTGCTCGCGAACCCCTTTTTGCACAACAGGTAAAATTTGCCGAAAATCGCCGCCAAGAACAACTGTGATACCGCCAAATGGGTTGTTACTGTCACAGATGTCACGGAGTGTGCGATCGACTGCTTCCACGCAATATTTATGTTGCATAGGTACCTCATCCCATATGATCAACTTAGTTTCTCTAAATAATGAAGCTTGCATTGATTGTTTACTAAACCCGCACACTGAATTATCTTGCACATCCAGCGGGATAGAAAATGTCGAGTGAGCAGTTCTTCCTCCGACTAATAACAGTGATGCCGCCCCTGAAGATGCCACTGTGACAACTATATTTCCTAGACTGCGCAACTTCTGTGATACGGTGTTGTAAGTGAATGTCTTTCCAGTTCCAGCACCCCCACTCAAGAAGAATGTAGTCCCCTTATTTTCTAATACTGATCCTAAAATCTCAGTATAAGCTTTACGCTGGCATGCGTTAAGGCTATCGACCCTGGCCTGCACGTTCGAACTCTCTGCATCAGCTTGAAGTTGTCTATGCTCTCTGATGAGTTTGTTCCCATCAGTAATGCTCCAATTTCCAGATGGTAAAGGCATGGGAGGAAATTTATCCAGACTCTTTCCTGATTGTTGAAGCATTTCATTAAGGAGATACAAACCATAATCTTCAATGACAACATCATCTGGATTCATAATCCCATACGTGGTACTTATCTTATGTTGAAGATCATCACAAATGTCCTTAGAAAAACGTTTCCACAGATCATAAGGATGTAGCGGAGAACACTCACTGAGTATAACACAAAACAATCGTCTCAGCTGATATCCAGTTTTCATGATTGCAGCTTCCGAAAGACATTGTATCCATTCTTCATCATCCTTCATCAATCCTAGTGCAACACATGCCGCCTTAAATGTAGGGCCTAAAACGCCGTTTACTGTGCGGAGATCCTCAAATGAATTAGGTCCCTTGACAAATGTCAACAGCAACCGCATGTAGAACCTCTCGCCCGAGTTTGGACTCGCGAAGTACATTCGCCCAATAGCATAACCCCTTTGCCTTGGAACCCAAACTTTCTCTTGCTTTCGCCAAACAAAATACTGGGGGAACTCCGCATATGTGTGTTTTCGGGCATTTGGATTAGATGCGTAGAAATCAAAAAATCCAGTCAATGTAGACTTTTGTGACGCCACCCTTGCGGCAATAACCTCGGTCGATTCTGTAGGATCAAAAACACAATGATGCATTCCCGGTAAATGAAGTGCCAAACGAACAACAGTGGGATATTCCTCATGAAGACTATAACCAAGCAGTCGCCAAGCAGCTTCGGACGGTTCAATGTATCTACCTTCAAGATATTGCTGGATTTCATCAACTCCTCCCACAATCATTGTTGCACGATCGTGGCCCTTGAAAATGTATTTGTGAATATACTTTACACAGCTCAAACCCCCACAAACTTCAACATTAATATGACAATCAAACAATCTAGAAAGATACGGATTGTACGGAACCACATCCCTGTTATCAACATCTGCACCCCTAACAGTATAATGCTTACCATTGTCATGGCGATGATAGAGAGGGTATCCTCTTTCGTCCATTGTTGTCGTCTCTCTAAACTCTTTAGGGTAACCTTTCGTGCACTTCCCATTCTCCATACATGGTGCATTCGGATTCCGGTGACCGCACGGTCCATGGATCATACAACCTAACACAGTTTGAAAGAGTACAGGGTCCTCCTCGGGATCTGGAATTTCTGCACTGACAAAGTTGTCTACCTGGGCGCAAGTTCGGATTTTATCTTGCTTGTGAGCATATATCAAAGCATGCATATGCGGTAGTCCTCGTTTCTGGTACTCAATTGTGTAAACATGAGCAGCTTTCCTTCCAAACAAATATTGTTGCTCAACTATATTCATCAATTCCTTTCGCTTCAACTCAAACACTCGGGCAATTATCTCAGGACGATCTGAAGAAATTTGATGGGGAAACAAAGTTGAAGTTATTTCTGGCCACTTTGGGTTTGCCGTCATTGTCAAAAAAACATCTGGATGATTGTTATGTCTTGTAATTGCCATAGAATCTTGAAAGATCTCAAACATGTGCCTCGGGCTTCCAATGTGGGAAGAAGGCAAAATCATTCGCCGACCAACTTGATCCGGATTCGCTTCATCCCTTGTAAATACATCGGCTAAATCTTTATAAAGTTCTGTACGGAGCTTATGCTGGTTCAACCTTACGTAGGTCAGTCGATTTTGCTCAGTGGCTGCCCATGCATCAACCAAAAACTCTTGGAACAATTTTCCTGATCGTAAGATTGTTGAGTATTCTGTTGGACGCTGAAAGATCCGGTAGCTGTAGTATTGCATCTGAGTAAGCCGGCTATTTGTTGGAGATCCACTACAAACATCCCATTGACGCATTCCAGGTTCCCATCCTAACTCACCATGAGGGAATAATAAAACATAATGCAGGGGCAAGTAAGCAGGGTGGCACTCATTGATTCTCATCAATTCATTCCCGCCTCTTAAGCGAACAATAATATCACGCATTCCACATATCTCAGTGCCATCCCCAGGTAATATTACCGCAACCTCCTCAACAGTTGGCAGGTTGTATCTGCGTTTGTCAGTAGAGGTACTATAATGAAGATAAGCCGGAACACACCTGCCATCTAGTTCGGTCTCCGTCAATAACTCATAAGCCTGACGAAATTTAGAGGGAAATTCATTGTGCATCTGCAATGCATCTTGTATGGACTTGAGAACATCTCGTCTTAAGTGTGGATTTCTGCGATGTCGGACTTCTAAAGCTGAGTCTGGATCATATATGTATAGTTGTGCATAACTCGGCTCCTGACCAGATTCTGGAATTAATGTGCCAGTCCTGTGACGTAATTCTCCATGGATGATAAACGATTTAGGTCCCCTCCCCATGACAACTCTTGGATCTAGCTTGGCCCCCAAACTTGTAAATGCATTAGCTGCATTATACTCGCGAGCATAGCGACGAAATGATCTCGATCGGTCATCGTCGCCATCATATAAAGATTGAATAATGGGTGGCGGTGTCTTCAGCAATGGGAGTCGCACCTTACCTTGCAAACAACATGTTCCAAAATGGGGATTTGATTCTGAAGAATATACCAATTTCTCAGCCTTCCAATGTAAAGCAGAACAAAATGGACATCTAACATCCATGTTTCCCAAAGAGTGACGCACGTCATTCCCATTTACATTAGGAAGGATAGGAGGGTCATATTGAATGTCATCGTCGTCGTCGTCGTCAGCTAATATTTCATAAATGGAGAATTGCTCTTGTGCAGGGCATTCATCTTGTAAGTTGGGAACATGAGAAGAAGTTGATCCTGTAAAAGATTCTGTAGCAGGAGCAACGACATCGACATCTATGAAGTCATCTAGTAGATTCCTCGGAGTGGGAGTTGAATGGGAGTCCTCCATATGCCGGCGCTTGTGATGGTTTGGTAACGTACTCGTGAGGGGCGTTCTTTTACTAATTAAACCATCCACCAAGCTTGGGGTTGGTGGAAGCATATTTGAACGTTGAGGGAAGTTTTCCTTGAAGACAAATAGAAAAGAAATTGGTTAATAGCTGCATAAAAGTGTAGCTAGGAAACATATTTAAAATAAAACATAGCATTTAAAATAAGGTCGCACCATATCATTTATGGATGCGGGCTCATTACGTTTTCTGGAACATGATGCCCCGTCAGATTTAGCATTTTTTCCCGCTCTCTTCTCGCTCGTTGAGCTAGAGTGGCCTTGGATAAGGTAGGGGTAACCTGTGTGTGTTGGAAAAAAAATGAGTGCGTAGATTGGTTAAATATATTACATAAACATGTATTTGAAAATGACATCAGGCTATACCAAATCATTTGAAGGAGTGGGAGTTGAATGTGAGTCTTCCATATGCCGGGGCTTGTGATGGTTTGGGAACGTACTCGTGAGGGGAGATCTTTCACTAATTACACCATCCACCACGCTCGGGGTTGGTGGAAGCATATCTAAACGTTCAGGGAAGTTTTCCTTCAAGACAAAAAGAAAAGAAATTGGTTAGTAGCTGCATGAAAGTGTAGCCTAGAAATTAAAATCGCATTTTCAATAAGGTCGCACCATATCATTCACGGATCCGGGCTTATTCCGATTTCTGGAACACGTTGCCCCATCAGATTTAGAAATTTTTTCCCTCTCTCTTCGTGCTCGTTGAGCTAGAGTGGCCTTCGATACAGGAGGGGTAATCTGGGTGTGTAGGAAAAAAAATGAGTGTGTATTGCTCAAATATATTACATAAACATGTTTTTGAAAATGATAACATGCTATACCAAGTTGGATGTTCGCTCTCGTTCTCGGCGTGCTTGTTGAGCTAGAGCTGCCTTGGACACGCCATTATGACTTTTGTTGTTCGATGCCCGCTCTCGTTCTCGGCGTGCTTGCTGAGCTAGAGCAGCTCTCGACACACCATTATGAATAGGAGGTAGATTTGTGGTAATTTTTTCTCTTTCCCTTCGAGCTCGTTGCGCAGCAGCAGCCTTGGAAAGAACAGAATGAAAGAGATATTATGAGATTAGGCAATGGTAACGAAAATTGGTTTGCGCAGCAACAACCTTGGAAAGAACAGACTGAAAATTTGTTTAGTGGAACCTAAAAACAGTAATCCCATACCATTCCGATTGGGATTTCATTCTCTTTTCCTTGATGAGAGTAAGCTTCTCCTGATTTTCTTTCTTCGCAGCATGGTTGCTTCCCTTTATGCAGTACCTCGAGAGCCTGAGCAATATTGGTTTGTTGGTCACCGAGGATTGCAGCACCGACATTTTGCTCTGTGAAGAATTGGACCTGTAATCAGTGAAAGATGGTTTTAGGTTGAGGACATATATGAGATATGAGATAAGAGGAAACTGAAGAACAGAGTGTCACTGGAGTGATACCATCATGCTAGGAGTTTGATTCTCTTTTCCTTCTGCGCAGAACGGTGCTTTCCCTTTACCCTTACATTGGGTTTCCTGAAAATAGCAAAGTTGTCAGTATAATTGAGATGAAAGATCAAGTGAGATTTGTATACTGAATGAAATATCTTACCTCGGTAGCTTTTCGGTTCGTACTGTGTTCGTGGACATCGCGGATAACGACACCGGTGTTTCGTTCTTTCAACACCATTGTAGCTTAGCTGCAAAAAAAGTAGGAGCGGTAGCAACAACCTTATATAGGGACACATAGGAAATATCCTAAGAGAAGAGGACTAAGTGCGACCATGTATGGATCCACGATTGTTAAAATTGACGCACGAAGAGGATCCTTTCAAGGAGTGTGACCATGTAAGGCTTTTATTGCTTCCTTTATCTCAATCAGTTTAAATGAAGATCTTGGTTCCACTTATATCACACCAGAGTTTCTTGGCCGACTATACAATCTAACAAATTGCAAAAAGTAATGCTCTGTAGAAACTTCCTCTCACGAATACATAACAATACTTTGATAGCTTATTGTACCAGTTATCTATTTGACATGGAAGGTTTCCCAAACTTATAGGAAGACATAACAATACTTTGATAGCTTATTGTACCAGTTATCTACAAACTCAACTTTGGAGAACTTGTCATGGCCAAAACAGTTTAATGTGTGTAAAAGGGTGGCTTTTAATACAATTAGAAAGCTATAACTCCAGTATAAAGAGAATCGCAGAATCAAACCTGTACAGAATTAGTTCAAATCGCAAAATTGCAAACAGAAGTTCTAATTTCTCCTCAAGAAATTAGTTGGATTCTTTTCTGATTTCTCATCTAAAACAATTGTAGCTGTTGAGAAAGAGAGATTTATTAATCTTTGTTGTCTGGTCCACCACTTCTAACAACGTTGAAGTATTAGAGCCTCATAGACATCGATACGATAACAAATTAAACCATACATCAGTGCGGACATCAACATATTGCAGGCATCACATTCGACGTTATATTTTTTCTGAATATATAAAGCAAATCATCACAGCACTGGCTAAGAACCCTGTGCAAGCAATGAAATCCTTCGTCTGTAATTCCAAGAATCGCAGTAGTACCTCGTGTTCGGAGAGAAAACAATGAGAAACCAGTTATAGTTATCATGGAACCACGAAACTCCATGTGAGAGGTTACACGATATACTGCTAGGGAACTATTATTCAATTGACAAACAGACACATTATGAATTTCCAGGAAAGCAAGTAGCATTGACCTTTGTGGGCTCCTATTCCCTTCAACCCCAATTTTGTTTTTCTTAGTTGAAAGCAAGTAGCTTATTCTTGTCGAGGGTTTAGCAACTTTAGATCGTAGCATGAGATTAAAAATAGAAGTACCCATCTTTGTCGACCTACTTTAAAGTCCAGATTCACCGGTGGTTACAAATCAGAAACTCAAACGATTCAGCATCAACATGGCCTCAAGCATAATTGTTACATAAACTGAAATACCTGTTAAGTTGTCGTTTCCAGATGGCATATGAAATTTCAATTATCAATCAAATCTCCATCAACAACGACGAACTACTGGATGGCATCAAAATAGGGCACAAATTAGAAGGAGAAGAAGACGAAGAGAATGTCGAACCTGTTAAGAAGATGAAGAAGAGAAATCAGGAGATGAAGAAGACGAACGTGTATTCCGAGGGATTGCTCCGTAGAGAGGCGTCGGGAGAAAACAGTTTCAAGGACACAGTTTCTGCAAGACAAAACCCAACAGCCGCATATGTTATACTGAGATTAATAATCCGGTGGACAAAACAGTTTCAAGGACACAGTTTCGGCAAGACAAAACCCAACAGCCGCATATGAAATAACAGAGAAATAACACTCAATTCGCTCTGAAACTCAATTGTTGAAATAACAGAGAAATAAACACAGCCGAAGGGGAAGAAAGGTACCAACACTCAATTCGCAGGAACGAACCTAGCAGAGATGGGTGGCGACGGAGCTGAGGAACGAACCTGGAGTGTCAGGGCGCAGGAGACGACGTCTACGGCGATGGGGAATACGGCGTCGATGAAGGCGTCGATGAAACCGACGGGGAGAAGCAGCGCCGTATGAGATGAAATCGACGGGGAATCCGAGAGTGATCGGGCAGCGCCGTCCGAGATTGAAGATTGAAATCGACGGGGAGTCCGAGAGTGATCGACGGTGTCTCTGATTTGGGAGGGAAGGAAACCTAAGAATTGGGTGCGACGGTGATTTTGGATATGTGAGAGGACGATGATGTTGGAGGATGTGTAATGTAAGATTAATAATCCAAGGGTTTAAAATGTGACTTAATTTTCATCTAACGGTTGAAAATATCTCTGAAAATGTCTCTTTGAAAATGTCTCTTTGAAAATGTGTTTGGGAAAATATACATGGGTCCCACACCGTTCTGTTTTATTATAATTATATAGATAAACTATAAAGTATAAGTAATAATCTATAGAAGTGTATTACAAGTAGATAGTTTAGTGAACTAAAATGATCCTATCTTGTCTCAATCTATAACCATAATTTTGTGAGTTCTAAATATTTATTTAATTATTGCCCTGGTTAAAAATTATTTTTTATTGACGTACTACTATAATCATATCAATGTAAAAGTGATTATGCGAACCCGGCGAACCGAACCGAACCGTAACTTTTCGGATTGGTTTGGTTCGGTGTATAATTTCAAACGGTTTGGTTTAAATATTAGCAAACCGATATATTCGGTTTGGTTTATGGTTTCTTCACAAACCGCACCAAACCAAACCGTTTACATGCATACTTTAACCTTTTAATGTGCCAAACTCCATAAACTTACACCACTTATTGGGACCCGTTAGTTTGAAGTTGGAGTTTGTCACTAAAAGTACTTTTGCAGACACATTTTCCATATATTATGCAAAAATATGGGGTTTAACCAAATGCTAAACAGACTTTTTGCATGATAAATAGATCAAATTTGTCTCCAAAACAATTATAAGTAACAATTCTTAAATTAACTGCGTCACAATCAGGGTGTATATTACTTGAAATTCAGCTAAGCGTGGGGGTCAAAAGTGTCTTTTAGTCAAACTATAGAGGTAGAAATGTCCTTTAAAATAACTCTTCCCTTATATGTGGCGTTGTCTTGCAGCATCGAACAATCTCTCTCCGCCCAGGTCTCCGTTGATCTCTCCGTCGGAGATTCTGATTCATCACTGCCGGCGACTGGATCGCATTGTTAACTGGTACGTGAGTTTCTTACTATCACTGTGAATCAATTATCTCTCGGTCCTTTGTTTGGTCGGAGTACAAAGTCGCCCCTTTTTCGTATTATTTGCTATTTTACAGGTGAAATAGGGTTTTTGGGTTGTTTGCTTGCTTGTATGTCTGATCTTTGCCTATGAACTACCGATTAATTAAACAGTTGTGATGCTAAATTGCCGAAGCTGTACTTAAGAACTTGCAATGTGATTTTTTTTGGCATAATAAATATTTTCAATACTTAAAATACCAATTGGAAGGGTTTTGTGGAGGAATATGGTGAAATAATGAAGATCATAGAATGAATGGAGAAGGCAGGAGACAAATTGAAACATATCTTGTGAAGTTGATCGAATAATTATTTCTTTAGTGATTAATCATTAACCTAAGTTATCCACGTGAATTTTTCGCCTTAGGGAACTTAATCATAGTCGACTGGGGTAAGGAACATAGAACTAGCCTGTTCGAAAATCACTCAAAATTCTGCCTAACAAGGATGTGCCTACCTCAGCCATTTTTAGGTAAACTTCTCGCGCATAAGCTGGAAGCTGGTGTTTGGTTATTTCTACGGTATGATCGTTATACTGCATGTTTTGGTAGATTTGATGGGTTCTTTAGATGTGGGATACCTCAAAGGCTCAAGTCACACAGGTGAAGTTAAACATGGGTTCTGAAAAAAGACTTGGACACAGATTTAGTGACACTTATGAAGATTGTACTGGTTGAGTGTTACAGAAAGTACACAAGGAAATTCCAGTAGATGTTTTCTTGCTGTTCAATGGTTGAAATCATGGCCAATAGTTAATACATGGGTTTAGGGTTAATTACTTCCTCTGTTTCTTCTCTATGTGCTCAGTTTGACTCTTTGACTCGTAACTGGGTCACTTTGACTAGATGATTTGGATAGCAAAACGATGTAATTTTGTTGATTTTTTTTCTTCATGGTGTTGTAGAGTAAAAGTTAATCTACAGCACCATAAAAAGATTGTCAAAAAATTGCATCGTTTTGCACCCTCACCGGGTCAAAGTGACCCAGTGAATAGTGGCAAAAGTCAAAATTGAGCACTTAGAGAAGAAACGGGGGAAGTAGTATATGTGATATTGGTTAGGAGTTTCACAAGGACTGTTTTCGGCCATGACGAGTAGTTAGTAGTTGTGAAGAAAGGCGTGTTCCTTACCTATTTCAAATGGTTGGCTACTTCATGTAATGTTTAATCAGAATTCTAGAAATCCTTACCCCCACTGAGTTGAATAGCATGGCCCGGTTATACATAAGCTATTGAAGTCTCCCTTTCCTTTGAGACTTCAAAATATAAATGTATTTTAATGATTATATATTGTGAACTTACGTGACACCAGGTAAAGATAGCTCGTGTTACCTGAATATCTTGACTTCTAGGTTCCCTAATGATAACTACAGCCAGTTCGAAGTGGATTTATCACTTTACTTTTACTTCGTTCTGGTCATATGTTTGGGCGACCTTTTTACCATTGATTTGGAAAGGTAAACATTGTACTGATGAATTGACTAATTCTAGGGTGAAAGTTGATAAATAATAACTAATGGTAACAGTTCGAGGGAGAGAATGTAAAGACCACAACATGTACTCTTTCTTGCCACTCCGCATACTCTTGGATACCACCTTCCACCCAGTATCTGCCCCTGACTTAATATAATGCCCTCATTTTTTTTTATTCACTATATTTATGTTTGAAGTATGTATGCGGTAAATTGCTGGAAAATTGAAATGTTGAGACTTGATTTCCTGTAGAACCAGTCAGTTGGGTATTTTTATAATTTCTAGAAGTTAGTTTTGTTGTAAACCTTGAGACCAAGCGGTATAGATAATATCTAAAATTACTAGGGTATTATTAGAACATAGTAATTAACTCAGAGCTTAATTCCTGAAGTTTGCTTAACCCTAAACAAACGTAGAACATTGCGAAAGAAAAGATAGAGAAAAAAAGGAAAAAATGGATAAGGAAAAGAAAACGCGGCAGTCAAATGCGAGGGGCGAATCAAAGGTATTATTGAGGGGTTTTGTTTGAATTGAAAGGAAAAGAGAACAGTTTTTTGTGTTGGAATAGTTTCAGCTCTTATGAATTTGCTTAGGTGTGCATGAAGACCTTGACATGAGATCGAAATGAATTTAAGTCTTCATCTTAGAATTCTGATTTGGGTCCAAAAAATGGTTAGTTTTTGTTCAAGTTCTACTTGGGATTACTGGTTATTAGATGAAGAAGAGGTATAATCAGTATTGTTGCGAGTTATTGTATTTTCTCTTTGAAGTTGAGTTTTCCATCTAAATTTAATGAAGCAACTTGAACCGATGGGAACTGTTGTTTTGGTGTTCGCAGTATGCTATATCATCCTTGGGGCTATAACTGTTGGAGAAACATGGTTGATTTAAGTGTGATTTGTAGTGACAAACGCCACTGTTTTGCTCCTGCAGTTTCAAATTGTGCAGAGATTTTACTTCGGTCACTGCAGCAAAGTTTTGACGGCTTTCAATTGGTCCCTGAATATTGAGGAACTTAGTGGGCATCATAGGAAAATTATTATGGACATTCTGGGCAGTAGTCTAGAGTGTCAGGGCTGTTAGTTTTGTGTAAAATCGTTCAGACGGGTTAAAATTGTCAATAACTTCTATTTCATTAAGAGCTAAATTTAAATGAGTATCGTATGTGTTAAATGAAAAGCTTTTCTCAATCCGCTTCAGGGCCTACGACCTTGCTGGGCTTTCCTAAAGGCTCTTTTATAAAACGTTAAGCCCCAAATACTTCTGATATTGTCATTTGAACTGTTGAGAAATTCGAAACATGTTACTATTTTATAGAACATTTTATATGAGCTTGGATCAAGGGTATATGTGACTGGGCACACTCGACGAGGACGTTGAGTATTTAAGGTGGGAGACTGTGATATCCCCCATCATTAGATATAGTGAATTATATGTCTCATATATGTAGAACCACGTGGGTTACTACTGTCACCTTCGAGGCTTAAACATTTTGATTCAGTGGTACGGATCAAGAAGTTTTTGGTACAGTAATCCATCCACTTGTGTTGTTGCACCTAAACACCCCCATGTCCACCCACTCAGTACACAAGTCTTACCTCACTTCCCATACCCAAACTCAAATTGACCTTACTTCTTTTTACCGGAAACGGGCAAACTGCAAAGAGTCTACTTTTACTTGTATCAGATGCGAGCAAGCTGTTTAGGTAAATGGAGGTATGTTACCTGGAAGGCTGGAACAGGATCGGTTCTGGTTTGTGGAACAAGAACAGGGAACACAGAACCTATAACTACGGAGTTCGGTGCGCTAGGGGTAGGCATCTAAGGATGTAGGTATTTTTCAAATATTAAAAATCCAAATGACTCAATTGTTATATTATTTTCAAGTCAAAACCATAGTAGTGAACTTATCAATTTAACTTTGATTTCCAGTCCTCTCAGGCAGCTTGAGGAAAAAGTAGTGAGCATTTGTCGGATTGCCAAATTCACCGATCCGGATCCATAAAGTGCCATGCTTTGGAACACGCGATCCAGTTCTCAATTCACTGGGGTATGAGAGAATTGTGGTAGCACTTACAGAACAGTTGTTCAACAATTTTTCTTCGAGTAATGTGAGTCCTGAACTAGCTTGAAAAGGCCAAGCCTTACGGAGTGAGAGGAAAGATGCAACTTGTAAACTTGGTAGAATTATGGTATCTCTTGCAATTGGAATAGTTGGAAAGGGTATGGCTAATGCTCCTTGCAAAATATAGTTTTAGTAGAAAGTTAGGTGGCCTCGGTAGTTGTGGTAGTATATTTGTCTCAGTACCTCGGAGCCTTTGTTCATATTCACCATTAAGGATTCATAAGGTAATTTACTCCTACCTTATAATAACAGACTATGATGTTATAAGTAGGTTTGCACATGGGTTTAATTTATCTTTCTCCTGGTTTTAGTAAGCTGGGAAATGGCAATTGGCCTACGCTTATGGGTTTTGAATATGAAGTCCTTTATAGGAATATCAGCTGTCAATTCATTAGGGTAAATCTGATCAGAAATGTGATTTATATTGGCGAAAATTGGGCTATAGCTCACTCCTGGCAATTGTTTATCTTTTCATTTTCTTTACTGCTAACCATGGTTGTAAATTGTGATATGTATTGTTCACCAGAATTCCATTTTCTGGTATTGTGTAGCGTATTATATCAGTTGAATAGCCTGTGGCAATTGTTTATCTTTTCATGTTTGGACAATTCATGTAATAGTAATCGAAATTCTAGAAATCTTCACCCCACTGAGTTGAATAGCCTGTGCGCCTATGCATAAGCTATTGAAGCTTTCATTTTTTTTGAGACTTCAGGAACGTAGTGGATTTTAGTTTATTTTCAAAACTTACATGAAAGCAGGTAAAGATAGCTCGTGTTACCTAAATATCTTGTGTTCTTGGTTTCTTAATGATAACTGCAGCTAGTTCAAAGTGAAACATCACCTCACTTTACTCCTTTTTGTGGTAATATGTTTGAAAAAGTAACATCGTGATGAATGCAAATTGAGGAAGTGACTAGTTCTAGGATTAAAGTTGATATATAATAACTAGTAACAGTTCGAGGGAGAGAATGTACAAGACCACATGTGCTCATGATTTCCACTCCTTATCCCATTGGAAACCACCTTCTACCCGGTATATGATTTAAGTGATAGTCGCTGGAGGATTTGCTTTGTACACAAGTTCTGCCCCCTACTTAAATACTGTCATGTCCACTCACCAGTACAAAGCCAAAATGGCCTTACTCCTTTTACTGGAATCTGGTAAAGAGCCTACCCTTACTTGTACCAGATGCAAGCAACCTGTGCAGATAAATGGAAATATGTTGTCTGGAAAGAGGATCATTCCGGTTTATGGAACAGGAAGGGGAACAGGGAACCCAAAATGCGGTACCTATGGAATTCAGTAGTAGGCCTCTT
Source organism: Linanthus parryae (assembly GCA_023055425.1). Taxonomy (NCBI): domain Eukaryota; kingdom Viridiplantae; phylum Streptophyta; class Magnoliopsida; order Ericales; family Polemoniaceae; genus Linanthus; species Linanthus parryae. The sequence goes on from JALGPY010000004.1 coordinate 145,638,647, forward strand.
AGGATACAGGTATTTTCACATATTAAAAAACCATCGGACGACTCAATTTCTGTATTATTTTCAAGTCAAAACCCATAGTAGTGCACACATCTATTTAACTTGATTTCCACTCATGTAAAACAGTTTGAGGTGCAACTAGAGAACATTTGTCTGATTACCAAATTCATTGATCCGGATTGCTGAGGTACCACGCTTCGGAATGCGTGATCCAATTTGCGAAGCACTAAGGTATGAGAGAGTTGTGGTAACACTTATGAAACAGTTGGTGAAAAAGCTTCTCCGAGTAATGTGATTGCTGAACAAGCCTAGCCTGATAAAGTCATGCTTTATGTAGTGCGGAGAAGGATGCAACTAGTAACTTGTGGAATAAAGATATCTCCTTTGGCTATTAGAAACCCAAGTTTATGGATAACTCTTCTTGCTAAAGTTAATTTTGGTAGAAAGTTAAGTGTCCTCGGTAGTTGTGGTAGGATATTTCTCTCAGTACCTCATAGCACATTACTTACTATTGAGGATTCAGAAGGTAATTTATTCTAGTAACTGGGAATTTCACAGATTATGAATTAGGGTCACTTACGGGATTAAAATGTCTTTCATTTGGTTTTAGTAAGATGGATTTGTCGATTGGACTACACTTGTGGGTTTATTCTGAATTCCTTTGTTGTGCATCTTGCAACAGGATTCTTACTATTGACGACCTATGTGATGACTATCCCTGACATATCTTGGCTAACTGACATCTGATCTGTACAAATGAGTTTTAAGTTTTTGTCTTACTATTATTGTACTGTCCTATTGCTCCCATTCGGCATTTCCTATGGAGTTAGATCTTGGCAACTCTTAGTGTTAGTTGGGCTGTAGGACATGGGCTTGCAGAGTTTAGCTCTCTCAGGGGTATGTTTGAGTACATCAATGGATGGAGTGCAGGCTTGTCACGTTGTGGATCATTTGTTGGAATCACAGGGAAGGAATCCGTTTAGCCTTTATTAAAGATCTTTATTATCTGTGTTAGTTTCTTGGCGTTTAATGATTGCATTTGCACTCCTGGTCCTGGGGGAAGATTACGTGTTTAAGGCTCTGTAGCTTTCTTCTTCGTAGCTTTGGAGCTGTTCTGTGAGTTTAAGAATGCTTTCTTTCTTTCTATGTAACTTACACTTTAATATGTTCATCAATTTCCATTATATCTTTGCTAGTGTGTAATTTGAAGTTCCTAATCCTAACCCTCTCACTAGATTGCTTTTGAGCTTGCCCTTTTGTAGTTGGCTTTAAGTTGACCTGCCTAACAAAATTTATTTAAATTATCGGCTATAAGTTTGTCCAACAGTTCTCTGAGAATTTCAAGTGCTTAACTTACAGTGAAGACATGAAGCATATTGTCAAGATAATGACATTGCTGGTGGCCATTGCTGCGTTCTGGATCGGCCTATTACAAACATCAGTAATTCCGCGCAGCTATACTTGGTTGGTAAGTTCCTTCCTCTGCTCAGTATTGAGAGTTAGAATGATGGCATTGATTTTCGGCTGACCCCTTTATTATCACTTCAAAATGTATATACTACAGCAGAAAGTGTCATTTTGCCAACTCATTGGAAACTTACTCGTGCTCACTATCTCTCATATCCTCAATTATAGCAACATTTAAATATATTCATTAAGTACTTCCTTCAGCAGTAATTCAATATTGCTCTTTATTACTACTTGTTGCTGATATTTCGAAAGTTTGAATAAATACAAAGTAACACAGACTAACAAGTACATAGCATTTTCTAAATGACAGAGTGGATTCACATCGAGGGGTGTAGGGATTAATAAATGTATTCGCTCGTTATAGAACTCACTCTTACATGTTGACTTTCTTTGCAGCTGCCTTTGTACCTTGTCGTGTCTCTAGGTTGTTATGGCCTATTGATGGTTGGAGTTGGTTTGATGCAATTTCCAACTTGCCCTCAGGAAGCTGTGCTCTTGCAGCAGGTATATACTTCACCGATCATCCAAATTGGCATGTTTGTGTAATTGAATGGTGTGTGAATGTACTGTCATAGCGAAGTTGTACCAGAAGTTCAGAACTTTGGGGATTTGATTAGGGCTTGAGCTTCTCAGTTAGAATCGAATGTTGAATTCTTATGAAGAATAAATTGTTCTGTGTAACAGCGTTGGCTTCTTGGAATATTCATGGGATACATTTCGCGCTTACAAGTGTTGAACAAAATCTTACAAGTGTTGAACAAAATCTTACTTTTGAGATCCGGTTTCTGCTTGATGCCTTTTAACTTTCTGTTGGTGTTCATCTTGTAGGACATCGTGGAGGCCAAGGAATACCTGAAGCAGAGAGGGATCGATGTGGTTACCGAATGACACGGACTCCAACGTGTTTTTATGTGAATTCATTAGCTAACCCGTGACATCTTTTTGGAATAGTGGTTTCCATAGGAGAAAAGAAAGAGTAGAACGTGTGTTTAATGCAGGTCAATGAACATAAGCGGATTCTTGGATCAGGGTAGTTAGTAGCCGGAAGTGTACGTGCTGAGTTTTGTATTCCTCTTTGTGGGCATTTTGAATTTGAGCATAATAGCAAAGACTGAGATTGAGAGTTTGTCTTTTGTTGCAATTTGAATCGCAGACACAAATGTGGTAATATTGGCCTAGTTTGGATGAGACAGATTTTAGATAGATTATTAAATGAGTTGTTGAGACGATGTGTACGTCTCTTTCTCCTCACCTCAATTACACATTCAATAATTTATCTCATTCAAACAAGCCAATTGTCAAGACCGCACTTCATCTGCATCTTCTATTCATGCACTCACTTATATTGATGATATATTGAGAATATTTGTACCTAAACCACCTCCATAGCCATGGTGTTATTAACTTCACGTGGAGGTCAGTATTGTTCAAACGCAACAAATCTTTGGTTATGGTAGATTTTCTCTAAAGATAAGAAACAACGCCAGTGCTTATGTCCTCTTCAACACCATGCCAGTGATCTCTTTTCTTTTTTTTTTTTTCCAAAGCCAATAATCTCCACGTCTCACTCTTTCATTGGTTCATTATAGTTATTAAACAGCCCGAAAGGGAATGCCATATAACAAGACATAGGTAAAATCTTGTTAGCTTGTGGGATCTTTCGCAATATGATTATGGTGAACGAACACGATGAAAATGCTAATCAAGACTAAGATGACATGAGAACAATATTTATACATCTCGTTGGGTTCGCGGAAACATTTTGACAGCAAGCATATGTGAGTTAGATTGATATTTTTTAGCATTTCACCTGATATGGACAAATTCCTGACAGCAAAATGTCCCACAGTAGGAATGAAAGAAGTTTGCAGGGAACTGGCTTCAAGGGATTCAAATCACTTTATTTCCTAATCACCAAAGTCTTGATTTGTTCATGGTTCTCTTGACTTTTGTTCTATCTATGGAAAGTACTGGCTCTAGATCTCCGCGTTCATCTTCACTAAACAAGTTTATAGAAAGCCAAGAAATGATCATGAACATCTTTCTTGTCATTGCACCAAAGTCCATCATCATCATTGGTGATTCTTGGTATTTGATTACCCTTCCTTCTCTGCTTGGCTAAAATTTGAAAATATTTAGTGTTCATGTCCTCGTATTGCAGCCATTTAATTACGATTTTTTTTTCCACATTTGCTCTTCCTCAGTCCACAGAGCTACTTTGTATTGGCATTAGGCCCTTCTTCTCTGATTCTTTGAACTGCTTCTTCCCTCTCTGATTACCCCTGTCAGACCCTTCGTCATTTGTCCTGCTCCACTTTCTGGGTTCCTGTCTGTTTCATTGGTGCCAATGATACACCCAGTATCATACCAGTAGCTTGAGAGAGGCTACGAATCTCTACCAGTAGTTCGTGACACTACGAAAAACTACGAAAAGACAGTGAAAATAAACAAAACTCAAAATAATTCATTCATCTCATACCCTAAACTGAAGGATTACAATGCTTTAAATAGTAAAACAGCTAACCCTAACCTTGACCTAATGGGCTCGGCCCACTCTACTAATTAATTAAATAAACGACTAATTAAATAAATAAAAAATTAATGAGTAATTCTAAATAATTAATAAAGATGATAATATGGGTGACCCGTCTCATACGGTTGACCCGTATCAATACTTCTAATGATAAGGGAGAGCACATTTAATCATTTATTACACTATATTTGAAAATCACGCGAGAAAATAAATGATAAGAAATTTTTTTTGTTGAGAAATGATAAGGAAACTCAATTTATATGAGGAAAAACAATATAAGAAACGATTAATTTTTTCACATATTTGTCTGGATTACTTAATTTTTTCACATAAACCTGTTGAAAGAAAGCCAGATTTTTTTTTTTTTTTTTTTTTTTTTTATGAAATAAAGAAAGCCCAGATTTGTATAAGCAAACCAGAGCCCAAATTACAATGGGCCGGTCAGCAATTAGGTGATCACAACATAGTGATGCGTCTCTGCGTATATTTTCAGACGAACACTCCCGAACTTGTGCGCAGACAAAGGCAAAGGCTGTGTCTGAGAGAGAGAGAGAGAGTCGCCGGAGCGAAGAAGATGATCATTCCTGTTCGCTGTTTCACTTGCGGCAAGGTTCGTTTTCGTTTTGAAACCATCAATTTCTAGGGTTAATTCGATGTTTTGAACGAACAAATTATTCATATTTCGTCGCCGCCTCATACAAATTAGGGTTTGATAGACAGAGATCAATCCTCATACAAACTCAAGTGACCTACCCTTTGTTTCTGTATTTGTTATTTCTAGGGTTTGTTGGTTCTCCAGAGTAGTTTACCTTCAACACATGTTCATTGATTTTGTAGGTCATTGGAAACAAATGGGATACCTACCTGGACCTTCTCCAGTCTGACTACTCTGAAGGGTAAGTGGAGATTTCTCTACACTAGCTATTTCTGGTTTCTATTCTATTGTCTGTGATTTAGCATCCATGAATGTTACTTACCAATGGGGCAAATAACCTCAGTGCGCTGAACTGAGTGATGCTTACTTGGAATGTGCTGGGTTTGGATATGTGCAATATAATAGACTCATTCATGCAAAAATACATTTTATTTTGCCACCATGGAACTATCTGATGTACGAGTAAACCGTGTACTAATTTCTAATGAATGGGTTTGTTGGGGACACGTGTTTTTTGGTGTGTGTTTTTATGTTTAAAGAAAAAGCAATAGAGTGCTTAGGGACAACATCTTTTTGGGCCTAAGCTGGTGCAACGAAAGAATTAGTCCGCTCTCATCGGTTGACGAAATCACATAGTAAAATGATATTACAAAAGTACCACAGTTGTCTGTTCTGAATAGTTGCAGCAGGTGCCGATGCTCCGTGACTAATTTTTGTAGTACTGTTGAAATGGATTGCAAGTTGCAACCAGTGGGGGGGGGGGGGGACATGTGTGCTAAAATCTGTTAACCATTTTTAGAGTTTCTCCAGGAAATATAAACTTAAAACACTCACAAAAAGACAGTGTCTCCAAACTTAGCCATGGGATTGTGATTTGTGAACTCTCTGCAAACATAGCTGTCAAATAGACATTAAAATAGTTAAGTGAGATTCTATTTTACTAATTTTCGAATAGAATCAGGAACCACAAAATAGTGGTTTACAATCTTTTTAAGTAGATATTAGATAGAACTACATGTTCCTTAAAACCGTGAAGTGTGAATTATGACGATATATATTCATATTTCATTATTAAGCAAGCTGAAGTTTATTCAAGAATCAAAATCGTAGCCATATTGAGTGAATAGTGATTGCACACATCTACGAGATAAGAGTTACAATGATATAAGAACGTAGGTGGAGCATGGAACAATGAGATTTCTAGAGAATGTTAAATGATAGAAACTATTGGGCTTGACCTGAAGAAAAATGTACTAATCATTGTGGAACGAAATGGAGATAATTGAAGAAAGTATTTTTTGACTGTTCTCAACTCAATTAGACCATCTGCATGAATTGACGATGAATCATATGAATCGGTCCGGACTGCAACCGAATTGTAAGATTCAGTCTCTTGAATTCTGATTAACTTATGTTCCACTTAAGATTTATAGAGAGATTGACATAGTTTTGTGGGAGAATCGGATCAAATAGTAGGGTACCAATCCTGAGTTGTAAGATTCTAACGGTCTAGGAGTCTGAATAACAACTTTATTTTAGAATGGGAGGAAATATGATTCACCTAAATAATTGTTTTCTCCTAGACAAAGAGTGATCTTGAATCTCACATAGACTATACATGCGCCGGTATTGGACTACACCTATATTCATGAATTGAAACGAACATAAAGAGAAGATAGTGCTAAAAGGAATGGACGTGTTGAACCACAATATCATCAACATTTACAATACAGGATAGGTAAAATTGGCCTAGTTTTAGGGCCTTGTTTTTTGGCCTTTTAAAGGGTAGTTGTTATAAAAATCTCAAAATGGTTGGGATAACACACATGGCCATTACCCATCTGTAAATTGGTATCCATTCCAACTATACAAAGGTAGCCCGAGGTAGATTAAAAAGGCAGTTTTTGATGTATGAGGTGCAATGGTTATGATCATTGTTTAGTCCAGATTTGTCAATTCTTGGACCCTTAACCCTAAATTCAAAAGCTGATTCACACGGGAGCACTAATGTAGCACCAGATGCAAGCTTGCAACGTTTCACATGGGAGAACTGGAGTACATAATCTATGATATCATTTTTGAAACTGTCTTTATTAATACGATGATCTGAACTTGTTCTTCCATTGCTCCGGCTCTCACCCAAAAGTACTGTTGTTCGCAAACACTTTTTTTTTTTTTTTTTTTTTTTTTTTTTTGTCAAAAACTTTGAAAAACACTCTAAATAACAAGTTTCCCGAAACACACATCATATTGAGTAGATTAATAAGTGGCTGTGAAGCTTCAGTTGTCTCAGTTCATATATATTCCGTATAATAGAAAATAACCAAAATCTCAAACGAGAGCTACTCAATAAAGGTTGAGAAGGATGTGAGTGCAACATAGCCATTTCTTCAAGTATAAACATATTAGATGTTGCTCCATTGAACTCTGAAATATACTGCAAAAATATTGTCAGTGTGAGTGTTATTTTTGTTGTTGTCGAGGTCATCATGTTTGACATCCCGTGTTTCATCTGTATTATTTTCATTCTGTCTTCGTTGCAATTCCCTTGTCAGAACACACTTTGGGCAAGTTGTGAATTCAGATTTTTTAGTTGTGGAGAGCTTTCTAAGTAAACCATATTGGACCTCCGTAACTCATCCAGGTGACAAGATCTGAGATCTCATTACAGTAATCTTGGTGGCTGGAATTGAAATTTATGAGTACTTGGCATATATGAACGAGATGGTTCTCTGACCAAAGCAATATGCGCCCTCATCCTTGTCTATCCGCCAGGATTCATTCTGAACCCGCATTCCTCGATCGGACATCGGTTGCGGGGTTCTATGATTACGTAAATGGGGCTACTCTTCTCTTTGCCACCAAAGAATGGTGCCTTGGGTATCTATACTCGAGGTCGTAATCATCTTTCAAGTGGTACTTTTAGGCTTAGCTTGACTCTATAAACCTTGTTGAATCTGTATAAGATGCTCAATTCGAATGTCTGTACATGAATGCTAGCCTTCTACGTAATTGACTGATGTTTCATCTATACCATCCAAGACGAAAGAGAGCTCTTCTTTTCTGAACAGTCCACTATAACTGAGAGTACTGCTGGCCTTCCTTAATGAGTCCCGCTAAAGCCCTTAAGCTTTGTTAATATAAAACTCCTACTCTGCTAGGGGGTTAGAGTAGGAGTTCTTCACAATTTTGATGATTTCTCTTGCATTAGAATTGACGAATTGGCTTTGAAGTTGAAACCATATATTTTTGTGTTGATTTCTATATGTTACCTTCGAAGTTTATTGTAGTTGTGAAAGTTTGGCTGCTGTTTGGCATGTTATTTGTGTTGGAGACTCAAAATTGTTGGTTTAAACTTATTGCTGTTTTTTTTGTCTTGAGTTGTGTTTGTTCAATGATCTTTTTGACTTGTGAGCTGTGACTTTTTTTAGTCATCTAAAAGGGAGGTTGGGGGGGGGGGGGGGAGGTTAACTCTTTCAATGTGTTTTCTTTTGTTCTGTAATATGCCCACTAAGAAGTTTAATAGGAATGCTGATGGGCTGATGACTAAGAGAGTACTGGGTAATGTGATACTTAGGCTCTGTTTGCTTCACAGTAAAATATTTTACAAGGGAAAATGTTTTACGCGTAAAATGTTTTGTATGAAAAAGCTGTCCCTGCAATTATTTTCCAGTGTTTGGTTGACTCCTGCCAAGACAGTGGGCCGTGACAGAAATGGCAGTGATAGGTGGTGGTGAAGGTGGGTGGCGGTGATGGGTCGTGGTGGAGGTAGGTGGTAGTGGTGGTGGAGGTGTTAGTATGAGTTTTTGTGCTCCTTCACTCTCCGGAAAATGGCTTACACATTTGAAATGTGTAAATCATTTTACATCATTTGAGAGAAAACATTTTACAGGAAAACATTTTACTTCCAACCAAACAGCACCAAAACATCAAAACAAGGGAAAACATTTTACAGGAAAATGTTTTACCACCAACCAAACAGAGCCTTAATTTCATTATTTTAGTTCATATTATTTTTACATGTCGAAAGCATAGAGAATTGATTTTTTTATTTCTTTATGCTATGAGAGTTCCGTTGGTTGCAATGTTGTGAGCTATCATTTGCTATATTGGTCAGATGGAAGTACCTTGTTACTTTTGTCTTTCTTCTTGGCAACTACCATATATCCATTCTTGCATGTTTATTTTGTCCAAAGTAGTTCACTATTCTTAAGCCTGCTTTTTTTTGTTCTCAAACTTTGTGCAAGATAGTCTCCTGAAGTTTTTAAGCTGCGTTCTCTGTGGCAATTTCTTCTTGTGCAGGGATGCTCTTGATGCCCTAGGGTTGGTTCGCTATTGCTGTCGGCGCATGCTTATGACACATGTTGATCTCATCGAGAAGCTTCTGAACTACAACAGTACATGCTTTCTCCATCTGTAGTTTTTACTCCTCTGTATCATTACTTTGCAAAGGGAAGGGGTGAAAACATATTGACTACAATTCTATATAGGGTAACATGCACTCAATATTCAGTGGTTTGAGGTACAATTGGAAAAGGCTTCCGTATTGTGCCAAAATCAGCACATTACTCCCTTGTGTTTTACTTATTTCCATGTCACTCCTACTAAAAGTTAGACACCGCTAATAGTGTGGTAAATAAGAAAAGACACTCAGAAAGTCCCCATAGTACGAGTACATCCAAATTATTCATTCATGGAACTCAAGTTTCTCATTCCAGAATTCATCTAAGAGAACTTAAACCTGACTTTTGCTGAAAGACGATAAACATAAAACCATATCTAGCAAAAACATCACAACGGCACCAACAGATCCCCAATTCCCCATTCGTGGCCACCACCTGCATGGTTTGTTTGTAAAATCAAGTTCCTGATGAAAACATTAGAAGTAGAGACTCAGCTCATGAAGTAGATTTGCTTCTCCCAAATTCAAACCCAGATAGCTGCAAATCCTAGCCAAAATCAACAAAATTTAAACCACGTAGCTGGGTCAGAAATGAAGAAGATCAACTGGAACTGGGATCATGTGGTTGCCTATTGGCCTTACCTAGTTGCCTCTTCATGACCAAGCCCTTTGTAGAATAGTACAACGAGGAAGAAACGCCATAGCGAAATTGGTTGTTAACTTGCTCTGTTTCTCAGCCTGATTTTTCAACAACAGAGTTTTGGTAAATCTTTTCCAGCTTATCTTGACTTGATTTTGACTCCGTTAGTTTGGTCGAAATTCCAGTTAATTCCCTTAGGTTTCTGATTTAGGTTGTCGGATTTGATTGGATGACAAGTTTAGTTCAAAATGATCAGAGTGGTTAAATAAGAACTATTAACTTGGTATTCATTTGTTATGCTGCATCCATGGTTTTAAATAACGGTATCGGCCGACGTATCGGTTCGGTCGCAGGCTATGAAGCACCGGAACGCCAAACAAGGCTACGTTAGAAGATGCAAAAAGATACTTCTAAGATTGTTTTTGTATATTAATCATATATGTAATGTTTTACAATTAGATCATTTGTAACTAATTTTTAGACAATTAGACCTTGTTATTATATGAAGTCGCATATGTTTCTTAACACATAGTACATTTTTAATTTGTATTAAGAAACCTAAGAAGTAGTTATGACGGTTCCAACTCGCTAAAAAACTAATAACAAGATTTATCCTTGTAAATAACATCAGTTAACCAAACATGACCTTACACAGTCTCGTACTCTCATTCTACACTCACTCTTTTAGAATTTAAAAGATACAAAGATAAGAACAAAAAAAAGACCGAGATCCACAACAAATATGAAGAAGACCGTCAAAAACAGGAGAGAGGATGGAGCGTATCGGATGTATCGGTTTCGGAGACCTCCAATACCGTGCCGTATCGGGTGATACACACCGATATTTAAATCACTAGTTGCATCATTCACAATGTGGCCTGAGATGCTTTCAATTTTCCTAATTTGAGTATTATGGCATATTTGGTTTCTCGGACTATCCGGATTGGATTGGAGTCACTGGGTTATAATTAAAATTGTGTTTGAATTTATATTTTATACAGTAATATCTCAGTATTACATTATAAGTAATCTAGCTAGTCTTCTTGTTTGGGTGGGGTGGGGTGGGGGCTTAATTTAGGGTATTAAACACTTCCTTTCACTAATTACTACGATGGGAATTAAAAATAGTCCAGAGTTTACTAAATCATATTAGTAACTAATACTGACTAACAACCTGAATTAATTAGTCAAAGCTGGACTTACACGGCTAAAACTGAAAAAGTATGTGATATTAGTGTTTGCTCATCATTGTCAAGTGTCACGAATGTTTAACTATCATCACCACAAGTGTTCCTTTGCACTACTACTGCACAGATTATGGAATTGAACATGATGAGGAGAATGTAAGAACATATCCCCTGCTCTTCATCTTCCATCTCTTCGACATGAGGGTATTTTGGTCCTTCTCTTAAGCAGACATTAGTTTTTTCCAGAAACACGGGGGTAATGTTGTCATCATAAGAAAGATGATCAGTGCACAAACCATATACCATTGCATTGTAGCATTTTTTTACCCTTCCATACAATCTTTTAAATATTTCAGAAAGCAAAGGGTCTTCACTTCATCATGATGTACTAATGTTGTTAGGTTGTTAGAAACAAGTGCATACCCCAAAGAAGAAGATTTATCTTCAAAATGATTTAGAATTTCTTTTTTATAATCTTTTTATAAATTGTTTGGTGTCTAGGATACGGTAAAGATAAGCTATTGCACATGTCACATTTTAAGGATAGTTTATTCCCCATAGTCCATTGTTATATAGATGTGATTGACATCATATTTTTGAAACTTAGATTCAGCGAACTGTAGTATAATGTTAGTAGCTTTTTGCAGAATATGTTTCCTTTGTTGACATTGTTGGAGTTACGGTAATAAATATGGCTTATCTCTGATATAAGTTAGTTTGGTGGTCGTAAATTAACTTCATTATTTCTTGCAGCTCTGGAGAAATCTGAAGGCAGTTGAGCTGGGGAACCTCATGGGGGGATAAGAAGCCACCGAGCCAGATGGGACAGCATGTTAATGTAGATGTGTATGGGGGTAGGATGAAGTCTATTTTGTAGAAGACTGCTTCAATGTTTAGTGCTTTTGGTGCTTGTAATGAACATAATAGTGGTACTTGCTATTTGATCTGGGGTCTGTAATTCGATCTATTATCCTACCAGTGAAGTCACTTTTACTCTACGCAAAAGCTTTACCGTCCTTATACTGGTCTTAAGATTGCTTCAAGAGCATTTTGTTGTTGTCGTGGCTTTGTACCATTTCAGTATGAGCATGATTGCTGTACTCGTTGCAATAATGATTTGTGACGGATGATAGAAGCACGGTTGAAAAACATGGTTGTGTTACTTTCTGAACCGGCTTTTCTTTCTAAGCTCACATTTTTAGCTTCTTGCGATGATATTGGTGGTCAGTCATCTCATGTCTTTTTCATCTTTTTGCTTGGCAAAGCACTGGTGATGCCATTCCGTATTAGACTACTGGAAAATGCTCTTTTCAGCGGGAGTGGTTGTTCTTAATAGCTCTTCGTGTAAATGACACGATCATGCTCCAATACAACACATGATGCGTGGGTAAAATAAAAACTTTTTGTGTCGCTGGTTCTTTCATCTCCGTGTGTCGTGCTATGTGAATTGAAGTATGGTATTGTCAATTTTACTCTAGCAAATGAATGTTACTCCATTTAGAGCAGGATCGAAAGGGAGTGAAGTCTCATATTGGAGGATCTCATGATGTGCTGATCTCCTAATAGGTTAGAAGCGCATGTGTTTGGTGCTCATAATTGAAATTGGGATATCTGTGAACAGATGAATGAATGGAGAGTTGGTTATCTGTCAATTTTAAAGGCACAACATAAAGTCATTATTGTTCTACACGTGATATGTTCAGCCAACATTGCATTGGACTATATACAGTAGTATAACAACATAATAAGACATCAAAAACAATTCTAGGAAGGTCAGAAACTAGTGTTAGTATTTAAAGTGAGATGTCCTGCTATTTTCATTCCCATCTCACTATCTATGTTTTCTCTGGTTGCTGAACTGAATCAATTTTTTTTTTCAGGTGTGTGAATCAAAGTGGTGTTCGACAGCCGACAGTTACATATTAATATTTTGTAAACAGAGAATTTTATAGTTCATGACAACATTCAGGTCACGATATCCATGATATCCTGATAATGGTCACGAAAAATGTTGTCACAGAATTCAATTTTTAAATATTTAGATGATATTACTTGCATCTTGTTTGCGTCACGACCTTGTTCAATTTTTTAGGGCAAATAGAGCAAGCTATGCAACGTTTGAGAAGCTTGATAACTGGGTATACTGTAGTTTGATCATATGTAATTTCTAGATAGGCGTGTATGGATGGATTGCTTAAGGGCTAAATTCGCTAAATTGGTAACTAGAGAGAGAGACTACAGAACTTTGGTAAATTTACAGTGAAGGAGAAGATGATCAATAGTTTCGTCATGGCTTTTACAGAGGGTCCACCTACCACTCTGGAGAAGCTTAATTTTATGAAGCTTAGAATTTGTTGGAAGCTTGTTAAGCAGTGCTTTCCACAGAGAAAGAAAGATCTTAAAGGGAAGTTAATTTTTCAGAAGTCATTCCAAGGAAAATCAATCACAATCCCCCTCCAACCATTGTCATTTGCAGTAGCAAGACTAGCACAGAATTGGAATTTGACCAGCTGTTTATAGGCCGGAGCCACAGTAAAGGATCCTGAAGCAGAGTGATTCAAAATGTGAGAATCCGATTGATTCATTCTAGGTAAATGGATAGAGAGGATTAGAGATACTAGTCCATTGAGGGAACTGCCTTAGCTTTTCATTATCCCACATCTTCACTCTATCAAATCATAGAAGTTATTAGAATATTAAATTTAAATGTATACATTTTTAAAGAATTACATCATAACGGCATAACCTATGTCTAGCCTGATTTAAACGTGTATTTGGTTAGTGTTAGTGTTAAAGGTTTGATATTGTAAGGTACTCAATATTCAGAATATATTTCCGAAAAAAGAATAAAACTGAACAAGTAAATTCAAACTTTTAAATCAGACAAGTGCGTTTTCTCTATCTTTTCATCGTATACATAACATATTGATTATAATTCATATTATAACTTGAATTTATTCGTGTTCCAACCTTGACCCTACCCGTACGAAGACTTTAAATAAAACACTGAGTGAACACCCATTTGCGATTTAGAGAGATTATAATGCAAAATTGCAAACCACTTGGACTCACTCATCTCCTTCTAGTCCTACTCCTACCTGTAAATGTGATCAGGCTAAAGACAAGTGCCATCTCTCTCTCTGAGCAATAGTATATTCCCATTTTCTCTTCCCCCAAAAACAACAAAATCCGATTTTAAAATCAAATCCCCCAAAATCTTCTTTATTCATGAGCTTCTCGCTCTTCTCCCCTCTGTAATCTCTCCCTTTCTCTGCCAATCAACAAGAAGAAGATGCATTGCTACTAACTAGTATTACCACCACCACCATTTGGGGATCTGAAAAAGCGAGAGAAATGCGGGTTTTAGCGGAGTCTTGGTGCTTCTGCAACGGCGGAGGCAAGAGTGAGAGAATGAAAGCCGCCGTCTTCTCCTCCAAAGGCCCCGCCATGGCCACAATCATCGCTACCGACAAATCTGGAACTGGGTTTCTGATCCACCGCAATCTGCTCTTGACCACCCACATCAACCTCCCCTCCGTGGCCGCAGCCGAAGCGGCGGAGATCCGGTTGCAGACCGGCGTCGGCGCCACCCTCTTCCCTCACAGGTTAGGCTCTTCTCTTCTCCTCCCACTTGTTCATAATATGTTTTATAATAATGGGTTTCAACATTTTTGGGGATCTAGCTCTTGATTTTAATACATTGTCTGCTTTGATACTGCAAGACCAATTAGCTAGCTAGGAGGATTGTTGGGTTGCAATTAGCTAAGATAGAGCTTCTGGTTTTCTTCCAGTTCAATCAATTCAACTTGAGTTTTTATGCTCTAGATCCTACTATGATTGCATCTGTATTTACAACCTTGGTGTAAGGCTTATGCACTTCTACTATCCCCAAAAGGAGAATTTTTTGTTTGCTCTAACCATACAACACAGGACACGTCAGAAGGAAAGAGAATGAGTGGCAGACAAAAGAAAGTGGACTCCTACATGTTCCTGACGTGTCCTGTGATGTATTGATTACAGCACCACGTCATATTTGCTCTTGGAGCAAGAAATAATTACTCCCCCCTAAGTGTGCATAATCTATTAGGGATTTAGGGCTTTAGCCGCATTTAGGCCGCCGTCTCATTGATCAGGATTTGTTTAATTAATGATAGGAATTATGTTATAAGAAGTAGTTTGTTTTTATTTTTGGCTATCGGGTGAGCAAAAGTATTGTGCTTACTGCAGTTGAATGAAGGTGGCTCTATGATTGAGATTCCTAAGTCCAGATCTCTTTGCAATATAAGAAAGAGTAGATTCTTTAGTATACTCTTTGATTATCTAGTTGTTTTTCACATGTATGCTGCACTGGAAGTCTATTACTAGTACAACTGTACAAGACTACAAGTTGTGTCATTTTCAAATGATGCATGATTGCATATTGTAGAGCAATGCGGGATAGGATTAATTTTGGGAGTAATAGTGTTCTCATAGATATGAATTAGACTTTTTGTCTCTTATGTTTGTGGTTGCATCTTTGGCATGAAGGGAGTTGGGGAGCTTGACGATCAAGTAGTCCCAACCCCTGGTCCGATGATTATTAGTAAATTTAGCTCTTTGCTTGTCAAGGATTCCTGGAATGGACATATCTTTAATTGTATTAAAAGTGAAAATATATGCCTTTTTGATTAACCACGGAATCAAGGAGTTCCATCCCATGCCTTAAGCTAGTACTAGTAAGTCATAAGCAGATGTTGGACTTGCTGGCTGCAAGTATGGTCAATGGTGATACATCTTTTGCTGTATTGGTGACAGAAAAAGATCAGCTTATGGACTCTGTTAATGTTGTTAGAAATTAAGGAGAAAGAGAGACTCAAAAGAATTTTGTTTAGTAGGATATACTGTCATAAACTTAACTAACTGAAAAGAACGAATCTCTTTATTGAGTGATGAAGTAGGAAAAACTTGGGTGATTATTATTGAATCTAGAGCTGCATTTATATATGCAAATACATCAAGAAAAGCCATAAACTTGCAGCAGTTTCTACCATGATCTGACCGCTGCAAGCTACTTATTACGAACTAACTAAACAACTCCCAAGGACTAGGACATAAGAAGACTAGTTCAACTTTTGACAACTTGGATCTTAACATACACTTCAATGGTTCATGCGGTCGCTGATTGTCTTTTTAGGTAGCTGATGTTTTATTTCAAATGCATGATTCAGTGTAAGTCAATAAACATGGCACAAGTGTTATCATTTTTAAATATCCATACCGTAGGTCAATGTAGGATAGTGTAGGGTGTAGGGTCAATTTAGGATAATAATCTCTTCATAGTCAGAGCTATGAATAGAATTCTTCTTTCTTTTGTGCATGAAAGGCTTGCCCTAGGCCATGTTGGTTGGAAATTGCAGGAAGGGAGTTGGGGAGCTTGGCATTCAAACTGTTCCTGCCCCTGCGCCGAGGCTAATATGCAAATTTAGAACATTGCTTGTGAAGGATCCGGGGTGGAGATATGTGTTTAAATGTACTAAAAATGAAGATACATGCCTTTGCACATAACCACATAATCAAGGCGCTAGGTTTCCTTTCCGCAGGCTACTAACTCAAAAGCAGATAATAGACTTGCCTGCAATGTATGGCTGGCGTGACGAGAGGATAGCACTTTCGCTGATTTAGTGAGAGATATTGATTATAGATTCTGTTTCATGTTGTTAGATACTAAGGCAGGGAGGGAGGGGCATTCAAAATTTAAGCTCCTGGTTTGCATTCAAGGGTTCATTGGGTCTATGGTTCTTCTCTATGTTAGCGGTCTTTCTGTGTAGCTGATGCTTTTATTTCAATGGTTGGCTGACGTTTATCCATTTCTCGTTACACAAGAGCATAGCGTGCACAAATAAGAGTCAGGTCTCCTTTTCTTCAAGGTTAAACCTCATGCCTCCGAGCAATTAGCAGTTTCTCTTTTCCGCTTGTTTTCGAATTAGATTAAAGCTTTGTATAGACTTGGCTACTAGCTGCCATGTTATAACTTCATCCTCTTAGTTTCCTTTTTGTCAAAGCGGAATGTAGTTGGGACATAAATATGTGTCCAAAGTATGTTCTGAATCTTCTGGTATACTACACCAGTGCCACGTCGAGATTTGCAATAAGTTCCTTCTGCTTCTTGGGTTTCAGGTTTTTCATCACCAGCTCGGTTCTGGATCTTACAGTGGTGGGTCTAGATGTCATGGATGGAGACTCCAACATGCAGGGACAACATTCTCACTACTTAAAAACATGTTCGAAACCCACTCTTGATCTTGGAAATGTAGTTTACCTTTTAGGCTACGCAGAGAAAAAGGAACTCACAGTTGGTGAAGGGAAAGTGGTCATAGCCACCGACAACCTCATAAAGCTGTCCACAGATGGCATAACTTGGAGTCCTGGATCAGCTGGATTCGACACCCAAGGTAATCTAGCATTCATGGTTTGTGATCCTATGAAGCTAGCTACATCTCCACATACCACCATATCTTCTTCAACTTCATCATCCTCTTCATCTAAGAAGGATCTCCCAATGCAATTTGGTATCCCAATCCCCATCATTTGTGACTGGCTAAATCAGCATTGGGAGGGTAACCTCGACGAACTCAGTAAACCCAAGTTGCCACTCATGCGCCTCATGTCTTCTGGCCAGAAAAGTGAACATTCGTGTGCTTCCTTCACAATGCGACGTGTTTTTAAGCCAACAGACCTTGAAAGTGATGGAATACCATCTTCAAATCTATTCTCCAAACCAAGAGACCATACAGGACCGACCTGTTCAACTGCAGCAAACATCTTCGAAGACCATGGTAACGAAACCCCAACCAGTAGTAATCAGCATGCACAAGGAATCCCAACCCCGGAAATTTACGAGTCGCCCAAACTAACTTCAGTACCTTTCAGAAAGAAGGAAAGTAGTACCCAAATCCAGCTTTTGGATATCAACTTTCCTCCAAGGATTTCCAAAACATCTCCCAAGCCTCAACCTATCAGGAAGCTTATCTCTTACTCCGACGAAAATGCCATTGGAGAACAACCCTTGGAACAGAACATCCAACCAGATGAAAAGCTGAGTAATCAGATAGCGGCTGGAGTAGTAAAAAGTCCCGAATGCTCATCAACAGGTTCTGTGAATGGGGTACAGAGCGAGGCCCAGTCCAGTTCTCCAGCCCCTATCAAGGCATTGGAGATGCAACAGGATGGGTACAGCAGTGAGGGGGAGACTACAATGTATTCTGCAGAAACTGCTGAAAGTCGTAATTACCCAAGTCCGAGGAAGGAGAAGTTTCAGCAAGTAGGGAGGAGTCAGAGTTGTGTGAACTACAACAGGTGGGGGGCTGTTCAGAGAACTCCTGTTGCTCGCAAGGCTGGGCTAGATAAGCAGAGGAGTTTTCTGCAAGGGAGGAAAATTTATTCTCAGGGTACGACTTCTCAAAGGAGTAACGACTTTCTGAGCCCAACTGTGTCCTCAATCATGAAGAAACGCAACAACTCGGAGCAGCAGACAACAAACAGGCCGCGCCAGAGTGCAGCTCAATCGTCGCCCAGGTAAATATTTTCTACAAGTTACATTCATAGCGTCTTTCTGTTTCTATTGCAAATCATGGTAATGAAGACATCTTGAAATCTTTAGGTCAGATGCTATTGCAGTGTTACAAGACCACAATCTTTTATCTCTAGAAAATTTACAGTTTTAATTGGTACTGATCAAAAGTGGCATTTCGCCATCAATATTATGAATGTGGCATAAAAGCTAGAGTTGCGTTATCTAAAAGTATAAGAAAAAAGATGTCACAAATACTCTGTAAGATAGATATGTTGGCAAGTGCCGTGACTCATTAGTAATTCTGTTGAGTTTTTGTCTGTAAATATGCAGAACAATTCGAAGATGATGAAACAAAATCGGCAAAGGATCTGCTGGTGCTGCATATTCTGAAGATTGTAAACTGTAAAGTAAAATTTTCTCTTCAAAAATGTTGGGTCATTGTTGTATGTAGCTGTTGTCAGTATTATTATGAAACCACTGGTGGCATCTTGGTCTGTTCCTCTTTTGAATCAAACATCAAATGAGCTATTGATGTCTCTTCTCATGGCATCACCAGTGTATTAGATATATCAAATGTAGTAACTCAAAAGTGTAAACAGCAGAAAAACGCAAGGCACAGTCTTGCATATGAATTACATTACATTGTTGCTGAAGAAGAAACGGGTCTGAGTTTTGCTTTTGTTTATAATTAATGATTAGTATATTCTATGGACGTCCTCTGAGTTACCAGTTTACAACTTCTTGTCGATCTTATTTTGTAATTTTATAGTGTGCAATGTAATCGACAACATGAAACCTAACCTACCTGTCGCATATCCAAATTCAATATTGGTGTCCATATTTATTCATTTTGGATGTACCAAATTGGCTGTCCATTTCCTTCTCCGAAAATTTTAAAAATCAATGGATTTGTAAAATGATTCTCTATTGGACGAACAACCACCGACACTTTCAATAACATTATCTTGAGTATCATCCGGATTCAACGCATAATTTGCTCTAGAATCATTATCTTGCTAATAAAGTTACCAGAAAACTAAGAAATTTTCACGTTGTTCTATGTTAAATGTAATATTGATAATGTAGTTAGTGAAACCTCAAGGTTATGAGTATGACTGTAGTTTCTGAATCTAAGTAACGGATTAGTTCCATATACACACCCTGTATTGGATGTTTGTCATTAATAATGAATAACTAATTCTCTGTTACTTTCTGTCTCTTTCTCTCTCTCTCTTCCGAGAATTCACAATCACCATGGATGTTCATGGTTCTCTTCATTCTACAAGTCAATCCACATTCGCAAGTATTCATGTCCTTTGCTCGGGCAGCCGGGCTCTGAGAAGCCTATCTCGTCTGCCAATATTGTGTTGTCTGGAACTCACAGCTCCAAGACCACCATGGTCGCAGGCGGAGACCCAGGCAGGGTCGGCCCAGTAGGCAGGTGAAGCACCTGACTTAGGCTAGTGAAGATGGGAAATGAAGTTGAGTAAAAGACACATTTACCCCCTCTATGCAAAGACACTTTTGCCCCTTCCAGTTTGGAAAATGACACTTATTCCCCTTATGTCTGTCAAACTTGGAGATATTTAGACATTGTTAGTCTAGTGGTGGTTGTTCGTCATTGTAGTAGTTTTGGAATATATTTGCTTTCTTAGAGTATGATATTACACCGTTAGAAATTTAAGTGTCTTGAAGTTTGGAACACAAAGGGGTGAAAGTGTCTATTATCCAATAAATTTATATTGGTATTACAGCAGTACGTACTAGCCATGTCATCTCATTGTCCCACGTTTTTGCTGAAGTTCGAATCTCACCACCAATAATGGTTTAAGGAAATTATAATTTTCTTATAGATCAATTACGTTGCGTACAGTATGTTATAAATCTGCTTAAATTATACATTTTAACCATTACTTGCTTCTTTTTACACATTATTTTAAAATACAATTTTCTGAAAAGAATATGAACCGCAAAATACTGAAATACATCCCTCGTACATTACTGAAAATATATTGTACAATCCATAGAAAAAATTGTACAGTAAAATTATTCAATGATTGAATGATTTTATTGTATAATATATTTTGTATTTTAGAGCCTCAAATTAACTACTTGGTCTAGTTTTGACTTCTTCTCTTTCTTCTAGTTTTGACTTTTCATCTGTAATCATGTTATTTTGACCCGGTTGTGTGGATAGCAAAACGATCTAATATTTAGATAATTTTTCGCGGCATTGTAGAGTAGAGTTACGAGAAAAATTGCATCGTATTGTTTATCAAATTATCAGGTCAAAATGACTCGATGAATAGTGGTAAAAATCAAAACAGAAATAAAGAAAAGATACATTGAAAGTATTCATTAAGGCCCATAATGTTTGGGCCGGCCTTGCCCCTATGGTGGATATCAGCAGCCCAGCCCAAACCCGAAGGCAGGGGACCTCTAATAATACACATTTGGTTCACTTCAGTCCGCGAACGAGGAGTAAATAAATTATCAGACTGAAAAGTAGAAGTAGACGATCGAGCTCTCTCTCTGTAGGAGTTTCGATCTCATTCCGTTGATTTGTGATGCCACGGCCTGATTTGAGGAGGAGGAGGAATTTTCTTCGAGATTTGGCTTCTAAGGTACACTCCCTCCCTCATCGCCCCCAATTATGAGATTTTGCATACTACTAGTATCATGAATTACTGTGGCCTTAAATCAATTGTTGAAACATCCACATTGGGATTGAACTCTCTCAACTACTTTTTGACTGTCTACTGCTACAACTAGTATTTGTACTACTTTTTTTTTTTGTTAATTCGGAAGATAATATTAAACAAAACGAAACAAGAGAACACCGATTACAACAAACCAAAGTTTGCAAAACAACAAACAAAAGGAAACAGCCATTCTACATAAACATGCCAATGCCCATCATGTCTGTGATGATAATGCCCTTAACCACATCCCGAGTATCGGTAACAATCACCATCGCTTCATTTTGCTCAATTCCAAGATTGGCATTTGCCCCTTCATTAGCATCTCTCGGCACACAGTGGCGGAGCCAGAAATCTGTAAGAGGGGAGACACAGGCACAACCAGAGTGTAAATTTTTTGGGGTGCACTACTGCTATTTAATGAGGGCCCAACTGAAATTATTAAAGCATTATGGGGGTATAGTAGTAGTTATTCAAAAGTTCAAGGGTGCACTTGCACGGTTGCACCCCCTTGCCTCTATGTGGCTCCGCCACTGTCGGCACATAGTTGATTCTCCCATTCATTCTTTTCAAAATGATGTTGCCATCCTTGACTTGGTTTCTCATAGAAATTGGTCCTTCCTTCTCATTCTTGAAGATCTTGACGGCTTCGAGGCAATCACTTTCAATGGTTATGCCAATCGTTGTTGAAGATCACCGTGATCCCCCTATAGATGGCCCATATCTCGCTCTCGAGGCTGGTGTAGTCAATCAACCTACCCATGAATCCGAGCTTCCATTTTCCTGCTTTGTAAAGCCAGTATTTGTACTACTACTACCCATCCTTAATTTTTAGGTTATGGCTACTCTCACATTATCCTCATTTCATTCGGCAATTACTTACATATAAAGAGAGCATCAAGACCCTGCCCTTACCCCATGAAACTGTCTATTCCCTCTTGATTCACTATTACTAGTGCCTTAGTATTTGAAAGATGCCCTTAAGAATAGTGAATGATCGCTTACTCTGAACCCTGAATATGTTTTCACACAAACTCATTCCCACGTTGAATAAGTAGTCGTATATATTACTCTCAACAATCTCTTGTTCCATTGATTACTCGGGAATCATTTGAGAGAGGATGGTTATAAGCTTTCCCTGTCTTTTCTTCTTATTTTTTAGAGCAAATCTTGCGCTGTGTACGGTGAACTAACCGTTGAAAACTCTCCTACTTCTAACTGGCATCTGTGGCATGCATTTTCTTAGTTACCCCCTTATAGACTATTTATTGAGAGTGCATAGTAGAGGAAAATAATTAGTACTTCATTTGTAATGTTACTTGTTTGTTGCTCGTTATAACTGTGGTGGCTGATTGAGCTTGCACACACCTCAACGTAATTCACAAGGCCCTCAATCGTAAACCTCTGGTGGTTCTTGGAGGTAGAAACAGCATTCATTCATAACGTTTTACTCTTGAATGAATCTTTGTAGGGGGTGATAATTCTAGTAGGCCAACTGTACTATAGGATCGATATTAAGTGAAGTATGCTCCATAGATGTAATTGTGATCCAAAAGGTTAAGGGCCTAGCAACCTGGTTCATGATGTCCTCCAAGGTTCACAACTACGAACAGAAATACTGCGTAGTTGTACTGCATAGTCGATGTTACAATTTCAAGTTATCATAAAAGAGGATGCACTCTAACATTATTATGATGTACATCTGCAGGTGAAGGACAGACTTCCGTTCCTATCGTGGTTGCTCGTAGCTTGCTCTGCAGCAATGTTATTTGGATTGCTATCCAGACTGTTCGTTATTTGCTGTTTCAAGTTGAACTTGTTCTTTTTGCGCATATTTATGTGAGTGTGCGTGTGCGTGTGCGTGTGTGTGTATATATATATATTTCCAGCAAACCTCCCTCCCCTTGGCGAAAGGAATTAGCAGAGCAGTTAAGACGATGTAATGTGGTTGCAGTAACGTTAAAATAGACTTGAAGGTTTAACCGTCATCTTGAAGGCAAGGCAATGTTGGTTCCATCTTCCTGCAGATTGCAAATTTGATATTTTTGTGGATTTTTTTTTTTTTTTTCATGAGGTACTGCCATCTGGAACATACAGATCAAAAGAATCATTCTTCATCATAGTAGTAATATACTTTGGGACTATTTGCAAAGCACAAGTCATGTCTGGAATATCTTTATTTGGTTTCCCAATTTCTCTGTTATCTGGATGTGTGGAAAGTTGTTATTATTTCCGGTGTGGATTACCTGAATATGGATGAAAATAAGCAACCGAAATAGTTTAGTTATAATTTGGGTAGTTGTGGGTCTTCTCCCACACATGCCCCCTCAAGCCGCCTTGGGGCTTGTGCTTAAAAATTCCTTGGCTTGTTATTTGGGCTTTCGTTCAAACCAACCCCTCCAAGGCCTAGATCATGCTGCCTTCTTCCGGCAACTCCTTTGGATCGGATTTTTCTTGGACATTTTGATCGTTATCGACATCATTTAACAGAGTACCTTCCCCAAACTGGGGTTACCTGCACTTTTCACCGTAGATGCCAATGGACAAGCGGCTGCCTAGAATCACTTTGTTAATTCCAGCATCTTACTTATTCTTACCAGAAAAAAAAAAATAACTAAAACTTCAATTGAGGAAAAAATTCTAACAATTCTGAAACTTTTCTATTGCTTTTATCTATGGAAAATGGCAACACCACTCTCTCAATGTGTGTTTCGTCTCCACGAACAATATTAAGTTGGACATTCTCTCCAGTAGGGCTGTTCAGAAACCCGTTCGACCTGCCCAACCCAGCCGGGCCGAGCCAAATTGACACGTGATAGAGTTAAATAGGGTGTGAGTGATTGATTATGGGTTTGGAATATCCTTACCCGCCAAAATTCGGGTGGGCCACGGGTGTCGAGTTTCTAAACCCGGTTCCCGCCCCGAATTGTTATGGTTTATGATATTTTCGTAGATATTTTTATTATTCTAATAAAGATAAGGTTCTCTGTTATTTTTGACAGCCTTAATGGGATAAGGCATGTGACTGAACCGCTGGCTGATGAATGGAATTGTTGGTAATTGTTCCGAGCCTTTGCAAATGGGTACCTACGGCACAATTTCTTGGTAATTTAGGGGATGAAGATTGTTGGTGTTTTTCTTCTTCATATCACTTGAGGGACATTATAGGTTTATTTTATTGGTATTTTCTTTTCATTTAGTAATGTACCTGGGCTAATAATAGCAAAGACACTCTGCTATACACTTGGTGGGATTTAATAAAGAAAGGTTATGATTGCAAACTTGTTATCGTTCATTGTAATTGAATGTATGATGTTGTATGTTGTCAATTGTAACTTTTTCGGATGATTCTAGTCCCAGTGGTGTTGAGAGATGGCTGTTTATTTCTGTAAGATGCAATTCTTGTGCGCAATTTGCATTTGTTTGAAACCGCCCGAATTGAGCCGAACCGAGCCGAGCCGAAGTGTCCAGCCAGGTTTGGGTTTGGCAGTCACTTGATCAGGTTTGGGTAATGATTTCTCCAACCCGAGCTCATTGGGTAGGGGAAAAATGCGAGCTCTACCCGCCCAAACTGCCCCGCGAACTCTATTATACGTTGGTGATTTAAACCAGGTGACTGGCAATAGTGATAAATACGGTTAGAATTCATCTTCTATCACAGGAGACTTGTATTTTCGATTGTTTTGTAAGATCTTAGCTTGTAAGATATTCCTTTCCACAGCATGAACGTTGCATGGACAAACAACATAGATCCTCCTTACCTCACTTTTGGAAATGCTTGATAGAGCATATGCCAACCGTTACTGGATGACTTCTTTCCACGGGTACAACTTTACAAATCTTCCCATTAATCTAAAACAAGAACAACACACATCAAATATGACTTTTCACGATACTCCGGGACAAATTGTGAAAATATGTCCCCGCAAGCTACCACACTTATTTCCATAAACTTTTAAGAAGAATAATGTATAGCCAGACGCCTTTTTGAAACATTATTCAGGAGTAAATACTACAACAGGGATATAAACGAATCAGAAGATCCCGACACCAAGGTCAGAGTGTTATATTTAATAATTTAGCAAATCAAAGTCAGCAACACCATGAAGCCAGCATCTGACCAAACAATCTTGAACCCAGCAAAAGAGTTGCTAAAATATCTTCATTCTGGAAGTAAGAAGCTTATAACGCACCACCGAGGATACAGGTCAGCATCTGACCTAAAATATCTTCAATCTAGACGTGTGTACACGACCACAGAAATAACATTCACAGAATCTACGATGTGGTGCGCCATGGGCAAATATAGTTGTAATATTTCTCTACCTCTCTTCTGTTTCTATATAGCTGTTGTACCTTTACCCCAGCCATGCAATTCCTCAACCCATCTCCAAAGCACCACAAAAAGTCAGCTCCGGCTTCATAAAAACCAGACCCTCCATTCAGTCAAGTTATGATACTTGCACTGAAACACAATCTTGGGAAAAAGGATACGTTCTGGATCTTTGCATTTGGCAGTCTAAAGAAATACCAGTAGCCCAAATTATGTGTTATCTTACATCCTTCCTCAAAAGAGGCAATCAGATTTCAAGGATTCACTTAGTGCAGTATAGACATGAGAAAAGTGGATATCTTTTTAGGATTCACTCATACGTTTTGTCATGGTTATATACTGTTAATTGTTAAGCTTCGCAAATTTGAGTCACTTAGTTGGATCTATGTGTGAGCTGTATATAGTAGAAACTTAGTAATCGATTTTGTGTGCTGGTTCTTTCATTTGTTACCGCAATCTGATTTTTTGCCTGTCAGTTTTATATATCGACGAGATTCATTTACAGGTTCTAATGTCTTTGCAGATTCTAAGTATCAAAAAGGATATGAACAAGATGAAGAGAACCGAGTAATGTTGATGAGAAAAGAGATGGAGGAATCAGATTTTATGCCTTCTATCTAATACCCAGGACATTATGATCTGTGTGTGACTAGAATACCAAAAGCACGAGTCTCGTTTCTGTGTTCGCCAACACAGTCATGCAATGTTCACAGATTTGTAATTGATTCAGATAAATGTAATTTCGCTACTTTAGATACGAGTGTATGGATGGAAATGATACACCCCAATGATCTAGGATTTAGAGGAGTCTGCAGGATCTTCGTCAGATGTAAGTAATTAACTTTTTCAGCATGTTTGCATAGTTTCTCCAGTAAGTGAACAGGCAATGAAGAAACTATTGGGCGAACCTAGAAGATCCACCAATATAAGACGGAAACATTTTGGAGGTGATTTGACATGTGTATTTGTATGCCCATGGCATCACCACCGATTAGAAGAAGTTAAACACTATAAATCAAGGGTACTAGAGACTAGAGAAGGAGATGAAGACAACCCTGGGTAGAGAAAATAAGACAAGACTTTTAATCAAACTACACCTGATTGACGGAATGACTTCAGAACGATGGAACTAGAAGAGATTGATCCATATAGTTGACACCAGTTAAGCTAGGAAAAGCGTTTTTGAATTATCTAAAGTGTTGATAAATGAAGATGGTAGTAATAGTCGTAGGACGTTTTTATACGTATAAAAACGTCCTACGACTATTAGGTAGTTCCCCATAGTAGACTTTTAGTCATTCTGCACCCTGAGGTTGAGATTTGACGGTCAACTGGCCCTTTTTAGGGGCTGAACAATCAATTGAATTAATATGAAAAGCCAAACGAGTGAATACTATGATGATTATTGATTACTGATCATGAATCAATTATGAGAACACATGTGTAATTAGATCTCGAAGGGAAGTTACATTTTATAGGGAACGAGAGGAAAATGCTCTCTACAAACCATGCATACACGTCTAAACAAATGAGATTCTCATCTTCGATTTTGTAGTTGAAATCGCTATTTATAGACAGGCTCTATTGGCGCGAAAGCGCTTATGCAAGCTCAATATTTTATTCTTCCGAACTTCGTTGGTTCTTCAGGGAATTCCTTCATCAATTACTTGGCCATTCACAGTTGAATTCATCCTTCGCCGATCCCTCTGCCTTTTACTGCTACCTATGCTCTATATGACGTGGTGCTCTAATCAATACATCACAAGACACGTCAGGAACATGTGGGAATCCACTTTCATTTGTCTGCCACTCATTCTCTTTCTTCCTGACGTGTCATGTACTGTATTGATTAGAGCACCACGTGTATTCGCTCTTAGAGCAAACAAAAATTTCTCCTTTCGCTGACCCTCACTGCTGCTCTTCCAGTCTTCTGTCATGCTGACCCCTCATCCCACTGTAGTCATCTTCCTTCAGCATTATTATTTAGCTCCTTCAGTATGCAATTGAAACCCAGGTATCAACAGTAGAATATATATTATGAGCGTAACTTATTAGGCGAATTTAATATGTAATAAAACCACCACACATGCAAAGCGGCACGGTTAAATTATTATATTGTCAAAATACAAAAAAAAAATAGTGTGACATTGAGGAATTTGCTAAGAAATGAAAAAGTGAATTGTGTTTACTCAAATAGCAGAGTCATCGTGACAAAAAGATGCATGTAGAGACTTACGAATTTGAGAAACACTCTTGAAGGAAAATGCCGGTATGATTTGCCCCTTTGTTGCTTCTGCACTCAAATTTTGCAACGTGCAGGAGATTTACCTTGAATGGTGAGCGTTGGCGCCAACCTTGCTCAAATCCCGTGTCGTGACCACCACTGCCGCCGCCTTCCTCCTCCTTGGGGATCTCAAAAACAAGGATGCTCGCCTTTGACTTTTCTGGATGTCCGGGGCAGTCACGATCATCCGGGTTCTGAGGATCGGGGAAGTTGCCACAGACAACATAAGCGAAGATCCTGTTTCCCAGATATTGGAGCCACGTAGAAGGGGAATTATGTGCCTGATAGGTGTCGATGGCATCCCCCAGTTCTGCAGAAGCAG
Organism: Linanthus parryae; assembly: GCA_023055425.1. Classification (NCBI taxonomy): domain Eukaryota; kingdom Viridiplantae; phylum Streptophyta; class Magnoliopsida; order Ericales; family Polemoniaceae; genus Linanthus; species Linanthus parryae. The sequence goes on from JALGPY010000004.1 coordinate 145,666,721, forward strand.
AGGTGTAGAGAATAGACATAAAATCCTTGACTTTATCTCCGGGGTCAACCCGAGAGGTCGGTCCCGATGAAATCACATCATAGGAATGGTCCCAAAAGATGGTGTCATCTAGAAAGATGCCGCGGCCACACGCTCCCATGTAGCAAGTGGCGGTGGAACCACGACGCTGCGCGAGATTTTCCCACTGGCGTGAGGCTGCGTCGAACGAGTATACCCTGCCTCCCGCAGTTTTTAAGATGACCATGTTGCCAACTACGACGTCTGACACCACAGAATGGGGAAAGGGAGGATCGGGAAGAGGAGTCCACTTGTCCATCCGAGGATCGTAAACCTCGAATACTGTCCGAGGAGGTCTCCAGTCCTGGACACCAATGGCGAATAGTAGTCCTAGAGCAACAAAACAGTAACACATTGGTTTTCCACTAGACATAGGTGCCACCTCATGAAGCACGGATCTGGGATCGGTAGGGGTGAGGGGGATACTAGCGGCATCATCAATTCGGTAGACTTTTTCTGAGAAAAAAGTGAAGGGAAAGCCAACCGGTAGCTCCCCGTCGTAGTCACCCCCCACAAAGTAAATACTGGAACCTAGAACGACACAACTCATACAATCTGGAAAACCATCCTGTTTCATAAATTCAAACACTGGATAGATTATTTTCTCAGATGATTGAGTTAGCTCACCACCACCACCGTAGCTATGCGGCTGCAAAATCGGAGGAGGAGAAGCGTCCACAGCATACAAGGCCTGAGAAACCGGATTACTCTTTTGAAAACTCAGCAGCATGTATATTTTGTTGTTGTTGTTGTTGTTGTTAGTTGTTGAATCTGTTGTCCTAGGTGGAGGAGAACGTAGGGCGGATGGTGGAGGTGACGAGGGCAGCCGAGAACGGCGGTCCAAGGACTGATCAGAGCCGTAGTCGTCGTCATCATCATCGGTGGATGGAGGTTGCTGCTCTTCTTCTTCTACTATAGCTTCGTCTTCTTCTTCTTCTATAGCTTTTGCTGCATCCTCCTTGCTTCTTCTTCTTCCTCTAGCTCTCCCTCTCGCCATAATGTTAATTATTATGCTTTTAGTAGTGATAATGCTGTGAATGAAGGAAGCCAAATATGGTTTTTATAGACTAATAACTTAGAAGAGGGCACGAAGTCATTACTAATAAAGGAAGTTTGGAATTCAGAATATTCTCAGGAAAAGGAAATATTGAATGCAACACGAAAGAACAATACCAAAAAGGCAAAAACTATAGTTTTTTCCTTTTTTGTTGTTTGGAAATGCGTTATTGATACTATTAGTCCTTATAAAGTTAAAATTATTGTAGATCGACCACAAGATTCTAGTTTAATGCCATAAAAGACCTCCACCAGTTCTTAATCCTCCACCACCAACCACAGAAACAGTCAAACAGCCCGCGCCCCCACCGTCACAGCAAGTTGGAATACGTAATTCTATTGATTTTCATGTTCTTTGCGGTGGAAAGAAGAATTTTGAAGAATGAACTGTATTGTCTTTGACAAGCTTGATGTTTTATTAAATGCACGGAAATAAGGAATTCTTATATCTTGATGACGACAACTATCGATCAGATATGGCAACAACTTAGTAAGAAAATATCTTTTTTTTTGAGAAATAGTAAGAAAATATCTTAATTATTGCTGCAAGTGTTCGAAATCTTTGGTATTTGTATTGTTTGGAATTAGTTAGTTGGAATATTTTTCATGTCGTGCGGCTCAAGCAGTGCGGAGATGTATGGTCATTCCCGTGTCACCATACCGGCCTGCACCGTGTTACACATACCTCTAGATCTTAGTCTCAGCTCTCCAACTTTCAAAAACGCTGGTATGTATCTCAAGCTTGGCTGTGTTGTGTTTTGAGTAGGGGCGGACCTATGTGGGGGGGGGGGGGGGGGGGGGTAGTTGTCCCCCCTGAAAAATAAAAAATTTCTATTAGTACCTTTAGTTTTATAGATTTTTTATGACTAAATTGAAAGGAATATAGAACATTGTCTCCCCCCTTCCCTAAAATTTAAAACTGTCCAGTTGCCCAAGTGGTTAGTTGTTGTAGTTGGTAAATTCCATTTCATGGCTTCGAATCATGGGTTCTAATCTCCTCCGAGCTAGTGATCTTTTACCATTCCTTGTTTTGCCAATTTATCCTTTATCATTAAAAACTCATTATCTCCTCCGGTTCGAATCATGGGTTCGAATCTCCTCCCAGCCAGCGATCTTTTTACCATTCCTTGTTTTGCCAATTTACTCTTTATCATTAAAAACTCATTATCTCCTCCATAAAAAGAACAAATTGTGACTTGTGAGTATTGTGTCCATAATTAATTTGATGTTTATGTTTTAATTGTTGACTTTGACTTTGACTTTTGAGTTCGCGAATCTTGCCCCAGCTGACTTGATTTCCGCTCCGCCACTTTTGACAAGCTTATGTTCAACTCGTACATACAATGTCACGACTATTTGATCATGCTATTTGTGAATTGCATCTCCTAATATATGCTGCTTTTCATGAAATATGTGTTTTCCACAAAAAACAATTGCACGATGAACGGAAGATGTACTTGATCGATTGCTGAAGGTAAAGGGATGTTTTGAAGAAGTTGAGGGTCCCCGAGCCGCGAGTCAATGAGTTTCTGAGCTGAAGGATCGAGGTTGAGACACCGGCACCAGTGGGGCTTCCAGTCAGAGGAGCTGTTGATGTCTTGAGCACCACCGTCGATAGGTATTCCTATCGATCACAGCAATTCGAGAAGCTACGATCCGATTTACAGCGATTCGAGAAGCTGGGATCTCCGGGTTAACACTAAATCCATTCTTCTTCCTTCATTGATTCATAGTAAAAGACAACTGACACTTGCACATAAATACTACTAAGACCAACTATCTAATAATTACCCAAAGGCCCCTAGACAATGAACTAATATAAACAAAAACCCCTTGATTAATAATACTTTAAATGAAACTATTTCGTCACATAATCTTTAAAATACTTTGGTTGACTACGATTCCGATCCCCACGTCACAGAGCCGTTTCCTTAGCCGTGGCCATTGTCGAGATAGGCATCCGTATCAACCACTTCCTATCCGCCCGATAGAAGGGTATGTGGCGGAAACACCACCAGTGCCTCCTCTTTTCTAGTTCTTATTACCATCCCCCATCATTCTCGCACTGGAATCTCCTGCTCACTTTCTGCCTTGTTGTGAGGCGCAGAGTTTCACCATTAGTTTAGTTTGTTAGTTGCTTCCATATATCCGAGTCAAGTTTACCAGAAGATGAGATAATTTCACAGTAAGCCTCTACTGAGGGTTGGGGAGTAAACTAGAAATTACACGACTGACACGACAGTAAGAGTAGTATCTTTACTAACCCAAGATTCGGGATCGAGTCTTTGTGATGACAATCTCTCTTGGTGGGTAATACGTATATTTTTCTGTTAGTCTTGACAAGAGACATCAACGACCACCTCGAAACTAACCCTCCTCAGAGCTTTCTTTCCCAGTGCTGCATTTGCACATTCAGTAAGATTGCTAGGTGCTTTTGCCAGAGATCAGCATTGGTTGTCTTCCATCATCTGTCAAATCTCTCTACCTATGATCACCTTCGAAGATCTCACCTAAACTTTGTATGCCACTTCTGGGTTCACATTATGATGGTTTTGTTACCAACTTTTCTAAACCCGAACAAATTGTGAATTAATCAATCAATACGAAGAAATACGTAAAACAGAACGAACTTACTGACTATGAGTTTTCTGAATTGTGCAGACAGATGGAAGACAGTTTCGTTCATAGAACGAGGGTCCTTAAAGTAGATTCGTCCCCCACACGTGCTTGCTGCAGAACGATCGGACGTCTGCTTCCTAGGATGAAAGTCTTCCCTGTGCGGCGGTGGAAAGCACTGCGTACAGCGCCGCACACAGCGAACTGAGACTACGACGACGAAGTTTCTGTTTTGGAAGTTTGTTTGTGTTTTTGTGCGGCGATGGAAAGCACTGCGTACAGCGCTGCACACAGCGAACTGAGACTACGACGACGAAGTTTCTGTTTTGGAAGTTTGTTTGTGTGCTTGTGAATTTTGTTGGTTTCAGATGATGCAAATGAGGAGGGGGCTGGACAATTTATTTATTGATGCAGAGGTGTTGGTTGGGAGCGATTGCAACTGTTGCAACCAAACAACCCAGCCCAACACCACGGCCCGTGCCCGAACCCGAGGCGAGCCGGCCGGACGGACGGCGGCGCGCGTGTGGTGGTTCGACCTATGTCTAGGTCCTCTCTCCTGCAATAAATTGCTCCACCCAAAAGGCGTGCCCTATAGTCCAAATTTGGAGTAGATAAACTCCCAAGTTTCCTCTTTGAACCAAGATGTGGTTCCTATTTTCTTCACAACACAAGTGTTAGATTTTGGTGATTCAAACCTAGCATAAAAAATTGACTTGGTCCAAGGCGGCTAAGGATTGTTTCCTTATTCGTTTTGGAATTGTTTCCTTGTTCGTTTTGGAATTGTTTCCTTGTTCGTTTTGGCAACGTTTGGACGTTGCTTTGGGCACAAGTCACTAGTTTAGGCCTATATATGGGTGTAGGACTCTTCTATTGACATGTGTGGTGTGTCTCGGACTGTAATTGGCTCTCTCATCAATAAAATTGGTTCGTTTTGTCCGTGGATTAGCTAGTCTCAAAAACTAGTGAACCATGTTAAATTCTTGTGTTGTTCTTCATCTTCTTCTTCGTCTAATCCCTCTTCTTGGTCCCCAACAACTGGGCATCGTGCTTCCGCGTGCGTACTCTAACAACAAGTTTGATCATTAACCCATTTTGAGAGCTTAATGTGATCATTCATTTCTCAACGGTTTTCGACACGTGAGTTACCAAAATGATCACCAAGGTGCCTACTTTACAAAGACGCGTTTGGTATTGACAACTCTTCATTGAGCCGGGTTAGAACCAAGCTCAAAGTCGGGTCAAAATCGGGTGTCGAAAACCTTTACTTCCAACAGGTTTATGCCTGTAGTGGACCAGCCAATATCTATTTGCTTTGACTGATTTCAACCTCGCTCAAAGTCATCCCAAAAGTTGCAAGAAACAGAAACACATAGGAAATCTGTTTCAAGAGCTAAGAAACATGCTAGTAGGTCTGGATTCGGTACACTTAAGAGTTTGAATCTACCAAGATACTAAGTTGAATTGTTACCCAATCACGCAATGGTTACAAAAAAAGGAATTAGATGGTGTAAATAGTCCCCCCCCCCCCCCCCCCCAAAAAAAATGGCTTTTTGGCTTTTGGCAAAATTCTACATGAGGGGAAGACCCAAAGCAAATCAGTTTCTTTCCTTCTGAATAGGAAATTCACCGAAGCCTATCTCATTAAAGCTACTTCTTCTGTAAGAGAAGGTCAAGTGGTAAAGTATTTGCACTCCTCATACAGGCAGCACAGTCTATAAAACCCTTCTCAACAATTCAGTCAATTTCAGAGGTTTGTATTCAGATCTAGGTGTTCACTAAAGCAATCTACGATGAACAAAACAGATGAGCTAAAGAAACTGAAACTGTCCTCACAACAATAAAAATTCAACCTGCAATAGTATAATCACACACAGATACACGCGCAACAGTAACCAAAAGACTTGGTTTTTTGAAATAAAGAGTTGTTTAAATACCAAAGAAACTGTAGGAAAGAAATTGTCTCCACTATTTGGCAGCCAAAAAACGGGTGTACTTTTTCTGGGGAAAACGGGAAACAGGATTTTACATGTTGCGATTTTTTACCTTCTTTTTTCTTGGAGAAACAGACTATTTACGGTGAGCAGCAGCAAAATCATGTTGATACTCCATGATGATGATCAATGTGATTCTTCAGTCACTAATACCTTCGACTTTCGATACCACACAAATGAAAATGTAAAGGAATGCACTTCAGAGGACGATCCCATGTAGGAAGAACATATGTCCTCTGTATATGAGAGATGCCTCATCTGTGCCAGGATTCCAAATATAGCCTTTGCCACTCCACTTGACCTTTCGATTTTGCAGCTTCCCGTACAAACTTAAACAGCTCAAGAGCTTTATTCAAATGATTCATCCCACTCCTAAGCATCTTCTCTTCGTTTGATGCCAACATTTTCCCCATACACAGAATAAACATTTCTTTACCACCGTTCTCATAAACTCCGCCACATAGTTCCACATCAATATCTCATATGCATTTATAAAGGTAATACTGTAGAAGTGTGAACAAGCATCGAGAAATCCCTGATGTGTGCGATCCCTTCTTTCATGACCTCAAGCTTTGCGAGCATGTCCCTTTCATCTCTCAAGCAAGTGATAAGGTCATTGAACATCTCAAGAACGTCTTCCCATTTGCGAGAGGAGGTGGGTATATAGGTGGATACCTTTAGCAGGGTTGAGGCGCATCCATGAAGCCGAGTCTGGAATATGAGATACCGCAGCATCTAAGAACTTAAGACAGCTGGTCGCAATCTGCCAACCCATAGTTGCTGCTTTGCTTGGTGAATGGCCACCTAAATAAAGCTTCAATCCAGTTAGTATCTCCACAACAGCGCCTGTCCATATCTGATGCTGAGCAACCTGTGGGCATGTTGCCTTTCCTCTGTTGAGCAGAAGAAATGTTCATGAATTCGGCTACTTTCATGGGTGAGTTTACTACAGTCATTGGCTCTCTTTCACTGCCCTTGCCAAAACAATGTGGCGGTGTGCCTGCTATGTTCTTCAATGCTTGCTGCATCTTTGGAGACACAATAAAGTCCCTTGCCAGTGACTTGAACTCATGCATCCTCTGTCGAAGGTGACCATCAGAAACTACCGAATTGTCATCGACATTCAAAAGCCTCAAATGCTCCTTGTGGAATGGAAATGCTCATCACAGACATCAGAAGAAGAATGATAAAGAAACATTCTCGTATGGATGTGTTAGGATTTTCAATACGTGAGAGAGCAAGAGAAAGCAAAAAACAATAACAAGAGTAGGATCAAGAACACAAGAATTTACGTGGTTCACTAGTTTTGAGACTAGCTACATCCACGGCCAAACCAACCAATTTATTGATGAGAAGACAACCCAATTACAAGCACACACCAAGTCATGACCCTAGCATCTACTTATATACTAGTACAAGACTTGGAGCCCAAGTAATGTCCAAAACTAATCCGAGTCAAACTAGGAAATAATTCATCCTAAATTGTTTCCTTACCCAATAAGGACACTACCAAATATATTAGTCAAAGTAGACCCCTGCAAGGAATCAAAGATTCCTTGTTGCCAAAGTAATGTAATTACTTCCAAAACTATTAGCCTCCTTTGACCATCCCATGCTAGGATTTTGAATCAACCAAAAAACCCAACAAACCTCCACCTTGATTCAAATCCCATAGCTACCGAACCAATTCTTCTCATCATTCCAACAAACCCAATTCGAGTGTATTCCCAATATGCGGAATTGAACACACTCCCAATGCGCCCCAACAAGCGCGTCTATGCGTCTTCAACAAACACAAAGACAATGTGTCCCAATAAACGCTCCCTAATGCACCATGACTAATGCATACCCCAACGTCACTCCAATGACACTTAGTGACAAAAGTGCCTATCAAACAATGTCATGCCAATTTGCGCCGCCACCCGCACCAATGCGCACAAAACCAATAATCGAAGCGCGCCAATCCAAGATCCAATCGCGCTACCAACCAATGTGTGCACAATAACACACCACCAATCCGCGTGCCCAATAACACACACCCATGCTCCATGCCCGGAGCCCGAACCGCCCCGAAGGGTCCTAGAGAGTTTCAACGTCCTCGAGCATCCCTCCTCCTCCCCCTGAAGCGAAATCTCCAGGTGCACGATTTTTAGGACACTCCCTCTTCCAATGACGTTTCTCCCTCAATTTGCTAGTTGATTCGAGTCGCCTCCACCTAGACTTGAATCCTCCTAGTTGCCAAATCCAGATATAGATCCAGATCACTCGCCGAGTTGAGCACGCCATATCAATTGACGCATGCTGGAACCGAAAGCGTGCCGGATGTACTAAAACTAGATCCACCATTCCGATGCTCCACAACAAGAGCCCGATTGCTCCCCCAACAAGGAACTTAATAGCCTCCCAACAAAGGCTGGGTGTGCTTGCACCCCCTGTTTCAGAGGACAACCAGCGGAAACCCAATCTTCCCATCAAACCCGACATATCTTGATCATGAACTCACCAAACTCCTCTTGAATCTCAACGTAACCAGGCTCTGATACCACTTGTTAGGATTTTCAATACGTGAGAGAGCAAGAGAAAGCAAAAAACAATAACAAGAGTAGGATCAAGAACAGAAGAATTTACGTGGTTCACTAGTTTTGAGACTAGCTACATCCACGGCCAAACCAACCAATTTATTGATGAGAAGACAACCCAATTACAAGCACACACCAAGTCATGACCCTAGCATCTACTTATATACTAGTACAAGACTTGGAGCCCAAGTAATGTCCAAAACTAATCCGAGACAAACTAGAAAATAATTCATCCTAAATTGTTTCCTTACCCAATAAGGACACTACCAAATATATTAGTCAAAGTAGACCCCTGCAAGGAATCAATTCCTTGTTGCCAAAGTAATGTAATTACTTCCAAAACTATTAGCCTCCTTTGACCATCCCATGCTAGGATTTTGAATCAACCAAAAAACCCAACAGGATGGCCATGCTTTTCTTGCTACCAAGCAGATTATGTGAATGCTTACAACCTTTTCATGCAGTCCTCTAGAAATGACGGAGTGTTACCGTCTTCAGTTAGGCATTGTATCGAACACATGGCAGGCAGCTATGTTAATACAAACTCCAGAAGAGCACCTGGTCGCAGGATGATGGCTCTGGGAGAACGGGGCATGTGGCAACAGACTGGTCTTTTGTTCCGTGGTGGTTGCGGGGTGATGGTTAATGTCAGGGGCGGCGATGGTTGAAGTTCGGCGGTGGTACCATGGTGGCGTACTGGCGTGGTCTATGTGAATTGAAATCTGGTATCTCGAGGAGTTGGACTGGTTTCATATTATTGTTCTCTTCCTTTCTTTCTCTCTCGCCGTTGAGAAAGTGCACTGGAATTAAGAAAGGGGTCTTTTGACCGTTTTTTCCCCGACATCTTTCATAATACTAGTTCCGTTTCTTCTGAATCGACTTACTTTGACTTTTTAACTCGTAGGTGGGTCACTTTGAACCGGAGATTTTGATAGCAAAACGATATAATTTTTTTGAATTTTTTTGTTATTGTATTATAGAGTAAAGTTTACTCTACAAGACATTGCAAAGATTACCAAATTCTTGTATCGTTTTGCTAATCAAATCACCGGTTCAAAGTGACACAGTGAATAGTGACAAAAAATAAACTAGGCTGAAACATAAGTAATACGTAGTTGACATGTTGGAGTAAACAGGGGTCCGCTAGGTATTTTCTTTTTTAGTTTGTCCACCAAATGGTTTTTTTAAGTGTTTGTTTTGTATAGTTTAAAAACTAGTTTTTTCAAGCTTTTGGCATGTGGGAAAAAACCAAGTTTTGGCATGAGAAAGGGTGCCTCGCGCCTGAGCACCACCGCATGTTAACTAAGAGACCTAGTGGTTTGGAGGCTGGAGGATGGAGGCTGGAATAAGTTCCGTCAGAGGGGAGGATTGTTCCATCTGCGACCCGCGAATACAATAGATGATGCTTGCACGCCCATCTGTGTATACTGATCCGAGATCATCGGTGGTGATCTTCTGAGATCACTGCAGCCTCACAGGATTGTACGGCACGTCATCCCCCAAAGCTTAACCTAATCGGATTAGTATAAATAGAAGGGTCAATTCCTGCAAACAGTACACTAATATGTCACAGTACTACCACGTACGTACTTAATTGATATAATACTCAACAAGTTGTCTCTCTCCTCCGTTGTACTCATGACTTATTTCCTTTCACTTTCCTCTAAATCTTATTGAGTTTCCATGATACAACCAGTATCGTTGGTGAAGCAACGTACTGCTACGGCGTAACTAAAATTACGATACGAAAAACATAAATTGAACGAAACAAATAAATAACTTCTTATTCCATGCCAAAAATTGAAGACAATAATCGTATAAATAGACAACTACTTAACCCTAGACTCTTACGGGCCAAGCCCGATTCACTAAATAATTAAATAAACTAATTAATAAATAGAATAAACAATAAACGACTAATTAAATAAAGGGTCAATTACTTATTACTCACTTCCAGTTCGGCATAATAGTCCACGTACCACCCTCAGTTTAGAAACTATCTAATGAATACCTAATGTTTAATTTTGTTATCAATTAACAACTGGGGCGATTTTCCATCCAAAAAAGTAACTTAACTATAGTTTTTATGTCTTTTTGTGTCCTTTTGTTAAGGGGTATATTAGTCAATTATGACTTAAATTAAAAATTAGTGGTCAATTACATTTTAAATAAAAAAACCAATAGCAATGAACCGAACCAACCCAAGTCACCTCCCTTCGCCTCCATTAATTCCGACTACCTCAACCACCCAACAGTCCACCGTTCTTCAATCTCCGATATCCTCTCTCTCCACCTTCGCCTGAAGCCCGTCCATCTCCGCCTCCATTTCTGTTGACGACAAAACCGCGGAACCCTTCTCTCCTAACCCGAGACCCAAAACCATTCTCTCGAACTCCGGCAAAAAAAAGCAACCCGAGACCTCAGCCCGTTACGCCTGATTCCCTCGCAGCCCACAACCACCGCTGCTTTCCCTAATCAATTCCGGCAAAAATCCATCTTCTTCGACTACCAAACAATCACCCAATCCACCCCGAGACCGAACTCCCTGTTCCATCACCTGTCTTGAGCTATCGATCAAATCTATCTCTCCCTCTCACTCCATCCCTATCTTGAGCTATCGATCCATCTTTCTCTCTTCAAATGCAGTACTCTTCTTCCACAATTATTAGATTCCTCGAAGTCAAACAAGCAAAAGTAAAGACATTAGGTGTTAATTAGGCATAGTACAAATGACACAAATACCCTTTTACACCGTCAGTTAATTTTGACGGAAAATCACCCCAATTGTTAATTGATAACAAGATTAAACTTGAGGTGTTAATTAGATGGTTTCTAAACTGGAGGTGGTACATAATTTATTATGCCAAACTGGAGGTGGGTAATAAGTAATTGACCCTTAAATAAATAACTACTAACGATAATAATAATAATATAACTATGTAGTTGACCCGGATTGTAGGGTTGCCTTGTATCAACTCCCCCGCGGTTGACAAACGCCTTGTCCTCAAGGCGGATACGGCCGTAGAAACGATCCCACATGTACTGTGATGGGTAATCAGCTCCCACATGCATTTTGACAGGATCCGGGGCTAGGGATAATTGAAGTAACAGACCCAGCTGTAGCAGAATGACCAAATGAAGAGGCAGGGCCCGTTGTTGAAGGCAACCCACTTGTTGGGAGTGTTGTTTACCGCGACGGAGAACCAAGCCCAAACTGAGATGAATTGGGTATTAGAGTGGAATTAGACCCAAAGTGATAGGAAGTAGGCCCATTTAGGATTGGAGCCCTAACTCCACCAGACGTCTTGAACAGTGAACTTGTTGGGTGTGTTGTGTACCCCGACGGAAATTGGGTGTGGCCATGGTGGCTGTTGAAATCGACGGTAGCCGGTGGTGGTTGCGGTGGGTTCGATTAGAACGTTGGTGGTGGGTTCGGACGGTAAGCGCCGTAGTGGTCCGGTGGTTCAGCCGGCGACCGATTAGAGGCCACGAATACTCCTGGTGGCCCAACGGTCGTTTGGCTCTAGACGTAGCTCCGGTGGCTGGAAGACTATGCAATTGAGGTCGACGATGGGGACTGCAGAGCGCTAAAAGCCGCGAGGACGGAGTCCTGTGACGGCTGGGTAATTGGGGCGCTTTGTTGCTGTTGGGTGTTGTCCGCCGTCGTCGGATCTGGTGGTCCAAGTCCATGGAAGAACAAGGGCGGCGTGGATGCCGATGGTGGGTTCGCCGATGTCGGGGAAGAAGCGAACCACATAGGTGGGTCAGGCGGATCTGGTGGCTGTTTCGGGACCAGGGTGTTGAGCTAAAGCTCTGGAGGTGGTGCCTAGCTTGGCTATGGCTGCTTGGCTAGCGGCGTGGCCGGTTCTGAGCTCTTCACAGGCAGCCTCCAAGTTCCTCAAGCGTGAATCGCTGGCGGCTACGGCTGTGTGAATCTCGGCCTAGTCGGACTCCACTTTTTGCAGCCTTGTATTGACGGCGGCGAGAGTTTCCACTGGCGGCTGAGCTTGCTTCGCCGCGAACTCGGTTTCCAGGGCACCCACTCGTTCGTCAAGAAGCGTGACGAAAACCTTCAAGTCCGTAATCATCTCGGTGAGTACGGCAAGAACGTTTTCGAGTTTGTTGGATAGAGAAGTTGAGGTCGACATGATTTCACCAGTTGAGTGGCGAAAAGCAATGAAAGCACCAAATTGATACAACCAGTATCATTGGTGAAGCCACGTATTGCTACGGTGTAACTAAAATTACGATACGAAAAAAATGAACTGAATGAAACAAATAAATAATTTCTAATTCCATGCAAAAAATTTGAAGACAATAATCGTTTAAACAGACAACTACCTAACCCTAGACTCTTATGGGTCAAGCCCGATTCACTAACTAATTAAATAAAGTAATTAATAAACAAAATAAACATTAACTACTAATTAAATAAATAAACTACTAACGATAATAATAATTGTTATTATATAGTTGACCCAGATTGTAGGGTTGATCCGTATCATTCCATATGTCTGATTGTGTACCTCCCCTTCATTACTTGTTTGATTGTTCTCTTATTATTCCCTTTAATCTACAAGAAAACGTACTATTAATGTACATAACCACATATTAATGGGAAGAGTTATGTCATTTCTCATGCGATGTCATATTCAAATTATGTGAGGTTAAAATTCATTACAAAAATAATAATGATTTAAATAATTTTCAGCGGAGCAGACTATCTCTAATCAAGCTTTGTCACCATTTTTTTTTTTTTTTGATTCACAGTCTTTGATCATTCCCTTCACATAGCTACTTTAAGAGAAAATCCTTCACAAGACATGTCTATGGAAACTTGATGAATCCCAACAACTTGTCAACCATCAAACATGAAATTAAACTCAAATAGAAACATACCACGAATACCCCTAAACTTTTTTTTATGATCCCCAACCACCTTGAACTGTAAGTTCTTCGGCGCCTCGACAATATCACGCTTTGTCTTGCGCCTCGCACCAGCAACATCAATAACCACCTCTGGGAGTCCTCTAGAGAAATCACCAGGGGTTGAGAACATAGTCTCCCTGACCATTACTGCAACATAAAATTCTGAGAGGTGTTTCACCTGTAGAGTTGGTTGAAGGGCCAGTTTCTTCAGGTAATCATCTTTTTCAACATCCTTCTTTCTAATGAAATCCACAAGATGATCAAGTTCTCTTCTTTTCTTCTGATCTCCTTTTTCTGGATATCCAGCACCAGATTCTTACGCTTTCTCTCATAGACCTTCAAATCCTTATCAAATTTCAAGACCCACTTCAATTTCAGCGGCAGAGAATCCATTAGCAACGGTTTCTGTGGCTGTAGTTGCGGAGAGAGAAATCGACGGAGCCTGTAGCTGGTGAGAGACTGACTGATAACGAGGGGTGATGGAAAAATGTAGTCACCATTATTTGGAAATTGATAATACATGAAAACCCACGCATAGCGCGGGTTAAGGATTAGTAATAATTAATAATACCAAATATGCTGTTATTCAATCAACTAAAATATTTCAAGCCTACCACGGTCAAAACAAGCCACACAGTTTAGTCCTAGTTCACCTGATAAACCAATAACTTACTGTCTTTGTACTCTAAACATTTCATGGTAGAAAGAGAAGGAACTTCAACTACACATTTTACTGACAATCAGCTCCATACATTTTCTCGCACCACCGTTCAAGATGAAGGAATGTTGTACTTAAATCAATTCACATAGTAAGAAGAACCCCAAAATCAGCGCAAAAAAAAGAGAGTGTTTGAAGGAGAAACCAAACATCTCTTGACCATTTTGTTGCCTCTATCAACCCCCACCTTCCAAACCTTTCTCACCTTAGGGCCGCTTCTAAGCAAACAATAAACAAATAAACGGAATAATTAATTATTAAGCGAACAAAACAAATATTATTGAACAGATCTTCTAGGAAAAATTCCTAATAATATGGTTCACTCATCACATCACAAGCTCACCACGGCAGGAGTCAACACCAAATGAGTCTCCCCAACCAAGTGTAAAACTGGTTGCGAAAGACCAGTTCCACATATTATCTTGGGCATAGTCGGCCTCCTTTTCCTCGTCAAAATACTTCCTCTTCCCATTTTCATCAACATCACGCATGTGCATGCGCACGGTCCGACCGAAGTGCAATACATCAACTTCCCGGTTAAAGACTCGCGTCGCAACACACATCTTGTGCAAGGGGCTGCCCGATATAAATTTCAGCTTCCAATCTTAATACTAGCCACTTTTTGCATGTGAGCCTTCATCTTGCCTCTTAACTTATCACGGGTAATCTCATTCCCTAACCCACTAGTGTATTTCCTCCGGAGCTTCACCAAGTACTCGAAGCGCCTCCTCCAAAACCACACCCCCGCATGAAACACACTTGAAAAATTTCGATCGAACATCTTGCCCAATCTTGCATCCCCACATGAGGGTCTCCAAATGAGTTATGTCTTCTGGATACTTTTAGGAAACCAGTGAGGGGCATGGGTTCGTTGAAAACCACATTGTGAAGATCCTCCATATCTCTCAAATCCTTGTCAAACACAACACTACTTCTACTTGAAGAAACATTCGTATCACGTTTAGACAAGATGACCACCTCAACAGTAAGAGCATGTCCTACCAGAAAATGCTCCTCCTCACCAGCATACATATCCCTAAACCTCAGTCTGTAGCTTGACATAAGTCCCAAACCACCGTGAACGTCATTTTCCTTACACCCCCTAAAGGCTGCCTCAATCATGCCAGCCGCAATCACCCTCAGCTCCTCACTGCGCATAAATCATGTAAGTCTTCATCTTGGTTCTCAAGGTAGTGTCAATGTTTAAGAAAACAATATATAAACAAACAAACTAATTAAATTTTAAGTAAACAAAACAAATCACATTACATGGATTCTCCAAGAATATTTCCTAATAAAATTGTATTAAGGCTCACGTACCACTTGACAAGCTCAGCACGGCAGGAGTCAACACCATATGAGTCTCCACAACCAAAAATGAAAACTGCTTGCGAAATGCAAGCTATACATTTTGATCTTGGGTGTAGTCGGGCTCTTTTTCATGGTCCATGTAGTTTTTCTCACTGTTTTCATCAACATCACGCATGTGGATGCCCATGACAAAAATTCAACACACCGATTGCGCGGTCAAAGAGTCGCGCCGCATTGTACACCTTGAGAAAGGAGCTGTCTGGTATCAATTTTGGCTTCTGATTCTTGCAAGGTTGTTAGTGAAATCACATCAATATGTCAACATTATATTCACATCCATAGAGTAAAGGGACATCCTAAAGCCTCCTTACAAAGATCAAAGGCAGTGAAACCCTTTAAATAACCAATCATGCATGACAACTTTCAAGTAAATTCCTTAATTAAAAAAATTAGACACCAAAGCCCAACCTAACACTAGAAAGCATTCACACATGCGAGTTCTATCACAATCTTAGCTACATCTCTTAGAATGATTTCTACACTTCAAAAACATAAGAGCTAGTTCCATGAGATAGAAGAAAACCTAACCTTCTTGCTATTCTTATTTTCAGCCTATGAGAGCGGCGAGGTCCCAACTTTTTATCTTTGCCCTTGCTTCTTCGCCACATCTAGGCAAAAAAAGAATCTTAGGATAATAAATATAAGTGATTGAGAGAATTGAACAGAAGCTGCAATTGCCAATAAAAGCTGCAATTGTCATTGGAAATAAAAAAAAATGTAATGAGAAAGTAGATTTGCTAGTCTTGCAAAAAACCTGAGTAGTTAGAAGACAATTAATTCGAATCTGATAAATATTAACTGAATGTTACGACAATCGATGTTCACAAGCGAGAGCTAAAAGGAGAGATTGACACCAAGACCGCCTTCAACCACCATCAACCCCCTCTCTAATCGAGCCATCACGCTACAATTGACCATCGAAGTCGGTAAAAAGATAGAGAAGAGGACCAATTCTTCATTCCTTAAATAAAAGATATGATCTAATAAAATGTCTAGTTCTGCAATTACGGGGTCAAGTGGTTCATATTTGTGGTTGAAAAACAAAGTGGCTCACCAGCTGGTTCACTGGGGTCAGAATGAAAATACGTGGATCCGTGTGCGTGCATTATAGATCAAATGGCCCGTGATGGCTCTGGGATAACATCACGCATATGAATGTCCATGCTTCAACCAAAGTGCAACACATTAATTGCCCCATTAAAGAGTCACGTCGCATTGTACATATTGTGCAAGGGACTGTTTGATATTAATTTCAGCTTCCAATTATTAGCACTATGCACCTTTTTCATGCGAGCCTTCATCTTGGCTCTGAACTGAGTGTCGCTGCTAAGCAAACAATAAATAAATAATTAAATACGAAGCAAACAAAATTAATATTATTACGCAAATAGTCTAAAATAATTTTCTTATACAATCGTAATAATGTTCAATTACTACTTCACAAGCTCAACACGGTAGAAGTCAACACCAAATGAGTCTCCACAACTAAGAGTGGAAACTCCATGTGCAATGTCAGTTCTACATAATGATTTTGGGCGTAGTCGGGCTCTTTCTCCTTGTTACATTAATTTCTCTCACCGTTTTCATAAACATCACGCATGTGGATGCAAATGCTTTGACCAAAGTACAACACATCAATTGTCTGGTCAAAGAGTCAAGTCGCATTGTACACGTTGTGCAAGGGGGCTATTTGGTATCAATTTCAGCTTCCAAATCTTAGCACTAGGCATTTTTCATGCGACTCTTCACCTTGGCTCTCAAAGTGAGTGCCAATGTTAATCAAACAATAAAAAAACAAATAAAATGATTAAATTTTAAGCAAATAAAACAAATTCCATTAAACGGATTCTCCAAGACTATTTCCTAATACAATTGTAATAAGGTTCACGTACCACTTGACATGCTCAGCACGAAAGAAGTCAACACCAAATGGATCCCACAACCAAAAGTGAAAACTACTTGCGAAATGCAAGTTCTATATTTTGATCTTGCGTGTAGTCAGACTCTTATTTATGGTCAAAGTAATTTTTTTCATTGTTTTCATCAACATCACGCATATGGATGCCCATGCCCTAACAAAAACTCCAATACACCGATTGCCCGGTCAAAGAGTCGTGTCGCATCGTACACCTTGAGCAAGGAGCTGTTTGGTTTCAACTTTGGCTTCTAATTCTTAGCATTGTACACTTTTTTCAAGCGAGTTTTCATCATGCTTTCAACTGGATGCCGCTATTAAGCAAACAATAAATAAATAGTAAAATAATCAAATGCTAAGCAAACAAAATAAATATTATTAAAAATATCGTTAAAGAGATTTTTCTCATACAATCATAGTAAGTTTCACGTACCATCTCACATGCTCAACACCACGAGATTCAAAGCCAAACGAGTCTCCACGACCAAGAGTGGGAACTGCTTGCGAAATGTTAGGTCTACATATTGATCTTGGGCATAGTCGAGCTCATTCTCCTCGTCAAAGTACTTTCTCTCCTCATTTTCATTAACATCACCTATGTGGATGCGCACGCTTCGACCAAAGTGCAACACATTAAGTAACCGGTCAAAAAGTCGCGGCGCATCGTACACCTTGTGCAATGGTATGCCTGGTATCAATTTCAGCTTCCAATTCTTAATACTACTCACTTTTATCAAGTAAGTTTTCATTTTGGCTCTCAAATGAGTGTCTGTACTAAGCAAATAATAATTAAAAAATAAAATAATTAAATGCTACGTAAATAAAACTAACGATATAAACAGATCGCATAAGTCACTTTCCTAATAAAATTATAATAAGTTTTATGTACCACTTTACAAGCTCAACATGACAAGAGTCAAAATCAAAAGAGTCTCCACAACTAAGAGTGAAAGTTGCATGCGAAATTCCAATTCTACATATTGATCTTGGGCATAGTCGAGCTCCTTCTCCTTTAAAGACTATTTTCTCTCCCCTTTTTAATCAACATCGCGTATGTGAATGCGCACGCTCCGACTAAAGTGCAACACATCAATTAACCTGTTAAGGATTCGATTTGCATCGTACAATTGTACACCGGGCTATCTAGTATCAATTTCAACTTCCAATTCTTAGCAATAGATATTTTTTCATGCAAGCATTCATCTTGGCAAAACAATGTAATATTTTTCATGGATAGCAAAACGATGGAACTTTTTTGATAATTTTTCCATATTGGTGCAGAGTAAAATTTAGTCTACATGATAATTCACAGATAACCAAAATTGTGTATCGTGTTGCTAATCAAATAATGGGTCAAAGTGAGCTAACAAATAGTGTTAAAAGTGAAGTAAGCTGAAAGAGAGAAAACGTAGGTAATAACTTTTAAAAAGCTTTTTGAAATAAGTAACTTTGAAAAGAATAAGAAGATGAATGTAAGTTTTAAAAAACATCTTATAACTGTCAATTTATTTTATTTAATTTATTTTGTTACTTAACTAGTGCATACCACCTTATTAATTGGGCAACCAGACTCCCGATATGAAAAATATAGTGGAGTAGCAACTATTTATTTTTATGAATAACAACGATTGAATTTGTAAGAAAATATAAAAGTACAAATATACTTGCATATTCAATGTTCATAGTATTTTTCAAATGTAGGTCTCAAAGTTAAGGGATACACTATGTTTTTTCAAGGATAGCAAAAGGTATGTACTATGTTTGGTAGTGTATGTCACATTCTGGGGATATTGGAATCCCCATAGCTCTGATTATGTACTACCTTCGTTCTCTCTCTTTCTTCACATTTTGACTTTTTCCTTCCGTAATTGGGTCACTTTGACCTGATGATTTGGATAGCAAAACGACTATTTTTGTGGTGATTTTTCCATGGTGTTGTAGAGTAAACTTTACTCTATATCATCATGCAAAAATTATTAAATTCTTACATAGTTTTACTAATCAAATCATCAAATCAAAAGTGATCCAGTGAATAGTGGCAAGGCATGAAGATAGATAGAGAACAGATGAAGTAGATCGTAAAGAGATAAAAAAAATCCTAGTAAACTTGCATATTCAATGTTCTTAGTGTTTTTTATAAGTAGGTCACACAATTAGGGGATACACTATTCTTTCCAAGAATAGCAAAATGTATGTCCACTATTTGGTCCTACGTGTCACATTGTGGGGATAGTGGTATCCCCATAACACCTTATTATGTAGATACTTAATTAGTGATACCACATTACCAATTGGGCAACCAACTCCCGAAATATGAAATATAGCGGAGTAGCAACTATTTTTTTATGAATAACAACAAATGAATTTATAAGAAAATATAAAAAGTCCAAATAAACTTGGATACTCAATGTTCATAGTACTTTTCAAAGGTAGACCAACAGTTAAGGAATGCACTATTCTCTTTCAGGGATAGCAAAATGTATGTCATCCGTTTGGTAGTAAGTGTCACATTTTGGGGATAGTGGAATCTCCATAGCCCCTTGTCATGTAGAATTTTTATTTATATATCAAAATTTAAGTTAAAGTATAACGGTAATTTTTCTATTTGGCTTTTTAATCAGCTTCACCAACATCATCAACTACATCCATCTTTCATAACTAGAAATCACGATTCAGCTACACTTATGGGGAATTTGGCTTACGATAAATGATTATCTTTTTAACCAAAAACCTTTTGATGTTCACTCCATCATTAACACTACCCATGACTCAACTCGTGCCTTCCATATCTTTGATGACACCTTCAAAATGGAAACAATGGTTACACAATGGGTGCAATGAGTCCCCACCCTCCTGGTTTTGTTAAGCTAAATACTGATGGCTATTTCGATGCTCAAACAAATACTGAGGGAGGCGACCGTATTTTCTGCAATCATATGGGACACTGGTTAAATGGCTATTCAATGTGCCATATTTGCACTTCGATACTAGAAACTGAGCTTCGTGCTATTCATGACATATTACTTCTTGCAGACCATTATCACTATGATAATCTTATTATTGAAACTGACTCTCAAACTGCAGTGCAACTCATTCACACAAATACAATGTCTCGTTCATGGTTTTAAATGATCATTCTTAGTTGAAGTGTGTTACTCCGGGAGCACAAAGAAGGAGCGTGCAACAGTTTCCTAGTGAAAGTAATTATGCAGTCGACTTCCTTGCAGCCCTAGGGAAAGAGCAAGGTCTTTTAAGTCTCAGCATCAACACATGCCAACAGCTCTAGCTCATCTTTTACACAACAACATTCCTGGAACAACACTCCCTACCACCTCATATCTTTATCCATCTCCTCACCACCAGGGCCCCGCTCTCTCCCACAGAAAGAATGAGTAAACCTAAACCTGCCATAGACGAGGCTTACCACTCATCTCTCTCTCTCTCTCTTGGGGGCTTCGTCCACCATGGCTTACCGCGGTTCCGTCTTCGAAGAAAAAGAAGAAGATCGCAAAGTAACGCCTCTCTGCACCATCACCCGTGCCTTCGAGGAACTTTCTCGAACTCTCGGCTTCGAAACATCCGTTTGAATCCCTTCTGCGATGCCTGTTCTCTCGTCTCCGTCCTCTTAGGCTACCTTGGCATTGCCTTCAAACTCGCCAATTTTTAACTCTCTTTCAGTCGATTTGTGTGCTCTATTTTGTTTTTGGACAGGTTGTAGGTGGGTTTCTAGGGAAGATGTAGGTGGCTTGGTAAATGGTGAAGTAATTGGATCGATTGGTGGACGTGTTGGGACTGTTAGGTACTGTGGACTTGCAGGTTGTGAGGTAGTGATTAAGGAGGTTAATGGTTCAGCCATTGTGAGTGGTCCTGGTGATGGCAAGTTAGATGATTGTTCTTGTTGTTGTTGTTGTTGTTGTGTTGGTGGGGTGGCGTGTGATAACTCATTAATAATAGTTATCCTACGTACACTTTAAATTGTTATTTGTGTGCGTTTCGGTGCAAAGTGACGAGATTTGAGCCAAAATATGAAGAATATGCACTTTTGGATGTTTTTGAGCTTTAATGTGCAATCCGGGCGTTTCTATGCATGTTTCAGGTGTTATTTGTCAAATATAATCTCTTGGTATGGTTTTTCATGTTGTCTTGATAGGATCGGATGCCACACGATTGCTAGTAGCATGAAACGAACTTCGGAAACAAACCAAGTTCAAGAGGAAGCAAGAGAAGCAAAGTTGGAGGAGCAAAATTGGCCAACCTTCACTATTTTTATGATATTTTGAGTTCTACAAGACCTGCTATAGTTAGATCAATTCGAAATGAAAGTATACTCAAAGATCTTTCTAACGGTAGGTCACAAAGCTCAATCAAAGGCCGGACGAGGAAGACATAGTCCCCCGAAGATGACGCAAAAACGAAGAAGAGCAGAAAAGTTCACTGGACCGGTCTTCAGTATTCTCAATCATCAATGTTATTGCTTTAACGTTCATATCCGTCAGCAATAACCTCACGAGCCTTTTTTGTAGAGAGAGTATAAAAATAGAAATAGAAGATGAGAAGTATATGAATTGAATCTTCTAATTCGAATAAGTGATTCTCAATCTAGGAAGAAACATATCAAAAATTCTATAATTCTTGGTTATAGTCTCTAAATGTCATGTATAAGAACATGCTTTAACTAAGCGTATAAATAGCTTAGGAGCATTTTGACAACGGGATTAAACCTGCCATGGTGTTTCCTCTTTTCCCCACAATAGGTCAAACTGCTTGATGTTTCTACGTTTGTCAAATAGGGGAATATAGTTTAATACAAAGTCAATGAGAAAAATTAATGATAAAGAAACTCCATCACGAACAATCTGCGGTGCTTAAGCCTTGGCACATTTATTCTTCTTAGTGCAGATGTAAAAGCAAAATATAATCATGGAGCTTAACAATCTGAACAACCTTATTTGTTTTCACCTCAAAATGATCACGAGTTCAATGCGAACTCTAGCGATTCTTTCTTATTTTCATATAATAAAAGTAATTTTGAGGTATATGTATTGGTGCAGATGATGTAACAATTTTTTTTATACTGTGCGAGCTCGATTGTACGGGTTTAAATCCCATAAACATTTTGATTTTGTTCGGACAAAATGCAATAACAGTATAATCTTGTTAACCGGTAATAAGCGGTAAGATATGCGTCTTTTTATTTATCCGCTTTGTTTTATTTGGGCAAGCGCCTCGAAATCATGAGTTCAAAATTCTAATGATATTTCTTTCAGAGAGATTATTCATCAATAAACTTGCTAGAGTTTATCGGTATTGTCACGAGTCTGAAACTAGTGACTTTTTTTTTCATAAAGAAGATTGAAAACATAACTTCAAGAAACTCGCTATAGCTAGAGCTTAGCGGTCTTGTCACGAGTTTGAAACTCTAGTGACAATTTTTTTTTTTTCCGTCACTTGTTTGTCACGAGTTCGAAACTCTAGTGACATCATTCTCTACTATTTTTTTTTTCCAATCACAATATGATAGAATTAAAGCTCGACAAGCGTTAATAATTGTAGGTGCTGCTGGGAGTTCAATAAAATTTAATGACATTTTTTTTTTCATAATACGTTTGATCATCGTGCAAGACTTTAAAAGTTAACCATATCTCTTTTAACAAAATATAAGAATGGGGAGCAATAGATGCTTGTCATGAGTTCAAGACGAATCAAGTGACAATTTCTTTTTCTTTTTTCTTTCTTACCAGCGTTACAAAGTCTTAATAGTTAAATAGCTACATAAAAATAGCAACAGATAAGCTGGTTTACCTTCAATACTGAGAATGTGTATGCCCTGGTTCAAATCAAGGCTGTGTGATCTTTAAAAAAACAACAACAACAACAACAACAACAACAACAACAACAACAACAACAACAACAACAACAACAACAACAACAACAACAACAACAACAACAACAACAACAACAACAACAACAAGGCAGTGACTTTTTTTAGGCAGTGACATTTTCTTTTCTTTAGTGGCAGAAATAGAACATCTTTAAAAATATAAATGCCTTGGCATTAATACAGCACTCAGTGCCATTTCAAATGGCAACAGAGTAGTACAACAGTGCCCCCTACCATGTGCCATTTTAGCGAAAGTTTAGAATCAAGGCCGTTAAATGGCAGCAAAGGTCACGCTCTTTTTTTTTCCAGAGAGAAGCGCCCCACATTTCAAGCTCTTTTTTTTCCTGAAATTTTGGCCGGCCAGCAGCATATAGGCGCTGGCAGCGTTGTCGGGTTTGAAACAACATTTTTTTTTTCCAGTTTGTATCATGCCAAAAAGCGGCATTTTGGTCTCTCTTTAGATTTAAGAGTAGACAGAGGTCTAGAATTTGGGAAATTTATTTTTTTTTTTCGATGAACCCATAGCATTGATCAATTATTTTTTTTAGATATAAATAAAAAATAGTAAAGAAAAACTATAGATACGATGTACCGTTGATTTGAATCAACATTGAAACAAGTAAGAGATGAGACAATCAAGATTGAAAATTATGTTTTCGTTTTGATCATCTTGTTCTCGATAACATTCATAAAAAAATAGTGGTACATTTTTCTTGATTGATCTTCTTTTCTTTTTCGGTAGTGTGCGCTGATAACGTGTTATGAACTCAAAAATAGAGAAGAGAGAACAATGTATGCAGGAATATCAAGTGTGTATTATCCTCCACCAAACCACCCTTTATATAGGGTGTGGGGGTCAATCAGTATCGACCAAATAATGTAATACAATATGTTATGAATATTCACAATATCAATAATATATTTCATAACAATTTTTTTATTTTTATTTTTAGAGATGTTAAATTTATTTAAGGGTAAAAGACAAAAACCACCCCTCGAGTATGGGGTATATACAAAAAAAACCCTCGTGTTCGGGGATATACAAAAACCACCCCTGTCACTAACAGCACACTAACAGAAAGGTAAGAAGACATATTTACCCTCATTTTGGCAAAAAAATGCCACACTATAAAGACATGTTTTTTCTACTTTCTCCCCCACTTTAACCTAACTGCCTCCTATCTCCTTCCTCCTCTCTCTCTGCCTCCACCACCATCGACGCCCTCCCACCCATCCCCCTCTCTCTCTCTCTGCCTCCACCACCATCGACGGCTCTCTCTGCATCCACCACCATCGACGGCCTCTCACCCATCCCTCTCCCTCTCTCTCTCCCCAACTCCACCAATCACCACAACCCAACCCACAACAAACAAGCTCCTCCCACTCCTCATCTACTTCCACGGCGGCGCTACTGCCTCGAATCACCCTTCTCCGCCTTCTTCCACACCTACGTCACCACCCTCGCCGCCAAATCCAACGACGTCGTCGTCTCCGTCGACTACAGACTCGCCCCCGAGAACCCAGTCCCGGCTTGCTACGACGACGCTTGGTTAACCCTCCAATGGGTCAGTCAACACTCTCAGAGGAACGGATCTGAGCCATGGCTGCCTCGAATCACCCTTCTCCGCTGGTGAATTGGGGATGGGCCGGGTCAAGATCTCGGGTTTGGTGCTGGTTCACCCGGATTTTGGAACCGGCGAGATGGGGTTTGATTCGCTCTGTGGATGTGTGTTTGCCCGGAGAGTAGCGAGTTGGATGACCCGAGAATGAACCCGGTTGCTGACCCGACCCGGTTGGCGAAACTGGGTTGTTCTAAGGTTTTGGTATGTGTTGCTGAGAAAGATGGTTTGAGAGATAGGGGTTGGAGTTATTATGAAGCTCTGAAGAATCTGAAGAAGATGAGTGATTGGAATGGGACGGTGGAGATTGTGGAGACGGAAGGGGAAGGTCATGTGATGGTGGGTTTGAAATGGTGGGTATAGCCACAAGATTTGATTTTGAAATGTCTACTCTGTCTGATCGTCAACTGGTGGTGGTGGACTGTGATGGTGGGTTTGAAATGGTGGGTTTGAAAATATGTAAATCTGTCTGTCTTAGTTATTTGAGGATTGACATATTGGTTCTTTTAAATGGAGAAATTGAGATCCGATAGGTATGAGATGGTGGGCTTGAAATGGTGGAAGAGAAGGGGTTGTGGTGGCTGTGGTGGTGATGCTGAAGAATGTGGTGATGATGATCCTTTTAGTGATGGAGGAGACTTTTGGGGTTGAAGTATAAAAAGTTGGGAACTTTTTCTCTGGATTTCTTTGTGGTGGTTGTTGTGTTTCTGGTGGTGATTGTGTTTCTGGTGGTGTTGCTGTGTCTGGTGGTGTTGGTGTTGGTGTTTCTTGTGGTGTGTTGGTGGTTGATGTGGTGGTGATGAAGAACACCAACAACATAAACCACAATAAATACAAAAATACAACTAGGGGCAAAATAGTCATTAAAAAGGTCATATTACACCCCTATACTAACTGATTGTAACAAAAGGGTGGTATTTGTCTAACGTCCGACGTTAACAGGGGTGGTTTTTGTATATTCCCGAACACGAGGGTTTTTTTGTATATACCCCATACTCGAGGGGTGGTTTTTGTCTTTTACCCTTTATTTAAAGAAAGTACTACTTCTACTATATGAGAAACCAGCTTAGTACTTTATCATAATAACTTTACTAAAAGTATACAGTTATATTAACAAAATAATTTATTTATAATAAGCTATATTAATTTTATTTTGAGAAAATAATATATTAATATTAGTTTACAATATTAAAACAAGTTGGTGAAACTACAATTAATACAAATTTTACTCGTTTGTTCTTTATGTTCGTGAACAACTGTTATTTACATATTTTACATGTAATTTCATACATAGAAATGACCATTCAAATTTTCTAGGTGAATCTACTTTAAGTTTTTTTGTATTTTACGATATTTTAATGATATATTTGCATTAACTTTACCTTGAATATGGGCTCGATTTGACTTGAGTTCAAAAAAACCGAATCAAACAAACTCAAACAACGCCCAAAAAATGTTCGGCTCTAGTTCATGTTTATTCTATTAATTTTTATCGTAAACAAACCAAACTCGAACAATCGATCTTCCGTTCGACTTGGTTCGTTTACAGCACTACTTGTATTTCTACGTATTGGATCTGATGGGTTCATTAGTTGCTTTTGAGGAGGGGTATGGCAGTCTGATATCGATTCCGATAGCTTCCAACAAACTCTGATTTTGATTTTCTTTGGTCAGGAACAGACAATATATTTGAATTTAAAATGAAATAATTACATTGGTCGGCCCATTTCTTACATTACTTCTGGAACTTGCAACTCTTCTTGCATCTTAATTGATTAATCTTGAGACAGAACTCTTGCAGCTATTTTTTGGCCCACTCAGTCAGCATTTTTGTTGGCACTAGCCATAATCACAGCCATCAATTGTAGCTGCTTTTCTGAGCTTCTCATAGCTGAAATTGATCCAGACAGGAGAGTTCCCATACCCATTCAAAATTAAAACATATTTGGAGGGGTTCTTTGTGTTTACCTGGACTCTAATCTTCATACACGACGGAGGATTAAGTCTTCTGCGTCTTCTTTCTCCAACACGCGGATTCGGGCTCCGGCTTTCTTTGCGTTGTACAACGACATCTATTCCAGTGGCAAGCCTTGGATTTGTACGTAAAAAGGGCAGTATGTGAAGTTGAACTCTGAGTCTTACTACTTTCTCCCAATCCTTCAGCGCCAGCAGCTGATTGTGGATTGTCCATGGTGATTGTGATTTCACTCTTTTACGGTATTCACTATTCTTGAAGTAGAATATAGATTGGTTTTTGCACAACCTTTAAGTTTGTGTATTTGATATTCCAAATATCCAGAGCAATGTTTGGACTGGGTTTTGTTTGTATGGTTTCTCAATCAGCAATTTACCCACCATTGTTGCACCTTGGAGTCTTGAGATTGTTTCCTATGCGTCATCTAATTGTAGTGACGGCTCCGAAGAGTTCATACATCTGTTAGATATGGGAAAGGGGTTGCGAATTGGGTTGAATCACACGATGATGGAGTGAAAAACTGTGGCTATCGGAGGCAAAGTGGGCAATCGGAGATTTCTGGGAACAGAAAGAAAGAAACTTAAAAAGAACAAACAGCAAGCTCGCGGAGAAAAGACATCACTGAAGGGTGATAGGGAGCATTTTTCCAACTCAAAATGTCGCCTGAGGCAACTGTTGCTAGGTGAACATAAGCACTACGATTTTCACAAGTATGGAATTAGTAGTAGACTAGTAGTATTACTTCCGAAAATCATCGGCAAAATTTAGTTTCTCTACAGAAACAAAATAACAAATGAAGCCCAACGGGCAGGCCCGGCCCGAATAGAGGGGTTCCCATCCCAAGACCGGTCCACCTAACTCCTTAATGGGCCTGCAGCCATGTAGTTCACCTTCAACCCGGAGAGGTCCAGGCCCGCCATTTGACAGCTCTACAACATAATTTTTATGGGAACTCTCCAGTAAATGAATTGGAAGGTGGGAAACATGAATGAAGGTGAACTGCATGGCTGCAGGTGTGTGTGTGTGTGTGGTCTTTCAATTACTACTAAGGTAGAATAGAGAAATTTCGTTATCCTCCATAAACCACCACAGCGGCTTCACGGTCAGCCCAGTACACTAAAATAGTCTCACTACCTTCTCCTTTTCCAGCAAACTTCACCTTATTCTCGAAAAAAAAAAAAAAACTATTAAAGATAAAGAACCTAAAGGATACAAAAATCCCTCTAATGAAACCCACCAAAACATACAAAATCAAGAGACAACAAAGGGAGAGAGCTGCGGGATTCTAAGTATACTTTTCCCATATTGTAATGTAAAAGGCCAAGTCCAAGCCACAAAGCCAACTCCCAAATTCTTTTAGGTAGAGCTGTCAATCGGGCCGGTTAACCGGCCCGTACTGACCGGCTAGGTAGTAACCGAAACCGAATCCGTAACCGTACAGTCCCCAACCGGCCTAGGACCGAGTCAATAGTGGTCCGGACCGGTTATAGGTATCCTCAACCGCCTAACCGTCCTGTAACCAGCCCATAACTGGCGGTTAATCGGGCATTATAGGTTACCGGGCCCAAACTGAAAAATAGCGGTAATTGCCAATTGAGTGTTTTTTTTTCAGAAAGATTTGCTAATGAGTTATAATATATATATATATATATAAGATAAAAAGGTATAATAAAACTGTTATTTAAAAAAAATTAAAGATAAAAATGTGTTTTTAACCGGCCCGAACCGATCGGTTAGGGGTTCCGATACACGGGCCGGTTAACCATTAAGTGTAACCACCGTAATTGTAACCGGTCGGTTAACCGTTTTGACAGCTCTACCTTTAGGTATATTCTTCCTTCCAAGTCCCAAATGAATGGATGGACACATTGGCTAAAAATGGAGCTCCCAAGTCAGACAGACAATTGGGAGTGAAATTTCCTCCTCCTCTTCAATGGAGCCCAGCACAATTCATATGGCCATATCTTCTATCTATGTAACACCCAAAAACATGATTAACGCAATACAAAGAACGAACTAACAATAGGAAGAAGAAAGAAGAAGATGTTGGAGAGCATGATGAACCAAACCCACAGCAATTTCACACACATATAGCTTTTTCTTCACAAATCCAGTACCAACATCGTCACCAGAAAACAAAAGAAACCTACAAAACCATCAAGGCAGATCAGCTGGGGTAAAGAAGTAACTACGAATCCCTTGGATTTCCCAACGAGTGAAGTTACTAGCATATAATTTGCCCAATTTTCAGAAATTACACATGTCATGTCTAGGGTTTTGTCACGATCCAAGCTATGGATCGTGCTCAAAACTACTGGCTAATCGTAGAACAGGAGAAGAAAATTAGAAGAATTATAGAACGAGAGAGATTGAGGATTGGAGAGAGATCAGAAAGAGATCGAGGGAGAGAATTTCAGGGAAGAGAATGAAGTTTCTGTATTGGTTTCATTGATGATTCAGTACAAGACGCACTGAAGCCTCTTTAAAGACGTACAGTATTCAAAACTACAAATAAACCCCATATAATATTGAAAATACTAAGTAAACCACTATTTCTATTTATGCCTACAATCCCTTCATTTTAGTAAACTGCCAATTAACCCCCTAACATGACAGGTTTCTTCCCCAATCAGAAAACACTACTAGTCCGGGGGGGTTTTCAGAACGGGGGAATGATTTTGATGCCCAAATTCCATCCGACTTGAAATGCCACATATACGAGGATACCTGCAACCATGCCCTCCAGGAACGTTTCCCCGCCGACGAACCAACCAAGGTTAAACCACTCGACACCGCCGCCGTCGACTACCACTCGTCCACCGCCGCCGATTCTGTATAGCTGGAGGAGTTCCCGCATTGCTCCGCTCGATGAATCTGAATCAATCTCAATTTCTCTCTGTGTTCTATTAAGAACCCTACCCTCCTGCCCTGTACCCCACCTACAAAATAGAGCAAGCCTTTTTGAAAAAATGCTAATTATCTCTCCCACATTTGGAATGAATTACAGCCATGCCATTTTTTTTTTTTATTAAGTACAGCCATGCCATTAAGTAGGAAATAATAATTCCTCCGTACGTGGAGGTAAATCAAACAAACAAGGCTAAATTGCATCAGTCGTACCCTAGTTTGGATTTTGTATGGATTTGGTACACATAGTTTCAATTGCAGCATCTATGGTATCTATACTTTCAATTTGTTGCAACGGTGGTACTCTCAGTTAACTTTTCATCCGTATGTTGAATGAAAATATGTAAAAAGACTAGTGTGTCCCTCATTTTCACTCAATTTTCTTTTAAAATTACTAATTTGACCTACAAATTTCAAAATGTTACATAAAATTAATGGTTTAAATTTATTAATTTACTTATATATTAAAAAAATATCATATTTTTTTTTAAATATCATATTTAAAAAAAATAAAAAATTACATATTACTATAATGTACAAGTTATCACGATAAATACGTCGTCCGATAAAAAAATTATAGTGTATTTATTAATCGTAACTATGATAATTATAATTAAACTTAATAAAATTAAGATTTCTAAAATTTGGAATTGTGATTTAAAATAATTAAAATTTTAATTATTACAATGACAAGTAATTTTTTTTACATATACATAATATATATATATATAATAAATAAATCAGTTTAATATTTTATAATAAAAACCATTTGCAAAATAGTAGAGGTGAGAATTAGGGGCACTAGTCTTTTTACATATTTCCATCCAAGCATTTCCATGAGATGTTGATATTGAGAGTTCATGTTGGGACTGCAGAAGAGCTCTGATTTATGGAAATTAATCAGTTGGCCGGACTGACATAAATAGCTATCGAGGACTTCCTGCAAGGATTCTACTTGAGTCGATCCATACTTTTCGACGATAAAAGTGTTATCTGCAAAGAGGAGATAGGAGATTTCAGGAGAATGTCGTGAAATTTACATCCCCTGGAGAGTTATTTCTGTCGATAAATTTGAGATTGTTGCTGAAAGTGCCTCTCGGATAATGATAAAGAGGGGCTGAAGAAGGTCAATGGTTGACCATTAATAACAGGGAGAGCAGAGGAGACAGTGGATTTGAGCGATTTGATTTCATGAGGAACCTTCATAGAAAGAACAAGCTTACAAAGAAGTCACAGGGGGCATACCCCTGAAAAAAGTCAGAATCATCATACAAATATACAAAAAAGACCAAAGAAATAAAGGATGTCATGCCAAAGCTAAGGGCAAAAGCTAACTTCTTGTCAATGCTGAGTTTGTAAGAGGTGCACAATGATAACCCATGATCTGCTAACTTTGATCACTTAAGTGGATATTAGTAGACGAAGAAGCTCCAAAACAGCATAGAGAGTGGCATCATCCTCAATAGAAACTCTGTCAGATCTTATAGTTGTAGAATAAGGTTAAAAAAATTACCGGTGAGAAAGTGTATATCAGAGAGATTTATGAATACGCACCATGTCTGAGCATAATAAAATAGCGAGTAAAAAGTCTATAATTGTACCTCGAGTCTTGGTTTTTTGCTAGTTTATTGCCGTTTCTTTCTTGGTTAATTAGTTTTATGCATATTTGTTCTCGATTTTATGTTGCACAAATTTATTGAAAGAGTTTAAGAGCTCAACTCACAATTGTATATTTCTATGTGGAACTTGTAAACGGTGCATATACAAATAAAATAATAAAGTCAACAGTGTTTAATTAAACACGACGAAACCAAGTTAATGTAACTTCACATTTGAATGTAGCTTTTTTTAAGTAGATTGTATCCTTTAGCTGGTAGCTAGAGACTAATTCTCCCGAGTCTTAGAGATTGCCAAAGTGAGTATCGCTTGTCCCGACAAAATCATTTTCATAGGCAAAGCCCATGAATCGATCCATGGATCTACACAATTGAATGTAAAGATAGTTAAATGCTACAGAGTTTTTGACATTGCAATATAAACTACTAGTAGTTGAGTACAACCTTAGCACTGCTACTTATGTTTCTTCTCTTCCAATTTACTTCACTTGTTGACACTATTCACTGAGTCATTTTAACTCGGTGATTTGATTAGCAAAACGATACAAAAATTTGGTAACCTTTGTATGATCTGGTAGTGGTGGTGGAGTTCTGGTGGTTGTGGTTGTGGTGGCTCTGTTTTAGGTGGTGCTTTTGAATTTGTAATTTTGTTGTTTAGATGTATATTTTTTGTTTTTGGCTGTGGTGGTTGACTAGCGGTGCACTGGCGACACTGGTGGCTGTTTTGGTAGTGTTTGATTGTTCTTCACAATTTCAGAAGTTATTAGGTAGAGAGAGAAAGATAACATGTGAGGAATATAGAAAAAAAAGTAGGGACAAAACAGTAAATGATACTATTTTCTTAATTTTCGTGACCCTCCAAATGGGGCTAAAGAGAAGAAACGGACTGGTACTACGTAACTAGCGTTACTGGTATGAGCATATAGCTTCTAGCATTTAAACTAACACATCATCAACGACAAACAAAACTAAAAATGTATGCAATTTGACACTTGTGACACTAATCTTCCGGCACTTTCATATATACTTTCATATTTATTAAAAACAAACTTCTCATTTTGAGACAAATAATATCCAATTGTTAGTGAAATTAGATTATATTAACAAAATCTGCATTAAAATGTTTCTTCATTGATCTTCTTTTCAGATATCCCATGCTTCAGCGTACAACTACCACTCCTGACTTGAGCCCTCTTTCATCATCCTCACAAGTCTTTTATTTCTTTTAACGATCATCCTCATAACTCTTTTCTTTCGGCATAAGGTTATTTTCTCGAAACCTGGTTTTGATTGATTTATTTTCAACCGATTTTAACCATATAATTAAAAAAATGATATTTATCTTTACGGAACTTGTGCATCAGAATGATACTTATATTTAATTAGGAGCACCGGAATGATCAAATTACCGAAGCGGTCGTTGTGACACACCTACATATAACTTGAACTACTTTATTTTCTATTTTCTGTTGATATATTCGTATTTGACTAAGCCGCCTCTCCAGGTAGTGAGAGTTGGAATTGAGGATCCCGGTTCACAGGCTGACTCACGCGGTATATTTTTGTCATTTTACTCTCTCAAAGCATGTTCACAATTAAGTTTACTAAACATAAAATTATTATATCAATCTATTGTTGTTTTCACATAATATTATCAAACAACAGTAATATACTAACGGAAGAGGCTTTTTTAATTTCAATTATACAATTGGATTTGAAAAAATCCAATGGCTAAGAGTTACTGAGTTGAACCTATAAAGTCCGACTACTACTCTCCCCCACAGTTACAATTTTGACATTGAAACTCGATGAAATCACAAATTGATTTGTGCATATTAATCAGTGGATTGAGGAGGTGCTGTGAAAACAACAGTTTTTGATTTGGAGAAAGGGAAGGGTGGTTGCCTTGGTGGTGGTGGTTTCAAGGTGGAGTTGTGGTGGTGATGAGGATGATGTTGAAGAAGATGACGAGAGTCTAGGGAGATTAATGGTGTTGCTACCTCACCTAGTGAGGTGTCGAATTGGAGTGGACAAGTGTCACTCATGCATATGGGGTGAAAGTGTAATTTTCCAAACTTTAGGGTACATTAGAATTAGATGTTCTACTTACTTTTAGAGAATTCTACTACCACCCCGAACATTTCTTGTGCTTCAAAAATAATTTTAAGAACTCCCAAAATTTGAAGACACTCCAAAGTTCCAATTTTAAAAACATGCAAAATTATCTACACATTTGAACCTAAAATCTTGATATTGCACTTGGGACCTCTTGAAAATTAGGGGTGTTTCAACCTCCCTGGGCCATTTTGGATTTTCAAGGCCTCCGAGGCCATTACTTCAAAAGCCTGATTCTTAGAGAGAGAAAACATAAAAATGACACTACCACTCTCTTACCTCTCTTTGTTCCCAATCTGACTTTTTGACTCGTATCTAGGTCATTTTAGCTGGGTGATTTGGATTGCAAAACGATGTAATTTTGATATTTTTTTTCACCGTGTTATATAGCAACTTTTACTCTACAACACAGTGAAAAGATTATAAAAAATTGCATCATATTGCTATCCAAGTCACCAGGTCAAAGTGACCTAGTGAATAGTGGTAAAACCGTAAAAGTCATATTGGGAACAAAGAAAGGCAACAGAGTGGTACTATGGATGCCAGTATCCTCAAATCACACTAAATTTGGAGAATTATTAGGTTGACTATGAATCCGAACAAATCAGGTATCCTCTACTCAGTGTGTCACAGATTAAAACATAGCTAATTTGAGAAGGGTCTTGGATCATAACACCCTCACTGATGATGCCATGTACTTGGAACACTAGTATTTTGGGGGAATTCTAAGAAATAAGCCATGAACACCATCATTAGCGGAGTTAAGAGCACACTTTAGGGGTGGAAACAATTATTATTGTCAGAAGGTGGAAAAGAAACCCTGATTAAAGCTGTCATACAAGCTATCCTTAGGTACCTCATGTCAGTGATGTTTCTCCCTTGTAGCATTTTCAAAAAATCACTAAAACTGTTATAAACTTCTGCTGAGAGAATACTTGTCAAAAAAAGTGTTGCTTGGGTGGCATGTAGCACACTGACCAAGAGGAAAGATGAAGGTGGTTCGGAATTTAAAGACCTCAGTTTTTTACTTGGCTTTGGTAGCAAAACAAGGGTGATAAATTGCTCAAGGTCCAAAGTCTCCGATTGCCAGAACTTTACAAGCTCTTTACTTCCCAAAAATGACTTTAGGACTCCCTGAAGGAATATTTCTCCAGCAATTAACCCTAGACAGAAAATCAAATAACATATGTGATTAATTTAGCTTACTTGTCGTAGCCTGGACGCCCGCAGACGACGTCCCCGATCATGTTGCGCTTCTATTCGCGTGCTCCAGTCCCAACAGTCCACGTGCATCTCATGGGTGAACGCGATTGTCCATAATATGTCCCGCTCCTCAGATCTCTAAGGGAGAGAGGGAGAGAGAATGATTATTTGTGTATACCGATATCTAAAAATGCATGTGTGGACTAGGTCGGCATATATAGACCTAGTACCAGTTAATTGCAGTACACCCTTTGGAGTTTGTGTTAATTGCAGTACAGCCCCCCTGGACGTTTGTGCAATATATTTCTAACACTGCCCCTAATGGAAACAATAGTGCATCAGTGTGGTAGTATATAAATCCAGAGGTATACTTGAAGCTGATTCTCGTTGGTTCTTAGGAGATGGCAAATCTATCAGATTCCTTAAGGATAAATGGCAAACCCAGTCCTCTCCATAATACTTTCCTCAAAAGGTGGAGAGTAGCCTCCTTACAAAATTTGATTCCAATATATGTCCTTAAAGCCATTCTTCTAACCAATATACCTCTCTTTGTCCAAGCTGATAAGTTGGTGTCGAAATGGACTTACCATGGGGGACTACACAGTGAGATCTGATACAGAACTGCAACTATTGAAGAGGAAAGTAGGAGGCCCAAGAAGATATTGAGAAAGCTGCTTGTTCCACTAATCATGATATAAAAACACTTACCCCCCCCCCCCCCCTCAAAAAACAAAAAAAAAAAGACCGAAACTTTTCAGGTGGAGGGTCTCTCTGGTGAAATCCCAAGCAAGACAAATATGGTATTGAGAAGAATGGGAGAATTTCCATGTGTAGCATTTGAGAAATGAGTGGTGAAACAGATGCCCATTTTCTATTCCAATGTTCATGGACAATCCCCATTTGCTAACCCTCCTGGTTTCGAAATACAAATCTTACTTCTGATTAAAACAAAAAATGAGGCTGAATAACTCTTTCACCCCTTCAGTGTCTATTTAAAGACAATTTCACCCCTTCCAGTTTGAGAAATGACATTTTTACCCTTTATGTTTGTCAAACTTCAGGTTGTTTACACTCCCTCAAATGACACTTCCACTTTCTCCCCGTAAATAAGCCCCTCAACATGCAGCACACTTTATCTTCCTCATTCAATTGGAATGCAACAAAATTGGTATTGGGTGGCAATGTATCCGTTTAGTACGGGGTACGCTTATGGGAGCTATGCGTCATATGTACCAAATTTCTGGTGATGTGACTATAATTAACAGAAAATCTTTATATGTAAGGAGAGCTCAAGATTTTCAATTAGTTTATACCATCACATATTATCTCCATTGTGCAATGAGTTGGAGGCGGTCTATCAGTTGTGAATTAGAGCCACCGGTCGAGGTCGCTGTCCAAAGATTATGGAGATGATCAACACATTTAGCTAGCACGAACCGAGAGGACTAGGTATACGAGGTCGTTGTCCAAGACTACGGAGAGGATGAACGCATAAAGCTACCACGATCCAAACCTACTAGATTAATGCACGCTTCAAGGGCATATTTTCTTTGCGCTGCGTGTAATTGATATACCACTTAACACAATGGATTTCGGGCGACCTATAAGTGACCAGATGCTTATTGGATCGAGCACGATATATATGCGGGCTTAAACGGGCATGAAACTACCAACCATTTATTATAACGGGTGGTGGTTTTAGCCCATCTAAAGGTTACGACAAGGGCGGGCATATGAGCTGGGTTATTTTGACTATTCTATCACTTTATTGCGTTGAAATAGTGACTATTAATGTTGATCTGAGAATGATGAAGAAGAGGCAATGACGGAGGCGGAAACACAAATAACTAGGCACACATGCACATATTATATATTTTTGTAGACTGATGATTATGTTACATACATCACATAGATAACGCAAAACCAAGTCAAATGTGACAAACTTAGACAATCGGAAAGGTGTAGGAGGAGAATCTCGAAATCCCGGAATATATTGCTCTGGTTATGAAGAGCTAGTAACAATAACTCCAACATTTGAAATACGAGTAGTGAAATTCACAAACCAAACATCAATTTCACACACTTCTCAACAATCTAGTACCAATATATAGCTCCAACATTTGAACAAAATCTAAGACAAATCTGTGAATCAAAGGCACTAGACTATTGTTGGTTTTTAGAGGGTGAGTGATGTTGGTGTTGGTTGTTGTAGGAGAGGAGTGGTGCGGAAGTGTGTATGTTGGTGTTTGATAGAGAGGGACTAAAGTGTAGTGAGTGTAAAGTTAATGGCTAATTGAGATAGATGTAGTGGAGGGAGTAGTAGTATTGGAGTGGAGGAAAGAACCACTTCATTAGTTTTTTCATAGAAACAAGTACATCTTGTGCTATTTATATCACTACATAGATGGTGGAAGAAACCACCGAGTTTCTCTAGAAGTTTCTACCAAGTCCCTCTTCTACATTCTTCCACAAGAGGGTCCCTAGCTTTTCTAGTAATTACATAATTATTTCTAGACTATTCTACAATAAGCCCATAACTTTCTAGTTAATACATAGATATTTCTAGGACATTCCACAATAGTCCACAACTTCTAGACATTTACACTTAGCTACTTTTCTTCAATTTTCCAGAAAGTTCATTAACTTTCAACAACTATATAAACCCCTTTTATTCCTTCAACTGTCAAAAGCAACTACCATATTTTCTACTAGTTACTACTTCCAGATTTAGGGTTTCAAAATAGGCCTCAGTTCTTAGTACTAGAGAAATATTTGCTTCCAAGCAAACCGTTAATGGCTACCGTGGAAATTATACCTGCTAGAAAGCCCCTAAAATAATATCTGCAGGAGTGCCATTAACGTATGCCGTTGTTACCATTGTTTCCGTCGCTGTCGCCGGAGTCGGATTCATCAGTTTCGTCCTCCGTCTCCATCTCGGGGTCGTAGGTAGGTTCTTCGTCGTCGTCGCTGGCGTTTATTGGAACCCCGTCGATCACTTCAGAGACTTCGAGTGCGACGTCGTCGTCATCTCCGTTTCCGTAGGCGTTGATGAGCTGCTCCATCATTCATTGCTTGTGAATCTGAAGAGAGAGAAAGTGGTGAGTTCGAGAGAGAAAAAGCTGCTGCAGAGAGCAGCTGGGTATGCGTGATACGAAAAAACGAAGCAAAAATCGTACGTATATAAAGAGTGTATGATGATTACAGCTAGCGGTTTTTGTCATTTTCTAATTTCTCCCTTCCGCTTCTTCATTGCAAAACTGGTTGGGTTAAATACACTTTCACCTTATTTTTACTCATTCAAGTTAGGAAAAGACATATTCACCCCGGTCCAACCGTTCCATTCATTTAATTTTTGAAAATGAAACTTATTCTTGTACTAGATGACTAAACAAAACTCTAAATTAAATCATACAATATGTTGAAGTTATTTTTATGAACTTATATGATGTTAATTAAAACATCTTAGATAAAGTTATTGTCTTGCATTTGATTTTTATATTGGCCATATTCGAGTTACTCGTGATTTGTTTTAAAACATTAATGAAAAAAGCACATAATTATAAATTGTTTAACAATGTGTGATTTGACCGATCAAACCAGTTGAACAATAGATCAATACCTCGAATGTTCTATGTCTGGTCCAATTTTCAAAACTATGCCTGAAACTACTATACTAGTGTCAAATCCCAGCCCCGAGACTAATGACGTCATAATTTGGGGGTGCAGGTGCCTCGAAATTTAACATACTAAAGGAGTAAAAGTGTCATTTCTTATATTAGAATGTGTGATATTATCGTTGCATCAAACTTGAGGGGTTGAACAGTCCTTCATCCAAATTCTTCTGTAATTTTCTCTCGGGTAAAAGACACTTTCACCCTTTATATCCGTGAGATTTCAAGATATTTACATTCCCTAATTGTGTCATCGTTAGACTAGGTGCGGTTGTTCGTCAATATAGTAGTTTTGGTCTTGAAATATGATATGACACAATCAAGGAGTATAAGTGTTTTATGAATTTTGGAAATCAAAAAGCGGTGAACGTGTCATTGTCCAAACATGAAGGGGTGAATGTGTCTTTACATCAAGCCGGAGGGGGTGAAAGTGTCTTTTACTCTTTTATCGTATCTTTCCTTTCTTGGATACTTCTAGACTTCCTCCGACTTCATAAAATTGTGCAACAGGGCACATACGTTTCGTTATTTTCTTTACAATCAAGTCGTTCTGTTAATTTGTATCCAAACAAGTCGGTAATGTCTTATAGTAAATACAACCTCCATTTCTTCTCTTTCAACTTGGTTAACTTTTTACACCTCTTGTGGTGTATAGTGTTCACATGTTCCAGTTGTTTGGAACTATGTTGTGAATATATCTATCTATCTATTCCGCCAACACTTGCACACGAGCCACTCAAAAACTTGGTTAACTTTTTAACCCGTAATTGGGTCACTTTGACTCAGTGATTTGGATAGCAAAATGATGTAACTTTTTGACAATTTTTTTCATAGTATGGAAGCAAAGTTTACTCTACAAGATAATGCAAAGAATACCAAATTCGTAAACTATAAACGGTAACATTGTTTGAAAGATAAGAGTACAATTCTTCGATAAGATCAAATTAACTAAGTGAAAAGCTAAATATTCGCATCATGATTCCTCTAGGTAGCAGTTGACGTGAGCGTCCCCCACCTTTATTTCACCTGCAGTTTTTCAGATAGCATAAGTCGACTGCAGAAAAATTCAAGTCAATAAAAACTGATTAAGTATACACTACAATTAGTAAACATGTTTGGCTAACGACATCATTATCGAAGAACTTTTGGAATAACCCAAGTATAAAAGAGTATCATATTATCAACAGAACTTTTGAGTTAACACTAAAAAGAGTACCACATTCACTTAGTACCAAATTGATCAACCCCATTCATTAGTTTGGGACATGTGATCACGAACGGCAGAGTCCAGGCTGATTCCCAGAAAGTCTTGTTAGTATCTATAAGGGATTGATATCAACCTTTAAAGAATGAAAAATTCGTGCAAAAGCAATTAAAAAAACATGCAATATGTTCTTATGGTTGAATGCATTCTAGACCAATCCTTATAAATGTAAGTTATATTGAAATAATACATTTCATTTGATATCTCTGACTCTAGAGACTCTAGATCCACAAGTGGATATGAATTCACTCTCTTTGCAGCGGCAATTTGTTAGAAATCTTCAAGGCAGATGTGCATTGCAAGGTCTACTATGAAAGCTTAATTTATGGAGTTAGACAAGGCAAGGGAAGAAGCAAAATGACTTTGTTACTTCCTCGAAGATATTCCAACATGGCCGAAATTTATGCCTCTTAAATGCATTTACTGCAATAAGGAAAGCACAGAGTAATATGAGTAATGGTAAGTCTAGACATCTTCGTCAGAGACATAATACCATTACGCAAATTCTCTCACGAAGAATAAGATCGATCGAAGAGTCAAAAGAAAAAACAGATCCGTTGACTAAATGTTTATCAAGAAAACGAGTTGCAAGTTCTTCAAGGGGAATGGGGCTAATGCCAATCTCATAAAGAGTTGCACGATGGCGGAAAAATCAACCTAGGTGACTGGAGATCCCAAGAACTAGGTTCAAAAGGGACAACCTAACTGTCTGTGCAAATACTAAAATCACTCATCAAAGAAACTATG
This sequence comes from Linanthus parryae, assembly GCA_023055425.1. Classification (NCBI taxonomy): domain Eukaryota; kingdom Viridiplantae; phylum Streptophyta; class Magnoliopsida; order Ericales; family Polemoniaceae; genus Linanthus; species Linanthus parryae. The sequence continues at coordinate 145,706,951 of JALGPY010000004.1, forward strand.
TTTCCTTCCCATTCCTAGGGCGACGAGTGATAGGACCAGGGTAAGCTATGATTTTAATGAGGTCACATGTTAAGACGAGTATGGATATATACCCTTAAATGTGTCTCACCTATGTGAGTAGGAACTGGGCCGGTTCTAGGAGGATGACAATGCATACTCCTCTAAGACTACTCACAAAACCAGACAATAGTGTCTCAAGGCCAAAATGAGCACAACCATGAGAACAAACTATATTCTGGAAATTAATTGTGTGGTCACTATCGACAAGGTATACAACACGGCAAAACAGTTCAAAGCGCTTCGCACACTGTCTAGCCAGTATACCCTATAGTATCTCACTAATGGAAAAGTTCAAGGCCTAAGGCTACTTCTCTTTATGCAATTAATTACCTACTGAGAGAATTGAGTGCAGAATACCGATTGACACTTTCAGCTTCAACGCTAATTTGTCATTCTTGTGGGGGATTGTTGGAAAATATGATTTTGACCCGACTTCAAACCCGGGTTCAAGAAAGCTCACTCGAGAGCTTACATAAAGCTATAGAAGTAAAGAGATTAGTTCGTGATCTCACCCGTCAAAATGATTGATTGATGAATGGAAAAATGAGACATTCAAGGTTGACGTCTCTCAATTGAGAAATGTAAAGTAGTTGTGCATTTTACTTTGAATTGAAAAATTGTAACCTTTCAATTTGAAATGAACAATTGCAACTATTCGTGATAGGTGCCTTATCTCTATAAATAGCAGCCTCTTCTCTCATTCTATTCATTCCAATAATCATCATCATATTCTCTCAATATCTATCAAACATAGTTTCGTTCGCCGTGCACTGTACACTGGTGCTTTATCTACATTGCATGAAGGACTTTTATCCTGGGAAGCAATTCGCCTCGTAGTATTATTCAACCAGACGCACCAACTGTGGGGGTGAATACTGCTTTACGGAGATTGTCGTCATACTACACTGTCCTTCAAACATCTCCGTTTTAGTTAGATTTTATTTTGTAAGTTTGTTTTACTTTTTTTGTTTTGTTCTTCACTTATGTTTTCTTATTATTAGAACAAATCTGAGTCTACTTGCGACTCCCGTGCACAACCCTAGCTATGTGGAACCCGCTACAACATAGCACTTGTAGAAATTTTACGTCCCCTTCGTCTCAGCACATCGACGGACGGATCCAAGTACTACGTAACTAGCATTACCCGTATGAGCATATAGCTCGTAGCATTTAAACTAAAACAGCATCAACGACAAATGAAACTAAAAATATACAGTAAAACCGTTATAAATTAATAATGTTGGGACCGACAAATCGATAAATTATAATTTATTAATTTAAAGAAGTTTAATGTTTGACTTTTAAAATTTTCATGCTTAATGAAGAGATTTAAAGATGAACTTAACATATTTATTTTCGACTTTGAAATATTGTGGTACATCAAGTCTTTCATTTTTGCTTCCCAATTATGACACAAAATGGATTGAGGTATACATTCCATTAGTCATACTTCCTAGTGCTTTTGTAGAGCTACTGAGTTGAACCTAAGTACGGGTGAGTTTGGGAATGCTTCTGCTGCCAACACAGTTGCTTTCCGACAGCGAAAACAGTTTTAATCTATTTGGTAAAAATAAAATTTCTGCTTTTCGGACAGTTTTTAGGAAGCAAGGGGGAAGATGCTTTTCCAAAAAGTGCTTTTGATCAATGTATCTACAACCGATTTTAAACTTACAAAATTTTAAAATATCAATAGTTATCTTTACGAAAATAACACGTGTCATATATTTTTGTCATTTTACGCTCTCACAACAACTCCGCAGTTGATTTTACCAAATATAAAATTACTATATTAATATTTCACAGCAACATTTAAGTAGTAATTACCAAATAATATTTTATCAAGAATTCATAGTAGTTTTTCAACAGTATTTTTCACACACCGTCGCAACATTCCCAAACTACCTGATCTAAGTTGCCCTTGCCAATTTCTACTAGCACGGGCTGTGAAATGTCCACTTGGCCGCTACAAGAGCGAGATCCGAGTCATTCGCAGTGCACGTGACTTAATTGGTCTAGTTAGAAAATGAAATTATTTACGAAAACGAGTGGGTATAGTCTTAGATCTAGGCACTCCCTCGTTCCTATCGCCCAAAACCTCTCTCCCACTCATAAAGACACAGAGGGGACCAACCTTCTCTTGACACAGACTGAACCAGATACATACACACTTGTTCATTCACATTTCACTGTAAAACACCATCACAGAACCACCACCGCTCAGATTCATCAAACTCTTCTCCTACCGCCGTACTGGTGGTGGTTTCTAGACTGAGAATTCAAGAGAGAGAGTTGAAGATGTTGTTGAAGGTCCCTTCGTCACCGTCTTCTACCTGCAATGTTGACCAGATTCAAGCCCTAACCAAGCCGTACAGACTCTTCGCCGCTTCTCCGAGTCCAGTACCGATTCTCCGCCGTAAATCCGCCGCGATTTGTGCTTCGTCGGCGAGTCCAGTCGCGGCGGTGGAGGTGAAGATCGGATCGGAGAAGGAGGAGAAGAGTTTCGCGGACCGGCTCCGGCTTGGAAGCTTGACGGAGGATGGATTGTCCTACAAGGAGAAGTTCATCGTTAGGTGTTATGAGGTCGGGATTAACAAAACTGCCACTGTTGAGACCATTGCCAATCTCTTGCAGGTATAATGATGCAACGCCTTTTGTGTTTTCTCTTCACTCGATTCGCTTAATTGTTGTGATTTTTGTTCAGTTTTTCTCACATGCAAGTATGCGAGTCAACTACTTGACCACAGTTTCTTCAATTGGATTAGATTCAGTTAAATTCAGTTCAATTTGATGAATCTTCATAGTTGATGTTTAAATTCACTATCCAATTTTTGTGAAGAATTGTTGATTTGTTAGGTCATTGCTTGAATTTCACCATTCAATTTGGTAAATATTGATAGTTCATGTCTGTTTTCACTATCCGTTTTTGTGAACTAATTGTTGATTTGTTAGGTCAATGCTTGAATTATGCATTTTCTGGTTTGAATAATTGAGAAACCACACCTGGGAGTAGACAGCTTTATCAATTATCATAATGTTATACCAGCTCTCTGCTCTTATCATGTTGTCTTTGAGTGCTTAATTTCTCTCACATACGTCGGAGTGAGCACCTTTCTTGTTGTTTTCTCACCGACTATCTTTATCCTTCTGCGTGAATCGGTTCAATTTTATACTATTATCTTGCTTGCCCTATTTGCTCTCTCATTTTTTTTATAGTGTTTATTGTTATCCAGTTTCGGTGTGAGCTTATCTTGATTTTCGCCGCAAAATTTACAGGAAGTGGGATGTAATCATGCTCAGAGCGTTGGGTTTTCGACTGATGGATTTGCAACAACCACTACCATGAGGAAATTGCATCTCATATGGGTTACTGCTCGTATGCATATAGAAATCTATAAATACCCAGCTTGGTGAGCTTCCCTCTTTCTCACAGATGGGGAATTCTTTTACATGTATCCTTCAATTCCTTGAAATTGTTCGATTGGAGCAGGAGTGATGTGGTTGAAATAGAAACTTGGTGTCAGAGCGAAGGAAGAATTGGGACTAGGCGTGACTGGATTCTCAAGGATGCAGCTACCGATGAAGTCATTGGAAGGGCTACGAGGTAACTTGCATTTTTGACGACTCCATTTTGAAGCATACTCAGTGTGCGAGCATTAGAACTTGCATCCCATAAGAGGGTGATGTCATTCTGTAATATACCGTACTTTTAAGTTCCCTGCAGCTTTTCGTACCTAAATGTTTTGAAGCCAAGTACGTCTGACGATTTCACAACCTGCTGGACTATTGCCTGGTTCATAATTATCATTATGATTTCATAATTCCTATTTCTTATCATGCATCTTTCACAAGCACCAAGTTACACATTGTTTCATTTTTCTTCATCTGTAAGTTGAATATGAATATCAATTGGTTATGAATTTTACCTGCAGCAAGTGGGTGATGATGAACGTCGACACACGAAGACTTCAAAAAGTCTCTGATGATGTCCGCGAGGAATATTTAGTTTTCTGTCCAAGAGAATCTAGGTAAGATATCTTACTCTTCCAAGATATATTATCTCCGCAAATTTTGGGGTCGTGATAAGTATGATATGATCTATCAGCCTGTTAACCAAATCTACTTTCAATTGCAAGTCTTTTCAGCACTATTAACTAAGCATGTTTGTGTATAAGTTAGCTTGCTTAATTCATCTTGATACAAACTTTTGAAGTCAATGAAGTGCCTTTATGTGAAGTTAGCATGGCTACCCTGAAATGCCTTCACCTGTATCATATCATAAATGTTACAGATGGATCTGATATCTATCGGTCTCTCTGGTAGAGGTTTAAACTTATGTAGCTAACGTCGATTTGGATGCTAAGTTTCTAACCTTTCTCATTACCATTGCTGGTCTCCTTGTCTCCACTTATGCCGAATTTTGGTGGATGGAAATTCTTATCACCCATCAAATTCAACAAACGCGCTGTTCCTCTATAGAGTTTTGTATGTTATATGTAGTTTATATTTCGTATAACCATTTTCTGCTCACTCTGTTTGTACTGAACGTAACAACGTCTCCACCTTAATGCACTACGTTTCTTGTGGTGTCATTTTGGTTACATTGATGAGATTCCACTCAACAATCAAGAGCTATGAATTGACCTTCCAACAATGCCAAATCTATGTAGTACTAATGTAGGAGGAACTTTTTCTATCCACTTAAAGGGGATGTGTTCAAATTTTCACCATTGGATATATATAATCCTAGCCGGTAGCCTCTCAACCAAGCTTACGTCCATCTCTCGTTGTATGTCTCTCATTCAAGTCCATCTATTTAATACTTCACCACCACTTTTTCGTCCTATTTTGCGAGGGCTCTCCCGAAATAATTTTTTTCTTAAAATTTTGTAATGCTGATGGGCGCGGGTCATTACCCTACTTTTGTTACGGTATACCTCGTCTTTCAACATTGGATGCAATTTTGGACTAGGAATATAAGTCTCTTGGCTATTGACAAGGTTTGATTAGGATGTCATCTTGTTATTTGTATAAATTACCTGGAAGTTCCATTTGATGCAACTTAGACTGACATAGTAACATGCCTTTGTCCCAGTGATATACCTCATATGTCAACATCAGATGCAACCTAATATATTCTCATCAAAGTATACCTCATATGTCAACATCAGATCTAATTTTGATTAGGTATTGAGAACTGAGGTATACTTTGATGAGAATACATAAGGTATTGAGAACTGATCTTTAAAAGTAAGTTCTCTCTGGTTTTTATCATGTTATTCTTTTCTATAATATCCACCAGATTTCATTTAGTTTTATTATTTTTTCCTTGTGTCTTCCCCCTTAACTCTATCCTTCAGAAAACCCAGGTCTCCAACAGTCTTCTACTGAAGTGAATATATTAACTCTAGAAGTTTCTCTAGGGAAATTGAAGGAAAAATAAATTTTCTTTCTTGAATATGCAATCGGATAATAGGTTATAGACTTATAGTGTAGATGAAACGGATAATTCAAACAAAAAATTCTCATTCTATATATTTTTAAATGATTAACACTATTATTTTCCCTTGCTTCTGCATTCTGGGTTCAAGAACAGTGGTTAAGCTATTTTGAAGTGCACATCAATGGCACTGGTTTTGTCCCTTTTGAATCATTAAGAGTCTTACTTCGCTCCTAATCTCTCCCTGCAAGTATCCTCTAACAAGTTATCATCACATGGCTCTTTTCTCATCACTATTTGCCTTTTCGGTCTCTTTCGATTGAGCGAGAATCATTGCAGTTATTTATACGTCTTTAATCTTCATTATGCACCCAAGATCATTTTTCATCCCATTTTCTCTTTGTTTTAGGCCTGGGTTTGATACTTACACGGAATGCGAGGAACATCAACAATCATGTCTTATATTTCTTTCCTTTAATCTTTATGAAAGTTGTAAAATATGGTACATTTGATGCTTTGAGCTGTACAAGTCCAGGGTTTGTAGCTTATAGTATGTTGATACAATGAGAATAGATTGTTAAAAGGTATCCATTATGAAAAACTCAAGTGTCTGATTAAATGTTGGGAGACTTGGATTCGAAGCTTTCACTTCACGTAAAAATAGGCTCCATAAACAGTCCTTTGGGACTTCATGTCGCGTCTTTTTTTCATAAAAGCTGAAATCTATATTTAAGTTAGTTTGTAATTCAGAAAGTAGAAGAAAATAGCCAGCATTCAACGTGTACAAATATGCGTGCAATGGCCTAACATACATGTCCATACATGCAGTGCTATGTTAGTAACTTGTATTCTGAGAACTTCTGTTTCTTGTTGCGCTAAAGTACCACATCCATACTTCTTAGCTGTCATCCGTCTCTAGCATAGCCGGAGAGATTCAAATTTTGGAACCATTATCTATTTCTTTCATCTTTACTATTCGTTGCATAAGCTAGGGACTGCTTGCCTTTTCTCTATGATCATGCAAGCCAGATATTATCTATATTTAAGTGGAGCGAAATGCAGACATTGAAAACCTTGTCCGAAACTCTGTTGTTTCTGGTGGGTGTGTATCCTTCTTTTTGTATGCAAGGCTAGAGAGAAAATAACAATAAGCCATTCTGTCCACTTCGAGTACTTACAAAGTTATTAGTTAAATATAACAAGTTTTGCTTATTATCTGTTTCCCATTTAGGTTGGCGTTTCCTGAGGAGAATAATGCCAGTTTGAAGAAGATATCAAAATTGGAAGATCCTGCACAGTATTCTCGGCCAGGACTTGTGGTAAGGTCATTTTCGTTTTAATTGTGTTATGGCTAAGTGCTTCTCTCAAGCTATAAACACGTTCCTTTTGCAGCCAAGAAGAGCTGATCTAGACATGAACCAGCATGTGAATAATGTTACCTATATTGGATGGGTTCTGGAGGTTGGTAAAGCTTCTCCTATCATCACTAATTGTTCTCCTTAAAAGTACTGCTATGTCGTTTTAAACTAAATGCATTTACACCATGGTAAAGCATATGCCTCTCTTGATCATTAATCCCAAGTCATACAAATTTTTTCATGCCCCTGGAGCTGGGGATAAAGAGGCCTATGAATTGGATCAGTGGTGATTGTATTACCATCTTAAGGTTGCATGTTACTGCAGCTGAGAACCCATTCCTACAACTTCATCTGTTAATGAAGTTGCAGCCATGTCTATGTTAAGCTATCCCTTGTTATGCTCCATGTTGAAGCTTGTTCCATTTTGTGGAACAGGAATGTGATTGTACAACACTATATCCTTTAGATTTTGTGTGATTGGGCTACACTTCTCTGCATAGTTGTACATATTTTTTATTTTAGGATGTCCCAATTTGGTTGGCTACTTTCTTTTTAAGGCTCTAAAATATAACAGAGTTATCTATTTTTTTCTTTATGAGAAAAATGTATTATACTTTGTAGTCATGGGAGAAGAGAAAGAGGTAAGGTGTAGTAAAGTTTGTTGATATATTTACTGTTCCCTGATGCTGTTGCTTGGCTGTATCGGAGGATTGTGGTATTCTGGTTTATGGGTGAAAGAGCTAGAGGCTTTGATCTTTATTATGCATCAATTAAAAATTACACACACACATACTTCACATATCCATTATTAGCATTACCAATAAGTGCTACATTAGCTGCTAACAGTTTGGACCTTGATACTGTCATTATTATGTAAGCAGTCCTCCATCACAAAAGCTATCCTGTTAAGGAATGGACTCAACATTGTACAACAAGTGACTCTCTCCTTCCTAGGTTGTTATTTGTGTGCTGGACGTGAATAGCATTTAACAGAAGCTGAAATCCATGGTGGAGAGATTCCTATATAACCCAAAGCTAAATCATTTCCAAGATTCTTTCCTATGTGTATAATGTTCTCTCGGACAAATGACACTAATCCTACTTGCAGTTGTAACACTAAACCCTTTACCCTCAAAACCCCCTGCACTTTCTCAATTGGAGCCAATTAACCCTAATCTCCTAACTCCGTCCAATTTGTTGGACGGGATCAGGAGCAAAATAGGTAATTTCACCTGAACATGAACAAACTCCCCCACCAACAGTCAGCCGCCGCCGCCACCACCCACACATACCTCGTCCCTTCTCTCTCTTCTTGGCTCTTTCTTCAGCTAGAGACTCTTTTGATTCCGCTGAATGAATGTTCAAATAGAATCAGTAAAAGAGGACCCATACCTGTGAAAATGACACATCTGTTCCGGTAAAAACCCGAGACTTCTGTGAAAGCCAGAAACAAGCAAAGCATTGACAGTGGACGCTACGGGTAGTAACAATGGAGGACTAACCTGAAATGTTAAAACCGACATACCCAAGTCATCAAAGACCCACTGACCCATTCTGCAATCGGACTAATGAAGCTGTAGCTTCCCAAAATCGAGCTTCAACCAAAACACAATCAAGGCCAGTTGGTTCAATCAAGATAAAACGAAGAACCAAAAGCCAAACCCTGCCGCCCAAACTTCAATTTAGGACACACGTATTCTGGGTTTTTTTCTCTTGTTTGACGAGGTCTGGGTTTCGTGTAGTCACCGAATACGATGGCTATTGGAGGTGGTGGTAATTGTGTGTTCTTGGTTCAAATTTGGGGGTAATGGGTTTGTGGCTGCTGTGGTGCTTGGCTGTTGATCTGGAAACAGCTCAAAGCTGAGGTGGGTGGAAGCTAGAGAGCTAGGAGTTGGGTGGATGAGTACAGACAATATGCTTGTTCTAACCAGTTACCATGAAAACCTTTATTCTATACAGTCTGATGTGGAACTCTTAATTTTAAAAATAAATGTATTTAGCCGATGCTCACTACTGTGATTAAAATTTTGTGGTGCAGAGTATTCCTCAAGAGATCATTGATACACATGAACTGCAAACGATCACATTAGATTACAGACGAGAATGCCAGCAGGATGATATCGTTGATTCGCTCACTAGTCCAGAACATTTGGAAGATACAGCCGATTCGGCTCTCAACGGAACTACTAATGGATCTTCCCCAACAGTGGCAACCAAGGATGACCAGGAGCACCGCGAGTTCTTGCATTTGCTAAGGTTGTCTGCTGATGGCCTTGAAATAAACAGAGGCCGGACAGAGTGGAGAAAGAAACAACCAAGATAAGCTTGCGATTTGGCTTCCTATCTTTGTATCTCTGTGCAATTATTAGTCTTTGTGAAGTCTTTCTCTCAGTTTTCAGTTTTACCTTAATTTAATTTCGAAGTGCTTTTGGCCTAAAGAATTTTGTCCTAGCTAGAAAATAGGAAGGTTAATTCATTCCTATATTTCTGGACTTGTATGTAGAGACTGTAACGAACATCTTCAAAACCGGGGATTGGACCTGAACAGTGTACATGTGTATGTGGCAGTTGCTACAATAACATTGCCAGAGTCAATTAGGTCGTGCGTGGTATTTCTCTTAAAGTATACATGATCGTTGGTACTGTTTGCATAACTTGCATGTCCATGATATGAATGAGACCCAGAGAGGAGCGAAATCAATTTATTTTTTATGCATTTTGATTTGGGTTTCCAAGCTCTTAATCCCTAGCATGCAGCTGCATTTTGCATAGCTCGTAAAGTGAATCTGATGAGTTCATTTTTTTAGATAGCAGGATTCTCATGGTAATGATCATTACTGATGATTGCACTACAGATTACTAGATTCCGTTTTACATGTATGGAGATTTCTTGAAAGTGTAAGACGAGTGTCTTGATGTCAGTCACCAAAGTGGTGGTTGCGTGGCTGTGTCGAGCTCCTGTATGACAGTGCTTGAGATTTCAGCCATTTTAGGAGATCGTTGATGATGATTCCATTTATTTCAGCTGAAAGCTTACATCTCTAGGACTCCTCTATTATGTAGATTTACCGTGGAAGGGAGGCTATTATGCAGAATTTTCCAGAGGTAACATCTATTTGGTTTTATGTGCAATTTCATCACGAGTTGCCAGCCCTTAGTTGAGTCCCGATTGAAAAGGTACTATTGCAAGATGATAAGCTGATTTCACCGAGAAGCCATTTGCTATTTCATCCCAGAGTAGTATGTCAGGCTGGTTTGTTTGGGGAATACTTGTTAATGTGCTGGATTCTCTTGGTTGTGTCTCATCATCCGAGTAGTGGTTTTACCCACTGCTTCCATCCAAGTCTGACTGATAAATGATGTTTCTAAGGCGGGGTTATTCAAACCATACGGGAGTGTAGTATGGATCCCTGGGATACGATATATTGTTGGGTTGATTGTCCCCTATATCTCATCGCAGATTTGATTTCAACAGCTCTTTTCCCCCACATAACACTTCCCATCAACATCATGGTTGTTCCTATCAACGGTGTTGGGTGAGGAGCGAGTTGGATGCTTGCTTTAAAATGTTGTGTGCTGTTTTAGCTACGAGTGCTTGGTTGAAACTTGAAAGATTGTGGGTTATTGAAGCTCAGTCCTCCTTGCGAAGCTGGTTTGCAATGACATCGAGAACAAGGATTAGGTGGTAAGTTGCGATAGCCCGCATACATGATTTTATCAATTTTGTACTTTATCGGGTTGGTGAAAATGGTGGAGAATATTCTTGAACGGTAGGTTTCTCTCTCTGACTTGGTTTTCGTGCTTGTTGATGGACAACATTTGCGAAAATTCCGTAGAAATAGACCAACAAAGCTAATCCCATGAATCCAAAGATCTTCATTCCATCTAAGACCCTGTTTGGTATCAGCTGAAATGTTGTATCCACATCACTATGTTTGGATTACATGATTTGGTGAGAAAGGAAAAGAATTGGTGAGAGAAGGTTTTCTCATTTCTGTTTGGATTGTTTTTTAGGTGAGAATCCATGAGAATTCGTGGGAAAGCATGAGAAAAGAAATCTCACATAATTCAATTTTTCTTTCTCGCCAAAAGTGATGAGATTTGGTGAGAAAAGAAACTAGACGAGTGTCAATATTTTTGTTGTGACAGAATTAGCCATAAAAAAAATAAATATTGCCTTATTTTAATATTAATGAATGTTATTTTGGTAATATTTTTAAAATAGTTTCTTTTCCTTTCCATTATTGTGCTAACCAAACAAGGGAGGTGAGAAAGTATAACATTTTCTTATCGTTTCTCAGCTAAGTAATCCAAACAAGTATGTGAGAAATCTAAATCATTTCTTATCATTTCTTTTCTCACATAAATTAAAGTTTCTCGTAATTTCTTTTCTCACCTGACTCCCAAACATACTGTTAACACCAAAAGTTCTGTATTCTCCTCTGTTTCACAAAACCTTAATGTTTCATCCTTATTTTTCTAATAAGTATATTTCACTTCTGAGAACATAAAGCTACAAAGCCTTAAGATTAACTTAACAGTATACCCAGCAGCTAGGATGCCTAGGTAAATGCAGGGACTTCTGTAGAAAAATTAACATATGCAAGCAAGAAAAGATGTATTTAAAACTTGGCAATGCAGATGCAAACCAGATCAAGGTGAAAAATAAGGCATCCATGGACTAAGGAGTTGTTCTAGAGGCGCCTGTTGCTAGAAGGTGAAAGTAACGTTCTCCCAAAGTCGAAAGTTAATAATTTCTTACATTACAATCCTTTGTACGCTCACAAGCAACTGCTCTCTCGCAAGAGTTCTAGCAATGTCTTGCTTAGTTGGATCTATTTCCCCGGATGGTTGGTATCAACGATCATCTTCTCAAGGGCCGCATCATAATCAGTTACATATATTAGTATATGCTAGGTGATTGCATAAATCAGCACATTTACAGTAACAATGAAAGGTTCACTCAAATTATAAGTATTATAGTCCCCCCAGTCAATCTCTTTTCCAGGTGTGCCTTGGCTAGTGCCTGAACTGCTTCACGCTTTTTTGGGTCTTTCACGTAGCGGAAGCGCGTATCAACGATCATCTTCTCGATCAACACAGTGTTTTCAATTAGGTAATCAATAACCCCCATGTCAGGTTCACATCCAATAAATCCATTGACCTCAATCACCTTGAGACTTTTGTGTGGATTGCTGAGTGCACTCACTATTTCTTCTTTTCTGGAATCCTCTGAGAAGGAGAGCTGCGCAAGGAAAGAAAGAAAACACATTAAGAGACCTTCATTCCTTTTCATTCCGTAAACAACACCATAAGCATGTTCGAGCTAGAGGTATAAAGAGAATTTGTTACAGTGATTTTAAGTTCGCGCAGAACAGGAGATGCGTCAAGTAGGGAAGCGCATAAGCTACAACAAGTAGCACTGACACCTGGCTCCAGTTCCAGCCGCTTGAGATTCCTTAACTTTGGAAGTTGGTGAAAACTCTGCAGAGTTCGAAGAAGTGCAAGAAACTTAATCAACATTTTTTGATAGGAATACGAGGGCTATGAACAGAAGAACACTTGTGTGGAGGAAGACACGAACTATATTACAAATTCCACAATGACAAATGCTTTAAACCCTGAAGCTTCGTCTAGGGACGGTATAAATTAGTATTCCAAATATGTAAAATCAAGTTCGTATTTCCAACAAGCAGCACGTGAACATATTGTCATATTTAGTGAAAGAACAAACGAAAGAATGAAGAAATAAGACGAATGACGTGGTACTCACCTTGTTTGCAGACGCCGTCCGCAGTGAAAGTGTCTCTAGTTCAGGTAGTTTGCTCAACATCTGGGCATAATCTTTCATTCTTTCGAAGTCGATGAATATCCAAGTGCAAACTTTGAGTAGGCAGGGTGTTTCCTCAATGATAAGGTTATGGGGGTTTCCATCGTAACTGAGCGACTCTAGATTCACATTGTTGATATAAAGACGTCTGACAAAGAAGCAGCAGCAAAGTTGTAAATGTTTGAGCTTCAAAGACGGACCAGCAACGGTGAAGTTGACTAGAGACATACCACCATACCATACAAATAATTCTTCAAGATGTGGAGTAACTGTCAGAATGTACTCGAGAAACTCCCCAGTAACATCTACATAACATAGGCTGAGAGACCTCAACATGCCAATGCTACTAGTGGTGCTGCTGCAAAACACTTGAGACATAGTCACAGAGTAATAGATGGTGCGGTTGCCGCTACAATCCAAGTTGAGGCGTTGAACTTTCTTTTGGAATGCGAATCTCAGCCAACGATCAATGTCAGATTGATATTTTTTATCGTTATCGTCAATCATTTTGAAGACGATGTTCAAGTGGTCTATCGTCATGGTGTCACAGTCATCGCGACACAAGGATTCTATAATTTGATTAACCTTACCAACGAATACTTCAGTATCGCCTAGACTCTTGGAGAAGAATTTGTTTAGGCGACTTCCGGAATCAAACGTCAAATTAGCACAAGTAGACTTTTTCCAAAGATGTCTCCATCTACAAGCGAGCACGCTAGTTGCCACTTGCTGTTGAATTGTTTCCAAACGAGACAGAACCAGGAAAATAATATCATCCGGCAACCTACTAAAGAAATCCAAATCCTCCTCCGGCACCACTCTAATTTTAGAAGGATATGCAGACTGAGACTCTTTGGCGGTCCTCTTACGTCGTCGCTGACCCTCCAACACCACCCTGACTCTTCTAGAAAGATACATAGACAGAGACTCATTTTCGGTCATCATTTGTTGTCCAAAACCTTACAACACCCCCCGATTTTTGTCCGAGATATCTCCGGACAGACTCGTAGTCAGCCTGAAAGAATTGTACAGAAGTAAATAGTTGTTGAATGCTCATAAAATATATCTTATATAAAATATAAAAGCAATCTCTTAACTACCATAATGGTCAACACGGCATTAGAACAATCCTACAAGATATTGCAAGTCTGTAGTTCTTTTTTCAGTCATTTTAATTTCCCATTTCCAGTCATTTTAATTTCCTACCATTTTAATGTTGGATAATTTCTCGGCAATCTCTTAACTACCATAACGGTCCTCGTACGTATGTTAAAGCATCTCCTAGCGCAACAAAAATTTCATTCCTACATTTGTATGCTTCAATCTGTACAAATTCCTTTTCAGTGTGTTTACTGTATTAAATCTTTCTATGATGCAGGAGATGAAGATGCAACTTAACAACACTCAAGTGGTTTATTTCGAAGTAATGAAGAGTTACATTCTCTTGCCTTCACTCCCTAGATTGCTCAAAAAGATGCTAACAAGAGACAATGATAATAAGGGAAAACACAATACCATGACACAATACCCTGCCTACAATGTAGACTTGGCACGTCAGGGTGTGGAAGAACAGGTTTAGCGAAGCAGAGACAATAATCAAAAGCCCAAACAGGGGGGATTGAGTTGGATAGTTTCTCGAGTTTACATTAAGAAGTTATAAGATGTATCCACTACCATTTTAACGTTATAATTTACATAAATCTCTTGAGTTGACTTCGTCGTCACCTGTGAGTTGTCTAGGAAGACTTCAACCTACTGACTGGGTGAAACAAGAACAAGTATTCGACCAAGTCAGTCTTTTCTGGTGGATGACTTCATTAACACTTCCGCAGGGCTCCTAAGCCAAGGATTTCTCCCACTGAGACCAAATTGAATTCAATCTTACAACAAAATACACCTTGACGTGCTATATATATATACATGCATACTTACATACATATACACATTATCCATCCACGAAGAGCCTAAGGTTAGGATTTTACAACAGAATAAGTTCGTTCTAATTCAAGCTCATAAATCCGACCAATACAACCTCCACAATCATGCAACGAAACGAACAGTCTCCTCCCTTCACTCATACTTAAAAGAGTTTTTCATACAACTTTAGGCTCGATTTCTGCGCAAACCGTTAGGAATTGAGACATGACTCAGGGTAGGTGATTTGAAATATTTACTACGAGAAAACATCAAACAGGAGAAAGCAGAACAAGATTTCGTTTAGTATCCAAGAATGCATTACAGTTAACCGTTTCTTAGGTTCTCAAAGCTGCACTTTGCAGGTCTATTTTCAAGAGGATTATGAGGGTGTTTCGAGTGATACAAAGCATGGAGTTGAAGATGAAATATCCAGCTACTCACGGGAGGAAGGAGAGATGCATTTCATCTAGTAATGAGCAAGTTACAGATTGCACAAGTTGACCCAAAATCTCATTACAACGCAAGGTCATCAAAGAACATGTTATGCAGCCACTTTCAACTTGGATTTCAAGGGGTTTAGGGTTGATTCTCAAGAGGAAATCTACATGAATGTTGTAGTATTATGAACCAGGAATACACAGAGCCCATGTTAGGGTTTACCTAACACGAAGCGATTCGAGATGCCACAATCTCCACACACGGGTTTTTAACCCACACACAATTTTAATAATCTTCTTCTTTGATTGATTGCCAAAATAATGAAACTACATCTTGTTTAAATAGAAAATAACTAACCTAGCTAGGCGATTTGACCTAACGGGCTCGGACCGGTCTACTACTAATTAAATAAAAACATAATAAGACTAATAAAATAAATAAACTGACTAACTAACAAGTACGGAAATAAATAATACTAAATAAAAATAACAAAGATACGGTCGACCCGTATCAGCCCATAAGCTCACAATTCCACTAACTACGCTGGGAGCTATTGCGGTGGCTACGGAGGTTTTGCCGGCGAGTTCTCAACCTATTCGCCGGCGAAGTCAAGATCCGATGACCCAGAATCCAAAAAAGGGCTCCCTAGACTTGGTTTCACCTCAGGAGTATAGTGCTATAAGTTATCTTAACCGAATTTCAACGTGCTGTGAGAATTTGAACAATTACGGGTTAGGGTTCTTCGAAGTCCTTACCGTTTTTCTCACTATATACTAGATGAAATCAGAACTTGATTGAGGGCTTTGGTTCGGTAAGTGACGGAGAGTCTTCTACTACAGCAGATCCGGAAATGATAGTGATTTGAGGGTGTTCGATGATTTGAAGGGCAGGGCTTCTTTGAACAAACTTGAAGATGACGAAGAAGAAGGGTGGCGCTGTATAACATATTTGCTGAGAGTAAAGGACACTTTATATATATATGAGGTGTCAACAGGTTGCAGTGTGAATATGTTGTTTTCACACTTGGGAAGGTAAATGTAGTTTTAGGAAAGTTTTGGTAGATTTAGGATTTAGGGTTCTTACTCACTTTCTGAATTTTCACATCTGCCCTACCGCATTCCCATAATTTCTGTAATCGCCAGTTCCGCCAAATTCCAGCCTGAAAACTCAATTTTGGAATTTACACCTCCACCCTACAATTTCATGATAATCATAAATTACCCCCACACACCTTCAAGGGGATAACTACTACCTCAACTGAGTTTGTGTGCAAAAAAATTTAATTACACAATTTCTCAAAACTTCCTGAATCTGCAATTAGATCCTGCTTTAAAATTTAGGTGTGTTACAATTGAAATACACTTCACTTTACTACTTGATCGTGTACTTGGGTTAGCACATAAGTAATCACGTCAAGTTTTTGGCGCCATTGTCGGCGACACCGGTTTATTGTTAATAAGATATCTGTTTTTTTATTCTAGTTATTACTTCTATCTCATTACCTCACAAGTATTCTTGAGTTTTGTATTTTCAGGTGTAGAATGGCGGATGATCAAATGTCGATTCAGCTCACCGCACACAGCTCAGGCTCTAATGAATGTAGCAATTAAAAAAACACCTGTTGCGAATTTGAGCATAACTCTACGTTCATGCCCTGCAACCGGTCTGAAAAATCAATGGTGCAAAAAATTGAGTTATTTTGTTTCAGTCACAAATTAGTAAGTCACCGCAAATGGGTGCTACCTTAGTGGTAGAGCGTTTGAAGCCCCTACTTGAGCTCCCGAATTCGTACCGGGCTAGACATAGAATAGTTTAGAATTAATATGATGTACTAAAAAAATTGGTAAGACACCGATGTTAATATCTATAAATTGTATATCAATTTTTTTTTCATGTTGAGCGTTTTCCAATACACATAATCAATTGGTAGAGGGAGGGTTGAAATTTTATGAAACCATAATAATCGTTGTGCCCCGTTCTCTTTATATTTCGGGTAGGTTTGGTCCGGAGCGGCCGGTTAGGGTGGGTTTTTCGGGTTTTTGAACACCCCTAGCTTCCAATAATCAGCTTCCAAAATCAAACCTCAATGTAGCCAGATCACGGAGCAACTAACACTAGAAACTCAAGCTCAACCAGTTGTAAGCAGGGCGGTTCACGCACAACGACTGCTTACAACACTCGTCTCAATTCTGACCGCTATGCACAACGAGCAACCGTACCAGAATTTCATTACTCACGGCCAACGACGTGAACCTGCCCCACCTCTTGTGTAAAAATTCCAAAATCTTATTTTTATTTTAAATTTAAATAGTGTCTTTTCTTAAAGGTTGTGTTGTTCCAATATAGTTGTAACTTTTACAACAATTGTGTCCTTTTGATAGTGTCTTTTCCGAAGAGTTGCTTCAAGCACCATTTGGTTCCTATAAATACAAGTGTATCTTTGTTGTCATAACAAGTTTCAGATTTGTGTCTCTCTTCTTCAATCACTTCCGTGTCCGGGTTGGGTTCTAATTTAGGAGAAGACAAGAAGTGCAATCTTGCTTCTTCTCCACCGCGGTAGGCATAGTATCGGTGGGTAGCATTCCATGTATCCCCATTTTGCACCATATAGTGAGGGAAATTACTATCCTAAAGATAGGTCCTGGACCGCCTTAGCCTACACCATTAATCTCCACATCTCCTACAAATCGATAAGTTCTTCTATCTCTTTTATCATTCTTCTCTATTTTATTTTTTGAGTATTTCGATTCAGCTTTTTATAATAACACTATTCTGAAACTGTTTGTCTTTAGTGAATTTTCCACAACGATTTTAGGATAGTAATATTTCTCTTCACGAGAGTTCAATGTCTTTTCTAGAATTTCAGAATTGGTGCTTTTTGCGGCAAGAGATCGTAGACATGAACGTGGGCGAATCTTCGAGGGAAGGGGATGAAAAGATAAATTGATCAAGGAGTACATCCACGATTTCCAATTTTCGAAAGAATATTATTGTCATCATTGTTACCAAAGGAGAGATTATAAATCTGCAAAAGGACATGTTTGTTAATTTTGCCAGAAAGCATCCATACCACCCAACGATAAAGTCATCAGCCTTTCTCATGCTTCATTCTTCTTCTAACAAAGGTTTGTAAAGCCATGTTTAATTATTCTTTTAACAAGGTTTGTCAAGCCATCGCTTCACAAGAGAGAAGCAGGTATGTTCACTCTTCTCCTAAACTAGCAATTGATGTTCCAACAATCTAAAGGCTTTGCAAGGGCTGGCTATATTGTTGGATTAGATACTTCTTGTCTCCTCCTAAATTAATAAGTTCTTCTATCTCTTTTTCTCCTTTCTTCTCTATGTATTTTCTAAATTTTTCTATTCAAGTTTGGTTACTAACACATTTTCTGAAATTGTTCTTATTTAGTGGATTTTCCACAACACCACCGACAATAAATAACCAGCGCCAAGCAATGAATAGACCACGTTGCACCAGCTTGTAGGTACACCGAGTCAACATGCTCACTCGGTGCACCCTTCTCGTAGGGACTTAGCAGTGTGACAGCAACCTTGTATAGTGTCTGAAGTTGCCAAGTGCCCACGACTCTTCCTCCTGACTAGCATTCTTGTAGGATCCACTGACAGCAAGCTTGTATAGTGTCTGAAGTTGCCAAGTGCACACGACTCTTCCTCCTGACGAGCATTCCTGTAGGATCCACTGGAGTCCAGTAGAAGACTTGTAATGTGATAAACTTATGGAAAACTGAGCAGTCATCCGCGAGGAGGTGGGTGATGTGCCGAGAGATGTCCGCTTATCGTGAACAATGGTTCTTGAAACAAAGGGCTGATGGCTTTACCCGGGTATCTGTCTCCTCCTATGCTTAAGTTAGCACTGATGTTATGGAGACAAATTGTATTCACAATGCTAGTAAATGTGTGTTCATCTTAGTAGAACTTTTTTTTTAGTTAACAATCTTAGTAGAACTTTACCTCTGTTTATATGGAGGGAGCCCAACGCTGTGTTAGAAAATCTTGGTGACTGAGATCATCCACTGATGAGAATCATGTTCCTGTGGAGTCCTCTCCATGTGATTCTATAAAGCTGGCATGTTAATGTCCGAGCGGCTGACTTAACAGTTATGGTGCTACATTCTTTCACTCCTTTTTTACCTTCCATCAGAATAGAGCTGTCAAACGGGCCGGTTAACCGATGAACCGGCCCGACTTCTAACCGAACACGACGTAACCAAGCCCGATTGGACTGAACCAAAACCAAGACCGCAAATTACCGGGCTAGGGCCAGTTAGAGCCTATGTTGAACCGAGCCCGAGCCCAGCCGGAATCGAGCTGAGCCCAGTCGGTTAACTAATCCGAAACCGAGGCTATGGAATGAATTTCCCACTAGCCCGGTCAGTTAACCGAGCCCGAACTGGTATACCGGTTGCGGTTACACAGGCCCGGCCCGGTTAGGGGTTCTAAGCAAATGCTGGGCCGGTTAACCGTAACCGAATTGCTACAGCCCAGGCCCGAACAGACAGCTCAAGCAATTCGGGGCCAGTCACGGTTAACTATCAAGTCTTGCATTTCTCGGCTAAGTACAATGACCCGAGTTCATGACAGGAGCAGCAAAAAGCAACACCAGAACGTCCAGGTTTTCCACTAAACCAGCGACAACCATAGGAAATCAAAAGCCACAATAACTACTACAGTTAATGGATTAATCAGAGCCAGAGCAAACAACTTTCACCATCAACACACACTAAACTTTTTTGTTTTACCAACATAAGAAAGATGTTCTTAGACTCCAGGCCCACTCTGGGCGGGTTAAAGCTAACTCAACACTGAAACACTGTTGCTTCAGATAGATACACAGTACAATAGCATGCTCCATTGAGCAAATAGAACCCAGCAGAGAAACTACTACTACTACCATAACCAGCAAATGCACGGACAACGACAACCCATCCAACACCGGTATCACACTCCACACCCCTTGAGAAAGCTTGCAGGTGAACTTCTCTACTTCCAGAAAACACCGACGTTCCTGCCAAGAGAATACAAAAAAGATCAATCTTAACCAGTAATAAAACATCACAACTGATAAGAATCTTTTCATGTCCATGTTTACGAAATTTTAACCCCCCACTGGGCCGAAAATTACCAATGTCAGTTTCTAAACGAGCTGATTTTGTGTTTTTGATATATTGGGGGTTATTTTGGTTTAAATCGCTCCTAACGAGCTCATACCAGTGAAAAAGTCCATGTGTTTTACTCATTATGGTCAACAGATTGGATTTCTGTTAGTGTTCAATGCCCAATTGAGAATCAATAGAGCAATACAGCAAGTTGCACAAGAGCTAATGAAGTCATGTCCAAGTTGCAAATAATGCTACACAGAGGAAGAATGCCTTAAAAAAACTAACAGCAAGTTCAAGCATGCAAAGCAGTTATTTGAAGGTGATGTCTAGCAAGAGATTCATTCAGTTGCTTGAGCAGCACATGAAAAGAAAAGGAATATACTGTATTTGGAATCTTTGATTAAGTTTGTCAAAAATACATACTAGAGAAAGTAATTAGCAAGAGAGATTCATTTGTGATATCGTCCTGGTAGGTCATCATTGCTACTGGTATCATAATGTTGAAACATTGGGATTAGGGTCATCTAATCTCTCTGGTGAATGTGGTGGATAATAGTACATTTCGTAATTCCATTGGTGAATATTCTCTATGAAGCAAGGAGATTAATTTGAGCACCCACCAGTACGGATTTTGCTTTTCGAGTATGGACCTCAAAAGCATACCCCTTAAACCACCACTAGGCCGAATCACTTAGGATTCAAGGAGACTACTCCTATCTATCAAATTATGTGTTTCTAGCTGTCACTGGGTGAAATATTTTCTATCCCGTTGGGTCGGAGAGGTCACCAACTGCTGACTTCACCGCCACACACCCGCCCAGAGAAACACCACCTAGTGCACTCAGCCCACCCTAGAATCCGACATGCTTTACAGCATCCTTGGTTCATATTTGAGGAAAAAAATAATAATTTGGAACTCGTAATTAATAGCTCCAGAGGTTAAATAAGGTTCTGTATCACTCTTAATTATCTTTTCTAAGTGCATCTTTGCAGGCTATACTGTTCAATCCCATGCCAAAACAACTTATAAAAAATCCCTTAAAACATATCATCAAAGAGCTTCATAACCAAGCACCCTGAATCCCTGCCAAGACTGTGTTCTCCTTCAGTTAGTTTCCAAATTTTTAACCTTTTTCTACATTCCCAGACCCGAAAGCCTTCCACAGTACACAAAATGACTTATATTAGAGAAAGAGCATCCTCATCATACCCTCTAGGTACGTAATTCCCTCCAGCATGGTGACAGCACCAGGAGTTCTCCACCCAAATAGACAACATATTTTTTTCAAGCATGCGAAACAAGAAAACCAAGGAAGCCGAGATATGAACCTGTGATGTTTGTCTTGATGAAACAACCTGTAGCAGCAAAGACAATTCAGCAAAGCTACTGGTTGGTGCATGACCAAAGTAACCTCGCAGAGCAGGTTCTTGTCCAACAACAAGAGCAACGACTTCTCTGTCACCGATGTGTTTCTCTGGCTTTGTCTTTCTCATCGTCAGATCTTGAACTTGACATTAACAAAATTGACAACTAACTGGATGCTGAACCAAGATTCAACTAGCTGCTCCATGGTCCAGGGAGACCAAAATCAACTATCCTTTCTCTAAAGAAGATTTGAGGGATAGGCTTGAATGGAGACAGCTTGAGGAAGGGGGTTACAAATGGTTTTTTATCAGTAAGAATCCGAGCGGTGAATTCTCGCTTTCAATTAAACTTGGCCTCAACATGGGTTTTCAGATACCAAAGTGGGGATGCCCACTCCAAAAGAGACATATTTACAATATACGCTGCACAGGGGACTGTTTGGCGGGCAACAAAGGCCTCTTTATGCGAAATTGCCCGCACCCCAGCAGCACTGAGATTAATAGGTTGTTGGTTAATAGGTTTTTACTCCACTGGTATCTGATTGTAGTCATCAATGACACTTGAGGCGAGTTAAGTTAGGTAGACAAGAGGTGAATTAATTCGTTTCAGAACTCTACAACCTTCGTGTACCGAACTGATATGGAGCTCTCTACCAAGAATTAACTAATTGAATTATGAAACACCAAAGAAGAAACAAAGAAGACTGATGATACAAATGGAAACACAGGAAATCAGTTAATCAAGCTTCCAGAGAACAAACTTGCATAGGGGATGTCAGCTGTCCTTATTCACTTCATCATGCTGTTTGACTAAACTTTAACAGTTTTCTTCTAAGTCATCTTATTCTAAAACCCTTTATTTCACAATACGATAAAAATACCTCTGAAATGCTAACAGAATAGAGAAATATGCTGAACAAAAGTGCACACCTTCATTGGGTGGTAGGGAGATAGACCCTTATAGTGTCCTTCATTGTCATTTTCCTACGGCATGTAGGGCATTTACCCTGAGCAGATACTGAAGCCTTGATGCATTTCTTGCAGAAAATATGACCACACTTTGTCGATGTCTCTTCAACCAAAGAGCCCATGCATACAGGGCAGCTGAAGACAGGTTCCTTCGGAGGCGGCGGCGGCGGTGGTGGAGCTACAGCTGCAGTTTGAGGTCCCCTCTGCGGTTGCACAAACAGAGAACATCTAAGCGACCAAAATAACAAATACATAGAAAGGCATGTAGAGCAAGGAGCTACATAAGATACCAAGAGAACTGAAAACAATAGGAACCTACTAGCCTCGTCTTAGGAAAAATCTGTTATCATTAAGAAAACTAACAAATGTTGAAGAACAGAGATAAATGCAGAAAGTAAATTCTTAGACAGGCTGTGGCTCAATTAGACATCCGGCTGAGTCACAACTGAATTTTAAGTTTTTTTTCTTGAATCGGGATTCAGAGTATGTTCAAATCAAATTGAATCGTATAATAGGAATAGTTAATCGTAAGATTCTGACAACTATGACTACTCTCTAATAAAACAACAAATTTGAAGTCTACACGTTCAGGTGCCTGGCAACAAGAGAAAGTCACGTTACGGCCCTAAAAGCAGCCAAATTCTTCCCAGTCTGGATTGTAAAATTAGTAGTGTAGCACAAACAAATCCTTTTGTGAATAAAACCATCCGCAATTCACCTATGAACATGGGCCTACACATCATCATAAATTCTCGCTCCGTCCCAGTTTCAATGTCTTCCTTACCCAAAATGGATGTCCCAAAATAAGTATCCTACTACCCTAAAAATTGACTATACTCTCTCATACCCTTTTCTAAATCATTATTTTTTCACTTCCTAAGAAAAGTGACACATAAAACAAATGACATTTTAGTAATTCTAACAAGTCAAAAGCACATCCTCAATCTCCGCAAAAAGTCCACCACGACACTCAATTTGGGACGGAGAGAGTATGTACTGACTAATGATTTACATCATTGAACTGTCGTAAATATACTCGGGTCGCAATAAGCAACTGCAGACTGGTCATGAGTCATGACAATAATAATCTGACAGTAATTTATGGCATTATTTAGTAAAACGTGGGAGAACCACCTATGAAGTATGAACATGGATCAAAGACAAAGATACTTCTCTAGCTAAGAAAAAGAAACCCTGGCGAAATTAAATATAAGAAAGACATAGTTTCAGCGAAGTAACTCCGCTTACAGGTGTCAAATGCAGTAGCCAGTGCCAAGCCCGAGTAAAGGAGGAGATCTGTGTAGGTTGGCAGCCAGCATAAAACTGTCACTGCCTATGAACATGGATCAATGCAAATGATACTTTTCTAGGAAACAGGGATCTTTCTCAACCAAGAATCACAACAACCAAATAACCCAAATTGGGTACTTTACATTGCATTCACCTGGAAATATCGGATCTCTTTAAAAAACTACCAAACCAAAGAACAGGGTTCTCTGCCTGAATAGCTGAGAATCTAATTTCAGAACATAGTAAGTGTCCCCCAAATACTACAGGATACCGTTGTTAAGCAATCACTGCCTACTCTATTACTACTTTTCTTAGTATAGTGTTCCAAGTTTTACACCTTCCATTTACAAAACAAGCCAAGTCCCGACAATTGTAGGAATTGCATATGCACGTAGTGGATTACTATCTCCAGATATGTTTAACATTTCGAACATCTAGTCAGTACTGCTGCTGGATCACATAGAAATGCACTTAAATATGTACTTGCATTCGGCATTGGTTATAACATTCGTGAGCTAGAACATGATTTTAACATTCTTTAATCAAATATTATGACATACGATGCTGATAAATGGCGTACATGATTAGTTAGTGCATATTTCTGATGATGTCTTGAGCCCTCAGCTTTCTAAACACACACACAAACATATATATGGCCTAGCAAGCACAAGTGCTTCCGGGAGGTTGCACACCTCGTACCTGGTGAACCTCTGATGTTTTCGGGTGCGGACACACACACACACACACACACACACAGAGAGAGAGAGAGAGAGAGAGTAAACGAACTGTGGTTAATAAACTGGGGTTTTGATTGAGTTGGAAATTAGATTGAGAGAGCAGCAGATGAAGTGCAGTGTGTGTTTGTGAGCATGCGAAGGGTTATCTATTTTGTGTGAAGGTATCTGTGATGTTTGATAAAAATTAAGGTCCTATAAATAATTTAAATAAAAAAGCCGCATCCCTTCTGGCCCGCACCGGTACATTTTGAAAACTGTGATGTTTGATAAAAGAATGTCTTAGAGATTAGAGGAAGGTTCAGTTCTCAGCATTTTGTGGGTAGTGTCCACAAACATGGACATGGTATGCGTGCAGCAACAAGAGAGATACAAGCCAATTAAGCACGACAGAATCTTGGCTACTGCCAGATAATCAAAACTTACCCCCTCTAACTTATTTCATAATCACTTCATTTTGGTGGATAACTTATTAAGCAATCACAACTCATGATTCAACTTACTCATCATAGATTATTCATCATGACAATATCCATTAATTACAGCCAATGTCTGAAAGAACCAACTAGTTTCATTAATGGAAAAGAGTAAAGACCATATGATAGACCAACTTTGTCAAGAATCAATGGATCCAAGAAAATACCTAATAAAAATCAACAAGTTGATGTATGAATAAAAAACAATGAAGCGCAAGATGCTTGTAGAGACTGCATAAGTAAATCGAAACCATTACCACAAAATAGCTTGTACTTTCTAGGTTTATGACTGGCTGCTCATTGTTGACGCTTGCTCTATTAAATCTTCTCCGTTTGTAAGAAACAACTCCGGATGTGCTTTCTTCTGTATCAAAAGACCCAAATCGGCACAAAAGAATCAAGAAAAAGAAAAATAAAAAGAGTGGCAGAAGTACTGAACATAGGTACGCTGTTAACAGATATAGACGTAATCGCTGCAGATCTGACCACTCGAGAGGTGATAACGAGGACAAGGAAAGAAAATGGAAGGTGGGTGTTTTGCTAACCAGTTGCATCTGAAACCATTCGAGCTCCGGCAGGTCGACGGATATACGAACCCATCGATTGCAACAGAAACCTAGGGTTCCTGTTTACCTTTCTCAAATATGAGGAAGACAGACTGCCACAAATTTCTAAGCCCCGCTGTCCTGTTTTGGCCTTGTTTGGGTAAGGTATAAAGAGGTAGGTACGGAGATAAAATTATATAAGCTGTCTCATATACCGCGTTTGGGTGCGGCATAAACTGATTCAATTTATCCCACCTTACCATTTTTGCATAACAACTTATATACTCCCTCCGTCTGTATAATTCAGTATAAGGAGTTTGGGGGATAAAGTGGGTGGTGGGGATATAGTGAGTTCAATACCGTCATTCGTTCAGGCCCTTCCCAGTTCAGTTATCGTATCTTATCCTACCCCATCTCCTGCCCCACCCAAACACTGAAAAATTGTTGAGAAGTCCCACATCGGACATTCAAGAAGAAGAAACTTAATTAATAGTCTCCTTGGCTACTCCCCTCATTGCCAATTGGTTTTGAGGTGGAACCCCATGGATTCTTACATGGTATCAGAGCCACGGCTCACACACATGAATGGTCTAACAACCCACGTGCTCACCGCCACCCGCAGACAAAAGATCCACGTGTAGGCCAAAGAATGCCACACGTGAGGGGGCGTGTTGAGAAGTCCCACATCGGACATTCAAGAAGAAGAAACTTAATTAATAGTCTCCTGGGCTACTCCCCTCATTGCCAATTGGTTTTGAGGTGGAACCCCATGGATTCTTACAAAAATAATACTCCCTCCGTTCCACAAAGACAGTCCATTGGAACTACAGTTCAGTTAATGCATCCCGCTACAAATTTGACATGCTATTTCCCTTGATTTTTCTTTCTCCAAGACTAGGTACATTGAATATCAATGGCTAGTGTTGGAACTTCTTTATCTCTACTCACGGTGACTTGGTCGAATAGGGGGAAGCTGATTCCTAAATGGAAGGTTAATTTGCCAAGTATATATAGAAGGTAGGTGGACAAACAATTTGGGACGAACGAAAAGTGGACTATCTTTGCGGGACAGAGGGCACTTTTATAAAACCAGAAATAGGAGATTAACCAAAAGTTACACGAGAAAATCTGGTGAAGACAATGAGAAAGGGGAACAAGTCT
The DNA here is from genome assembly GCA_023055425.1 of Linanthus parryae. NCBI lineage: Eukaryota > Viridiplantae > Streptophyta > Magnoliopsida > Ericales > Polemoniaceae > Linanthus > Linanthus parryae. The sequence goes on from JALGPY010000004.1 coordinate 145,733,651, forward strand.
GCACGGTCTTTCTTCTGAGCTAGTAGGTGATGTATAATCGGACCTTACTTCAGCTAGTAACATAGATGCTAGATGTTCCGACAAATGATCATCAATTGGAATAAAATACAATCATCTCAAGGAAATAAAAGACGTGGAATCAAATGATTATGAAATTATATTCGAAATTTACAGTGCAAGTACAAGATCCAAACCTGCCAGCAAAAGCAGTCTCAAAATATGAACATCTTTTATTTAGATGGCCTTGGATTATTCCAATTGAAGAAAACTTGTAGGAATATCTTAGAATCTATTGAAGTAATGTCTGATGACATATTACCTACTAGATGGGAAGAAAGATCAAGTGAATTGTTCACCTTTTTCTTTCTCTCCACCGGACTTTCTTCTGTCTTTTGGTTTTAATGTCTCAGATATTATGTGGAGTAGATTCAAAGGCAGTTGGGTACTGAAATGAAAGAGTTATTGGGCTGTTAATTTATCATATTGGGCTTGGTTCTACTTTATTTTTTACTAATATATGCTTATCAAGTGTTTAAGAATTGTTAAATATTTATTGCATGTCATTTTGATTTTCTCGTTTATCTTTTGGTTTTAATGTCCCAGATATTATGTGGAGTAGATCGAAGGCAGTTGGCTACTGAAATGAAAGTGTTATTGGGCTGTTCATTTATCATGTTGGGCTTGGATCTACTTCAATTTTACTAATCTATACTTATCAAGTGTTTAAGAATTATTAAATGTTTGTTGCAGGTCATTTTTAGATTGTGGGGGATGTAGAGATAAAATACTTTGGCAGTTTGCTGGTTCGAAAATCTGCCTCATAAGACTTCAACCGAACAGCGGCCTTAAAAGATCTCTCGAGAAAGAAAAACAGAAAACCTAGATTACTACCGCAGTCATGTGTTCATATACCTGCCGAGGAAATATGAGCATGGAACTCATGTAAAATCACCATACACCACAAAAAGAAACACCACCGAAGAGAAAGAACATGATCACATGGGGAAACACCAGGAACAGATCATACAAGATGAATATATGCATGAGAGAGAGAGACTGTTGAAATACACAGCGGGAGCATCATACAAATAGTAAATTACCTGAATCAACATCAACTACCACAGTTCTACTGCGGGTTCTTCTAGATTGGTTTTTGGCCTAAGAAATATTGGGACAGTGAAATCAGAAGGATAAGCACTTTGGTTCTCAATATGAAAGTCGGGTAAATAGGAAATTTAAAAAAATGAAACACACCTCTGCAAAAGCCCGAGGGGAGGATATAATAACATCATCTTCTAACGCCTCAACATCAATTGTTGCAGGTGGAACAGATCCTCCGGCTTGACCTAGAACTAGAACCGGAGTCCTAAAGTTGGTATGGGTTGAAGTACCCTCCTGAGCGAAGTTATCGCTAGGTGGCACATTAAGGTCTACATTTAGAACCGTCTTCCTTCTCCTGGAGCTCCTTGCAGGCCCTCTTGGAGCAGCTCCTCTCAAACTCCTGGTGCTCATCCTGTAATACCGAGATTGGAAAAATTACAGATATACCCTGACAAAGGTATCTGGCTACAGTAAAATATTGATCCTTAGCTTTAGGTAGATAGTAATTGTACGTAGCCAAATCCCAATTATCTGAGTATAACTTCTACATAAAGAAGTATAAAAGATCTAAAAAAAACTACACATCTTTTAAAATTCCCAGTCTACCAACAAAAGATTATAGAAACACTGCAACGAAGAAATTATGTCCATGCATCAATGCTTACTGATTTTTTTAGCAAAACTTCCCCTATCGACAGTAATCTCCCAATAAAGAAATTAATAATTCTGTTTTAGCAGTACAAGACATATTTGCTAAACAATCTAAGACTAATTTGTTTTCTTAACAAAATTTGACATGAAACCATTGTACATGTATAGGAAAGGAAACAGTGTAGTGTCAGCCTTGATAACAGAGATTATTAGCATCGACATGTATCCTGCTACATATGTTTCACAAACTCATGCTGCCTCAATGACTTTCTTATCTCCCATGTATAATTTTGGTGAAGGAGCAGGTAGACATTTACACCTACGTGCTACATGACATTAAGAAGCATTCATTTCATCTATGCTGCTATAGCCAGCTCAATGTTTGGTGAAACCAAAAAGGTGAAGCCAAATAAATTTTGTACATCTCCTTTGTCAAATTTATATACTTCCGACTACAGCAAAAATTGGAAATCAAGCTAAACAATATCCAAGTGAGGCCCGACTTCCCATATACTCATTTGGTCAAAGGCTTCTTCTTAATTAGTGGTATACTGGTATACTAGTTTTGAACCCAAGTCATGCAAAGGAGGACCTATACGAATGACCACTTAAATGAACCCATAGATATAAAAACTGCCCTATCCAATCTTGTATAGCGAGTTTGTGAAATTGATGTGCTGATTATGATCCATAAGAAAATAAAAAACAAAGATATGGGTTTGTTGTGGGGTTCAAGGTCGCAACAGCCAAAGCCAAACTGAACTAACAATTAAATATTGTATATGTACATATTTGTCAACATATTTTGAGCCTGAACTGGTACTCCCTCTGTCCTGCAAAGACAGTCCATCCCAGGGACTATAATTTTTTGGATATGTGCAATTTGCATCACACTACAAGTTTCGACATTATTTCCACAATCATACTCGACTTTCTCCAAGACTAGGAGCAATGAGGATTTAAAAAAGAAGTGGACAAACAATTTGGGACATCGAGAAAAGGAAAAAGTTTACTATTTTTGCCGGACAGAGGAGCATTTACTGCTTTTCTCAAAATAAATGAAGATCGCTAACATTGATATGGGGAAGAGCTATCTATACTATTATATCAAGCAGTAGCAAGTTTTTGTGTAATCTGTCCCTCTATTTTTATAAACCCACTATGCCACTAGCTTATCAAGATTCACGACTGAAATCTTAATCCATACCCTCCACTACCATTCATGTAAACCAGCACTTATGTGTTCCAACTCTTTCTTGCAGCACTTTCTACAGTCACCATGCACAGCAGTCATAGGCAAGTTAGGACTATATAGGAGCATTATTAGTCAGCATTCACTTGATTTCTGAACTTCAACAAATAAATCTGTCACTCTGTTTTTTATCGTTGAAAGTAAAAAAAGTTTAAATATTAAATATTTATGCATTTTCGTGAATATTAAACATTTGAGCTTAATTAAACTTTATTTTTATGTATTTTTTTATATACATGATTTTTTTTGGAAAGATATTTTTTATATACATGATTGAATCATAATAAGTTTGAAAGTTATGCAACCTATTCTTCGGATGTTGACGAATAAAACCATCCAGAGCATCTACTAGTTATGAAACTCGGATGATTGACTAATGAATTGATAGAAAAATCTCCGGAAATCACATCAGATTCCTGTGCCTGTAAGTCTGTTAGCACATGTCATTTCCTCTCCTATTTTGCAGAAAATGGCACCACGTACGCAGACCACAGATTGATCATTGATCAGGTAAATAACCGGCAAAATCATTCTCCTGCTGTAGTATACTAAACAAAAAAGCATCCAAAACCAAAATCTACTTTACTCAAAGGATAACTAAATTAGCAATCCTGACGGCATAGACTGCCAAGTAAAGCGGCAATGAGCAATCTTCATAAGTCCACGACGAAAACTCCCAAAAAAATTCTTCATTGGAGCATACGAAACCTAAAAACCTCGAGCCGAACTGTTTGCTAACTAAAAGAGAACATCTTTCCACACACACTTGACATGAACTCACTCCTATATCAAACAGATTCTTATAATTCATAATCAAAATCAGAACTTCATCTAAAAAAGTTGACGTGATCGGACCGACTCAGATCAATTGTCAATTTCGCTCAAGTCCTTGATAATCGAACCAAAGTCGTCGTCAAAGTTCAAAATTCGGACCTTTAGGCATTCGAGTAGGAATCACACACATACCGTTACTAATCAAACAAAACCTAGCGATTCAATCAACAACAAAGCCAGAGACGATCGATCAAAAGCCGAGGACTGAAACTGCAAGCACAAGCACCGAAAAGAGAAATTGAAGGCAGATCTAACCTTTTAGAAGACGATTGTGAATCGGTAGTGAGTTGATGTCGAAGTTTGGAAGATTGATCTCTGTGGATGATGGCTTCCTCCCTCTCTCTCTAGGGCTTTGGTAGCAGCAACAATGGAAGAGAGGGACGCGCTTTGGTTTGGGCTAAGTTTCTGATAAAAGAGAGACGGTGAGTGAGTGAAGGAAGAAAAGTTGGCCACGTATGCGAATACGTAACGTTCACAGTCCCTATCGGGCGCGTAAATTTTTCCGATAAGAAAACAAAACCCATCCTAGTCAGTTTCTTTCTGAAAATCACACTAGTCTCGTTGAGAGAGGTTTAGGTATGGAAAATCCCAAATCAACAGTCAAATTGAACCGTTTAACTTTAACCTTAACCTTAACCTAGGGGGGTCTAGAGATGCAAAGTAATGGCCCTGTCACCCTGTGGGGGGAGTGGGCCTTGTGAGTTAGGTCTTGGGTCTCTTCTTATTTATTTATTTTAGGATAATTGACACTAAACATGCTTGCAAAATGCATTTTAAGATAAAAAAACTCTTTAATTTTTAATTTCACACTGCAACCTTCTGCAATATATATCTGTGGGACACATAATTCTCTGCAGTTTCAATTTCCCACTAAACACCCTGCAATATACATATGTGAGACACTTAACCTCAAATTGATACCGATGGTCAAATTTATAATTGAAATTCATCACGTGCTAATAACGTGTTGGTCTTTGAAGTTGTTATTTTTTGATCCATAGACCTAGCATGTGAATAGCACGCAATGAATTTCCGTTAGAAATTTGACATCCGTTATCAATTTGGGGTTAAGTGTCCCACAAATGTATATTACCAAGCTGTCACGCCCGTAAACCGGGGTGATGTTTTTTTTTTATAAAACTAAAGGAATTGATCGAACAAGTGGTGAAGTGAACAACTCAAACTTGTATTACACAAACTGAAATATGTTACAGAGTAGTCAGAGCTACTAACGGTTCCCAACCCAACTATATTACAAACAAAACGAGTTGAGACTCGTCTCAAAAGCTACATGTAAGCTAGCACTCCAAACAGCTAAGACAACTCAGGGACTGAACCGTCACCACCACCATAACTTGTACCTGTAAAATGTTAGGGGTGAGCTTACTGCAAGCTCAAGGGATTGTAGTGGGAAATCGAAAGTGCAAGGAGTTTTGTGTCCCCAAATTCATTTTGGATGTAGGTTTATTGTCCATTACCCTTTACTTTATTTTTCGGACGTGAAAACATTTAAAAACATTCATAAGACAACTCGAACCCTTTGTAAAGCTCAAGGCTAAGCAAGAGGGACGAAGCAAAATAGAGGGATATGAGTTTCAAACTAACTTCACTAAGTGAACCGCCACACAATTGGCTCCTTAGCAGATACGCTTTGACATTTCCTTGGAGTTGAGACAACAGCTTTCTTATTTCAAAAATTGCAGACCAATTAGCAAGGGCGGAGCCATGAATCCGCAGGTACAACTGCACTGTGTAAATATTTTTGGGGTGTACTATTGCTATTTAATGAAGAACATAGTTTAAATTGTTAAAGGATTTTGGGGGTATAGTAGCAGTTACCCAAAAGTTTAGGGGTGCACTTGCACACCCGTGCCTCTATGTGGCTCTGCTACTGCCAATTAAGCCACTGCTAATCCGTTTCCATTACTATTCGGCAGGTCCCTAGTGCTTGAGCTAAGAGGAGGTCTTCCCTGATGGCCAAAGCTCCCCATGAATTGCGGTGGCCATCCTACTATGCTTGGAGAAGCCCCATTCCCAAAAACTGTTGGGGCAGACACCTCTGATAGCCATTTGAGTCTTCTTCGGAATTCTGCCGCATTCCACATTTACCTTCTTCACGTTGACAAATGGTTTTCCCTACTTGACTAAAATTGGCTTAGGGCAATTTTATCGATCTGATTTTTCAGGAAAATAGTCGTTTTGTTGGAGCGCGTTTGGATCACACGATGAACATGATGCAGAACATTGAAATTGAGCTCTTGAATCTTTTTGTTGTGCCACAACCAAAGCTCATCTGGTTGTGAAGATTGACGGCCAATAGTACTCTCCACCACTCATGTTGTTGTGGTTTGTGTCACGGTTAGAGATTAACCATTATTGGAGGCTCAAATTACAGACCGAACGCGTTCAGGTTATTGACAATTCAAGATATGGAGTAATTAGGTCCATATGAGTTTTGCCCAGGTGCAATCTCGGAGGGTAGTCTCCATCAAAGCACTGCAAAAAGGGCAACCACCATTCTCGGTGATGCCTTTTCGCCATCTGAGCTCTTTAGTCACGAGTCGGTTTCTACAGAGCCAAGAAGTATATGTGACGTTGTAGACCAGAGGCTTTCCAAATGATCCTCTCGTGGGGATTGATCTTGGTGTTATCACGATGATGAACCACTGATGCATGCCAAACGACCAAATTGTCCATGATAGTCCAATTTTGTCTAGTACAGATCACGACTTTTTCTGGACTCTCCATATCATACTTGTACAAGTTTAACAACATGCAATTATGATTCCTAAACCATTCAATTGATTTCAGTAAGGAAAATTACAACTTCTACTTAATTGCACGTAGGCTCATGATGTTTAATAAAAAATTAGAGGAGTCCATACAGTTGATTATAGTCAACCCTAACATAACACGTCACAAACATGTTGACAAACCCTAGGTTACCAAAATGCCCTCTAACCCATCCTTAAATGAAATTACTAGTTTGCCATACCTATACAGCTCAGTCGAACATATAATATTTAAAAGGAAAGCTTTCCTGAATTGGACATCCAAATCTAAAATCTTTTTTCGAAGTTCGAACAACTTTCGTGAAAAGCTTAAAAGGTAAAGAGGTCATTTATATTGTCAAATTGAAAGTCAATGATGAGAGAAAATTAACTCGAATCAGTCAACTTCTTGATCAATTTCTAGTAAATTGAGAAGAAAAACTAAAAATAGAATTTTGAAGAGGAAAATATGAGGATTCCGAAAACATGTTTCAAATCCCAAAAGTACCAAATAGTAGTACTTATATAAGACTTGATAGGTCAAAGTTTGGTAGAAATCAAGTTTCCAACACTTAGAAAATGTCAAGGAATTCCTGCAATGCAGGGGTACCTACTTTGGATTCATTTTCTGATCAAACTATTGAGCAACGGAACATGACTCAGAGAGATGAAAAATGACTCAAATTCATCCATAATTGATCAAGATACAAAGGTTGTAAGTTTGACAAATTCAGTAATTCACTGTCAAACACTTAGAAAATATTTGTGACTGTTAACAATGCACAAACACTGGAACTTTACAAGGAATTGCATGACACGTAGAGACATGTTAGAGCTCAAACTCTTCATGATTTGAAAGAAGAATTCATATAAGAAACTGGAATCAAATAACACCAAACAATCAACAAGTTATGAGGCCTGGAAGTTAGTCATCAAACTGCTTTGCAGTTTGCACAAAACAAGTAGTCGCAAAAGCTTGACTAAAAGAGTGAACAGATTTCACAGTTATTTAACAGCAACTTCTCTCAGTGGATAGATGAGTGCAAACTGCATAAGTTCCTATTACTTCTGCTCTGAGTCGACAGTACTTTGTCGCTTCAAGTGTTTTGAGACGACATTAACAGGAGGAAACTATCCTAAACCAATTTTGCAAATCTACCGTGTCCAATGCTGTTCAACAGCATCATCAAAATCAAAATCAAAATCAAAACCAGACACAGGTTAAAAAAGACTAAGTTAACATAACCAATGAACATATTACAATTTCTCAAATCATCAATCTGATTGAGACCAGCTGAAAGAAATGAAAAGTTGAGTACAAGCAGACCAACATTATCATTTTATCTCTTGACAACAGAACAATGATCTTAAAACTAAAAGATGAAAAAGTGTGCTATTCCCTGGTTGGTTTTCAAGATTTTTTTTTTTTACCACATCTTCTCTGTTAACCTGATCATGAAGGAATTCACAGCAACTGCATCCAGAACTATCCACGAAGACTCAAATAGCTCGTGAAAGAACTCAGCTCCTATCTCTTCAGCAGCATATCTGAATGCGACCCCAAAAGCATTTCCTTTGTCTGCCCCAAGACGAGGCTTCCCACAAACACCAACTATTAGCACCTTAGTCCGCTCCTGAGTATAGCAAACACAAACCAAAGGCTTCATCTTTGCACCTTTCTCTCGCAAAGCATCCATCAGAAAATACCCAAATTTTGTCAAAGCTTGTGGATATCCCAAAAGCTTTGTATCTGCTGAATCTTCGAGTTTCACCCACCTGAACTTGCTTCCACTTCGGATAAACCCTCTTTTAGTTATAGCTGCACTTCCTTGTCTCAATATTGCTCTTTGTATCCTAATAGCCTGTCTCATACCACTTTCCAGCTTTTCCAGCTTGCTCAAGGACAATGCATCGTAAGCCATTCCAAAATGCTTTGAAGCACAAGAGCCATCTGAATCTACAAATGACTCTAGAAGTGCTGTTACTCCATAAACCACATCAGCTGCAGAGAGTCTTGAACTATATCCGTGTAATAGACAGAAGCCGCGGTAGTAGAAATCTGTCAGACCATACTCGGGTAGAAACTCTTCAAACTCATCCCTCATCTTCCTCTTGATCTCAACATTCATGTACTGGAACTTCTGTTTACAGTCTTCAAGCGGAAACCCCATCCGCGCGAGCAATAGCATCAGCTTCTTCATCCCATTGTCGCTCCATGTCTTGAGTTTCGTAGCAATGTAGGAAGAACACAGCATCGAATCAAACAAATTCCATTCTTGTAGCAACATCAGTTTTGGCTCATCTTCATACGAGATTCTCGAAGAATCAGGAGCCAAAACTTTAGTCCCATCCTTGAGTGTCACAGTGCTAACCACATTAAGATTCCCCGAGCTGTTGATATGCTGCTCAAGCTCCATCACCCCAGCTTGGTATCTCTCGTTCGTAAGCCTCTCATGGACAAACTGGTCAGTCAACGACACACAAGAAAGCCACAACAACTCATTGGTGTTCTTTGCCAGGAGATAGGACAAATCATACATCAAACACCCGGACGGCTTCCCATGAAATGTCCCCATGGAGTAGTACTCTTTCTTCAGCTTCTTGTAAATCTTAACCGGATCTTCCTCTTTCTCCCCAGAAACTCTTCTCCTCTTCTGAGATCCACTCCCATCTTCCTCTTCACTATCGCTATCGCTCTCTTCTTCACTATCCGAACCATCCTCATCATCCTCACCCTCATCATCACTATTCAAATCACTAGCACTAGCCAAAGCAGAAACCGGGACTTTCATATCACACCCCAAATCAGCCTGGTCCTCATCATCCTGCGTATAGAGCACAACCACGCGGTCATTCTGGCCACTGAGGTTGTGCAAGTGAATCGGGCGGTGACTATCAACAACGAAAACACGCGCAGAGGGACCCAATTCAAGAACCTTCCTCAAATCGCGGTGACACCCCCAATTGATGAGAAGGATGGTCACAGGGTCATCACTAGATGTGGTCAAATTAGGCCCAGCATATTTGTGAATCTCCTTGAAGGTTGAAACAGGGTAACAAGCATACCTAACTGAATCAGACTCAAGAACATGACCTATAATCTTAAGGGCACAGAGTGAATCTGCATCTGAGGTTGATGGGAAGATGAGCAAAGGGGTTGATGAAGCTGATGCTAAAGCTGATTCACGCAATTTTGAATAGAAGGTCTTGATGCTCAGCTCTCTCACCATGACTAACCAATTGGGTGTTATGATTTAACCAAATTTCAAACCTTTTTCTTGATTTTTTTATATGGGGAAACGAATTGGGTTCATGAGATTGACCCAGAAACGAAAGGGGATGGCTTTTGGTGCTATGAATTAGGTCAAAACCTAGATGAAACAGATCGAACCCAGAAATGAATTTCAACTAGTAATTGAATCAGAAGCAATAGATGAAGATTGACTGAAGGGTTTGGAGTACCTGGAATTGGGTTTTTGAGCTGCTTCTTTGCTTCATCCCCTTTCGCTTGCGAGAGAGAGAGAGAGAGAGAGAGAGAGAGAGAGAGAGAGATTGGATCTGAGTGATGTTTTGGTGTTTCAAATTTTGTTGCAGAATGGGGAGTACTTGTTTCAAGTGAAATTTGAAACATTTTGAAGCAGAGCGCGAAAATTGGGCGGCTGATTTTCAGCGCGGAATCTGATAAATTCAGATTTTGAGCTACTTTCAAAAGACTTGATCTCGGCCGTTCATTGGAAAAGTTGGTGAAATAGATCTGAACCAACGGCTACGACATGCACTTTAGGAATCGGATGAAATTGATGGGGGGATATGATTATGACCAGAATAATTTGGGTAAAAGGCACCTTTACCACCTTAAGTTTGGTGGAAAGACACTTTCAACATTTCTAGCTTAGGAAATGACATATTTACCCTTTGTGTCTATCGAATTTCATGATATTGACACTCTAACTTTGATATCGTTAGTCTGGGGGTGGTTATTCGTCACTATAGTAGTTTCATGATAGATGCACTCTCTTAGACTATGATATGACATAATTCGGGACTCGAGGGGTGTAACTGTCCTGAAGTTTGGAACACAAAATGGAAGAAAGTGTCATTTCCCAAATATGAAGGGGGTGAAAGTGTCTTTACATCACATTTGATGGGGTTTAAGTGTCTTTTACCCGAATAATTAATTGCACTACCGCAAATGTAATGGACTTGTTTGGATGAGATATTATAAGTGAGATTATAGGTTGTTTGGGATAAAGGAAATTGACATGGTGCATATCGGGTTCCAGCCACTGGCGAAGTTAGGACATCAAAACAGTCGGGACAAGAAATAAGTCAACGGTAGAATTGATAACATTTGTTTTCAGCCGGGACATGAATGTGTTTTTTATAAGGATTAAAAAGCTATTAAAATTGTGGTACTAGTAGTGAAATAATTCAAAAGTCTGTAGCAATTGCCCATCCTTGCCCCTTAACATCCGCCCCTACCAGGTCAAATTCTAGCCCCTGGTTCCAACTTCTTGATAAGCGGGATCGAGAATGTACATAATTGTTGAAATCAAACCGAATTCTACCCTGTCACATCAGGTCCCAGTTGTGCCCCATCGAACCACCAATGAGCCGACGCTACGCTTGTTCAGTGGATCCGAGTATTTTCAACCCAGATTCTACTTCCCCATACCGTGATCCAAATTATGGCGCCAATAATCACAGACTGTAAGATTTCTTGAAAGTTAAATTAAACTTAATCTGATAGTCAATCTCATCCAAATAGCCTCAATACAAAGAGAGATTGTTTGGTTCGAGTTTTGAATAGAGAAAACAAATCGATACTTTTAGATTACTTATTTTTATCTAAAAAATCTTAAAAAACATACCAGAAAAGTATGATCGAACATGTTCTTTTATAAAACTAGGGTTGCCAAAGAAGCACCGAGTGCATATCTCGCAGCTTTGTTTCTAAGAAGTCTGCTAAAAACAAGATTATTGCTCCAAAACGACTATTTCAACCGTTACATATTTTGCATTTTTTCATTCAAACCTGTTTGAACAAGTTTTTAGAAGAACTGTTGCAAGTAGGCTATGACTTATGTGTCTTGAAGAATTTGATGGACAAGATCACCTTGTTACGCTACCCGCACGTTAGTCCATAGTCCAAACTAATTATATACTGTTAGTTGATTCATTAACATAAATGTCCGAGAGTCAATAATACTTTAATTTTGGCTAATTTCATGCCTGAGAGGCTGAGATTAGCCAAAAAAATAAACATTTGGTTTGGTTTTAGAGTTGTTAATTGATCGAAAAGGCCAATATTAGAACCAGTCTCATTCCTTTAAAATTTAAGTGGAAGAACAGTATACTACTCATTCTCGACCCAAAGCTAATGAACTAGCTATGAGGCTCCCTTCTTGCCGCCAAGTTTTAGCAACAGTGAATTTTCCAAGTCAAGTTATAGCAAAGGGTATAATTGATGATATTTGATTCCAGCCAGGGTAAGAATGTTTTTTCATAACGGTGCATTTGTTAATAAACTATAAAATTAGGTTACTAGTGAATTTCTAAAAGTTGGTAGAAGGGGGGGGGGGGGGGGGGTAAGTTCTAGCAACAGTGTTTTGTGAAGCAACAAATTTGAGAACTTGAATTTGTAATTCACTTGACAACAATGAGAGAAGTAAATTACAAGACAAGTGTGCACACTACAAAAACAGCAACAACAAGAAGGCAAAATAATCAAAGAACTTGAAACAACAAAAAAATGGAAGGTAACACTACTTTTCTCAATCCTAAACCAACACAATCAACGCCTAAGAGGCAACAACAGCTTTCGTTGACACCGAAACTCACAGGCATGCGCGCAACTGAGAAATTGTTACCATCAGAGAATAAGAGTAAGAGGTATCCATCTTGAAAAGAACTCTGAGTAAATGAATACGCGCACCCCTTTCGTAGCTGCACTATTCGATCTTGCATACATTTTGTCATAGCAAGATATCATCATGTCTACTTACTTCCACCAAAAGCAGCAAACCTGGCAAAAGGGAAGAAAAAAAGAAGTACACGGAGATGTTTTCAGTAAATCAAATGAACGCGGGAGTGTAACATGACACCAGAACAGCTCAAATGGAGAGCAGAGAGCAAACCTTGACACTGTCATCAGCACGTTGTTGCCGCCTTGCATTGGCATATGGTGCTCCAGTACCCACACCAGCTGATGTTTCAGTCGAATTCCTGTCTTCTCGAGCTATGTTAAAAACTTGATTATAATTGTCAGGGTCAGGAATATCCCATTCGCTGAATTTCAGGACGAAGGTACCTCTATCAGGCTGCAAATGTACAAGTCAATTGTCAAAATCTTCCCCCAAAAGAAAAAAAAAGAGTAAGTAATGTTTTTTTGTAGAATACTTTAAGAATTAAGAAGAAAGAAAGAGTGAAGAAAAACTCACACTTTCATCGTCGCCTCGGCTAGCAGGTCTCCCTTTGGATCTCCCAGGAGTGCCATCATATGAGTTCTTTCTTTCCAAGGCAGGAGACCCATAACCTCTTCCACCCAACTTTGGTTAATGCTGTGGATGCATTAGTGTTAAGAAATATCTACAATATTATGAAAAGATTGAGACATTTTCCGTATCACAACGTTATCTAAAATAGTCGGTCAAAGACTATGATCAGATGCTACTAGAAACTAGGGAAACATCATGCCAACCAAATGATGATAGCCAAAATAGGTAAGAGCTAAGGGTAGGAGTACTACTACTAATTGTCCTTTTGCTTATTATTAAGCACCAAAACTGGACTGTGAAGTTAACTTTGATACTGGCGAAATGAACCGAAAAATTAAAACCTTTCTTAAGAAAAACTCTAGGGTTATTACAGTTCTAGAACAAGAACTTGACCTAAAACATAGACAACACAAGCAATTTCATATCAGAACGTGATCGGCGAAGGTGGATGAACCTACCGCTGCCATTTAACACCGCCGAGGACTCCGATGAAAGATTTAATGGAAGAGAAGAATACTGGACATGAATTCGGTCTGTTGGACTAAACCAATTCAACGAGAGCGAGCGATAGAGAGAGGGAGAGGGGGTTTTATGGAACACTAACCTGCGCCACTGATCGCGTTTGATCATTTCTCTAGACCAGTCTTTTTCTTCTTTCTTCTTCTCTGCAGGTTTCTTCTCTGATTATCGATTTTGATTGTTTCTCTGAAATTCAACAGAAAACATTCCATGCTGCAATGTCATGGGGCAAAGTAAATTGGTGACTGAACCAAGCCAGGAAATCATCTTTGCAATCTACCCTCGGTGACTTTTTCGCAAGTTGCTGACTTCATTTGGTTGTAAAATTTCATGATATTTAGTATTTACACTCTCTGGGTGTGGTTATCCGTCACTATAATAGTTTCATGATTGATGCACTCTCTTAGACTATGATATGACATAGTCAGGGACTCGGGGGTGTAAGTTTCTTGAAATTTGAAACACAAAATGGTCCCGAATTACTAATTGCACTATCACAAATGTAATGGACTTGTTTGGATGAGATAATTTAAGTGCGAATGTGAGATTATAGGTTGTTTGGGATGAAGGAAAATAAGTTTTAGACATAGTGCATATCCGGGTTCCAACCACTGGCGGAGTTAGGAAATCAAAATCGTCGGAACAAGAAATAAGTCAAACGGTAGAGTTGATAACATTTGATTCCAGCCGAGACAGGAATGCATTTATTATAAGGATGTATTTGTTAAAAAAGCTATAAAAATTGTGGTACTAGTGAAATTATCAAAAGTCTGGGGCAATTGCCCACCCTTGCCCCTTAACATCGGCCCTTGGTTCCAACTTCTGCCCTGTCACATCAGATACTAGTTGTGCCACATTGAACCACCAATGAGTTGACGCTACGGCTGTTTAGTGGATCCGAGTATTGTCAACCCAAATTCGACTTTCCCACACCATGATCCAGGTTATGGCGCCAATACAGACTGTAAGATATTTTGAAAATCAAATTAAACTTAATCTCATAGTCTGTCTCATCCAAATGGCTTCAATACAAGGAGAGATTGATTGGTTCCAGTCTGAAATATAGAAAACAAATCGCTACTTATAGAATAATTATTTTTATCTAAAAAACATACCAAAAAAGTAAAATCGATCATGTTTTTGATAAAAATATAGTTGTCAAAGAAGCACTGAGTACATATATCTCGCAACTTTGTTTCTGAGAACTCTGCTAAAAACAATATTATTGCTCCAAAATGACTGTTTCAACCGATACATATTTTGTATTATTCATTCACATCTGTTTAAACAAGTTTTTAAGAGAACATGTTGTTTCTAAGAAGTCTCCTAAAAACAAGATTATTGCTCCAAAATTGAGTGTTTCAACCTATACATATTTTGCATTTTTTCATTCCCATCTGTTTAAACAAGTTTTTAAAAGAACGTGTTGCAAGTAGGCGTGACTTGTGTATCTTGAAGAATTCGAATGGACAAGATCACCTTATTACGCTACCCGCACGTTAGTCCGGAGTCCAAACTACTTATATACTGATAGTTGATTTCATTTTAATGAAATTGAGAGTCAATGACATTTAAATTTTGGCTAATTTCATGCCTGTGAGAGGCTGCGATTACGACAGCTTATTAAACATCAAACAGTCAAGGAGTGGTTTCAGACAATCTTCATTGTTAAGATGGTTTGAGATTTGTTAATTGATCAACAAGGCCAAATGGCCAATATTAGAAATAGTTTTCAATTTAAAAAAATACAAATGTAAGAATACTATATACTGGTTATAAGGCTCCCTTACCATTGAGACAGCCGCCGAGTTCTAGCAACAGTGCAAAGCAACAAATTTGAGAAAGAACTTGAATAAATTTGAGAAAGAACTTGAATTTGTATTGACTTGAGAACAAGGAGAGAAGTAAATTACAAGACTAGTTTGCACCCAGCTGAGGATCCAAGAAAATAACAACAACTATGACTCTTGTCACACCAAGCCCCCACTACAACAACAGGAACAACAAAAAGGCAAAAATAATCAAAGAACTTGAAACAAAAAAAATGGCAGGTCACAGTGCTACTTTCAATCCTAAACCGAAACAATCAACCCCTAAGAAGTCTGCTGAGAGGCGACAACAGTTTTCGTTGACACTGAAATTCACAGGCATCTTGAAAAGAATTCTGAATGAATACACACACACCCATCGCAGCTGAACTATCTGATCTTGCATACATTTTGTCATAGCAAGATATCATCATGTCTACTTACTTCCACCAAAAGCAGCAAACCTGGCAAAGGGGAAAATAATTTACAGTAAATAACATGAAAGCTGGAGTGTAACATATCAGCAGAACAACTCAAATGGAGAGCAAAGAGCAAACCTTGACACTGTCATCAGCAGATTGTTGCCGCCTTGCATTGCCATATTGTGCTCCAGTACCTAGACCAGCGGGAGTTTCAGTCGAATTCCTGTCTTCTCGAGCTTTGTTAAAAACTTGAGTGTAATTGTCCGCTGCTGCAGGGTCAGTCACATCCCACTCGCCAAATTTCGGGAGGACAGTACATCTATTAGGCTGCAATGTACAAGTCAATGTCAAAATCTTTGTCCATAAAGAAAAGAAGTCATGTTTTCATGTTGTGACCATATAAACAAATTCTCGCACATATTACAACTCATGCACCTCTAGTCAGCTAATTCTATTTTCCTATTCCTTTCCTTGAAGGAAACCTAAATAATGCCAGGAGCCATCTCGGAGACGGTAGTTATAAGAAACCATCCCCAACAAAATTAATTATACCAATTCGCTAACAAAATGGCCCTTTGAAGGAATTTTGAAGCTACCCAAGGATACCCCACCTTAGACTACAAGGGACTAAATAGTGAAAGATGTGTCAGAAATTCATCTTCAGCAAGAAAATATGACATGCTGCGTTCAAGATGCTCCAGTAAGTTTCGTGCATCAGTCAGTTCCACAAGCAAATAAGAACTACCTAGAGCATTTGAAAAGGGAATGAAAATGTGGGGGGGTTTGAATTGGGTCATACTACATCCTTGTTTCTTTGTGGGTATCTTTCTTACCATACTAGTTAATTGCTTATTCAGTGCTTCAGACAAACTAGAAAGATGGCAGAAATTCATGTAACCAAATGAAGCCATACCGGACTCCAGGATAAAAGCTAATTGTAGAATACTTGAAATGAAACGGGAAGTGTGAAGAAAAACTCACAGTTTCATCGCCTCGGTTAGCAGGTCTCCCTTTGGATCTCCCAGGAGTGCCATCATATGAGTTCTTTCCATCCAAGGCAGGAGACCCATAACCTCTTCCACCCAACTTTGGCTGATACTGTGGATGCATCGGTGACCGCTCGATGCTATGAACTGATCCAGCACTTGGTCTAGCTGTCCTACCAGAATTTGAGCCACGACCACCTTGCTGTTGCTGTGGTGGTTCACCAGAAGTTCTCCTTCCCAGATTATCATCTTCCTTGCTGTATCGACGCTCATGTGCTGGCCGTGCTGCACCTCTCCCAGTTCCAACTCGTTCTGCTTCTGGTTCATTTCTGTTCCTAGATGGAGGAGCTTGAGGTGGAGGCCCACGGTTGGCAAACAAATCTGGATTTTGTTGGGGGTCATTTGGGTTTATCATCCTCCCATCAGTTCTACCCTTACGAGCCTTGTCGAAGACGACTGTGTAAGGAGTGTTGTTGGCAGCTTCCCAGTTTCCAAACTTGGGTACATGTGGACGATTCTGCAGTTATAACAAGAAATTAGTACACTACAATACTACATTAGGTATTTATGCAATGAATTATGTCACTACTAGTAGAATGCCATCAGTATACAATCATGAAATACACCAGATTTGCGACAACACTAGACTGCTAGAGACGAGAAGGTTGTTAGATCAAAAGGAACAAACCCTCTAATCAACTGGGAATAAACTGTGATAAGGATTGAGGGATACCACCGAGGATCGCTCATCAGATTCGGATGAAGAAAGATCTCAGTGCTAAAATTGTCATGATTCCATGAACATAGTACTTTAGGGAAGAAAGCATTGGTCCTTGTTCTTGAATGGGTTAAAGCTGGAATGTGGTAACTGAATACATTTACGATTTGTTTTGTAATATACTTCCATCAAATATAAGCTTTATGCCTTGATTTGCCAATGGTCAAAACTAATCAAAGACCAAGCACAATTTGCCCATATGCGCATTAACCAGAAGGGATTGAATCTCTTACTTTCACAGGGTATAAATGGCAGCATAACAAAGTATGAATTGAATTTGGAAACTGTGTCACAGGGTTTGATATGGAGTACAATTTGGCTAATGAATCATGATTCGAGCGAACATCCCAATCGTATAAGAGAGGAGGTAACTAGTGAATGTATGACATCATGGAGTTCCAAGAAAAAATGTTTAGTTTCATCATTATAGCTTTATTGGCCAAACAACCATAAGTACTCCCCGCAGGGCAAGAACATTTACAAGACTATAATCAGATACTACAAGCTAAGGAAACATCATATTAATCAAATTATAATAGCCTGATAATAGGTAGGAGTACTGCTATTAATTGCCTTTTTGCTTCACTAGTATTAAGCACCAAAATGAAATTGGCTAGTGGATAGTCCGTAAAATTAACTTTAATACTAGTGGAATCACCCTAAAATCAAACCTTTCTTAGTCATTGATACTCGTAGTGGAATTGACCTAACAATTCAAAGCTTTCTTAAGAAAAAAACACTAGGGTTACACAGTTCTGAATGGCAAGAACAAAATTTTCAACCTAAAACATAGACAGCAGAAGCAGTTTCATATCAGGATATGATCGGAGAAGGACAAGTGAGCTTACCGCCGCCATTTAACACCGGCGAGAGGGCTATGAAGGAAAATTGAACTGCAGAGAAGAACGTTGTGGAGGTGATTACTCGGTACCTGTTGAACAAAACCAATTCAACGAGAGAGAGATGAGGAGGGAGATTGAGAGAAGCAAGAGGAGAGAGGGAGAGGGGGGTGGGTATTTATGGAAGACTAACCTGCGCCAGCGTTCGCGTTTGACCATTTCTTCAATATCTCTTCTTTCTCTCTCTCTAGACTAGTCGTCTTCTGCTTCTTCTTCTCTCCAGGTTTCTTCTTCTACTGGTACTACTTGTCGATTTGGACCCTTTCTCTGAAATTCAACATTCCATGTTGTAATGTCATGGGACTGCTCGACCCGGACCCGACCCGTTTTTCAGATTCTTTTTTTAAGGAGTTACACCCCTAAAGTGTGGCCAATTACCACGAAGTTACACTGTGGTTTGGGTAATACCCCAACCACACCCCGTTAGCCCAAACTTGTGATTAACACATGGCTACCTCGCATTATTTTTGGACACTTTTACCCTTAACAATGCTTGAATGACATTATCGTCAACTTTTCTTCTTCTACTTCATTTTCTTCCTCCTTCTAAATCAAACACCCTTGCACACCAACACTGCCGCTGGTGACGGACCTAGGGGGTGGCCGGCAGGGGTTGCGATCCCTCCAAGATTCTGAAAAATTCACAAAACGCCCTTATAATTGCGTGAGATATAATAAAAAAACTACATCTTGACCCCTTCCAAAACATAATATTTATGTTTACTTCTTTTTAAATTTCAAATATTGACTTTAAAACTCCCAGAGCATCTCCAACCCATTGCTTTTTCCCCTCCCCCTCCCCCTCCCCCTCCCCTCACGGGCCCACCATTTCCCCCCTCCCCCTCCCCCTCCCCTTCCGCCAAACTACTAATCGTCTCCAACTCATTTCTTTCCCCCCACCCAAAAAATTAATTTGTAATATATATTTAATGATTTAAAAATGAATTATTAATACCATAAAAAGTGAATGCAAAATTGTTTACCAATATATATATATACACACACACACATACACACAAAAAAGATGTTAATAATAATAACAATGATATATTTTGTATTGATATCATTGAATAAATTCGACATTTTTAACAGTATTTTTTAATTATTGAAATTATAATTGTTAACAGTAATAGATAACGATGACTTTCTGTAAATATACTTTCCAATAATCATGAATACATTATTAATTTTAAAAAATAATACAAAATAAAATTTATTAATCATAATAATAAAATACATAATATAATCACAAAATAGTAGTATGTGTAATTAAAATTATCAAATAATCAATTAATTAATCATTCCATGTAGGGGGAAGGGGAGGGGATGTCCATGGGGAAATCCCCCCCTAACCATCCCTCACCCAAGGCAAAATTTATCCCCATAGCACCCCCTCCCCCTCCCCCTCCCCCCATGGGGTTGGACATGAACCGTATTTTTATACGATTTTTCCCTTCCCCCTCCCCCTCCCCCCATGGGGTTGGAGATGCCCTAAGAATAGAACATATGTTGGTCCCTCCAACATCAAAATCTGGCGTCCGTCACTGACTGCCACCAACCAACCAACCAACCATCACCGCCACCAATGGAATCATGTCAGTCTGTCACACACTAATACAATGGAAGATAACGGTGTATTCTCTAACATTTTTCATTTTTTAAGTTTGTTTTACCAAATTAATGTTTTACGGCCAGATATAGGGCTGCTATATATTCTCTTTAATATAATACTAATTAAAAACAAGTTAATGTTTTACGTACTCAATTATAAATGGTAAAGGTAATTATTTTATTATAATTTATTTTTCTTAAACTCACGTGTATTTTATATTAGTATGATTGTGTTTATGAGTTTACTGCTTTTGCCATAATGTGCACACTCGTTAAGTTGTAAATGAGTGCTAGCTAACATGATAAGTTTATATATAGTCACTTCACTTCATCAGGTATAAAGTTTCTTGAATTATAATAAAATGAGATAAATACTTCTATTAAGGCACTGTTTGTTTGCGTAATTCACCGAGGAGCTGTGATTGACTTTTGACTTATTTGGAGGGGGTGGGTGGTCCTCGGTTGCTCGTTTAATGTAATCCCACTACACCTCAATGTTGTAAAATATTTAATTCCCCAAGTACTACACACACTTGTTAGTTTTTAATCAGTCAATGAACAAACAAGTGGTCTACCAAGTTATAATCTTAAGTTGGTTGAGTTTGATGGTGGGAGAACAAAAATATGGGTTTGATGGTGGGAGAACAAAAATGTTTTGCTTCATTCGGGCTTTTCTGAAAATCAAACAAGACGGGCAAAATGTAAAATTTACATGTAAATTACTGTGTATAGGATAGTATTTTTTTCATTGTTAACAGCCGATATGTCACAACTAATAATTAAAAATTAGAGATTTGGAGACATACAAATCGTCGAAGTAAGTCGTTACTCTGTTAGCGCAATGTTCTTTCTTATGTAAATGCTAAAGAGGTGATGTTAGTCTTTGACAAAATTGTTTTATGTGCCAATGCCGTGACATCAAGATACAAGACATGTTCAAATTTCAAAGCCCCTAACTAATTCGATGTGTCTAAAATATTTGTTGTCTATTCTTCATTCATTAACTAAAACAAACAACTACTAATACATATGGTGGGACATAGTTAACCAATATTTTTTTAATAGTTAACTACGATTAAGTTGGACTAAATTTGATTTATTTCCAACTAAGCGCGTAGCACAAAGTTACACGTAAAAGTTGCGTGCAACAAACTGTAAGCTAAATAAATCAACAAATGTTTTTATCAAATTATTCTTCCTACATATTTCTTCCTTTTATAAGCATATTGGTTCACTCATCTCACTTTCGATTATGCAAGTTGTCTTTTTCTTTTTTTCTTTTCGAGAATATTAGCTTTCTAGTTTATAGAGGGTATGTAAGTGTCATTTTGACAAAGTATTATGTTGGGCATTTGCAATATTATGTCTTAGCTGAAGGACTTGTATGCAATTTAGTAGATAAATATATAGATGTAATCAGTGGCAGAGCTAGGAAATCAAGTCAGTCGGGGAAAAATTCACGAAGTCAAAAATCAAAGTCAACAATTAAAAGTCAAAAGTCTCATAGTAAACGGTTGAACATATTGTTATATAGCAAGATGTTAATTTTTTTTGCAAATGTTCCAATTGGTGTAGTGGTTAAGGATTTTGCTTACAAGTTGGGTGGTAATGGGTTCGATTCTCACAAAGTGTACATTAATTTTTTTAGAAAAGGAAAAAATAATCGAAAAAGTATCTTGAGAGTGAAGAGATTACTTAACCACTGAAACCACTGGGCGGTTTAAAATTTTAGGGGGGCAAAATTATATATTCTAAACATTAAAGTCATTAAAAATCAATAAAACTGGGAGTACTAATAGAAATTTTCAAATTTCAGGGGGGGGGGGGGGCAACTGCCCCCTTGCTCCTATGTAGGTCCGCCCCTGGATGTAATACCTAACTGAATTATCAATCTGAATGAATATTTTGAGGGTGAGTTTGGGAATGTTTCTACCGCACAACTGCTTTCCGACAGCAGAAGCAGTTTTAGTGTTTGGTAAAAATAAAATTTCTACTTGTCCGGACAGTTTCTGTTGTCCCACAACAACTTTCAGGAAGCAAGGGGGAGATGCTTTTCCAGAAAGTGCTTTTGATTAATTTATCTACAACCGATTTTAACCTTACAATTTCTTAAAATATCAATAGTTATGTTTATGGAAATGACACGTATCATATATTTTTTTGTCATTTTACTCTCTCACAGCAACTTCACAGTTGATTTTACCAAACACAAAATTACTATATCAATATTTCACAGCAGCTTTTACGTACTATTTACCAAACAATATTTCATCAAGAATTCATAGCAACTTTTCCACAGTGTTTTCACACAGCAACTTTCTAGCACCCCACAGCATTCCCAAACTAGCCCTTTGTAGGATTTTCTGTTCACTAAACTTTTCCAAAAATTAATAGGAGCAAATGAGCAAAATGTCTAGTTTTAAAAGTGGGTACAAATAATCGAATTAACATATTTCCCGGAACTAAACACCCGCATTGTCACAGGAAGATATCATGTGTGCTCACTTCCACCACCACCACAAAAAGCAAGAAACCTGGTAAAGGATAAAAAGAAGGTTACGTTACACAAAGATTACAGTAATAGGATGAAAAACAGCAGGAGATTAACATACACCATTAGAACAACTCAAATGGAGACCAGAGAACAACAAACCTACCTTGACACGGTTGTTCTTAAAATGTGGATCCCTCCCTGGGGGAAATGATGCTCCATGAGCCCTCCCTGGGGGAAATGATGCTCCATGAGCTACACGGTCCTCTCGAACTTTGTTAAAAATGTGAGCATAATCGTCAGCTGATGCAGGGTCAGTCACATCCCATTCGCAAAATTTTGGGAGCACGGTAAC
This sequence comes from Linanthus parryae, assembly GCA_023055425.1. Taxonomy (NCBI): domain Eukaryota; kingdom Viridiplantae; phylum Streptophyta; class Magnoliopsida; order Ericales; family Polemoniaceae; genus Linanthus; species Linanthus parryae. The sequence continues at coordinate 145,756,626 of JALGPY010000004.1, forward strand.
TCTGTTAGGCTGCTGCAAATGTAGAAGAAGTCAATACCCAAAGCTTCACCAGAAGGACAAAAGAGTAATTCATGTTTTCAAGTTTCCATATATTTCTGCCAAAAACAAGTTTCCATATCCATATCCATATCCATATCCACACACACACACTGACACACATTGGTTTCGTGTAAGGAAAGGACAGATTAATCTGATAAGTATAAGGAGCCATCTCAGAGACGGTAAGTATAAGAAACCATCCCCAACCAAATGAAGTAAACCAGATCGCTAATAAAATAGTTTCACCTCGTTTGTACGGTTCGGAAGCCAGAATGTTTCTCCAGGGTAGACGACTGAGCGTATGTGGTTATCCCTTTTTAATAAACTTTGCAACAGTTTAAGAAATTCTGAAGCTACACAAGCAAGGGCGGATCTAGATTTTGTGTCAGTAGGGGCTAAATTTTAAAATTTTAAAAATATATTATTTCGATGAATAAACATAAATAGTGGGAGTTATAGCTTGATTTCAGTGGGGGCTATTAGGCAAAACACAGGGTCAAAATGTAGTTTTTAAAAATTAAGTGGGAGCTCTCCTCCCTACATGGATCCGCCCTTGTACACAAGGATCCCCACTTTCGTTGCCTAAAAGTGGCTAAATAGTGAAAACTGTGCCAGAATATCCTCCTCAGCATATTGCTGGAAAATAAAAATAAAAGAAGTTGACATTCTGCTCTGAGTTGGTCCAGTTAGTTTCATGCATCAGCCAGTTCCAAGAGCAGATATGAACTTTCTAGAGCATTCGAAAAGGGAAGGAAAATGTGGAGGATTTAATTGGTGGCAATACATCCTCAGTTCCTCACTTCTTTGCGGATATCTTTCTTGGAAGCTAATTACGCTTTCAGAGAATCAGAAAAACCATACATGTCTCCAGGATAAAGGTAATTGTAGAATACTTTAAGATGAAGCTGGAAGAGAGATTGAAGAAAAACTCACAGTTTCATCATCGCCTCGGCTAGTAGGTCTCCCTTTGGATCTTCCAGGACTGTCATGGCTACTATTGAATGAGCTTTTACCTTCCAAGGCAGGAGATCCACTGCCTCTTGCACCCAAGTTTGGTTGATGCTGTGGATGCGTTGGTGACCACTCAATGTTATAAACTGATCCAACTCGTTCTTCTGGTTCAGTTATGTTCCTAGATGGAGGAGATTCAGGTGGAGGCTCACGCTTGGCAAACATATCTGGATTTTCTTGGGGGTCATTTGGGTTTATCATCCTCCCATCAAATTTACCCTTACGAGCATTGTCGAAGACGGCTGTGAAAGGAGTGTTGTTATCAGCTTCCCAGTTGCCAAACTTGGGTATGTGTGGACGATTCTGCAACTATAACAAGAGATTATGTATTTATGCGACGAACTATTTCTCTACTAGTAGCATGGCAATAAAATGACAAAGTTGATAGAATGTTACATCTAAGATACATTTTCTAATATACTTTCTGTTGAATAACTTCATTTCCCGATGTTCGAAACTGATCAAAGACCAAACATAGTCAGCATGACAAAGTATGATTGAAGTTGGAAACTTTGTAACAGTGTTTGATATGGAGTTAGATTAGTATCCCAAGTTCAACCCTTATATAAGAAAGGAGGTAACTAGTGAATCTATTATTGTATACCCCATCATGAAGTTCCATGAAAAATGTTCAGTTTCATCCTTACTAGATAGATTCATATGCCTAACATACATACATACAAACACTCCAGAGGGCAAGAAAATTTAAAAGTCTAGATGAGTAGGGAAACATCATACTATCATACCAATAAAATGATGTATGGAGTACTCAATTCTATTATAAACTGATTTACTGTTATGAAGAATTAAACTTACTTATGGATAGTCCAAAAAAACAACTCTGATAGTACCTAGTAGTGGAATCAACCTAAAAATCAAAACTTTCTTAAGAAAAACTCAAGGGTTTTCACAGTTGTTAATGGCTCGAACAATATTATCAGAATAGATACTGGAGAAGGGACGATGGACTTACTGCCGCCATTTCTCACCGCGGAGGACTGTGAATCAACAACTGAATACTAGCAGCGAAGAAAAATTGAAACATGTTAGCAATTGGTGCGCCCATGTGGGGTGCCCAATGCAATTAACATAACCTTATGGGGTTAGTTGCACTAATACATAAACTAGAGGGGTTAGTAGCTAAGGCTCAAACCCTAGGGGTTTATGTGCAAACTTAGGAGAAGTTTTGCCTATATAAGGAGGCAGCCTCCTACATATTATATAGCTATTCTACACAGTAAAGTAATTCTGTCTAGATTCATACTAGTTGTAGAGAACCCTAGTCTCTCTCCAACTTCATCCAAGGAGGTGGAACGTGGTGTGGAAATCAGTGTTCGTCCTCGAGATTCGCACTCGATTGGTGGGAGCAAGATCAAGGAGTAGGCGCGTGAAAGCAAGCAACACAACGATCATCCGCTGCACTAAGGAACTTAGGAAGACAAGGTAAACACATGAATATTCCGCTTTAGTTCATGTTGTTGATCTGAGCATGTTAGATCCTTCCTGCCCTTCATTGGTATCAGAGCCATAGGCTTACTTTTCGTGCCTCGATAAGCGTTCCCGAACCTGTAATAAAAATCGCGTTTCTGAATTTTCATAACCAGTAGACGAAACCTATATGGTTAGGTAGGGTTTTTCACGAGGATTCCAGATATATAAATTTTATATTTTTTGGATTTACGGTGAATTAGTTATGAATTTTTCAAAGTTTCGGAACAGTATTAATCTGGACTGCTAGATCCAATAATTAGAACACGGTTTTCAAAAACTTGTTAAAATTGGATTTTGACCACATAATAGGGATCAGGACGAATAGACGATCACGGGAAAATTTTTCTCGTCGCGATCGGAGCACGGGAAGGCGGCGCGTGGGCTTCACGCGCCACCGACGCCGCCCCCACGCGCGGCCACGCGCCGCCACGCGCCGCACGCGCCCAAGGGCTGGCGGCGGCTGCTGACGTGGCCCTAGGGCTGACGTGGCAGATGACGTGGCGGTACCACGTCAGCAAGTGGCTGACGTGGCGATGACGTGGCAGCCACGTGTCAGCTGACGTGGCAGCTGACGTGGCGATGACGTGGCGGGCTGACGTGGCAGCTGACGTCAGCATAGGTGCTGACGTGGCATGCCACGTGGCATGCTGACGTGGCACATGGCCGACGTTAGCGCGTGGCGGAGGCGGACGCGCCCACGCGCGGCGGCGCGTGAGGGCGCGTGCGGCCTCCTCCCGCCGTCATTTTTCGTCCGGTTTTTTCCTAGGGACTCCAAATTAAATTTCCTATTTTATGGGTATTTTTTCATAATTTTTGGAGCGACGGAAAATTTTAGTAATTTCCAGATTAATTAATTAGTGTTTAGCACACTTCCCGAGGCAGTTTGACGACCTTAAACACACTGTTTTGAGCCCAAATTTTTTCTGGAGACTTAGGTCAGTTTTCCCTACGTTTTGCCATAGGTGGTGAGACCCTAAGTGGTAGGGAGCAATTTTCGATCTTTTTAGTTGATTAGATTATTGCTTATTAATTTCCAGTAATTATTGCTTAATTCCGGAAATTTCCAGAAAATTACAGTATGTTTATTATATTGTTATACATGCTGTTGTGGGTTGAATGGATGTGTTTGGTGCATGGATGTGGCATAGATGTTTTATATTTTGGTTTTGGTTTTGGTTTTTGAATATGTAATCAAAATACGGCCTGCGTGTCGTGCCTCTCTATACTCTAGTGTCTTCTCTTCTCATCCACTCGCCTCTATGAGGTTACTTCTTATTAGAAATAAGATAGTTAGTAAAGATTGAAGATTGAAGCTTCAAGAGAGGTGGCCAAACCAAAAGCTATGGCGCAAGGTGCATGGAGCAATTAGACGGTCTAATGGAGCCTCAAGCTTGGAGTCCTCGAGTAGGCGAGATGGCGTGAGATGGAGTTCAGGACTTGCTCAAGAAGTGCTCTCAATAGTGGGAGTGCACCTTAGGGGCCACATCCATTGCATATTTATTTATGCTTGTGCTTGTTTTATGTTATAACTGCGTGTGATTGGATATATATGTGTTTAACCTCGCATGCTAAAGAACTAAAACAAAAGAGCTCACATGATGACATGATTAAAATTGATAGGAAATCACAAGTGATGAGATTTGATTCCTAGGATATACGCTAGGTTTTGGTGGAGTCCTTGTGAGGAACTATTGAGATTAATCGATGTCACATGTTACTTAGGAGCTAAAGCAAAGCTAGTAACTAATATCCACTATGTCTCACGTTTTTCAGTAATGTCGAAATCATCTAGTCTCATTGCCGATTCTGCTAAAGCTGTTAAGCTTAATGGGGACAACTACGATATGTGGAGCCGTCGTGCTATGTACTACATGTTAGACATAGATTTGTCCGAACATCTCCAGACAGAAAGGGTCGAACCCGTGATGAATGAGGCCCGACCGCTTGTGGAACATGAGCGGGACCTAGCTGCTTTTCATAAGTGGGAAGCAGCGGATAGGAAGGCCTGTTACAATCTTCTATGTATGATGGAAGATGACCTCATCAGGGAGTTCGAAAATTCTGCCACAGCAAAGGAGATGTGGGAATCGATCAAGAGCAAGTATGGATCCACTTCCATCACCAAGCTGCGAGTCTTGAGAATGAGGTTCGACTCATATCGCATGAAGCCTGAGCACACAATGACTCAGCATTTGAGGGCTATGGCCTTCATGATCAGAGAGCTGATTGCAGCCGGTCGTAACTTATCTGATGAAGAGCAAGTACAAGCGGTACTACGCTCTCTGCCACGCTCATGGGATCACATGAAGCGAGACATGACCCATAATATGGATGTCAAGACGCTTGAAGATGTCAAGCGTCACCTGCTGTTGGAATCTGAGCGGATTGAGGCCGCCAAGTCCAATGGTGAGGTGATGGTGGCGGAGACTCCAAATTCTAAAGCGGACAAGCCACGCAAGAATTGGAAGAAAGCAGATAAGAAAGACAAGGGTAAAGGGAAATCCGTTGGGGGCCCTAAACCCAAGATCAACAAAGGCGCTGGTGGGAAGAAGAGCCGAAGGGTTAGGAACTTGGCAAGGGTCTTGTGCTTCAACTGCCAGAAGAAGGGTCACTTTGCTCGTGATTGCGCCGAGCCAAAGGTACACTATAATCCAAACTCTGACTGTTATGTTATAAGTCAAGTTTATATTGCTGATTCCCCTAATGTGTGGGTATTGGATTCAGGTGCGAGTGACCACCTAGCATGTGACCGAGACGCGTGCACGGATTATAGGCGAGTACCAGTGGGCAGTAGAAGAGTGTACATGGGGAACAACTCTTTCGTTGATGTGGTGGGCATTGGCACATATCAGCTGAAGATGAAGTCTGGAAAGACGCTTGTTCTTCATGACGTTTTATACGCTCCTGATGCACGCAAGAACTTAGTTTCAGTTTCTAGACTTTTGGATTTGGATTTTAGACTTGTTTTTGAGGGTAGTTTTGCCAAACTGTTTGTTGGCAACTCATGTTTTGGTACTGGTTATATTTCTCGTGGTTTATTTTATTTAGACATTGTTGGTTCTAGCATTGATGATGTTTATGATTCTCGTTCATATATTACATCTTCTAGTGATGATGATGCCACTAGATGGCATGCTAGATTGGGACATATAGGACAGGACAGGATAAACAGGCTAGCTAAGGCAGGCCTACTTGGAGATATGCCCAAGATATCATTACCTGTATGTGAGTCTTGTCTTGCAGGAAAAGCTAAACGCAAACCGTTCGGTAAAGCAGTAAGGGCTACTGAGCCTTTACAACTTATTCATTCTGATGTTTGCGGTCCATTAAATGTTAGAGCTAGACATGGTGCTCGCTATTTCATCACATTCATAGATGATCACACTCGTTTTGGTTATGTGTATTTGATGGCACATAAATCTGAAGCGCTAGGGTGCTTCAGAAAATTTCTACAAGAGGTAGAGAACCAACTGGACAAAAGAGTTAAGGCTCTTAGGACAGATCGAGGGCGTGAATATCTATCTGAGCAATTTAAGGAGCTCTGTGAGACTAAAGGAATAGTGAGGCAGTTAACTATTCCCTTCACACCGCAGCAAAATGGTGTAGCGGAAAGAAGGAATAGAACACTGTTAGAGATGGTTCGTAGTATGATGGCAAATGCGAATCTGCCTATCTCCTATTGGGGAGATGCATTGATGACTGCCACATACATACTGAACCGTGTGCCCACCAAGTCTGTAGCCACAACCCCTTACGAGATGTGGACCAAAAGGCAACCCGAATCGGGTCACCTTAGGCCATGGGGGTCGGCCGCCTATGTACGTAACGTCTCCCATGTTCATGGGAAATTGGGTGCTAGAGGAAAGAAGTGCATCTTCATACGGTACTCTGAGCACTCTAAGGGTTACGTATTCATAGCGCAACAGCCGGATGGTAGTCTAACAGAGATGGAATCGCGAGATGTAGAATTTCTCGAGAGAGATTTTCCTAGTCAGGGAGAAGCACGTGGAGATGGTATTCTCTACGAGGAAGAGGAACCACTGGATGACACTCAGTTCTCCACAGACCTACAGGGAACAGTCCCTATGGATCTTCAGAACAGTGGGAGTGACTTGCCTAGTGAGCAGCCCATCATATATGATGATGAAGCTGAAGAAGAACCCTCTTTGCGTAGGAGCGCTCGTGGGAGCGTGCCCCGTCGACGATTTGACATCGAAGGGGAGGCCATGATGGTCACCACGCAAGAAGATGATGAACCTAGGACATTGTCTGAAGCTCTCTCATCCCCTGACAAGAAAGAATGGAACATTGCTTTACAAGAAGAACTGGAGTCAATGAAAACCAATCATGTTTGGGATTTAGTTGACTTGCCTCCTGGACGAAGGGCCATTGGAAACAAATGGGTTTTCAAGGTCAAAAGGAAGGCAGACGGAAGCGTTGAGAGGCATAAGGCCCGGCTAGTGGCGAAAGGCTACACCCAACAACAGGGTGTGGATTACGAGGAGACGTTCTCACCGGTTGTGAGAATTGCCTCCATTCGTCTTATACTTGCAATAGTGGCTAGCATGGACTTGGAACTACATCAAATGGATGTTAAGACTGCATTTCTCAATGGAGAACTAGATGAGGAGATCTATATGGCTCAACCGGAAGGTTTCGAGAAGAAAGGTCAAGAGCACAAAGTGTGCAAACTGATTAAGTCCATATATGGACTGAAGCAGTCCTCAAGACAGTGGTATTTGAAGTTTCATCAAGACATTGTGGCATATGGCTTCACAATGGTAGATGAAGACCACTGTGTGTATGTCAGACGCTCCGGAAAGAAGTTCATGATACTGTCATTATATGTAGATGACATACTACTAGCCTGCAATGATAAAGGAATGCTCGGAACTACCAAAGGGTGGTTATCCTCTCGTTTTTCAATGAAGGATATTGGAGAAGCGAGTTACATCCTTGGGATAAAGATCCTAAGGAACCGCTCTAAGAGACTTCTTGGCTTGTCTCAAGAGACATATATCAAGAAGATACTTGAACGGTTCCAGATGATGGACTCCAAGCCATTCGAGACTCCCATTGCACATGGCGAGAAACTCAGCCTTGAAATGTGTCCCAAGACCCAACACGAGAGAGACCAGATGGCCAAAGTACCCTATGCAAGTGCTGTCGGAAGTTTAATGTACGCAATGATGTGTACAAGGCCCGACATATGTCATGCTGTCGGTTTAGTTAGCAGATATCAGTCTGATCCCGGTGTTGGACACTGGAAGGCTGTTAAGAGGATTCTCCGATATCTCAAAGGGACTAAGGATTACGTGTTAAGCTACCGAGGCTCTGAGCTAAGGCTCATTGGCTACAGTGATGCTGACTGGGGTGGGGACCTAGACGCACGTAAATCGACCTCAGGCTACGTCTTCATGCTGGGTGGAGGAGCCATCACATGGCACAGTAGCAAGCAGACTTGCACTGCCTTATCAACCATGGAAGCTGAATACGTTGCCTGCTCCGCGGCAGCGCAGGAGAGTGTTTGGCTGAAGAGATTTCTGGTCAGCTTAGGAGCGGTTGACGAACCAAGACCAGTAACGCTTCGTTGTGATAGTATGTCGGCCATAGCTTGTGCTAAAGATCCGAAATACCACAGCAAGGCCAAACATATTGAGATAAAGTACCACTTCCTTAGGGAAGTAGTAGCTAAGGGAGATATCACTCTAGAGCATATTCCTACGAATCAGATGTTAGCTGATCCAATGACCAAGCCTCTTCTTAAGGCTACTTTTGTTGGTCATACTAGGAATATAGGGTTAGGCAAATGGAACTAGATGTCAGACTGATTAAACATTTTGAGACATTGATTGATTGGATATTAGGAATGGATTTGTTTATTTATGCTGCATGTTATTATGATACGTGTATGATATGTTACATTTCCTGTACTAGCTTAGAGCATGTCACACAGACACTAAGTTGGCTCACTCACACGAGCAACTGCCTTCGCAGTATCCTGGATATGTCTGGGTGTGGCGGAAGATGAGACGGAATCCAGATAAGCGCTGAAGGCCTACGATATGATATGATATGCCTTCTTCATATGAGCATATGGTCTATGATAAGAGCTTGAAGTCTATCAGTAGTGCTAGGAGCCTGTCAGACGGATCCAAATGTCGCATTGGAAATAAGTTCCAAGCTGAGATCGGTTATGGCCAATCGAACATGGTTACTACCCCGAACCATGTATAGTCTGTGTAGAAGAAGCCAGATGCGAGAGCTGATAAATGATCACAACCGTGTGACATGGCAGCACTCGGGCTGGTGGCCATAAGGGCTACCGGATAGACATCTGCATAGTGGTCCTTTTGCAAGGATAAGACATGCGCTCTCATCAGAGTGTAAACACTATGGCGCATATTTCCCCTTGAATAATGCGCGCTTATGAGTGACCATGAGGTGATGAGTAGAATTAGTCCCTGGGATTCCTCATCGTGTGAGCCTCGTCGATCGTATGAGAATGATCGACACTGTATACCCTTTGTACTTACGTCTGTGTCATGAGGAGACGGGTCGGTGGTGCTACTTTGGCGTGACACCTTACGGCTATGGATGATTCGGCCTTCCGGACACTGCTGGGAAAGCAGCTGAGCCGAATCTGAGTGACACATGTATGTAAGGAAAGATTCTCGTTGCATCGCTCTTTATTATCTTTCATTGGGCCCACCTGCAAGATCTTATGGGATCGTGTAGGATATGAAAATATAAAGGAGATGTGGACTCATTGGAGCATGGCCTTCGGGACAAGGCAGGTGCTCATGATCCACGAGATGACAATCGGAGGAATCTGGGGGATACGAGAGTTACGGAGAGCATTATCACTGTTTTATGTTTTAAGGGTGCCTTCCTGCGCTGGCTATACGAGTTTGGTATGTGGATCTCCCGAGAGGGTGCCTTCCCATGCTGGCTATACGAGTTTGGTGTACGGATCTCCCGAAATGCAGGTACTCTCACCGGTCACACGCCACGGCCACACAATACTCTTTTGTAGATGATAGAAAGTTGGAGATTGATGGAGACTGGATGAATTGTGAAACCCCACTGTGCGAGTGGGAGATGTTAGCAATTGGTGCGCCCATGTGGGGTGCCCAATGCAATTAACATAACCTTATGGGGTTAGTTGCACTAATACATAAACTAGAGGGGTTAGTAGCTAAGGCTCAAACCCTAGGGGTTTATGTGCAAACTTAGGAGAAGTTTTGCCTATATAAGGAGGCAGCCTCCTACATATTATATAGCTATTCTACACAGTAAAGTAATTCTGTCTAGATTCATACTAGTTGTAGAGAACCCTAGTCTCTCTCCAACTTCATCCAAGGAGGTGGAACGTGGTGTGGAAATCAGTGTTCGTCCTCGAGATTCGCACTCGATTGGTGGGAGCAAGATCAAGGAGTAGGCGCGTGAAAGCAAGCAACACAACGATCATCCGCTGCACTAAGGAACTTAGGAAGACAAGGTAAACACATGAATATTCCGCTTTAGTTCATGTTGTTGATCTGAGCATGTTAGATCCTTCCTGCCCTTCAAAACAAAATCAATTCAGCAAGAGAAGGAGAGGGGTATTTATGAAACCCTGCACTGCGCCAGCGATCGAGTTTGACCATTTCTTCGTCTTCGTCGTCGTATCTGCAAGTCAGCATTCTCTCTCCCTCTCTACTCGTCCAGATTATGTGCCACTCCGTTCAGTTCTCGACGCCACGCGTCCACCTTGATATTCTCGAACCGGTTGAGGGTGTTAAAGATTTCTTCCATCACCACAGAGACTTCACCTTCCTCTCTCTTCCTTCTCTGATGTCTTCGATTAGTACTGCTGCGTCACAGATTAAGCAGATGTTCTGATGGCACCATTGAAGAGCCGTCTTGAGAGCTTGTGCACAAGCAGTAGCCTCGGCATGTCTTGCACTCTCAGATCTAGGTCTCGGTCCCGTCCCCGCCATCAAGCAAGTTCCATTTCTCTCCCTGAGGAGAAACCCGATCGCTGTTTGACCGGTATCTGGGTTCCAGCTTGCATCGAAGTGAAGGAAGAGGTCTGAATCCTTTCTCTGTTTGTGACTGGTTTTGAGTTGAACATCATCTAAGCTGAATAGGGAACCTTTTCTCGCTTCTTGTTCTTGCACTTTCCTGTGAATTAATCTCGCTTCTTGTTCTTGCACTTTCCTGTGAATTAATTGTGAGATTTCTGCTGTGGTCACTTCCTTACTCTTGAATTTCTTCGCATTTCTGTCTTGCCATATACCCAACACCGTTACACAGTATTGGATCAAGTCATCTCCCTTCAATCTGGTTAGATCTGACTTTATTCTTTCTGAGGCATCTAACGATGATTCTGGGTTTTGGAGGAGTTTATTTCCATCAGTTTCTTCCCATACTGCTTTCGCCGTTTCACGTTTGAAGAAAAGATGGTCGATTGTCTCTTCCCCTCCCTCACACAAGCTACAAGTGTCTTCAATTTTAATTCCACGCTTTCTCAGATTCGTTGTGACGAATGATGTCCTTTGTTACGCGCCATACCAGATGAGTGATCTTCTTCTCTAACTTTTGCTTCCAGAGAATTTTGTATGCCTTTTCCTTCTGATTTGAATTTTCTCCCTTTCCGTCCTGATTTGCTATGTTCCTCATGCCCAGCCAGTACCCTGTTTTGACAGAGTAAATCACGTTATCCGTAGTGCCAGCGCGTCTTGTCCACCGTCTGTCTTTCAGGGAGCCGAATCTGAATAATTTCCTGCACATCCACATCAAGCAGGTACTGAATGAGTTTTTCTATATTCCAAACTTTATTGTCTATAAATTCTGCCACCTTAAGATTATTAATCATGCTATTGTCTGTGATCAGCTTGAAAGTGGGTGTCCTGTGGAGCCATGGCGAGCTCATTTGGGCAGTTCTTCCGTCGCCAATTTTCCATCTCGTTCCTATTGCTAGCAGTTTCCTTCCGTGTATGATACTTCGCCATGCGTAACTTGGTGAGTTCCCTTCCTTTGCATTCCAGAAGTCTGTATTCGCATAATATTTTGCTTTGATGACTCTGCTCATGAGTGAATATGGCCTGTCTAGTATCCTCCAGGCTTGCTTTGCAAGCATTGCCTGGTTAAAAATTTTGAAATCTCTGAATGCTAGTCCCCCTTCCTCTGTCAGATCTTGCTTTTTATTCCAGGCCATCCAATTTAAACCTCTGTCTTTTTTCGAGTTGCTCCACCAAAATTGACGGATTTTACTTTCAATCTTATTGCAAATACCATCTGGTAGTTTAAAACATGACATTGCGTAGCTGGGTATGGCATTGGCTACAACTTTTATAAGCACTTCTTTTCCCCCAATAGATAGCCATTTTTCTTTCCAACCCTTCAATTTACTATTAATTCTATAAAGTAGATAGGAGAAAGTAGAGAACTTTTGTTTACCGATTGTAGTTGGCAATCCGAGGTAACTCTCATGTTTCACTATTTCAGGTATGTCGCACACTTCCTTTGTTCTGCTTTGACTGGATCTGGCACATTCGGAGAGAAGACAAGAGCTGACTTTTCAAAGTTGATGAGTTGTCCGGATGCTTTACAGTACATGTCTAGAATAGATTGTAGATGTATCATATCATGTAATGTGGCCTATAAAAAGAAAATCGAATCGTCAGCGAAAAAGAGGTGGGAGACCATAGGTCCCCCCCCCCCCGAGATGCTGCGACACCCATTAAGCGATTAGCTGTGATACTGGATGTCGCACTCGATAACACTTCTGAACAGAGGACAAAAAGGTAGGGGGAGAGCGGACACCCCTGCCTTAGTCCTCTTTCGGGAATAATTCTGCCGGTAATGGCTCCTTCACGCACAAACTCATACTGCGCCGTGGTAACACACAACATGATAACAAAATGAATTTTAGGGCCGAATCCAAACCGTTTCAGCGTTTCGCTAAGAAAGGACCACTCGACCCGGTCGTAAGCTTTGGACATGTCTGCCTTGAGAGCGAGACCCCCTTTTCTGCCCTTCTTCCTTGTTTTAATAGAGTGTATAACCTCAACAGCGGTCAAAATATTGTCTGAGATGAGTCTTCCTGGAATGAATGATGACTGATTTTCCGATACGATTAGGTCCAACACTCTTTTAATGCGATTCGCTACGGCCTTCGCAACAATTTTGTAGATCACCGTACATAGGCTAATTGGCCTATAATCAATGGGTTTCCTTGGCTGTTTTATTTTGGGGATTAGGGCTAGCAAAGTGTGGTTGAAATTTCTGAATTCTCCATCTTCGTTCAGAATTTTTAGGCAAGTTTTGGTTACTTCCTCTCCAACCGTCTTCCAATGTGTTTGAAAAAAACCTGCCGAGAACCCATCCTTACCCGGGGCCTTGTCAGGGCCCATTTGTGCGAGTGCCTCGATAACCTTTGCTGCTGTGAAATTGGCATCAATATCATTTGCAGCTTCGGTGTTCACTGTGGTGTTGATGCCCCTGAGGCTAGCTTCAATATCCTCTCCCGAGGGCTTATCAGACGTGAAAATTCGAGTGAAGTGCCTTTCTAGACATTTTGAGATATGATGGTCCGATTCAACCCATGTGCCGTCTTATTCTTCGATTCCTTTGAAGGTGTTACGTGCTTTCCTTAGAGATGCTTTCAAGTGAAAGAACTTAGTATTTCGATCCCCGTATTTCAGCCAGTTGGCTTTAGCTCGCTGTGCCCACATAACTTCCTCTTTCCGGAGTAGATCATTGTACCTTGTCGTAATGTAGTTCAGCTCCTTTCTGACATCGCTAGTTTGCGCTCGGGAATCCATAACCTCTTTCCGTTCTCTTAGGCTTCGTATATGGGACTTGACGTTACCGAATGTAGTCCGGTTCCAGATTTTACAATGACTAGCTAAATGGTGCATTTTTTGTTCCAATCCTCCTTCCTCTCTACCCTTCCAACATTCTGCTACTGTTTCCTTGAAGCCGTTATGTATGTTCCCTATTTTCTCTTAGTGGAACCTCCTCTTCCTTCTAGGGATCTTTCTTTCTTTGCTCCATTCTAACAGGAGCGGTCTATGGTCCGAGCGTAGTCCTGTAGTATGGGTGACCCTTGAGCTCGGAAACTGGTTCATCCAATCTATTGTTGCTACAACTCTGTCAAGACGCACCTTGATGTGACTCTCCTCCTCTTGGTTATTAGACCAAGTGAAATCCGGTCCCGAGTATCCGAGATCGATTAGGCTGAGATCTTGCAAAGCATCATTGAATGCCTGCATTTGGCTATAGGCCCTATCTCTTCCCTCTTGTTTCTCCGTTTGTGATATTATTTCATTAAAGTCCCCACATATCACCCACGACATTGCTGGACTTGGCTTGATCTTCCTCAGCAGTTCCCAAGAGCAGTGCCTATCTTCCCGGTTTGGGTCTCCATAAAAACCCGTTAATTTCCACTCAAAGCCTCCTTCTTCCTCTACTAATGCATCGATATGGAAATCAGAGAATTTAGTTAGCTTGATTTTTACCTTGGAATCCCAAAGTAGAGCTAATCCTCCTCTTCGATCCTTAGCACTTCTCTAGACGCCGCTTGCATTCTGCACCTTTTCCTTTACCTTCTCCATATCCACTTTATCGAGTTTCGTCTCCATGAGGAAGAAGATTTTTGGGGATAGGAGCTTCATCTGCTCCTTAAGCGCTCGGACCGCACGGGGCTTCCCCGACCCACGTACGTTCCAACTAACAAGACTCATTGCGCTCGGCGGCCCTGACTCGCAGGCGCTGCCGTTGTTGCATCATGGGTTGTAAGGGAGCTTTCATCCCTTGTGTTTTTTGTAGTTGTGGCTGTCAAGAGCTTCTTCTCAAGATTGATAGCACGCATCTTGTTTCCCCCTTTTGAGCTACTGTCCGTGTTTGGAGGGGGGCCTAGCTGGAAGTTATTTCCAAATTTACGTTTCGGAGATGATGGAGCTTTGTCCGTTGCGTTTTTAGCCATTCGGGCTGCTTCCTTCCAACTCATTCATTTGTTGATTCGTAGTCCCCCACCCGGTTCATTGACATATGTGTTATGTACACTCTTCACACTTTCAAGGTTGTTGATCAGGGCTGCTACCCCCTGTATTTTCATCTTGTCTCCTTCTCCAATACTTTCTTTACTGATTGTAGTGCCTTCTGGTTCAATATCTTGTCTTTTTTGAGTTTCAGAAGTCTGCATCTCCTTCTCACCCATCACCTCTGTGCCTTGGACTTGCTTTTATGCGCTTGTTTCACTAGCCTCTGTCCCTTTTTCCTCCTGTTGGTTATTAGGTTCCTCTCCGTCTTCCTCCTCATCCATCGCTGCGGTTTCCTCAACATGTTCTTCTGTTTTTTCCTTTTATGATCTGTCTTTGTCTTGCCCTTCCCGTGGTATTTGGTGATTGTTGACAGCTTCTCTCCTTGGTTGCGGTGTTACCTTCTTTTTTGGGATTGGTTGAAAGAGCAGCCATGTCCCATACCCCGGTTCTTCCCCTTCAACTATCATAGCCTGTCTCTTAGAGCAACTCCCTGACTCATGTGTGATCTTTCCGCACCAACAGCAGATTTTTGGGATCCTTTCGTAGCGAAATTCGATCCAAGCCTTCTCTCCCTTTATTCTTCCGAATACTCCCCTCCTCAAAGGTTGTGTGCATGGGATTCTTGTACGAATCCTGACATATGGGGAAATATCGTCATGATACATCTTAGGATATGAGTTTAACACCTCCCCTATTGGTTGCACCGCCTTGACTCCGACAGCTTCCTTTATTAGGTGAATCGGCAGGCTTAGCACTTGGATCCAGACATCAATGGTTTTAAACTGTATCAAATCAACCTCCATCCCCAACTCCCAGTCTTGGAATAGCAGGATGTGACCCTCAAAGTTCCATGGTCCTCCACCCTTCACCCTATTCATGCAAGCTACTGATGGAAATCGAAAGATAAAGGTGTTGTACTGTACCTCGAATATGTGGACCTTTGCTCCATCTATCCAGATCCTCTGGAAGAAGTTAACCATTGCCTCCCCATTGATTCTCGTGTCGCCAGTAAACCTTCCTATCAAACAGTTGACGAACTCCTTCTCAGCTGCTTCACAAAACTCGTCCTGAAACAGTACTTCAGTTTCTTCTTCTTCCTGCGTGTACTTCCATTCATGACGGTGTTCCGCTGTCTCTTTTTCCATCGAGATCTCTGTCGAGAGGGGTGAAGAACACCGTCTCCATTTGGTAGGCTGGTGGATCTTGCTAGGGTTTGCTAGGGTTTTGCTAGGGTTTACGGATTGAGTGTCTTATGTGAACTAATAAGTGAATCAATTGCTATTAAGCGTCTTGCTCTGTGTGAATCTAAAATTTAATAAATTGATTTCAAGGTTTTTAATGTGTTGATTCCTTTTTCTTTAGGAAGAACAAAACGTCAGTGTTTTGTTTTAAGATAACTGTGGTGTCCAACTCAGCTTGCGCGCACCTTCCATTGGGTGGTGAGTTTGGGAATACTTCTGCTGCCAGCACAACTGCTCTCCGACAGCAGAAGCAGTTTTAATGTGTTTGGTAAAAATAAAATTTCTGCTTTTTCGGACAGTTTCTGCTGTCGCATAACAGTTTTCAGGAAGCAAGAGGAGAGATGCTTTTCCACAATGTGCTTTTGATTAATTTATCTGCAACCGATTTTAACCTTCAATTTTTTTTAAATATCAATAGTTATCTTCACGGAAATGACACGTGTCATATACTTTTTTCATTTTACCCTCTCACAGCAACTTCACAGTTGATTTCACCAAACACAAATTACTATATCAATATTTTAAAGCAGCTTTTACGTAATATTTACCGAACAACATTTCGTCAAGAATTCACAGCAGCTTTTCCACTATATTTTCTGACAGCAGCTTTCTAGCACCGCCACAACATTTCCAAACTAGCCTTAAATATATGGGATTCAAAAAACTATCGGCTATTGTGGAATTTGAACATGATATCTTAAGAGGAGTAAATCAATAAGTCTCAAGCCTCACCCACTATGTCAACTCATGTGATTTTACTATGTGATATTTAGAGTTTTTTTTTTTTTTTTTTTGAAAATTACAACTCTCTATGTCCCATATTTTAGTCCCCTATTCCTTTTAAGGTTGTCCTAAATTTTTTGTCCACTTTTCATATGCGTAGCTTTCAATGTTATGTAATTTCTATGGGCACATGGGGTCTTGGCCCAGTGGGACACGGTTAACCTGGCCGTGTCTGAGGGTCAGAGTTCGGTTCCCATAAGCATTTTACTTATAAAAAAGAACGTTGTATAATTTTTCCCCAAAGGTAATGCTGACATCACAAAAGAGTTAAAAGGCTGGGGTATTCAAGTAAATTACATGACAAAAACTTAGTGTGAGTGTAATGATTACATGTCCTTCTTAAATAATTGAAATCTCTAAAGGATACCAAAATATTGGGACATGGGTGTAATATTTAGTGTTTTTTCGTATTTCAAGAGTTGTCATAGGAAGGGAAGAATATGTTTCATAACTTTTAAGCAGATATGGGTAAAGCTTATGACAAGGTCTAGTAGAAATACTTGCGAGCCATTTTAGTTAAATTTGATTTCAGAGACAGACTTGGAAAGTTGTTGGGAACGTTGTTCCAATGCGTGGTTTGTAACAAAGATGTCCTCTCTCACCTTACTTGTTCCGAAATTTTGAGGAGGAATTTTCTCACTCTCTTTTAAAAACCAAGAAAGAATAAAGCGATCACTGTTCTGAAAGTCTTCAAATTTGGACCCCCTGTTTCCCATATCCTATTTGCAGATGACTATATTTTGTAACTAGAGCTGATAATACAAAGATTTCAGTGTTTTTACGGGCTTACGAGGCGGCACCAGGACATAAAATAATTTTTTAGACACCGGTAGAGATGTTCTCAAATAATGTTCCTCGGGTGATTCAAGTTCTGCTTTGTACTAATAATCATATACATGACACAAAAGAGCTGGGTTGAGGCGTTAGAGAGAGAAACGCTCTCTCCACTCTCTAGAAAACAACCCTTTTCTTAAAAAACCCTAATCTTTTCCTCTGCCCCGTGGTTATTCCTGGCTATCGCCGCCGCCGAGAGTTTATCACCTTTCATTTTCGTTTTGTCTCCGTTTATCCTCAGATCCAATCTTCCTTTTGGGTCTGGTTCTCGTGGGTGGAAATTTTCTCCACTCTCTTTTGTTTCTTCCGGTTTCCCCCGCCGGAGAAATCAAAACTTTCGGGTTAAAGCTCGATCTCTTTCACCTCGCGCTTGTTTATGTCTTCTGGTTTCTAGTGAAGAAAATCCCTCTGTTTCGTCTCTGTTTTGCTTCATCTATGTTCTTGTTTCCGTCGTTCATTTCAATCAAGGTTGTTCTCGGAAATCGCAATTGCCGGGGTCACCTTTCAGATCTTCTCCCAGGTTTTGGTTCTGTTTGTTCGCAAGTTTCTTCTTTAGGATCCAGGTTTAAGTTGAGCTATGTTTTCTCTCTTTTCTTCATTCAAATCTCCTATGCTCTGAGTGGAGTTCTTATTCCTATCCTTAGTTGTATTCTTCATTTATAGTTCCTATTTAGTGATTCCTCGTCTTTTGTTTCTTTGCTCTTGTTTTTTTGGTTTTAAGCAGTTCTCATTCGGAGGGTTTCTCCTCTTCTAATTCCTATTTTAATTTCTCCGGGTTTTGTTTTTTGGTTTCGTCGGTGTAAAATTGAATCTTATTTTATCATGAAGAGAGTATGATCGTCTGCCTTCAGAAAAGTGTGGGCTTTGAGCTACTAGGAACAACCACGATTTCTCGCAAACTTGTTCCGCACAGATTTTCACGAACCCACAAGGAAGAAAGTGAGTTTCTGCTCTAAGAGATTTAGAGTCTGGGCTGAAACACTTCATCTGTGCAAGCGGCTTCTGAAACAGGGAGAGTTTCATCAGACAATCCATGAGGTTAAGCGGTTCAAATTCAAGTACAATCGGGCTGAGCTTTTAAGGGTTCACTCCTCTCCGCATCAGATTTGTGTGCCTGATCATACGTGCAAGGAGATAGTGTAATAACCCACATTTCGAAGTCGTATTAGTACGTTAATATTATGTTATTATATGTTAATATTTCATTTAAATTTGTCTATTAGCTCGTACAAAGTTATGAATATCCTATTCTTGTGTAATTAAAAATATGGTTAAAAGCATTATGTTCTCATTTGAGCTTCATCCTCTAAAGTATGCGATAAATGAATTATGTGCATAATCGTGTATAAATATATTTTCCGTGTAGAGTGCTATCGTTATTTGTGTAAAGTGTAACTCCTACATATATAAGTTGTGTATATATTTCCTAAGTGAAAATATTATGTTTTAAATGAATGTTTCATGTCATGTGTTTCCTTGCATATGCTAGACTTGTAAAATTGTAAATCTCGCAAATATTAAGTTCCATGTATGTTACATTAAGAAACTATAATGTAGTTTGCAATAATGTTAAGGACCCCCATGCAATAAGACTTTGGACAATTAAATATTAGTTGTAGAAAGAGTTATAAGATGTTATAGGAGTATTTGATCTTGTGATGTTCATGTTAGTAATTAGGACACTTGCATTATTAGATGTGTTAGGGATAATTTAGAACCACACAAAATAGTCAAAGAAGTACTAGTGTTGCACCATAACAAACCCCTCAAGCCCATGTGATTTACTAACACTTGTCCTTATAACTCTCACACATGTCTCTCTCATTTCCCATTTCTTTCTCCACCTCCATCCGTCCATTTCTCCTCGCTATCTTCTACTATGTTTTTAACCCCTTCAATTGCTACTACCAAGTCCTCCATCTTCCAAAATGTTTCAAATTAGGAAGATCAAGTCTCAAGCTTATCAATTCCATAAAGTTATGCTAAGATGTCCACCTTAGGAGGCTAGGAGAGACAAATTCAACATCATTCATCCATCTTTGAGGTAAAAGAAAATTCATCATGTTGGTTTATTTTTCATCTCTCTCATCAAGAACACACATGCATGTTATAAAACCAATTTTAAAGCTAGATTCATGAAAGATGATGATGTGAATAGAGAAATGCATGTGATTTAGACATTGTTTTAGTGTAATTTCGGCTCTTGATAGGAAAGTTCTTGCATGCAACAAGTTTTGAACTATTGAAACCCATCAAACTCATGTTTTGAGCTTATTTTCACAAAATCGAGAAAAATAATTAAACATTTCAGAAAATTATGAAAAATTTGCAGTTAGTGTATTTGCATGTGATAATTATACAGTAAAAATTTCAGAGCAAATGGAGCTAAATTGAATTTTTAATCAACCAAAAACCGGGTTTGTTTTGATACTCTATCCAACTCTGAAGCAGTCCGGTAAATCATCAATTTCATGTACTTAAACTAATTCAATTCTTACCAAATTTGGATATGTTGTTCCCAGACATGTTATATACCTACTGTAAAAAATTTATAATTTTTTGAATTTATATGAATATTTTATGAATTTATTTCCAAGGCTACTACCAGCCCATGTTTTTGTACTAAAACTTATCCGAAATATTATGTTTAAAAATATTTAGAAAACTTTATAATTTTTGATATTACAGTATGTTATGGGTAAAATCATTATATATGTAACGTAAAAAATTTCAAGTTCCGGATAATTATTTTGAATTAACTATGAATTTTGTACTAGCGATAGTTACACTTTGTTTATAAGCATAATTTTAGAAGTTTATCAAATTTACTAGAGCTAGCTTGTGTAAGTTACTTCTTAGTTCAGTACATGTCATATTTCACTTATGTGCTGCATTATGCATCTCATTTGCATGAAAGAACGAATATAAGGTCCATGAAGTATGTTAATATAGGAAAAGTTAGTCCATATGCATCTAAGCGATGTATGCATGCGTTATGCTTGAATTGAATTGGTGCTAAGTGATGATATGTGTTAATTGTAGTGTTCCTTGTCATCTATGTGACGTTGGAGTTGATGCTCATGTGCTCAAAGTTTTCGAAATTGGATTAAGAAATATAAAATGAATGGCTTAAGCTCGCAAGGTGAGTTACCCTACCTCCCAATGTTTGTACCTACCCTCAAGTTTCTTACGAAGTTATGTATGTTCATGTTGCCCCAACTAGTATGTATGTATGCTTTTAACGAGAGTGAAATATTTATGCCCCCATGGATGCTAACAAACAAAATAAACATTTCATAAGATAAAACACGGTTTCAGAAAGGCCACGGTACCGGAGTGAAACCCCCTGTTGAGTATAGGCAGGCTACGGCCCTTTTGCCGGGGCAATATAAGCAGGCACGCGTCGGCTCACGGGTCGTCGCGATGGACATGTCCCTACGTTATGTTAAGTCACGAAGGTTATCACGGGTCATAAGATAAGGAACTAAGAAAACACGTTTATGTATGATAAGGTCTCTACGCGAGACAATGCAAGTTTCCTACTTGGAACAATATGATTTCACACGATACAAGTTATGCTTTACGTTACGCTTCCTTTGCGATACAAGTTACGCTTTATGAATATCATGATATTTCAAGTATCACAAGTATATGTATGTATGTATGGATATGATTTATGTTCATGACGGTCCATGGGAAAGTTAGCCCCTTTTAATTTTCAAACCTACGGAGGGGCGTAGATGTAACTCACTGAGCTAGTTGAGCTCACCCTTTCATGTAACCTTTTTTTTCAGGTTATAAGGACATGTAACAAGAAAGAAGTAGCTTGACGTTAGGTTGATATGTGTTGGCTTGTTGGACCGATGATGCTTATGTGCTTATATGTTGAAAATGTGTTAGGTGGCTTGAAGATATTGTAAAATACATGTTTGTAAATTGTTTAAGAATGTATAAGTTATGTAATTATGAATTTAAGACCTTGTATGAGCCTTGTATGATACCTAGAACATTTCCCGAATTATGCTCTGAGTACGTTATGAGTCGAGAGGGCTAAATGTAAATAATTTCCAAGTTATAACTTTTTATTTCCAATATTTTCATTATGTTACAAGTCGATGTGTTTTTTTTTTATGACGAACCCAAGTGATTTGTTATTTACGCTTCCGCAAAGTTATTTTTAGAAACTTTTATCACGAATTACTCGTTTAGCCTCTCGACGAGTCAAGGCCGCACCGGCATGTCGCGCCCACCTCCCGTTAACGCAAAGTTTTATTAAACGCTAATCGGGGTCGGCGGGAGGGGGATGTGACAGATAGCAAGCATCTTGACCAGCTCCAACGCGGATTCCCAGAAAGAGAAGTTCAGATTTGTCAATCCAATGACTAAACAGGTGATTCTTGTTGATAAAGACTGGTATTGGAAAATTGTGAAGCGACCACCTCATCTGGCTGCTGAGGGAAGAGGAGCTGTTCATGTCCCTTACCGCCTATTCCGTCGCCGTTTTCTCGCTCCACATGAGCCCGACAACCCATGGGATCAATCAAAACCGTGCAAATCATAGGAGACCCAATTCTCGGACAATTCATCATTTTCTTTTGCGCGAGCTGTTCCTATGGAGGTTCTTGAGGAGGCATCTCGTCCGTTAGGGTCTTATGATTATGAATCGGTTCAACCGCAAAGGGCTAATTGGAGCAGGCCGCACTCTCCGACTCACCGTCCGAATAAGAAATTCAGACCGGACTTTAACTTTCGGGAGCCACCAGATTCGAGGACTCCTTAACCCCTAATATTTAATCATTCTATGTTATTTGATATCCTAGATTCTTTTGATATCTCTCCTTGTCTTCTCTACATGTGGTGTCTTCAAATCTCCAACTTTCATCTTGATTTGTTTTGTTCGCTATTACTATGTATTTTGTTATGTTCTTGGTCTTGTAGCTATGTTTGTTGTAGGTCTCTTTTGTTCCTGATCTTGTTCGTCCTCTTAGTTGGATGGTATTGGTCTTTGTGTAGCTTGTTAGCCTTATAGTTGTTTGGAAAACTTGTAATAGTATGTAGGTGATGTATACTTTATCTTATTATTAATTTATGTTTTTCTTCTCCGGCAAAAAAAAAAAAAAAAAAAAAAGTCCAGCTTTGTAATTTTTCGGGTGTTCGACTTGATCATCTTTCGACAAGTACTTGGGTCTTCCAGCAAAAGCGGGAAAAATAAAATATTAACTCTTTCTCGTATATTGTTGAACGTATTAGCTCTAACTTAAACGGTTTGAATGATTTTTTTTTCATCTGTTGCTGGAAAAGAAATCTTAGTGAAACCAGTCATTGAAACTATTCCGAACAACTACATATTGTTCAACTACCAAGACAGTGCAGCAAGATTGAGTGTCTTATACGAGAACTACCAAGACAGTGCAGCAAGATTGAGTGTCTTATACGAGATTTTTGGTGGAGAATGAAGGAAGCCGGAAAAGGGGCTATGTTGAATTGCTTCGGATAATCGAGAAGGCGAAATGGCGAGGGTGGAATAAGCTTTTGAGATTTGCACTCTTACAATTTGGCCTTATTAGCGAAACAAGAGTGGTGACAGATTTTGAGTAATCCTGACTCTCTTATGGCTGAACGGTCTTAAAAACCCTTAGAAGTTGCAATTTCTTTTTGACAAAAACGCCATTATCCCATTGCTAGTCGTTATTTTGTGAACTGTTCCGAGTTGAGGGTTGGGCTGAGGAATATGGGGCTGCATGGGTCGGTTCATATGTTAAAGTGGGCCGCTCCGAGGCTGGTTTTGCCTCAATATAGTGCGGACCGGGCTGGTTAAAAGCCCAAGCCGGCCCTCTTACACCTTAAATCGCAAAGACACCTCTTAGGGCTAGTTTGGGAATGCTGTGCGGTGCTAGAAAGCTGCTGTGTGAAAACACTGTGGAAAAGCTGATGTGAATTCTTGATAAAATGTTGTTTGGTAAATATTACGTAAAAGCTGCTCGGAAATATTTATATAGTAATTTTGTGTTTGGTAAAATCAGCTGTAAAGTTGACGTGAGAGGGTAAAATGACAAAAATATATGACAGGTGTCATTTCTGTAAAGATAACTATTGATATTTTAAAAATTTGTAAGGTTAAAATCGGTTATAGATAAACTATTCAAAAGCACTTTCTGAAAAAGCATCTACCCCTTAGTTTCCTGAAAACTGCTGTGGGACAGCATAAACTGTCCGAAAAAGCAAACCAAACACACTACATCTGCTGTCGGAAAGCAACTGTAATGACAGTAGAAGCATTCCCAAACTCACCCTTAATTCACCATATTGGCCGGGGTTTTGCCAGAAATTGATCCCAACACCATGCAGAAGACAAAATTGGGGCTGAAGCCCGTCATTCTATCTCTCTCTCTCTCTAGACTAGTCTTCTTCTTCTACTGGTACTACTACTTGTCGATTTGGACCATTTCTCTGCAATTCTAACATGTATTTTTTTTTGGTCAAAAGGTAATATATTAGAAAAGGAAAAGAACCAATACAAACCAAAACAAAAATCATCCCCCATCATCTGCAACTGCAGAATTGTTTGGGGAAATACAAAACTGTCTCTCAACATCAACCTTCTATAGTAGTTTACTTAAAACTACATGATCTAACCTATCAGCTATAGATAAGTTCTTAGCTTCTCTAGCTAGCCAGTCAGCAATTTCATTGGCTGATCTTCTAATCCAGCAGATCCTCAGCTTCTGTTGTTGCATTAAGACTTGAATTTCCTCCACCACAGAAGACAACAACACATTGGTAGAGGATTCCTTGTTTACCATTAATACAGCTTGCTGGCATTCAGACTCTATAATGCATTTTGGCAAGAGATCCACAGTGAAAGAGCAACCCCATTTGAGGGCTAGAAGCTCAGCATGAAGAGGGGAGATGGCCATTCTTCTGGATCTGGAATAACTCACTAGTTCACCTTGATTGTTTCTGATAATAGCAGCCATACTAGAGCATTTTGTAGCTTCATTCCAGCAGGCATCTACATTAATCTTTAAGAGCTCATTGTCAGGAGGTCTCCAGTGCTTTTCAGAGGAGATTTGTTGCTTGGCCTTGTTTGGGTTCCCTTTTTCAGAACCTTTGAGTGTTGAGATGAACTGACTTATCCAGGCATACACATCATCCATCACATTTTTGGGGCTTGGCAGCACATGGTTAAACACACATTGATTTCTAGCAACCCAGATACCCCAGCAAGTGAAGACCATTCTCTCCATGAAGTCACTAGTAAGATGGGTAGTATTTGAAGAGATTGACATGGAATAGAACCATCCACTTATAGAAGAAATATTTTGCAACTCTTGTAATTCTAGAAGCTGTGTAGCAAACCAGACAGGTTGAGTCCACTTACATTGGAAGAGCATGTGCTCTATTGTCTCCACATTAGAGTGACAGATGCTGCAAATTGCACTCCTAGAGCATTTCCTTTTGGCTAGAGCTAGATTGGTTGGAAGAATATTTTGAACCACCCTCCACCAGAAGTGCTGTAATTTAGTAGGAACCTTTAACTTCCAAATCCCATTCAAATAGCTTGGATCCAAGTTTACAGAAGAAACAGGAGGCAAGTTGGCAGTGCTTTTCTTCTTTGAGCTGTTTAGTAGTCTCACAGCTGTCCTATAACCAGACTTGACAGTGTAGTCACCTGAATTAGACCATTTCCAAACTCTTCTATCTTGTTGTGACCTTTGGGGGATTGGATGGTCCAGGATCAATTGAGCAGCTCTATGATCAAACATGTTGCAAATCTGTTGCACATTCCAAGCTCTAAGATGACTGTTTATGAGATCAGAGACTCTCAAATCCATATTTCTCACAGTTAGTTTGCAGTGATCTTGGAGTGTTATTTCCTCACTAAGCCATGAATCCTTAAAAACCATTATTGACTCTCCTGAACCAACCTGCCACCTAGAGTGAGCCTTTAAAATGTCCCTTGCTGCCAAGATGTCTTGCCAAACCTTGCTGCAACCAGCCACTTTATTTGCACCCCAGAAGTCTGTATTCTTGTGGTATAAGTCTTTGAACACTTGTGAGATAAGAAGGTTAGCATTTGAGCCAATTCTCCAACCCTGCTTGGCTATGAGAGCTCTATTAAAACTTTTGAACTCTCTGAAACCTAGACCCCCTTCAGCTTTAGATTTTGTCACCTTGTCCCAGGCCAGCCAATTAATTTTCTTTACACTTGGGTCATTCCCCCACCAGAACCTCCTCACAGCTGTAGAGAATCTGTTGTGCACATAATATGGGAGGAGGACACATGACATTAGGTAGCTTGGGATAGCTTGGATTATAGCTTTGATTATAACTTCTTTACCTCCATTAGAAAGAAGAAGGCACTTCCACCCTGTCAATTTCCTCAAGATTTTGTCATCCATATTGTCAGTGGCTCTTTTTCTATTTTTCCCCCAAAAGAGTGGTAAGCCAAGATAAACTGAGTCCTCTTTCAAGGCAGGAATGTTCAACTCCTTTTCTAACTCTGTTTTCACTTTTGGATTGACTGCAGGAGACATCAAGAAACCTGACTTGTTATGATTCATCTTCGGACCAGACTCTTTCCCAAACTGAGTAAGAAGGTTATTAAAGAACAACACTTCTTGGAGATCAGCTTTCAAGAAAAACAATACATCATCCGCAAAGCACAGGTTTGTGATGACAGGGCCATTAGGAATAGACAGGCCTTCCATAGCACCTTGGTGAACTGCTTCTTCCAAATTCTTAATGAGTACATCCATGGCTAGCACAAAAAGGTAAGGGGACAGGGGGTCCCCTTGCCTTAAGCCCCTATTTGGGGTAATATCTGCTACATCCGAACCATTGAGCTGGAGTTTGTAATGAACCGTGGAGATACACTGCATAATCAGATGGCACCATTTCTGACAAAATCCCAGTTTTTTGAAAACATCAATAATGAAGTGCCAATTTAACATGTCATAAGCTTTGTTTAAATCCAACTTCAACACAACATGCTGCAGATCCTTCTTTTTACTGGATTGAATGTGGTGGATGAGGGTACTAGCAATCATGATATTATCATGAATGGATCTTTTGGGGACAAAAGCTGATTGAGAAGGAGATATGAGGGATTGGAGAAGGGGTTTTAATCTGTTAGCAAGGATTTTAGAGATGACCTTGTACTTGAAGTTACAAAGGCCAATTGGTCTAAAATGGTTTGGGTATTCGGGGTGCTGGACTTTAGGAATAAGAGCTATTATAGTGGTATTGAAGCTTTTTAGGATGAAGCCAGAGTAGAAAAGCTACTTACAGCATTATATAGATCCATACCAACACTGTCCCAGAAATGGGTGTAGAAACCACCTTGAAAACCATCAACCCCTGGAGCTTTCCATCTTCCTAGTTGATCTACAGCTTCCTTCACTTCCTCAACAGTTGGGATTTTGATCAGCTCTTGATTTGTTTCCTCAGTGATCCTAGCTCTCAAACAATCTGTTGTTTGAAAAAGGCCACCTATGTTTTCTCCTTTATAGATGTTGCTGAAAAAATCAGTGATAATGTGCTTCATTTCTTCTTCATTCCTAGACCAATTCCCATCAGACCTTTTAATTCTCCTAATTCTGTTCCTAAATCTTCTCTGAATCACAGAAGAGTGAAAATATTTTGTGTTTTTATCTCCTAATTGGAGATATCTAGATCTTGCTCTCTGTTTCCAGTACCTCTCCTCCATTGCCCATTGTGACTCCAACTCCTTAAGCAGCTTTCTTCTATCCTCCTCATTGTGATGAGTATGGTCCAGGTCCTGCATATCTCTGAGCTGACCACAGATTGATTCAATCCTTTTCTTAGCATTTCCCCATTTTTGCTTGCTCCATTTAACCAGCTCCCGCTTAACTCTTATCAACTTTCTATGCAGCTTGAACATCTTTGACAACCAACTCATTACAGTCTTTAGAAGTTCATCAAGACTGGGACGATGGGTTATGCATAACCCTCGTAATTGCTGGACTGTCAGGAGTCGTCCCAACCCCTGACAGTTCCAACTGAGGCCTAACATGGTGAGTGTGGCTGTTTTGGGTCAGCCACCACCACCCTTTCTGTAGTAAGACCCACATCTAATTCTGCCATACCTTGGACAAATACAGCCGTGATTTTCTCTTCGAAGCGGAGAGTTCTTTCAGTTGGGAATAGCACTTCTTCGTCTGCTTTTGAGCTCTTCTTCGCAGGCCTCTTCCTTCTGGACTGGTTCCTTTTCGCACTCTGGACAGCCCTTATATACTTCAATTTTTCCACTGCTTTTTGTTGAATCTCATTTGTGATTGTCAATTGAGTAGCAATTGTAGTAGACTTCATCTCTCCCTCTGAAGAAGTTTTTTTCTTTTTGAGCCCTAACTCTGTGGAGTCATCCTCGCTGCTTCTCTTTCTTTTGATCGAGAGGAGCCGATTAAGCACCGTGGCAAGGTGCACGTCACGGAAAGGGTTGATGTGTTCAGTCGACGTGTCATTCAAATCATCCACTAGCACTGGGCTGTAGGGTTTCCTCATGGGCCTTCTTAATTCTGATTTATTTTTAATGGGCTTTAGTCGATTGCAAACCAGTTCAAGCCCATCGGGCTCTTTAGGTTCCTCCACATAGTATTCGTGGGTCGGGTCATCAGTCTTAGCCCTACCCGAATCCAAGATTACCTCTTTGCCCTTCACTTTTACAGCTAGCCGAGCTGGGATTTGTCTCGTTATACCAGATGCAGCCATGACGCGAATTACTAACGCGTATGCGCAAGTGCACGGTCAAGTAGTAAGAGTGGAGTATTTTTAGGACTCCGGGTTGTCGAACCCTCGAGGACAATCTTGCAACAAGTTTATACTTAACAATTTAGAGTAGTTCACTCGGTAACTAGAGTAAAAAGTGATGATTTGTGGTGTTGCCACCCCCAAACAAGTGGCTGTAATAAAGTCAGAAATAAATAATAAACTGGAATTAAGAAGAATTCTTAATCAATTAATGGAGAGGACAAGACAATCTCGCTGATCACCTAGGGTTGTAAACGATTTCCGGATTATCTAAGCAACACGTTAACTATATTCTAATTAAGCCGGGTAACGACGCTGACTATCTCCTATCGGTCTCAAGTCATTCTACTTCACGGTAGAATACAATCCCCTATCGGTCTCATGTGTCTACCGGTCCGTTCTAGTAGGCTAACGACATGCACGACAACGGGTCCTTTCGGTCCACCGTTGCACGAAACCGTCGAATCTCACCTACCGAATCTACCCACAATTGGCCAATCCTAACACGTCTCTTCTCAGTCTCAGTGATACGGGATTGATGTTCAAGTTCTCTACACAATTAGGGTGAGCTACTGTCGTGCACTCATCTAATTAGCTAGCACGTCCGGGTAGCTACTCCATTCATACTAAAGATTAAGCATAGAACAAGAACAATTGAATAAAAATAAGCTAACTTTAAGCATGAATCAACTATTGAGTGAAACCCTAGTTCTTGAACCCTAGTTTTATCTCCTAATCGTGTCACTCAATTAGGATTACTAACATAAACAAGAAACTAGAATTGATTCAAAAGAAGAAATCAAGAAATCATGAAGCAAAGATTAAATCCGGAAAATATTCATCGTTTACATGAACCCTAGGCTCTCAAATCGAGATGCCTAGCAAAAGTGTTTAGCTACTCATAGTTGAATAAGCAAAAACAAAGATTTTCTCCATTAATATTGACTAAGAGAGAGAGTAGAAGAAATCAAACGCAAGAAGCTTCAATGGTGGCTCTGTCTTCTCCGTCTCCTCCTTCTTCTCACGTCTGTCTCCCTCTTCTCCCGTTTTATGTCCCTCTTTAATCTTCAATTAGGGTGCATTAATTAATAATCAAAAACATATTAATTAATAACCCTAAAAACTTGGCCTTTCCCCGTGCGTTGCTGGGTCTGCTAGCAGATCGTACGATCTGCTTTTGCTGATCGTGCGATCTGCTACTTGGTCGTACGATCTGCTACTTGATCCTATAAGTCAGTGAGTTCTCCCCTAGCAGATCGTACGATCACGAAAGTTGATCGTGCGATCTGCTTTGATCCTAGGATCAACTTTTGATCCTACACTTCAAACTTTCTAAAATGACACTTTGACCCCCTTTTTCCATCTTTGTCCTCTTTTCTTCCAATTTCTTTCTCTCCCAAGCTTCCGCATATGTTCCGAAGTTCGTTTTCCTCCTCCTCTTGATCCATGAGCTCCGTTTCCTGTCCAACACAACACGAAAACACCCCGTGCGATCAAAAGTGACAAAATAAATGTAAATAATGTGAAAAACGCCCGGATTAATAATTTATCACTCAAAGCTAAACTTATCCAAATTCCTCAAGTTCATAGTGTATTTCTAATATATTCGACCCGGAAACTACACAAAACGGTACACAAACGTAGAAGAAATATAACTCTAATATAGAGTTATCAAGCCACGTCCTCCCCTTTCGTACAACTAGTGTGCTCCTCTGATTGGCTCGTACTCGTACTACCTGCAGCACCATCTGTCCTCATACATTGTACCGCTGTCCTCGTCTCCGGCGAAACTCCGGTAGTCTTCTCCGGGTGGAATTGATCGGCCTTCGGAGCAGGGTGCGATTCTTCCTCTTCTCCTCTTGTATCAAGGGGGTTTCCTTCACCCAATTTCTTCCATTCCTTCTCCTTAATCCTATCCATAAACGGCTGCCATCGATTGAGTAGATCTTGTCTTCGCCGGCTTTCTTTCTCCTTATCCTCTTGAGTGATTTTCCTGTAACCCAAACGAAGATCTGCATCATATTGAGAAGATTGGTCTGCTTCTTTGGGAAGAAATCTACATTGAGCACGGATATGGCCTAGACGGCCGCATCTGAAACAGAGGTCGCCGATACGTTCATACTGGAACCCTACCCAGACATTTTCCCATCTTGAACAGGCAGGAAGAAACCACGAGGAAGAGGGTTCTTCAGTGGGATTTCTACTTTTAGTCTGAAGAATGGCCGGACACCATAAATACCAGGTTCAACTCCATTGTGGTCTATGTAGTCGCCAATCAATCCAGCTATTTTCACGGCGTTGGCTGTCGAACGCTTCGCCGCCGGTACATCACGCACCTGAACCCAGATCGGACACGAATCGAACTTGACCGCCTTAATGTCTTTACCAGGATTCCACTTTTTTAATATGAGGATCTGGTGAGCAACCAACCATGGTGATTTCGAAAGAATCCGAGAGTAATCCCCTTCATCGGAGAAGCTGAAGTTGAATCGATTCGTACCAAAGGTCTCGACTGAGATTTTTCCTTTGAGCTCCCAGGCCCCTTCAACGATTTGTTTCATGGTGGATTTTCCTAACTTTCTCTCATATAGCAGTTTCGCAACCAGGGTTGAGTTGTATAGATTTCTGGAGATTTCTGGATCATCATCCAGCTCTAGTCGGAGATTTTCCGCCATACTCGAATGGGAGAGATGCTGCCAGAAAGACAGAGATTACGGCAAAACCAGAGCTAGGGCTCTGTTTTGGGGGAGGCTAGATGAGAAAATTCTCTCACTAGAACAAACGAAATTATATTACAACTAATTCTAACATGTAATGGAAACATTCCATGCTGTAATGTCATGGGGAACGCTCCGACCCGGACCCTAGTCCGAGCAACTTACCCCGGGTAACCCGTTTTTCCGATTCTAATTTATCGTCTTTTTTGGAGTAAGTGACACAAACCACCCCTGAAGTATGGCTAATTAGGCAATTACCAAGAGGCTACCCTTTTGTTTTTTTTTTAAAGTGGCTACCCTGTTGTTTTGATAATAACTCAAAACCACCCTCCGTTAGCCCCAAACTTGTAACCCCTCCCTCCAATTTCGTCACATCCACACACAGCCACATATGTACCTGACACTATTTTTGGACACTTTACCCTTGACAATTTTTGAATAACATTATTGCCCCTAACATTTTGGCTATATAGCCAAATGAATCATAGTCAACCTTTCTTCTTCTACTTCATTTTCTTCCTCCTCCTTCTAAATCAAACACCCTAGCGCACCAGCACTGCCCTAGGGGATGGCCCGCGGGGGTTGCGGCCCCTCCGAGTTTCTCAAATGTCACAAAACGCCCTTATAATCTCATGAAATGTAATACAGAAATTCCATCTTGGCCCTTCAAAATAAATTAATTATGTTTACTTCTCCTTTGAATTTCAAATATTGACTTCAAAACTCCCAGAATGTAAGAATATAACATATGTTTGCCCCTCCAAGATCAAAATCCCGCGTATTCACTGAGTGCCACCAACCTAACCAACCAACCATCACCGTCACCAATTGAACCCTACTCTCTCTGCCACCATGGAATCCGGTCATACACAAATACAAAAGAAGATAACGGTGTATTCCCCAACATTTTTCATTTTTTAAGTTTGTTTTACCAAATTAATGTTTTTACGACCAGATATAGGGCTGCTATATATTCTCTTTAATATAGTACTAATTAAAAACAAGTTAATGTTTTACGTACTCAATTATAAATGGTAAAGGTAATTATTTTATTATAATTTATTTTTCTTAAACTCAAGTGTATTTTATATTAGTATGGTATGATTGTGTGTTTATGAGTTTACTGCTTTTGCCATAATGCGCACGCTCATTAAGCTGTAACTTTTTTTTTTGAGGAACATTAAGCTTCATCAGCTAGCACTCAGTTACATTAAGCTGTAACTGAGTGCTAGCTAACATGATAAGTTTATTTACAGTCACTTCATCAGGTATAAAGTTTCTTGAATTATAATAAAATAAGATAAATACTTCAATTAAGGCACTGTTTGTTTGCGTAATTCACCGAGGAATGCTGTGATTGACTTTTGACTTATTTGGAGGGGGCGGGTGGTCCTCGGTTGCTCGTTTAATGTAATCCCACTATACTTCAATGCTGTAAAATATTTAATTCCCCAAGTACCCACACTTGTTAGTTTATTATCAGTCAATGAACAAACAAGTGGTCTACCAAGTTTAATCTTAAGTTGGTTGAGTTTAATGGTGGGAGAACAAAAATATGGGTTTGATGGTGGGAGAACAAAAATGTTTTGCTTCATTCGGGCCTTTCCGAAAATCAAACAAGACGGGCAAATGTAAAATTTACATGTAAATTACTGTGTATAGGATAGTATTTTTTTCATTGTTAACAGCCGATATGTCACAACTGATAATTAAAGTTTAGAGATTTGGAGACAATACAAATCGTTGAAGTAAGTCGTTACTCTGTTAGCACAATGCTCTTTCTTATGTAAATGCTAGAGAGGTGATGTTAGTCTTTGACAAAAAAATTATGTGCCAATGCCATGACATCAAGATACAAGACATGTTCAAATTTCAAAGCCGGAGAATTCTAACTAATTCGATGATAGTGCATGTCTAAAATATTTGCTGTCTATTCTTCATTCATTAATTAAAACAAACAACTACTAATACATATGGTGGGACATAGTTAGCTAAGATTTTTTTAATAGTTAACTAAGATTAAGTTGGACTAAATTTGATTTATTTGCAACTAAGCGCGTAGCACAAAGTAATACGTAAAAGTTGTGTGCAACAAACTGTAAGCTAAATAAATCAACAAATGTTTGTATCAAATTATTCTTCCTACATCTTTCTTCCTTTTATAAGCATATTGGTTCACTCATCTCACTTTCGATTATGCAAGTTGTCTTTTTCTTTTTTTCTTTTCGAGAATATTAGCTTTCTAGTTTACAGAGGTATGTAAGTGTCATTTTGAGAAAGTATTATGTTGGGCATTTACAATATTATGTCTTAGCTGAAGGACTTGTATGCAATTTAGTAGATAGATATATAGATGTAATACCTAAGTGAATTATCAATCTGTATGAATATTTTTCCTTCTTTCACATTTTGAGTTCTCTTTCTCTAAATTCCAATATGGTATCAGAGCTCATCATCACCATGTTATAGTGATCGTCGTCTCCGGTGATTCTTCGTTCGCCGCCTCGCTTCAGCCTCTTTCGCTCTTTCGCCTTATCGATCTGATCTCCGATCATGTCCGTCACGGAGGAATCACCGTCTGGATCTCAGGGAGCGAGATCAATCAATGTCAATTTAGCATCGCCTTACTTTCTCAGTCACTCTGAATCTGCAGGTATCATTCTCGTCTCACAAGTCTTAACTAGCGAGAATTACAACAACTGGAGTCTCTCAATTTTCGTTGCTCTTAAAGCAAAGAACAAGCTATGGTTCATAACTGGATCTCTTCAGGAACCAACAGTTACAAATCCATTACACGAATATTGGATTCGTTGTGATAATATGGGGATTTCCTGGTTGCTTAATTCAGTTTCAAAAGATATTTCTGCAAGTGTTATTTATCATGAAACTGCTTTTGGCTATTTGGAATGATCTCAAATCTCGGTATTCGCAGAAGAATTTGCCTCGCATAATTCAGTTATCTACTCTTATTGCTGATCTTCGCCAAGGTGATCTAAGTGTTACTGCTTACTTTACAAAATTGAAGTCCTTATGGATGAAATGTCCAACTACAAATTAATTCCTAGCTGTGTTTGTGGTGTTTTGAAGAATTACAGTTGTCAAATTGTTCATTCTATATTGAAAAGTTTTGAGCAAGATTGTATTCTGAAATTTCTGATGGGATATAATGATAATTACACTACTATGAGAGATCAAATACTCCTCATTGAGCCTCTACCTGATTTGCTTGCTATCTTCTCCAAAGTGGTTCAAAAAAAAGACAAACAGAAACAACTGGCCATCATGTTTCTCCTTCTCACAATATGGCATTATTGACTCATCAGTCATCCCGCTCCATTGAGAAACTTGTTCTTACTGCACAAGTCTCCAATAATTTCCACAAGTATGCTAACAAAGGAAGACCTCAATGTACATATTGTGGGTGGCCAGGGCATAGCAAAGAGAAGTGTTACAAGGTCCATGGATATTCACCAGGTTTCAAGTTGAAGAAGAACTTCAATAACACTTCTCATGGAAACTCTCAAGGGCAGTCCTCTTTTCAAAATGTTTCTAGAGTCAATAATGTACTTGGTACTCCTCATAGCTCCTCAGAAAATGCATGTGCAACATCAAGGGGGGCCATGACATAATTTCTCTCACACACAATGAATGTGCTCAGATTATGAAATTGCTTAGAGATAGAATGACAGTGTCACCTTCCAGCTCAGCCTATTCTTTTGGCTCATCACACAATCTGGAGGGGTCTACATATGCTTCTTCTCCTATGGCAGAATCACCCTTCAGCACCTCTTTCTCTGGTATGGCTAAGTCTTATATGTCTGGTGGATTTGCCATTAACTTTGAATTTGCATCTCTTTTATCTGATGCATCTTCTACCATCATTTGTTCATGGATTCTTGACAGTGGGGCCACTGACCACATGTGCTCCTCTCTTTCACAGTTTCAAACAGCCAACCATGTCTCTAATGTCCATGTTCACTTGCCTAATGGAGTTTATGTACATGTGATACATATAGGAACATTACATGTTAACTCTCATTTGACCTTGTTAAGTGTTCTTTGTGTGCCATTTTCAAATTCAACTTGATTTCTATATCCAAGTTGATTTCATCTCTTAACTATCATGTTTATTATTCTAATGATGGTTGCATTTTCCATGACCATACAAAAGAAACTATGTTAGGAAAGGGTGTTAAGCAGGATAGCTTATATCTTCCTTTATCCTCTTCTCATATCAGTACTTGTGCTTATGTGATCTCCACTTCCACTTTATGGCACCACAGACTAGGCCACTTATCTGATCAAAAGTTGCATTCCATCTTTCCTCATCTCAAGGTCAATTCACAAACATCTTCTCCTTGTGACATTGTCATCTAGCAAAACAGAAAAGACTTTTCTTCCCTGTCTCCACTTCTATATCCCCTTGTCTCTTCCATATCATTCATTGTGATACTTGGGGACCTTACAAGGCTATGTCTCATGGTGGTTATAGGTATTTTTGTACCATTGTGATGATTTTGGCAGAGCTACCTAGGTTTAACTAATGAGGTTCAAAACTGAAGTTAACTCTCTTCTGCCTGCCTTCTATGCTTTGGTTCACACTCAGTTTGGTCATCAAATACAAATAATTAGGAGTGATTATGCTCCTGAGTATGAGTTACATGATTTCTTTGCCAAACATGGCATTCTTCATCAACATTATTGTGTTGAAACCCCTCAAAAAATGTTTCCAGAGCACTTAGAGTCCAATCTAATGTACTTATGTCTCTTTGGGGTGAGTGTGTTCTAACTGCTGCCTGTCTCATCAATAGAACACCATCTGTCTCCCTACACAATAAAACCCCATATGTCCACCCTCTTATGAACACTTGAAAACTTTTGGTTGCCTCTGTTATGCTTCTACCCTATTACAAGGCAGGAATAAATTCTCTCCAAGAGCCACTAAATGTGTCTTTGTTGGCTATCCATTTGGCATTAAAGGCTGTAAAGTCTATAACCTGGATTCTCACACTATTTCAGTCAGCAGAAATGTGATCTTTTATGAATATGTCTTCCCACTCTATGTTACTCCTTCTAATAGTGTTTCAGATCCTTCTATACCTATTTCTGTTCTTCCTCCTGATATGCATGTTTCTGCTACTAACAATATAGACACTTCTTCTTTGGATCCTTCTCCATCTCTTTCTCTTGTTTCTTCTGATCCTCCTGTGACTTCTTTTAGTTCTGACACTGCACCTCCTGTGCCAGACACTACAGTTAGACACTCCACTGGACATTGACAGTTGCCATCCTATTTACAGGACTATCAGTTGAACAACATGACTTTTCATACAGTAAGCAACACTTGTCGTGATTTGGCTTCCTGTTTGTCTTATGACAATGTTTCTATTGAGCACAAATCTTTTCTAGTTGCCACCTCAGCTGTTACTGAACCAAAAACCTACAAGGAAGCTGTTTCTTCCTCTCACTGGCAGCTAGCTATGCAGCAAGAATTAGATGCTCTCATGCATAACAACACATGGCATTTTGAGTATTTACCTCATGGTCAATCTTCTATTGGGCGTAAGTTGATCTATAAGGTGAAACATCACTCAGATGGAAGTATAGAAATATATAAAGCCATATTAGTGGATAAAGGGTACACTCATACTGAGGGTCTGGACTATTTGGACACTTTTTTTTTTCTAGTAGCTAAGTTGGCTACTGTCAAATGTGTTCTTGTGTAGCTGCTATCAAATACTGGCACCTATTACAACTTGACATTAATAATGCCTTCCTAAATGGAGATCTTCATGAAGATGTTTATATGTAGGTCCCTCCTGGAGTCACACCCCTTCTCCAAATATGGTTTGCAAATTGGATAAGTCTCTTTATGGCTTGAAACAAGCCTCTAGACAGTGGTTTGAGAAGTTTTCCTCTACTCTTGTTTCTTTGGGATTTGTGCAATCTAAAGCTGACTATACTCTGTTCACCATCAAGTCATAGTCTTCATTTGCAGCTCTTTTAGTGCATGTGGATGATATTGTCCTCACTCGCAATACTCTCCCTTTATTGGAAGACCTGAAGCTCAAGCTCCAGTCTCATTTTCTTCTTAAAGATCTGGGCTATTTGAATTTCTTTTTGGGATTTGAGGTTTACAGGACACCTGAAGGCGTTTATCTATCTCAGAGAAAATTTGCTCTTGACATCCTCAAAGATACTGACTTTCTGGGTTCTAAGCCTGCTTCTACTCCTATGGATCCCAACTGCAAGCTTGGTGCAGATTCCGATGATGCATTGTGTGATACAGTTGCTACTTCTTACAGAAAGCTTATTGGGAGACTTGTTTACTTGTGTAACACAAGACCAGATCTTACTTATGCTATTCATAGACTGAATCAGTATATTTATGCTCCAAGAACTACTCATCTAGATGCAGCTCACAGAGTATTGAGATATTTGAATTGTACTCCCGGTCAAGGTGTGTATTTTCCCATGTCATCATCTCTTTCTCTCAAAGATTTTTTAAATTTTGATTGGGCTAGTTGCCCGGACACTAGGAGATCCACCACTGAATATCTGGTTTACCTTGGTGATTCTTTAATCTCATGGAGATCCAAGAAGCAAGAGATTGTCTCCAAATGTTCTGCGGAGGCAGAATATAGAAACATGGCATCTACTTCTTGTGATATCAAATGGTTGGAATTTATTCTCCATGATCTTGACATTGTTTCCCATATTGTTCCAGTTTTATATTGTGATAGCAATTCTGCTCTTCACATTGCTACAAACCCAGTTTTCCATGACAGAACCAAGCACATAGAGCTTGACTGTCATTTGATTAGGGATAAGGTGGTGGCGGGTCAACTGAAACTTCTTCATAAGAGTTTCAAGCATCAGTTAGCTGACATACTGACTAAACCTTTACCACGAGCTCATTTTCAGTTTCTGCTTCCTAAGTTGGGTGTAAACAATGTTTACTCTCCAACTTAAGGGGGCCTATTAGCTTTCTAGTTTATAGAGGATATGTGAGTGTCATTTTGAAAAAGTATTATGTTGGGCATTTGCAATATTATGTCTTAGCTGAAGGACTTGTATACTTTAGTAGATAGATATATAGACGTAATACCTAAGTGAATTATCAATCTGAATAAATATTTTTCCCTCTTTCACATTTTGAGTTCTCTCTCTCCGAATTCCAATAGAGAATTACATCATATAGCCGGGTTCGAACCCGTGACCTCATGCACGCTTTTCATCCACCAATCAAGAACTTCGTGAATGATGATAATAATAATAATAATAATAATAATAATAATAATAATAATAATAATAATAATAATAATAATAATAATAATAATAATACCTACAAAATTAGACGGCATAAATAAGTGGTAAAGGTGCTAAACATATTAAACTTAACATTGCTACAGAAAAGGAAAAAAAAAATTTGAAACAGAAAAGGAAAAGAAACATATAAGAGTGATTCCATGGGAGAAAAAGAGTGAATTTGACTTAAAACAGAAAAATGCCGTCTGTGGGGATCGAACCCACGACCATGTGATCAAAAGTCACACGCTCTACCAGCTGAGCTAAGACGGCTAATTATTTAATTGCTGTAGCAGTGCCTTTATTAAAATAATTTTGAAATGCTGAGATATTGGTAGGTCTAAACGAACCCAGAAGGTAAGTTTATTTACATCATGGTGTCAAAATAACTCATGTGAATTTTAAAAAATACTTCAAAATCACCCTCTAAAGGGTCAAGTTGCTCAAGCTCAGCGCTTTCAGCAATGGGGGAATTATCAGAAGCACCTGAAACTTCTGAAGCTCCGCTCGACTCACCAGAGACTATAACGGACAGGGCTACGTCGGAGTTCGACCCCAACACCACGCAGAAGACAAACCGGGACGAAGAGTAGTCACAGAGGAGGACGGTTGAGAGGGAGTTCATAATGTGATAGACTCACAGAGGAGTTCATATTCTGTTTACAGACATTCCATATTTGCTGAGATTAATCGAGATTTACTGTGATGTGATTGATTCGCAACATCTGATGTAGCTCAAGCGACTCAGTTATAGTTCCCAACTTCCCATGACGTTTGAAAGCGTTGCAACATTGGAACCCATTCCAAATTTATAATACCAATGGTGCAACATTTGCTACCAAAAATGTTGGAAGATCATTATTACTCATTTTAACTTTTCAGTACCAGAGTCGCAACAATTAGTGTTCGTAGTAAAATGAAAAAAGAAATATTAAATCCAACCTCACAACGGTGGGTTTCTTCCGTTGGCACGTTAATTACTTCTATTCAAACAATTATCGGAGCCAAACGTTCGATTTTTAAAAGTGGGTACAAATAATTGAATAACACATTTCCTGAAACTAAACACCCCGCATTGTCCATAGCAAGATATCATGTGTGCTCACTTCCACCACCACCACAAGAAGCAAGAAACCTGGAGAAGGAGAAAATGAATACACAGATTACAGTAAATAACATGAAAGCGGGAGTAAAGCGTACACCACTAGAACAACTCAAATGGAGACCAAAGAGCGAACCTTGACACTGCCACTCTTTAAATGTGGATCCTTTCCTGGGGGAAACGATGCTCCACAAGCTACGCAATCCAGTCGAGCGTTGTTAAAAACTTCAGTATAATTGTCAGCTGATGCAGGGTTAGTCGCATCCCATTCGCCAAATTTTGGGAGGACAGCAACTCTGTTAGGCTGCTAATGTAGAAGTCAATGTCAAAATCTCACGCCAGAAGAACGAAAGAGGAGGAATTAATTTTTTCAAGTATCGAACTACATAAGCAAATTCTTGAGCATCCTGTCCATGCACCTCGAGTCTGATTCTTTTTTATCCTATTAATCTGTCCTTCCCTTGCAGGAAACCATAATGATACCACTAGCCATATCAGAGGCAGTAAGTATAAGAAGCCATTCCCAAGCAAATGAACTAAACCAGCTCGCTAACAATATGGTTTCATCACATTTGTGCGGTTCTGAAGCCAGAATATCTCTCTGGGGCTAGACAACTGAGACGTTGCCTAAAAGTGGCTGAATGGTGAAAGATGTGTCAGAAGTTCATCCTCAGCATCTCATAGTAAATATAAAAAGGAAACCAAATGAAGATGACTTTACAGTGTTCGAGGCGCTCCAGAAAGTTTCTTGCATCAGCCAGTTCCACGAGAAGATATCAACTATCTAAGGGTATTTGAAAAGGGAAGGAAAATAATGGGGATTTAATTGGTCACTATACATCCTCGGTTTCTCACTTCTTTTGAGGGTATCTTTCTTGGAAGTTAATTACGCTTAACCATGCGAGAGATCCGTGTAAACAAATGAAACCATAGAGGTCTCTATGATAAAGGTAGTTGTAGAATACTTTAAGATGAAGCTGGAAGAGAGATTTAAGAAAAACTCACAGTTTCATCATTGCGACGGCTAGCAGGTCTCCCTCTGGATCTTCCAGGACCGCCATGACTACTATCGTATGAGTTTTTCCCTTCCAGACCAGGAGACTCACTGCCTCTTCCAGCCAACTTTGGTTGATGCTGTGGACGCGTTGGTGACCATTCAATGTTATGAACTGATCCAGCACTTGGTCTTGCTGTCCTGCCAGAATTTTGTTGCTGTGGTGACTCATAAGAAGCTCTCCTATGCAAATTATCAACTTTACCATCTTCCTTGCTGTATCCACGGTCATGTGTTGCACCTCTTCCAGTTCCAACTCGTTCTTCTGATTCAGTGACGAGCCCGTGATTGGCAAACATGTCTGGGTTTTCTTGGGGGTCATTTGGGTTTATCATCCTCCCATCAGTTCTAACCTTATGAGCATTGTCGAAGACGGCTGTGAAAGGAGTGCTGTTATCAGCTTCCGAATCGCCAAACTTGGGTACATGTGGACGATTCTGCAACTATAACAAGGGATTATACATTTCATCAGGTAAACTAGTAGCATGACATTCAGGATACAATCACCAAAAAGTCCCAATTTGTGGGTGCACTGCAAAGGTAACATATATCAGTACTGCCAAAAGCCAACATTTAACACACTCTGTGTTAAATGTTGAAGCCAATGTTTTGTTCACTATCTCGATGAGATGTAACTTTCCAAGAAGGAGTTGATTACTGATAGGATGCTATGTATTATGTATATGATTATGCATGGATATGAAATTGATTTTCCAAAGCATGTAATGGAACACATGTTGTTTAGCCAAATAGACCAGTGAAAGCATCCTTTGCCTTATGCAAATTTGCTCACACTTTTCTTCCAACACCTTGAGATTCCAACTGCTGGTGAAGAGTCTATCACTTCTGGGTTTGGTCTGCTTAATGAAAAAGCATTTGAGAAGATTGGAGTAGTGAAAACCAAAGCAAAAACTTGGAAGTTGTACTCAGAGTTGACAGAAGAAGAATTGAGTTCAAAGAAGTTTCTCAAGCCCAAGACCTTGACTCTTACTTCAAGCCAAACCTCACAGCCTCTAGATTTGTCTTCTGTCTTTGAAAAACTTGAAGGTTTAGAGCTGGAAATGTATGAAGTGAAAGCAAATCAACATGAGTTTGGGACTGATCTCAGGCAGATAAAATACATGGTTGAGAACATCTTTAGAAGCATGACTGTGTTTGATGTCCCAGAGAATGTTTTTCAAGCTGAAGAAGGTCTCAAGAAGGATGGTTCTTCCAAGAAGTTGTCCAGTGAACACTCAAACCAGGAAGAGGCTGCCCAAGACAAGGACAAAGGAAAGCAGGTGATAGATGAACAGGTTGCTCGAGAGGGGGAAGAAGTAGATAGTCTTGAATCAGGTGCATTGCTTATAGATATCAAGAAGAAGAAGAAATCAGGAAAGCCAACCATTCCAGAAGTTGTTACCACTGAAGACCAGGCTGAAGATGAAACTACTGTTATGGATGAAGAGGCTACACAAGCACAGGCAAATGAGGAAGACAGTGAGGAAGAAGAAGGAGGACAGGAAGGAGATGAAGACCGTACCCCATAAACTCTTGCCTACTCTTTCTTTCCTACTCTTTTAAAATTTCTTTTCAAACTTTCCAAAGACTCTGATCCAACATTTTCTCATTCTTTTTGATGAACGTCAAAAAGGGGGAGAAATCTTAGGTTGTTTTTATATTTTCAGTGACCTTTCTTTTGGTCAGTAGGGACTTATGTGAGACTTATCTGTTTTGATTGCTAAATAAGTTGGATTTTTGGAACTCTTGTGTTATTACTATTTGTACTGTGTACTAATCAGTAGTTTTTGCAGAAACTAATGTTCAAACAGAGGTTTTGTCTTTCATCAAGGGGGGAGATTGTAAGTTCAGAGCTATTTCAAGGCCTTGAAACAATTTTCAAAGCCTTGAATTATCAGGTTTCACAGGCTTGAGGCCTTGAAGCAGGTTTCAAAGCCTTGAAACTGTCTATCCTGTATGCATACTCTAAGGGGGAGTTTTTCTGAACTCTTCTGACCTTATTCTAACTCTCTCATTCCTAAAGTATATGTGCTGCATTTCTACCTGCTTACTCCCCTTTCAGAAGTGGAAACAAACCCTTTCCGTCTTATTTCAAAAAAAAAAAAAAACTGCGAATATAT
Source organism: Linanthus parryae (assembly GCA_023055425.1). NCBI lineage: Eukaryota > Viridiplantae > Streptophyta > Magnoliopsida > Ericales > Polemoniaceae > Linanthus > Linanthus parryae. The sequence goes on from JALGPY010000004.1 coordinate 145,799,128, forward strand.
TTTGACAAGGTGTCCTGCTACACGACGTTTGGGAATCGAAAAGATTTGAACCGTTGAATAAGATTTACAGCAACAAAGAGAGAGGGAAAGGTTGTTAGGAAACAGGTACAACCTTTCCCATATTACAAATGACCCCAACACAAGTTTCTTTTATTACACAGTTACACAAGAACCTTCAACACTATTTACACTTACCCCCCTGTGACTACAATAAAGTATAGACTACCTCCGTCTTGCCAATTGACTTTAGGGGTCACTTTGACCGACAAATTTAGTTAACGATATGATATGAAAATGTCTTAATCTTTTCATAATACTGTACATTGTTCTTAACACCACAATATTATAAAAACACTATCAAATTTAAATTTTCATATCATAGCGTGAGCTAAATTGGTCGGTCAAAATCACCCCTAGAATCAAATTCTCGCAAAACAGACCATGTACTAGTTTACAAACCCATTTCACATTTATAATAGCAACATTGGCTACCAAAGGGTCCCCATTATCATAGAAAGATATCATGTGTACTCACTTCCAGCAGCACCGAAAGCACGAAACCTGATATAGGAGAGAAAAAGAGTGCACAGAGAATACAGTAAATAACATGAAAAGTGGGGAGTAATAACATCTACACCATTAGAAAAATTCAAATGGAGACTAGAGAACGAACCTTGACACTGCCACTCGTAAAATGTGGAACAATCCCAGGGGGAAATGATGCTCTACGAGGCAAACGATCTTGCATTTTGATCGAATTCCTGTCCTCTCGAGCTTTCTTAAAGACCTGAGTATAATTGTCAGCTGATGCAGGGTCAGTCGCATCCCATTCACCAAATTTCGGGAGAACGGTACCTTTGCTAGGCTGCAAATGTAGAAGTCAATAATATCAAAATCTTACACCAAAAGGAAGAAAGAGCAGTAATTCAAGTTTTGACCAATGTAAGCAAATTCTGAAGGCAGAATATCTCTCAGCGTAGACGATTGATGAGCATGTGGTTATCCCATCCTAATAAACATTCTAGGCATTTTAATTTTTTGAAGCTACACAGGGATCCCCACCACCATTACTGCCTAAAACTTGCTAAATAGTGAAAAGTGTGTCAGAACCTCATCCTTGGCATGTCACAGAAAATAAAAATAAGTGAGGTTGACATGCTGCGAGCGTTTCAGTAAGCTTCTTGCATCAGCCAGTCTCACGAGCAGATATGCACTTTCTTGAGCATTTGAAAAGGGAAGGAAGACGTGGAAGATCTAATTGTGTGTCATGATACATCCTGACTTCTTTTGTGTGACATTTCTTAGAAGTTAATTACGTATTCAGAGCATCAGAACATTTTTTAGGATGCGAGAAATCCGTGTAAACAAATGAAACCATACATGTCTCGAGAATAAGGCTAATTGTAGAATACTTTAAGATGAAGCTCGAAGAGGGAGCGAGGAAAAACTCACAGTTTCATCATCGCCTCGGCTAGCAGATCTCCCATTGGATCTTCCGGGAGTGCCATGGTTACTATTGTATGAGTTTTTCCCTTCCAAGGAAGGAGATTCACTGCCTCTTCCACCCAAGTTTGGTTGATGCTGTGGATGCGTTGGTGACCACTCAATGTTATGAGCTGATCCAGTACCTGGTCTTGCTGTCCTACCAGAATTTGAGACACGACCCGCTTGTTGTTGCTGTGGCGACTCATCAGAAGCTCTCCCTCCCAAATCATAAACTTTACCATCTTCCTTGCTGTATCCAAGTTCATGTTCTGCACCTCTTACAGTTCCAACATGTTCTTCTGGTTCAGTTATGAGCCCGTACTTGGCAAACAACACAGGATTTTCTTGGGGTCATTTGGGTTTATCATCCTCACGTCAGTTCTACCCTTACGAGCATTGTCGAATACGGCTGTGAAAGGAGTATTGTTATCAGCTTCCCAGTTGCCAAACTTGGGTACATGTGGACGATTCTGCAACTGTAAAAAGAGATGACGAATTTCATTATGTATTTATGCAATAAACTATTTCTATACTAATAGCATGGCATTCAGGAAACAATCACCAAAAATCACAATTTGTGGGTGCACTGCAAAGGTAACAGATATCAGTGCACCAGATTTCAGGCAAGACTACAGATGAGAAGAAGGTTGTTAGATCAAACTGAATAAAGCGTCTAATCAACTGCGAATATATATGCGAGAATGACTGAGGGATACAGAAGACGATATCTTCTCTCTCATATAGTCAGATTCAGATAAAGAGATACTACCTCCGTTCTAATTAAAGTTGCAATGGACAAAGTATGGATTGAAGTTGGAAATTGTGTAACAATATTTGATATGGAGTACAATTTGCCTCATGACTGGAGCAAATATCCCCCCACAAAAGTTCCAGGAAAAAAGTGTTCAGTTGCATCATTATTAGCTTCATAACCTTAGCATACATACATACTACAAACTATCCAGAGGGCAAGAAAATTTACAAGTCTAGATGAGTAGGGAACCATTAAATTATACTGAGCAGCTCTCTCCATTAAATTATAAATTGACCTTTTGATTTACTATTGTTAAGCATTAAACTTATGGATAGTCTACAATAATACCTCTGATAGTAGTGGAATCAGCCCTAAAAGGCAAACCTTTCTTAAGAAAATCTATAGGTTTTCACAGTTGTGAGTGGCTACAGAAAAGAATTTCAACCTAAAACAAAATTATCAAAGCAGATTCGGAGCAGGCAAGAAGACATACCGCCGCCATTTCTCACCGTCGAGAACTCTGAAACAAAAACTAAGTAGCAGCGAAGACAAATTGAACTCGGTCCAATGAACAAAATCAATTCTACGAGACCTGAACTGATATGCTGCATTCCATGAATAAATGCTTTTCAGACTCGATATCTCCACCACAGCAAGGACAAACTGGGTCAAAATCACAGCCTCTTGTTGCAAGCGCAGCCATAACTGGTAGACCTCCTTGCAATGCTTTCCACCAGAAAAGTTTGACTTTATTAGGAACACTCAAATGCCAAATTTTGTTCCAAAGACCAAGATTTGAACAATGAGCGACTTGATTGTGCTGCAAAGACTGCTTGTGATGATCTCTAATCACTTTGTAGGCTGATTTAACAGAGAAAGTCCCTTTTGTAGAGAAGTGCCAAACTCTTTTGTCCTCACAATTTGCTCCAGAAACAAAAATTGCCATGATTGTGGCAGCAATTTCTTCATTGAAAAGGCCTTTCACTGTATCTTCTTTCCAGCATCTAGCCTCCGGATCCAGACCCCTGTTTCTCAGTTGCTATTTGCAGACGATAGTGTTTTCTCATTAGAGCTGATAATACAAAGATTTCAGTGCTTTTACTGGCTTTACAGACCTAAGAGACGGCATCAGGACAGAAAATAAATTTACAGGGATCGAACAAGATGTTCTCAAGCAATGTTCCTCGGGTATTCGACTTGATCATCTTTCGACAAGTACTTGGGTCTTCCAACAAAAATGAGAAAAGTAAAATTGACACTTTCTCTCGTATATTGTGGAACATATTAGCTCTAACTATGGTTTGAATGATTTTGTTTTGTCTGTCGCAGGAAAAAAAAAACCTTAGTGAAAGCTGTTATTCAAGCTATTTTGAACGACTCCATGTCGTGCTTTCAACTTCCAAGACAGATGTGCGACAATATTGAGTTCTTAAACAAACGAGATTTTTGGTAGAGAATGAAGGAAGCCAGAAAGGATTTTTGTTGAATTGCTTGGGATCAAATTAAAATCTCTTATTTGGAGTTCCTACCAAACTCGTCAGTAGCAGCTCAGAGGAGCCCAACTCATGTGGTATGGCGCCCCAATCCGGTTATTCCTGGTCTTCCTCCAACCATCAATGTTCAAGTAGATTCGGCATGAAAAGCAGAAGCTTCTTTTAGCACACTGACACATATCCCCCTCTTACAGGGCACACTCGCTTTCTAGCAGGTAGTGCAATTCAAGCAGAAGCTAGTGCAATTATCAAAGCTATCAAGTGGTTGATTTCATCATGCAACATGAATGCTAATGTTCTTACGAACTCCTGGAATCTTGTCTTTTCTCTTTGTCAAGATAAAATAAAGTATAAGTTTTCATGGTGAATCAAATGATATTATCCAGATTGCTGCAACTAGTTTTATTAAGTTTGCAAATTCCTTTGTCGAGGAATAATGTTTCTTCGGCCCATGACCATACTAAAAGGATATTTCATAATTGTAACAGTGAATTTTAATCAACACTTGCATTTCCTCAAATAAAAATAATCAAGATCCTGGGTTTCTGCATTACAGTTTATGAACTTTACAGGGAAGGTCCTCAAAAAAAATTTACAGGGAAGGTTGGCAGGAAACAATTAAAACCTTTGCTATATTACAAAATGACCCCAACACAAGTTTCCGTTAATACACAGTTGCACAAAACTAACTTCTATACTATTTACACTTCCCTTGTCATTACAATCAACTTATTGATTTACAAACCCGTTTAAAATTTAGAATACCAACGACTACCAAAAGTGGTCCCCATTGTCATACCAAGATATATTTTTCCTCTTTTATCTTTTTCTTTTTGGATAAAGCATGGCGAGAGATCATGGGTACTCACTACTCACTTCTCACTTCCACCTCCACCAATAGCAAGAAACCTGGGAAAGGAAAAAAGAAGAGTACACAGAGATTACAGTAAATAACATGAAAGAGGGAGTATAACAAGCCATTAAACCAACTCAAATGGAGACCAACGAGCGAACCTTGGCACTACTGGCACTACGGTCGTTCATTAAATGTGGATCCCTCCCAGGGGGAAATGATGCTTTAGGTGGACACGGCTTATTCATTAAATGCGGATCCCTCCCAGGGGCAAATGATGCCCTACATTTGCCAAAAACTAGATTATAATTGTCAGCTGATGCAGGGTCAGTCTCATCCCAGCCACCAAATTTTGGGAGGACGGTACCTCTATTAGGCTGCAAATGTAGAAGTCAATAATATCAAAATCTTAAGCCAGAAGAAAGAGTAGTTTATGTTCTCAAGTTCTTGACCAATATAAGCAAATTCTTGCGCACATATTCCTACCCATGCAGCTCCAGTCTCATTTTTCTTTTTATGCTATTAATCTGTCATTTCCTTGCAGGAAACCAAGATAATGGCAGGAGCCATTTCAGAGACGGTAAGTATAAGAAGCCAGCCCCAACCAAATGAACTAAACCAGCTCGCTAACAAAATGGCTTCATCAAGTCCGTACGGTTCTGAAGCCAGAATTTCCCTCGCGGGTAGACGACTGAGCATATGTTAATAATAATCTAACACTCAGGACAGCCCAATACTTCAGCCGGATGAATTATTGTAAGCCCAAAATTAATATAAGGGCAAAACAGTCTTTTATCAAACCCTAAGGGAGTCAGCAACCTCATATCTTTGCTGCCATTTTAATACAGCCGTTGGATTGTTAATTCCACGTTGCTTCTCTTTGTATATATCCATTCCTTCAGGATTGTTCACAATTAATGTGATACATGAATTACGTTTTATCTTCTCTCTTCCTTCTATATTCTCTGTATATTTCCGGAAACCCCAAATCCACTTACATGGAATCAGAGCCTTATTCCACACAGGCACACAAGTGAATGGTCTAACGACCCGCGTGCTCATAGCCACCCGCAGACAAAAGATCCATGTTTAGGCCAAAGAATGCCACACTTGAGAGCGTGTGTTGAGAAATCCCACGTCGGACATTCAAGAAGAAAAAATAATAATTAATAATAATTTGTCCGGGCTATTCCCCTCATTGCCAATTGATTTTGATGTGGAACCTCATGGAATCTGATTCTTACATGGGAGCAGAGCCTCCCCTGTGATGCTCTCTGCAATTTCCTTGGCACCACACTTTCTTCCCCAAATCCTTTAGCTCTCCTCTCCAATATTCATAACTTAATGCCCCACAAACTTGATAGTACCAATTATGTCTTATGGAAACATCAGCTTTCCTCCATCTTGAAATCTCAATCACCTTTTAGGCATCTTGATGGCTCTCTGCCTTGCCTTTCGGAGTATCTCTCGGGCGCTGACGTTTCTGTATGGAAACATCAGCTTACCTCAATCACTTTTTAGGTATCTTGATGGCTCTCAAGATGGAGGTAACTTAGGCATCTTGATGGCTCTCTGCCTTGCCTTTCGAAGTATCTCTCGGGTGCCGACGGTTCTGTCTCAGCGACAGTCAATCCTGCCTACTCTGCATGGCAGATCCAGGAGCGATCCTTACTTCCATAAAACCACTTTAACTTCTGAAGCACTCAGTCATGTTATTGGCCTTACATATTGTAAATATGTCTGGGTAACTCCTGAATCACTTTATGCCTCTCTTTCTCTGTCCAATATTTTACAGTTAAAATATGATCTTCAAACACTCAAGAAACAATATGTCAAGATCGATCTTTATATGCAAAAGTTGAAAATTTTGCGTGACAAACTTGATGTTTCCTCTATTTTTATTAATGACGGAGATATGTTTTTATTTACTCTTAATGGCCGTCCAACTAAGTATAAACCTTTTCGGTATGCTTTAAAAACTCGTTCTTCTACCCTTATTCTTTTCAAGAATTACATGTCCTTTTGAAATCAGAAGAACATATGCTTGAGTCTCAAACTGCTTTCTATTCTCAAAAACATGCTCTCTCCCGGTCGTGGTCGTGGTGGCTGCTCTCGTCTAGGTCGTTAGAGTTCTTCTAATGGCCAATTTGGTCAGAGATCTTGTCGTTTTGACCAAACCAGGGGTCGATCTAGATATCTTGGTGGTTTCCATCAAAACACAAATTTGTCTAGGGATCGTGGTAATGGTTCTTCTCCCTCTCAGCAGAACACCAATTATTTTGGCAACAACAATTACTTTTCGTCTTCTTTTGGTACTGGATCTAACAAGGGTACCTAGGTGCCTGTAACCAGCCAAATCTTCGGCAATGATTACCATTTTTGCACTTGATTGCTCGGGGTTGCACACCTCCTGAGCACCTCCCTGCAATGGCTGCAAGCACTTAATGTCAACAGTCTGATCCAAACTTTTGGCTAACTAGCACGGGAGCTTCAAGCAGATCTCAGGAATCTCTCTCTGTCAGATCCGTTTTCTGGGAATGATCAAGTCACAACTGGCAATGGATCTTCTCTCCCAATCCAACATTCTGGTACTGCCCTTCTCTCAACATCATCTTGCTCATTCAAGTTGTCTAATACTCTGCATGTACCTGAATTATCTAATAATCTACTATTTGTAAATAAGTTGTATACTGAACATAATGCTAGAATATTCTTGATGCAACCTCTTTTTGCATCCAGGACAAGGCAACGTGCAAAATTTTGTATCAAGGCTTGAGTAAAAATGGTCTTTATCCTATACAATCTCTCTCTGTTAAATCTTCTCCTCAAGCATATTTGCGTTAAAGAGTTAAATCGCCAATTTGGCATGCACGTTTGGGTCATCCTACTGATGCAGTTTTGCATCAATGTGTCGAATGTTTATCTTCCAGTTCAAATTCCTTTCTATGTGAATCTTGTCTTGCTAGAAAAATTACTAGACTGCTTTACAAATCTTCTTCTACCGTTGCCATTATAGCTTATTACCTCTAATGTTTGGGTACCTGCTTCGAAATCTTTATCATGGTTGCCATTATTATGTTTCATTTATTGATGGACATTCACGTTTCACATGGTTGTTTCCTTTACATAACAAATCTGAAGTTGCTTTAACTTTTCCTACGTTTGAAAACTTCGTGGAAAAATTGTTGAATTACTCTATCTCTGTTTTTAGATCAGATAAGGGTGGTGAGTACACCTCTGTTTTTCAAACCTGTCTCAATGATTATGGAATTAGTCACCAAAAAATGGGATTTCTGAGAGGAAACACATGCACATTAATGAAAATAATGCTAGCTTACCTTCTTATTTTTGGTATCACTATTGCTACAACTACTTATTTGATCAATAGAATGCCCAACTCTAATACTTCCGATCAATCTCCTTTTGAGCTTATATTTAAACAAAAACCACATTATGCAAAACTAATTTCTTTTGGATGTGCTTGTTATCCTAGACTTACACCTTATATTAGATCCAAACTCGAACCAAAAACAGAACAATGTGTCTTCTTAGGGGTGCGTAGATGGAATTAAAGGGTACCTTTGTTTTGATCAAGACTTGAATAAATTTTATGTTAATAGCGATGTAATTTTTGCTGAGTATAAGTTTCCCTACTCAAAATATTACTCTGTGCCTCCTAGTTTAAGTTCTCTTCTTATGATTCCTCTACAACTTTCACTAACCTTGATGAATCTGTTTCAGGTACCAATGTCCCTCCAGCTCCCTCATGTGTTCCAGAAAAGTACAATTTCTGAGGACACTAGTGATGTTATGCCTGTGGCTACACCAGAAGTGGAGCTCTCTCCAATCTCTGGTGCACTGTCACCACCCAGTCCAGGCAGGCACCTCCAGCAAGTCCAATGATGGCTTCCTCCTTACAAACTATTGGTCACTCTATGCAAACACGCAACAAATCAGGCATAGTTAGAAAGAAAGTTCTATTTTCTGCACCTGACACACTGGTTTTTCTGTTTCTACTTCATCTCTTTCTGATCCTTCTAGTTCAATGAGGTTGTTAAACATTCACAGTGGAGTATAGCTATGACTGATAAATCAACAGCCTCCAAAAACAACAAACATGGATTTTAGTGGTTCTTCCACCCAATATCAATATTATGGGTAATAAATGGGTTTATCTAACCAAATTCAATCCTAATGGCTCTATATCTTGGTATAAGGCCCGTCTTGTGGCTAAGGGGTTTAATCAAACCCAGGTTTGGACTATGAAGAAACCTTCAATCCTGTAGCAAAGCACGCCACAGTTAGATGCATACTTTCCTTGGCTGCAACTTTCTCTTGGTCTTTACAGAAATTGAACGTCAACAATGCCTTTTTACAAGGTTTCTTAAAAGAAACTGTGTATATGTAACAACCTCAAGGATTTATTAACTCTCAGTTTCCCAATCATGTTTGCTTGCTCAAAATTCCATATACAGTCTTAAACATGCTCCACGCACCTGGTTCGAGCGATTCACTTCTTATCACCTTTCACTCAGTTTTCTGTCTTCTTCAGTTGATTCATCTTGTTTATTCGCCACTCTAACTGTAAAATTACTGTTCTTTTACTCTATGTTGACGATAATATTTTAACAGAAAATAATGTCACTTTTATATCGTACATGTGATCAAACTCAACAAAGAGTTTGAAATGACCAACTTGGGTCCCCTTGCTTAGGTCCTTTTTCTTGACATTCGTCGTACAAATTCTGGTATTTTCATCCACCAAGAGAAGTATATTTCTAATATTTTACGACGGTTTGATGTGAGCACATATACACCTTGCTCTACTCCTCTTGTTATCATGTTTTGGACGGCAAACCTTTAACTAACTAATCCTTCTATCTTTCATCAACTACAGTACTTGACATTCATTCAACCTAACCTAATATTTCTTTTTCAGTTAATCCCTTATGCCAGTTCATGCATGCTCCTACAGAACTTCGCTTAAGTGGAGCGAAACACATTCTTTGCTACTTACAGGGTACAAAAACACATAGCTTATGGTATGATAAAGGTCATCTGCAGATTGGACTGGAAATCCAACCAACCGGCGCAGCACAACTGGACTTATCACTTTCTTAGACCCAAACTCTATTCATTGGACTTCCAAGAAAGTTGCTCGATTCTCTACCGAAGCAGAGTAGAGCCATTGCCACAGCAGCAACTGATATTTCTTGGTTTAAAACACTTTTCCAAGATTTTAATTTTTGAATTCCTTATTCTCCTGTATTGTGGGGTGATAATCTTTCTGCTCTTCCGTTAACTGCCAATTCTCTTTTTCACGCACGAACAAAACACATAGAACTTGACTATAACTATGTGCGTTAAAAAAATTTAGTAAAGAATTAATTGAGGATTTTGTTTCTACAGCAGATCAAGTTGTAGACATTTTTACCAAGGCTCTCATGGTTCATTCAGAGCCACCGTGAGTTTATGGGGAGGTATCAATTTAGCAGTTGAAGCGCACCATTAATAATTCAACACAGGAGACAGGCCAATACTTCAGCCCAATGTATTATTGTAAGCCCATAATTAATGCAAGGCAAAACAGTCTTTTGCCAAACCCTAAGGAAGTCAGCAACCTTATCTCTTTGCTACCGTTTCAATACAGCCACTGGATTGTTAATCCAACCGTTACATTACTTTGTATAGTTCCATTCCTTCGGGATTGTTCTCTGTCTATTTCCAGAAACCCTAAATCCACTTTCAACGTGGTTATTCCATTTTGATAAACTTCGAAACAGTTTTAAGGAATTCTGAAGCTACACAAGGATCCCCACCATTGTTGCCTAAAAATGGATAAATAGTGAAAAATGTGTCAGAGCTGCCTCCTTAGCATCTTGCAAAATAAAAATAAATGAAGTTGACATTCTGCGCTGAGTGGCTCCAGTAAGTTTCTTGCATCAGCCAGTTCCAAGAGCAGATAACAGCTTTGTAGAGCATTTGAAAAGGGAAGAAAAATGTGGGGGATTTAATTGGTCATAAATTCACAATGCATTCTCACTTCTTTGTGGGTATCTTTCTTAGAAGTTAATTATGTTATTCAGAGCATCAGAAAAACTTTAATGATGCAAGAAATCCATGTATCGAAATGAAACCATAGATATCTCGAGGATAAAGCTAATTGTAGAATACTTTAAGATAAAGCTCGAAGAGAGAGTGAAGAAAAACTCACAGTTTCATCATCGCCTCGGCTAGCAGATCTCCCATTGGATCTTCCAGGAGTGCCATCACGACTATTGTACGAGTTTTTCCCTTCCAAGGCAGGAGACCCACTGCCTCGTCCAGCCAACTTTGGTTGATGCTGCGGATGTGTTTGTGACCGCTCAATGCTATGAACTGATCCACCCCTTGGTCTTGCTGTCCTACCAGAATTCGAGACACGACCCCCTTGTTTCTGTTGCTGTGGTGACTCATCAGAAGCTCTCCTTCCCAAATCATCAAATTTACCATCTTCCTTGCTGTATCCACGTTCATGTGCTGCACCTCTTCCAGTTCCAACTCGTTCTTCTGGTTCAGTTATGAGCCCGTGATTGGCAAACATGTCCGGGTTTTCTTGGGGGTCATTTGGGTTTATCATCCTCCCATCAGTTCTACCCTTACGAGCATTGTCAAAGACGGCTGTGAAAGGAGCGCTGTTATCAGCTTCCCAGTCGCCAAACTTGGGTACATGTGGACGATTCTGCAACTATAAGGAGAGATTATAAATTTCATCAGGTATTTATGCGATGAACTATTTCTCTACTAGTAGCATGGCATTCAGAAAACAATCACCCAATATCACAACTCGTGGGTCCACTGCAAAGGTAACAAATATCAGCACACCAGATTTCAGACAAGACTAGAGATGAGAAGAAGGTTGTTAGATCAAAACGGATTAAGCGAGCACCTAATCAACTGCGTATATATTGCGACAAGGACTGAGGGATACCGCAGAGGATCTCTTCTCTCTCATATAGTCAGATTCAGATAAAGAGATACTACCTCAGTTCTAATTAAAGTTGCAATGGACAAAGTATGGATTGAAGTTGGAAATTGTGTAACAATGTATGATATGGAGTACAATTTGTCTCATGACTGGAGCAAGCATCCCAAGTTCAACCCATATATATAGCGAATCTATTATTGTATACCCCCATCATGAAGTTCCATGGAAAAATGTTGAGTTGCATCATTATTAGCTGCATAGGCCTAACATAAATACATACAAATTATCCAGAGGGCAAGAAAATCTACAAGTCAAGATCAAGGAAACACCATACCAATAAAATGATGTATGAAGTACTCATTAAATTATAAAATTTAGTGATGGATAGTTCATAAAAATAACTCTGATACTAGTAGTGGAATCAACCTAAAAACAAAACCTTCTTTAAGAAGGAAAATTCTAGGGTTCTTTCACAGTTGCGAATGGGTAGAACAAAATTATCAGAACAGAATCGGAGAAGGGACGATGAACTTACCACCGCCATTTCTCACCGCCGACGACTCTGAATCAATAACTGAGTAGCAGCGAAAATCGAAATCGGTCCGTCGAACAAAATCAATTCAACGAGAGAGGTCTTTTCTTCTCTAGACTACAAGTCAACTGTTTCTCTAGTCTCTGCTACATCATGTTCGGGTGTGAAAATCGGGTGATACCCGAAACCCGACCCTTTCGGGTACTAAGCGGGCATGTACGTTACCGGGTACGGGCGGGTTCGGGTATGGGTGAATGAAAAACCCTGTCGGGTATGGTGGCCCCGTAGTACCCGTTCCTTACCCGAATAAATGTCAATTACGTCATGATTTGGTGTGGCACTGCTTGGTATTTTTTCTCTTCAATTAATAAATCTCTCTCTCTAACCGTCTCTATCTTTTCTCCTCATCTCTTCATCTACTCCTCTGTTCTTATCTTCACCCAACTCTCTCTCTCTCAATTCTCAATTCTCACTTCGTTCTAGTGATTTTCCCCACTGAGAAATCAAAGAAGCCCACTCTGTTCCGCGGCCGACTCTAAACGAGAGCCCACAAAGATCGATTCACTTGGAGATCTGACTTCTATGCGATCAGGACATTAATCAGAGGTTCAACGTTTATGATCCCGTAGAACACTAATCGGTTGTGAACAAAGTTTGATTTTCGTTTTCTGAACATATTTTATCTGGGTTTTGGATATATCAAACGTTTGCCTGCAAAAATTGTGATTTTGATTGAGTAATCGATTTCAGATTGAAAACGATCATGTTTATGTCATCTCTCTCTATTCTTCGTATTCTTCTTCTATATTCTCTTGTCTCTCTGCAAAACTGATCGTTGGGGACGATGAATTCCAGAACTCGGGCGAAATTTTGCCTGTTATGATCGGTCGGGCTTCGGGTAGGGTCGGGCACCCGGTAGAACCGGGCAGTTTTTTTCGGGTATGGGACGGGTTTTGGGGTGTCAGGCGTCGAGTCTAACCGGGTGCCGGGTTTCTCGGGTTTGCCTTCGAGTCGGGTCGGGTTTCTTTAAAACAACCCCAAACCCGCCCAATTGCCATCTCTAGCTACATGCTCTCCACTTTGTCGATTTTGGAGAAATATGCCATGCTGTAATGGGGAACCTCTGAACCGGACCCGGTCCGAAGAAAATACTTGGTGACCCGCTTTTTTTTAGAGGAAAAGATATTCATTAACTGCCATCTAGGCCCATTACGTCAGTCGAAATTACATTGTTTGCCAAGTCAGGTTGAAGGGTATATAAGCGAGGAAATAGCCGGGACCTGTGTCCAAAGAGGTGTGCTAATCCATTACCGACGAGGAATTTTTATTTGCTCCCAGAGCACCTCGTCAGCATGACACGTGGTGCTCTACACCATCCAACAAATGACACATATGTCCGCTAGGATTAACCACTACCGGTCCGTCATTGGTCTTTCTTCCCAATCTGACATTTTGACTCGTATCTGGGTCACTTTTACTGGATAATTTGGATAGCAAAACAACACGATTTTTTGATATTTTTTTCATCGTATTATGGAGCAACTTTTACTCTACAAGGCCATGACAAAATTTTCAAAAGATTACATCGATTTACTATTCAAATCACCGAGTCAAGGTGACGCAGTGAATAGTGACAAAAATTAAATTGAAACGAAAGAGCAGGGACATAGTGGTACCACTATGTAGGTTATATTAATAAAATCAGAATCCTACTTGGCTATTTTTTCTCTCCCACTCAACTCACTTTTATTGCAAAGTGTGAGTGGAATTGAGCACCACATATGATTTGCCTATGAGTCAAGCAATTCACGTCTACGGTGGAAAACAAATAAGTAGGTGGGATTTCACTGTAATCGTAGAATAGTGTTTGTATCATCGAACTGAGTGAGAAGAATAATGCATTCATTCGTAATAATTGCTATCTCCGTGGTTATGGACTCTTCATTTCTCAGGGCAACTTTGGGAATTCGGTGGCGTTACTAGAAGTTGTGTGAAAATTACTGTGAAAAAGCTGTTGTAAATTTAATTAATTTTTTTTAGTAAATATTTTGTGAAAACTATTGAGATATTGACATAAAAATTTCGTGTTAACCTGCTGTGAGAAGGTAACATGACAAAAATATATTACATGTATCAGTTATGTAAAGATAAATGTTGACATTTTTCAAATTTGTTATAACTCGTTACAGACCTTGCGAGGAATTCTAGCAGGATTCGTCGAGTGTCTCACTGACTAACTGTCTATTAAAACTGTGGAACATAAATGTCTCCGGAAAAACTATATTTAAAGTGTGGAGAGCGGGGAATTCTAACAGGATTAGTCGAGTGTCTCACTAACTAACTGTCTATTAAAACTGTGGAACATAAATGTCCCCCGGAAAACTATTTTTAAAGTGTGGAGAGCTTATCATCGCTCGTTACCTACTACCCGGAATTTAAAGGAGGATAGTTATACATGTAGTTTTCTCCCAGTGTGGCAAATCAGACGAAACTGAGTACTGAGGAGCATATTTTCATGTCCAATAAAAGCGATGAAGAGAATTTGGGACACAATTTTGGGCTCGGACTCGGTGCACAGAGGTCATAGTGGGGTTACTGAATTAATTTCGACACTATTTTCAAGTTATCACTCGAAAACAGAACTGTATGTTATGTCAATTTAGATGGTGTAGTATCAACTTACTAGTTTACAAACCCATTTAGAACTTGTTATACCACCATGGCAAGTTGGCAACATTGGGCTACCAAAAACGGTACCATTGTTGCATCACTAATTTTTAACAGCACAGTTTTATTTACAAAACACCTATATATTTTTCATCAACTTCTTTGTCACAAACTTACTTTTTTCACAACAGCAAAAAATCGATTTAGAAGTTCAAAAAGTCACCACGTTCCCCTAATTACACAGTTTCACAAAACTTAACTTCTATACTATTTACACTTACCTCCCCTTGTCACTACTATAAACTTACTACTTCCACCACTTCGTCAAAAAGTTTACAATTTGAAGCTTCCACCCGCAATCAAGTCACTTTGACTTGGTGATTTGGATAACAAAACGATACAATATTTTTGTTATCTTTTCATGATGTTGTAGAGTAAACTTTATTCTCTAACACCGTGAAAAGATTATCAAAATCTTGCATCATTTTGCTAATCAAATCACCAAGTAAAAAAATAGTGGTAAAATTCAAAATTGAAACGTTCTGGCGAGACAGATGAAATAGTTCATATAATACCAACGCTACAACATTGGCTCCCAAAACCCGGTCTACATTCTCATAGCAAGATATCTTTTCTTTTTGGATAAAGCATAGCAAGATATCATGTGTACTCACTTCCACCACCACCAAGAGCAAGAAACCTGGCAAAGGGAAAAAGAAGAGTATACAGAGATGACAGTAAATAACATGAGTATAACAAGCCATTAAACCGACTCAAATGGAGACCAAAGAGCGAACCGTGGCACGACGATCGTTCATTGAATGTGGATCCCTCCCAGGGGGAAATGATGCTTTAGGTCTCCTCCTAGGGAGAAATGATGCTATACATGGCATACAATTGCTCCAACTCCTGTCCACTCGATCTTTGTCAAAAACTTGAGTGTAATTGTCAGCTGATTCAGGGTTAGTCACATTCCAGTCACCAAATTTCGGGAGGACGACACCTCTAATAGGCTGAAAATGTAGAAAGTCAATAATATCAAAATCTTACCACAGAAGAAAGGGAAGTAGTTCATGTTCTCATGATTTGATCAATATACTAAGCAAATTCTTGCGCACATATTCCTACCATGCACCTCTAGTCTTTTTCTTTTTTATCCTATTAATCTGTCCTTTCCTTGCAGCAAACAAAGATAAGAAGCCATCCCCAACCAAATGAACTAAACCAGCTCGCTAACAAAATGGTTCCATCGCGTTTGCACGGTTCTGAAGCCAGAGTGTTCCTCCCATTTTAATAAACTTCGTGTTAGCATTATGTGCGCCCATGTGGGGTGCACAGTGCAATTAACCTAAACTTATGGGTTTAGGTGAGACAAGCTCAAACCTTATGGGGTTAGTAGCGAGGACAAACCCTAGGGGGTACGTTGCAATTAGGTATAAGTCTGTCTATATAAGGAGACAGCCTCCTAGATTATCATGTGTGCTAGAGACATAATAATACACACTACTGTAGAGATCATGTGCTGATCATAATACAGTAAACCCTAGACTCTCTCTTCAACTAGCCTCCATCGCGTGGAACTTGGTGTGGATCAGAGCTCTCGTCCTAGTGATTCGAGCCAGATTGTGGGAGCAAGAAGAGCACGTGAAAGCAAGCATCCTTCGATCATCCGTTGCGCTTAGGAGCTAAGGAAGACAAGGTAAACACATGAATATTCCGCTTTAGTTCATGTTGTAGATCTGAATATGTTAGATCAAGTACGTCCTTCATTGGTATCAGAGCCTTAGGCTTGTTTTTCGTGCCTAGATATGCGTTCCCGAATCAGATAAAAAATTCGAGTTTTTGAAATTTCATAATCTGTTAGTGAAACCTACATGGTTAGATAGGGTTTTTCACAAGGATTCCAGAAATATAAATTTTGTAATTTTTGGACGAACAGAGAATTAGTTATGAATTTTCTAAGATTCGAAACAGTATAAATCTGGACTGTTTAATCTGAGCAGTAAAAAGATTTTTTCAAAACATGTTAAAATTGGGTTTTGAACACATAATCTTGATCTACGTGAAACGACGATTCCAACGATGTAAAGATCGCCGGAAACGGAGGCCGGGAAGGCGGCGCGTGGGCCTCACGCGCCACCGACGCCGCCTCCACGCGCCGCCACGCGCCAAAGGGCGGCGGCGGACTTGCTGACGTCAGCTAGGGCTGACGTGGCATGATGACGTGGCGGTGCCACGTCAGCAATAGCTGACGTGGCAGGTGACGTGGCAGCCACGTGGACTCCTGACGTGTCAGGTGACGTGGAGGCTGACGTGGCAGCTGACGTCAACACTTGGCTGACGTGGCATGCCACGTGGCACGCTGACGTGGCACTCGGGCCGCGTCGGCGCGTGACGGAGGCGGACTCGCCCACGCGCGGCGGCGCGTGTGGGCGCGTGAGCCCTCCTCCGGCCACTATTTTTCACCAAATTTTTTTCTATATGCTCAGAATTAAATTTCCTATTTTCTGGGATTTTTTCATAATTTTTGGAAAAACAGAAAATTTTATTATTTTCCAGATTAATTAATTAGTGTTTAGCACACTTCCCGAGGCAATTAGACGTCCTTAAACACACTGTTTTGAGCCCAAATTTTTACTGGAGACTTAGGACATTTTTCCCTACCTTATGAGATAGGAGGTGAGATCCTAGGTAGTTGGGAGCGATTTTCGATCTTATTAGTTGATTGATTTATTGCTTATTAATTTCCAGTAATTATTCTTTAATTCTGGAAATTTCCAGAAAATTCCAGTATGTTTATTTTATTATTATACATGCTGTTGTGGGTTGAATGGATGTGTTTGATGCATGGATGTGGCTTAGATGTTTTATATTTGGTTTTGGTTTTGAATATGTAATCAATTAAAATACGGCCTGCGTGTCGTGCCTCTCTACATACTCTATTGTCTTCTCTTCTCATCTAAATCGCCTATTAGAGGTTACTTCTTAGAAATAAGATATTTAGTGAAGATTGAAGAATAGAAGCTTCAAGAGAGGTGGCCAAACCAAAAGCTATGGCGCGAGGTGCATCGAGCAAAAAGACGAACAGGGAAGCTTCAAGGAGCACTCGAGATGAGGCGAGATCCATGAGGCAAGAAGTTCAAGACTTGCTCAAGACGTACTCTCAATAGTGGGAGTGCACCTTAGGGGCCACATCCATTGCATATTTATTTATGCTTATGCTTGTTTTACGTTATAACTGCGTGTGATTGGATATATCTGTATAACCTCGCATGCTAAGGAACTAAAACAAAAGAGCTCACATGGTTATACATGATTGAAACTAATAGGGAATCATAAGTGATGATATTTGATTCCTAGAATTGCTGCTAGGTTTTGGTGGAGTCCTTATGATGAACTATGAAACTTTAATCATGTATCATGTTATTTCGGAGCTAAGTAAATGCTGGTATTAATTTCCTATGCAATGTCTCAAAGATCAATCGTGTCTAAATCGAAACTGTAAAGGCTAAAATATTGACAATAAACGATATGATAAGTCATCGTACTATGTAACCAAATCGTTGGACATAGTTTGTCAAATCACCTACAAGTATGGTCGAACCTGTGATGAATAGTTGTCACAGCAGCACATGAACATTATCTTTAGGCTAACCAATAAGTGGGAGGCAGTCAAGATAAATTTCATAGAGCGTGCTATGCCAAGGTGGGGAAATGACCTCATCAGCAAGTTCAAGACCACTTTGAGATTCAAAGATTGTAGGAATGGGCCAAAGAAGAATCTTGGATCCACCTTAGCCATTTGCCTCATCAAAATTGTGAGTAATGACTCATAAATCCCACCTTAAACAATCGTGTTTAAGTTATCCGATTAGCAATTTGTTGCTATCTCTGCCACGTTTCATGAAAGTGCCATGGAAACGTTATATGACATACTTTGAAAGTGTCAGGATGTTTGGATGAGACCAAACATCATTCCGTTCTAGGATCTAAGCAATATATGATTGCTAAGTATACTAGTTCGGCATACTTTTGAAGTCTAAGCAATATATGATTGCTAAAGGCTATGGATGAAGTATGATCGGCAGATTTAGTCCCTACTCCGGTATTAGGACCGTGAGGAACAGGTGGGGCAAGGATAAGGGAATGAGGGCAAAATATTGGTACATGACCAATAGCCCAAGACAGGCAAATGCAAAGGAGGAAAAGGATGTTTTCCTAAGACTAGAAGGCCAGACCTGGTACTAACTTCTCGTCTAAGGATCCATGAGATTATCTTTGATGGAGTAGCCACCAAAATTTGTTTTGGTCACAGTTTTACTTTTGGAATTGGTCATGTTATGTATGGTTATGCACTCTTGATTTCTAGCATGAATAACGCCTCAGGATCTTTTTGATATCAACACTAAGGCTGTGCCTTAAGATCCTGATATGTGGCGTGCTAGATTGAGACACACTATGTCAGGAAAGGATGTTCAGGCTAGCTAAGGTAGGCCTGCTTGGAATATGCCCAAGGTACCCTTACCTGTGTGTGACGCTTGCCTTACACGAAAGGCGAAAGGCAAACTATCCAGTAAAGCAGTAAGGATTATTGAATCTTTGCAAATAATTCATTCTGTTGTATTTGTGTTCCATTAAATGTTAATAGCTAAAGACATGGTGCTTACTGTTCCATCACATTCGTAGATTATTGTACGCATCTCAACTATGTGTGCTTGGGCCACATAAGTCTGAGGCGCAAGGGTGCTTCAGACAGGTATCTACAAAAGGTAGAAAACCGTCTGGATAAAAGGATATGTCCTTAGCCAGAATGAGACTGCGAGTGTCTACCATAGCAAGAGCTATGTGATGGAGAGTAGTTAGGCAGTTGGCTATTCCCATGCCCCGCAGCAGATTGCTGTGGCGGATAGGAGGAATAGGATACAGCCTGAGATGGTTTGATGTATGATAGTTCGTGCAAAGTAAATGTTCCCTATCTTGAGGTGACACTTTGTTGAACGGCTGTCGATGTACTCAACCAAGAACCCATCAAGTCTGTAGCCACTACGCCCTACGAGATGTGGACCAAACGGCAACCTATATGAGGTCACCTTAGGCCATGGGGATCGGCAGCTTATGAGCTAATTAATTTTCCTAGTCAGGGAGAAGCTCGTGGAGATGGTATTCTCTACGAGTAAGAGGAACCACTAGATGACACTCAATTCACCACTACTCAAGAGGAATTTGTTCCTATGTATCTTGAGAACAGTGGGAGTGCCTTACCTGGTGAGCAGCCTATTGTATATGACGATAATGCTGAAGAAGAACCCTCTTTGCGTAGGAGCGCTCGTTGGAGCGTACCCCGTCGACGATTCGACATCGAAGGGGAAGACATAATAGTCACCACGCAAGATGATGATGAACCTAGGATATTGCCCCGGGATATTTCATCGCCTGATAAGAAGGAATTTAAACCCTAGGTGGAAGAAATGTATCTTCATGGAGTAACATATCTTCCCATACTATTCGGAGTACTCTAGGGGGTTGCGTATTCGAAACGCAACAGCCGATTAGTAGTGTAACGCAAATGGATTCACAGAATATATGTTTTTCTCATAAGGAGATGTCCATAATTAAGGGAATGTTCGTAGAGATGATAATCTCGGCGAGCATGGAGGAACCGCTAGAAAAATACCCTGTTCCTTAGTCCATCATGAGGAGTTAGTCCCTCAAGGATCCTTCGGACAGTGGGAGTGACTTTCTAAGCGAGGTGCCCATCCATAGGGGTGAGAGCAGATTATGATCCTCCTATGCAAAGGAACTGCTCATAGGAGCATGTCCCATCGACTATTTGAGATCGAAGGGATGATCTTAAGGATCACCTTGCATAACCGATAGGATAGAATACTATGCCTTATCGTTCCCTAATTGTGAAGAATGAAAAATAGCATTTACGGGAAAAGTTAGAGTCTGTAAGGGACCAACCAAGTTTAAGGCTAGGTTGACTTTTCCGACTGGATATTAGACTATTGGAAATGGATGTATTTCCAAGGTTATTCAGAGTGACACAGGCGGAAACATAGTAAGGCATACGACTTGCAAAGATATTGGTGATAGTTGTGATGATGGAAATAAGGCTCCATTCTCGATAAAACGTGACGACTGAATTTCTCGATAGAGAAATCAGAGAGGTGATATGTATGACTCGACCACAGGGTTTCGAGATGTATGATCAAATGCACATATAGGTGCAAGCTAATTAAGCCTATGTATGATCTTAATTAGTCCTCTAAGTCAGCAGTATTTTATCCATGGATGAAAAAATCGCTGCATATCACTCTCAGTAGTAGAGAGTAGATGAGCACGTCACTTATTATCGATGACATACTATTTCCAGGAGAGTCTAAAGACTATTTCACATCCACTATAGGGAGGTTATCCTTTCGATTTGTGACGAAGGATATTAGTAGGGCGAGATGCATTCTCGTTCGTTCAAAAGGACTTCTTATACTGACGCATAAGGCGGACAACAAGAAGATACTTTGAACGATTCCATGTTATGGACCCAAGGCCATGTGATACTCCTATAGCTTGCTGCAAGACTCTATGAGCCTGAATATGTGACCTAGAAGACACCATACTAGGTTGACCAAATGACCAAAGTGCCCGATGCAGTGTGAGTCTGCTATATACTAAGGTATATACTGAGACCCCACAAACCTCATGCAATCGGAAGAGTGGATTTCAGGAAATCTAACTTAAGACACTAGATTGCAACCAAAAGGATACTCTGTACGAAGGATCACGTGTTATAACTATCGGAGATGATGCTTCGACTAGCCAGCTATGCATGCTGACTAGGGTGGGGACCTAGATACACGTAGATCCGACTCAGGCTATAGTCCATGCTAGATGATATCGCATGGAGTTGCAGCATAAGTGTTGCAAAATCGTATTAGACCGCTCCATCGATCATGGAAGCGAAGCACGATTGCCTATTCTGTCACCGGGCAGAAACATGTTTGGATAAGAAGGTTTTTGATAAGCTTATGAGCTATCAACCAACCTGTAGTGCTAGCATATGGCTACAGTACTTTGACAAAGCCAAACATATAGAAAAGGGTACTGTTTTCACAAAAGGTGAAATAACTACCTAAAGAGTAATCTTGGAGTAGATCGACTACGGGACAAAAAATGTAGGTTCCTCCCATTCCTAAACCACATAAGAATCGTCTTTGTGGATTGCTTTAGAAAATTGGGACTCGGTAGTCGATCACTAGCGATATGATTGATGAGCATATGAGACATTGATAATTGGATTTTAATTGGATTTTTTATGCTACATGTTGTTTACATATCCTGTACTAGCATAGAACATGTCACGCGGACA
This sequence comes from Linanthus parryae, assembly GCA_023055425.1. Lineage (NCBI taxonomy): Eukaryota > Viridiplantae > Streptophyta > Magnoliopsida > Ericales > Polemoniaceae > Linanthus > Linanthus parryae. The sequence continues at coordinate 145,821,248 of JALGPY010000004.1, forward strand.
CTAGGTTGACTCTCTCACACGAGCAACCGCCTTTACAACATCCTGGATAGTCTAGGTGAGTAGAAGATGAGACAGAATCCCGACAAGCGCTAGAAGCCTATGATATGATGACTCCTGTCATATGAGGCGCATGGCCTATGACAAGAGCTGGACATCAATCAATAGTGCAAGACCCTGTCAGACGGATTCATTTGTCGCATTGGAATATGTTCCAAGGTGAGATTGGATTATGGCCATTCGAGCATGGTTACTACCCCGAACCATGTATAGTCTGCGTAGAGAAAGCCAGATGAGAGAACTGATTTCGATTGCATATGTGCAACACTCAGTACTCGGGTTAACAGTCATATGGGCTGTTGGACTTACATCTGTATAGTGGTCCCTATGGGACAGGACATGTGCTCTGATAGAGTCCAAACACTATGGCGCATATCTGATGAGATAACGCGTGCTTATGAGTGACATGAGGTGGCGAGTAGAACTAGTCCCTGAGTTTCCTCGCCGTGTGAGCCTCGTCGATCATATAAAGATGATTGACACTGTATACCCTTAGTACTTTCATCCATGTCGGGGAGAGACGGTTCGGTGGTGCTACTTTAGCGTGACACCTCACGGCTATGAATGATTCGGCCTACCAGGACATTGCTAGGAAAGCAGCTGACTCCGAATCAAAGCGACAATGGATAGAAGGGAAGATTCTAATTGCATCGCTCTTTATCATATTCATTGGGCCCACCTACAAGATCTTATGGGATCATGCAGGATATGAATATAATAAAGGAGATATAGACTCATTGACGCACGACCTTCGGGACAAGGTAGGTGCTCATGGTCTATGAGATGGCAATAGACAGAATCTGGGGGATACGAGAGAGATATATATATGTATTGCATTATTTCTTAAAGGGTTGAGAAACGCCTGCTGCTAGCTCGTCTCGTATGAGTTTAGAGTATGGATCTCCCGAAATGCAGGTTCTCTCACAGTCACACACCAAGGCCACATAACACTTTGGCAGATGATAATAGTTGGAGATTGAGGGAGACTAGAACTACTGTATTTGTGCAACCCCACTGTGCGAGTGGGAGATGTTAGCATTATGTGCGCCCATGTGGGGTGCACAGTGCAATTAACCTAAACTTATGGGTTTAGGTGAGACAAGCTCAAACCTTATGGGGTTAGTAGCGAGGACAAACCCTAGGGGGTACGTTGCAATTAGGTATAAGTCTGTCTATATAAGGAGACAGCCTCCTAGATTATCATGTGTGCTAGAGACATAATAATACACACTACTGTAGAGATCATGTGCTGATCATAATACAGTAAACCCTAGACTCTCTCTTCAACTAGCCTCCATCGCGTGGAACTTGGTGTGGATCAGAGCTCTCGTCCTAGTGATTCGAGCCAGATTGTGGGAGCAAGAAGAGCACGTGAAAGCAAGCATCCTTCGATCATCCGTTGCGCTTAGGAGCTAAGGAAGACAAGGTAAACACATGAATATTCCGCTTTAGTTCATGTTGTAGATCTGAATATGTTAGATCAAGTACGTCCTTCACTTCGCAACAGTTTCAAGGAATTCTGAAGCTACACAAAAATCCCCAACCATGTTGCCTAAAAGTGGCTAAATAGTGAAGAAGGTGACAGAATTTCCTCCTCAGCATCTTGCAGAAAATAAAAATAAATGAAGTTGACATTCTGCGCTGAGTCACTCAAATAAGTTTCTTGCATCAGCCAGTTCCAAGAGAAGATAACAACTTTCTAGAGCATTTGAAAAGGGAATAAAAATGTGGGGGATTTAATTGGTCACAAATTCACAATATATTCTCACTTCTTTGTGGGCATCTTTCTTAGAAGTTATTTATGTATTAAGAGCATCAGAAAAAATGAAACCATAGATGTATCGAAGATAAAGCTAATTGTCGAATACTTTTAACATGAAGCGGGAAGAGAGAGTGAAGAAAAACTGACACTTTCATTGCCTCCGCTAGCAGGTCTCCCTTCGGATCTTCCAGGAGTGACATGGCCCCTATAATACGAGTTTTTCCCTCCTAAGGCAGGAGACCCACTGCCTTTTCCACCCAACTTTGGTTGATGTTGTGGATGCATTGGTGACCGCTCAAATCTATGAACTGATCCAGCACTTGGTCTTGCTGTCCTACCAGAATTTTGTTGCTGTGGTGACTCATCAGAAGCTCTCCTTCCCAAATTATCAACTTTACCATCTGTCTTGCTGTATTGACGTTCATGTGCCGAGCGTGCTGTATTTCTTCCAGTTCCAACATGTTTTTCTGGTTCAGTTATGAGACTGCGCTTTGCAAACATGTTCGGGTTTTCTTGGGGGTCAGTTGGGTTTATCATCCTCCCATCTGTGCTACCCTTACGAGCATTGTCGAATATGAACGTGAAAGGAGTGTAGTTAGCAGCTTCCCAATCGCCAAAATTGGGTACGTGTGGGCGATTCTGCAACTATAACAAGAGATCATATATTTCATCAGGTATTTATGCAATGGATTATCCAAATGAAACCATACATGTCTCGAGGATAAAGCTAATTGTAGAATACATTAAGATGAAGCGGAAAGAGAGCGTGAAGAAAAACTCACACTTTTATCGCCTCGGCTAGCAGGTCCCCCTTCAGATCTTCCAGGAGTGCCATGGCAACTATCATACGAGTTTTCACCTTTCAAGGCAGGAGACCCACTGCCTCTTCCACCCAACTCCGGTTGATACTGTGGATGCATTGGTGACGACTGGTTGCTATGAAATGATCCCGCACTTGGTCTACCAGAATTTGAGACATGACCCGCTTGCTGTTGCTGTGGTGACTCATCAGAAGCTCTCCTTCTCAAATTATCAACTTTAGCATCTTCCTTGCTGTATCGACGTTCATGTGCTGACCGTGCTGTGTTTCTTCCAATTCCAACATGTTTGTCTGGTTCAGTTATGAGCCTGCGCTTGGCATTCGGGTTTTCTAGGTCATTTGGGTCTATCATCCTCCCATCAGTTCTACCCTTACGCGCATTGTCGAATACGAATGTGAAACGAGTGTTGTTATCAGCTTCCCAGTTGCCAAACTTGTGTACGTGGTGACGATTCTTCTCCTATAAGAAGAGATTATACATTTGATCAGGTATTTATGCAATGGATTATTTCACTACTAGTAGCATATGGCATTCAGGAAACAATGACAGAAAATTACAAGTCCTTAGGACACTGCAAAAGTCAGTAGACTTGATTTAAGAGAAGACTAGAGATGAGAAGAAGGTTGTTAGATCTAGGACTGCAACTCGGGCGGGCTGGGCGGGTTGACACCCTTGTCCAAGCCCAAGCCCGAGTTCTGTCGGTGTTGCCCAAGCCCGGCCCAGCCCGGGTTAGGAACATCGCCAACCCGTCCAAGCCCAAATTCGAACAAATCAATTCGGGTTCGGGTTAAATTCGGGCTAGCCCATTAAAGTATTTTTTTTTACATAATTATCACATTCAACTCAATTAAAATTGTCACCTTAAAGTTAAGTTAATAACTTCATCAAAATAGATACCAATTGTAGACACTTCAATTTTCTTTACTTGAGGCTTAATATAATAACTATATATTGTTAGAGTGAATTAAAAAAATTATCCACTTACACAAGATAACACTAAATATTTTTGTTAAAAAAATAATCTATTAGTTATGAACATAAACATAATTAATAATATCACTAGTAACCACTAAAAATAATAGATTCTTAATAAATATGCTATATAATACTCTCCAAATATAATATTTATATGTAATAAGTATACAAATCGGGCAATTTGGGTTAGCCCATCGTTTAATATCCGTACCCAAGCCCGACCCTAATTGCAATTCGGGTTGAGAATTTTTGCCCGAGCCCGTCCAAATTACTCAAAACATGTGCCAAGCCCGAATTTAGTTCGGGCTGGGTTCGGGTTGGTCGGGTTCAGCCCGTCCAAGTTGCACCCCTAGTTAGATCAAAACGAAAAGATCAATTGCCAACATATTGTGACAACCTCAGTGCTAATTGTTAAGTTGCTGGTCCTTGGCCCCCAAACGGATTATATCACAAAGATGAAGAAGACGAAGATTTGGGGAAAAATTGATTGAATTGAATTAACCACAAAAGTGTCAGATACAGCTCTTATACACACTAAGCTTTCTGTTAACTGTATAACAGAAAGTTAATGACTTATTTACACAACAGTCCCTCAAATGTGGACAAACTACATAAAGCTACAACTTAAACTAATACTTCAATAGATTACATTTGGAAAATGGTAATTGTCTAATTGAAAACATTTAAGACACATTTTTCTGATATACCTCATTCGTATATAACTTAATCTCCCGATGGTCAAAACCGATCAAAGACCAAACACATTGTGCCCATATGCAGCAGGAGTTGATGGTTGAATCTTTCACTTTCACATGGTATAAATAGCATGACAAAGTACGGATTGAAGTTGGAATTTGTGTAACAGTGTTCGATATGGAGTACAATTTGGCTTATGCCTCGAGCAAACATCCTAAGTTCAACCCTATATATAAGAAAGGAGTTAACTCGCGGATCTATTATTGTATACCCCCATCATGAAGTTCCATGAAAAATGATAAGTTTCATCATTACTAGATTCATATGCCTAACATACATACAAACTCTCCAGAGGGCAAGAAATTTTACAAGTCTAGATGAGTAGGGAAACATCATACCAATCAAATGATATATGGAGGACTCCATCAAATTATAAATTTACCTCTTGATTTACTATTAGTATTAAGCATTAAAATTAATTATGGACAGTGAATCAAACTAAAAATCGAATCATTCTTAAGAAAAAATCTCTCGGGCTTTCACAATGTTGAATGGCTAGAACCAAATTATCATAACAGAATCGGAGAAGACAAGAAGAACTTACCGCCGCCATTTCTCACCGCCAAGGAGTCTGAATTAAAGATTGAATAGCAGCGACACAACTGCAGGTGAACTCGGCCCGATGAATAAAACCAATTCAACGAGAGAGAAAAGCAAATAGAGAGAGAGGTATATGTGAAACAATAACGTGCGCCACTGATCGCATTCGACCACTTCTTCCATCTCATATCTGTTGGGGGGTTTCTCTCTCTATACTAGTCTTCTTCCTCCTCTCTGCAAATCAGCTGTCTCTCCCTCTCTAGTTACCGTTTCTCTGAAATTCAACAGACATTTTCAGTGCTCTGCCTGCTCTCTAATGGGAAACGCGCTGAAAATAGAATGAAAAACACTCTATCGCTCTCTACATAAAAATTACTTATAAATCCTCTAAGAGCATCTCCAACCATGAGGGGGGAGGGGGAGGGGAGGGGGAAGGTGGGAGGAGAATTTAGACATGGGTGGGGGATGGTTAGGGTGTATTTCCCCCTAGCATCCCCTTCCCCTCCCCCACCATTATAGCTAATTAATCCAATTTAGGAATATGTTAATTACACTTACTACTATTTTATTATTTTAATGATTAATTTTCGATAATTGAACAAAATATTTACGAAAAATTATCGTTATTTTATTTTGTTGTCAATTTGATATATCTTTTTTTTTATGATTAGCAATTATATTTATTATTTTTTTGAAAATATGGTTAAAAATATGCCAAATTTATTATTGCTATTATTATTATTATTGCTATTATTATTATTTTTATCATTTTTTGTGAGTATATATTTATATTAATATTATTTCATATTTATATCAAATAATTTATTTTAAATCATTAAAAATATTTAAAAAATAAACCTAATTAGGTGGGGGGAGGGGAATGGTTGAAGATGAGTAGTGGTTTGGGGGAGGGGGAGGAGGAGGAGGAGGGGGAGATTGGTGGGCCCGTGGGGGGAGGGGGAGGGGGAGGGGGAGGTGGGGGAGGGGGAAATGCGACATGGTTGGAGATGCTCTAACAGATACTACCTCCGTCTCCTCTGTTTCTTCGTGGCTTGACTTTTCGGAGTCATTTTTTTATTTTATGATTAAATTTTTCGAGTCATTTTAACTCAGTGGTTTGGATAACCAAACGATTTAATATTTTCCCTGATATTGTAGAGTAACATTTATTCTTTAAGACAATACAAAGATTACTAAATTCTAGTATCATTTTGCTTATCAACTAACATGATCAAAGTGATCTTGTGAATAATGATAAATGAAGAAACACGAGAAACAGAGGTAATAGTTTGGCATCCATTTAAATAAAAGAAAAACAGTGAATTAAAACATTCTGCAACAAAATACGTTTAAAAACAGAATTAAAAAATTATTTGGTATGTTCTTAAAAACAATGTTTAAAATAAAAAACACGTTTGGCAAGGTTATTAAATTTCAATGTTGATTTATTTGAATTTCATTTTTGCGTACATTAGTGACATCTAATTTGTTAATTTATGCATATAATCAGAGCTAAAATTTCTTTAACCACCAATAGTACGAAAAAATACACCAAAAAATAGTAAAGTTTTTTTTTAAACAACTATTTTCAGCATATCTTTATTTTTAAATAGATAAAAAAAAACAGCGTTGTCAAATGTGTTTCTCCAAAAATAATGTTTTTAAACAATTTTAATTAAAAAAATACCAAACATGCACTAAGTATTTTGGACGCCAACGTTTATGTTTGGGCCGGCCAGAAGGTGCAGGAGCATCAGGGGAGGGCGCAGGATTTTTTCTCAGTGAGTCACACTTAACACTTCTATATACGGTGGGGCTGTTTTTTAATTTTATAGAGGTCCTCTAGTAAAGATTTTTCAAAATTTAAGGCAACAAGTAGTATAAATTAAAATTTGATGGTGTTCTCCGCCCACCTTCGGGCTGTTGTGGGTCCACCCATGGGGAGAATCGTCGTCGTCGTTCGCACTGATCGTATCAAGACGGTTTTTCATGAATCTGTGTGACGTGGTAGTTGGATTGGACGACTGTGATCTTCTCTAATCTGCATACCAGCTGGAGTCCATTGTATGCCAGTCTCCCTCATCAGTTTGGCTCTTTAAACGTGCTACTGTGTCGTGTTGTTTCATGTCAGACCTCTTGTGTAATGTCTTGTCACAATTTAAGAATTCATGGACCTACAATGTTTTTAATGACTTAAGAAAAGGTAAAAGTGCACATAAAATTAAGCAAGGACAAGGCTACCATGACAGATTATAGTGCAATCAACCTTGCTCTCAGGTTATATGAGAAAGCTTCAGGGCAGGCCATTAACAGAGAAAAGTCACAAATCCATTTCAGTCCAAACACAAGTAGAGTGCTCAAAGGGTTCATCCAACATTACATGGAGATTGATAAGAATTTCAAGAACTCTAAATATTTGGGTCTTCCTTCCATTATAGGCAGATCTAAAACTCAAGTCGTCAGCTTTCTCAAGGAAAACATTCAAAGCAGATTGTCGTCTTGGAAGGCTAACTTTCTGAGCCCTGCCGGAAAGGAGGTATTAATTAAATCAGTACTAGCTGCTTTACCCACTTATACCATGTCATCATTTCTTCTTCCAATTCAAACTTGCAATGAGATCACTAATATTATTTCAAAGTTCTGGTGGGGTAACAACAAGGGAGAAGAAAGGAAAATTCATTGGAAGCAATGGAGCTCTCTATGCAAAGACAAGAAATTTGGAGGTCTGAATTTTAAGAATATGCATCTCTTTAATCTCTCTCTTCTTGCCAAGCAGTCTTGGAGATTAGTGAATGGAGAGCCTTCACTATTTAAATCCTTCTTTAAAGGGAAATTTTTCCCAAACTCTTCCTTTTGGTGTGCTAAAGAGCCTCATGGTTGCTCTTGGGTCTGGAAGAGTCTTATTGCAGGGAGAGATGTCATTCAGAAGGGTTGTAGATGGAGAGTGGGTAATGGCAAATCAATAAGAGTGTGGGAGGATCCCTGGATCCTTCAGTTACAAAATTTTAATGTAAGCTCTTCAAAGCCACAAGCTTGTGACATTCAAAGAGTCTCTGATCTTATAGATCATGACCTGAGAGCTTGGAAGGCTGATCTAATTAATGAATTGTTTGAAGCATCCGAAGCTAGAGCAATAATGTCAATACCTGTGGGCAGTATTGGCTGTACAGATAAAAGAATCTGGGGCTTTACAAGTTCCGGGGTATTTAGTGTTCAATCTGCTTATAAGCTTTTGGAAAAAGAATGGCAATCCAATAATGATTCTTCTTCAAGCAAGACATTGTACTGGAGAAAGTTTTGGACTCTTCCTATTCAGCCAAAGCTTAAATTATTTTTTTGGAAAGTCCTCTCAGGCTCTCTACCAGTTTTTGCAGCACTAAAGAAAAAAGGAATTGTTTCGGCTGATATATGCAAGCTATGTGGAGAAGAGGTGGAATGTGAGCTACATTTGTTTAAGAATTGCAGCTTTTCGAAGTTAATCTGGAATTTATCTCCTTTGAGGCTCAATCCTGATCTTCATCCAGCTAGTACAATAATGGAATGGTGGTGTGCCGTGGTTGATTTATCCCATTCAATGCCTTCTAGTTCAGATTTTCTGGGTTTATTCATATGCACTTGTTGGTGCATTTGGAAAACTAGGAATGATTGGCAATTTCAACATTTGAAGTGGTCTCATGATCAAGTATCCAACATAATTTCTGATGATCACTTTGATGTGGTGGATGTCTTCACTGATGCAGCTGTAGATTTAAAGCATAGTAGAGGAGGTTTAGCAGTGGTAAAGGTACAAGATAAGAGGTCTCTCCAAGATTTTATTCAGATCCCTGTTGATGGAATCTCTGATCCTCTCATTTTGGAGTCCATGGCTGTTAGAGAGGCTATGTTATGGTGCCTAAGAATGAACTGGAAGAAGGTGAGGATCAATTCAGATTCTTGTATTGTCATTAATTGCTTGAATGGAAGGAGGAATGCAGGCTATGGTAAAATTGGTGCTGTGGTGGATGATTGTATTGAGCTTGTTAACTCATTTGATTGTTGTTTTTTCTCTTTTGTACCAAGAGATAGCAACTCTGTGGCTCATGAATTTGCCAGGAGTGCTTTGTCTGTTTCTGCTGCTTAGGTGTTGGCGGAGATGGTTGTATGCCGTGATGGCTGTTTGTTTTATTTGAATTGAAAGTTCTCTGTTTAAAAAAAAATTCGTACTTCTCTTTTCTTTACCAAAATGTGATAAATTTCACAAAAGGTACCCACAGTTTGGGTACACATTTGCCGAAAAAGCAAATTTTAGGTACTTGCGGTGCAATTATTAATTTGGATACCAACTACTTGCCCAAAAACAAACTTTGAACTGGGGCGCAATTTTGCCAAACATAGTTCTCCATAACATGCCCCCACATTTATAAATAATTCAAAAATGACCCCAAATAAATTACAGTATCCCCGCAAAGGGTCAAGTTGCTCAGCACAGAGCTCACTTTCAGCAATGGCGGAAGTACCCGAAACTTCCGAAAAAGCCCCACTCATCTCACCAGACACTGCAACGACAGGTCCTTCGCCGGAGATCTCGCCGGAGTTCGACGCCGACACCATGCGGAACTCAAAACCGGGCCTGAAACGCCTCACTCTATCTCTCGCCGTCCTCTTCTCATTTCTCACAGGTACTCTCTCTCTCTTCCCTCTCAACTCTCACACACTCTCTTCAATTAAATCGATATCGTAACACTAGAGTTCGAATTCTGTTACTAGGTATTCCATTTTTGCTGAAATCGATCGAGATTTATCGCGCTCCGTTACCGTTCCGCGACATCGATTCACTCTCCGATGCGATTCAATCGACTCCGTTGGTGTTCCCATGCCGATTTCAGGCAGTGTTTGTCGGATTTGATCGGAAAATTGCCCCTTCTTCAAGTGCTGAAGAGTTAGGGTTTTCGGTTCTAGGGCACATGAGGAAGCTCATAGGTGATGATGATCATGTATGTGGTACCTGTGATAACAATTACACAGTGTCAGTAACAGTAGAGTCTGGTGCCGAGTGTTCTCGGAGTTTGAGCTCTGAAAACAGTTGTTCATGGAGGTGTGGGGAAGTCAGTAATGTGGATTTGGATGGTGGGGATGAAGTTATTGATGGGGATTTGGAATCGGTGTTGCGCGGTGGTGAGGGCTGTTTAGGTAACGGTGGGAAGATTTATACTGTAGTTGTGATCAAGAGGGATCAGGAGGTTAGGGCTGTGGTTGGGAAGCATAAGCACGGGTGGATTGTGGGACGAGTTTCGGAGGTTGATGCTGCGGAGATGGTGGCGGAGATGTTTGTTAGGATCTTTGTGAATGGCGGTAAGGAAGAAGGATTGATTCATGGAGAGTTTATGCCGGTTGGGGCTGACGGGAAGGTTGTTCTTTCTTTCAATTTGCTGAATGCTGATCCACATGACTGGGTTTATGACTGGTAAGGATGCTTTGTTACTTGTATGTGTTCTTTTTTGAGGAGATTCATGATTGTTGTCATCATTCTAGTATGCTATCCTGACGTGCTAGTTATCTACTTTATGCGATGTAGCTGTGGTAGTGAAACCCGATGACGTAATTGTGCAACTTTTGATTGCTTTTAAAGAGTAATAATGCTTAGATGTTCAGCAAACTTGTTGCTAAGCCAACCTATATGGTATGGTCAATGTTTTTGCTGTAACACCTTACTCGGAGGGTAGAAGACGTGAGAGAAACGAGGCACAAGCATAAGATGTCACTGTTTTTAGTATATTTTTCTTTTATTTTCAGTTGGTATTTCTATTGATTTCCACGGCTCATTGCCATGTGCTGCTCATCATTTTCCATTGAGACACTCTTAGCTCTTGATACCTAAACGAAGGCAGCATATCACTAAATGACAAAATCTTTTGCTCTCCTTATCCCGGTCTTTTTGACCAGGTACTATTTCTGATATAGTTCAAATTCTTGTCCATTCTCTGCAGGGATTTCCAAAAGATAGATGACACACTCCTGAGACCTATCGTTGAGGCTTTGGCACCTGTGGCGAATATAAGCGTGGAAAGTCAGGTATATCTCATCTATATTCTCTTGTAGATACAATTTCAGCGTCCATTTCAGAACTGTTGGCTACTACTGTAGCTCCTGATGACCTGAATTCTTATAATTCACAAATGCAGGTTTTATACCACACACCAAAGTCTTCACATTCTTATTGGGATGATCAACTACAGAGTTACATATTTAGCACCAAAGATCTGCCTTTCTTTGTAAGTTGCCAGAGCTATTCATCAAGTATTTGCAGATAGCGTAGCTGGTGGGGTATATCTGGTAGTTGCAGTTCCATGTTCTCCCTGTCTTGGTCATTTAATGTTGTTGATATCTCTTGAAGTTAGATCTTTCGTTTAATGAAACATTCTGTTTGAGTACTCCCTACATTTTTTTTTGAGCAAGTCACTCCCTACATTTAGGTATGCTATTTTGTCCTAGTTAAGCGTGATGTGGCAGTATTAACATTTCATTGCATCAGACCATTTTAAGATATAGATACCCACAGTTTTGTATTCCTTACACACTAACATTGTTGCTTTTGATAGGTGAATTCGAACGAGTGGCATCTTGATACCTCTATAGCAGCTGGTGGGCGGTCAAAGATTTTGCAAGTAGTGGTGTATATTCTTTGACTTACTCTAAATTATTGTGGTTTTCTTTTATATTCTGTTGTTTGTTGATGACACTTGCAATATTATCTTAGATTCTGAGTGAGTCATATTTTCCTACCACCAGGCACAAACTAACTCCAGTTCCACATTTCTATCCTCAAACTACCAATTCAGGGACTGCCACCCTAAACTACCATTTATTTAATGAGGTCACCTGCAGTTGAAACTCTTTAATTATTGACAACAGCTGCAGAACAGAACATATTTTCTTGAGATCAGCAACTTAAGTTCTTCATTAACAAGAAATTTCCCATTAAACAGAAGATTTTTTATAAACATGGATCTATCTGTCTTTACTGTACACACTTCCACTCACAAGTTTTGCATGTCACTGCTTAAAAGGGTAAAGGAATTCAAATGTGGAGGAATTTTGCAGAATTTTGGTACCTCCGGAAATAAAGTGTGTGTGTGTGTGTGTGTGTGTGTGTGTGTGTGTGTGTGTGTGTGTGTGTGTCAGAGGTAGTTGTAGGGAAGAAATATAACTAGCCTATTATTATTATTATCATTATTATTATTATTATTATTATTATTATTATTATTATTATTATCTGATATAATTATTTGACAATTTATTTTGCATTTCCATGTTGCAGTTATGTTCCATCCGCAAAGGAGTGCCCTCTTCTTTTGCAGCTTCCTGACGGACAGATCTCCATGACAAATGGCTTTATATCACCTGTGAGGGCTTTCTCGTTGTTTTGTCTGCATGCCATATTCGTTCTCACAGAAATTGCCTTTATAACTTACAGTACGAAGTTTTGCAGATGTGGGGAGGTGTTATCGTATGGAATCCACCTGGTTGTTCAAGGGCTTCAGAAAATGTGCATACTCTCAAGCGTATTATTTCTCATCAGGTTAATACCTCCAGAATTTATTCCTCTATTTTTGGCTACCAAGAAATGGGATTTGATCTCAAAGTGGACCGGTTCTTGTTTTCAGGTAGAAACTTATTGATGCTTACACTTGTGTTTGTAAAGCTTGATATTAGCAGCTCAATCATTCATGGATAAAATCATAGCTAGGAGAAATAGCTACAGCCAAGAGGAACTTGTTACAAGTAAAATAGACTTTGCTTTCAGATTAAGTGGTTTACAGAAAGTCTGACCATTCACTGTAGGTAGAGTTGACTTAGCAAATACCATACCAAGACGATATGCTAACAGCAGTTTTAGTCTGATTCTTATAAATTCTGGAGAATTTCCGGACTGACACCCTCTTTAGAAAAAAAGAATAATGATGAACCAAATAATTGAATAGTGGTATTAAATCAAACTAACAGCAGTGTTTAGTCTGATTCTCTTAGATTCTAGAGAATTTCCGGACTGACTCCCCTCTTGAAAAAAGAAGTATAATGGGCCTAACAATTGAATAGTGGTATTGAATCTAGTTGTTTCTAAGAATACTAATAGAATAGAGCTTATAAGGGGCTATCGTGTACCTGAAGGTATACTGACCCATGGCCATTTGGTGCTTTTCAAGTTTGTTCTATTTCCTTGATTTGTCTTTCCCTTGTTAAAGTTTATACTGTTGAGAAGGCTCATATTGGACATTCAAAAGAAGAAAAAAGATTAATAAGTGTCCTGGGCTACTCCCCTCATAGCCAATTGATTTTGAGGTGGAACCCCATGGATTGTTTACATGGCAGAGCCGGTTCAGACACGTGAATGGTCAAACAACCCACGTGCTCACCGCCACCCGCAGACAAAAAAATCCACGTGTAGGCCAAAGGATGCCACACATGAGGGGACGTGTTGAGAACTTCCACATCGGACATTCAAGAAGAGGAAAAAGAATTAATAAGTGTCCTGGGGTACTCCCCTCATAGCCAATTGGTTTTGAGGTGGAACCCCATGGATTCTTTACGTATAACTAGTGCGTAAGCTTAGTATGGCGATATATGTCAATCACGCCTAAGATTTGATCTCTAGCTCTGAAGAAGGGTATTTAAGTTCAATCCCACTGCTTATACTACAACGATTGATTCAACATATTCGATTTGCGTGTTAGCCAATGACCTACAGTTAAGATTGATATGGCGCAACATTCTGAGCAGGACATGGAGAAGGTTTTTGAAGTTTTTATGGGACAGCTGCGGCATTTGTTTGGTCTTAAATCCAATAACCTTTATATTGGAGAATCAGGAGAATTTGTCCTATTGCCTAGCGAAAGGGGCTTTACAGAATGGTGAGTGCTTGTAGAAAATTTGTTTGTTTCTTCATTATTATTTTAGAGTTAAGGGGCAACCAGACACACAAAAAACTAGTGCAAGTATGGTACTGGCAGAAGTATGTTTCCCTGGCTGTCACTGGTCTTCTACTTTAATTGGTATTTTCTTTGATAATTGTTGTGCCTGATGATTATATGATTGCTGCATCTTTTGTAGGGAGTTAGACGCGTTGTCGCGACAGCACACATGTTTTAACATTCGTTCATGTGCAACCACTCTTGGATCCCTTTCTCGATTGGTATGCCTTCCTTCCCTGGAACGTGAAACAGTGAAACTTAGTGGAGGTCGCGAATTTTGACAGTCTTTCTCTGTAGGTCCAATCACTCCCACGAATGATTATAAAGGATGAGATCGGAAGGCAGGTTTGTTTCTGGGATGCTCTATTGTTGTTTCGTTTGAAATATAGTTGTCTGAGTTATGTTTTCTATTCTTGATGTCCTTGGTTGAGTTAACATGGTACTGGAAAACAAAAGATCAAGGATGCATCCTTGCTTAAAAAGGACCATGTTTTTTTTCCACACCTATAGTTGGTTAAGATGCATCAAGCAACCTTTAATGTAGTAAAAATTATTCTGCGATGGATACTCGAATGATTGTGTAACTGATTATCATTTTTAGTCAAAATTTAGATCTGGGTTTATTAGGCAGAAAAAAGTTGACTTGTTTTGGACTAGAAGGTTGTTTTTATTTTGCCTCAAACAGATGCGTCCAATAATTTGATCTGAACTGTTCATCACTGCATCTTATTTCTTTAAATAATTAAAATATCTACTGCACTTGTGTGCTGCCGAGTTGGTTAATTGATATCCATAATAATATTAGGATTTAGGACTATATGGAATCTTGCCATTGATGTGGGAAAGGAAGAGAGGGAGTTATTACCTCTAGGCAAAGATGTGTGTTCTTGATTCTTTATGAAGAATCACCAACAATTGATTGTACATTTCTGGACAGGTGAAATTTTCTATGGAGGCTGCAAATTTGGCTCAAAGTAATGTATCCCTTGGAAGTTATTACGCTTCTGCTGGTACGTTCTACTGTTGAATTATATACTCGAGTCTTTTGCGGCGCTAGTAGAAAAACTGCTTGCAGATGATTTTCTGTTATCTCTTGGCAGTTGCCTCCAGAGAAGCAAGATCTTTGGCTGAAGATGCCTTTTTCCATCCATCTATAATGTCCGTGAGCTATTACTCATTTGAGCATTGTTTTGCTGTCTACTCGGTAAGTTATGGTTAAACAATGATATCTCATTAGTACGAATAAATAAGTTCTGCAGAATTCATATGCAGAATCTGGAAGTTAAGAATTGTATACATGTGACGTGATAGCCCAGTTTGACCTGATAACAATCATAGTTGAAAACAATTCAGACATCCCTCTTTTCCACATGTCTTGATAGAACTATCAAATTATGGGTTTTCTTGGATGGATGATAAACTATACAAACGAGTTGGTCATCACAGCTCAGAAGAGGTCATAACAATCAATCAGATATCTAAAAGCAATTTTTAATCCATAGTAATACTGTCATTTTGACACTTACAGGAAGTCTAAAATAATTACCAAACGCAAAGTATGAAAAATGCTTTCACATGGTTGAAGTTTACGAAACAATTTTCGTGTTGATTCCCACATTAGTTTTTTTACAGTGCTTCTTGCACGACAGCTTTCTGAAACGCATCAACATTTTCAAATCTAGCCTTTAGGCTGCTACCTCCTGGTTTAACTTAACTGGAACCAGGGTCTCCGTGTAAAAGCATTCCATCTCACTGAGCTCCCAAACCGTGGTCTCTGGGTTAAGGTAATGCATCTCACCGAGCTCTCGAAGATTCGTGGATTGTTTCGTAGAAATATCAAACAATGTTGGAGTACTATTAATATTGTCAAATACGAGAAGCAGATTGTCCTTCCAAACACCCAACGGCTCACCATGTTCCAGAGCTCTTTCGATAGTTGTTACAATAGACCACGAATCGTTGTCAAGCTCATAGCTCTTCATCACTAATATGTCAGGCCATATCGTTCCATCATATCCGCACATATATATAACAACAAGCTTGTTCTCCAACGCCGAAATGTGAAGATTCGATAGTTTCGACGAGTACTTTTTGGGTAGCCTGGTAACCCGGAGTGAGTCATCGTCCATGAGAAAAGATACTATCAATATTTCTTGACTTTGCCCTTTTGACATGGTCCAGTGAAGCACCCCACACCCATTGTCGTTTGTGTATATGCCGGTGTTATAGGCGATTGCCCTAGTATTTTGCATGCTAGAATAGTTATCGTTTCCTCTAATAACCACCATTCGCCACGAGTTACTTCTCATAGAATATACTTCTATCATGTCGCAGCCCTTACTTTCCCTAAAGCACACAATCTTGACAACCTTATAATCATTTGTCTTGGGATCGAACCCGAAACCAATTTCAACCATATGTCGTTGTTGGTAGGGTGGGAAGTCAGAATCTGATGGTGGGAGATGCCGAAATTCCCTAATTGCCGGGTTACAGAGAGCAATTACCACCTCATCGTCCTTATCATAGTAACTGATGTCACGTCTAAGGTGCCTACTCGAGAGACAAAATATGCCGTGTCTGTAGCCCACAATTGAATAAGGCGTGTAAACGTCGAGATCGGCATTAGGAAGACCAGGAGAGAATATGCCGTCCTCAATGGTTTCGCCAAAATAAAGTTTTATGAAATCGTAAGGAGAATCAGCTTGACCGATATAACCTTTGCTACAATGGAATATGCTAAACAATACGCCGCTGCAAATGTTGGAACATAGCCTCTTCCCATTTCGGGTGTTGGTAAGATGTAACGAAATAAAACTAGGGTTTGTGATGAGATTATACCATCTTTTGGAAACGGACTTGAATCGGATCAGGGGTTTCACCGGTAGCATGCTGAGAATGATAGTTACCACATCGTCTGAAAAATAAAGGCCGCCGTCGTCGTCGTCTCTGCCACGGATGGGACGTGACGTCTCCATCGAAATAATGATGTGAAGATGAAGAATGAACAAAGAAAGAA
Organism: Linanthus parryae; assembly: GCA_023055425.1. NCBI lineage: Eukaryota > Viridiplantae > Streptophyta > Magnoliopsida > Ericales > Polemoniaceae > Linanthus > Linanthus parryae. The sequence goes on from JALGPY010000004.1 coordinate 145,838,123, forward strand.
TAAATGGAGGAGAAGCCTTGTAAGAGCTAAACCATGCAATTTTGGTTGAATGATGTTGTCGATACTTTGAAATACATTTAATTCTACTATCACTACGATCTCCATAGCAAAATCTCGTAGCAGGCGTCTTTAGCTTTAATTATAGCAATTGATGATAATGACCACAAAATATATGAATGTCGGGCCTCATATTTTGAAGACCCGGAACTTACTCTAAACCACTAAAAGCAACCAACCAAAGCCACCCAAATATTTAAGCCACTCCACATCAATTTTAAAGAATGTCAAGAAAATTGACTTTGAAAATATGGCCGGTTTGAAGTTGTATCTTCCATACATCATAAATTACACAGTTTCTCATTCTTCTCTGCACAGAGAATAAATAATTTTCCAATATATAATTTTTGTTTTGTGAATAGTTACAATTTTGTGATTATATATAGTCTCAAAATACTTGAGAACAATAGCTGACTGGTGGTCTACCCTTGTGGCTTATAAAGCCAATGTCTATGCTGTGGATTTGAGGTTGTGTGTGATTAATTGATTAATGTACAGTATTAATTAAACTTCAAGTGTTATTATTTCGAGTACAAGTTACAGTACTTGGAAAATTCTGATCAAGTGTGTGTGCTCATATGAGAGATGTTTCTCTTGTTGGTTGCAGCCCTTCTTTTTGCCAGTATCGTTGCATGTAATTCTAGCAGCTATCAGGGAGTGGAGAAGGTACAAGCAAGAAAGGTTAAAATACCTTGCATGGAAAGCCGGAGCAGCGAGGTAGCACAACCAACATCATCATTTCATCATGTAAAACCACCATCCGCCGCCATGCCTCTGTTATATGGGAGAACAAGGGCACTCATGCCCACTGTTACAGATGGTGATATACAAAACCATCCATTTATGGAAGTCAACTAGTGCTCCAGAGGACGCTCTTATCCATTCTCGCGGCATTCAAATTCAGTTGCAGCAGCTTTCTTCTCGAATGCAATTTTTCCCTTTTTTTTCCCCACATCTGAATGTTTCTGTGGGTAGGCACTTGTGTTGTTAGTAATGCGTATGGGTTGATTTCCTCACTGCTTGAGTTATGCATGTGAACCTGAGTTTTAGATCATACAAGTAGTCTGTTCTGTGATCATCTTTGTTTTTTTAAAGATGTAATCATCATCTGTGAGGAACATATATACATAAACTTTTATTTTTTGTTCTAGAATTCGGAGATAATATTTTTCTACTGTTTGACTGAAATTGGCGAGATTGAGATTTCTATAGATACAAATAATTTGCACTAACCACAACAATATTTCTACTAACAAAAAGTTGATAAGATCGGAGGAAGGTAACATTGTGATTAACATGTTGAATGAGATTAATTACGCGTTGTTAATTTTAGTCTGGTTTAGACAACTTTTGCGGACTCCAGTAACAAAGTGATCAGTACTCCTAATATTACAATGGTGAACCATGATTAAGATCAATGTCGTGATTTGATACCGTGAACGTCTGCTTGAAATTCACTGAAAAACTTGCCACCGGATAGCTAACAATGTAATGACAAAGTTAAGACGTTGAAATTATTATTGCTCGGACAATAGAGTAATTTGGAAGAGATTGAAAGGGGGCGCGGACTCAAAAATGACATGGTTAATAAGTTCTCTATTGAGCTAAAAATGTAGTCATGTTTGATTTCTTGATTTTTACGCGCATTTTAAGTTGATAATTTGATTTGTATAGGTGCTACGTTAACAAGTTATTTTGTTCTTTTAAGTCGTGGATTTGACAAGAATACTACGTTTTATTTATTTTTGGTTTAGACAAAATATTCATTGCATGTTTTGCTCTGCCTAATTTGATGTGTCGCCCGTATATTTTGTAACTCTATTCTTACATCTCACCTAATTTCTCTCTTTAATCTTTGTGAGTCGTGTATGTTAACTTAATAATTTGGAATACGTTTTTATGAAGTCTTCAATACGTTGGTGTTCTTATTCAGGATTTTTTCATAGTGTCAACTATTCAGTCAGGTACACACAAATAAAAGAACATAGTTTTAGTGAAATATGTGAAAAGTTCTTTCAATTTATTTTACTCTTGAGATAGTGAAAACCTTGAACCATATAAAGACATGATCCAGTTGCAAGAGTCGAACCGACGACCATCATGCATTAGTTTGGAGTTCACTTCCATCTGTGAAACTTGCACACTTTCCGGTCAAAGCTGAGTATTCAAGTAATTCTCCTCTCCTTTCTCTAGAGGTCGCATTTGTTTGGGTGTCTTACCAATGTCCAAGGAAGGTTTTCTGATATGGTGGTCTCATTTAAAAAGTTTATGAAGACTTCATAATTGGGAAAAGGTAATTTTAGATAACTTAGTCTTGTACTCACGTCCATACATGTATAAATTGGTGATTACAACAGCGGCTATTCCGTTCTCTCTTTTACTTAGTCACACTCACGTCCATACATGTATAAATTGGTGATTACAACACCGGCTGTAATGATTATGTTCTCTCTTTTACTAAGTCATTGCATCACTTTTTTCGGTGAACTCAGACCAGTTCAGACACTAATAAAATCAGTATTTCTATTTGAACCTTCCGTTGTTAAAAAAACATAGTACGAAGAGGTAATAATTGAGAATACCTCTGGCAGTGGCAAACTCGTAAATTCTGCCGGAGTTAGAGAAGATGATGAGACCTAAGGCTCTTAACAAGCCAAGCCGCTCACGGGCATCTTGGTGTTCGGCTTGGAAAAAACTCATTCGCTATCAGCTCGAATTTTAAACGAGCCAAGCTTGAGCTTCATTTCAGAGTTCGTTTTATAAGTGAGCCGAGCTTGAGGACAGTGATATTCGGCTCGATACGGCTCTTCAACTCGAGGACAGTGATATTCGGCTCGATACGGCTCTTCAACTCGCTTGTTTATTGACTCGTGAGTTGAGCTCGTATACTCGTTCATTGAGCATGTTCATTAGCATTACTTGAGAACAAGATCCATTAAGAGCGAAGTGAATATCCGCTTGTAGGACAGTAGGACACCATGCCTGTGGTGCCGGCACACCTGTAGGCAGCTTCGACGTCAATGTTTGCATTATCACAACATACAGTAAACGCAAGGCGGAATTTGTCACAGTGATGGCTAAATTAAAATATAATTAAACAAAATTTGGGGAAAATAATTGTAAAGTTAGCGGAAGCTATATAGTGCAACTTTGTAAAGGCTAAGCTGAAAGAACTTTACAAAATAAGGGTAAAATTTAACTTCTAAAAAGTTCAGCGGCGGCTGTGTCGCCCAGCAAGAGATGTCTAAAGAAAGCAGACCAAGGCAGAGAAGGAACAACAACAACGGTGAGATTCGATGGCATGAAATGCCACCAGATGATACTATCAAATATAGTTCAAACTAAGAATTGCATTTATAAACTTTTATCTCTACATCATTCCCCGAATGATTCTATTCATCAACTGATCACCTCTACTCATACTCACACGACTTAAACTACTACTACTAATTCAGAAATGTCATACACATTGGTCATACTACTGATTCAACTATTATAATTGACTCCTCTCCCGAGTCGCTCCAAAACACAATAATTAAGTGCAGAGTTAGTGCACACCAATCATCATCAGGTTCTAGATTCCAATGCCGAAAGTATCTTCTTTCTGGGACCCTGATATCAGAACACAACAACATACAGCCAGAAAATAATACAATCAAAACTCACAAAAACAGAAATCACTTTCTAGTAATCTTGTTGTGGTAAGTTGTCTAAAAAGCTAAAGCAGAAAATCCAACATGAACTGCTGAGAGACACATTTATGGTGGTGAATTACAGAGATGAGACAGAGAGGTGGATAAATTATGGAGGGATGTAGGCAGGAAGTTAGAAGCTGCAACTGGTTGTGAGGTGTACCAATTCCATGCGTTGTGACGTGTTCCAGAGTGGGTCCTAAAGATAAAGTAATTCTGCTACTGTGTTTCCTAAAGCTGGGTGAGTCACTGTTGCATCTTCAGCTCCCTCTAGATTTCAGAGGGAGGCTTCTTAAGCATGATTTTTAAGCAAAGTAGCCACCCAATCTATTGACGGGTACACTTAAGTAAAAGTAATTAGATGACGTGTCTACCTTATCTACCAATGAGTTCAGTTATGAAAAAATGAAAGAACCAAATAATAGTGCTAAAATAGGAATTCCTTTTATATTCTTCTAATATGTAACACAATAAAAACAGAGATTCTAACAAGATAAACTCTTTAAAGTTATTGGTTTTACCATGGGAATTCCTACAGCCTTCAAATCTTCGTCAGTCATATGCACCAGTGCCGTCATATCAACCTGTATAGCAGGATACCCAGATGTCAAAGAACTAGGAAATGGTGGGTGGTAATGGTTCAAAAAGAAGCCAGAAGAATTAGCATTTTGATGTACAGAGAACATACTTCTTCCGCCTGGAATGTAATTGAGTACTTCTCCAGACCAAGGGAGTGCAGGAAATTATCAACAGATTCAACCTGTAAACAAGGAGATGAAAAGCTGCTAAAGAAATTCAAAACAACTACCACAAATAATAAGATGATCCTCAAAAGTGTCATAGCCCTCCAAACTCCATCACGAGCGCACTACAGGTGGATACTGATGTAATAAACAGCAAAAAGTACAAGAAACCTAAGATGGTTAAGGCTCTTTCAGAATACGCTATGGACACTGCAAATAAACCAAGCACAAGAAGCCCAAAAGCAAAAACATAACCAATGAACTAATTAAACTTGTTTGGCAAATAATGTGTGATATCTGTAATCAGGGTGTGCGTGAGACCTGAACAAGCACATATTTTATTAAGGTTGATAAAAGTAGCGATGGGATATGAATCCGGTGGCCTCAGATATGCAATGAAGCGTACCTTTCGCTGTCTCTTTTTCTTTGGAAGTTCATTAGGAACTTTCTCAATCTTTGGTTCTGGAGCTTCAACAGTAACACTTTTTTTCACAGGGTTGCTGGCTTCAAGTGCTGTTTTCGCCTTTATGGGATTCTTCTTCACAGAAAGTGAGCTCACTGAACCAGAAAGCTTACGGCGGAGATCCATTACACTCGAAATAACTTGATCTGCACTTTGGTTGGCTTTATTACCACTCTTTTTCAGGAGCTTTAATCGCAGATCCTTAGCTCCAATTCTTCGATCTATAACCGTCAACATACAAATAAGGCAATGTGCAAAAAGAAAAGTACCGGCTAGTACACAACAGTATTCTCAATGTGAATGAAGCAGCAAAACATTTCTTGATTCAAATCTGAACAAACCATACTTGAAAGACGAGAATCGTCATCTTTGTAAAGATCGTGCTCCCACTTGTCATCATCTTGCCTCTGCCTAGAGAATCAAACAGGTGCATGAATTAAGGATATAACAAGTAAAAAACTACAGTCTAAAGTCTAAACCTTACAACTGCTGAAAACTAAATTGGCCAAGTACATCAAAGATAATAGAAACAACTTAAGCCAGAGAGAAAAATTATCTGACTAGAGCGTGTGTTCTTTCCTGATATCTGAAATGACATGCAAAGTGCTATGACATCTAGGCTAGTTAGGGCTAAGTTCGAGATGTACTATGTTAGCACGAGATTGATGGCCCATATCATGGTAAAAAGCACGAAAAAAGCACTTCATATACTTGCCACAATTGCCTTTTGGCTAGCTATGACATCCATGCAAAATCAACTGACAACTACTTTTGAGGGGACATGTTATTGCAAATCATTACATCTCATGTAAAGAGGGCGTAAAAGATCAACTTTGCTGTTAAATTATGATTTTGTATCTGTATATGGAACTTCATTCTTAACCTTTTTCATATGGAATCCCTTGTACAAAAGAAATAACTTATTCTGCGTAGCATCATTTGTTCAACTTTTTTGAGCCAACAAAATTTTGTGTGTGGTCACTGGTCATGGCTTAGTGTTCATTCCTGGATAGTATCAGGGTGGATTTTCAGGTAACCTGTGCAAACGTAAGCAGACCATTTGATGTGCTAATTAAATGAACAACTTTTATAAGGAGTAGAACTTTTGACAGAAAACCCCCCTGCAGTATCTACTTGCTGACACTTAGCTACCAGCAGTATTGATTTGGTCAGAAACCCCCGTGCAGTTTCACTTTTACCGACACTGCGCACCATTTTCAAACAGAAACCCCCGTGCAGTTTCACTTTTACCGACACTTAGCTACCATCAGTTTTAGTAACATGGTGCGCGATGTCGGTAAAAGTGAAACTGCAGGGGTGTTTTCTGACAAAATCAATACTGCTGGTAGCCATGTGTCAGCGAGACGATACTGCAGGGGGGTTTTCCGTCAAAAGTTCTACGGAGTATATAATTCTTTTTTTACATGTACAATAACCCAAGAAACCTGTCAGGTCCAATATCCAGATAGCTTACTCTATACTACATGAACAGAAACACAGAAACACTGTAGGTATTTCCTCATTTACTTTTCCAAACAACATTGTGTTTTGTCTAATCAAGTTGCAGTCCCTTTTCTGTGCTTTGTAAATATGGCTAGTGAATGAACCCATTCCTAATGCCACCACTAAAAGGAGTTGCGGCGAAGGTATAAAACAATGTTTCTTTGTCAATTATAAGAAATTAAGAATATGAGTAGAGATTATTGCAAAAAGGGATAGAGATAATGGAAGTGTGAAGAAAAGATACAAGGGTAAGAGAGAACTTGTATTTCTGATGCGAAGTGAAGAGATGGGAGAGAATGAGATGGGAGTTAATTACACAAATTTTAATGTTTGAGTGGTTAAAAGGGTTCAACAATTGAACATCTACACAAACAAAGGCCCAGAAGATAGTTTCAGATAGTATTGCTTTTCATTATTGAATCCCTATGCTTAGAGAAGAGCTAAGAGTGAGTAGATAGCTCAACAGCAATTATCTCTGTTCCTAAATAATCGTATTTCATGGTAAAATAACAAAAAGATCCCTGTGATGCTACTGAATTGTAAATTCCACCCCTCAAAAGGCTATGCAGCATAGCTCAGTGAAACAATTGCCTTCTTGATATAGCCTTCTGTGTAAGTAACTTCCCAAGCCTTGATCAACTTCCGAAAAAGGCATGATTACTGATTCCTAAAAGAGCAAAAGATACGTTGCCACATCTTTCGTGAACATCATAGATGGACATAAAAGGAAAAAAAAGGAAATTATTCAACTCACTAGATAAACTTTTGCAATGGGCATATGCAAACTCTCTTTCCAAGTTCAGCAAAGGAATAGGAACCAAAAAATCCAAAATGAACTGTGAATTAAAATGTAGCTAAGAGAAAATCGGTGACTCCTACCACAAACTCCAAGGGTGGCATAGTAAATCTTAGTTGTACACTAACTTTTGGTTCCTTCCTACGAAACGGACTCCTCACCCCAACCACCAACTACAATCATCCAATTTTCTTCTCGAACTACGCAACGAAAACCTCATCACCCAACCACAAGTATCTGCCACCAACAAATTTATGTCAAACCAGTCAGAAAATCACTTCATAAGTACTGGCTACATGAAACCTAACAAAAGATGTCCTAAAAACTTTACCCACCTTAAAGCCTTCATTCCAACAAACATCCTAAAACGTCTAAGAAAATATTGATTTTATCCAAAAAAAAAAAGAATGAGTTCCGCCTAACAATTAGCACACATTCTTCCCATAAATCAAGACTACAACGTGGAAGGAAACCCATTAAGAAAAGTTAACTGATATCTTCTGAAACTATCAATCAGCTCATTTCACATTGCCGTACATGTTACAGTTATATTTTGCAGGGGTTCACTTCAATACAACATACAGGTGGTAGAAATGCAACTAAGTTTATTCATATTACAGTGTATTTTATTTCTAGACTGTCTTAATGTGCCAACTAAATATCTAGCCGAATCATTGACGCAGTCCTCTCAGTTTAAAATGTTACTAGTGCAATACCTATACGCGAGGACACTATAACAACCCAAATTCAAGTAGGGTCCAATCTGAACACTTTATGATACTGATAGAGAAGTATCAAAACGTGAACTGATACAAATTAGCTACCATGCAAACCCAATTAGAACACTGTTTTTCCTCATTTCCTTGGCCAATAGAAAGCCGCAAATACTATCCACTTCACTATAACAATTCAAATAGGGTCCAATCAGAACGCTTCATTATAATGATAAAGAAGTATTAAAACGTGAACTGATACAATAGCTACCATGCACACCCAATTAGAAGACTATGGGGGGGTTTGGTATGACTTATAAGCAGCTTATAAGTCAGTTTTGGATTATAAGTTCATGCCAACTTATAAGTGGTGTTTGGTATGGACTTATAAGCTGAAAAGTTGGAGTTCGACTTATAAGTCCATAGTGTAAAAATTGAGTCTAGAAAAAGTTGGGTTCTTCAAGCTTTTTTTGAACTTTTTGACTTAACATCTTTTTCACCAAACACACATAACTTTTTTGTTCATCTTTTTTTTCATGGACTTTTTTACATGAACTTATAAGTCTACTTAAGTTGCAAATAAGTCATACCAAACTCACCCTATGTGTCTCCTAATCGCCATCGCCAATAGAAAGCCACAAATACCATCCACGTCATTATATAGATAGTGACGAGTTGTACAATCTTACATAACATTTGTACTTATTGCTCCACAAGGCACGAGATCATTTCTGTGTTCACCCTTTCTTCCATACTTGATGACAGAAGCCCAAAGGCCATAATTATATGCATTAAAAGAAAAATAAAGAATGGGAACAAGTTTATGATAAATTCTTAAAATCACCATATTTCAAGTTTTAGATGAAAGCTACCTATCCAACAATGATCTACATGGAAATAATACTGCAATGCTGACTGTTAAAAATATTTGGACACGGGAGTACTGTATGCCATACAAAACCATAAACCAACCATGTTGTTCACAAATGCAATAACCATAACAAATTAGCAGTTATAGCAGGTTGTCAACATCAGGAAATATATAAGTAGGACCTTAGACTTGTAACATGCATCCCTAATTGTCCTATCCAATACAAAAATACAGAAATGCTTCAACACTGTCAAAACAACTAGAGGCACACCTAGCCTGTTGTTGCGGTGTGTCAACTTGTCATTGTTCAAAATGGGCTCTAGAACCTCAAACTGCCTGTGCTTCGATAGCTTTCTACGGGCCTCTATGTCATTGCTTTAAAGATTGTATTTAGTATAACAACATACTAAAATGGTTAAAGGAATTTCTGATTGCTATCCATTTGTATCAAAGACAAAAATCCCACAGCAATATATACTTGAGTTTCTATCCAGACTAATTCTTCCCAGTGGGGTCAGAGCAGTGTTACCACAATTCACTCGTACCCCCGCAAATTGCGAATTGGATCGCACTTCCTGAAACGTGGAACACCAGCAATCCAGATCGCTTAATTTGGCGATCCCAGTTGTGTTCACTATTTTCACCTAAAGTATCTATGTAGAAGGGAAAATTAAATTTAGTTATGTTAAGTTACATCTATTTTTAGAGTACTGACTTTTAAATATTGTATGTATTGAGATACTTCATGATTTGTGGAAAATGATATAACTCCTATAAAGGTATCCAACGAAACCTAGTTCCTGTTCCCGTTCCACGAAGGGGAACGATCTGCGTTCTATGTAACTTAGGGTCAGAACTATTATACTTAATCCTAAGGGAAAGTAATTAAACTTCATTTGATGGAGATTCAGGACTGACACAGGCCTCAAATCTACTGATGAACCCTGCAGTAGGTCATGCACATTTGAGTTAAGAGAACACTCCGCTTAGGTCGTGGTCTTTTCATCTTCCGACCCTTGAGTCCTCTCGCCTATGACCTTACAAGTATGAACCATTCAGTCGCATGCACTCACTTCCTTGCTATATGAGCGCAGGAAAAGGTGATACAACCAGGGAAAGAACGAACATAGCTAACTGGCAAATCTTTGGTAAGGCATAGCCTCAGACTCTGGGTTGACTCCATTTATGAGTCAGGCAGGATATAAAAGTTACAAACAGAGCGGAAATAAAAGTTACAAATGAAGAGGAAATAAAAGCTACAAATGTCTTTCGGCAGGATTACCTTATCGCTGACTGGATAGTTCTTGGCCATGTGACACTGGTAATTCCAGTCTCAATTTATTTATTTATTTATCCCAAATAGGCGTTCCTAATTGCCAGTCTGGCGCAAAATGTTGGGAGGGAGAACTAACACTATTCTGTCCAGATTCCCTATTTCTGTTGTCGTTTATCAAGTTTAAAAAAAATTTGTGCATCTGGCTAGTAGTTATATAGCCAGCAAAAGTTCAATTTACTCCCTTAAACTTTCACTTGGTGGTCAAAATTAACAACGAATTCCTATTTTGGTCAAATACAACCCTGAACTATGAATCCGTATGCACATTATAGTTTCCATATACTTCGTCAGTTATTGGGACTTCGTTTACCTTTTACCCAGATCATGTAGCCTTGTTCTCACCGTTCTGCAAAATCTCTCAACCTACCTTACTCTACCCCCACCACAACCAAAATCAAACCCCAAAATTGAAACTCAACAACCCGAAACTTACAAAAGTCAACAGTCGGGCCATCGACAAAAGTCAGGATTGCGGTTCTTTGGTTCTCAAGCTCAGCTGTGATTTGGGTTCAATTGGAGTCTGGGGATTGGGGTTTGAATTTTGATTTGTTACAGAAGGACCGAATATAGGCGAGGATGATCGGTTACAGTCGGGTGAGTTCCTTGGTGGTTTGGGTGGGACGGGCTGGCGTTTGGGTGTGAACAATACTTTTATTTAATCAAATACAATTTCTGAGAATTCAATCCAAAGATAGAGCAGTTATTAATCGCCGATGGGATCCATGGATTTGCTTAATCTTCTTATGGTTTATGTCTCTGTAATTTTGCGATGGAAGTGTGTAACTAGAAGTCTATAACCAGTGAAGAAGGGAATTGAAGATCTGGATCGAAACAGTCTGGGTTTCGATTGTTTTTTGCAATGACTATAATTTCTTATGTGAATCTGGTGATGATGGAAAAGGGGTGTAGAAAGTTCTATATGCCCTATTCACTTCCTTGTTTCACATGTCATTCAAATTCGACCAAAATAGTACTTCAGGTTGCAAATAGAGCTTCAACAAATCTCCAGCTTCCAATATTTAAGACTCATGTCATACAGAAACCAATCCAATGCTTGTTCTCCCTTAAACTTTCACTATTTGATTTCAAATGCAAACGTCTTACACTCGGGTCCAATTTCAGCAAATAACTAGGTTATATTATATATTTCCAGAGTGTAGTAAATCCAAACAAATACATAGAATTACAACGCGATGAACGAAACCCTAAGAGGGATTCAACGAAGACGAAACAGGTTTGGGAGGGAGAAAACTGACCTCTTTCCGGCAATAGGCCTCCGGGGACGGGACTTCAATACGGCGCCGTCGAGTCGATCGTGGACGGAAGCCTTCTTCGGTTTCTCAAGCTCATCGGCGTACATTGTAAAACCCTAACCCTAGAATCGATTAGGGATTTGCGCGGAAAATCTTCGGTTTCGATTGGAGAAAAAGAGAGGTATAACAGTTGAAGAACACGAATCAATTTCTTTGTGAGAAAATTTTGTTCTCGAGAGATTCACTAACCTTTGGGTTTTCCCCTTTTCTGACGGTTTTTAATTTTATTTCTGGGCTCGAAACGGTTCTTGGACTAATTTGTATTACATGAGTTTTATTTTTTCAGGCCCAGGTCAATGGGGTTAGGGATTTGATTTAGTGGTGAGTGACCATGTTGGGCCCAACCTACATCTACCGATGTATACTTTTTTTTTTTTTTTTTTTTTGTCAAAATCTACCAATGTATACATGAATCAAGTTTCTCCAGTGGTGTTGGTTTAAACTCATTTAATTCTGTATAGTTACTGTGATCATGAAATTTATTTTTATCGCTCTGTATATATATATTTGTTTGTCCGTCAATCTCAATCGTATCACTTCACGTACCTTGTGTATCTGACGTCCTATGATATACATGACCGAATCATATATACACGAATCATTTAGCATCTCCTATCCTACTAGTTATAAGTTATTTATATTTTAAATAAAATTATCATTCTTTATTTTAACTATACAAAAAAATTGGTACGATCTCCAATGTTACTATGTAAAAGTTAGCTAAAAATAGTTGTTGTAGGTAGGAATTAAATAAAAAAATAAATAATTGAGATATAAAAAGAGGAAAGAGATAGACACAAAACATATAGCTATCCATTTTCCCGCTCTTTAAACATAGAGAGCGGGATAACTATCCGCTATAATAAATAACGGAATTGAGAGAATGGAGACACATTTTTCACATTTTCTTTTATATTATAAAAATAACCGCCGTTTACATGTCCCATTAGAGAATGCAGACATTTTATGTTGCACTCGTAAGAATAACTAATCACATGCTACATTTGTCTAAATAAATTATAACAATGATGTTACTATTCGCTAGCTACTTAGAACATCTCCAACAATAAAATTACTAAGTAGCTAAATTTTAACTAGTATGAACTCAAATTAATATGATTTCTTAGAGCATCTCCAATAGGTTATTTATATGGCGGTTATCTTCAAAATATAAATAAGATGGGAAAAATGTTGTCTCCAATAGGCTCTCTACGACGCTCTTTATTTTAGCGGATAGTTATCCCGCTCACTACTTTTAACGAGCCGGATAAATAACTTCATATTTTGTTTACCCATGTTCTTAGCGGTTATGTCCTTAATTCCTTAAATTTCTCATACAAGAAATATTGAGAATGTGCCACGTGTTATTTAGCTAATCATTTAACTAACACTATTAGAGCACTAACTAAAATTTTACAATATCTAAAATAGAAATGTTAAATTTTCATCAAATTATAAATAACTTTTAACTAGTACTACTGGAGATGCTCTAATTATTGTTTGTTCCAGTGGTGTTATGTATTTTACATAAATTTGTGGGTATTGAATTATAAATAAAATATTTATTAAATTAAAGTAGAAGAAAGATAGACACAAAAAAATTAACTACCTACATTCTAGCTAGCTAGTTCTATTGAAGGGGATACATAATATGTAAAATATCGAGTCATTTAACTAGCCCATTGAAGCTCATTATTTCTTCTAGTTATGTAAATTATAACTAAACTAATTATTTTACATAACCATTGGAGATGCTGAATTGACACAAGAGCGCATTTAGGTCCGCTAGCTTCTTATCTTGACAGTATAATAGAGTTGTCAACTCGTTAGTCGTGAACAAAAACCGGCCCATTAGCCGTAAACCGCCTGTTATAATTACGGTTCAGTTACGGTTAACGGAAAACAGCTACGGTTTCAATTATGGCTAAGGTTAATTATTCCCTAACCGGGCGACCCAGACCATGAACCGAACCTCTTAGCTCGGGCCAATTCGATTCAAACTGGTTTAAGAATCTTTAATTGTATATTTTTAACAAAAAGTTATAATATAATTATAGTCGTATATATATAACATTCTATTTTGAACTTTTGACACATAACTAGCTTGCAGTATCGGCTCGCTGACAGTTTGCTACACACAGTATTGATTTTGTCACTTATCATCTCTGCAGTTTGTAAATTCACTTAGGTCAAATTTTGTAACGGACGTTAATTGTCCGCTGTTAGTGACCGTTAACCACATTTAAGTGAGGTCAAAATAGTCAATCATCTCTATTTTTTTTTTTTTGCTTTTTTCTTTTCTTTTTTTTTCTTCATCTGCTTCTTCATCCTGCGAGTCCTTCACCTTCGTTTTCTCCACCTCCTCTTTTCCACCACCACCAGACCCACACCACACCACAGCCACCAAAACCACCACAACCACACCACCACAGCCACTCAACAACCACTCCCAAATGCCGACACGACCACTACCACCTCCTCCACCATCACCATCGGATCAACCACAAGTCCTCTCCACCAGATCTGAGACCCATGAAAAGAGGCAGAGAGATAGGAGAAAGGAGGCAGAGAGTGAGAAAGCAGATCACCGCCTCCGTCGTCGCTCCCGCCGGCGCCGTTTCTTCTTCCTCTCATCCTCCAGATTCCCCCTCCCCTTCTTTGTCAGGAACTGAGTAGTTCCTGACCTGAATCGGAGAGATTTTCTGATTAACGGAGAAGAAGAAGAAGAATTGGAAGAGAGAGATCAGAAGAGAAATTGTGATTAACATTCACGCCTTAATTCAGCAACACAAGCCCCTTTTATGTACAAGGGTGCTAAATGAAAATAAGAGAAACAGTAGGGCAAGAGTACAATAAAAGAAAATAAGCAACGGCCTTTCACACGTCACCTTGGCCGATGACACGCTTGGACCAATCGCTGTCCTTCCTTCTGCCAGCTGGTCGCGAACTCAGCACCCACCTACCCGCCATAAGTGGAACGACAAACTTCCAACGGTAAAATCAAATGGACGGCCACGATCCTCCCGGTCCTGAGATCCAACGGATACTGCTATCCTAATTTCGTGTCATCAGTTTTCATCCCCTTTCACTTTAGTCCTAATTACAGGTCATCACTTTACAACTTCTTTCACTTTAGTCCTTCCCTCCTGACAAAGCACCCCCCTTTGAAATTCATGTCCTCATGAATCCAAGGTAGGAAATTGCCTTTTAAGGGGCAAATACTCCTCCCAAGTGGCCTCAGAGGGCAATGTGTTAGCCCACTGCACCAGAACCATCACCACAGGAGCATTGTTTCTCTTGATCAACTTTCTGTCTAAAATGGCAATTGGCTTAGCTAGTAATTGGCCATCAGGACCAGTTTTAGGAAGAACAGGAGAGCTGCTAAGAGCCTGGCCTTGAGCTTTCTTGAGCTGAGACACATGAAATACTGGATGAATCTGAGCTCCCTGAGGCAGTTCTAACTGATAGGCCACCTTACCCACTTTGTGCAGAATAGTAAATGGTCCATAAAACTTTGCAGCTAGCTTGTTGTTTGTCCTGGCAACCACTGACCCTTGTCTATAAGGCTGCAGCCTGAGAAATACCTGGTCCCCCACTGTGAATTCCCTCTCACTTCTGTATTTGTTGGCATAATGACACATTCTGTCTTGAGCTTTTGCTAAGTTGTGCTTAATGACCAACAGCATCTTCTTTCTTTCCTCAAGGAAGTGATCCAATTCAGGTACCCCACTGTTGTTGAGCTGATGAAAAGAAGGAGAGGTTGGGGCATAACCATACAAAGCCTCAAAAGGGGAAATCTGTAAACTGCTATGAAAGGAGGTGTTATACCAAAACTCAGCCAAAGCCAACCATTTAGCCCATTTATGAGGTCTTTCAGCTGTGACACACCTGAGATAAGTCTCCAAACATTGGTTTAATCTCTCAGTTTGGCCATCAGTCTGGGGGTGATAAGAAGTAGAATAGTGCAACTTGGTGCCTAAGCTTTTGAACAATGCACTCCAGAATTGGCTAAGAAATATACTATTTCTATCACTCACAATAGTTTCTGGCAGCCCATGCAGCTTGTGAATATTGTCCAGAAACACTTGAGCAATGTCAGCAGCTGAATAAGGGTGAGTAAGAGCTATAAAGTGACCATATTTGGAATACCTATCAATGACCACCAAAATGGATGTCTTTCCAGCTGATTTAGGCAATCCCTCCACAAAGTCTAAGCTGATGTGTGCCCAGGGCTTGTTTGGCACAGGTAAAGGTTGTAAAAGCCCAGGATAGGGTACATGTTCCCCCTTCATTCTTTGACAGGTGTCACACCCTTGGACCCATTGTTTAACCTCCTTGTGCATCTTTGGCCAAATGAACACAACAGCCAATCTCTTATAAGTACCCCTGATGCCAGAATGGCCTCCTACTCCACTGTTATGCATTTCAGTTATGAGAGTGGTTCTCAAATCAGTGTTGGATCCCACATAAATGGTATTGCCTTTCTTGAGCATCCCATCTTGTAATTGCCACTCCTCAGTCAACCCTGCATCAATTGACAACTGTGCAATTTTCTAAACAGCCCATTCATCTCCTTCATAGGAATGCAACACCTCAGAAATCCATTTAGGAACTGCTACTGATACAACATTGCATTGAGATTCAGTCATAACCCTAGAAAGGGCATCAGCCACCACATTTTCCTTTCCATGTTTGAAAACAATGTCATAATCCATCCCATTAGTTTACTTACCCACTTCTGCTGCAAAAGAGTGCTGATCTTTTGTTCCAAAAAGAATTTGAGACTGTAGTGGTCAGTTCTAATCTGAAATTTAGCAATTTCCAGGTAAGATGTCCATTTGTTCACAACTTGCACTACTGCTAAGAGTTCTTTTTCATAAGTGGAATACCCCAAATGCTTGTCAGCTAGAGCCTTGCTAAACTAGGTCAGAGGTCTTCCTTCTTGCATAAGAACAACTCCAATGCCATGGTAGCTAGCATCAGTTTCTAAAACAAACATTTTAGCAAAGTCAGGTAATGCCAGCACAGGAGTAGAACTCATAGCTGACCTCAAAGCTTCAAAAGCCACTTGAGCCTCTTCAGTCCAACAAAAATCTCCCTTCTTCAACAATGCATTCAATGGTCTAGCAATGATCCCATAAGCAATGACAAAACTCCTGTAATAGCCAGTCAACCCCAGAAATCCCCTGAGGCCTTTGATGGTTTTGGGAACAGGCCACTCTTCCATGGCTGAGATCTTAGCTGGATCTGCCCTCACCCCTTCACCATCAATCAAATGTCCAAAATATTCAATGGTGGATTGCACAAAAGAGCATTTAGATAGCTTGGCATACAAATCATGTTGCAGCATTACCCCTAGAACAGTACTCAAATGCTGCACATGCTCCCCTCTAGTTTTGTTGTACACCAAAATGTCATCAAAAAATACCAACACAAACTTCCTCAAATAAGGACTAAACACCTGATTCATGACACTTTGGAAAGTGGATGGTGCATTAGTGAGGCCAAATGGCATCACCTTGAACTCATACAGCCCCTCATGGGTTCTGAATGCAGTTTTATGAGTGTCTTCTTCTGCCATTCTCACCTGGTGGTATCCAGACCTCAAATCCAGCTTAGAAAAGCAAGTTGCCCCATGTAACTCATCCAATAGCTCATCTATAATAGGTATGGGAAACTTGTTTTTAACAGTTGCCTCATTTAAGCCTCTATAATCCACACAAAATCTCCAAGAACCATCCTTCTTCTTTACCAATAGGACACGAGATGCAAAAGAGCTTGTACTGTGTTGAATTACCCCATTTTCTAACATCTCCTTCACCAAATTCTCAATTTATGTCTTCTGCACATGGGGATACCTGTAAGGCCTTAGACACACTGGTTGAGTCCCCTCCTTTAGTGGAATATGGTGGTCATGACTCCTGGGAGGAGGTAGCCTCTTTGGCTCTTCAAACACCTTGTTGTACTTATCTAGCACTTGCTTGAATTCCAGGGGCATTTCAGTAATTTTCACTGGCTGAGTTCCACAAATACTGAACAAATGTCCCATGATCACTCCTTGGTTCTTGGCACAATAAGAGCAAATGACATTGAGGTTGGCTGCCTTGTACTGACACTCCTCCTTCTGAGCTTTGAACTGAATTGGCTTACCCCCAATGTGGACAGTCACTGTCATTTTGTTGAAGTCAAGACTCACTGGACTTACTTCCTTGAGCCACTGCACCCCTAACACCATGTCACATCCTCCAATAGAAATGATTCTCATATCTGTTTCAATGACTTGACCTTGCAGCTTCAGTTTCACTCCTGGACACACCTCTGAGCTATCTATCTGACTGCCATTGGCCACAGTAACTCTCATCACTTGGCTGTGAATAGTGTCACATTGCACTCTTCTAGCAGTGTCCAAATCCATAAAGTTATGAGTGCTGCCAAAATCTATGAGTACATGCACCCTGTGCTTGCCAACATACCCCTGGAGTCTAATAGTTTGAGCTCCACAACTACCAGAAATGGCATGAAGAGAAATTTCCATTTCAGCAGCAGTATTAGCTCCCTCCTCATGTATTTCCTCTTCCTCAACATTGTTTTTTCCTCAATTCTAGGTGTTGATTCCTCCTCACCAGAAATGAGGAATAATTGTGGTTTTTTGCACTTATGCCCTGGTACATACTTCTCCTCACAAAAGTAGCATAAGTTTCTAGCTCTCCTATCTCTCATTTATTCTTGTGTGAGCTTCTTAAAAGGCAGAGCTGCATTAGTATTCTTAGCTGGAATTTCTGAATTGTAAGGTGCGTAGGCCTTTAACTGAGAAACTTTAGAATTGTTCTTCATCATACCACTCACTGTTTGAATCACATTTTGGTGACAGTGATTACAAGAAATTTCTTGCAACTTAGCCATGGCTTTAGCTTGTGCTAGACTGCTTGGAGCTAATAACTGCACCTGGCTCCTTATTTCCAGTTTTAGTCCCCCCAAAAATGTTTTTAAAAAATATTTATCATCAGCCCAAGGAAACAAAGCCTTCACTCTAGGTTTGAGAGTGTCAAACTTTGTTTGAAATTCCACCACACTTCCAGTTTGCTCAAGTTTTTGGAATTCAGCTAGCACATTCTCATGATCAGGATCTAGGAATTCCTCACACACTATTTCACAAAATTCACTCCATGTCAAAGAGTCAATTGACTCAAATTCAGCACTAAACCAACTCTCAGCTTCACCACTTAAGTTGAGGGATACTAGAATCAATTTTTGCAGATCAGTTAAGTGATGCAGCTGGAAATATCTGTTAGCTTTCATTATCCAGTTCATAGGATCAATGCCAGTGAATTTAGGGAATTCTATCTTAGGCATTGGAACAGTAAAGTGAGTTGAAACCCTAGGTACCTCACTGTGAGTGTCCTCAGGTCTTGCAGGCATTCTAGATCCATGAGGAGTACCATTGGAGTGCATTGGAGCTTTTCCTTTGCCTAACAAGCTTGCTGGAGACCTGGTTGCTGAACTGGAGACCTCCATTCTCTCCTTGTCTCGATCACTTGCCATCAAATTGAAGTTATTAGCCAATTTCTTAAGCTCCTCTCTCATATCTCCAATTTGATTCAGCTGAACTAGTTGTCCATGGATGAGGTCCTGGCCTTGCGTCAGTTCATCATAACCTTGTCTCAGCTCCAGCACTGCACCGTCGACGGCCTGGAGGTGGTTGATGATGCCTTCAATTCCATCATTTTCCACCGAAATGTTGTTCTTCCTTTGTCCCATGGCTCAGAGACACAGAGGGAAGCAAGGCTCTGATACCAATTTGTCAGGAACTGAGTAGTTCCTGACCTGAATCGGAGAGATTTTCCGATTAACGGAGAAGAAGAAGAAGAATTGGAAGAGAGAGATCAGAAGAGAAATTGTGATTAACATTCACGCCCTAATTCAGCAACACAAGCCCCTTTTATGTACAAGGGTGCTAAATGAAAATAAGAGAAACAGTAGGGCAAGAGTACAATAAAAGAAAATAAGCAACGACCTTTCACACGTCACCCTGGCCGATGACACGCTTGGACCAATCGCTGTCCTTCCTTCTGCCAGCTGGTCGCCAACTCAGCACCCACCTACCTGCCATAAGTGGAACGACAGCGTTCCACTTATGTTTTAAACTTCCAACGGTAAAATCAAATGGGCGGCCACGATCCTCCCGGTCCTGAGATCCAACGGATACTGCTATCCAAATTTCGTGTCATCAGTTTTCATCCCCTTTCACTTTAGTCCTAATTATAGGTCATCACTTTACAACTTCTTTCACTTTAGTCCTTCCCTCCTGACATTATTCAACCTCCATCACCGCCTACCTCCTCTCCGACCAGAACCCACCTCCGACCATCGATTCACTCGAGTGAATCGAACCCAGACCCAATCACTGAGAGAAACAACCCCAACTCCTCAAGCACACACCCAAAGGCAACCCAATTCGAATTAAAAGCCACAGTATTCAATTTGAACCTTCAATTTCTCCTCGATCGAGAGAGAGCATAGATTTGAAGAGGAAAAGAAGAAGAAGAACGAAGAGTCGGGAGGAAGCAGGTGACGAAGAAAAAGAAAAAAGAGAAGAAAAAATAAAACAAGTAAAAGAAAAAAAATGGAAAGACGAGACTGCCCCTTTTGGATTATTAAAATACTAACATGCCACTCAGTTATCTAACGGAAGTTAACGACGTTAGTCAATTTGACCTAAGTGTCAGAAATTTACAAACTGCAGAGATGATAAGTGTCAAATCCAATACCGCGTGTAGCAAAATGTCCGCGAGTCAATACTGCAAGGTGGTTATGTGTCAAAAGTTCTTATATTTTCTATATATATTATAGAACAATTGATACTTAACTACCATGCAGTTTGACACTCCTTACACTTTTGTGCACATGATTTCAAAATTGCCACTTAACTACCATGCAGTTTGACATTCCTGACACTTTGGTGCACGCAATTTCAAAATTGACACTTAAATGCATGTAGTATACAAAATACGAACATCCCACTCCAATTTCGATGACTGCTTCATTTTAAAATCAACTAACGACGTCATTGAAATTGGAGTGTGTTGTCAATATATAAATATTGTGTGTACTTAAGTGTCAATTTTGAAACTGCGTGCTCCAAAGTGTCAGGAATGTCAAAACAGCATGCACTTAAGTGTCAGTTTTGAAATTGCATGCACCAAAGTGTCAGTAATGTCAAACTGCATGGTAGTTAAGTTATACCTATATATATGTGTGTATTATATATATATACACACACATACATATAGAGTCTGTTAACCTATTTGGTTAACTGTGGTTAATGAGTTAAACAATATGGGCTGGTTAGAGGCTGGTTAGGTGGTCCGATATATCTATAACTGGACCTAACCACTGCCAACTCGGTCTCGCGCTGATTAAGGCTCTCTCTAGTTCTCGCTATGCTTACTACTTTGGTCCTGACAGTTTGGGTGGGCCCGTTTAATCGCTTAACTGTGACCGTTGACAACTCTAATTGACACATGGTGTAACTACGTATATATCATGTCAAAAGTTTTAAAGTACAAAATGTCGTATATTGAGATTACCACTAATTTGTGTTCAGCTCGTCCTCTCATTTGATTTTGCGTACATTTAAGAGTTAAAGAGCATCTCTAATAGGTTATATAAACCATCGTTATTAGGAAAAATTATAAATAAATGAATAAAAGTTGGGCTCCAATAACATGGTATCTTGAAAGGCAAAATACAAAATATGTATCCACTTCGTCGAACTTGGCGATGATTTTTGTTATGGAAAATCAACTTCTTCCCCTATTTACGTGGGTTATAACATGTTTCTTATTGTCTCGATAAATTCCGCTATTTTCTCTCTATGCTACTACATAATTTTTGCCTAATCACTACTGGAGAAGACTCTTAATATATATATATATATATGTATATATATATTTTGAGAAATAAAATCTTTATTATTTGTTATGCAAAAGAATAATTTTATCAATATTTACATAATTTTTGCCTACTTGTACTAGAGATGCTCTAAGGTCTACAATGTTCATAGGCATAATCATATTTGGACACCACTTTTGTTTACCGATTATTTTTTTTTGTATGCATATAAACTATTTTAAGGAATAGATTGTAAAGAATGAATATATAACTGCCCGTCAAATTATTGAGAGCAATATTAGCGACTTGGTATTTTTTTTATATAATACTTGTGTCACTGGGTTGGTAATCATTTAATGTAGAACATTATTAAGACTGACGCTGACGATATTCAACATGGCACGATAACACGACACTATTGGACATGAAGTTAGTGAGTTTTGATGGACATACTATCATTTTGGGTTAAAATGGTCGACACAAAATTGACACGAAAACAAAATATGCCATGCATTGTGGAAAAAATAAGCAACCAAGTGATTAGACGTTCTCTACAACTTTACTCCTTAAAAGAGATTTATATATTCTAATAAAAAATAGCTTTAGATTAAGATATCATGTGTGTGTTGCTCATTTTTTCTGTTAATGAATCGTTACTCTTTGATGTAATTTAAAGTAAAGAAGAGTAACAATTCATTAGTTGGTAGTACCACGTGAATTGTCAAAAAAGACTACGCGCGAGATATGAAGAAAAAAAGTTGTCAGTACCACGTGAATTGTCAAACAAGATTATGCGCATAATCTCTTTTGACAATTCACGTGGTACTACCAACTTTAACTGACACATGGTGTAAGTAGGTATACAAAATTTCAAAATGTTGTATACTGAGATTACCACAATTTGTGCTTGGCTTGTCCTTTCATGTGAATTTGCGTACATTTAAGAGTTGGTAGTTTGTAAGGTTTACAATGTTCATAGACATAATTATATTTGGACACCACTCTTGCTTCCGATTAGTTTTATTCTGTATGCATATAAATTATTTTAAGGAAAATATTGTAAAGAATGGATATAACTACCCATAAAATTATTGAGAACAATATTAGCGATTTGGTACATTGTTTTTATATAGTACTTGTGTCACTGGGTTGATAATCATGTAATGTACAACAAGATATACTACCTCCGTTTCTTCTCTATCACACCGGTTTGACTTTTTGACTCGTATCTGACTCATTTTGACCGAGTAATTTGGATAGCAAAACGATGTGTTTTTTTGATAATTTTTTCACCGTGTTATAGATCAATTTTTACTCTACAACACCACGAAAAAATTATTAAAAAATTACATCATTTGGCCCCATAAATCATCGGGTCAAAGTGACCCAGTGAATAGTGACAAAAGTCAATATGGTGTGATAGAGAAGAAACGGAGGTAGTACATATTAGGCATTCACCACAACTTTATTCTTTAAAAGAGATTTAGATATTCTAATAAAAAAGGCTTTAGATTAATAACTTGTGTTTGCGTGTC
Source organism: Linanthus parryae (assembly GCA_023055425.1). NCBI lineage: Eukaryota > Viridiplantae > Streptophyta > Magnoliopsida > Ericales > Polemoniaceae > Linanthus > Linanthus parryae. The sequence continues at coordinate 145,861,036 of JALGPY010000004.1, forward strand.
GCTCAGTTCTTCACGTGGAATGAATCATTACTCTTCGATGTCATTTAAAGTAGATAAGAGTAGCGATTCATTAGTTAGCAGTATCACGTGAATTGTGAAACGAGACTATGCACGAGATATGAATAAAAAAAAGTTACAGTACCACGTGAATTGTCAAACAAGATCACGCAATCTCTTTTGACAAGCGTAATCTTGTTTCACAATTCACGTGGTACTGCCAACTCTTTTTTTATCACGTCTTATATATTGGAATTATTTTTTTCTTTGTTTTTATTTTGATATCTATCGAAAAAATTATACGTCAGTAACATACTAGCTGTCATCACAAATATACACACGTCATTTAAGCGATTGTTATTTATTGCTACCTTCTCTAACACGTGAATGGTACAATGTATGGGCGAACGAGAAAATTACTTATTGCTTCGATAGTATAGTTTATGACATGATCCTTTCGTGACTTAAATGTCACTTACAAAATATAAAACTATTAATGTATATATATATAGGGTAATGATTCTTACAAAGCAGAAAATGATTCTTACAAAGCCACTAACATCATTTGTACAATTTCATTGGTCATTATATGCATAAATAATGTTAGTGGCTTTGTAAGAATCATTTTCTGCTTTGTAAGAATCAATCCCCTATATATATTTATAACAGTAAAAAGCACCACATCATCAACTCTCACAGAAAACCTTCTCTAAAGAGTGTGACATATAACTATACTGTACCAAACATTAATGCACACAGATGTCACAAAAAACCATAAATGCACCCAATGTTTATTTACAATTTGGTGACGTGGCATGCATCCAGTGGCTGCATCATCTGAAGCGTGCTCCACACAGCAGGGTATAGTTTCTCTTTCGAACTTCTCCTCTTACTTCACCGGTAGCAAACACCAGCGAGTGAAAAATTGCACATCTCTCTCTACTTTACTGGAACAACAAGTATATATCTAGCAGCAGAGAGAGATCGTGGGTCCGTAACGGCTACTTCATAGTCTCTCTCTCCCTCTCGCAGCAACTCCGTCCTGTTGCATTTATCCTCCGCCGTTCTGATTGCAGAGAGATTGGACCACAACCCACATGGATTGCGAGAATGAGAAGTGAGTTTTCTGATTGATTGATTGATCTCACTCTTTTCTGTTTCTGGGTCTTGCATTGCTCGCGATTTGCTTTGATGGGTTCGTTTCAGAAATGTGGATTTCCTATCCGTGTTTACTCTATCGTTTTTGTGCATTTATTGCAATTGGAATGCTGGAATGGTTGTGAGTTAGATAGGAGGAGGAATTGGGTCAATTTACTACTTGTTTGGTTCTATGGTATGATGGGTCAATGGTGAAATTCTGTAAAATTGCCTCTTGAACTAGAACTTCTTTTTATGATATTTTTTGAAGATTTATTTGCATTTTCTTTGATCTTCATGGTTATTGTTTTTGATGGTGATTTACTTGTGTTTTGATGGAATTAGTGACATATGGAACTGGTCTAGTGAGGATTATAGTCTCCAGAAGGACACAAATCTTGGTGAGCAAACACTTCATTTTTTCATATTCTCTTTTACTTGATCTAATAAGCTGCAACCATTCAAGTGTTTATTGTTGTTGAACAGACAAGTCACAAAGTTTGTGGGATGGGTTAAGCCAGAATGAAGAAGAGTTCCCCTATCTGTATGATGGGACAACGCCAGTGAAGGACTGCGATGGTTTGGGCTATTATGTTCCTGGCGGTGATGGTACTATTGATTTTTTTTTAACCTTCTCATATGTTTCGGCATTTCTGTGTTTAACAAATCTGAGGCACTGATTTGGTGGTATTGGTTTCAGTGAGCGCGAATAAGGAATCAATTCACTCTAGCGAGACAGCTTCTCAAGTCAAGAGGCGCCGGATGCTGCAGTTTGAAGATGATTGTCTGGATAAGGCTCTTCACTGTGAAGAGATCTCTTCCGTCTTCATAAATTCCAAGGTTGGTTTGGACTTTGGACTTGTTCTTCTCTTTTTGGGAATCCACATATGTGCTTTTGCTTTGGCGAAACATTAGACATTGTGCCTATCTTGTGTCACTTGCATTTCCATACAATAGATAGTTTTTCAGGCATACATAGACAGCATATTTTATCAGTCGCCTCGTACGAGTAACTTGTTTGCAGGTCACTTATGAGTTATGACCAGTTTCATGTTGTAACGATTTCATACCTGTGAATGTTGAAAAGTCCCACACCGGGAATTTATGAAGAACAAGAGTTGATAAGTGTCCTGGGGTACTTCCCTCATTGCCAATTGGTTTTGAGTTGGAACCCCTATGGATTCTTTACAGTCTGAACTAACTACGAGTTGGGTTTGTGTGATTTGATGATCTAATTTATTACCACAAATTGTGCTTAAACAGTTACTCGTTTGCTTCTGTGATTAGGAACGAGAGGATTCTCTTCAAGATGCTATATCTGATATGCCACATTGGGCATCTGGCTTTTCAGGTTTGCTCTCTTTAGTCTCATGCTGTTCTTATTTTTGGCCAACAAAGGATTTCCAGTATTCACACACTATCCTATTCCAATGTTGTGCATGTATACCAGAAGATAGATTTGGATACAGTTACGAAGGTCTGGATCAGTCACCTGATGGGTGGTTAGCTGAATGCTTCAATGATATTGAGATGCATTGTCCTGAAAACATGTATGTGCCTCTCTGTTTTAGCTTTTCCAGTTAAGTAGGTACCACTGTGTGTGTTCACTATGATCTGAAAACTTGCGTCTGCCAAACAGGGATACACCAGAGACTTCCAATGTTCAGACTGATATTTCAGGTATATATTGTTGTATTATCATGTTTATATGCCGATTTGACGATTAGCTATTGGGTGAGTTTGGTATGACTTATTTGCAACTTAAGCTGACTTATAAGTTTATGTCAAAACAGTCTACAATAAAAAAAGACGGAGAAAAAAAGATATGTGTTTTTGGTGTAAAAGTTGTTTAGTCCAGAAGTTGTAAAAAAGCTTCAAAACCCTATGAACTTATAAGTCCAAAAGTTCAGCTTATAAGTCACACACCAAACACTACTTACAAGTTGTCTTTAACTTATAATCCATAAATGACTTATAAGCAGCTTATAAGTCTTACCAAATTCTTTTACCCCATCTTTTTTTCCATGTCTACCCGCGTTCATATCAATTAATTCACTGTTTTAGGGTCCTGCGACTCTGCCCCTAAAGACGGGCCCACAATGGCTAAAGAAACTCCAACTCGAGGGCGTCGTAATATTATTTTTAGAGGTAAGCAAGAATATGAACCAAGCGCATTCTTCATAACCCGTAAACAACCATTTTTTGCTGTATGAACATAAGATTTTGACTTTCCCTTTTGATTTAGGTCGGAGGTCGTACATGCGGACCCCAACTAAGATGGCTGCATCGGTTGCCTATCCGTTTGCTTTCATCAAACCTTGTGGCGTTCATGGTGATGTTACTCTGAAGGACATTAATCAGCGCATACGCACTCCTCCGCCATCAAAAGCAAAGCAAGTTGAGGAAGAAGTTGCAGTTGCTTATCCAACTTCAGCCTTCTCCGGGAAGCCTGTTGTTGGCAAGACTAAAATCCGTACAGAAGGAGGACAAGGAAGTATCACCATCATGCGAACAAAAGGATGACCGATGATAAGTGTTTTTCAATTCTCCTTCTAGTGGCTTGGAACCCGGATTTTTTTGTGATAAAAAGGGGGAAAAATGGTAAAAAGATGCAGAAAACTAATTCTCTCAGGCTCTCAGCATTTTCCTCTAATTTACCTAAGAACTCAAGTTTTTATGATCCGAAAATGCTCATTTTGCCTTTCTGGTCCATTTTTCCTCCACAAAATCCGGGTTCCAAACAGAAGATTTAGAGTGAATCATCATCCCTGTGCACCCTGTATAGAAGTGCATTACTTCACATTTTCATGTTATCAGATGAAGGGTCGGCGCACCTGTTTGAATGTTTAGTCAGAGGGATAAGGATCTTCATTTCTGAAAAGATCCTCTTAGCTTTTCTTTATCCCTTACCGGGTGTAACTTCATTAACGTTATTCACCTTCAATGTGACGAGGTTGTTGTTGGTTTAGTATTCTGGGTTTGCTTGAACACTGCTTTATGTTCTCAGATCTCTTATTGGCTTGAAAGCTTTGTTGCAGATTGGCATAGTTTGAAGGATATTTTTGCATTTCTTTTTCTGTCATATTTACTGTTTGCCCTAAATCAAGTGTATTTTGAGGCATGTTCATTTGCTGTGACAGGCTTTTACCGAAAGTAAAAGTGAAAGAGAGAGTTTGAATCAGTTCTTTCACTTTGTCTTTGCCCTTTTTCCCGTCTCATGTTTTTGCTTATTTCTGAGATTCAAAGGTGGATGCTGTTTAAGCCCTTTTGGGGCATGTCATTTTACTACTACTGCAGAAACGTGGTGTCATAATTTTGATCCTAGGATGGCGTTCAACCTCTGAAGCTTTGGAAAAGAAGAAGTTCCAGAAAAAAAAATCCAGAGTCTATAGGAAATTGGGATGTACTATAACAATTGACCTCAATTTGTTACATTTGGGTTTTTTGCAATTACTACAATACTAGTTTTGAAATACCTTGGACGCTGCGGGGTAAAAAAATTATTCATACATTGCTCAAAATTATTCGCATGGCTCTCTTCCTTCAGCTTGTTTGATGAAAAAATTAGACTGAATTCTCCAACCAATTCCATCCTCTGATATGATTGAAATTTAAGTGGCTCAACTTATCTAGAATCTGAATTTGAGGTAATCAAAAATACAGATAGAAGAAGGATATTCTCTCCAAAGAAGGATTTTATCTCCAAAGAAAACCTGTACAAACGGGCGCGGATTTACTTATGCAATACTTCCTCTGTTCTCTGTGAATCTTGTTTTTTTTCACCATTTTCTTTTTATCACTATTTACTGAATCATTTTAATTCGGTAATTTGATTAGTAGTAAAACGATGCAATAATTTGATAATCTTTGCACGATGTTGTAGAATAAACTTCACTCTACAACACCATTAAAAAGTTATAAAAAAATTGCATCGTTTGACTGACCAAATTACTGGCCAAAGTGAACCGACGTAGTACAATTTAAGTTAAATATACCATTGATTAAACTTACAAGTTACTAGTAATCATAGCCCCACTAGTTAGATGTCATGGGTGTATTATGGGTAAAAGACACTTTCACCCCTCAGGTTTGAAACAAAGCCAACTTCACCCCTTTTAGTTTAGAAATGACACTATCACCCCTTTAGTGTGGCTAACTTCAGGACGTTTGCACCTTCTGAAGCTGATTGTGTCATTCCGTACCCAAATTTGTCCCACAAAGTAGGGATGCAAGTTAAACTGACCGAACCACACCGAACTGTACTGATCAGTTCGGTTTCACATGACTTATGGTTCAATATAGTATTACAAAATTTGTAACCAAATTTATCTCTGATTCCAGTTTTTAAAAATCGTCTAAACCGTACACATATATAAATATTATTTGAATAATCATTACATATATACATGTGGTACATATCATGGTCACTTTGACCTGATGATTTGAATAACAAAATGATGTGCAAAAAATCATCAAACGACTAGAAAGCGAGTGTAATTAAGTAAGGGCTAGTTTGGGAATGCTGTGGCGGTGGTAGAAAGCTGCTGTGTGAAAACACTGTAAAAAGCTGCTGTGAAATATTGATATAATAATTTTGTGTTTGGTAAAATAACTGTGAAGTTGTTGCGAGAAGGTAAAATGACAAAAATATATGACACGTGTCATTTCCGGAAAGATATTTATTGATATTTTAAAAAAATTGTAAGGTCAAAATCGGTTGTAGATAAATTAATCAAAAGCACTTTCTGGAAAAGCATCTCCCCCCTAGCTTCATGAAAATTGATGTGGGACAGCAGAAATCGTCCGGAAAAGCAGAAATTTTATTTTTACCAAACACACTAAAACTGCTTCTGCTGTCGAAAAACAGCTGTGCTGACAGCTAAAGCATTCCCAAACTCACCCTAAATGACTTGATAAAAAGTTAGTTAAGGTACAGTGTGATTATATGTCCCCTTAAATAGTTGGATTTCATAAAGAAGACTAAAATTATGAGTCAGAGGGAGTATTTTTTTTTGAAATATGGGAGTAATTTCTTTTAAGGGTAAAAGACATTTTCCACCCTCCAATTATGGGGAAAAGACATTTTCCCCCTGATTTATGGAAAAAGGCATTTTTGCACCCTTGTCAGAGCTAAAAACTAACAGTTGACTAACGGAGGAGTGTAAAGACAACAATACCCCTGATATTTACGAAATTACCCAACTATAAATTCACTTTCCTTCCTTCTCCTCCACATTTTCTAACCCTAAACCTTATATCTCATCTCTTCCCCTCTCTCTTCTCTCATCGCCGCTTGCCCCCTCTCTCTTCGTTGGACTTCGTCTTCTCAACCTCCACCCCATCATCTACCATTAGACCCATCACCATCCCCAGCCAAGTCCACCGAAACCAGAACCCCGATTGATTCAACCCAGAATCAATCCATACTCTACCTGAATTCGCCCAATTCACCAACACCACCATAAAAACGACCGAAATAAACCCAGACCCACGTAGCCTCCTGCTTCAATCTCAGACCAACAACCAGCAAAAGCCATGGCCGAAGGAAGATCAGAGCAGCATAAGATCGGAGAAGAACACCTATTCATCTATCTACCCCAATCGAAGGCAACCACAATTCAACATACCAAATCAACCATTCTTAGTTAATGCAAAATCGGAACTTATCCATCTGAATCGGAGTCTTTACATCATAGAAGCACCGTTGGTGGAGAGATCTGAAGCAAATGGGAGACCTTCCGGGCAACCCACGGTGGTTTATCGGATGACGTGGCTTCACATACGATCGTGGCTTTTGACTATGGTGGATTCCGACGGCGGTCAATGACGACTTCAGAGGTCATCTGTTCTTCTTCGTCTTGCTTCTCTTTCTGCTTTGTCTCCCTCCCCCAGATCGAAGGTCCTCTCCGTCGTCGTTGTACCCCTGAGAAGAAGAGAGGACACGCCGAGGCCAATGACGCCGATGATGAGACCTAGTTCGCCGAAAATGATGGAGAATGGCAATGTAATGAGCCTCCATGCCGTATCGGGAGGCGGAGGAGCTCGACGAGACCACTAGATCCATGGTCTGGTTACGGTTGTTGTGGTTTAGGTGATGAATCGGAATCTGGTTTTGGTTGAGCAAGGTCAAGGGGGTTGACTGCGGCAGAAGTGTAGGGTGTACCGGATCGGTGTTGGGAGTTGGAGGTGGTGATATAGCTAGTTCGAGGTCCCATCCATGAGCGGAGAGGATATGGGTGCACAAATCGGTGTCTTCAATGCCTGTGATTGCTTGGAAATAAGCTAGTTTGTCGGTTGCATCAACCATTTCTCTGTGGCGGTTTTTTTCTCTTCTTCTTCTTCTTCTTCCATTTTGTGTCTTGAATGCACTCTTTTGGCTGTAATATGGGAACCATTATTGGGGATTCTCATAAGATTTTTTTTGGGTTTGAATTGAGAGCGAGTTTTTTCTTCAATTTGTTAATTGTTTGGATTTGAACTGAGTGATTTTTTTCTTCAATTTTTGGATAGACAGATCTGTAAACTGTATTTGTGTACTTGTTGTTGGTGTTGCTGCTGTGTGCTGCTGTGTTGCTGAATTTTTTTCATGTTTTTTTCTTTTGGGTGGTGTAGAATGGTATGAATTCTCCCAGTAAACAGAGGTGCCTGGGTTTCTTTGTTGTGGTGGTGGTGTCAGTGGTGGTGGTGTGCTCAAGAACACTAAGAACATCAAGAACAAGATGATTTCAATAATAAACAAAAAGGGTATTATTTGTCCACAATTTGTAAGGGTAAAATGGTCAAAAAGTCTGTTTGCACTTCTCCACTAACAGATTGTAACAGAAGGGTGGTATCTGTCCACCCTCCAACTGTTAACAAGGGTGCAAAATGTCTTTTTTCATAAATCAGGGAGAAAATGTCTTTTCCCCATAATTGGAGGGTGGAAAATGTCTTTTACCCTTCTTTTAATCAACCATTACCTGCACAAAGACTTAACCCTTCGGAGTGTTGTTGAGTTGGTCGGATTTGTAGCTTTGGGCAGAGGTCTTGAGTTCAAATCTTAGGATAACCCAAGAACTGCCCATCGATACTCTCAATTTTCTGAAGCTGGTATACATATTTTAGCACGATTTACGAAAAAATTGACTAGCAAGACAAAAACAAAGTAAAAAAATGTAGGACTCACATTATACTTTTTTTATTGACATAAAATCAATAACTCAAATCTCAGAATTCTAAAATCTAACCACCACGATACTAGATTATGAATTGTGATTATTCCCTTAGGCCTTGTTTGGGTAGAGGATAAGGAGGGAGCATAAGATAAGTTATACCTTCTCTTTTTTTATCAAGTGTTTGGGTACCAGATAAGAGAGGGGATAAGTTATGTTGCCTTATGCAGATAGAGCTTTTAATGAATAAATTTTATACCACCAACATGGAGGTATAAGGTCGGATAAGAAAATATAGCATATTAGTATGCTAGTAGGTTGACAAAAATACCCCGCCAAACTATCTAGTTTCCTACCCTTATCCCTAAACCCTATCATTTTGGGATTGATAACTATTATTTTGGGATTGATAACTATCATTTTGGAGGAGGTCCTCATAGGTTTTATAACTATTATTTTGGGATTGCATAACTTTATTTGAGTATGTACGGTTGAGATAAATACGAAGACATTTGACCGTGCTTGCTGAAATTTCGTTCGTTTAATTTAACTTGTTTATTTTAAGTTGTGTAACACCATGCAAATATGCCAATAAGTAGTAGTAATTTATACTCCATACTTTGCTATGGCCATGTTGTATCCATGAATACTTTTTATGTTTGCATGTTACTACAAATTTATTTCGCATATTAATATACATTTCTATACATTTTGACAACGTCATTATTGTGTAGAAAAAAGAGTATTAAAATATAAACATAAATACTAATACATTTTCTATATATGTTTTCCCATCAATTTGAAATATACAATCTTTTACAAAATAAGAGCACTGAGGATATTACAGTCATTTTGGCACATATCTTGCTTCATATCCTGTATCATATCCGACAGCACCCAAACGAGGCCTTAAACCTTGAAATTCAAACAGCCTCGCTGTGGTTAGTTTTTTTCAGAAGTTGTTGACACTTGGACGGTTACACAACCAGTTGTCGCACTCTTGATGTAGATGTAGGTGCTAAAATCACGGAGTAGTTGTGTGTCTGTCTTTTCCCCCAAAGAATAATTCATTATTTCTACCTAAATTCTAAGCACTGCAGTACTGATGATTTCTCCACTAATCACTACAGTAAAATAGTTCCGATGAAGCACACACACTTAAACGCCCGAGCACAGATAAAGCTGATGATGTCCAGTTGTCCACAGCAAAACACTCACTCCCGCGTGTTTATTACACCACTGTTTCTGCTTTCAAATTTCTCCACCCCCTTCGCTTCTAGAAACTCCTCTCTAGAACCCTAGAAATGGCGTCGGCGGCAGCCTTCTATCTCAGCGCGCTTCCGATTCTGCTCTCTCTCGCCGCCGTTCACTCTAAAATCCCGACGACGCTCGACGGGCCGTTCGATCCCGTGACGGTTCCCTTGGACGACAGCCTGCGCGGCACCGCCGTCGATTTGCCCGACGCCGATCCGCGAGTCCGACGGCGCGTGAGAGGATTCGAGCCGGAGCAGATATCGGTTTCTCTCTCCGCCACGTATGATTCCGTTTGGATTTCCTGGATCACAGGTCCCTTTTCATTTATCAAGTCTAGTTTCCTTCGGTTGATCTCTCTCTCGAAGACGATTGCATTTTACGGACTTCAGATCATCTGTATCATTTGTGTGTATCCTTACCTGTATCCTTACTACGACTGACATGATATATACTTTTTAATTCAATTTAGTTGGGGGAAAATTCTATCCAATCGAATTAAAAAAACCATGACGTAAACCAATCATAGTAAGGATACAGATAAATGATATCGTTTGAGCTATTGTTGAAGTACCGGACTGAAATTTCTGTATATCAGTCAGTATCTATATTAGGAATGTGCTTTACTGATCTATGCAATTAGGTTTTGTAGCGACTTGTAATTCTGCAATTCGGTTTTTAGGGAAATCTTTTCTTAGAGCCAATCAGTGATTGCTGATTTTACCTAGCAGTAACTACTGATGTGTGGTTTTTTGTCCACAATCTGATTGTGCCTGTTTGTTGCTCATGATTTGAAAAAAAAAAAAAATGAAAATTGAAATCTGAGAGTTGAGTTGTTAAAATGTGCAGGGGAATCTCAAATCGGCTTCAACATAACCCCGCTAGATCCTAAATCTGTTTCTAGTTTCTTAGATTTATAAAAGGAATGTGCTTTACTGATATAAGCAATTAGGTTTCGTAGGTATTTGTCATTCTGCAATTTGTTTTTTGGGGGAAAAATTAGAGCCAATCAGTGATTGCTGATTTTACTTAACAGTAGCTACCGATGTGTGGTTTTCTGTCCACAATTTGATTGTTTATGCTTGCCTGTTGTTCATGATTTGAAAAAGAATGGAAATTGGAATCTCAGAGTTGAATTTTTTAAAATGTGCAGGGGAATCTCAAATTGGCTTCAACATAACTCCGCTAGATCCGAAATCTGTTTCCAGTGTTGTTCGTTACGGGAAGATAAAGAAGCCCTTGCTGCTTCATGAAGCCAGGGGCTATTCTTTAGTTTACCATCAGCTTTATCCATTTGAAGGTCTTCAGAACTATACTTCTGGAATCATCCATCATGTTCGTTTGACAGGTATGTCTATGTTTCCTGTCCCTCCCAAAACAAGCACAATTAACCATCAGTTAATACTTTTAATCCTTAGTTTTGAATCCAAGCATTTAGACTCGCTATCTGTAGGTTACTTATCTGGGTTTAACTGTTTCATCACGCGTAGTGCGATTTTTGCACTTTTATATATTTACTTCTCCTAAATCCCCCCCAACTACCCACACGCACCGCACCACACCACAATTTAGATGATAGAATTATAATTGATGTTTTACATACTTGGCAAACAAAAAAATGAATTTCTTATGAGAAGTACAGCTTGCTTCAACTTCCCGTAAATTGTGTAGAGCAAAATCCTATGTTAGAGCTAGGTGTTGGAGAAGGTTGAGATTCCATTTTCCTACTCGCGGTCACATGTAGCTAGAACTACTGGATTGTGGTTGGAATCAAATTGTAGCTCACTTTCAATCTCCAGATGGTGCTAGTACGTCTCAATTTACAAAGTAGTACCTTGTTGCGCAATCACTGTTAAAACTTGAGATCAAATAGTGTAATAACCATCAAAACTCATCATATACTTGGGCTTTTATGGGCAGGTTAACTGATGTAGGATGTTCCAATGTATGTTCAGAGTCTCTTTTTTAGTGACATTTTGTTGAGTCGAAAATCTGGTTTATGGTTCGTTGATTATGTTGTGTTTTTTTGTATATCTTTTCCATGCCTCTCAGTTTCATACAAGGATTTCTCATGTGACCATGAAATAATTGTATATTTCCGACTTCATTGCATGCAAGTAATGATAAAGTGAACATGTTTGCACATTGTATTCATGTAGGGCTAGATCCTAGCACAATATACTATTATCGCTGTGGGGATCCTTTGATACCAGCTATGAGTGATATATTTTCTTTCAAGACCATGCCTATTTCTGGGCCACATAGCTACCCAAAACGTATTGGAATCGTTGGAGATTTGGGTCTTACCTACAATACAACAACCACCATCAGTCACCTTATTGGTAATAAGCCCGATCTTGTGTTGTTGATTGGCGACGTGACTTACGCAAACCTATATCTCACAAACGGAACCGGCTCTGACTGCTACTCTTGCTCATTTCCGCAAACTCCAATACATGAGACTTATCAACTTCGTTGGGACTATTGGGGAAGGTAAAGTTAACTTTTTCCTCATGACACGCTCTTGCTAACTACTACCTCCGTTTCTTCTGTATCGTCCTGGTTTGACTTTTTGACTCGGTGATTTGGATAGCAAAATGATGTAATTTTTTCATGCAAAGATTACCAAATTCTTGTATTGTTTTGCTAATCAAATCACCAGGTCAAAGTGACACATTGAATAGTGACAAAAAGTGATGTAGGTTGATACAGAAGAAACATAGGCAGTAGCTTCCTTAGATTTCGTGTAGTGATGTTTTGGCGCTCCATCATTCTTACTTTTTGATTTATTCTCTCCAAGATGTTCTTATATTCACTTGCAGGTTTATGCAGAATTTAGTGTCGGAAGTTCCAATAATGGTGGTAGAAGGGAATCACGAAATAGAAGAACAAGCCCATGACCAGACATTTGCTGCTTATAGTTCTCGGTTTGCTTTCCCGTCTGAAGAAAGTGGGTCTATGTCCACATTATACTACTCTTTCAACGCTGGGGGGATACATTTTATTATGCTTGGGGCTTACATCGCCTATGATATAACATGTATGTAACAGTTTGCCACTCTTTCTATGTCTTATATTCTGATATCATTTAGGATATGCAGTGTGCTGATTCTTCAAGTGTGATAGGTGTCACTTTCCCCGTACTTGATTGTACCATAAGAACTTAGCCTTAGAAATTGCCTCATGTTTGATAGATGACAGAGGAGGCAAAAAATATGAATTAAGCTCATCAAGTTCACATACCATGCTGATTTTCTTGACGGGATAATAGAAACAAGAACTTAAGCTCATTGATTTCACTGAAAATCCAGCAGCATGTCTAAGAAAAGATATTTGGTCTAACAGAATATGAAATACCCACAGCTCTAAGAGTTTTCTGTTACGTTGTGTTTCCTCATGTCAGGTTATGAATTTCCTTTGTTTGACTCCGAAGTAGACTGAATCTGGTTCAAGTTTTTCAAATGGGTTTGATTCAATGTTCATTTGCTGAATAACCTATCTTACTGCTGAATGAAAATGGATATCATTCTGCTCGAGTTAATTTTTTGCCAGGCTTTTCATTCTTATTTCCCTTTCTTCGCTTGTCTGCGGTTAATTATTAATCCAGTTGTCTGCATATTTCCATGCAGCTGATCAATGTAAGTGGTTAGAGAGGGACTTAGCAAAGGTAGACCGATTAAAGACTCCATGGTTGATAGCTACTTGGCACCCCCCATGGTACAGTTCTTACAAAGCCCATTACAGAGAAGCAGAATGTATGCGCGTGGCAATGGAAGATTTGCTCTATTCTTATGGAGTTGATATAGTCTTCAATGGTCATGTAAGTGATAATACACACGGCTAAATACATATTGTGTCCGTATGAATTGTGGCGAACTTTGCATGCAGAAGCTATCTTCATTGATCACTGGGTATTGACCACAGTAAAGGTGTATGAAAAATTCTGTTTCCTCACAGACTGTATCTCGTTGAATTTTTCTAAAGGAACATCAACTTTTAGGGTTTGTTTGGGAATGCTTCTGCTGTCAGCAAAACTCCTTTCTGACAGCAAAAGTAATTTTAGTGCGTTTGGTAAAAAAAATTGGACTTTTCGAACAGTTTGTGCCCCACAGCAGCTTTCATGAAGCAAAGGGGAAGATGCTTTTCCAGACCCTGCTTTTAAATAATTAATTAATCTTATTTTTAACCTTACAATTTTGAAAAAACAATAATATTTATCTTTACGGAACATAAATATATTTTTGTCATTTTCACTCTCTCGCAGCAAGTTCATAGCTGTTTTTACTAAACATGAAATTATATTATCAATGTTTCACCACAGCTTTCGCGTAATATTACCAAACAACATTTATCTAAAATCCACAGCAGCTTTCATACAGCAACTCTCACACAGCAGTTTCCAGCACCGCCACAACATTCCCAAACTGGCCCTTAAAACTTACATACAATGTGTCATGAACATCTTACATTGTGGCGACTCATGTAATTACGTGTTTAACTTTTTGTTGCATATATGGGGTATATGGGGGACATTTGCAGCTAACTTTAATGTATTTCGCGGTGACATGTACCAGGTTCATGCATATGAGAGGTCAAATCGAGTACTACCTCCGTTTCGTCTGTTTCGTCTGCGTTTGACTTTTTAACCCGTAACTGAGTCACTTTGACTTCGTGATTTGGGTATCAAAACGATGTAATTTTTTAACAATTTTTTCATGGTATTTTAGAATAAAGTTTCCTCTATAACACCATGCAAAGATTACCAAATTCTTGTATCGTTTTGCTAATCAAATCATCAAATGAAAGTAACCCAGTGAATAGTGACAAAAAGTGAAGTAGGCTGAAACAGGCGAAACAGAGGTAGTATATAACTACAAATTGGATGAATGTGGTCCTGTTCATATCGCAGTGGGGGATGGGGGTAACCGGGAAAAGATGGCAATTGAACATGCTGATGAACCTGGTAACTGCCCGGAGCCTTGGACTACTCCAGACCCATACATGGGAGGCTTCTGTGCTGCAAACTTTTCATCTGGTCCAGCAGCAGGTAGGTTTTGCTGGGACCGGCAACCAGAATACAGTGCGGTTAGAGAAAGCAGCTTTGGCCATGGCATCCTAGAGGTACCCTCCTCCCTATATATTTCTTTTCACGTCTGGTGACAATATATTTCATGATTTTGACTTCATCATTTGTACTGCTCACAAATAGTTTCATTGAAGATGCCGAATTTGTAAATCACTGCTAACAAATGTATGCAACAAAACGTTTGCTAAAAAAGATTGACTACCCGGGCGTATTGAGTAGGGGTGTAAATCAAGGTGTCGGGGGGGGGGGGGGGGGGTGTTAGGGGTTGAGGGGACCGGGTGGTTTTAATATTAATATGTATATATAAATTAATAAATGGTACCGTTTGGGGGGGGGGGGGTGGGGGTGGGGGTCGAATCGGCCCGGTGGGGGCCGGGTTGGAGGGGGGCTAGGTCGAACCGCACCGGCTTAGGGGCCGGGATGGGGATAATGGTGTTGGGCTGGTTCGCGTGTTGGAGGGGGCCGATCCGGGGCCAGGCCTGACTCATTTTAGTGAGGGCCGCCACCCTTGACACCTTGAGGTGTAAATGAGCCAAGTCGAGCCGAATTTAAAGATGTTCGGGCTCGGCTCTTTCATTAAAGCAAAGCCTAGAAGTAGGTTCAACTGGCCTTTTTACAGTATGAGGCTTCAGCGATCCGAGCTTTTGACTTGGCGGCTCTCGAGCGTTTTTTCTTTTTTTAGTGAATTTACAAGTTGTTAAACCAAAGAACCAAAATTTGTAAAATTATTGTTGGTATTATAGCAAGTCATTCTAAAACAAACTAAAAAAGTAAGTCATGTATGAATGAATGCGTAGTATAATAAAAGCCTTCTTTTGAGAGAATAATAAAAGCTTAGTTTGGTGAAGTATCAAATGATCATATAAAATGGGAGAAAATTGCTAACTGTCAAATGATATATGCTTATTACTAACATTCATCTACTCATAACATACTACTATAAATAAAGTAAGGATTCAAATGTAATGCATATAAACGATAATATTATGTGTACGTTATACTAAATTAAACGAGCCGGCTTAAGAGCTTACCGGCCAAAGCTCCCCAGTCGAGCTCGGCTAGTTTAACTAACCGAGCTCAAACATAGGCTCAAGCTCGGCTCATTGAACCCACGAGCCGAGCTTTGACCGAGTGGGGCTCTGCTCGTTTGCAGCAACGGTCTTTGATATCACTCCGCAAATAATCCAGTTATTTATGATACCAGTAAGACCATCTCCAGTGTTAGACTAGTAGTGGATTGAAATATAAAATTTGGATAAAAGAAAGCCAGAGTGCTTGCACTGACTTCAGCACACAGTAGTAAATGGAGACTGTTGACTAAACTGCAGGTGAAAAACGAGACGTGGGCCTTATGGTCATGGTACAGGAACCAGGACTCAGAGAGTGAAACTGGTGATCAGATTTACATTGTGAGGCAACCTAATCGGTGCCCCGTCCATCCTAAGGAAACAAAGGCCTGGTTTTCTGCAAGATGATCCTTAGAAAAACATGCACACCCTGGAGTTTTAGATGCAACTGAAGTCAGATTCGGATTCGATGGGGGCGACATTGCCTCATTGGTCGATGTATCTGGATCATCGCCGTTAAGAGGGAAGCATTCAGGCTAAATCCCCTGCCAATTCGATATTTATAATCTCCAATAACCCGAATAAGGATGTAGTAGAGCAGCATCTTCAGGCTAATGTTATGGCCTGTGCCTTGTAATTGCTGTAGAAGTCGTAGGTTGCATTGTTCAATCCGTAGGCATTAGGCAATGCTAACATCTTTGTACTGTGTACACTAGATTACCTAGTACATACCTCTGTTAATTTATAGTAGTAATAAAAATGAACTGGGAAGAACTCTATATTGGAATGCTTGTTTTCTGGACTTGCAATTCCCATGTTACATTTTGATTCCTTCCCTATCGTCATAGCAAAAAGTATTGGCACTATTCAGCTTAATGATCACTGATGTGAGGAGGATATCATCATCTGGCCTTTCCTGGGACAAGAACATTTGCAACTAAATCAGAATATCACTTATATGAATACAATAACTACCCTGTCCTCTTTCCAGTAGGATATTTTTTCCAACATGGATAGCAGTAGCACAACCTGAAAGTCAGGTTACGGAAATTCAGCATGCAAAGCTCTCCAGAGTGCCCCGTTTGTCAAAGAAACGATAAAATTATCTCTTCTCGGACTACATTGAGGTCGAACGTCTTTAGTTCGCCTCTCCTCTCAGCTACAGATCATCCTCAGTTGGATCTATCATCTTCCAAGTCTGCCTCCCCCTAGATCTTACATGCTAAAAGCAATCTCCAGGCCCTCCAGTATCTAGTCTCAGTCTTTTTTTTTTTTTTTTTTGAGAAACTAGTCTCAGTCTTGTAGAACTGACTTTCACGACAAAACTTAAGTCTCCCAAATGCCATAAGCCCATAAGGATCGACACTGTCTGCTTGAATTATAGCTACTCATAAGGGATGGGATGCACACGATACATCTACAAAAACTTAGTTTGTGATCTTCATGTCACATAGTTTGATTTATTATTACACCAAAGCTGAAAAATTTGTTAAGATTAAACAAAAAACATAAAAACTATTTATTAATTGAAGATCACAGTGATTAGAAAACCTCAAGAATCTCCATGAGGTAGGCATTGCACTTGGGGCAATTCCCTCTCTGAACATAAAGCTCCTTTGAACACAATCTGCAGAAACTGTGTCCACATGGTGTTGAAGATGTCCCTTTGTGCCTCACCATACACACACTGCAACTGTTGTAATACGACGTATCCTCATCGTCATCGTCGTCATCTTCATCCTCATCGTCGTCATCATCATCCATCATGTATGTTGCTCCATCCAATCCCATCTCTCTGTCCGTCTCCGCCAACAACGCCATCAACGACATCTTCCCTCCGCCGCCTCCGCCGTCCTCCTCCTCTTCTGTTTCTTCATCCCCTGTTCCTTCTATAGAACAGAATATTGTATTGAATAAATAATAATGCAGGACTAAATCTCTTTATATAAAATAATAAGAAGCTACTAGAAGCTAGGTTTAAACTAATTTCTATTTAGTCTCTATAGTTACCTTCATCTCCGGAAGAAGACGGGTTTCGCCGGTGACCTTCCCCGGTCTCCGACTCGCCGAAAAAATCAGCCCCTTTACCGTATCTTCCCGACGGCATCGACGGGACCCGGCTGGAGTTTCGCCGGAGCATCAACGATCGGCTACTCGGATTCGAACCCAATTCGGGTCGGATCCGGGGCGAGGTGGGTGCCGGATAGGCCTCGTCGTATTTGGGGTCGTCAGGGGAGGACCTGCCGGAGTTACGCCGGGAAATCATGACGTCGGAGGTGGGTACGGGTACGGAAGGGGTCCAACCGGCGCCGGAGTTGTGGGACCGGACGTTGTCTTTGACAGCTTCCCAGCTCTTGTTGTTCTCGTCTATGCCGGTATCGGCGGCGCCGAGGACAGCGCTTAAGGTTAAGCCGGATAAGCGCTTATCGTCTTCCTTTTTGATCTTGTTGAATTCTTTCAGTCCTTTTAATGATCCGGTTCCTTGGTCTAGTCGTCGTCTCCGGTTCGGGGAAACTTCCATGAAACTGAATCAAAAAATGTACAAATTTGCATCAAGTAAGAAGAAAAATGGGGAAATTGAATAGAAGAAAAGAGAGTACCTATGCACAGACAGAAACAGAGGACGACATGTGAAACTACTACAACCACAGATAGAGAGAGATTTGTGTTGTTATTGGAAATTGAATGTAGAAAAAACCAATGAGAGAGGCTGGTGATCCACATTTCTCTCTCTCTGTTCTTGCAGATGCTCTGTTCTCGCTCTACCTTCTCTCTCTAAACCGTTGGCTTTCGGTTGGCCTTTGTTTGTTGCGACATATTGAGAAGTGTGTTTGGGTAAAAGACACTTTCACCCCTCTTGGGCTGACTGGAGGACATTTTCACCCCTTCCTGTTTGAAAAAAGGATACTCTCAGCCGAACATCAGTTACACCTCTTTATAGAGAAGTATATTTAAAATAGTTTTGAGGACAAATTTGCACCATATATTCGTATTATATGGGGTTAACCAATGGTATAGTAGACTTTTGACGTGATATTGATGACACATTTATGTTTAGATTTGTTTTTATTGGAGGACTTCTGATTCATAATAACGACTTCACAATTGAGAGTGTAAGTTACTTGAAGTTGAAAACACTAAAGGGGTGAAAGCATCTTTTCCCAAATCAGAAGGGTGAAAGTGTCTTTAGTCAAACTGGAGGAGTGAAAGTGTATTTTATCCAGGTACCAGTAAAAGACAATTTCACCTCCAGGTAAAAGACACTTTCACCCCCTCAGGATTTTAACAAAGACACTTTCACCCCTTCTAGTTTGTGAAATGACACTTTCAAACTTTTAGTAGTGTGCCATAACTCCGGGACGCGTACACCCCGATTGTATTATTCCATATTATAAGAAGCCAGATTCAATCCCAAAACTATTGACACTAAATACTTGGATTATATTTAGTCCAATCTCAACTAATAGTTAATAATTCTAAAAGACCACCATCTCAGTCAGGGATGACCCTACATATCTCGGACTTAAATATGTATTGAAGAAAATAATTTCTCTTGGAGCAAAACATGTAAGTATAATATATAAGTTTTGATGATTGAGCTTGAATAGCATTTGTGGTAAAATTTCTGATTATCACTAAACTTACATTAATATTGTAACGTTTGCAAAGTGAATCGATAGCATGAAGGTAGAACTATTCTTCGACAACTTGTTCCTCCTCTGCCAACATGGGAGGAGCCTTTCGGCCTGCATCAGAAGATTGCTGGAAGAGGTTGGATCGCCGGTGGAAACTACTGATCCCGTAGGGTTGTTGATCGCTCCTTGAGAGCACTCAAGATCAAGTTGTTGAAAAATGGTCTTCAACAAGTCGGTTTTTACGCGACTTTGAGTCCGGTTTTCACACGGCTCATTTAAGATTTAACAAACACCCTCATGTAGAGGGTAATTTGGTGATCGTTTCGGTAACTCATTCGTCGAAAACCATTAAGAAATGAATGCACAATAAGCCGTAGAAGTTGGGGGGGGGGGTTGTGTTTGGATTTATGTTCCCAAAACAAATCAGCCCACATCTTGAGGAAGAGAGTGTTTGAAGTGTTTATATACTTCAACATTAGGGCGAAGCACATTTTGTGCAGGAGGGATGACCTAGTCAGGGTCCAAACCACCATGCGCGTGTACCTCCGTGCGGCCGGCTCGGGTTTGGGTCGTGGCGTGGGCTTTAGACTATTCTTTTTGGGCCAAAAACTAACTTTTTGTTGCCCAAAAGATTAAACAGAAACAATTTCGTTTTAGATTCGTTAATTAATCAAAGGGTTAATTAACTGCCCAAAAACCAACAGCTACAACTGTCTCAACAGTTGTGTCTCCTTAACCAACCCGTTCAGTGCCTATAAAAAAGAGTCTTCTCTTCCCAGCTTGGTATTCTGAATTCACTCATTCATTCTTTGTTATCAACCAATCTCTCCACAAATTCTCTCTCTGCTAGTCTCGTTCGTTGAGTATTGTAGACCGGTGCTTCATCTACAACATCGGAAGAACTTTTTATCCTTGGAGACAATTCGCCACAGCAGAAACTAAGGCACAAACGGTACCCGACGAATACTGTCTTACAGAGATCGTTAATGTACAAGACTGTTCTTCAACATATTATTTCAGCACTCAGCCGTTTATCTATTTGTTCTTCTTCTTCTTCTTCTAACAAGGACAAAACGGGTCCAATTTTCTAACACAAGTAATTTAATGTAAACTTGGCACATGATTAACTTTGAAATCGTTATAGAAAAAGTTGAAGGAAAGCTAAACGATGGAAAATGTCTACTTTCTCAAGTGCATGTGGGGAGACTAATTAAAGTTGTTGCCAATCAGTGCCGACCTACACAATGAGTTGCTTCCAGCTCCCTAATCAGTGTGTTTTGGTGGGTCTTTCAGCAGTAAATTGGAGTCGTATTTCAGAAGGTTTTGGTGGGGGTAAAAAGGAGGGTCAGAAAGGAGGCTGATGGCTTGCATGACGTAAAATCAAACAACCAAGGGAGATTCGGGGACTGGTTTTGAAGACATGGTAGCTTTAAATAAGTCCCTCTTAGCCAAATAATTGTGGAGGCTAATCCTGGTAGACTCTCTTGTATAGTTGTATGCCGGATTTTCAAAGCCAAGTACTATCCTAAAAAGGCAAGAACTTTTGACATATAACTCCCTTGCAGTATCGGTTTGCTGACACATTGATACATACAGTATGATTTTTTCCACTTATCCACTCTGAAGTATTCATTTTATTGACATCGCACCCCAATTGACTAACACCGTTAATTAAATCTGTTAAGTATTTGATCAAGTCAACATACTATAGGGTTATTTCTGTCATTTCGCCTACTCCACACCCACCACCACCAACCAACCACCGCCCCTCCACCATCACCACCTCTATTTCATCCACTGTGCACCACCAGAAACCCACATCACATCCACCAACACCACAGCAACAACCACCAACACAACCACTCTACAACAACCACACAAACAACCTCCTCCACCTCCACCAGTGGACCAACAGCCTCCACCAACCCCCATACCCGAGATCCATAAACATAGCCAGAGAGAAAGAGCAGAGAGGAAAGAGAGGAGCATATATGGGTTCAAAAAGAGAGACAAAATCTGGGTTACCCAGACCGCCGCCGACGCCGGAGAGGACCAGAAATCGAAGTCAACGCCTCCGCCGCCGTTCGTATATGCTTTTTCTTCTTCCTCTCCTCCTCCAGATCCTCTCGACCACCGTCCTCTCCACCACCTGCAAAAATCCAATTCCTTTCGAAACCCTAGATTAATCGATGGAGAGGGAAGACGAGGGAGTCCGAGATGTCGAGGCTCTCTAGGCAGGAAGGGAGAAACTGAGAGAGAGAGAGGGAGAGAGAGAGAGAGAACAGAGAATTGAGAGAGAGAGAGTGAGAGAGAGAGAGAACAGAGAGTTGAGAGAGAGGGACATATGAAGCAAAAGAAGAGAAGAAACAGAGAGAGGAAGGCGATGATGGAGGGACGAAAGAAGGAAGATGAAGAACAGAAAGAAAAAAAGAAAATAAAGGGAAAAAAATTATACCCTCTTTTTAAATCTGAAAATACCAAAATACCCTTTACTTTATCAACACCTTACAGATATTGTTAACGGTGTTAGTCAATTGGGGAGCGATGTCGATGAAATGAATAATGCAGAGTAGATAACTGGAAAACTCATACTGCATGTATCAAAGTGTCAGCAAACCAATACTGCTAGGGGGTTATATGTCAAAAGTTCAAAATGATATAATGGAGGTTCATAAAACGTCCGACGACTCGTACGCGTGGAAGAGTATCAAGAGGACTGGTCTGAGGCCAGAGTAATGCTCGAAGAAATTGTTTCCTTATCCAGAGGCTTCCAAAAGATTTTGTTCTGCTACACCGATCGTAACGGGAACATGGCTGCTCACTCATTTGCTAAGGTTTGGCTTTCTCTGTCCAACACGTTTGTCTGGCCCAATACCGAGCCCGAATGGGCCTCTTAGAATCTTGAAAATGATGTAATGGACATTACCGGTTCACTTGCAATTCATTAATAAAAGAATTTGTTTCTCCCAAAAAAAAAAAATACTTAATCTTGACTTGTAGTATTAAGTGTGGGGCTCTATTGGTCAAGGAGCTTAAAGATACCGAGCTCACATGCCTCTACCTTGGGTCAACCCTGGTCTTAGCACTGAGGTCATAGAGGCTCTAGAGATCATCTGGTCACCTAGTAAGCGGGGTTGGAGGTGGCTTAATGCCAATGGAGGGTAATTTGAACCCTCAAAAAGCAAAGTTTTAAAAATCGAATCGGACACCATTGATTTGATTTAACCGGTTGGACCGGTGATTCAACATGTGGAATCGCACATTTTTTATATAAAATATAACCCGAAGCCCAAAGTTGACAAGTATATTTAACAATTTACATAAAAAATAATATTATATAAATTATGTAAATATGTGATTTCAATGATCTTAAATCTCCAATTTTTGTGGAAACAACACACATACAATTTAATATATATATATATATATATATATATATATATATATATATATATATATATATATATTGAACATTCAATGTAGTAGTTGTGTGTGTATTTAGTACTACTTTTGTTTCTTCTCTTTCAATGGCGGTTGACTTTTTATCCCGTAATTTGGTTACTTTGACTCGGTGATTTGGATAGCAAAACGATATAATTTTTTGACAATTTTTTCATAGTATTGTAGAGTAAAGTTTACCCTACAAGATCGGCAAAGATTACCAAATTCGTGTATCGTTTTGCTAACCAAATCACCAGATCAAAGTGACCAGTGAATAGTGTCAAAAAGTGAAGTAAAGTGAAGTACATTTGTGCACAAGAGAATCCGGCGGGGAGCACTCTGTGTACACCAAGAGCAGAGGATCGGAAATGGCACAGGAAGAGTTAGGTTGCGTGTAGGGAGAGAGTAAGGCAGTAGTAATGTCTGAGAGAGAGACAAGGGTTTGGCAGAGCTTCCGCGTATGTCTGGTGTGTTCTCCTTTGTATGGAAATGTTAACGTCCTATATATAACGGAGAATGTGACCGTTGCAGTGTGGTTAATGCGCCCATTAATGGCGGCTTAATTAGCTTAACCGCAACGGCACGTTCGTCCGCGTATATAGGGACCGTTACAGCACGTTATGCGCGAATACCGGAACCGTTATGGGGTTGACCGGGTTTGACCGGATTGACCGAGTTTATGGAGCTCGTGCCATAAATCTCTCAAAAGCAGTTACTAAAGGTCGCGTGCGGATTGGCTCGCACGCGACATGACTTACTCTAGCCTCCAAACCACTAAGTCCCTACAAGTCCCGTGCAGTGGTATGCGAGGGCCCTGTCTCGCAGCCCCCACATGGATCAGCGCGGCTGGTGATCCAGTGTATGTGGAGCACAATATGGTGTGCTGGATGATCGCCACGTGGCCAAGATCTGTCTGCTCAGAAAGCACTATCTACATTAGCCCCCTTTCTGCGCGTGAAGACTCATAGCCGGATAGGCTTCCATGCGCAGGAACCAACGTACGCGTCGCCGCCACGCACCAATTCAAATACGTGCAGCTTCAGCCCCCGTGCGTGCCATTATGACCTAAACCCCTAGAGTCGTGCCGTCTGGCCTTTTAGGGTTTTAGGCGTGACGTCAGCTTGCCCTGTGATTGCGCGATTCGACGGTGACGGTTGCGATTCGACTACTGAAAGGACGCAACTCTTCATTGTTTTTGGATAAATACTCTGTACTCTCCATTGTTGCAAAAGCATCACTTCTTTCTCTTAAAGTGAATGATACCCGGAAGCCTTCAAGAGCAGATTCAGATAATCAATCACCAGTTCTCTCTTGTCAATCGTCTTCTCCAATTGTGCACATCCAAGCAAGCTTTACCAAAACAAGGTTGGCCTTGTTCAATTGTGTTTAATATACTGATATATGCTTTGAACTGCATTGGATCTGCAAGCCCGTAACATATTATCCACTGAAAACTTATGAAGAAGCTCTCGATCTTTGAATCCAATTTTTTTTTTGATCCCCAGATGATAAGGATCTTGAATGTAGGGTTCTGAAATCCCTGATAATGCAAATGATTCCAATCTTCTAACTTTGAAAATTGCCACTGGACTGTTCATCTTTCTTCCAATAAAAATTGCCACCGGACTGTCCATCTTTCTTCCTATAAACCGTCGTATGCTTAGAGCTGAATCTTGAAATTCGAACTAAAGTATGTGTATTTCTCCCCCCCCTTTTTTCTTGATTTTCTGCAGGAATGGCAAAGACAAAAGGAACCAAACCCATTAAGGAGGTCGAAGAAATACATGATCTTCCACGGGCTTTATGGCGAAAAGCCCCCTATCTGGGCGGCAAAGACTTTTATCATGCTAGAGTTAAGGCGAAGAAATTGCCAATCGCTGTCTCCGGTGAAGCATTGCAAACGTTAACCCCTCCAGTTAACTCGGCGTTGCTCGAATTGATCGATTCCGAAGATGTGGTTCGATTAGGAGTCGAAAATGGGTACTTCCCATACACTGCGATTTCTACTCAAGCATTTGTTTAGAAATTGGACTTCATGGATGAGTGGATTGACCATGTGTTGACCAATCATGCCGTGACTTTGAACGATGCCGGAATATACTTCGCAGTTCGTGCTATGAAGGGTGCTGCCGTGAAGCTGGATCAGTCCATGCTTCTAAACCTTCTTTCTCGTTACTCGCCTGCGACTCACACGTTCCATTTTGCTGAGTTCGAGGCTGCTCCCACGCTCGAAGATGTGCACATGTTGTATGATCTGTCTCCCGTGGGCGAGGTGGATCCTTTGAGTCCCTTGAGAACGGATGCGGAGATCGCTCTGTACAAGCAGATGGAGGAGTGCTTGTCAGAAGTGAAGAAAATTTCCACCCGGTGGACTCCTACAGAAGTCCTTCCTGACTGGCATTTGGTTGACACATCTGCGAAGAATACTTGGAACAAGTGGGTGCAATACTTTTTCCGTAATTATGCGAACATCAGTATCACCAAGAAGCTTCTGAGCCAAAACCCGAAGGCTAAAACCTACGTAAATGGCAAGGGTTATCACTAGACCCTATGCGCCTTCCTCTGTGCCTGGTTGTCGAGGTATCTAATCGATGGTCACCCGCATGATGGGGTCTTTTACCATGTTCTGCCTCTTGCTGTGAAATTGGCCTTTGGCCAGAAAGTCGCACTTGGACCCTTAGTCTTGGGCACGCTGTACCACAGGTTGGATCAGCTGGTTGTTGCAATGAAGGAATCGCGTGGTCGCCTCGATGTGCTGACTTACATTAACATTGCTTTCTTGACAATGTGGGTCTTCGAGCGATGGCCCTCTTATGCCCCAGTCGCTTCTAAGCCCAGCAAATGGTGTCCCCCAGGTACGGAGGAGAAGCGTAACAGTGGCAGGGCTGCGAGGTGGTTTGGAACTAACTTTCCCAAGTGCGTTTGGAGCCTGATATGCGACAATCGGGAAGAGTTTATAGCTAGGCCTTGCGCCATGCACGTTGAGAATGTGCGATGGTTCCCAAAACTGTATCCCTCCAAGGCTGTTGCTTTCTCAGAAGAGCTCCTTTTCGAGGGTGGGGAGCATTTCCACGAGCGCTATCGCGAATTCTTTTGCTGGTGTCTGCGAGGTTCCCTTCCTGATCTAGCAGAGCATGTTCGTGAGCTCGCACCTAGGTACGAGAGGATTACCGTGGATGTCGATCCCACTCGCGTGTCTCCCCAGTTTGGCTTCGATGCAGTAGCACCCTCAATCTGGCCGCAGTCTATCATCAGAGGCTGCTACAAGCGGTTATTGTCTAGGGAGTGTAAAACAATCTTGATGAGCAATCTTCCCTTCGAGCAACCTTCAGGTAACCGCGAAGGTGGCTATTCCAGAAACTGGATCACTTACTGGAACGCCCAGCAGACAAGGTTTGAGACGCAGTCGGTCCCTCAGCCAGGCAGAGCTCCTGTGATCAAAAGGAATTCTTTCCCTTTTCGTCCCAATTGTAGCTTGGACGAATCTGAATATGGTTGCTATTCGTTGCTGGATCACGAGAATCACCTGTGTCCCTCCCTCATTCTTGATGAAAAGATCGCCGCAGTTAGGAAAGGTGATTCGCATGTCATCAGATATAGCGAAACTTTTGCTAAGGTAAGAAATTTCTCTTGTATGCGCTAAGCTTCTTTACTTCAATATATTGAAAACTTCATACTTCGTTTTCTGCTGTAGTGCCATGTGCGGAGGTTTGCATCTGGTGAGCGTTCCAAATCACTGGTTACCACCATTGTTACTGCAAGAAGGCAAGGACAGCCGAAAATGGATCCCGCGGTCGAGACCAAAATTCGCGAGATCATGAATGCTTTTGCTGATTCGCTGATAGACAACACTCCAGCCTTGTCTCCTCCCAGGAATGAACCGTCTCCTCCAGCGACTGCTGCTCCGAGAGCGAAGAGGCCCAGGCAAAGGGGAATTACAATCTCTTCCCCTAGGAGCGCTACAGCTTCCCCTCCTGCGAGATCCCTTACTGCCAGGGATAAAGGTAAAGGTCGCATGACCAGTAAAACGCGAAAGGAGCTCGCAGTGGAGACCTTCGTTCCGTTTGGCCAGGAGGAAGAAGAGGAGAGAAGAGAAACAAGAGAAGGAGATGAAGAAGAAGAAAGAATTGAAGATGTCGGCGACAGAGAGAGATGAGATACAAGAGGAAGACTCAGGAGGTATCTCAGTCGTGCTTCTCTTCTCATTACCTTAACTCTTTTGCAATTTTATCTGAACGAATTGTTTCTTAGCAGATGATGATGATGAGACCATCGGTGGCCTCTTGGCCAAAAAGCAGAAGAGAGGTTCTCATTCTGGCGTTTATGATGAAACCATAAGCGAGGACATTCTTGCCGAGTCCAGGAGAACAGCCGCGGAGGCTGCTGAAAGAAGAAGGAAGCGAGAAGAAGAGGAGCTCGAACGCGTGAAGCAGAGGAGTCTAGAAGAACAACACGTCGACGACCTAGTGCGTTCCACTGACGGGGAAGATGTGCTTCCAGAAGAGGTGGCTCCTCAAATTGACGAGGAGGATGCGGCTCCAGAGAAAGATGCAGCAGCTCTAGAGCGAGCCCAGGCGGACTTCGAAGAAATCGCAGGCGGTAATGAAGGTGAGATTTTTAATCTCGCAGTAACTTACCGAGATGTAATTATCGGTGCGCTAAAGCACGGTGTGTCAAAAGCTGACATTCGCCGTTGGCTAGTAGGCAAGTGTGGTGAACCTTCAGGTAATCATTTGAGCAATATGTGTGAACTTGGCTTAGCAACCCAAACATAATCATGACTGGTTTCTCCGCGCCCCAGGTCATGCTCACCTTAAAGACATGCTTAACGAAGATACATTAATAGGGCAAGGCTCCACGTCCTTAGCATATGACGAGGACGCTGCGATCCCACCTTCGCGTGGAGGTGCTCGCTCTTAGCTTACCAAAGATAATAAAATAATATACGATACAAGTTACCTCACACCATCGTATTTTGTATAGCAGGTAATGCTGATGAAGCCGTGTTGGAGCAAAGAAGTCAACCTTCTGCATCCTATGTCCCGGTGCCGAGTTCTCATACTGAGAAGCCCGTCGGAGCTGCTGAATATGCAGGAGAGCCCTTCGAGGACATCATTGAACTCTCTGATGATGCCGAAGCTGACACCGTGTTGATGGAGGAAGATGCCCATGCCGGTGCTGAGGAAATAGGAACGAACGCTGATGATGCTATCGCACCTGAAGGTATCCCTCATCAAGCTGCAACTTCTGCTGCTGACATGCCTCCGGCAATGACTGAGCCTGCGGCACCTCTTCCTGCGTGGAACTTTTGGGGTTCGCAGGTCGGGGCTGCAATCGCACCTGGTGCGGCTTATACTCTTCCCCCCAACTATGAGGAGTTAGAGCTCGTAGCTGATAGAAGGGCGATGGAGCGAGGACAGTCTTCAACTGCCCCAACAATGCGCATTCCTTCTCTGCGCCAGATCCTTGAAGGAACCGGTATGTCGTGGTTTGCTGTTCGCATCTTGCCTTCTTTACTTGCGAGTTTGACAGTTTAATCTTGACTTTAATCATTGCTTTAGGGTTGAAGTAAGCTGACGTGGACTGGCTAGTTCGCATGCGCCTCTCCTACCCCCAGTCGTTTGCGAGGTCTCTGGAGATAGGCCCCTTCGATAGAAGGCTGTTTCTGACTGAAGCCATCTGGATTTTGGAGCAGCTGTCCGCAGCCACACCTGCGACTATTTCTCCTCAGAGCGCGGAATTGCTTTTTGGCATGTGCCAGAACCTTCTCGCCAAAGTTCAAGGCAAGCTGGGCTTTGGGTTTCTTGTCAAAAGAGTCACCCTAATTTGCGCGGCCGTGACTTTGAAACGCGGCCACCAAAACCTCGCAGCTGAGAAGCAGAAGGTAGAGCAGCAAAGGCAAAAGGTTGAAGAGGCTGTGAAGCTCTTTCATGAGATGAACGCTAAATGCGAGCAATTGAAACAAGAAGTGGAGCAAGTGGAAAATCTGAGCCGCCAGTTTACTCCTAACGACTCCTTGATCAAGGGCTTGTTTTGAAAAAAAATAGCAAATAAGTAGCTGAAACATTACTGTAATGTTGCTAGGGTTTCTCCCCCCCTTTTTTTTCCAAAAAGAATTGAATTGCCCGTTTTGCCCTTTTCGGGATTTGCTCGAATATCTCTGTGCATATCAATTTATGACGTCAGCAATTGATATTCTGCCTTGATTTTCGCGCTAATTGCTCATTAGATAAGCACGCCTTCCTTGGAAGTCCATCCATATCATGACTATCCGTCATTAATTAGGATACGCAACCGAACCGTCGTAGCCTTTAGTAGGGTAATTGATTGCTACCTCTTTTCAAGGCGTAAGTGATTGATCCTTACCCTCTTTTCAAATTCTGCTGACTCATCTTGGTAACTGAAGAGTCTCCACAAGGTCTATATAAACCCTGCCTTTTGCTATTTGGGTTCTTTATCCCACAATGTGGCTTGCCGTGAGTCCTTACGACTGCTGGCTTCAACGCTTGTTTTTCGTTGATTCATGGCAGCTTCAAGTTGTGAAACCTGAGTTTGTGCTTTGTGCTATAGAAATAGTTTCCAAGATCTGCTTTATAGGGCTTATTGATCTTTATAACTATCATAGAGAAGATGCAGATAATACCTCATGTTTGCTCGAAGAATTTTCTTCGTCTATTATGCTTGCAGGTCATGTTTCCGGCCGCCTCCCGGCGAGGTGCAGCGCCGTACTGACCTTGCTACCGACTCGTAATGAACGGCGGGATTCTCCTCCAGCATGCCCGGAGGTTGATCATTTGCCACCACGTTCGTGAGCTCAGGGTGGCGAGCCATTGTGCTCGTCTTCGTGGACAAGGAGCCCATTGCCAGAGGAATGACTGCTCCCCTGTCCTGCACAGCCGCATACGCCGGAACAGGTGGTTTCTCAGGCACGTCTCTTGGGTGTAAGAACAAAGAATGGCCTTGTCAGATCCTGGGATCTCAAACATAGCGTCGCATAGGTCTTGTAGGCATGGCGGGCTGCGGGCTGTTCTTCTCGCAGGAACACCCTACTTGCTACAGATCTTTGGTCGCAGATCTTTGTATCGCATAGCTTCTGCTAGGACCGTTAGGTCAATCCTTTTCCAGTTGGGATTCCCGCGATGTGTAACTTCTGTTTGTAAGTTACCATTTAGATGCATTGTAAGCCATGTTGGCTGCGTAGCTAGCTTGAGTTGAGCTTTTTCGCTTGTAAGCTGTTATCTAGACAAATAAATTGTAAGTCATTTTGACTCGTAATGATAAATCGCTTTGTATGACTTGCTGTCTTGTTACAACAAACTACGATTTCGCATGTGTATTGGCAAATTTCGCCTTTTGTAGTGTTGTATTCACACTTTGCATTGTTGCTATGATTGGCTATCTGTCAAATAGATTCGCAGATATGTTTTTAGATCGTTCGAGATCGTATTTCCGCAGCTTTGCTACCTTGGCGGATAGGCTTGTGATTTGCTTTAGATTCAAGTGCAGGTGCTATCTCATCAGATAGACTTTTGTAGATCACTTAAGATCATTTTGCATAATGTTGCTATCGTGGCAGATAGACTTAAGAATCATTTTAAGATCGCATTTGTATAGTGCTGCTATCGTGGCAGATAGGCTTTGAAAGATCATTTGAGATCATAGGCTGCTATCGTTGCAGATAGGCTTAAAAGATCAACTAAGATCATATTCGCATGAGCTGCTATCGTAGCAGATAGGCTTAAAAGATCACTTAAGATCGTATTCGCATGGGCTGCTATCGTGGCAGATAGGCTTAAAAGATCAACTAAGATCATATTCGCATGAGTTGCTATCGTAGCAGATAGGCTTAAAAGATCACTTAAGATCGTATTCGCATGGGCTGCTATCGTGGCAGATAGGCTTAAAATATCACTTAAGATCGTATTCGCATGAGCTGCTATCGTAGCAGATAGGCTTTTGCTAACAGTAATAATGAACTAAATAGAGCAATAAAGACAGCTAGAAGCATAAAGTTCTTCTCATTTGGGAGAAGTCTTTTTATTATAAAACTCTCGTATGGGAGAGATGAGATTACAATTCTCTCATATGGGAGAGAAGATGTGCGAATCATGGCAATACAGAGCATAAAGCAAACGTTGTAATATAACGCATATAACGAGAGAAGTTAAGGACAATACTTCTTAATCCAGCGCATGTTGACTGAGCTTGGGGTTGAGGTCGTTCCATGTAACCTCCGTATGCTGCAGTAGCCACTGTCAAAGACTTCCGTGACTTCAAAGGGTCCTTCCCAATTGGCTGCGAATTTTGGGTGAGCTGCCTCGCGCATGCAATGGTCAGACGCGCGCAGGACCAAATCTCCAACTGCGAAATCTCGACGTTGGACTGTTTTGTTGTATGCACGAGCGATCCTTTCTTGGTATCGTTTGTTAGCCCTTTTAGCTTGCTCCCGCTTCTCTTCTAGTAGGACTAAGTCATCATCGCGTTGGTTGTCATATAACGCATGAAAAGCCAATCTTGCAGAGTTAACCTTTACTTCCGCAGGTACCACGGCCTCAGCTCCATAGCATAAAAGGAACGGTGAGACCCCTGTGGGTGTCCTTGGAGAAGTCCGATAAGCCCACAAGGCTATGCTCAAAGAATCAGCCCACTTCTTGTGGTCATCTGCGACCATCTTGCTCAAAATTCTCAACAACGTTTTGTTGGTTGCTTCTGCTTGCCCATTCCCCTTCGGGTAGTATGGGGAGGAGCATATCTGCCTGATGTTGTATTCTGCTAGCTTTGCAGCCACCTGGCGATTGACAAAAGGAGTGCCATTATCTGAAAGGATGGTGTTGGGAATTCCGAACCTGCATATAATGTTTTCTTGGACACTACTAGAAATATTAGCAAAAGCGTCATTAGATTAATGCGGTATTTGGTAAAATTAATGCTGTTTTTGACAAAAATAGCATTAATTGCAGCATTAATACTAATGCTGCATTTGCCAGTGCTGTTTTTTGAATTGCAGCATTAAGCTAATGCTGCTAGCAAAAACAGGATTACTTGCAGCATTAACTAATGCTGCATACATGTACTCACACCCTGCAACATTAACACAATAATGCTGCATTTCAGAATGAAATTGCAGCATGTAGGCTTTAATGCTGCAATTTTACACTTATTGTTGCAGCATTATAGGCTTTAATGCTGCAATTTTACACTTATTTTAGCAGCATTATTTCAACTTAATGCTGCATTTCACAGCTTATGTGGCAGCATTACAGCGATTAATGCTGCAATTTTTAGGCATTATTTGCAGCATTATGAGAAGTAATGCTGATTTTTTTATACTATTTTGCAACATTTGACTAATGCTGCAAAGCATATGTAATCACACCACATTTATGCCTATTATCAATATAAACCCTGCTAAATACAAAAATTCATATACAACCTGCTAAATACAAAACACACAACACAATTAAATTGCTAAATACACAATTTTCATTACAAATTAATAAATAATTGTGCTTACATTACAGTCAATGTACACGTACAAAAACTGTGAAGTCAAATTCACATTACAAACTCTGGCTATATAACTTTACAAACTATTTCACTTTCTAATTTAACCGATCTATCAAAATACCAAGTGCGCACGATCAGTGTATCGACATGCCAAAATGCTCTAGCTTGCTATTTTGTCTCCGCCAACTGCACCTTGCTTACTCGAGCGATCAACGTAACCAGCAGTTCTTCTTACGCACCACCTATAAGAACACAAACCATCGACACCAAGACGCTGGAACGATCAACAACAGTGAATAACAAAACACTGGGATACAAAAAACTACCACCATAAACACCAAACAGTTGGACAACTCTCAATTTCCACCACAAACCATATTCCCAGTATTTTAGAACAATTTCACTCCAACTTTAGCTCAAACATAAGCCAATGCTACTTGCAGTTTTCTTACCAGTTTTGTACGTTATTCCTCCTATTTTCTGTGATGTTCTGGGTGGTTGTGAATCGTTAGCTGTTTAACATATCAAACTTCAGCAGCTAACCACTCAAACCCACCCAGAACAGCACTGAAAATAAGAAGACGAAGAACAGAAATTAAGAAAACTGCAACCATCTCAGGCTCAGAACTGTATTGTGGATGCAAACATATCAAACTCGCTCAAATGGAAGCATATTCAAATTGCAAATCAAAACAAAGGACCAGTAGCGCGGCAATGGTTCATTTCGTTTACGGTTTCATCACATCATATTCAAATTCAGATGGATTTCAAGTATGTAAGAGCAATCAAAAGCATAAAAACAATGATATACACTAACAGCCTACAGCCACTGCCACAGCCATTGGCATCGCCACCCAGATTCCGGAAATTAAGTAAGCCCAGAATACAGTGACCAAAAACACCTCACCGAGCAGAGATGTACTTCACACCTACACTCCAACCATCACCTCCATCATAACAGAAACTTCCCAGTACAACAATTAAGCCGCCACCACTCCCAGTTGACAAGTCACTTTACAAAATGTCCCTAGCCCACTAAACAAGCTTGATAAATTTTAATAGAGTTTCGATAACTGTGGAGTCAAAACTGAGAAAGCTAGCCGAGGCATGTTATTGCTAGGGTTTAAACTTGAAACTTAAAATTCAGTTTATTGAATAATCACCCCAACTGTGGAATCGATCTCCTAAAATCCTACTTCGCTTCACATTAAACTGCTATCTGTCCAAAAAGCAACATGAGATATCGACAAAGCTGTCATTGAAGAATTGGAACCAAATTGAGAAAGTACCTAACCCAATGGTAATGATAATCGTGCAACCATGTTTGAATATTTACCAACAATTTCAAGGTGATTCAATTCACAGTGTCATATGATGAGAGCAGTAGTCAAGCAATTGGTTCAACTCACCAATCGACTCAAAATTCAGTTTCCTAACCGTTTGTTAAGTTAACTGGATTTCATTTTTACGCAAATATACTCATGATTACACACTTTCCACAAGAATAACATAAAAAGTTGACAACAATTATGCTATAATGAATTAACAACAAAATGCATCAAAACTAATAGTAATAAGGTGAAAGATAAGCTTACAAGATTCCAGCCATGCTATGGATTTGTTTTCTGCATCTCCAATTTTCATCATCGGGTATTTTGATTTCAGCAAGTGGTATTCTCGTTTCACCGCCTTCGTAACGTGCACTTCATAATAGCCCGCGCCAATAGGTTCTCCGTTGACTATGGTTTGTGGTTTACTTGAAATGAGAAGTCCTTCCGCAACAACCATCCTCTGTTTCCCGATTCCAAGCAACTCCACGGATGGGTGTCCACCCTGCACAAGCAAACTGAAAGTCACTGGCAGCATCCTAAAGAATAATGAGCATACTGGAAATAGCATAACCAACTTGCTGTTATACTTACGTCAACTGCATCTTCGACATGATCAGCACGAGAGTTATCGGATGATGCTGCTTGCACAATACTTTGAGGAGGACCTTGAGGCACTGGTGCACGTTGGTGGGCCACTTGAACTCGGCCAGAATCAGACAGTTGCTTAACTTTTGACTGGATTGAATTGTTTTCTTTTAGTCTTGCTTCCATTGCCGCCATTTGCACCATCATCATATCACTAAACTCGTCGCGTAGCTCAGTACGCAGCTCATCGCGTAGCTCAGTACGCAGCTCATCCCGTAGTTCAGTACGCATCTCACCTCGCATCTCCTCGCGTACCTCGTTACGTATCTCACCTCGCAACTCCTCGCGCATCTCGATACGCATCTCCTCACGCAACTCATTGCGTATCTCATCTCGCATCCTGTCCACTTCAAGGGAAACAAGTGCATTGCTAGGTCCAAATGTGCTTCCAAACACTTCAGTTGGGCAAGGCCCACATCCCAATGTACGAACACGACCGCGATTATCTGGTCCCATGACATCAACAAACACAGATTCTCGGTAAGATTCAGAATCCTTATCCTCCTGACTTGCTTTGTCCAATTTATCTTCCATTTGAGCCTACGAAAATAGAGTAGGAATGAATTCATAAAACTGTAATGCTATGCATAAGCAATTCAAAATATTTTTTGGAAAAACTTACGATATTTTCACCAGACACAGAGTCAGAAGGCTCTTCAGAATTTTTCTTCCTGTGGGTAGCGATGTAAACAGCCATACGATCATGCTGTTTCCCATCTTTCTTAAGCTGCATTGTATACACCATAAGTCTCAATCTGTTAGGTTGTAAAAAAACTTCAGAACATATATGTACATATGTATATACACACACATATATATATATATATATAAAATGTAAAAAAACAACAACTTATAAACTAAAAACTCACCTCTTCTGCTACTTGTGCATGAGATTTTCTCCCGCTCCTATGTAAACCTTTTTGGCCTCGTCTTACAGTCTTGTTTTTCAAGCCCTTAACCTGTTATTTACATCAGATATATATACATGTACATATATATATATATACATACATATACATATATATATATATATGCATATATTAGTAGACAATCGTAAACCGCTTTATACAATATATAGTTTTGTAGTATGTACCTGTACTTCAGGCCGTCCCCAGTATTTCACCAACTGAACCCATTGATCGTATTTCACACGCGATGGGCAGTTTGCTAGACGCTCTTCGTCAGTTTCATATGCTACATAATACTTCCTCCTCACAGTTGCCTTCCATTGGTTCCACTTTCTACCGAGATCCTTCAAACATTTACGCCGAAAAGCCTCGGGCACATTAATGTTAGCCTACAAATAGAATCAATCAACCATACTCAGATAGTATATCCACCAAGGACACAGTTTGCTGTTGAATTGTGACACATCACTCGTTGACCGATGCCAGTCTAAGCTTGCTACTCAGTTTGCTAATGTGCATTGTGGCTTTTTTTATCCTATTAGTCTTCTTTGTATTGTTTTACCAAAGTTTACGCTCTGCAGCTACTTCACTAAAAATTATCAAACTAAATTGAGTATGTTAATTACTAATTGTATTGAATGGTAACTATGTTCCCACAGCTGGATTGTGGCATAACCACAGAAGCTGGCTTTCCAAACAGCAGGGAAATGGGGCCGGAACGGCGTGGCGCCACAGTTTATACAGTTGAAATTAACAGGTGTAATGTTAATACTTATTGAAAGATATGTTGAGACTTAGGTAACTATTTTTAACTTTATATATAGATAGATTTGTCTATCCACACATTCTCTCCTCCAAACAAAATCAGTGGTCAGCCACAACGGAGCAACCTCGACGAGCATGACAAAGTTTCAGGGCAAATCGATGGGAGGAAGCGGTGGAGAGCCGTCAGAGCATCGATCGAAGACGACGAGCAGTTTAAAGAATGGTGTTGCCGAAGAAGGTCTCAACAACTGCTCGTCGTCTCCGATCGATGCACTGACAGCACTCCACCGCTTTCTCCCGTCGAGTTGCCCTGAAACTTTGTCATGGTCGTCGAGGTCGTGCCGCTGTGGATTGTCCGCTAGGTTAGTTTGGAGGAGGAAATGTGTAGGTAGAAAATTCTATCCTTATATAAAGTTAAAAACAGTTACCTAAATCCAAACATATCTTTCAATAATTTTTTGTAAACTAATTTGCTTAACCAATCCAAATTGTTCACTTCACAACTGTTTAGGCATTACACCCTAGCGGACAGCCCACAACGGCGAGAGGGGGTAACCGACCTGGTCTAACAAACAGTTCATACGACATGTGACTCGGGACTGACTACTTCTAACTGGCAAATTTAGTACTACTACGATCGCATATAAATGTAAAAACACGCCATGCATAATCATAGAACAGCACAATCACAAACTCCCTAGATTACCTTTATTTCTTTCCAGCAATTCTCCTTAAGCGGTGCCAACTCCTTAGCCCTCCAATCTGTGAATGTCAGAGGCAGCATGTTCCCTTTCCTAGCAAGCACGCCTAGTTGGGATGCATATATTTTCCTGTTTGGGCCTACGGGGACCATGTACTTGTTGAATTGAAGGTCCAACTTTTTGCCAGTACCCCAGTCTCCACAGGGTCTTTCATATACCAAACTTGCTGAGCTTGAGAGGCTAAGATGAATGGTTCATCCGTTACTAAGTTCCGTTTATACAAAAGATGC
The DNA here is from genome assembly GCA_023055425.1 of Linanthus parryae. Lineage (NCBI taxonomy): Eukaryota > Viridiplantae > Streptophyta > Magnoliopsida > Ericales > Polemoniaceae > Linanthus > Linanthus parryae. The sequence continues at coordinate 145,897,948 of JALGPY010000004.1, forward strand.
TTAAAGTTAAGTAGAGTAAACTTGTACTCGTCTTGTTTCAAACCAAATCTGTTATCCACCCAGTCACACTTGAACATCACAAACTTGACGTCATTCGAGTAACGTAGTTCAATCACTTTTGTCAGTATGCCATAAAACGCCACGTCACCAGTACGTGGACGTCGGTCATTTGCAGTGGCGTAACTCTGTGTCGATGCACTAACCATAACTCCACTATTTTGGGTTCTCCTCCTTCTTTCTCTATATTTTGTATGAAACCTTAGACCATTGACTACATACCCTGAGTATTGTCTTGCCCACTGATCAGGACCAGATGACAGAATCCGTACTTCATCGGATATATGAGATCCGGTTCCTGAAGCGTTAACCTACAATTACACCGATATATTGTTTTATATCATATAAATTTCATATTACATATGATGAGTATTAAACATGATTTACAAACTTACACGGTTCTGTAGCCAACTTGGAAAGCTTTCATTATGTTTTTTCTTGATTTCCCACTCAGTTGATCGACCATTTGCTGACCTTATTAGTGCAACATGTTCACTGCATATAAATAAATATAAGTGTTAAACTAGATTTTATTAAATTTCGTAAGGATTTAACTCGATAATTAAAGTGCGGAATTACTCTCTGAACGGGTCAATTGAGGCTGTATTCTCCAGTACGTATCTATGACACTGCTCCCACTCGACAGTATCTAGGAAAACCTGTTTTGCAGCACCTATGGATGGCCACCACTCCCATCATCAACATTCCTTGAAGGCCGATTCAATTTTGTCTCCACGTCATCCAAGTACCTACTACAAAAGTTTAAACACTCTTTGACTAAGTAACCCTCAGCAATGGAGCCCTCTGGATGATTTCGGTTCTGAACGTACTTTTTTTAGGGTAAGCAGGTACCTATTTAAATAGAAAAATACATTAGTGAGAACTAAAAATACACGTGACCAGGTCATTTTAGAAGTAAAATGTTAATTTACTGTATGTGAAATTACCTCTCAATATGGTACATCCATCCATAAACGACTGGTCCTGCAATTCTAGCTTCTTCTACTAAATGAATTGGAAGATGTAGCATGATATCAAAAAACGACGGAGGAAATATCTTCTCCAAGTGAACCATTGTTAATTTGATTTTCTCTTGAAGCTCGCTAAATTGGAATTGATCCAACCCTTTTGAGCACAACTTTCGAAAGAAAGTACACAACTCAATCAACACGCTGACAACATTCTTGGGTAAAAGACCTCGCAAAGCAACAGGCAACAACTGTTGCATTAATATATGACAGTCGTGACTTTTGAGTCCGGTAATAGTTCCCTCCGTAAGATTTATACGTCGTGAAATATTCTAAGAATAGCCACCTGGGACTTTTACATCTTTCAGTACTTTCAAAACCTGAGACTTATCAGCTTTAGTCATAGTGAAACTAGCATGGGGCAAAATAGCTTTTCTGTTGGCCTTGTATTGAGGATGGAGGTCACTACGTATTTTCCATTCTTCAAGATCGAGCCGAGCATTTAAATTATCTTTACTCTTTCCTTGAACGCCAAGAATAGTATTAACAACACTATCGCAAACATTCTTTTCAATGTGCATAACATCAAGATTGTGGCGTATTAGGTGATCCTTCCAGTAAGGTAAATCAAAGAAAATACTTTTCTTTTTCCAATTTGAGGACTGGTCATTCTGACCGGTGTCTCTAGATCTAGATTTACGCTTCCTCTTTTGACCAATCAACAAAGGCCCACTTTTTTCAACCTTTCCAAACTTGTTTTGAATGTGCTTAACCTGCTCTAAGATATCCTCCCCAGATAATACTGGTGGATGTTCTCTGGTTTCTGTTTCTCCGTTAAAGTTTCTTTTATCGCTCCTTAACCTGTGACCCTCATCTAAGAAGCAACGATGCCCTAGATAACAATGTTTCTTACTATTCCTCAACCAGTGAGAATCAGTGTTGTTATTGCAAGGTGGTCAAGCCAATCTTCCCTTTGTGCTATAACCAGATAAGTTCGCATACGCAGGAAAATCATTTATTGTCCACATAAGAGCAGCTTTCATTTGAAAATATTCACCCTTATGAGCATCCCACGTACAAAAATCAACTGACCAAAATTCGTTCAATTCCTCAATCAATGGTTGCATATAAACATCAAGATCATTACCGGGTGCACGTGGACCATCAACCAATACAGACAGTATAAAGAATGGCTGTTTAAAACATAACTCAGGAGACAAATTGTAATTCAAAAGAACAACAGGCCATGTACTATGTGCAATGCTCATTGTTCGAAATGGATTAAAACCATCGGCTGCCAAGCCAAGTCTAACATTTCGACACTCTTTGCCAAATGAGTCATGATGTTTCATATCGAAGGTTTTCCAAGCCAATGAATCAGCTGGATGTCGTAAAATTCCATCGTCTACCCGTACCTCATCGTGCCATCTCATATCAGATGCTGTTTTGGAGCACATATACAACCGCTGAAGTCTTGGTTTCAAAGGGAAATACCTGACTTGTTTTAATGCAACCTTAGAGAACTTAGTTGTTCGATCATCTAAGGTAACATCAGAATCTTTGTAACTCATACTGCCGCATATATCGCATTTATCTAGAGATTGCTTATCCTTCCAGAACAACATGTAGTCATTTGGGCAAGCATCATACTTTACGAAACTGAAACCCAAAGACTCTTTAATCTTTTTGGCTTCATAAAATGAATTTGGTAAATGTTTGCTCATTGGATATGCTTTTTTTATCAATTGGATAGTGTCATCAAATGCGACATTCGGTAATCCATACAAGACTTTTATGTGCAGTAATTTAACCACAAAAGATAATGTAGTGAAATCGGTGCAACCAGGATACAAGTCTCGCTCGACATCCTCTAAGAGCTTCTTATATTTGTTATACTCCTTATCTTGCTCGGGATTTGAATTCTCATTTTGCATTCCATTAAGAAACGCATGTTCATGATGAACCCCAAAGGCCTCATTCACCATACCAACCATGTCATCACCAATGCATTCATCCACATTTCCCCCCTCATTGACCTCACATGACTCTCCATGATCTGTCCACTTAGTATACGTAGCATAAAATCCGTTACAGATTATGTGCTCCCTAACGACTTGCCGTGTTACGTAAAATCGGTTTACACACTTTCGACAAGGGCAAGTTATCTTGCCATCCTCTGGTTGGTTTATGTAGGCAAAATTAAGAAACCTTTCACAACCCTCCAAATAAGATGGATCACTCCTATCTTCTAAATGAATCCAACTCTTATCCATTACCCCTCTCTTAATTAAGCAGCAAACAATACCTATATGCATCACATAAAACATACACCATGCATGTCAATAAAACAGAATTAACCAGGCATACTTGCGAAACAAACATAAACATAATTGAACTCCTAAATTAGGCAACAATTACATTAATGTTGAAACACCAGTGAAGTTATCATAAGCACATTCGGTACTTGAAATTTCAACATAACGTAAGAAGATTGAACCAATTCATAGTCTGCGATTAATGATTCATATAGATTGAACCAATTCATTACAGATTCAAGTAGATTGAATCCATTACAGATTCATATAGATTGAACCAATTCATAATGTAAGAAGATTGAACCAAATCATCAATTAAACCAATTCATGATTTCTACAACACACAACATTTACCAAATAGAGTAGGCACACTACAGCACTAGAAGATAACACAGATCAGAACTAAGCTTTCAATTGACATGAAATAGATAGTAAACCAAATTCAAGTTCAGAAATCAAAACAAGAGAAGAGAGAGGATAGTACCTGAACTGAGTTGTAAACCAGAACAAATAACCCTAATTGAACTCCTGTAGTAAACCTGAACAAAGAACCCTAATTGAAATCAGAACCCTAATTGAAACCACGAACCCTAATTGAAACAACTAGAACCCTAATTGAATTAGACGAAGAGACTACCTGAGACTAGAACCACGAACTCCGGTTGTAAATGGCCACCTGAGACTAGAACCACGAACTCCGGTGCCGAGCCACGAACAAATGACTTTTGAGATTTGAGATGAGTTTTGGGACATGAAATGAGTTTTGGTGAAATATTGAGAGGGAAATTAGTTTCAAATTGAGAGGGAGATGAAGATTTGGTGAAAGATTGAGAGGGAGATGAAGATTTGGTGAAAGATTGAGAGGGAGATGAAGATTTGGTGAATTTTTTTGAGAGGGAGATGAAGGAGATGGCGGGTTCAGTGAAATTTCTGAGAGGGAGATGAAATGAGCATCGGGTTTTGTTTCAGATGAGGCTTTGCTGTTTTTTTTTTTTTTTTTTTTTTTTTTTTTTTTTATTTATTTTCCTCATTGCAGCATTAACATTAACGCTGCACAGCTGAGTCAAAAAAAGCAGCATTAATGGGATTAATGCTGCAATGTGTATGCTGTTTAGCCAAACCTTGCAGCATTAATCCATTAATGCTGCAATTTAAAAGCACTTTAGCCAAAAATTGCAGCATTATAGAATTAATGCTGCAATTTTACAGCATTTGCTTTGCAACATTAATATTAATGCTGCTTTAGGGTACCAATTACCGCCTTTGTTCAAATGCTGCAAAAAAAATGTAGTATTTGCTAATATTTCTAGTAGTGGGATGAAATGGACCACTGCTAGCGAATTTGCTGTCTTCAGTGGTATCGCTTCTACCCATTTGGTGAACAACTCGGTCGCGGTGAGAATAAAGTGATTCCCGTGCGAGGTCGGTCGAATGGGACCGATGAAATCCAGAGCCCATGTGTGAAACGGCCATGGTGTTCCCAATGCATGTAGATCTACGACAGGGGCGTGCACTAGATTACCCTTGAATTGACACTCCTGGCAGCGTCTTACTTTGGTGCGGCAATCGGCCTCCATAGTGGGCCAGAAATATCCAATTGAGAGGAGTTGTCTGCATAATTTCGCACCTCCCTGGTGTTCCACCTGATGAGAAAGGTCCATCACTTCTTGTGCTTCTGTGCTGTCTAGGCATCGCAGCAAGTTACCTTCATGGCCCCTTCGCCAAAGCAGATTTTCTTGCACCACATATCGGGCTGCTTTCCTCTTTAGCTTCTCGGCTTCTTTTCTCGACTCGGGTACAGTAACCCGGGTAAGAAAATCAAAGAGTGGTTTCCTACAATCCGCATCATCGTCGGTCAGAGCAATGAGTAAAGAGTCCTTGATCAGTGCGCAACTCTCGCACTTTCCTTGAATTAATGCTGCGGCCGTTGACATGTCCGGCCAATGAATGCCATACCTCTGGGCTTTTCGATAGATTGACACCTCACTTTCCCCGCAAGCATGTTGGTGAATCTTATCTAACAACAGTTGTCCCTCTTGCTCGGAGACGCATCGCATAAGTATTCCGCTAGGGCCCTTGTAATAAAGGGTGTTGTCATGTATGCAATAGCCCTTTGTGGATGCCCAGTTCTCGCTGCTCGTGCCTTCTGCGATGGCGCGTAAGATTGACTTTCTCCAGTCCGCATCGTCCATGCATTCATCGTCGCACGCGTCTTTGTCAACGCCGAGGATGTTCGCACTTCAATGAAGATCCTTGCGGGACATTTGTCTGCACTGACCTTGGATCCCAAGGTAGCTAAAGTGTCAGCATGCCTATTGTCCGCTCGAGGTTTGTGCTCGTATCTAACGTCGCAGAACTGTTGCACCAATTTCTGTACCAGGGTCCGGTAGGGCAATAAGTTCATTTCCTTCAAACCATACTCGCCCGAGGCTTGTTTGACGATTAGCTTGGAGTCCCCCATAACCGTCAAGTTTCTTACTTCCAAGGCCTTTGGCGCGCGGAGTCCTGCGATGAGAGCTTCATACTCTGCTTCGTTGTTGGTAACTGCGAAGTCAAGCTTTGCGGACATCTGTATGAATTCCCCATCTGGTTTGGTCAAGACTATCCCGATGCCTCCACCTTTCCTTGTGGACGAGCCGTCGAAATGAAGCGTCCAGTAAGGCAACTCAACTGCGTAGATTTCAGGTCCCTCCAATTCTTCTTCAATCACGGGCTCATGACTGTTATCGGGGAACTGCACCAGCAAATCCGCTACCGCCTGCGATTTGATCGCCCGCGGCCGAACGCATGTGATGTCATATTGGGAAATGGTCATATACCACTTTGCCAATCTTCCCCCAGGAGTGGTGTGATTCAGAAGATATCGTATGGGATCGCTCTTTGTGACCACCACTACTTTGTGCGAAGAAAAATAGTGTCTCAACTTCTCTATTACGAAGAATAAAGCAAGGCAATGACGTTCGATGTCTGTGTACCTTGATTCTGCGGGCTGCACAACGCGAGAGATATAGTAAATGGGCCTTTCTTGACCCTCATACTCCAGAGCGAGGAGAGATCCTATAGACCTCCTTGTTGACGTCAGATACAACAAGAGTGGTGATCCGAGCTGAGGTGCGATCATTACTTTTGAAGATGTCAGCAGCTCCTTTAATTTCCCGAACGCAGCTTCGTGTTCCGCAGTCCAGTTGTATATGGCATCTTTCTTAAGAAGATCACTGAAACAGAAGGTGATTTCGGCGATCGCTGGGATGAATATTCGCAGATAGGATAGCTTTCCCAAGAAGGTTTTCAAGGCACTCTGGTTGTGCCGCGGAGTCATACCAGTGATGGCTGATACTTTCGCAGGGTCGGCCTCGATTCCTTGACGATGTACCACACATCCCAAGAACTTCCCTGATGTTACCCCAAATGCGCACTTCATGGGGTTCATCTTCAGTTGAAAGCGCCTGCATCTGTTGAACACTTTTCGCAAATCCGCCAGATGGTTTGCCTCTTGCTTGGATTTGACAACTAGGTCATCCACATAGAATTCCACTTCTTTGTGCATCATGTCGTGGAACAGGGCCATCATGGTCCGCTGATAGGTTGCACCTGCGTTTTTGAGGCCAAAAGGCATAACCGTATAGTTGAATACTCCCACCGGGGTGATGAATGCGGTTTTCCGTGCATCTTCGGGGTCCATCTTGATCTGATTGTACCCACTGAAGCCGTCCATGAAGCTGAACATGCGATGACCCGCTGTCGAATCAATAAGTAAATCGATGTTGGGAAGCGGAAAATCGTCCTTAGGGCAGAAACGATTGAGATCCCGGAAATCGACGCAAATACGAAGCTGCCCATTCTTCTTTACCACTGGCACAATGTTGGCCAGCCATGTGGGATGGTGATTTGGCTCTATGAATTTGGCATCCAAGAGTTTGACAATCTCCTGCTTAATCTTCACGTTGAGCTCCGGCCTAAAGCTTCTTGTGCTCTGCTTTACCGGCTTGGATCCTGGAATCACATCCAACCGATGCATGGTGATGCTCGTGTCCAGGCCAGGCATTTCATCGTACTCCCATGCGAATACATCCTTGTACTCGGTCAAGAGCTGTAGCAATCTTTCCTCCTCTTCGCTTGTGAGGTCCGCACTTAGAAAGACTGGCCTCTTCTTTTCTTCGCTCGGGCTTAGGAATACCTCCTTCAGCTCCTGCTTATGCGGTCTGGGTTTGTCTTCCATGCATTCGGGTGCTTCTTTGAGTTTCTCTTATAGAGTGCTCGGCTTTGGTTTTTCTGTCTCCGAAACCTACTCAATTTGGTTGATTTGCTCAGGGATATCCCCATGCCCACGTGGGGACACCCCCGCGCACCTTCATATGCGATAGCATTTCTTCCCGTTGGCGTAGAAACTCTCTATCTCCTTGCCTTCAGGGTCATGTTTTGCTATTCTTTTCAGAGTGTACACACTCTTTCGCTGGTAGGCAATTCGCGGAGCCTCTTCTTGCGCAGACGGCTTTTCGTTGGCATCCTCTCTTGTCACCATCACTCACGCAGGCGACTGATCTTTGATATCCTCCCATCGGGGCAAAGGAGTGGGGTTTAATGGTCCTGGTGTTTGCTCATCTGCCATCTCGATAATCACACCGCCTCACTGAGATGCGCTTCATCCATGTTGAATGGATTCGTCGAAGCTGGTATCACTCGACTATTCTGTCATTCCAAATGGCTTTCATCACTTGGTGAGCTGTTGAAGGGACAACATCAAAGCGATGAATCCAGGCTCGACCTATGATCATGTGATACGTAGTGTTCGCATCTATGACATAGAATTTCGCTGAGCAATTGATTTTGCCGATCTGGATACCCAGGCGGATCCATCCTATCGTCATTCTGGAGTCGCTTCCGAATCCCATCAGCGGGGATGGACGCTTGACAATCTTGTACTCTGGAATTCCCGCTAGCTTCAATGTATGGAGTGAAACAACGTTAAATGCTGCTCCTCCGTCAACGAACGCTCTCTTGAACTCAACGCCGTTGATGATAGCCGTCACGTACAGAGGCCTTTGGTGGCTCGCATCTGTCTTCTTGTCGCTTGCGGAAAAGGTTATGACCTTTTCTGTAGAGCGAGACGCCCTAACGACTTTCCCATTGGAGACTACGAGATCCTCCTCGTAGTCTTCTGCTATCCTTAAGATCGCCTTTGTCATTTCCGTCCGGCACTTTTCTGAGAAATTCATCTCGTCGAAGAACCTGCTGAACCCGTGCGACCCCTTCATCCGGTCGGCACGTTCGTCCTCCGTGTCTATGCTGTAGTCCTCATCCTGGATCTCGGCAATGATGGGTAGACCATCTTCTGCGACCTCTTCAAGATCCACAATCGAGATCATAGCGACCTCTTTGCCTTTCGATTCTTGCTCTGCATGGGCAGGGAGTGGATTGTTGCGCACATCCTGCCTTTGATCGCAGACAATCAGTTCGCCATTCTTCATCTTTTGGCTAAACACAATTCTGAGCTTCTTGCAGTCTGCCGTGGGATGCATGACCTTTCCGTGATATTCGCACCACTTCAGGTCCCTCACCATCTCCCTGGAGGGTGCCTTCTCGAGCGGCGGTAGGACACCGTCCTTACGCCATTGCCTGCAAAGGTCGCTTGCTTCCTCCACCGAACATGGCAGATGTGGTGCATCAAAGTTCACAATCTTCGCCTGCTTTTGGGGTGAGACCGTATTCACTTCGGCCTCGCGTCCCCTCTTGTAGCTGAATCTCCCGATCTTGAAAGTAGTACCGCCCGAGGATCGCTCAGGGGCGTTTCTCTTTTTCTACCTTTCCACTATAGGCTCGATGTTCATCGTGCATTCGATTAGCTTTGAAAACGTAGGCGTTTGCAAGTTAATAAGCATACCTTTGTACTCGTCTCGCATGCACTGCAGGCATATCTCTACGAGTCTGCTTTCGAGTATCACATCTTTGCATTCCAAGGACTTGGCCCTGAACTTCTTGATGAAGGTTATTCCGTCCTCCTCGCGCTTCTGATACATCCGCGAGAGATGAATCATCGTCACCTTTTCCTCCATCTGGAAGAACTTGGTGTAGAACTTCTGGACCATGTCGTCCCAAGTCTTCACGGATACGGCTTCCAATGTCCTATACCACTTGTAAGCCACGTTCCCCAGGGATTTCGGGAACTCGTGCATCAGCAGTTTGGGATCAGCTCCATACGGCCCCATCACATCAATGAAACGCATGACATGCTCATGAGCGTTCCCATTGACATCTTCGAACTTGTCCCATTTAGGAGCCTTGTACCCAGCAGGGTTAGGCATGAGATAGATCTCTCGTGGGATAGGTGGATTGTTGTCAAGCTTCGGGATGATGGTATCCGCGAACGATTGGTGAGCCATAATAGTGTCTATACGTCGTTGCAGAGACGTCATACACTCCGGAGTGCTTCCCTCGGCAGCAGGGGGAGGGGTTGCTGCAGGCGGAGGCGACACATATGCCGCAGGAGGGCTAGGGACGTATTGCGAATTCACGTTACCCCAGACTGCCGCTGGAGGAGGCAAGGGATACTGTGAGGCTGGATTAGGTACCAAAGCCGGAGGCTGAGGAGTATGAGCAGCGAGAGGCAACATTTGAGCTGTTGACCCCTGAATTGAGGGTAGCTGCGTAGTCGCCGGTGGAGTTTGCTGATTAGGGTTGGGTGGTGTGGTTGACACTCTCAATCCTTGAGTGGTGGAGACTCCTCCTCCCTGAGAGACGGCGGTGGCTGGTGCAGGGTTTGGAGCAAGAGTCCCCAAGACAGCCATGATCCGTTCTAGCTGTGCAGATTGAGCTTTGAGAGCCTTCGCCTGACTCTGGATGGTGGCGTCCAGGGCTTCTAGCGTTGGAGCTTCACCGGTAGCTGTAGGAGTACGGCGAATCTCCTCTCCTGAGGCGGCCTCCGTGGAAGGCGATCTGTTGCTGACATCATCCTCCTGAGACATGGTTGCTTGAGATGGTAAGTTCACGTCGGGTTCACCAAAATGTGCACAAGAGAATCCGGCGGGGAGCACTCTGTGTACACCAAGAGCAGAGGATCGGAAATGGCACAGGAAGAGTTAGGTTGTGTGTAGGGAGAGAGTAAGGCAGTAGTCATGTCTGAGAGAGATAGACATGGGTTTGGCAGAGCTTCCGCGTATGTCTGGTGTGTTCTCCTTTGTATGGAAAGGTTAGCGTCCTATATATAACAGAGAATGTGACCGTTGCAGTGTGGTTAATGCGCCCATTAATGGCGGCTTAATTAGCTTAACCGCAACGGCACGTTCGTCCGCGTATATAGGGACCGTTACAGCACGTTATGCGCGAATACCGGAACCGTTATGGGGTTGACCGGGTTTGACCGGATTGACCGGATTTATGGAGCTCGTGCCATAAATCTCTCAAAAGCAGTTACTAAAGGTCGCGTGCGGGCTTGGCTTGCACGCGACAGGACTTACTCTAGCCTCCAAACCACTAAGTCCCTACAAGTCCCGTGCAGTGGTATGCGAGGGCCCTGTCTCGCAGCCCCCACATGGATCAGCGCGGCCGGTGATCCAGTGTATGTTGAGCACAATATGGTGTGCTGGATGATCGCCACGCGGCCAAGATCTGTCTGCTCAGAAAGCACTCAAGCACAATATTTCTCAATAACTAGAACAAATTTAGCGCAATATAACACGAACTTTTGATCTAAAGTGTTTTTTTTTTTTTTTAGAAATTTTGATCTAAAGTTTGTGTAGTATTGTAATGTCATTACTCAACAATATTATTTGGTTTGAAAAGAAAAGGAAAAAGAAATGAACAAAGTTAAAGAAAAAGCAAGCTGACGGTGTGATAAATATTTAAATGTGGAATTAACAAAGAAGTACCTAGATCCTAGGGAAAAGTTATTGAGCTGCGTAGATGTCGTGGGTCAATTAGAGGTGGCAATTCATGTCACATACCGTGTACGTGTCGGGTCATATTTGTGTCGAGATCTATACATGATAAATCCGAACTCGACCCATATATTAACGTGTCTACTACTATCAACCATAACCCGACATGGGTTATTCGCCGTTTAAACCGTTTATTTCACACAATCAAAAAACGATTACTGCGTAATGTAAAATACATGAACATAAAATACGAGTACACAAATAAAAACATGTGATACAATATAAACACTAAAAAAAAACTTTAAGATCCAATTAAACCTTGAATATCCAACTTATTTTAATTTTTGCAAAATATGCAAAATCATACATCAAGTTTTTAAAAATAAAAATAAAAATTTCAAAATAAAAATAATAATTTTTTAATTGCATTGTTCATCGAGTTCTAAATAAATGAAATTCCCGAAACAAAATTGAATAAAAAGAATTATTAGTATTTTTAGATGATGGCTTCAAGCCTTCACCACATTCCATGCAAAAGCGTCGTGTTCAATCTTGTCCACCTGTTTACGACCCAAACTTATATGACTAAACCCGAACCCTATAACTTCGTGTCGTGATTGTGTCGGGTAGTCGTGTCAGTACTCAATTTTCCGGCCCTAGGGTCAATCCCTGAGAGCAGCAACAATTTAACTATTTCGAATAATATAAAAAATGTCCGGTTTTCACTCCCCCGTTCGTCTATTGAGCCTTAAACCAACCAATTTTGACTACTTTTTGCACCCCGATTCGATTACCGGATCCAACCTCTAACAAGTTAACTGTTGGTCCAATCTGATTATGAAAACTGTTGTCGACTCTATAATTTCATCTAATAAAGGGGATGTACATACATACACAATTTAATAAAATTGATAAGAAACAATTAATAGGTGATTTAGATAAGAGTAAATTCTAGAAAACCTATTTAAAACTTGTGTAAGCATCAAGTTTACTTGTGAAATTATCAGCTCCCTATTTTTCAGCTCAAAAAATTATCAGCTCCCTACTAAATATATGAACGTGTGTCGAATCAAGTACTTCCTCAATTTTGTCAGAAAGTATCCATTTGACCCAGTGATTTAGATAGCAAAACGATACAATTTTTTGATAATTTTTCACGGTGTTATAGAGTACCATGAAAAAATTGTCAAATTATTGCATCATTTTTGCTAATCAAATCACCGGGTCAAAGTGACCCATGAGTTGTGATAAAACTAAAACCGAATACTTTCCAGTGACACGGAGGATGTAAGTAAATAATGTTCTCTGTGGGTAAGTCTTTATCTCAAGTTGGACACGTCTCATGAGAGTATAATTAATTCTTTTAAAAAGAAAACTTATTGACTCAAGTTCAACACGTCTTACCTTCAAGAATTATATTGTTTCCGTTTATAACTCGACAAACTCCTATATATACTCGTTGATGCTAGGGTTTTCCAACAACAAATATATAACGACGCTAATCTTGTGTCTATCAACTGTCGACACTGGTCGTCTGCCATGTTTTTGGAATCATGCTTCGTATTTCTACAACTCGTGATCTGTAAGTGAATTGTTATTGTTCATCCGTTCTCTAAACATTCGACTGAAGTAAGATGTATATATTTTACTGTTTTTTGTTACGAGTAAATTGCGTCGATAATATTCAGATTAATCGTTAGACATTCCAGCAAATGTTCAAGTCGTTTTTAATTAATTTTATTAGAAAATTCGTTGAATATGCATCTACAATTCTACATATCCTAACAGATCTCATGTATATTTCAATGTCTTTTTTTTTGACAAAAAAAGAGAATAATTTTATCGAGAATCACATATAATCTTCAAGTATTTCTGCAAGATCAAAGAGTGGACAAGATCGATGCTGAAAAATCTCTTAATATTTCATAAAAACTTGTAAACTATTTGACTCTGTCTGAATTACTCATTTAAACTTTAACGCTGATAGTTTGATCGTCTCGATTGATTTGTTTGTGAAAGAATTACTTATCTTGTTTTACCAATGTCTTCTTTTTTATCTCGTTTGATTTTGTAGATACATACAGATTATTGAAAAGATTAATAAAATTGTTAAAACAGAGACAAGATCGTTGTTCATGTCATTTCATTGAAACCTCGCCCTACATATATGCAGGTATGTTTTAACACAATTTTAATTTTCCTTAAGAAAAGTTGTGTCAATAAATTTTTCTATCTGCTGTTTTTGTAGATTCACATTCTTAAATTCAATCAATTATGTTTAGCCTAAGTAAATAATAGTTGTTCTTTTTTTACTTGTTTCTTTATTACCTTTCGTATACATGTTCATTCGATACAATGTATCTTTTTTCACACAAAAAATGTATATATAAAAAAAATAAATAATCTTTTTAAATTGTTACTTTTTATTTTATGCGTTAGTGAGACAAACGGTCACGCGAATTGAGGCTGTCCAGAGATGACTGTAGCATGGATCGAACACATGACCTCTGGATCACGAGTCGGGATTCCCAATTTCCAATAAATTCAAACTTATCCATGAAATTAACAAGTCTACAATTTTTTTATCAAATCTACTATTAAATGGTTATACATCTGTCACAACATAATTATGTAGAATCAAATAAAGAAAGAGTTTGGTTAGAAATAATATAAAGAAAGAGTGCACAGCTGTAAAGACTGCATTAAATAATTTATTTTATCCCACAATTTTGAAAGCTTTCTAAAAATGCAGATTTTATTCTAATAGGTGAACATCTTTCATTTTCAATAAATTAAATACTTAGTAAAAATACATGAAGCCAAATAAAGAAGGTCACTTATTTCAAAATAAAAAAATCAAAACATGAAGAAGATTACAGTCAGGACACAAAAAATTAAATCATTTCAGTTTAAAATAATAATGATATAAAAGTAATCATAACAATAAAATAAAGAGTAATAATAATTAAATGTTACTTAATGCATACCCCCATTATAGTGAAACTAACACATTACAACCCCCACTTCTAAAATAAGCTTAAAACATCCCCCATTTGCATTAAATCATACTTGTTGAAATTGGTAAAAGAGATCTGTCCAATAATTAACGGAGAGTTCTGTTAGTAGACAAAAAAGTCCTTTTTTATTGAGGGTAAAATGGTCCACCTTTTAAACTATGAGAACCACAGTAATAAGCAGCCTATATGCCGGCGAGAAAGCCAGATTCCGGCAGCATAAACCACGCCACCTACACATTACCAAGAACCACAAACCAAATTTGTCTCTGTTTCAGATAAGAGAGAGTTCTTCAACAAAGAAGCTATACCCAGACTCCTCTTTCAATTTCACCAAAACCCAATGTGACTCCCGAACAACACACAGCCGACTTCCACAATCCCTCATTCATCATTTCAACCTCTTCCTCCATCCTCTTCTCCATCTCCGTCGTCTTCATCCCAATCGAACATTTGAAATCACCTTAAGCACCCCTGTACCCATCAATCGGGTTCTTCCATGCCGATCCAGACCTTAGCGCTGCAAAAAATCGACTTAAAACCACATCAAATTCACCCCTAAAACCATGAAATCCATTGAGTACATTTGTGTGCTTGAGGAGAGAGAGAGAGAGGTAGAAAGAACAAGCCCTCTGTTAAAACTCCAAAATCTGAGAGAGATAGACTAATCTCAACCCACATCAAATTAACCCTAAATCCACGAGAGATGAGACGGTAATTTGTCGCCAAAAGAGCTCATACCCAGCGGAGAGAGAGAAGGAGGGCGAGAGGCAGAGAGACATAAGAGAGAGAGAGCCAGAGCCAGAGCCAGATACATTCATCTGCGTTTTCTTCTACTACTTCTCTTGTTCTTCAACATTATCTCATAGGGACTAATTTTTTTATTTTTTATTTCTAATGTAATCATAGTATTTATATATTGACAAATATGCCCTTCCTTAGTTGACGGTGTTTGGAAGGAATTTTTTACCAGTTTCAACAAGTATGATATAATGCAAATGGGGGATGCAATAAGCCTATTATAAAAGTGGGGATTGTAAAATGTTAGTTTCAGTATACTGGAGGTATGCATTAAGTAATTAAACCTAATTAAATATACCAAAATCCCCAATTTCCAATTTCAATTTACAGAGATTTCCTTCGCTTAGTCGTTGTTTACTCCTCCTGCATGTCGAAGACCTCTTCTCTCTCTCTCTCTCTCTGTAATTGGAAACTATACGAACCAGTAAAGGAAACTCATAAATGAACAACATTTGAGTATGTAATACACATTGTTGTGTGTATTATATATACTACTTCTACTACTCTATGTTTAGCAAAAGGAGGACGCTTTGCTGAAGGAGGAGCTCTTAGCAAAATTGGTCTGCTCTGGTTCTGGTTCTGAACCGACGTAACCCCCTGTTGAATCAGACATAAGAAAGCCCTAGCTAGCTTCACTCCAGGTGATTTCTTGCCAAACCAGCTCCTAGCTTTTGATTTTTTGGGTTTATATGTGAAAAAGTGATTGGGAAGTTAGGTCATCTGCAACAGGAGGGCTTTAATTTGTGAACCCCTATTATTTTTATTTGGCCCCACTTAACTTCTTAAATGTTAAACTGTCATGTTGCACCCAGCAAATAAAGTCTTCCCGAAGCCCTGTACTACTATTTGATTTCAAAACATTTCATTTATTCATTTGTGGGTAAAACGCTGTCAAGGAAGTTAAAATTTGTGTTGTCTTGTTTGCTATTTGTTCTCACATTTTTGTTGTTTTTTGGTTGTATTTTTTGATTTTTTGCTTTGATTATTTTTTGCTTTTTTGGTTGTTACAACATAATAGGGGATGCAAGAAAAAAATGTAACATAGCATATGTCTTCCCTGATGTTTGGATTCCTCAAGTGAACAGAACAAAATTGGTGGTTTGAAAAAAATAGGATGAAGCAAAAAATTAAACACAAATGAACAAACCTACAAATGAACAACACAAAACAGAGCATCCAAAGCCCTTTTGTATGGAAAGTTGGCGGAGAAAGGAGGAACCTGGGCTTGCCTCCGAGCTTGCCGAAGCTAGCCCGGAAGCACAATTAGGCTTCGCGAAGCCCCGAACCTTCGCGAAGCCCTCTTGCTGGGCGGCCTAAACTCACTAATCACCGTGCTTCGCCAAGCACCCTTGCTGGAGATGGGTTAAGGGAGGATTTTGATTCCTTCTGAATCTTTTGATTTATTGATAATGAAGTTTAAGCTGACAAACACGTAGAATATTTGGACTTGCCAGACCCATGTTTTGAATTTATTTTTGAAAAATTTTGAAAAAAAATAAATCTGAAATTCTATCATAAGGAAATGCTTGAGAAATCAGGGAAAAAACCTGTTTTTATCTTAAAAGACATCTTTGTGCTACTTTATTTGATCTGCTTATGTCCGTTTATAAGTCCATCCATGTCCAAAGTCTATTCCAAGCAAGGGTAAGCTCCAAGCAAAGGTAAATCCAACGTCCATGTCCGAAGTCAGATCTAAGTAAGGGTAAACTCTAAGCAAAGATAAGTCCAAGATTCATGTATCAATTGCAATTTGTTATCCAGTAGAGGACATCTCCAACCCATTCGGTTTACCCCCTCCCCTCCCCTCCCTCCACGGCCCCACCATTTTTACCACCCCCTCCCCCATGGGCCCATCATTTTCCCCTTCCCCCAAACTACTAGTAGTACTCATCTCCAAACCACACACACACCAATGGGGTTGGACTTGAACCATATTTTTATACGGATTTTCCCATCACCCTTCCCCGGACCTCCATGGGGTTGGAGATACCCTTAGGCTTACCGCTGATCTAGTACTTCTTAATTGAGAGTGTTCTTTATTTCATGCAGATATTATCTCTTACTCCTTGAGTTTATGATTCCATCAAGAGACATACATAGTCATATGTATAATCACTATAATGTTCTTGTCTTGTAGCTAACGCGAACATGGAAAGATTAGTTCACCAAGGGGCTGTTAGCTGCAAAAGCTCAGCAGTTGGGAAAGCTGACACTGATCTCAGGTGATTCAACATGCTACTCTGCTGCTTAATTATCTTGCTTCTCGACATATTACAAACTGCTTAATTTTCTAACTGTGCAAATTATCTGTAACACAGGCACGAATATGCCCTGCGTGAGGAAGCCAAAAGAGAGCTGGAACATCTGCTTAAGGTATTGCATCTCAAGTAATTTCTTTATTTATTTTTCATTTTCATATCATGGATATGGGCTTAGGCTATTGAGTTGTTCTTATCATCAGGGTGGAAACTCTTTGGACTTCAGACGACGAAACACGGCTTCTCAGCTGGAAGGTTTCTCTCAAGTCCCTCCAAAATTGACAGATAGGGCACATGAAGATTCCATTCTTCATGAAAGCTGCATTATACAGGTCTTTTTTTTATATGTACTTATTGTGCTATTTTTTTCTCACTTGTTTGGAGGAATTGTGTTGCTACTTTGCTACTTTCATCACCGAGACCTAAGGTGCGACATTATCTATCAACAGGCTAAGCGGAGACGGCTTGATGAGATTCACGCTACTGCTGTGCCCTTGGAGAATCGTAGGAAGTCTCACTGGGATTTCGTCCTTGAAGAAATGGCGTGGCTGGCAAATGATTTTGCTCAGGTTAGATTTTTGTTACCAAACTCATAGTTGCTTATATTTGTGAGATGGCATGACATATATGAGTAAATTTATCAGTTACATAATTTTAAATGTAATAAACTCATGTTTCAAAAAAATGTACTCAATCTCTGAGATTAACTTTACAGAAAGTTGGTCAAGTGCTTGCATAGTAGTATGCTTATATTTGTGATCCTTTTCCAGTTAGCAATAATACTGTTTATAATTATAAGTTTTCCTCATCTAACAGGAGCGTTGTTGGAAGATATCTGCTGCTGCGCTGGTGTGCCATCAAATTGCTGGTGAAGTCTGTCCGAGCATAACAGAGGTACGGATGCAATGCTTCATATTTTTTTCTAGTTCGTTCACACTGATGTTAATATTGTGAAAAAAACAGAAATTTTGTGCCTTTGTGTTCTGTTTTTCCTTTTCTTATGATATGGTACGTGAACTTCTATTGCTGCAGGAAAACCTCTCTTACGTGGTATCCCCTGGTGCAATGGGAAAATACAGAAGATCTGTAGAACTCACAGTAAGTGTTTTGCTCCTTACTGTTATCTTGTGTGTGTGCGCATGTTGAATAATGAAAAAGGTTATTTTACAAAATAATACAGCTATCAGCTTTGTTCATAATGAATAAGAACCTTTGTTTCCACTCTTAATAGACTACTTGCAATTCAGTCTTGAATTTCCATTTCCAGTCAATTCATGAACAAATTTTAGCCTGATTGTTGGGGAATCCGGGCTCAAAACACGACTAAATCAACAAAGCCGTAGCGGAAGCAAGTAACCCAAAGAATCAAACTTTCCCCAAATTCGTGCAACTAAACGGAGAGCACCACAATTGCAAGTAGATAACAAGCTAAAAACGAGACAAGACAATTTTAACGTGGAAAACCCGAAATCGGGAAAAACCACGAAGCCTCTCTCGACTCAAATCTTCCACTATAATCAACAATAATGGGATACACACTCTAGTACTACTAGAGAATCAACACATCCAAGAAAAACACAATCTTGGGATCACCTAAGCATCTAGACAAAGTATCTAGGGTAAACCGAGAAAGTGAACCTAGAGAGCTCTAAACCGAAATCCGACCGTTAGATAAGTAGCTTACCTAACCAGGAGATGCCTCCTCAAATTTCAGCCCAATCGGAGCAAAAATCACCGTCGGATCTCTCCGGCAAGGTCGCTGGTCGGACCTTCACAAACCCAGGCAGTCACTGCCTTCTTTCTCCCGCAGCTCCCTTTTTTTTCTCACTTCTCACACTACTGTGTCAACCAGCCTTCACTCACAATACTTTTGTGAGAACAAATATCAACACTTGGATGACAAGTGTCCACGTAATCCATCCATTGGCTGCCAAGGAATTCAAAATGAATTCAACAACACTCAAGCCGCAAACAGCTAGCTGGAGACAACCAACAACCTCTATTTTTTTTCCTTTTTGATTTTTCTTTAATTACCCAAATTGAGCAATTATTCGGTGTGTCGCACCCACAATGAGGTGGACCCACACCCAACATTCTCCCCCTCCACCTCATATGGAGGACTCCATACCCGCGATGCTTCTACACACTTCAAGCTTCGAGATCGGTACGGACTTCGTCATCATATCAGCTCCATTGTCGTCGGTATGAATCTTGACAAGTTCAACCGACTTCCCATCCAACACATCCCGTATCCAATGATACCTCACATCGATGTGCTTGGATCTCGAGTGAAAACTCGAGTTCTTGCTGAGATGGATCGCACTTTGACTGTCACAGTACAAAGTATACTTCTCCTGCTTCAAACCCAGCTGTTGTAACAGCTTCTTCATCCAAAGCAACTCCTTGCAACCTTCAGTAGCTGCAATAAACTCAGCCTCAGTAGTAGACAATGCAACGCATTTCTGCAACCTAGACTGCCACGACACTGCTCCCCCTGCAAAAGTGTTCAGATACCCAGACGTAGACTTCCTCGAATCAATATCCCCAGCCATGTCAGCATCCGTGAAACTAACAAGAGTAGGATCACCATTTCCAAAGCAAATACACAACTGAGAAGTACCCCTGAGATACCTGAATATCCACTTAACCGCAGACCAATGCTCTCTACCAGGATTGGAGAGAAACCGGCTGACAACGCCAACCGCATGAGCTATGTCCGGCCTCGTACACACCATGGCGTACATCAAACTACCCACCGCAGACGCATATGGAACCGACATCATGTCTTCCTTCTCTGCCTCTGTCTTGGGACTCTGCTTTGAACTCAACTTGAAATGACCAGCAAGAGGTGTACTAACTGGCTTCGCCTTGTCCATATTGAACTTCTTCAGGACCTTCTCAATGTAGGACTCCTGAGATAACCAAAGCCTCTTGGCTTTCCGGTCTCGCGAAATTCTCATACCCAGAATTTGCTCCGCGGACCCCAAATCCTTCATAGCAAAGGATTTGCTCAACTCTTTCTTCAACCTGGCAATCTTGCTGGCATCACGACCAACGATCAACATGTCATCGACATACAGAAGAAGAATGATCGAATCACCGTCAGAGAAATTCTTCACAAACACACAATGATCTGAAGTTGTCTTCTTGTATCCATGCTCCCCCATGAATGAGTCAAACTTCCTATACCACTGCCTTGGTGCCTGCTTCAAGCCATACAGACTCTTCTTCAGCTTGCACACCAGATTCTCCTTTCCCTGAACTCTGAAACCCTCCGGCTGTTCCATGTAGATCTCCTCCTCCAAATCACCATGAAGGAACGCAGTCTTGACATCAAGCTGCTCAATCTCCCAGTCTCTGCTGGCAGCTATACCCAGAACAACCCGGATAGACGACATCTTCACCACTGGTGAGAATATCTCCTTGTAGTCTACTCCTTTCTTCTGTCTGAACCCCTTGACAACCAATCTTGCTTTGTACCTTGGTTCCGAGTTCTCAGACTTCAACCTGTAGACCCATCTGTTCTTGAGTGCTCTCTTACCCTTAGGCAACTCCACCAACTCATAGGTGTTGTTCTCATGTAAGGACCGCATCTCAGATTCCATGGCTTTCAGCCATTTCTCTTTCTTGTCAACTGTCATGGCCTCATCATAGCTCTCTGACTCCCCCTCATCCGTGAGTGTCACATACTCAGACGGAGAATACTTCCGATAGGGTTGCCGATCTCTGCTAGATCTCCTCAACTCTGTAACAGCTGGAGCTGGTGGCTCTGGAGGTAACACCTCATCCTGTGCATCTGCCTGATCATCAACTAGAGGTGGATCAACATCACCTGCATCACCCTGATCATCCTGCACTATCTCATCACCATGCTCAGCTGGAGTAGGAACTGGACTCATGTCCACCAAATCATCACCATCAGCCTGAGGCTTATCACATCTATCAATGTCCTCAATAGTCTGATCTTCGAGAAATACCACATCTCGGCTCCTGACAATCTTCTTGGTAACTGGATCCCATAACCGGTATCCAAACTCCTCATGGCCATAACCCAGAAAGATACACTGCTTGGATTTGTCGTCAAGCTTTGATCTTTCATCTTTCGGGACATGCACAAATGCCCGACACCCGAACACTCTCAAGTGATCGTAAGACACATCTCTACCTGTCCAAACTCTGTCAGGTATATCTGTCTCCAAAGGAACTGAAGGAGAGAGATTGATCAAATCCACAGCTGTTCTCATCGCCTCACCCCAAAAGGTTCTTGGCAGCTTTGCCTGTGACAACATGCATTTGATCTTCTCAATCATGGTCCTGTTCATCCTTTCTGCTACACCATTATGCTGTGGGGTCTTGGGAGGTGTCCTCTGATGCTTTATCCCATGGTTCCTGCAATACCAGTGGAAGGAACCCTTGTATTCACCACCATTGTCAGTCCTGATGCACTTCAATGGCTTTCCTGTTTCCCTCTCAACACTAGCATGAAACTCCTTAAACACATCAGCCACTTGGTCCTTACTCCGAAGAGTGTATGCCCACACTTTCCTTGAATGATCATCAATGAAAGTGACAAAGTATCTCGCACCACCAAGTGTTCTTGTCTTCATGGGTCCACAAACATCAGAATGTACCAGTTCTAGAATAGCAGACTTTCTAGAACCATAAGAATGCTGAAAACTCAACCTGTGTTGCTTTCCAGCTAAACAATGAGTACAATGCTTCAAAGGGTTACCTTTAATACCAGGGAGCTGCTCTCGCTTGGTTAGGACATCCAGTCCTTTCTGACTCATGTGACCCAGCCTCTTGTGCCACAACTCTGTAGAGGAATCATCAACTGCATTTACCACTGAACTGGTAAGCTTCGCGTGCATCACATACAGTGAACACTCCTTCATCCCTCTAGCAACAACCAGCGAGCCCCGAGTAAGTCTCCATTTCCCATCACCGAAATGATTGCTATACCCGTCTTCATCAAGCTTCCCTGCAGAAATCAAATTCAGCCGAATATCTGGAACATGTCTGACATCCCTGAGAACAAGCTTGCTTCCAGTGTTAGCCTCCAAGAAAACATCACCCATGCCAATGATCTTTGACACACCGTCATTCCCCATCTTCACAACACCATAGTCACCTGGTCTGTAAGATGAGAAGAACTCCCTCCTGGAGGTAACATGAATGGATGCCCCGCTATCAATAACCCAGCTGCTGCTCTGACAAGCTATACTGACAACATTCTCCTCACAGACAATGAGAGTATCATCCTTAGTCGTCGTAGCAACTGTCTTCTCATTCTTGTTGTCTGACCCATTCTGTCCCTTGTTCTTCAGCTTCCTGCATTCTTTCTTCATATGTCCCATACCCCCACAATGGTAGCATTTCACACTTTTCTTCCAATCACTCGACTGGCCTCTCGAGTTGTTCCTGTTTTTCTTAGGACCCCTGCTGTGACTTCTCCCTCTATCCTGTTTCTTTTCTGACACTAGTGCCTCAGCCTCCGAGTTCATGCCTGACTCGGACCGTCTAGCTTCTTCATTCAACAAGCTATCCTTGACCATGTCATTGGTCAACTTTCCATCTGGAGCTGAATTGCTGAGAGCCACTGTCAAAGTTTCCCAACTATCCGGCAAGCTACTGAGAAGAAACAATGCCTGAATCTCATCATCAAATACAATCCGCATCGCCGTCAGCTGATTCATGAGCTCCTGAAACCTGCTCATATGCTCAGACACACTCTGGCCATCCCTGTACCTCAAATTCACAATCCGCTTCATGAGGTGCATCTTGTTCTGAGCCGTCTGTCTCTCATACAAAGACTCTAGCTTTTTCCACAAAACATCCGCTCTTGTCTCTTTGGCGACGTTGTGAAAAACGCTTTGGTCAATCCACTGTCTGATAGTGGCCACAGTCTTCCTATGCAATGTGTCCCATGCTTTGTCTGTCATGGTGGCCGGCTTCGAAGAATCACCTTCGACAGGATCATACAAGTCTTTACAGAATAGCAAATCCTCCATCCTTGGCTTCCAAATTGAATAATTTGACGAAGTCAATTTTATCATCGTGCCACCAACACTATGCTCATCCATTTTAGTCAACGCTACAACCGAGCCAACAACAATCAACCGGGCTCTGATACCACTTGTTGGGGAATCCGGGCTCAAAACACGACTAAATCAACAAAGCCGTAGCGGAAGCAAGTAACCCAAAGAATCAAACTTTCCCCAAATTCGTGCAACTAAACGGAGAGCACCACAATTGCAAGTAGATAACAAGCTAAAAACGAGACAAGACAATTTTAACGTGGAAAACCCGAAATCGGGAAAAACCACGAAGCCTCTCTCGACTCAAATCTTCCACTATAATCAACAATAATGGGATACACACTCTAGTACTACTAGAGAATCAACACATCCAAGAAAAACACAATCTTGGGATCACCTAAGCATCTAGACAAAGTATCTAGGGTAAACCGAGAAAGTGAACCTAGAGAGCTCTAAACCGAAATCCGACCGTTAGATAAGTAGCTTACCTAACCAGGAGATGCCTCCTCAAATTTCAGCCCAATCGGAGCAAAAATCACCGTCGGATCTCTCCGGCAAGGTCGCTGGTCGGACCTTCACAAACCCAGGCAGTCACTGCCTTCTTTCTCCCGCAGCTCCCTTTTTTTTCTCACTTCTCACACTACTGTGTCAACCAGCCTTCACTCACAATACTTTTGTGAGAACAAATATCAACACTTGGATGACAAGTGTCCACGTAATCCATCCATTGGCTGCCAAGGAATTCAAAATGAATTCAACAACACTCAAGCCGCAAACAGCTAGCTGGAGACAACCAACAACCTCTATTTTTTTTCCTTTTTGATTTTTCTTTAATTACCCAAATTGAGCAATTATTCGGTGTGTCGCACCCACAATGAGGTGGACCCACACCCAACAGTGTGTTTGGAATACCAAATAGGATGAGCACTCTTTTCCCAAACTGAGAAGTTTCTGTGGAAAACCATATCCAATAAATTTTATTACCACTCAAGAAGATCCTATAGATGTTTTGATTTTATAGATTCCATCTGACAAGAAATAACGGTCAACCAAGAATATATAGATCATTTTCCTACTTTATCAATGTTTCTTTTTTCCATACTTGATGTAATTCATTGGTAAATTAAATGATGCTCATTATTCCGGTTCCACATGTGCTTTAAAACGTAGAGGGAAGATTCCAGAAAGAGAGGGAGCAGTTTTCCAGTTAATGCTGGCGGCAATAGCGGTAATCTCCCTCGATATATTCACTAAATGTTATTCGCAGATATGCTTTGCATTTTATCACCACATGAAATGTGCAACATATATTTATCATCTCCTCTCCTGATTGTGCTCTTTTTTTATTTCTTATCGAAAGGTCTTATTAGGATCGCAAGGCACTTTGGTGGCAACCTAGGGAAGAAGGCGAAGTCATTGAAGGTATTTTTGTTTTGGTATTACTGATTGTTGTGGAGATTTGACATTTTTAGCCTTGTAGAACTAATGGTTTCGATACAATAGGTCCTTGTAGCCCTTGTACATGACTTGGGTCCGAATTGGAAGCTCATCAGTGATACTATCAATAGTTCTTTGCAATTCAAGGTAAATATCTTTTTGCTAGTTATTTACTTTTAAGTGTCTTCATAATACGTGCAGGGCGAGCGCTATAGCAAATGTTTATTTACCTTTTTGTATTCCTATGTGTTTCATTACTCTCCTCTTTGGCAGTGTATGTTCCGGACGCCAAATGAATGCAAGGAGCAGTACAGACGTTTGATAGAAAATTCTTCTGGTGAAGGGGGTGAAAGTTCCAGATCTTCTCAACTATATACTGCCCCTTTACTTGGAGTTCCTAAGGCACATACTTTTCCTTGTCAAGTCAAGCTATATACTGCTGGTCTTACTTAGCGTAAGATATGTTTACCTTTGAGTTTAATTGTTTTATTGGTATTTTTCAGGGCAATGCGAGGCTTCTTCAGGAGATGAAGGAAGAAGATACTCTTAAATCTCATTTTGAGAAAATTGTATCAATATCGCAGAAGTCGAAAATCAGTATGAGAAAGGTGAATATCTTTGGTAGATAAATATAAAATACGTGTCGGGGCTGCAAATTTCTTCTTCTTGTTATAATAGTGAATGCTTCCTCTTTGGGAATTTGTATTAGCTAGTTTACAATTGCATAACCTAACAAGTTGAAAATGTTTCTTGATACATTCATGATGCTGATGTGCTTACTTTTTCCTTGTTAAAGATCGATGGTGGGGAAAAGAAATTAATTCAGCCACACCCTTCTCATGCACATACTCTTTCCCAATATCTTCCAAGAGGTCATCCGCTCACGTAAGTTTCAGCTTGTACACACCCTCCTATTTTTTCTGTTTTTGCATGATATATTTGTGATGCTAACTCACCTGGTCTGATTGTTTAATGAAGGCCACTTGATCTGTGTGATGCCAAAGCTCCTGAATTCCCTTCATTTGGATGCCAAAGCTTTTCCTCTAGTGGCTCTGCAACTTCTGCACATCATCATCATGCCTTTATTAGGTAATATTCACTCTTTCTTTATTTCAGATTACCAGTTTTCTTAATTGTCTAATTTTGATCTGTTTTTGGCTCTTAGGGATAACATGCCCATGTCAAGACCTGTTTTTGAAGAAGCTACCGCACAAAACTAGGGGTGTGTGGATCCTCCTTCAGATACTTTTGATGAGATGCATGCCGGTGCGTTTTCTGCTACTCTTTTTTCTTTTCTGCAAGCTCTACCATTGACTTCCATGGAAACTTGATACCCTTTAACTCTTTATATATGCTTATTCCTCTCCATGTTCCAGTGTTTCATGCATTTAGTGGTTGATCTCCCATGGTGAAAACTGAAAACTCTCTCCTTGGAGAACTTGAGGTATAGATCATTATTTTCCAATATCCGCTTTAATTTGTTTGTTTGTTCTCTTGCATTTTTTAAGTATTTGGAAGTTGCTTCATAGGATACCAGGTCACCAGGTGGTTCGTGCAAGCTTTTGCCAAGAATCAGGGATTCATGGGGAATACTGATGACTCTTGAAAGAGTTGTCAGCTAAAAGCATACACTCGCGAAAGTAGTAACATTCAAAGTGCTGAAGCTGAAATCAAGCATGAGCAAGTGAGACGAGAGACTTCAAACGCGGACAGACTCTCTAAACCTAGGCCCAAACAAAGTCATCGCCCACTATTTTCTCACGAAGGTAACTTTAATTCTCATCTATGAAGATGCCTGCCAATTTTTACAGTGTGCAAAGTTGCAATTTGCTCACCCCATTTCACTGACCTGGGCAAGGCATTGTGCTTCTTGCAGGCGAAGGTAGCAGCTGTGTGTGTGTCTCTGTCTGGGAATGGGTAGATGAGGAAAGTTACTGTTGCAGGATCTCTAAATTTTATAATCGCAGGACCATGATAGAGACATGGTAGCAGTTACATACTAGTATTCAGGAATCATCTTTGAGTCATTTTGAGGAATAAGAGTTCTGTCTGATATGTATATCTAGATGCACACAATAATGTGGCTATGATCATGTACATATTGCGATATCTAATGAAATTTTCTAAAGTACCGCGATTCCTTCAAATTTCATTTCCATTGTGTCGACAAAGGAATCATTGTAACTGTGTTTCTGTTTTGTGTTCAACTCACATGAGGTTGAAAAGATGAAGTCATCCCAACCCTGATGAGTTTGATAAAACTGTGTGTGTGTGTGAGAGAGAGAGAGTACTTTGAAACGCCTCTCTGAACAATTTTGATGAATTTTATGGGCACCCCAACTCGCATGAAAATGTGAATAGTAATTCTTATTTGGTGCTGAACAAGGTGGTGTCTAGACAAAGGACACAGGTGAACATATGAACCAAAGTGGCAGATGTTAGTTTATATATTCCAAATCTTTTTATTACACTATATTCCACCTTACACTTTTTTTCCAAAAGCAAAACTTCATTAACTAAGGGGTAAACTACATTTCTATCATTTTCTATGCTTTCTTTGAAACTTGAACTTTCCCTACCTAACATAAATCTTTCATACCTAACTACCTTAATAAGAAAATCTGCAGCACCATTTGCATTTCTTTGAATCCAACCTACTTTACCTCTCATAAGAGTGAGCGTAAGCTTGATATCTTCAACAATTGTAGAGATCTCCCAACATTGCTTTAACACCTGCAACACAATCTGCCACAGTTTTGTTATCAGCTTCAAACCATACTTCTTGAAGTTATAACATCTTTATCTTCCAAACTGCATGTCTCAAAGTCAGAGCTTCAGCAACTTCAATAGAATTGGCTTTCTCAAAAGCCCGCCATACTCAACCAGATTTCCATTACGGTCTCAGCACCCATCCAAGCCAAACATCACTAGACTCTTCACTCCAAGACATATCTACATTACACTTTAGCACATTTTGAGGAGGGGGGGGGGGGGGCTTCCATATTTTTTACTCGAGTTTTTTTTTTTGGTAGATGAGGTTTCTCAACTGGATTGTTCAGAACTCCGAGTTGAGCTGAACTTTGAAGATCAAGATTGCACTGGTGCATAACCTTCATACAATGTGGGTCTGTCCTTTGTAGTGGTACTCCTGTTTCACAGACTCAGTTCAATATTCCTGGTAAATCTAAAAAAAAAAAAAAATACTGCATGACGAGCTTGTGCCTTTTATTTCTCTTCTCCAGCAAATCAAAACACAACATGCCAATAATTCCACGTTGTTTACTTTTCTTTTATAAATTTCAAAAAGTAAATTGTATATCACTGCATCAACTATTTTTTCCTCTAATTATCATATTTCGGGGAAGTCTGCATCAGCGGCATGATTCCATTTTATCTCAGGAAAGCTTTTCAGATGATATGGAGCATATGATGATGTTTATTCAAAGGTCTTCCACTAGTATTTGCTCATTAACATATCTTTGTATTCTAGCAGCATGTCTTGGAGACTGATTTCTACCAATCTGTGTTCAGAGACTTCTTCTGCGCACTCCAAAGATTTCGAGTGAAACTTTCTGATGAATGCAACTCCATCTTTGTCTTCCTTCTCTGAC
This sequence comes from Linanthus parryae, assembly GCA_023055425.1. NCBI lineage: Eukaryota > Viridiplantae > Streptophyta > Magnoliopsida > Ericales > Polemoniaceae > Linanthus > Linanthus parryae. Next base: position 145,926,321 of record JALGPY010000004.1, read on the forward strand.
ATGTAAAAAATGGTGACATTATCTTCAACCTGGAAGAACTGAGTGTAGAACTTTTTAACCATCTCCCAGGTGGGAATAGAGCTTGACTCAAGGAGCTTGTACCATTTGTAAGTCATATGCCCTAAGGACTTGAGAAACTCTCGCATCCTCAGGTTCTTGTTTGCGCCATATGGTTCCAGCAGATCTATGAACCTCATAATGTGCTCGTGGGTATCACCATTTACCTCACAAAAATTATCCCACTTTAGGGCTTTGTGGCCTGCGGGATTAGGCATGTTATAAACCTCCATTGAGATGGGAGGAATGCACTCAGTACTAGGCATGGCCCTATTGGTGGTGCCTTGGCTTTCCATAAAGCTCTACTTTGTCAAGTGCATGTAGGGAGATTCTAATTAAAGTTGTTGCCAATCAGTGCCGACCTACACAATGAGTTGCTTCAAGCTCGCTAATCAGTAGGTTTTGGTGGGTCTTGCAGTAGTAAATTGGAGTCGTCTTTCAGCAGGTTTTGGTGGGGGTAAAAAGGAGGGTCACAAAGGAGGCTGATGGCTTTGCATGGCTTAGAAGACATGGTAGCTTTAAATAATTGTGGAGGCTAATCCGGGTAGACTCTGTTGTATAGTTGTATGCCGGATTTTTAAAGCCAAAGTACTATCCTAAAAAGGATATAATGGAGGTTCATAAAAAGTCCGACGACTCGTACGCGTGGAAGAGTATCAAGAGGACTGGTCTGAGGCCAGAGTAATGCTCGAAGAAATTGTTTCCTTATCCAGAGGCTTCCAAAAGATTTTGTTCTGCTACACCGATCGTAACGGGAACATGGCTGCTCACTCATTTGCTAAGGTTTGGCTTTCTCTGTCCAACAAGTTTGTCTGGCCCAATACCGAGCCCGAATGGGCCTCTTAGAATCTTGAAAATGATGTAATGGACATTACCGGTTCACTTGCAATTCATTAATAAAAGAATTTGTTTCTCCCAACAAAAAAAAATACTTAATCTTGACTTGTAGTATTAAGTGTGGGGCTCTATTGGTCAAGGAGCTTAAAGATACCGAGCTCACATGCCTCTACCTTGGGTCAACCCTGGTCTTAGCACTGAGGTCATAGAGGCTCTAGAGATCATCTGGTCACCTAGTAAGCGGGGTTGGAGGTGGCTTAATGCCAATGGAGGGTAATTTGAACCCTCAAAAAGCAAAGTTTTAAAAATCGAACCGGACAACATTGATTTGATGTTTAACTAGGCGTTACCCCGCGCTACAGCGCGGGACGATATCAACTTCCTTATAAACTTGTATGTTATACATTTTTCTCGAATAATATTTTGCTCATCTTTTTATCTTAATCAAACTTGTGGAAACGAATAGCAATCCAATGGATGAATGTAATTCCAGAAAGTACTTAATTACATTGTCGTTAAGCCTGCACCTTGCCAGTTTAAACTTAGTCGTTACCATTTCTCTTTCATATTATTCATAAATAAAACTATGGATACATAGAAAACATGTAAAACACAATCTGAATAGCACATTGTGCATATATTTCCATTAGTTGTGTATTTGTAAGAAATAAGATCAGTAATAATAACTTTTTTCACTAAACGACTTTACTGAAGCAAAGTAAATTTCCATAGAATTTTCGCTGGTTCGTGACGTGAGATTAATTGAGGGGCGTAAAAAAATATAATATTTATTTTGTTTGAGAAGATAAACAAAGTATAATCTTTCACAATCATCTATAATTGTTTTTGTAAATTATTTATAATAATCCTCTTAAACATTTGATCACATGGTTAATGTATTTTGGATTCTCTCACAATATTATTTTCTCCTTGTTGAAGGAAGTTTATTATTTTATTGTTGTATTTTCTTGGTATGTTTCAGGGAGACTTGATATTCTTGAATGAATTACATTTAGTCCTTCTTTGAGAGAAATGTGATTAAATGAACATGTAGATCGATGTGGATATTTAATATTTATCGCAATGGCTATTTTGAATTTTTTACATTATGGTGAATTTTTTTGTAGAGGTGTTCGTATTTATCATATTGTCCATTACTTTTTTTTCTCCTCATTATAATGTTTTGAAATGCACTCTTCTTAATAAAGTTGAGGTAGAATTTTGCTTCTATTATGGAAATAATAATATTTGTAGTATGATTTTCAGAGTAACAAAAAGTCTTCTATTTTTATAGGACGATCATTTTCCATTGAGAAAACACACGGACGAATAGAAACATGTATGTCCAAAATCTTTCCCTTATAACTACAACCAACAGACATCCCGTATTCACGGAGAGAATCGGTATACGATAAAATTTGAATTACATATATGGACATTGGAGAGAACAAACAAAAAAAATCAATTAGAAACCAAATGAAACAAATAATTTAATTTTAGTCAAGCATTCACAACATAAGATTTTTTTTTTTTTCAAAATCATATGTTTTTGCCATAAAAATGTGAGTTATTTTGAAGACAATTCGTCACAAAACAAACCGTTGTCTTATAATTACCACCACAACAGATCCCGTATTCATGGATAGAAATTGGTATATGATAACTTCCAACATCCAACAGACATCCTGTATTCACGGAGAGAATCGGTATACGATAAAATTTGAATTACACATATGGACATCGGAGAGAACAAACAAAAATATCAATTAGAAACCAAATGAAACAAATGATTTTATTTTAGTCTAGCATTCACAAAATAAGATTTTTTTTTTCAAAATCATATATTTTTACAATAAAAAGATGAGTTATTTTGAAGACAATTCGTCACAAAACAAACCGCTGTCTTATAATTACCACCACAACAGATCCTGTATTCATGGATAGAATATGGTATATGATAACATCCAACATTTTATACATGAAGATTGTGTAGAAGAGAACCTCCCACATGCAAATCATATCCAGAATGAATATATTGTTTGTAAAATTTAAATTAGATTCGTTGATCTTGACCACAATAATATAAAAAGACAATGGAGCATTCAGTAATTATATGATCGATGTGGATTACTATCTTTGGCCTCTGTCAACAATTCTACACAAAAGGGGAGCTTATTCTATAATCAGCAAATTGTTTTATTATAAACCCAGGCTTCTGTCCACCACTTATATTGCAAATGTACCATTTCATTACAAACCATTTCGTAACTCATACCATCAAATGAATAATTAGTGGAGCATATTAATTAGACAAATAAGGTAATTAATAAAGAATTATGAATGTGGGAGTTACATGATGATTCATTTGACATGTTGTACATTTTGTTTGATGAATTGGCATATTCATTGGTTGGAAGTCCTAGTAAGCGTTACACATGTCATCACCTAATAAATATGTAATTGACAAATGTCAATCTCTAGTTCTCTCTCGGCACTTTCCTGCTTTTATATATTATATAGACTAGGCCTGGCAATTTGGGTCAACCCGTCGTGTTACGGGTCGGGTCGATCCGTGTCGGGTCATAAACGGTTTGACCCGAACTTGACCCGTTTATTCCCGTGTCACTTTCAGGTCAACCTATTTTGACCCGTCGGGTTGCGGGTTCGTGTCGCGTTCGTGTCGGGTCATCATGTCGACCCATATAGTGCTCGGATTTTGCCTACACGGCTTCCTAAAATAATGCCAATGGTGAAAAAGGTTGTTAATGTTGTGTTAGGCGGGTTGAAACGGGTCTCTTTCGGGTTGTCCAGGTTGACCCTAACCCGACCCATTTATTTTCGTGTCGATTTTGGGTCTGCAACAACCCCCTTATCCGGCTCAGGACAGAACCGGGAGGGCGATGCTTAATAGAAGTGGCGGAGATCAAAAGCAATATAATCCACAAACAAAACTTATTATATTAAACATTAAACAAAGTGTCTTATACAAAAGGTGCTTATTATTACACAATAACTTAACAACACTAGAAACTAAATGTGGCATTATCAGTCTAGGTGAGTCTCGCGCCCCTTCTATTCCTTAAATTCCAGCTCCTAGACCTGCGGTAGGAAGAAAACAACAGGAACCGCAGTTTTCAAAGTCAGCAATAAATACCGAGCGAGCTACACCTTAGCATGTAAAACAGGAAATATAATATAAACAACTGGACACAAGTTGAATATAGTGAAAGTGACAATTTATTAGAATAAATTATCTCAAATATACATATTATTATTATGACTCATTTTTGAAGAAAAGATTATTATTTCTTATTGCTAAAACACATTTTTATTAACAAAATATTTATTTTACTTTTTATTTACCTATAATGTGGTTAATACCAAATAGCCAAATAATAATAATAATTTCATATACTATAGCAGCCCCTTTAGATTTTGGCAAAACTACAAGAAGTACCCTTAAGCTTTTGTAAACAACTTACTTAAAAGACACTTAGTTCCCCCTCGATGAACACTAACTTCTCACCGATCAAGACACAAATCTAAGCCTCAAAAATGTAATTTTGACTACTGTAAACGAATTATAGGAAGATTTAGAAGTTACCCAAGCAAAAAACGCGATAAATGGTCGAAGAACGCGACGGGTCGAGTCGCCGAAGTTGCCGCCGGTGGTGGAGCTCGTCCCCGGCGTTAATGGCTTCTACAGCTCCGGTTGCTGCTTCTATGAGTCTAATCGGACCTCCCTGAGTCTGTATTGACGGAGAGGAAGGCCTGGGTGGCCTTGGTTTGGCCGGACGAAACTTCCCGCCGGAAGTTATGGAGCTTCGTCGGCGTGGACTTCGCCGGCTACTGCTGCTGCTACTACTCTGCTTCTTATTTCTTCACTGCTGTGGTCTTAGCAGAGAGAGGAAGACCTAGAGGGAGAAAGAGGTGGAGAAGGATGAGGAGGAGACGATGGTGGTGGTGGAGGCTTCTGGTGGCTTTCCCCTCGGCGATAGCGGCGGTGGTGGCTGGCTACTTCCAACTCTGGCTGCTACTGTTGTTTCCTTTGATTTTCAGAGAGGCAGAGAGGGGAATGGAGGGAGAGGCAAGACTCAGTGGTGTGGAGGTGATGGTGGTGTCGATGGTTGTTTAGCCGGAGGTGAAAGAGAGAGAGAGAGAGAGAGAGAGAGAGAGAGAGAGAGAGAGAGAGAGAGAGAGAGAGAGAGAGAGAGAGAGAGAGTTGATGAAACAACCCGGGATCTCGGTTCTGGGTTAACGCTGTAGGGTTTTGATTCATGGATGCGCAACGGAAGCATAAACAAACATAAAACCATGCAAAACCCTCCAAGGATCACAAGTCAAGAGACATAACGATGGTAAGAGTTAGAAATCAATAACACACCTTAGGGTTCTCCTTTGATGACTTCAAACGCGGTGTCACGTCTCTACGGTTGATCCACTCCTAGAGGTGAGATCTAGATCTCCCAATCCTTGGTTCTAGCCCGGAAAGAGGAGGAGGAAGAATAATCACGCAAAACGAGGCAAGCCAAGGTGGGCGGCACCCCTTTAGGCCGACGGGTGGGGCGGCAATCCCAAGGGGGGGTTCGGCCCCTTTGGTGGGATTTCTCTCTCTCTCCTTTTCTCTCCCACTCACTTATGTTATGAGCATTAGTGTGGGAAGGAAGGAAGGAGCATCCTTTATATAGTCCAACAACTCCTTGTTAACTACCTAAAGGCCCTATTCTAGTCCTACTAGAATTCGGATTAGTCCCCTTTTGCAAACTAGTCCTAATCATGTCCATACATGGATTAGTTCTATTTGCCCATTAATCCTAATCATGTCTCTACATGAATTAGGCCACCTTGGCAAATCCTAATCATGTCTCTACATGAATTAGGCCAACTTGCATATTAGTCCTACTAAGTTAGCAAGTTGTTGCGATTTGATCATTCTAATTAATTAATCATATTAATTAATTATTTCCCAAGTCTAGTTCACCCCTATATGGCGTGTGACCCCATAGGTTCTATTTAGTTGGTAGCAACTATTTGCTAATATGGAGTGGTCTCTAGCAAAACATCCATTCTAGCCAACTAATAGAATAGTCATCTTGACAACCTTTGTACAAGTAATTGTCTCATCCCTTTGTCCTATATCCGGATTGGACACGAGACATACAAGCCACACTCGTATATCCAATCCATAGTTTCTCGATCCATGTGAATAACCTTATTCGTGCAAATAACATCAATATCCCATATTGATTTATTTGAGTCTGGCCAGACATTCTATAAGCACTATCCCTCGAGTGGCCTAGGATATTTGCTCCCGTTATGTGGGAGGGACAAATTCTATCTACGTCCACTACGATCTCTAAGCTTGCTTCTTATTGTATCCAGTACACGCCTTTATAACTACCCAGTTACGGTGTAGCGTTTAACGCTACCAAGATCACAATAATCCACAACTAGAATATCTAGTGACTTCAAGTCTAAGGATGACAATACCATTGCACCGCGAGAAGCGCTTGTGACTCAACATAACGTGTATGTAGCCTTCTCGGAGATGGGTCAATCCAGTGCAACATTCCCTAATGCACACCTATGTTTTGGATTGTGATATCTCCATATCAATCCAACCCCATACTAGTCTATAGATGATTGTCCTATTTAATCATTATAATTGACTAGGGATATTTAAGAATATAACCCTTATATTCTAAGGACTTCATTCATGTTAACATATCTCCATATCGATAACATAATGAATCGTAAATCCATAAATGTCACAATTAATTGATTGCCTCTAGGGCACAATTCCAACAGTCTCCCACTTGCACTAGAGTCAATCTCCTGCATCATATGCCTATTGATCTAGCACGGCCTTCCACGCTTACGCTGCGTAGAGGCGAGACATCCGCTGGCGCTTTGCAAATATTCAAATCTCCTCTATCAACAATTTGATTGAGATTGAATATTCTGAGTAAGTGCATCTCATGCAGTAATTTACTCAGTCCTCTATGTTAGGATCAGTGACTGAATCTTGCCTGGAACCTTTCCAGCTCACAGTCGCTCCCACTAGGGCAGAACATAAAACTCGACTTATAATCTGAAATCTTCTTTGTCAGATTTGAAGTTCGCATCACTGTAACCCCTTACAGCAAACTCTTCATATTATCCATCCTTTAGTTCTTCTCAAGCACTTAAGGATAATCTTGATAATTATCCAGTGACGCTCACTTGGGTTTGACTGGTATCTTTGTGTCATGCCATATGACACATCTGGCCTAGTACATAACATGGCGTATCTCATGAATCTAATTCATACGGTCCATTCCCAATCTAATTGGTAAGACAATTAGCCTTTCAAGGACTAATTCCATGACATGGGTAAGAATCAATATTCTTTTCATGTTGAACCATTTCAACACCTTTGTCAATTTGTGTACTATGACCTAAGCTATACAACCATCTTGATCTACCTCAATAGATCTTCACTAGTTGCTTCGCTTAAGTCTACCATTAGAAAGTCAACTCCCTAGTCAATCTACGTAAGACTGCCAAGTAGGGGCAACATTCCCAATAATTAAGTATGTCTCCACATACAAGACCAGAAAAATAACTGTGCTCCCACTAACCTTCTTGTAAACACAAGTATCATCTTCAATTTTGATGGAACCAAACTCCTTTGATTACATCATCCATTTGAAGAGTCCAACTCCTAGAAGCTTGATCCAATCTATAAATAGATTGCTACAAGCAAGATGCGAATGGATTTAAGCATCACAATTGGGGAAAGATTTTGTCATAGTCTATATTATGAGCTCGCATGAAATCCCTTTCCTGCCAATTTTCCCTTATAGGTAATCATATTACCATCCATGTTGGTTTCCTCATAACCCACTTGCACCTTTTAGGTGGTTCCAACAAAGTCCATACTTCGTTGGTATACATGGATTCCATTTTGTATCCCATGGCTTCTAGCCATTTCTGAGAGTATGACCATATGTGGCCATCTCATAGGTTGTAGGCTCATCTCGATGAGCAATATATTAGGGGTTATGAGAAATCCTTATTTCTCTAGTCTCTCGATATATCCTAGCTGACCTACGAGGTTCTTGTGTTTTCTGAGTAGGTTGCTCCACAACACCTTGTGATCCTACTCATGTTCCATCAACCGGATCAATGTTCTATTGTGGTTCTTGAACTTTTCAAGTTCTACTGTCCTCCCACTATTTCTCTTAGAGACAATCTCTACCTAGAAACACTGTAGTTCGAGCAACAAACAGTTTGTTCTCGATTGGATTGTAGAAATAATATCCTTTTCAGGATATCCCACAAAACATTTATCTGACTTGGGTCCAAGTTTATTTGTAAACTCTTTTACATAAAATTCATAACCCCAAATCTTTATGAATGACATACTAGGACACCTTCCTAGTCCATATCTCATATGGTGTTTTTCATAATCTGTTTTGATGGAACAAGGTTAAGGGCGAAATTTGCTGTAATTAGAACATAGCCCCAAAAAGTAAACTGGAAGTTCTGTTTGTCTCATCATGGACCGAACCATGTCCTACAAGGTCCGAACTCTCCTCTTAGACACGCCAAACCCATGTGGCGTGCTAGGTGGAGCGAGTTTTGGATCATATCCAACACTCCCATAGATTCTTGTCAAACTCTTGGCTCAAGTACTCTCCTCTATGATCCAATCATAGAGCCCTAATACTTTTGCCAAGCTGGTTCTCTACTTCATTCCTGAATACCTTGAACAATTCAAAGGATTCTGATTTGTTTCTTCATAATATACACAAATCCATATTTCTCTGATCCCATCAGTAACTATGATGAAGTACTGAAAATCATCTTTAGCATTTGTGCTTAGTGGCCTTCATACATCGATATGTATGATTTCCAAAAGATCATATCTTTGCCTAATAAGTCTTACATGTCTCATATGATTCAATAATCAAATGAGTTCCAGAAATCCATCCTCATGGGGTTCCAGATATGTATATCTTATTTATGAGGCCTAAATGATAATGCTAAAGATAAGTGAAGTTCATATCATTATATGCAAACCTCTAGGCATTAATGTTATAGATGAAATTATCATGACCATGGATATAGAATCCACTTAGACAAAATTGCATTACAATAATGCATACCATAATAAATGGAACAACATTTGTCCTTTTATTATGATAAGGAGCTTTCTTGTCCAAACAAGAAACTATGATAATGGTCCTACTCATAGTAGGGACATTATCGCTTTTGTCTAATTCATGAACAATTCCTTGAAGGTAGAAATAATTCCCTACGGCTTTTCAACAACCCTTTGCTTCATAGCCCCGCGTGTAGGATTATTTCTTCCTTATCCAATTGTCTTCGTCTCTTGAGATCCTCCACATTTCTATAAATGTGAGATCCTCATCTAGTATTATATACTTATGATGATAAGATAGACACATTGATTTCTGTAACAAAATACCCATACTGGAATTCATAATTCCTTTATTTATTTACTTCTAGGGACTTTGGGTAATCTCTCTTCCTCCACACCACCTATGGGACTCCAGGGCAACTTGGTTTTAGCAATAGACTTGCTTTATACCCATGGGGTTGGCGCAAACCATTTGCCCTTACCCATGTTGTTATCCATTAACAACTTTTCCCATGCCCATTATAAGTGTTTTGTTTAGTGATTTTTCAATCATATTGAGTAAATCAATTTTAAAACAAAACTATAATTGCATCCAATGCAATTCTTGGTCCACTTGGGTGAATAACCTTTTATTCTTTATCTATCTCATAGATAATGCATATTCTCTAATGTTTCAATCATATTGAATTAGTATATTTGCATAACCCAAAGTAGAGCAACACTTCAAACCTTTCATGTCTAGCTCCCTCTTTTGAAAGAGCTTCTTTCAATGTATGATCATATCATACTTTTCCATGTCTCTCTTCTTGACTCTAGAGCTCAGAGTTCATGGCAGCTAACATGAGGCAAGTCACATCCAAAGAACCATTCTTTGATGTCATTTCCATTAGGTTTTAGTGTGTTTTGGTAGTTAGTAGGAAGAGATCTTTATGTTCTACGATGTACAACAATTTCTCCTTTATTTGAGAACAATTCTCAATTTTATACCAGTCTAGGAAATAGATGGAGTCGCGTTTTTATTTGTTTAATGCCATGGGTATTCAACATAATAGGATTATGCAAAGTTTGTGACGTATAACTATATTCAACAAGGATTTAAATTGTCAAATGTAGCTCCCACTATTTTACTACGGACTAATAACCCTCAAGATATTAATGCGGAAAATATCCTTATATTTTCTAGTGGGCCAAGATCCATGTTTCATCTCCTTATGAGCTTGCTTTGGCAAGTCACCCATAATTTGACTACTTTAGGTAGGAACAATTCCAATTGCATCCCATATGTAACTCTTGGTTCAATTGGGCAAATAACTCCTTATTTATCCATCCATATGGATAATCCCAATTGATTGCCTCTAGGTTTCTTAATCATATTAATAGCCCAGTTGTGTTCAACCTCTTATCTAAACAATTGCACATTGTTACGTGCCATCGCATTCCATCATGATGAACGAAGTCGCCATGCTTTGGCACGCACGAACTTGATAAATAATGATGATAATGAGTGTTTAAATAACGAGAAGGCAAGAACACAATATTTAAATTTTGAGGGATTTTTAAATTCAATTTTAATTGTTTTGTTGATCAATATCAACTAATCTATCTATTTGAGTTTGGGCACAACTCCAAATAATAGATCCGGGTTGTCTAATTATCTTATTATCCTAATTGCATGCATCAACCATACACCAACCACAAAATAATAAGACAATAAAGTAAACAACCACAAAACAAAAAATTAAACGTGATGTGGATATGGCCTTTTCTAGACTAAGATAATTCCAAGCCAATGGAATTATCTATGAACCCTAAAGCAAACACATCTCCATGCGTCTTGATCTTTTGGTCCATCCTTCATAGTCTTGTGGAATGCTCCATGCTCCATGCTCCATCTTTTGTGGCTTCTTTGGCTTTGGGCTTCTTTTCTCCAATCTTGGCTAACAATCTACTTTATCTAGCACTAGCTAACTTCTATACTAAATAAAATCAATCTCACAAGTTGAGAAAAAAAATGGCACGTAGGCCATAAAACCCTAATTAATTATTACAATTAATTGATCAGCTCGCAGGCCGTAAAACCAAACCACAAAATTAAACATCCACATCAAACCACATCCTAAGGCCATATCCAATCACCATGCGATTTGCACATAAACTGTTAAAATCCAATTTTAACGCGCTTGGTCAATTTTAATTGATTTTAGGATATTCTAGGGTTAAAACGGTCCATGGGCCCAACAATCCAATTGCCCGGGCCCAAAAAGGTGAACCGCAAGGCCCTAGGGCCGGCCGGCCCCTAGCCCACGCGGCTAGGCCGCGGGCTAGGGCTGCCCCGGCCCCTAGGGCGGCCTTTCTTGGGCGGCAAGCAAGGAGGGGCGGTCCCCTAGGGGGGCCGAACCTCCTTTGGGAGTTGTTTTGGAAACAACTCCCTTGCTTGGTGCCCAAGTTTGGCTGTTTCCTTGTATGGAAAGAACTCCTTCTTCCCCAAGGATGCCCAAACCCTAGATCTAAGATCCTAAAATTTCTCAAACTCACCAATTCATGCATCCAATACAAAAATTAGATCTTGTTATGATAGATTATTGACAAATTGCATCCCATGCTTGATTTGTCTTGTTTTACGCGATAAACAATCAATTTAAGGTGTAAAACAACTAAAACGTAACACATAAACCACGTTTATGCTCTACGACCTGTGCTCTGATACCACTGTAGGGTTTTGATTCATGAATGCGCAACGGAAGCATAAACAAACATAAAACCATGCAAAACCCTCCAAGGATCACAAGTCAAGAGACATAACGATGGTAAGAGTTAGAAATCAATAACACACCTTAGGGTTCTTCTTTGATGACTTCAAACGCGAATAGTGCCACGTCTCTACGGTTGATCCACGCCTAGAGGTGAGATCTAGATCTCCCAATCCTTGGTGCTAGCCGGGAAAGAGGAGGAGGAAGAAGAATCACGCAAAACGAGGCAAGCCAAGGTGGGCGGCACCCCTTTAGGCCGACGGGTGGGGCGGCAATCCCAAGGGGGGGTTCGGCCCCTTTGGTGGGATTTCTCTCTCTCTCTCTCTCTCTCTCTCTCTCTCTCTCTCCTTTTCTCTCCCACTCACTTATGTTATGAGCATTAGTGTGGGAAGGAAGGAAGGAGCATCCTTTATATAGTCCAACAACTCCTTGTTAACTACCTAAAGGCTCTATTCTAGTCCTACTAGAATTCGGATTAGTCCCCTTTTGCAAACTAGTCCTAATCATGTCCATATATGGATTAGTTCTGTATGCCCATTAATCCTAATCATGTCTCTACATGAATTAGGCCACCTTGGCAAATCCTAATCATGTCTCTACATGAATTAGACCAACTTGCATATTAGTCCTACTAAGTTAGCAAGTTGTTGCGATTTGATCCTTCTAATTAATTAATCATATTAATTAATTATTTCCCAAGTCTAGTTCACCCCTATATGGCGTGTGACCCCATAGGTTCTATTTAGTTGGTAGCAACTATTTGCTAATATGGAGCGGTCTCTAGCAAAACATCCATTCAAGCCAACTAATAGAATAGTCATCTTGACAACCTTTGTACAAGTAATTGTCTCATCCCTTTTTCCTATATCCGGATTGGACACGAGACATACAAGTCACACTCGTATATCCAATCCATAGTTTCTCGATCCATGGGAATAGCCTTATTCGTGCAAATAACATCAATATCCCATATTGATTTATTTGAGTCTGGCCAGACATTCTATAAGCACTATCCCTCGAGTGGCCTAGGATATTTGCTCCCGTTATGTGGGAGGGACAAATTCTATCTACGTCCACTACGATCTCTAAGCTTTCTTCTTATTGTATCTAGTACACGCCTTTATAACTACCCAGTTACGGTGTAGCGTTTAACGCTACCAAGATCACAATAATCCACAACTAGAATATCTAGTGACTTCAAGTCTAAGGATGACAATACCATTGCACCGCGAGAAGCGCTTGTGACTCAACATAACGTGTATGTAGCCTTTTCGGAGATGAGTCAATCCAGTGCAAACATTCCCTAATGCACACCTATGTGTTGGATCGGGATATCTCCATATCAATCCAACCCCATACTAGTCTATAGATGATTGTCCTATTTAATCATTATAACTGACTAGGGTTATTTAAGAATATATCCCTTATATTCTAAGGACTTCATTCATGTTAACATATCTCCATATCGATAACATAATGAATCGTAAATCCATAAATGTCACAATTAATTGATTGCCTCTAGGGCACAATTCCAACAGTCTCCCACTTGCACTAGAGTCAATCTCCTGCATCATATGCCTATTGATCTAGCACGGCCTTCCACGCTTACGCTGCGTAGAGGCGAGACATCCGCTGGCGCTTTGCAAATATTCAAATCTCCTCTATCAACAATTTGATTGAGATTGAATATTCTGAGTAAGTGCATCTCATGCAGTAATTTACTCAGTCCTCTATGTTAGGATCAGTGACTGAATCTTGCCTGGAACCTTTCCAGCTCACAGTCGCTCCCACTAGGGCAGAACATTAATTTATTGCCTCTAGGGCACAATTCCAACAAACGCGACAATCGATAACCAAAAGTAGATTATTAACTATTAAGTTTACATTTCGGTTAAAGTACATAACAAAATTTCAATAATAGGTACAATTTAAAACAAATCGTGTGGGATCTACTAAGTGATCTGACTTAAGCTAAACTTCTTCGTCCCGATCCGCGTTCCCATTCCCCAAACTTGATTGACGACCTGCGGTTTTAAAATGGCAAAAGCCGACGTAGTTTTGAAGAAAATGATCAGTAAAAACTGAGTAAATACATACTACGACATGTAAAGCAACGAGTGGCACGAAAGCATGAGTTGAAACAAATCAGAAGATTTAAACAGTAAAACTATCATGTTGGAGAATTTGGAACAACTGAAAGTAACCGAGTAATAAAAACCTCTCAATTTAATAACATTGAGAAACCACGAGTAGTTGGTAATATATCCAGAGTAAACAAGTCCATTTAAGAGAATAACTTAGTTCACGAGTATCCAAAGTATTCCAAGTCATTTCAATTTATTAGGGCAATCCTGAGCCACAAACAACATCAATAGAGTAATCAAACTTTCTTTCAATTCCAATTTAACCGTTAAGTTTAGCTGAGGCATGTCCAGAGCCACCAGCAGGATCGATGTAGACAGAGAGATCACGAAATAATCACTAAGGGTTCCTTCTAGGGTCTATTAAACCCTATTTCACCCGAGCGTTAAGGGAGCCCATTCGTCAACCCCGCTCATAACATTAGCTAAAAGGCCTTAAGTGTCGACACCCCTATACCGTAGTGACCCTTACAAGTATAAGTAGCACTCTATAGCTCTATAAACCCCTTGGCCTCAATATCATGATACATTTTGGCTCATCGGGGGCGGATTTGTGAACATTAACGTTCTATCCAATAATAAGAAGCATTGCTTCAATGGTCTTAGCCATAAGAAAATGGAGGATCGCTTGATGCCTCCCATTAATAACAGTACTCTGTACATCGTCCTAAGTCTATTAGAGGTATTTTGTTTCTTCTCTTTCACATAACCAGAATCAGAATATCAAAATTTCGCAAGTAATTTCCGAGAGTTGTCAAAGGAGATGGATAAAATAGTTTAACAACATTCGAGTGGAAAACATGCATTCTCATACTATTTCATATCACAAACATTCATTTGAAACATCAAACACAAACGCACATTTTGATATAAAAAGGCCGTACATATGTACTTACCACTGAGATGAAGCACAATTAAAAGCAAGAAACTAAGCCTAGCACTCCGACGACAACCGCTCTCTCCTACGAGGTCGATGTCTACATTCACACGTATGACATACTCATTAATAACCAATTTACACATTTATAATAGAATGCAAACCTACATGTCACATAGTCCTAAATGTCACTAGTGCACATATAATGATGTTCAATTATAAAAATAAGTCCAACAAAACACCTAGAAGTTCAAAAATTCAAGTTTTCTGAAAAATGTGAAACTACAATTCTGGTCAGAATTGTAGCTCTGACTTTGGAGCCATATTTACCATATCATATCATCTCCTAAAATCTTGAAATTAATGTATGATGAACCTATATGTGTCTAGATTCAGAAACATCAAGAAAATCATGCATAACTATTATAAAACTCAAGTTACAAAAATAACAAACACTGCTATGCAGAGACAAGTTTGGAAGAAAGTTTCTTTGAAGAACAATTACTACTACTTGGAGAATAGGAAAAATGCCCATATTCTCCAGAATGAATCCCTTATGTGTCTAGTTTCATCACAAGAAAGATTTGGTGCCATAAGTTTCTGGAAATGAGATTTTTAACAAAAATGGTAAAACTTGTCCAAAAACAGAGTTTCAGAAAACTTGCAACTTAGAATGAGCATATCTCCCTAACCAAAAAGGATATGGAGTTGAATTTTCTTTCAAAATGACTCTCTATGAGTCTAGTTTCAGAATATTAAATATTTAAAAATTCTACAGAGACAAAATTTAGAGATAATATACGTTTTTCACAAACTGGCCAGATTGTAAAAATGTGCAATTTTCACCTAGAGCACTTAAAACACGATCAAATCAATTATATGACATATGCAACTTATAGAGACTTGATTTTCACCCAAATTACATCATTTTAGGCATTAATTAAGACTTTTACATGATCTTGACACAAATGATCAAAATTTTCTTGACATGCAAGTGCAACTACCGAGATTTTTACAAAGTGCATATGTGTTTTAGTGTGAGTTTCATGAAATAGTCAAAATTTTGGAGTCAATCACATGATCTAACCATGAAAATGAAGAATCAAGCTTGGAGATGAAGTAAACTAAGATGAAATTTCATCAACCAAAGCAAAAGATGGACATGCATGAATGAATTCAAGACTAGAAGAAAGTTTACCCAAAGATTCAAGAAATGGTGGAGGAAAAGAGTGAAATTGACCTTCAATCCTTGAGAAGAATGATGAAATAACTCCCCTGCATGATCATACTATGCTTGGACTAAAGTTTTTCATGTTTTGGAGGCTTGAAAATGAAGATTTGATGGTGTTTTGTGAAGGTCAACACCCAAAAACGGGAATGGAGATATTGAGAGAGAGAAGAAAGCATGTATGGGTGTTATTGAAGAGAAAATCATATGAATAATTGCGGGAGAAAGAGATAGGAAGTTGTGGTGATGAATGGGATGAGTGATGGTGAGTTGGTGTAAGTATAAGAGTGTGTACATGTGTAGATTTTCATAAGTAGTGTTATTTTAATAGGAGTAGAAATAAGAATGAATTATTTTATTGGTGTTGACCAAAGTGATGGAGGGGGTAGTTGGCTGTAATTAGAACAAAAATTAGAGGAGTTGTGGATGGGGCTAAAGAATTGATAGCCAAAATTAAGGGGTAAAAGAAATGCAATTAAAAAGTCTCCCAACACCATAGTTGGGGTAGGAATTGGATTACCAAGAGAATGAGGGTTGACATGCAAATATAAGAAATTTAAGATAACTACAAAATTTCATGAGAAGTGCCAAAAATTGAGGGGTGAAAATATAAATTCTAATTAATAGCTAACCCATAAAAGTCAATTTTCATAAATTACAAAATTGCCAAATAATTTCAAATAATCCACTTTGTAAATAAATGTCAAAATCTATTTTTTTTCCAGAAAATTACAAGTATCTCCCACGTATACAAAATGAGTTTCCTATCGTATTATCCAAGTTTTCAAAACTACAAAATAAGCCCAAAATAGAAAATATATATCATCATAGATGTCAAATGACATAATTATATTTTAAAACTAAGAAGAAGTCAAGGACAATTTGAAATGTAAATTTTTTTAAAATTCTCAAATATTTTTCGAAATTACTAAATAACCCCAACTAAAATACGGGGTATTGCAGTTGAGATGGAGTGGTGGTGGCTGATGGGTGCAGGGGAAGGTGATGATGTGCATTTATAGGGGGAGGTTACTTGGAGAGGTGATGTTGGTGAGGGCGGTGATGAGAGTGGCGGTGATGGTGAGGGCGGTGAGCGAGTTCCGTGGGCGTGAAGAAGAAGGAAGAAGAAAGAAAAAAAAGCTGTGAAGAAAAAATTGGGTTTTAATTTATTTAAATAAATTGTTAATAGAGAATGATAGGGTGTGGTGGGTGTATAGGCTTACGCGGTGGTCGTTATCGCGGAAATGTCTAGAAAAATAAAAATAATCACGCAAAAAATAAAGTTCTCACCCTAGTTCTCATCTACTAAAATCCCCGAAAAACAACCGAATCACCACTCGCAACCCAAAATTTAATTATCACGTCTAAAATTACTAAATTGCCCTTTTGTTAAATACGGAGTATCACAGGGTCCCCCCCCCCCCCCCCCTTAGAATAAGCTTCGTCCTCGAAGCTGGTCAGGTTCCTAAAGTCTCAATGGTTTCCTAAATGAGATGCACATGGATTAAGATCAGAATACTTACCTTCCTTGTTGTTTATTGCTCGTGCCTCTGTTTCACTCATCACAAAGATATGTCCAGGCTGCCTCTGGTTGTTTCCCTGAGCTGCATTCCCACCATTCCTGTTTCAATTGTTTCCAGCATCATTGTTTCTGTTGTTAGCTGCATTCCTGTTGTGTCCTCCATTCCTGTTTCCGTCTCCATTTTTATTATTGCGTAACTGATTCCCTCCGTTTTGATTGTTCTGTCGGTAAATGTTCCCGTTCTGATTCTGACGTTCTCCTTGGCCGTTCAGCCCTTGCTCATTTTCGGCTGCCATCCTCCTTCTGCAATCTTGAGCTATGTGGCCTTTGATACCACAGAACCTACAAGTCAAGGCGCCGCCTTCACAAGTGTACCCCCGATGATTGTGGCCACACCTCTTGCAGTTAAAGTTGCGTTGCTGGTTTTGATTTTCCCTATTTCCCCAGTTTTTATTTCCTCCTCCATTTCCAGTCCTGAATCTCTTGTCAGATCCTTGATTGTTGTTTCCTCCTTGGCGAGAGCTTCCACTTCCTTGGCCTTCCACCTTTCTTTTCCCCAATTGCTGAGTTATTGCCTGATCGACTCTCCAGATATTTGCGGCTACCCTATAGGCCTCTGATAAGGTACTGTAGGTCCTTGTGAGCATGGTCCTCTGGATTTCAAGCCTCAGACCTCCTATGAAGCGAGTCACCATGCGCCCTTCAGTAGGCACTGTGTCTTCTGCAAACCGGGTTAGCTCCACGAACTTGTCATAGTAGTCTGTTACAGAGTTGTTGCCTTGCTTTAGCGAGATGAATTCCTGGTACTTCTCCTCCTTGACATGCTCCGGATAAAAGTCAATTCTCATCGCCGTTTTCAGTGCCTCCCAGTTGAAGTTCTCTTGTTCCATGAACCTTGCTCGGTTGGCAGTCCAACAATTGTCAGCTTTTCCTTTAAAGTAGAACGCCGCTTCGTTAACCTTGCGGGTTTCTGGGCAGTCCATAGCATGGAAAATTTTGTCGGAGTCCCTGATCCAGTTCTCCAGTAGCAAAGGATCTTCTTTTCCATAAAAGAGACTCGGGTTTCGTTGTTCTATCTTATTAGACCAATCAGGTTCTCGTTCAACAACAACGTTGGTGTTGTGGTTCTGGTTGTTGTTGTTCATAGCCTGGACGAACTGACCCATGTGGTTGATCAGTTGAGCCACCTGTGGGTGTAATGCTTCTTCTGCTTCCATTGTTGCTTCCAAAGACATATCGGGTGCTTCTGCTGATTACGTACCCTAAACGATATCTTATCGTAACACACGTGCTAACACAGGTAACATGTCACAACCAGTAAGTACACAATATCATCCATTCACATCACATAGCATGTCGAGATACACAGAGAAGCGTCGAAAAGACAGCCATATGTCTGAAACAACACTAGAGCCATAACAGGATGATGTCAGATAAGAAGTAGCAACTGATCATGCAAAGAGAAATTAAACAATAACTCCCCGAATACCCGGCTTTTCTGTATTTTATCTTGCCCTATGTTCATTTTAAGTTACCCTACAGGTTTTATTCCCTTTAGTGGAAAGAACTGCTCTGATACCACCTGCAACAACCCCCTTATCCGGCTCAGGACAGAACCGGGTGGGCGATGCTTAATAGAAGTGGCGGAGATCAAAAGAAATATAATCCACAAACAAAACTTATTATATTAAACATTAAACAAAGTGTCTTATACAAAAGGTGCTTATTATTACACAATAACTTAACAACACCAGAAACTAAATGTGACATTATCAGTCTAGGTGAGTCTCGCGCCCCTTCTATTCCTTAAATTCCAGCTCCTAGACTTGCGGTGGGAAGAAAACAACAGGATTCGCAGTTTTTAAAGTCAGCAATAAATACTGAGCAAGCTACACCTTAGCATGTAAAACAGGAAAGATAATATAAACTGCTGGACACAAGTTGAATATAGTGAAAGTGACAGAGTATGAGTGAAAACAGTTTCATAGTTCGCAACGATATAAACAGAAATGTAAATCAATAATCCAAGTGTTAACCGAATATAATAATGTCGACAAAGGGCCTCCCAATAGTAATAAAGCCTGCCAGGCAGTCGAATCATCGCGTATTCACTTCACAGTACCCGGGTAGACCAGTGACCACATCAGGCATTCTAGACCTTAAGTGTTGCAACACCCTCCTAAGAGCGTCAATCAAAGGAGTGGTATCTAGAAGCAGTACTCCAGCCTACGGCGAAAGGAGTCAGGGTGCACGTAGTGCCATATCTTTAGGGACAAAGCCCAGGGAATCATCACCCGTACGTAATAAGTAAAACAAGTGGTTCTGGTACATGCGATATTCTTTCCACTTTGCATTATTAACGGATTATTATTTAACGCGTGAGAGTTATCAATAACAGTAGCCAACAGTTCATATATTTGACAAGTGTAAACAAAATAACAATTATACTTTGATACAGAAAATAGAAATCGCAATCGACACGAAAAGAGCTAGGCACACTAGGCTAAGCATGTAAACTCACCTTATTTGACTTGGCAGTTAGTACGTAGGATGATCGATGAAGCCGATGTCCACGAATCCGTCTCCTACAATTCACAAATATTTAATTATACGATGCTACTTCTAAGTAAACAGCTGCATGAGTGTGTTAATCTAGGTCGGATCTAAGTTTGCCACAATAACCCCAACGAATTTTCGTTTCCAATTATATTCTTATTTTTATACAGAAATATTTTAGAAATAAATTTAACATTAAATAATTAAAGCAAAACTTGTAAATATTTATCAAAGCGGACAAGTAACATTTAAAGATTATTTCTAAAATAAAACTATTTCATTTGCTAATAATTTTATTGATAAAAATATTTAGTATAAATAATTGAAACTTACGACTTGTTTAAATAACTAGAGTGACAATTTATTAGAATAAATTATCTCAAATATACATATTATTATTATGACTCGTTTTTGAAGAAAAGATTATTATTTCTTATTGCTAAAACACATTTTTATTAACAAAACATTTATTTTACTTTTTATTTACCTATAATGTGGTTAATAGCAAATAGCCAAATAATAATAATGTCATATACTATAGCATCCCCTTTAGATTTTGGCAAAACTACAAGAAGTACCCCTAAGCTTTTGTAAACAACTTACTTAAAAGACACTTAGCTCCCCCACGATGAACACTAACTTATCACCGATCAAGACACGAATCTAAGCCTCAAAAATGTAATTTTGACTACTGTAAACGAATTATAGGAAGATTTAGAAGTTACCCAAGCCAAGAAACGCGATAAATGGTCGAAGAACGCGAGGGGTCGAGTCGCCGAAGTTGCCGCCGGTGGCGGAGCTCGTCCCCGGCGTTAATGGCTTCTACAACTCCGGTTGCTGCTTCTATGAGTCTAATCGGACCTCCCTGAGTCTTTATTGACGGAGAGGAAGGCCTGGGTGGCCTTGGTTTGGCCGGACGAAACTTCCCGCCGGAAGTTATGGAGCTTCGCCGGCGTGGACTTCGCCAGCTACTGCTGCTGCTACTACTCTGCTTCTTATTTCTTCACTGCTGTGGTCTTAGCAGAGAGAGGAAGACCGAGAAGGAGACAGAGGTGGAGAAGGAGGAGGAGACGATGGTGGTGGTGGTGGAGGCTTCGGGTGGCTTTCCCGTCGGCGATAGCGGCGGTGGTGGCTGGCTACTTCCAACTCCGGCTGCTGCTGCTGTTTCCTTTGATTTTCAGAGGAAGAGAGGGGAATGGAGGGAGAGGCAAGACTCAGTGGTGTGGAGGTGATGGTGGTGTCGATGGTTGTTTAGCCGGAGGTGAGAGAGAGAGAGAGAGTTGAGATGGAGTGGTGGTGGCTGATGGGTGCAGGGGAAGGTGATGATGTGCTTTTATAGGGGGAGGTTACTTGGAGAGGTGATGTTGGTGAGGGCGGTGATGAGAGTGGCGGTGATGGTGAGGGCGGTGAGGGAGTTCAGTGGGCGTGAAGAAGAAGGAAGAAGAAAGAAAAAAAAGCTGTGAAGAAAAAATTGGGTTTTAATTTATTTAAATAAATAGTTAATAGAGAATGATAGGGTGTGGTGGGTGTATAGGCTTACGCGGTGGTCGTTATCGCGGAAATGTCTAGAAAATAAAAATAATCACGCAACAAATAAAGTTCTCACCCTAGTTCTCATCTACTAAAATTCCCGAAAAATAACCGAATCACCACTCGCAACCCAAAATTTAATTATCACGTCTAGAATTACTAAATTGCCCTTTTGTTAAATACGGAGTATTACAGGGTCGACCCGTTTGTGACCCGTTGCGGGTTCGTGTCGACCCATGCTCGCTAACTTCGTGTCATTTTTGAGTCTTGTCGTGTCGAATATTGCCAGCCCTATGTTTAACCGGTAGGACCAGTGATTCAACATGTGGAACCGCACAATTTTTATATATTTATATATTTTTATAAAAATATACTATAATGTTATTAAAATATAACCCGAAAGCCTAAAGTTGACAAGTATATTTGACAATTTACATAAAAAATAATATTATATAAATTATGTAAATATGTGATTTCAATGATCTTAAATCTCCAATTTTGATGGAAACAAAACACACACAATTTAAATATATATATATATATATATATATATATATATATATTGAACATTCAATGTAGTAGTTGGTGTGTGTATTTAGTACTACTTCTGTTTCTTCTCTTTCAATGGCGGTTGATTTTTTAACCCGTAATTGGGTCACTTTGATTCGGTGATTTGGATAGCAAAACAATATAATTTTTTGGCAATTTTTTATAGTATTGTAGAGTAAAGTTTACTCTACAAGATCATGCAAAGATTACCAAATTCGTGTATCGTTTGGTAATCAAATTACCGGATCAAAGTGAACAGTGAATAGTGTCAAGAAGTGAAGTAAGGTGAAAGAGAAGAAACAGAGGTAGTAGGTTTCAAGCACAATATTTCTCAATAACTAGAACAAACTTACCGCAATATAACACAAGCTTTGTTCTAAAGTTTGTGTAGTATTGTAATGTCAATACTCAACAATTTTTTTTAGTTTGAAAAAGAAATGGAAAAAGAAATGAACAAAGTTAAAGGAAAAGCAAGCTGACGGTGAGATAAATATTTAAGTGTGGACTTAACAAAGAAGTACCTAGATCCTAGTGAAAAATTATTGAGTTGCGTCAGATGTCGTGGGTCAACTAGGGTCATATTCGTGTCAAGATCTATTCATGGTAAATCCGAACCCGACCCATATATTAACGTGTCTACTACTAGCAACTATAACCCAACATATATAATAAACAGGTTATTCGCCGTGTAACCCGTTTATTTCACACAATCACAAAACGATTACTGCGTAATGTAAGATACATGTACATTTAATACGAGTACACAAATAAAAACATGTGAATACAATATAAACAATAAAAAATTAAATTTAAGATCCAATTAAACATTCCAACATATTTTAATTTTTACAAAATATGCAAAATCATACATCAAGTTAATAAAAATATTATTTCCAAAATAAAAATAATAAAGTATTAATTGCATTGTTCATCGAGTTCTAAATAAATGAAATTCCCGAAATAAAATTGAATGAAAAGAACTTAGTAGTATTTCAGATGATAGCTTCAAGCCTTCACCACATTCCATGTAAAAGCGTCGTGTTCAATCGTGTCCACTTGTTTACGACCCAAACCTATATGACTAAACCCGAATCCTATAACTTCGTGTCGTGTTCGTGTCGGGTAGTCGTGTCAGTACCCATTTTGCCGGCCCTAGGGTCAATCCCTGGGAGCATCAACAATTTGACTATTTCGAAAAATATAAAAAATTTTTGGTTTTCACTGCCCTGTTCGTCGATTGGGCCTTAAACCAACCAATTTTGACTGCTTTTTGCACCTCGGTTCGATTACCGAATCCGGCCTCTGACAAGTTAACTGTTGGTCCAATCGGATTATTAAAAATTTCGTCGACTCTATAATTTCATCTAATGAAAGGGATGTACATACATACACAATTTAATAAAATTGATAAGAAATAATTGATAGGCGATTTAGATAAGAGTAAATTCTAGAAAAGCTATTTAAAACTTGTGTAAGCATCAAATTTACTTGTGTAATTATCAGCTCCCTTTTTTTCATTTCAAAAAGTTATCAACTCCCTACTAAATATATGAAAGTGTTCAAATCAAGTACTTCCTCATTTTCGTCAGAAAGTACCCATTTGACCCAGTGATTTAGATAGCAAAACGATACAATTTTCTGATAATTTTTCACTGTGTTGTAGAGTACCATGAAAAAATTGTCAAATTATTGCATCCTTTTGCTAATCAAATTACGTGGTCAAAGTGACCCAATGAATTGTGGTAAAAGTAAAACGAATACTTTCCGGCGACACAGAGGAAGTACGTGGTAAGTAAATAATGTTCTCTGTAAGTCTTTATCTCAAGTTGGACACGTCTCACGAGAGTATAACTAATTCTTTTAAAAAGAAAACTTAGTGACTCAAGTTCGACACGTCTTACCTTCAAGAATTCTATTGTTTCCGTTTATAACTCGACAAACTCCTATATATACCTGTTAATGCTAGGGTTTTCCAACAACAAACATAGAACGACGCTGATCCTATGTCTATCAACTCTCATTTCTTTCAAGACACTGGTCGTGTGGAATGTTCTTGTAATCATGCTTTCGTATTTCTACAACTCGTGATCTGTAAGTGAATTGTTATTGTTCATCCGTTCTCTAAACATTCGAGTGAAGTAAGATGTATATTTACTCTTTTTTGTTCCTAGTAAATTGCATCGATAGTATTCAAATTAATCGTTAGACATTCCAGTAAATATTCAAGTCGTTTTAATTAACTTTATTAAAAAACTCGTTGAATATGCAGCTACAATTCTACATATCCTAACGGATCTCAAGTACATTTCAACATCTTTTTTTTTGACAAATAAAGAGAATAATTTTAGCGAGAATCACATATAACCTTAAAGTGTTTCTGCAAGATCAAAGAGTGGACAAGATTCGATGCTGAAAAATCTCTTAATATTTCATAAAAACTTATAAACCATTTGACTTTGTCTGAATTACTCATTTAGACTTTAACGCATCAAGTTTGATCATCTCGATTGATTTGTTTGTGAAAGAATTACTTATCTTGTTTTACCAATGCCTTTTTTTTACCTCTTTTGATTTTGCAGATGCATATAGATTATTTAAAAGATTAATAAAATTGTTAGAACAGAGACAAGATCGTTGTTCATGTCATTTCATAGAAACCTCGCCTTACATATATGCAGGTATGTTTTAACACAATTCTAATTTTCCTTAAGAAAAATTGTGTCAATAACTTTTTCTATCGGCTCTTTTTGTAGATTCACATTCTCAATCAATTATGTTTAACCTAAGTAAATAAATAATAGTTGTTCTTCGTTTACTTGTTTCTTTATTACATTTCGTATACATGTTCATTCTACGCAATGTATCTTCTTCACACAAAAAGTGTATATATAAAAAAAATAAAAAATATAATCTTTTTAAATTGTTACTTTTTATTTTCTGCGTTAGCGAGACAAACGGTCACGCGAATCCTGGCCGTCCCGAGGTGACTGGAGCATGGATCGAACACATGACCCAATTTCCAATAAATTCAAACTTATCCATGAAATTAACAGGTCTACAATTTTCTTTTTATCAAATCTACTAATTAAATGGTTATTACATCTGTCACAACATAATTATGTAGAATCAAATAAAGAAAGAGTTTGGTTAGAAATAGTACAAAGAAGGAGTGCACAACTGTAAAGACTGCATTAAATAATTTATTTTATCCCACCATTTGAAAGCTTTCTAAAAATACAGATTTTATTCTAATACGCGAACATCTTTCATTTTCAATAAATTAAATACTTAGTAAAAATACATGAAGCCAAATAAAGAAGGTCACTTATTGCAAAATAAAAAAAATAAAACACGAAGGAGATTACAGTCAGGAGACAAATAATTAAATCATTTCAGTTTAAAATAATAATGATAAAAGTAATCATACCAATAAATAAAGAGTCATAATATTAAAATAATACCAAAATCCCCAATTTCCAATTTCAGTTTACAGAGATTTCCTTCGCTTCGTCGTTGTTTACTCCTCCTGCATGTCGAAGACCTCTTCTCTCTCTCTCTGTAATTGGAAACTATGCGAACCAGTAAAGGAAACTCATAAATGAACAACATCTGGGTATGTAATACACATTGTTGTGTGTATTATATATACTGCTACTACTACCACTCGATGTTTAGCAAAAAGGAGGACGCTTTGCTGAAGGAGGAGCTCCTTGCAAAATTTGTCTGCTCTTATTCTGAACAGACGTGACATCCGTTGAATCAGACCGAAGAAACCCCTAGCTAGCTTCACTCCAGGTGATTTCTTGCCAAACCCAGCTCATAGGATTTGATTTTTTGGGTTTATTTGTGAAAGAGTGTTAGTGAAGGTTAGATGATCCGCAGCAAGAGAGCTTTGCGGAGCCCTATTATCCTTATTTGGCCCCACCTAACTTCTTAAATATTACAAAACTGCCATGTTGCACCTAGCAAGTAAAGTATTCCCGAAGCCCTCTACGACTATTTGATTACAAAACATTTCATTTATTCATTTGTGGGTAAAACAATGTCAAGGAAATTAAAATATTGTGTTGTCTTCCCCTCAAAAAAATATTTTATGTTGTCTTGTTCGCTATTTGTAATTTCCCATATTTTTGTTGGTTTTTTGGTTGTAATTTTTGATTTTTTTACTTTGATTATTTTTTGCTTTTTTGGTTGTTACAACATAATAGGAGAAGCAAGAAAAAATTGTAACATAACATATTTCTTCCCTGATGTTGGATTGTTCAAGTGAACAAAACAAAATTGGTTGTTTGAAAACAATAGAAGGAGGAAGCAAAAAATTAAACACAAATGAACAACACAAAACAGAGCATCCAAAGCCCTTTTGTATGGAAAGTTGGCGGAGAAGGAGGAATCCGGGCTTGCCTCCGAGCATGACGAAGCCCGCCCGGAAGCACAATTAGGCTTCGCGAAGCCCCGACCCTACGCGAAGCCCTCTTGATGGGCAGCCTAAACTCACTAATCACCGTGCTTCGCCAAGCCAAGCACCCTTGCTGGAGATGGCCTTAGGGAGGATTTTGATTCCTTCGGAATATTCTGATTTATTTATAGTGAAGGTTAAGCGGACAAAAACGTAGAATTTTTGGACTTGCCAGACCCCGGTTTTGAATTATATTTGAAAACTTTTGAAAAAAAATAAATCTGAAATACTATCTTAAGGAAATGCATGAGAAATTAGGGAAAACACCTGTTTTTTTTATCTTGAAAGACATCTTTGTGATACTAGATGCTAATGTAGAATGATTTTGTAACAAGGATTTGGGTTAAGAGTTTGATGATTCATTTTTGCAATGTTATCCAGTAGAGGACATCTCCAACCCATTCGGTTTACCCCCTCCCCTTACCTCCCCCACGGCCCCAACATTTTTACCATCCCCCTCCCCCATGGGCCCATCATTTTCCCCTTCCCCCAAACTACTAGTAGTACTCTTCTCCAACCCACACACACACCAACGGGGTTGGACTTGAATCATATTTTTATACGGTTTTCCCCATCACCCTTCCCCGGACCCCCATGGGGTTGGACATACCCTTAGGCTTACCGCTGATCTAGTACTCCTTGATTGAGAGTGTTCTTTATTTCATGCAGATATTATCTCTTACTCCTTGAGTTCATGATTCCATCAAGAGACATACATATTCATATGTATAATCACTTTAATGTTCTTGTCTTGTAGCTAACGCGAACATGGAAAAATTAGTTCACCAAGGGGCTGTTAGCTGCAAAAGCTCAGCAGTTAGGAAGGCTGAAACTGATCTCAGGTAATTCAACATGCTACTCTGCGGCTTAATTATCTGGTTTCTCGACATATTACAAATTGAGTTTGGTTAATGTTTTTTAACTGTGCAAATTATCTGTAACACAGGCACGAATATGCCCTGCGTGAGGAAGCCAAAAGAGAGCTGAAATATCTGCTTAAGGTATTGCATATCAAGTAATTTCTTTATTTACTTTTCGTTTTCATATCATGGATATGGTTTTAGGCTATTGAGTTGTTCTTATCATCAGGGTGGAAACCCTTTGGACTTCAGACGAGGAAACACGGCTTCTGAGCTGGAAGGTTGCTCTCAAGTCCCTCCAAAATTGACAGATAGGGCACTTGATGATTCCATTCTTCATGAAAGCCGCAATATACAGGTCCCTTTTTTTATACTTATTGTGCTTTTTTTTTTTTTTTTTCCTCTCAATTGTTTGGGGGAATTATGTTGCTACTTTCATCACTGAGACCTATGGTGTGACATTATCTATCAACAGGCTAAGCGGAGACGGCTCGATGAGATTCACGGCGCCGCTGTGCCCTTGGAGAATCGTAGGAAGTCTCACTGGGATTTCGTACTTGAAGAAATGGCGTGGCTGGCAAATGATTTTGCTCAGGTTAGATTTTTGTTACCAAACTCATAGTTGCTTATATTTGTGAGATGGCATGACATATTTGAGTAAATTTATTAGTTATAACTATAAATGTAATAAAATTATGTTTCAAAACAATGTCCTTAATATAAAAAAAAAATACAACAAAAAAATGTACTCAGTCCCTGAATTAAACTTTACAGAAAGTTGGTCAAGTGCTTGCATAGTAGTATGCTTATATTTGTGGGCCTTTTCCAGTTAGCAATAATACTGTTTATAATTATAAGTTTTCCTCATCTAACAGGAGCGTCGTTGGAAGATATCTGCTGCTGCGCTGGTGTGCCATCAAATTGCTGGTAAAGTCCGTCCGAGCATAACAGAGGTACGGATGCAATGCTTCATATTTTTTTTCTACTTCGTTTTCTAGTTCACACTGATGAATATTGTGAAGAAGAAATTTTGTGCCTTTGTGTTCTGTTTTTCCTTTTCTTATGATTTGGTACGTGAACTTCTATTGCTGCAGGAAAACCTCTTTTACGTGCTATCCCCTGGTGCAATGGGAAAATACAGAAGATCTGTAGAACTCACAGTAAGTGTTTTGCTCCTTAGTGTTATCTTGTGTGTGTGTGCGTGCGCGTGTTGAATAATGAAACAGGTTATTTTACAAAATATAACAGCTTTCAGCTTTGTTCATGTATAATGAATAAGAACCTTTGTTTCCACTCTTAATAGACTACTTGCAATTTAGTCTTGAATTTCCATTTCCAGTCAATTCATGAACAGAGTTTAGCCTGAAGTGTGTTTGGAATACCAAATAGGATGAGCACTCTTTTCACAAACTGAGAAATTTCTGTGGAAAACCATATCCAATAAATTTTACTACCACTCAAGAAGCCCAAATGGTGATCGTATAGATGTTTAGACTTTATAGATTCTATCTGACAAGAAATACCAGTTAACCAATAATATATAGATGATTTTCCTACTTTATCAATGTTTCTTTTTTCCATACTTGATGTAATTGATTGGTAAATTAAATGATGCTCATTATTCCGGTTCCCCGTGTGCTTTAAAACGTAGAGGGAAGATTCCAGAAAGAGAGGGAGAAGTTTCCCAGTTAATGCTGGCGGCAATAGCGGTAATCTCCTTCGATTACTCACTAAATGTTATTAGCAGATATGCTTTGCATTTTATCACCAAATGAAATGCGTAACATATATTTATCATCGCCTCTCCTGATTGTGCTCTTTTTTATTTCTTTTCCAAAGGTCTTATTAGGATCGCAAGGCACTTTGGTGGCAACCAAGGGAAGAAGGCGAAATCATTGAAGGTATTTTTGTTTTGGTATTACTGATTGTCGTGGAGATTTGACATTTTCAGCCTTGTAGAACTAATGGTTTCAATACAATAGCTCCTTGTAGCCCTTGTACATGACTTGGGTCCGAATTGGGAGCTCATCAGTGATACTATCAATAGTTCTTTGCAATTCAAGGTAAATATCTTTTTTGGTAGTTATTTACTTTTAAGTGTCTTCATAATACGTGCAGGGCGAGCGCTATAGCAATGTTTATTTAAGTTTTTGTATTCCTATGTGTTTCATTACTCTCCTCTTTGGCAGTGTATGTTCCGGACGCCAAATGAATGCAAAGAGCAGTACAGAAGATTGATAGATAATTCTTCTGGTGATGGGGGTGAAAGTTCCGGATCTTCTCAACTATATACTGCCCCTTTACTTGGAGTTCCTAAGGTACAAACTTTTCCTTGTCAAGTCAAGCTAGATATATTGCTGGTCTTACTTTAGCGGAAGATATGTTTACCTTTGAGTTTAATTGTTTTGTTGATACCTTTTCAGGGCAATGCGAGGCTTCTTCAGGAGACGAAAGAAGAATGTACTCTCAAATCTCATTTTGAGAAAATTGTATTGGTATCACAGAAGTCGCAAATCAAGATGAGAAAGGTGAATATATCTTGGGTAGATAAAATATAAATACGTGTCGGTGCTGCAAATTTCTTTTTCTTTTTAGAATAGAGCATGCTTCCTCTTTGCATATTATATTAGCTAGTTTAGAATTGCGCAACCTAACAAAACATGGATTATTTTGCGAAACTTGAAGAGAATGCAAGGTGTTGCTGGATCTCATTGCTGCTTACTTTTCAAACTTGTTATCTTAAAGATAATAACAATAATTCTTGATACATTGTTCATGCTGATGTGCTTACTTCCTTGTTAAAGATCAATGGTGGGGATAAGAAATTAATTCAGCCACACCCTTCTCATGCACATACTCTTTCCCAAGTTTGTCCAAGAGGTCATCCGCTCACGTAAGTTTCAGCTTGTACACACCCTCCTATTTGTCTGTTTTGCATAATATTTGTCATGCTAACCCCTGCTAACCCCTCTGTTCTGATTGTTTAATGAAGGCCACTTGATCTGTGTGATGCCAAAGCTCCTGAATTCCATTCATTTGGATGCCAAAGCTTTCCCTGTGGTGGCTCAGCAACTTCTGAGCATTATCATCATGCCTTTATTAGGTAATAATATTCACTGTTTCTGTTAGATTTTGGTGATTCAAACCTAGCATAGAAAATTAACTTGGTCCAAGGCGGCTTGGAATTGTTTCCTTGTTCGTCTTGTAATTGTTTCCTTGTTCGTTTTGGAACTGTTTCCTAGTTCGTTTTGGCAACGTTTGGACGTTGCTTTGGGCACAAGTCACTAGTTTATGCCTATATATGGGTGTAGGACTCTTCTATTGACATGTGTGGTGTGTCTTGGATTGTAATTGACTCTCTTATCAATAAATTGGTTCGTTTTGGCCGTGGATGTAGCTAGCCTAAAAACTAGTGAACCATGTTATATTGTTGTGTTGCTCTTCATCTTCTTCTTCATCTAATCACTCTTCTTGGTTCCCCAACAACTGGGCATCGTGCTTCCGCGTGCGTACTCTAACAAGTGGTATCAGAGCCAGGTTGTTGGGTTGGGTTTGTTGGGGAAACTATTGGGGAAACTATTGAGTTCCTTGTTGTGGGAGCTATCGGGTTTCTTATTGAGGGAACAATCAGGTTCCTTATTGTGGGAGCTATCGGGTTCTTTGCCATGGAGCATCGGGCGCGCATTCTAGCGCGAATTTGGAGGTTCACCTGCAATTGGCGTTCCGGTACAATCGGGCTTCCAACATGGAGCATTGGGTCTGTGGTTCTAAATTGGGCTCATCCGTTGCACGAACACGTAAGAGTTGGAGCATCGGCATGGAGCGATCTTGTTCGGGCCGCTAGGAGGATTCAAGTCAAGGTGGAGACGGCTCGGATCAACCAGCGGATTTGGCTCGTGGCATGGAGCAATTGATGTGTCTTATTGGCACGCAATTGATTGGTAGCGCGTTATTGGGCGCATATTGGATTGGTTACATGTTATTGGGCATGTATTGATTGGCGGCGTGTTATTGTGCACGCATTGATTGTTGGCACGTTATTGGGCGTGTCTTGATTGGCGTCTTGGTGCGGTACTTTGGCGACGCAACTGGCATGACTTGTTTGATAGGCACTTTTGTCACGAAGTGTCATTGGCGTGACGATTGGGGAGATGCATTGTGTCATGGTGCATTAGGGTGTGTTGATTGAGACACACAAGTCTATGCGTTTGTTGAGACGCAAAGACGCGCTTGTTGTGGCACATAGTGAATGTATTCCAATACCGCAAATTTGGGAATATATTCTATCGGTTGATTGGTTGATCGTTTCAATTTGGGTGGAGCGCTTCGAGTTTGATTATTGGAGGTGCAACCACAGTTGGCTTGTTCGTTGAAAAAGACGGATGGCAATCGGAGAAATGATTTGGTGAATTGGGTGGAGGCGTTCTTGATTGGGAGGCGCATTCACAATTGGATTGATGAGGAGCATTGAATTGGTTGCTAGGGTGTTTGAATCAAGGTGGAGATTTGTTAGATTTTGGTGATTCAAACCTAGCATAGAAAATTAACTTGGTCTAAGGAGGCTTGGAATTGTTTCCTTGTTCGTCTTGGAATTGTTTCCTTGTTCGTTTTGGAACTGTTTCCTAGTTCGTTTTGGCAACGTTTGGACGTTGCTTTGGGCACAAGTCACTAGTTTATGCCTATATATGGGTGTAGGACTCTTCTATTGACATGTGTGGTGTGTCTTGGATTGTAATTGGCTCTCTCATCAATAAATTGGTTAGTTTTGGCCGTGGATGTAGCTAGCCTAAAAACTAGTGAACCACGTTATATTGTTGTGTTGCTCTTCATCTTCTTCTTCGTCCCATCACTCTTCTCGGTCCCCAACAACTAGGCATCGTGCTTCCGCATCGTTTTCTAACAATTTCTTCATTCAGATTACCAATTTTCTTGACTGTCTAATTCTTATCTGTTTTTGGCTCTTAGGGATAACATGCCCATGTCTAGACCTGTTTTTGAAGAAGTTGTTGCACAAAACTGGGGGTGTGTGGATCCTCCTTCAGAAACTTCGGATGAGATGCATGCCGGTATGTTTTCTGCTACTCTTTTGTCTTCTCTCCAAGCTCTACCATTGACTTCCATTGGGTTTCAGAGGAACATGAAGTGATAATTGTTGAATCTAAAGCAGGCCTTTAGATGTCTAGAACCACTAGTCAGATCAGTTCGAATAATTTTATGTTCTACTCCTACAAAAACTGTTTCCGTAATAAATTAGGAAAAAAACTATTTCAGATACCTTTCAGATAGCCAATATTTCACTTATGAGTTCTGATTCATATGCTCAAAAAGTGGCCAATCCTCAGTAACATTAAACAGTTAAGCTTTCTACTCTTGTTCGTTGAGGAGAACTTGTTAACAGTTAATAACCTTTTTTATAGTTATAGGACTCTTATGTAAATAATTAGAGGACTAGTTGTATAATTTAGCATTGATTGGGCTGGTTGTCCGGACACGCGCCGCTCCACTTCTGGTTACTGTGTCTTCTATGGAGACAATCTTTTGAGTTGGTCGTCCAAGCGACAGGCCACGGTATCTCGTTCTAGTGCTGAGGCTGAGTATCGCGGTGTTGCTAACGCCGTCTCCGAACTCTGCTGGGTTCGGAATTTGCTTCTTCAGCTTCGTGTTGCCCCGCCTCGGGCCACCGTCGTGTATTGCGACAATGTGAGTGCTGTCTATCTCTCTGGTAATCCTGTTCAGCATCAGCGCACTAAGCATGTTGAGATTGATCTCCACTTCGTCCGTGAGAAGGTTCGTTTGGGTCAGCTTCGCGTGTTGCACATTCCAGCAGATTATCAGTACGCCGACATCTTCACCAAGGGTCTTCCTCGGCCCTTGTTCCAGCGCTTCCGTTCCAGTCTCAGTGTTGGCACGCCTACAGTTTTGCCTGCGGGGGAGTAATAGTTATAGGACTCTTATGTAAATAATTAGAGGACTAGTTGTATAATTTAGCATTGTATTTTACCTATTTAAGGGTGTAAATAATCAATGAAAAGTACAGAAGATTTCTCCAACTTTTATGGTATCAGAGCCTGGTTCACACACACGTGAATGGTCTAACAACCCACGTGCTCACCGCCAACCGCAGACAAAAGATCCACGTGTAGGACACAGAATGCCACACGTGAGGGGGCGTGTTGAGAAGTCCCACATCGGACATTCAAGAAGAAGAAATATAACTAATAAGTGTCATGGGCTACTCCCCTCATTGCCAATTGGTTTTGAGGTGGAACCCCATGGATTCTTACACTTTTTTCCTACCATGACTTTTTTTTTTTCCTCTAGGAAACTTCATACCCTTTAACTCTTTATATATGCTTATTCCTCTCCATGTTCCAGTGTTTCATGAATTTAGTGGTTGATCTCCCATGGTGAAAACTGAAACACTCCTTCGAGAATTTACGAGGTATAGATCATTATTTTCCCATATCTGCTTCGATTTGTTTGTTTGTTCTCTTGCATTTTTAAGCCTTTGGAAGTTGCTTCATAGGATACCAGGTGGTTCCTGCAAGCTTTTGCCAGAATCAGGGATTCGTGGGGAACACTGATGCCTCTTGGAAGAGTTGTCAGCTAAAGCATACACTGGCAAAAGTAGCAACATTCAAAGTGCTGAAATCAAGCATGAGCAAGTGAGACGAGAGACTTCAAACACGGACGGACCCTCTAAACCTAGGCCCAAACAAAGTCATCACCCACTATTTTCTCACGAAGGTAACTTTGATTCTCATCTATGAAGATGTCTGCCAACTTTTTACAGTGTGCAAAGTTGCAATTTGCTCACCCCATTTCACTGACAGGGCAAGGCATTGTGCTTCTTGCAGGCGAAGGTAGCAGCTATGTTTGTGTGTGTCTGTCACTGTCTGGGAATGGGTAGATGAGGAAAGTTACTGTTGCAGGATCTCTAATGTTATAATCGCACGACAATGATAGAGACATGGTAGTAGTTACATACTAGTATTCAGGAATCATCTTTGAGTCATTTTGAGTAATAAAAGTTCTGTCTGATATGTATGTATATGTAGATGCACACAATGATGTGGCTATGATCATGTACATATTGCGATAGCTAATGAAATTTTCTAAATTACCGCGATTCCTTCAAATTTCATTTTCATTGTGTCGACAAAGGAATCATTGTTAGTGTGTTTCTGCTGTGTTCAACTCACATGAGGTTGAAAAGATGAAATCATCCCAACCCTGACGAGTTTGATGAAACTGAGAGAGAGAGAGAGAGAGAGAGAGAGAGAGAGAGAGAGAGAGTACTTTGAAACGCCCCTCTGAACAATTTTGATGAGCTTTAAGGGCACCCCAATCCTCATGAAAATGTGAACAGTAATTCTTATTTGGTGCTGAACGAGGTGATGTGTAGACAAAGGACACCGGTGAACATGCTCTTGATATGAAATAAAGTGGCGGATGTTACTTTATATATTCCAAATCTTTGTATTTCTCTATATTTCACCTTACACTTCCTTTTTCCCAAGAGCAAAACTTCATTAACTAAGGGGTAAACTACATTTCTATCATTTTCTATGCTTTCTTTGAAACTTGAACTTTCCCTACCTAACATAAATCTTCAAACCTAACTACCTTAACAAGAAAATCTGCAGCACCATTTGCATTTCTTTGAATCCAACCTACTTTACCTCTCATAAGAGAGAGCGTAAGCTTGATATATTCAACAATTGTAGAGATCTCCCAACATTGCTTTAACACCTGCAACACAATCTGCCACAGTTTTGTTATCAGCTTCAAACCATACTTCTTGAAGTTGTAACATCTTTATCTTCCAAACTGCATGTCTCAAAGCCAGAGCTTCAGAAACTTCAATAGAATTGGCTTTCTCAAAAGCCCGCCATACTCAACCAGATTTCCATTACGGTCTTAGCACCCATCCAAGCCAAACATCACTAGACTCCTCACTCCAAGACATATCTACATTACACTTTAGCACATTTTGAGGAGGGGGCTTCCATATTTTTACTTGAGTTTTTTTAGCTTTTGGTAGATGAGGTTTGTCAACTGGATTGTTCAGAACTATGAGTTGAGCTAAACTTTGAAGATCAAGATTGCACTGGTGCATAACTTTCATACGATCTGGGTCTGTCCTTTGTAGTGGTACTCCTGTGAAACAGACTCAGTTCATTCCTGGTAAATCAAAAAAAAAAAAAAAAAATACTGCATGACGAGCTTGTGCCTTTTATTTCTCTTCTCCAGCAAATCAAAACACAACATGCCAATAATTCCACGTTGCTTACTTTTCTTTTATAAATTTCAAAAAGGAAATTGTATGTCACTGCATCAACTATTTTTTCCTCTAATTATCATATTTCGGGGAAGTCTGCATCAGCGGAATGATTCCATTTTATCTTGGAAAGCTTTTCAGATGATATGGAGCATATGATGTTGTTTATTCAAAGGTCTTCCACTAGTATTTGCTCATTAACATATCTTTGTATTCTAGCAGCATGTCTTGGAGACTGATTTCTACCAGTCTGTGTTCAGAGACTTCTTCTGCGCACTCCAAAGATTTCAAGTGAAACTTTCTGATGAATGCAACTCCAACTTTGTCTTCCTTCTCCGACATGCGAAAAATGGTGACAGTATCTTCAACCTGGAAGAACTGAGTGTAGAACTTTTTAACCATCTCCCAGGTGGGAATAGAGCTTGGCTCAAGGAGCTTGTACCATTTGTAAGTTATATGCCCTAAGGACTTGGGAAACTCTCACAAAAATTTTCCCACTTTGGGGCTTTGTGGCCTGCGGGATTAGGCATGTTATAAACCTCCATTGGGGCTTAAAATTCTCAAATATTTTTCGAAATTACTAAATAACCCCAACTAAAATACGGGGTATTACAGTTGAGATGGAGTGGTGGTGGCTGATGGGTGCAGGGGAAGGTGATGATGTGCATTTATAGGGGGAGGTTACTTGGAGAGGTGATGTTGGTGAGGGCGGTGATGAGAGTGGCGGTGACGGTGAGGGCGGTGAGCGTGTTCTGTGGGCGTGAAGAAGAAGGAAGAAGTAAGAAAAAAAAGCTTTGAAGAAAAATTTGGGTTTTAATTTATTTAAATAAATTGTTAATAGAGAATGATAGGGTGTGGTGGGTGTATAGGCTTACGCGGTGGTCGTTATCGCGGAAATGTCTAAAAAATAAAAATAATCACGCAAAAAATAAAGTTCTCACCCTAGTTCTCATCTACTAAAATCCCCGAAAAATAACCGAATCACTACTCGCAACCCAAAATTTAATTATCACGTCTAAAATTACTAAATTGCCCTTTTTTAAAATACGGAGTATTACAGGGTCCCCCCCTTAGAATAAGCTTCGTCTTCGAAGCTTGTCAGGTTCCTAAAGTCTCAATGGTTTCCTAAATGAGATGCACATGGATTAAGATCAGAATACTTACCTTCCTTGTTGTTTATTGCTCGTGCCTCTGTTTCACTCATCACAAAGATATGTCCAGGCTGCCTCTGGTTATTTCCCTGAGCTGCATTCCCACCATTCCTGTTTCAATTGTTTCGAGCATCATTGTTTCCGTTGTTAGAAGCATTCCTGTTGTGTCCTCCATTCCTGTTGCTGTCTCCATTTTTATTATTGCGTAACTGATTCCCTACGTTTTGATCGTTCTGTCGGTAAATGTTCCCGTTCTGATTCTGATGTTGTCCTTGTCCATTCAGCCCTTGCTCATTTTCGGCTGCCATCCTCCTTCTGCAATCCTGAGCTATGTGGCCTTTGATACCACAGAACCTACAAGTCAAGGCGACGCCTTCACAAGTGTACCCCCGATGATTGTGGCCACACCTCTTGCAGTTAAAGTTGCGTTGCTGGTTTTGATTTTCCCCATTTCCCCAGTTTTGATTTCCACCTCCATTTCCAGTCCTGAATCTCTTGTCAGATCCTTGATTGTTGTTTCCTCCTTGGCTAGAGCTTCCACTTCCTTGGCCTTCCACCTTTCTTTTCCCCAATTGCTGAGTTATTGCCTGATCGACTCTCCAGATATTTGCGGCTACCCTATAGGCCTCTGATAAGGTAGTGTAGGTCCTTGTGAGCATGGTCCTCTGGATTTCAAGCCTCAGACCTCCTATGAAGCGAGTCACCATGCGCCCTTCAGTAGGCACTGTGTCTTCTGCAAACCGGGTCAGCTCCACGAACTTGTCATAGTAGTCTGTTACAGAGTTGTTGCCTTGCTTTAGCGAGATGAATTCCTGGTACTTCTCCTCCTTGACATGCTCCGGATAAAAGTCAATTCTCATCGCCGTTTTCAGTGCCTCCCAGTTGAAGTTCTCTTGTTCCATGAACCTTGCTCGGTTGGCAGTCCAACAATTGTCAGCTTTTCCTTTAAAGTAGAACGCCGCTTCGTTAACCTTGCGGGTTTCTGGGCAGTCCATAGCATGGAAAATTTTGTCGGAGTCCCTGATCCAGTTCTCCAGTAGCACAGGATCTTCTTTTCCATAAAAGAGACTCGGGTGTCGTTGATCTATCTTCTTAGACCAATCAGGTTCTCGTAACAACAACGTTGGTGTTGTGGTTCTGGTTGTTGTTCTTCATAGCCTGGACGAACTGACCCATGTGGTTGATCAGTTGGGCCACCTGTGGGTGTAATGCTTCTTCTGCTTCCATTGTTGCTTCCAAAGACATAGCGGGTGCTTCTGCTGATTACGTACCCTAAACGATATCTTATCGTAACACACGTGCTAACACAGGTAACAGGTCACAACCAATAAGTACACAATATCATCCATTCACATCACATAGCATGCCGAGATACACAGAGAAGCGTCGATACACAGAGAAGCGTCGTAAAGACAGCCATATGTCCGAAACAACACTAGAGCCATAACAGGATGATGTCAGATAAGAAGTAGCAACTGATCATGCAAAGAGAAAGTAAACAATAACTCCCCGAATACCCGGCTTTTCTGTATTTTATCTTGCCCTATGTTCATTTTAAGTTACCCTACAGGTTTTATTCCCTTTAGTGGAAAGAACTGCTCTGATACCACCTGCAACAACCCCCTTCTCCAGCTCAGGACAGAACCGGGAGGGCGATGCTTAATAGAAGTGGCGGAGATCAAAAGCAATATAATCCACAAACAAAACTTATTATATTAAACATTAAACAAAGTGTCTTATACAAAAGGTGCTTATTATTACACAATAACTTAACAACACTAGAAACTAAATGTGACATTATCAGTCTAGGTGAGTCTCGCGCCCCTTCTATTCCTTAAATTCCAGCTCCTAGACCTGCGGTGGGAAGAAAACAACAGGAACCGCAGTTTTCAAAGTCAACAATAAATACTGAGCGAGCTACACCTTAGCATGTAAAACAGGAAAGATAATATAAACTGCTGGACACAAGTTGAATATAGTGAAAGTGACAAAGTATGAGTGAAAACAGTTTCAGAGTTCGCAACGATATAAACAGAAATGTAAATCAATAATCCAAGTGTTAACCGAATATAATAATGTCGACAAAGGGCCTCCCAATAGTAATAAAGCCTGCCAGGCAGTCGAATCATCGCGTATTCACTTCACAGTACCCGGGTAGACCAGTGACCACATCAGGCATTCTAGACCTTAAGTGTTGCAACACCCTCCTAAGAGCGTCAATCAAAGGAGTGGTATCTAGAAGCAGTACTCCAGCCTACGGCGAAAGGAGTCAGGGTGCACGTAGTGCCATATCTTTAGGGACAAAGCCCAGGGAATCATCACCCGTACAAAATAAGTAAAACAAGTGGTTCTGGTACATGCGATATTCTTTCCACTTTGCATTATTAACGGATTATTATTTAACGCGTGAGAGTTATCAATAACAGTAGCCAACCGTTCAAATATTTGACAAGTGTAAACAAATAATAACAATTATACTTTGAGACAGAAAATAGAAATCGCAATCGACACGAAAAGAGCTAGGCACACTAGGCTAAGCATGTAAACTCACCTTATTTGACTTGGCAATTAGTACGTAGGATGATCGATGAAGCCGATGTCCACAAATCCGTCTCCTACAATTCACAAAATTTAATTATACGATGCTACTTCTAAGTAAACAGCTGCATGAGTGTGTTAATCTAGGTCAGATCTAAGTTTGCCCCAATAACCCCCAACGAATTTTCTTTTCCAATTATATTCTTATTTTTATACAGAAATATTTTAGAAACAAATTTAACATTAAATAATTAAAGCAAAACTTGTAAATATTTATCAAAGCGGACAAGTAACATTTAAAGATTATTTCTAAAATAAAACTATTTCATTTGCTAATAATTTTATTGATAAAAATATTTAGTATAAATAATTAAAACTTACGACTTGTTTAAATAACTAGAGCGACAATTTATTAGAATAAATTATCTCAAATATACATATTATTATTATGACTCATTTTTGAAGAAAAGATTATTATTTCTTATTGCTAAAACACATTTTTATTAACAAAACATTTATTTTACTTTTTATTTACCTATAATGTGGTTAATAGTAAATAGCCAAATAATAATAATGTCATATACTATAGCAACCCCTTTAGATTTTGGCAAAACTACAAGAAGTACCCCTAAGCTTTTGTAAACAACTTACTTAAAAGACACTTAGCTCCCCCACGATGAACACTAACTTATCACCGATCAAGACACGAATCTAAGCCTCAAAAATGTAATTTTGACTACTGTAAACGAATTATAGGAAGATTTAGAAGTTACCCAAGCCAAGAAACGCGATAAATGGTCGAGGAACGCGACGGGTCGAGTCGCCGAAGTTGCCGCCGGTGGCGGAGCTCGTCCCCGGTGTTAATGGCTTCTACAGCTCCGGTTGCTGCTTCTATGAGTCTAATCGGACCTCCCTGAGTCTGTATTGACGGAGAGGAAGGCCTGGGTGGCCTTGGTTTGGCCGGACGAAACTTACCGCCGGAAGTTATGGAGCTTCGTCGGCGAGGACTTCGCCGGCTACTGCTGCTGCTACTACTCTGCTTCTTATTTCTTCACTGCTGTGGTCTTAGCAGAGAGAGGAAGACCGAGAGGGAGAAGGAGGAGGAGACGATGGTGGTGGTGGAGGCTTCGAGTGGCTTTCCCATCGGCGATAGCGGCGGTGGTGGCTGGCTACTTCCAACTTCGGCTGCTGCTGCTGTTTCCTTTGATTTTCAGAGGAAGAGAGGGGAATGGAGGGAGAGGCAAGACTCAGTGGTGTGGAGTGATGGTGGTGTCGATGGTTGTTTAGCCGGAGGTGAGAGAGAGAGAGAGAGAGAGAGTTGAGATGGAGTGGTGGTGGCTGATGGGTGCAGGGGAAGGTGATGATGTGCTTTTATAGGGGGAGGTTACTTGGAGAGGTGATGTTGGTGAGGGCGGTGATGAGAGTGGCGGTGATGGTGAGGGCGGTGAGGGAGTTCCGTGGGCGTGAAGAAGAAGGAAGAAGAAAGAAAAAAAAGCTGTGAAGAAAAAATTGGGTTTTAATTTATTTAAATAAATAGTTAATAGAGAATGATAGGGTGTGGTGGGTGTATAGGCTTACGCGGTGGTCGTTATCGCGGAAATGTCTAGAAAATAAAAATAAGCACGCAACAAATAAAGTTCTCACCCTAGTTCTCATCTACTAAAATTCCCGAAAAATAACCGAATCACCACTCGCAACCCAAAATTTAATTATCACGTCTAAAATTATTAAATTGCCCTTTTGTTAAATACGGAGTATTACAGGGTCGACCCGTTTGTGACCCGTTGCGGGTTCGTGTCGACCCATGCTCGCTAACTTCGTGTCATTTTTGAGTCGTGTCGTGTCGTGTCGAATATTGCCAGCCCTATGTTTAACCGGTAGGACCAGTAATTCAACATGTGGAACCGCACAATTTTTATATATTTATATATTTTTATAAAAATATACTATAATGTTATTAAAATATAACCCGAAAGCCTAAAGTTGACAAGTATATTTGACAATTTACATAAAAAATAATATTATATAAATTATGTAAATATGTGATTTCAATGATCTTAAATCTCCAATTTTGATGGAAACAAAACACACACAATTTAAATATATATATATATATATATATATATATATATATATATATATATATATATATATATATATATATATATATATATATATATATATATATATATATATATATATTGAACATTCAATGTAGTAGTTGTGTGTGTATTTAGTACTACTTCTGTTTCTTCTCTTTCAATGGCGGTTGATTTTTTAACCCGTAATTGGGTCACTTTGATTCGGTGATTTGGATAGCAAAACGATATAATTTTTTGGCAATTTTTTTATAGTATTGTAGAGTAAAGTTTACTCTACAAGATCATGCAAAGATTACCAAATTCGTGTATCGTTTGCTAATCAAATTACCGGATCAAAGTGACCAGTGAATAGTATCAAGAAGTGAAGTAAGGTGAAAGAGAAGAAACAGAGGTAGTAGGTTTCAAGCACAATATTTCTCAATAACTAGAACAAACTTCACGCAATATAGCACAAGCTTTGTTCTAAAGTTTGTGTAGTATTGTAATGTCAATACTCAACAATTTTTTTAGTTTGAAAAAGAAAAGGAAAAAGAAATGAGCAAAGTTAAAAGGAAAAGCAAGCTGACGGTGAGATAAATATTTAAGTGTGGACTTAACAAAGAAGTACCTAGATCCTAGTGAAAAATTATTGAGCTGCGTCAGATGTCGTGGGTCAACTAGGGTCATATTCGTGTCAAGATCTATTCATGGTAAATCCGAACCCGACCCATATATTAACGTGTCTACTACTAGCAACTATAACCCGACATATATAATAAACAGGTTATTCGCCGTGTAATCCGTTTATTTCACACAATCACAAAACGCTTACTGCGTAATGTAAGGTACATGTACATATAATACGAGTACACAAATAAAAACATGTGAATACAATATAAACAATAAAAAATAAACTTTAAGATCCAATTAAACATTCCAACATATTTTAATTTTTACAAAATATGCAAAATCATACATCAAGTTAATAAAAATATTATTTCCAAAATAAAAATAATAAAGTATTAATTGCATTGTTCATCGAGTTCTAAATAAATGAAATTCCCGAAATAAAATTGAATGAAAAGAACTTAGTAGTATTTCAGATGATAGCTTCAAGCCTTCACCACATTCCATGTAAAAGCGTCGTGTTCAATCGTGTCCACTTGTTTACGACCCAAACCTATATGAATAAACCCGAATCCTATAACTTCGTGTCGTGTTCGTGTCGGGTAGTCGTGTCAGTACCCATTTTGCCGGCCCTAGGGTCAATCCCTGGGAGCATCAACAATTTGACTATTTCGAACAATATAAAAAATGTTCGGTTTTCACTGCCCTGTTCGTCGATTGGGCCTTAAACCAACCAATTTTGACTGCTTTTTGCACCTCGGTTCGATTACCGAATCCGGCCTCTGACAAGTTAACTGTTGGTCCAATCCGATTATTAAAAATTTCGTCGACTCTATAATTTCATCTAATAAAAGGGATGTACATACATACACAATTTAATAAAATTGATAAGAAATAATTGATAGGCGAATTAGGTAAGAGTAAATTCTAGAAAAGCTATTTAAAACTTGTGTAAGCATCAAGTTTACTTGTGTAATTATCAG
Source organism: Linanthus parryae (assembly GCA_023055425.1). Taxonomy (NCBI): domain Eukaryota; kingdom Viridiplantae; phylum Streptophyta; class Magnoliopsida; order Ericales; family Polemoniaceae; genus Linanthus; species Linanthus parryae. The sequence goes on from JALGPY010000004.1 coordinate 145,969,494, forward strand.
CTCCCTTTTTTTCATTTCAAAAAGTTATCAACTCCCTACTAAATATATGAAAGTGTGTCAAATCAAGTACTTCCTCATTTTCGTCAGAAAGTACCCATTTGACCCAGTGATTTAGATAGCATAACGATACAATTTTCTGATAATTTTTCACTGTGTTGTAGAGTACCATGAAAAAATTGTCAAATTATTGCATCCTTTTGCTAATCAAATTACGTGGTCAAAGTGACCCAATGAATTTTGGTAAAAGTAAAACGAATACTTTCCGGCGACACAGAGGAAGTACGTGGTAAGTAAATAATGTTCTCTGTAAGTCTTTATTTCAAGTTGGACACGTCTCACGAGAGTATAACTAATTCTTTAAAAAAGGAAACTTATTGACTCAAGTTCGACACGTCTTACCTTCAAGAATTCTATTGTTTTCGTTTATAACTCGACAAACTCCAATATATACCTGTTAATGCTAGGGTTTTCCAACAACAAACATAGAACGACACTGATCCTATGTTTATCAACTCTCATTTCTTTCAAGACACTGGTCGTGTGGAATGTTCTTGGAATCATGCTATCGTATTTCTACAACTCGTGATCTGTAAGTGAATTGTTATTGTTCATCCGTTCTCTAAACATTCGAGTGAAGTAAGATGTATATTTACTCTTTTTTGTTCCGAGTAAATTGCATCGATAGTATTCAAATGAATCGTTAGACATTCCAGTAAATATTCAAGTCGTTTTAATTAACTTTATTAAAAAACTCGTTGAATATGCAGCTACAATTCTACATATCCTAACGGATCTCAAGTACATTTCAACGGTTTTTTTTGACAAATAAAGAGAACAATTTTAGCGAGAATCACATATAACCTTAAAGTGTTTCTGCAAGATCAAAGAGTGGACAAGATTCGATGCTGAAAAATCTCTTAATATTTCATAAAAACTTATAAACCATTTGACTCTCTCTGAATTACTCATTAGACTTTAACGCATCAAGTTTGATCATCTCGATTGATTTGTTTGTGAAAGAATTACTTATCTTGTTTTACCAATGCTTTTTTTTACCTCTTTTGATTTTGCAGATACATACAGATTATTTAAAAGATTAATAAAATTGTTAGAACAGAGACAAGATCGTTGTTCATGTCATTTCATAGAAACCTCGCCTTACATATATGCAGGTATGTTTTAACACAATTCTAATTTTCCTTAAGAAAAATTGTGTCAATAACTTTTTCTATCGGATGTTTTTGTAAATTCACGTTCTCAATCAATTATGTTTAACCTAAGTAAATAAATAATAGTTGTTCTTCGTTTACTTGTTTCTTTATTACATTTCGTATACATGTTCATTCTACGCAATGTATCTTCTTCACACAAAAAATGTATATATAAAAAAATAAAAAATATCATCTATTTTAATTGTTATTTTTTATTTTCTGCGTTAGCGAGACAAACGGTCACGCGAATCCAGGCCGTCCCGAGGTGACTGGAGCATGGATCGAACACATGACCCAATTTCCAATAAATTCAAACTTATCCATGAAATTAACAGGTCTACAATTTTTCTTTTTATCAAATCTACTAATTAAATGGTTATTACATCTGTCACAACATAATTATGTAGAATCAAATAAAGAAAGAGTTTGGTTAGAAATAATACAAAGAAGGAGTGCACAACTGTAAAGACTGCATTAAATAATTTATTTTATCCCACAATTTTGAAAGCTTTCTAAAAATACAGATTTTATTCTAATACGTGAACATCTTTCATTTTCAATAAATTAAATACTTAGTAAAAATACATGAAGCCAAATAAAGAAGGTCACTTATTGCAAAATAAAAAAAATAAAACACGAAGGAGATCACAGTCAGGGGACAAATAATTAAATCATTTCAGTTTAAAATAATAATGATAAAAGTAATCATACCAATAAATAAAGAGTAATAATATTAAAATAATACCAAAATCCCCAATTTCCAATTTCAGTTTACAGAGATTTCCTTCGCTTCGTCGTTGTTTACTCCTCCTGCATGTCGAAGACCTCTTCTCTCTCTCTGCAACTGGAAACTATACGAACCATTAAATGTAACATAACATATTTCTTCCCTGATGTTGGATTGTTCAAGTGAACAAAACAAAATTGGTTGTTTGAAAACAATAGAAGGAGGAAGCAAAAAATTAAACACAAATGAACAACACAAAACAGAGCATCCAAAGCCCTTTTGTATGAAAGTTGGCGGAGAAGGAGGAATCCGGGCTTGCCTCCGAGCATGACGAAGCCCGCCCGGAAGCACAATTAGGCTTCGCGAAGCCCCGACCCTACGCGAAGCCCTCTTGATGGGCAGCCTAAACTCACTAATCACCGTGCTTCGCCAAGCCAAGCACCCTTGCTGGAGATGGCCTTAGGGAGGATTTTGATTCCTTCGGAATCTTCTGATTTATTGATAATGAAGGTTAAGCTGACAAAAACGTAGAATTTTTGGACTTGCCAGACCCCGGTTTTGAATTATTTTTGAAAACTTTTGAAAAAAAAAATCTGAAATACTATCTTAAGGAAATGCTTGAGAAATTAAGGAAAACACCTGTTTTTTATCTTGAAAGACATCTTTGTGATACTTAGATGCTAATGTAGAATGATTTTGTAACAAGGATTTGGGTTAAGAGTTTGATGATTCATTTTTGCAATGTTATCCAGTAGAGGACATCTCCAACCCATTCGGTTTACCCCCTCCCCTTACCTCCCCCACGGCCCCAACATTTTTACCATCCCCCTCCCCCATGGGCCCATCATTTTCCCCTTCCCCCAGACTACTAGTAGTACTCTTCTCCAACCCACACACACACACCAACGGGGTTGGACTTGAATCATATTTTTATACGGTTTTCCCCATCACCCTTCCCCGGACCCCCATGGGGTTGGAGATACCCTTAGGCTTACCGCTGATCTAGTACTCCTTGATTGAGAGTGTTCTTTATTTCATGCAGATATTATCTCTTACTCCTTGAGTTCATGATTCCATCAAGAGGCATATATATTCATATGTATAATAACTTTAATGTTCTTGTCTTGTAGCTAACGCGAACATGGAAAAATTAGTTCACCAAGGGGCTGTTAGCTGCAAAAGCTCAGCAGTTAGGAAGGCTGAAACTGATCTCAGGTAATTCAACATGCTACTCTGCGGCTTAATTTTCTGGTTTCTCGACATATTACAAATTGAGTTTGGTTAATGTTTTTTAACTGTGCAAATTATCTGTAACACAGGCACGAATATGCCCTGCGTGAGGAAGCCAAAAGAGAGCTGAAATATCTGCTTAAGGTATTGCATCTCAAGTAATTTCTTTATTTACTTTTCGTTTTCATATCATGGATATGGGTTTAGGCTATTGAGTTGTTCTTATCATCAGGGTGGAAACCCTTTGGACTTCAGACGAGGAAACACGACTTCTGAGCTGGAAGGTTGCTCTCAAGTCCCTCCAAAATTGACAGATAGGGCACTTGATGATTCCATTCTTCATGAAAGCCGCAATATACAGGTCCTTTTTTATTATACTTATTGTGCTTTTTTGTTTTTTTTTTTCTCTCAATTGTTTGGGGGAATTATGTTGCTACTTTCATCACTGAGACCTATGGTGTGACATTATCTATCAACAGGCTAAGCGGAGACGGCTTGATGAGATTCACGGCGCCGCTGTGCCCTTGGAGAATCGTAGGAAGTCTCACTGGGATTTCGTACTTGAAGAAATGGCGTGGCTGGCAAATGATTTTGCTCAGGTTAGATTTTTGTTACCAAACTCATAGTTGCTTATATTTGTGAGATGGCATGACATATTTGAGTAAATTTATTAGTTATAAAACTATAAATGTAATAAACTTATGTTTCAAAACAATGTCCTTAATACCACAAAAAAAAAAAAAAATACAAAAAACAAAAAATGTACTCAGTCCCTGAGATAAACTTTACAGAAAGTTGGTCAAGTGCTTGCATAGTAGTATGCTTATATTTGTGAGCCTTTTCCAGTTAGCAATAATACTGTTTATAATTATAAGTTTTCCTCATCTAACATGAGCGTCGTTGGAAGATATCTGCTGCTGCGCTGGTGTGCCATCAAATTGCTGGTAAAGTCCGTCCGAGCATAACAGAGGTACGGATGCAATGCTTCATATTTTTTTCTAGTTCGTTTTCTAGTTCGTTCACACTGATGTTAATGTTGTGAAGAAACAGATTTTTTGTGTCTTTATGTTCTGTTTTTCCTTTTCTTATGATTTGGTACGTGAACTTCTATTGCTGCAGGAAAACCTCTTTTACGTGGTATCCCCTGGTGCAATGGGAAAATACAGAAGATCTGTAGAACTCACAGTAAGTGTTTTGCTCCTTAGTGTTATCTTGTGTGTGTGTGCGTGCGCGTGTTGAATAATGAAACAGGTTATTTTAGAAAATATAACAGCTTTCAGCTTTGTTCATGTATAATGAATAAGAACCTTTGTTTCCACTCTTAATAGACTACTTGCAATTTAGTCTTGAATTTCCATTTCCAGTCAATTCATGAACAAAGTTTAGCCTGAAGTGTGTTTGGAATACCAAATAGGATGAGCACTCTTTTCACAAACTGAGAAATTTCTGTGGAAAACCATATCCAATAAGTTTTACTACCACTCAAGAAGCCAAAATGGTGATCGTATAGATGTTTAGACTTTATAGATTCTATCTGACAAGAAATACCAGTTAACCAATAATATATAGATCATTTTCCTACTTTATCAATGTTTCTTTTTTCCATACTTGATGTAATTCATTGGTAAATTAAATGATGCTCATTATTCCGGTTCCCCGTGTGCTTTAAAACGTAGAGGGAAGATTCCAGAAAGAGAGGGAGAAGTTTCCCAGTTAATGCTGGCGGCAATAGCGGTAATCTCCTTCGATTATTCACTAAATGTTATTCGCAGATATGCTTTGCATTTTATCACCAAATGAAATGCGTAACATATATTTATCATCGCCTCTCCTGATTGTGCTCTTTTTTATTTCTTATCCAAAGGTCTTATTAAGATCGCAAGGCACTTTGGTGGCAACCAAGGGACGAAGGCGAAATCATTGAAGGTATTTTTGTTTTGGTATTACTGATTGTCGTGGAGATTTGACATTTTCAGCCTTGTAGAACTAATGGTTTCAATACAATAGCTCCTTGTAGCCCTTGTACATGACTTGGGTCCGAATTGGGAGCTCATCAGTGATACTATCAATAGTTCTTTGCAATTCAAGGTAAATATCTTTTTCTAGTTATTTACTTTTAAGTGTCTTCATAATACGTGCAGGGCGAGCGCTATAGCAAATGTTAATTTATGTTTTTGTATTCCTATGTGTTTCATTACTCTCCTCTTTGGCAGTGTATGTTCCGGACGCCAAATGAATGCAAAGAGCAGTACAAAAGATTGATAGATAATTCTTCTGGTGATGGGGGTGAAAGTTCCGGATCTTCTCAACTATATACTGCCCCTTTACTTGGAGTTCCTAAGGTACAAACTTTTCCTTGTCAAGTCAAGCTAGATATATTGCTGGTCTTACTTTAGCGGAAGATATGTTTACCTTTGAGTTTAATTGTTTTGTTGATACCTTTTCAGGGCAATGCGAGGCTTCTTCAGGAGACAAAAGAAGTATGTACTCTCAAATCTCATTTTGAGAAAATCGTATCGGTATCACAGAAGTCGCAAATCAAGATGAGAAAGGTGAATATATCTTGGGTAGATAAAATATAAATACGTGTCGGTGCTGCAAATTTCTTTTTCTTTTTAGAATAGAGCATGCTTCCTCTTTGCATATTATATTAGCTACTTTAGAATTGCGTAACCTAACAAAACATGGATTATTTTGCGAAACTTGAAGAGAATGCAAGGTGTTGCTGGATCTCTTTGCTGCTTACTTTTCAAACTTGTTATCTTAAAGATAATAACAATGTTTCTTGATACATTGTTGATGCTGATGTGCTTACTTTCCTTGTTAAAGATCAATGGTGGGGATAAGAAATTAATTCAGCCACACCCTTCTCATGCACATACTCTTTCCCAAGTTTGTCCAAGAGGTCATCCGCTCACGTAAGTTTCAGCTTGTGCACACCCTCCTATTTGTCTGTTTTGCATAATATTTGTCATGCTAACCCCTGCTAACCCCTGCTAACCCCTCTGTTCTGATTGTTTAATGAAGGCCACTTGATCTGTGTGATGCCAAAGCTCCTGAATTCCATTCATTTGGATGCCAAAGCTTTCCCTGTGGTGGCTCAGCAACTTCTGAGCATTATCATCATGCCTTTATTAGGTAATAGTATTCACTGTTTCTTCATTCAGATTACCAATTTTCTTGACTGTCTAATTCTTATCTGTTTTTGGCTCTTAGGGATAACATGCCCATGTCTAGACCTGTTTTTGAAGAAGCTGTTGCACAAAACTGGGGGTGTGTGGATCCTCCTTCAGAAACTTCGGATGAGATGCATGCCGGTATGTTTTCTGCTACTCTTTTGTCTTCTCTCCAAGCTCTACCATTGACTTCCATTGGGTTTCAGAGGAACATGAAGTGATAATTGTTGAATCTAAAGCAGGCCTTTAGATGTCTAGAACCACTAGTCAGATCAGTTTGAATAATTTTATGTTCTACTCCTACAAAAACTGTTTCCGTAATAAATTAGGAAAAAAACTATTTCAGATACCTTTCAGATAGCCAATATTTCACTTATGAGTTCTGATTCATATGCTCAAAAAGTGACCAATCCTCAGTAACATGAAACAGTTAAGCTTTCTACTCGTGTTCGTTGAGGAGAACTTGTTAACAGTTAATAACCTTTTTTCCTACCATGACTTTTTTTTTCCTCTTGGAAACTTCATACCCTTTAACTCTTTATATATGCTTATTCCTCTCCATGTTCCAGTGTTTCATGCATTTAGTGGTTGATCTCCCATGGTGAAAACTGAAACACTCCTTCGAGAATTTACGAGGTATAGATCATTATTTTCCCATATCTGCTTCGATTTGTTTGTTTGTTCTCTTGCATTTTTAACCCTTTGGAAGTTGCTTCATAGGATACCAGGTGGTTCCTGCAAGCTTTTGCCAGAATCAGGGATTCGTGGGGAACACTGATGCCTCTTGGAAGAGTTGTCAGCTAAAGCATACACTGGCAAAAGTAGCAACATTCAAAGTGCTGAAATCAAGCATGAGCAAGTGAGACGAGAGACTTCAAACACGGACGGACCCTCTAAACCTAGGCCCAAACAAAGTCATCACCCACTATTTTCTCAAGAAGGTAACTTTGATTCTCATCTATGAAGATGTCTGCCAACTTTTTACAGTGTGCAAAGTTGCAATTTGCTCACACCATTTCACTGACAGGGCAAGGCATTGTGCTTCTTGCAGGCGAAGGTAGCAGCTATGTTTGTGTGTGTCTGTCACTGTCTGGGAATGGGTAGATGAGGAAAGTTACTGTTGCAGGATCTCTAATGTTATAATCGCACGACAATGATAGAGACATGGTAGTAGTTACATACTAGTATTCAGGAATCATCTTTGAGTCATTTTGAGTAATAAAAGTTCTGTCTGATATGTATGTATATGTAGATGCATACAATGATGTGGCTATGATCATGTACATATTGCGATATCTAATGAAATTTTCTAAATTACCGCGATTCCTTCAAATTTCATTTTCATTGTGTCGACAAAGGAATCATTGTTAGTGTGTTTCTGTTGTGTTCAACTCACATGAGGTTGAAAAGATGAAGTCATCCCAACCCTGACGAGTTTGATAAAACTGAGAGAGAGAGAGAGAGAGAGAGAGAGAGAGAGAGAGAGAGAGAGAGAGAGAGAGAGAGAGAGAGAGAGAGAGAGAGAGTACTTTGAAACGCCCCTCTGAACAATTTTGATGAGCTTTAAGGGCACCCCGATCCTCATGAAAATGTGAACAGTAATTCTTATTTGGTGCTGAACGAGGTGATGTGTAGACAAAGGACACCGGTGAACATGCTCTTGATATGAACTAAAGTGGCGGATGTTACTTTATATATTCCAAATCTTTGTATTTCTCTATATTTCACCTCACACTTCCTTTTTCCCAAAAGCAAAACTTCATTAACTAAGGGGTAAACTACATTTCTATCATTTTCTATGCTTTCTTTGAAACTTGAACTTTCCCTACCTAACATAAATCTTCAAACCTAACTACCTAACAAGAAAATCTGCAGCACCATTTGCATTTCTTTGAATCCAACCTACTTTACCTCTCATAAGAGAGAGCGTAGGCTTGATATCTTCAACAATTGTAGAGATCTCCCAACATTGCTTTAACACCTGCAACACAATATGCCACAGTTTTGTTATCAGCTTCAAACCATACTTCTTGAAGTTGTAACATCTTTATCTTCCAAACTGCATGTCTCAAAGCCAGAGCTTCAGAAACTTCAATAGAATTGGCTTTCTCAAAAGCCCGCCATACTCAACCAGATTTCCATTACGGTCTTAGCACCCATCCAAGCCAAACATCACTAGACTCCTCACTCCAAGACATATCTACATTACACTTTAGCACATTTTGAGGAGGGGGCTTCCATATTTTTACTTGAGTTTTTTTAGCTTTTGGTAGATGAGGTTTGTCAACTGGATTGTTCAGAACTATGAGTTGAGCTAAACTTTGAAGATCAAGATTGCACTGGTGCATAACTTTCATACGATCTGGGTCTGTCCTTTGTAGTGGTACTCCTGTGAAACAGACTCCGTTCATACCTGGTAAATAAAAAAAAAAAAAAAATACTGCATGACGAGCTTGTGCCTTTTATTTCTCTTCTCCAGCAAATCAAAACACAACATGCCAATAATTCCATGTTGCTTACTTTTCTTTTATAAATTTCAAAAAGGAAATTGTATGTCACTGCATCAACTATTTTTTCCTCTAATTATCATATTTCGGGGAAGTCTGCATCAGCGGAATGATTCCATTTTATCTTGGAAAGCTTTTCAGATGATATGGAGCATCTGATGTTGTTTATTCAAAGGTCTTCCACTAGTATTTGCTCATTAACATATCTTTGTATTCTAGTAGCATGTCTTGGAGACTGATTTCTACCAGTCTGTGTTCAGAGACTTCTTCTGCGCACTCCAAAGATTTCAAGTGAAACTTTCTGATGAATGCAACTCCAACTTTGTCTTCCTTCTCCGACATGCGAAAAATGGTGACAGTATCTTCAACCTGGAAGAACTGAGTGTAGAACTTTTTAACCATCTCCCAGGTGGGAATAGAGCTTGGCTCAAGGAGCTTGTACCATTTGTAAGTTATATGCCCCAAGGACTTGGGAAACTCTCACAAAAATTTTCCCACTTTGGGGCTTTGTGGCCTGCGGGATTAGGCATGTTATAAACCTCCATTGGGGCTTAAAATTCTCAAATATTTTTTGAAGTTACTAAATAACCCCAACTAAAATACGGGGTATTACGGTTGAGATGGAGTGGTGGTGGCTGATGGGTGCAGGGGAAGGTGATGATGTGCATTTATAGGGGGAGGTTACTTGGAGAGGTGATGTTGGTGAGGGCGGTGATGAGAGTGGCGGTGATGGTGAGGGCGGTGAGCGAGTTCCGTGGGCGTGAAGAAGAAGGAAGAAGAAAGAAAAAAAAGCTTTGAAGAAAAATTTGGGTTTTAATTTATTTAAATAAATAGTTAATGGAGAATGATAGGGTGTGGTGGGTGTATAGGCTTACGCGGTGGTCGTTATCGCGGAAATGTCTAGAAAAATAAAAATAATCACGCAAAAAATAAAGTTCTCACCCTAGCTCTCATCTACTAAAATCCCCGAAAAATAACCTGTTAGCAATTGGTGCGCCCATGTGGGGTGCCCAATGCAATTATCGTAACCTTATGGGGTTAGTTGCACTAATGCACAAACTAGAAGGGTTAGTAGCTAAGGCTCAAACCCTAGGGGTTTATGTGCAAACTTAGGAGAAGTTTTGCCTATATAAGGAGGCAGCCTCCTACATATTATATTGCTATTCCAGAGAATAAAGTTACTCTGTCTAGATTCATACTAGTTGTAGAGAACCCTAGTCTCTCTCCAACTTCATCCAAGGAGGTGGAACGTGGTGTGGAAATCAGTGTTCGTCCTCGAGATTCACACTAGATTGGTGGGAGCAAGATCAAGGAGGAGGCGCGTGAAAGCAAGCAACACAACGATCATCCGCTGCATTAAGGAGCTTAGGAAGACAAGGTAAACACATGAATATTCCGCTTTAATTCATGTTGTAGATCTGAATGTGTTAGATCCATCCTGAACCTGTATTAAAAATCGCGTTTCTGAAATTTCATAACTAGTAGACGAAACCTATATGGTTAGGTAGGGTTTTTCACGAGGATTCCAGATATATAAATTTTATATTTTTTGGATTTACGGTGAATTAGTTATGAATTTTCAAAGTTTCGGAACTGTATTAATCTGGACTGCTAGATCCAATAATTAGAACACGTTTTTTCAAAAACTTGTTAAAATTGGATTTTGACCACATAATCGGGATCAGGACGAAGAGACGATCACGGCAAAATTATTTTCGTCGCGAACGAAGCACGGGAAGGCGGCGAGTGGGCTTCACGCGCCACCGACGCCGCCCCCACGCGCGGCCACGCGCCGCACGCGCCCAAGGGCTGGCGGCGGCTGCTGACGTGGCCCTAGGGCTGACGTGGCAGATGACGTGGCGGTGCCACGTCAGCAAGAGGATGACGTGGCGATGACGTGGAAGCCACGTGGCAGCTGACGTGGCAGATGACGTGGCGCTGACGTGGAGGGCTGCTGTGGCAGCTGACGTCAGCGTAGGTGCTGACGTGGCATGCCACGTGGCATGCTGACGTGGCACATGGGCCGACGTCGGCGCCCACGCGCGGCGGCGCGTGAGGGCGCGTGCGGCCTCCTCCCGCCGTCATTTTTCGTCCGGTTTTTTCCTAGGGACTCCAAATTAAATTTCCTATTTTGTGGGTATTTTTTCATAATTTTTGGAGCGACGGAAAATTTTAGTAATTTCCAGATTAATTAATTAGTGTTTAGCACACTTCCCGAGGCAGTTTGACGACCTTAAACACACTGTTTTGAGCCCAAATTTTTTCTGGAGACTTAGGTCATTTTTTCCTACGTTTTGCCATAGGTGGTGAGACCCTAAGTGGTAGGGAGCAATTTCCGATCTTTTTAGTTGATTAGATTATTGCTTATTAATTTCCAGTAATTATTGCTTAATTCCGGAAATTTCCAGAAAATTCCAGTATGTTTATTATGTTATTATACATGCTGTTGTGGGTTGAATGGATGTGTTTGGTGCATGGATGTGGCATAGATGTTTCATATTTTGGTTTTGGTTTTGTTTTTTGAATATGTAATCAAAATACGGCCTGCCGTGCCTCTCTACACTCTAGTGTCTTCTCTTCTCATCCACTCGCCTCTATGAGGTTACTTCTTATTAGAAATAAGATAGTTAGTAGAGATTGAAGATTGAAGCTTCAAGAGAGGTGGCCAAACCAAAAGCTATGGCGCAAGGTGCATGGAGCAATTAGACGGTCTAATGGAGCCTCAAGCTTGGAGTCCTCAAGTAGGCGAGATGGCGTGAGATGGAGTTCAGGACTTGCTCAAGAAGTGCTCTCAATAGTGGGAGTGCACCTTAGGGGCCACATCCATTGCATATTTATTTATGCTTATGCTCGTTTTATGTTATAACTGCGTGTGATTGGATATATGTGTTTAACCTCGCATGCTAAAGAACTAAAACAAAAGAGCTCACATGATGACATGATTAAAATTGATAGGAAATCACAAGTGATGAGATTTGATTCCTAGGATATACGCTAGGTTTTGGTGGAGTCCTTGTGAGGAACTATTAAGATTAATCGATGTCACATGTTACTTAGGAGCTAAAACAAAGCTAGTAACTAATATCCACTATGTCTCACGTTTTTCAGTAATGTCGAAATCATCTAGTCTCATTGCCGATTCTGCTAAAGCTGTTAAGCTTAATGGGGACAACTACGATATGTGGAGCCGTCGTGCTATGTACTACATGCTAGACATAGATTTGTCCGACCATCTCCAGACAGAAAGGGTCGAACCCGTGATGAATGAGGCCCGACCGCTTGTGGAACATGAGCGGGACCTAGCTGCTTTTCATAAGTGGGAAGCAGCAGACAGGAAGGCCTGTTACAATCTTCTATGTATGATGGAAGATGACCTCATCAGGGAGTTCGAAAATTCTGCCACAACAAAGGAGATGTGGGAATCGATCAAGAGCAAGTATGGATCCACTTCCATCACCAAGCTGCGAGTCTTGAGAATGAGGTTCGACTCATATCGCATGAAGCCTGAGCACACTATGACTCAGCATTTGAGGGCTATGGCCTTCATGATCAGAGAGCTGATTGCAGCCGGTCGGAACTTATCTGATGAAGAGCAGGTACAAGCGGTACTACGCTCTCTGCCACGCTCATGGGATCACATGAAGCGAGACATGACCCATAATGCGGATGTCAAGACGCTTGAAGATGTCAAGCGTCACCTGCTGTTGGAATATGAGCGGATTGAGGCCGCCAAGTCCAATGGTGAGGTGATGGTGGCGGAGACTCCAAATTCTAAAGTGGACAAGCCACGCAAGAATTGGAAGAAAGCAGATAAGAAAGACAAGGGTAAAGGGAAATCCGTTGGGGGCCCTAAACCCAAGATCAACAAAGGCGCTGGTGGGAAGAAGAGCCGAAGGGTCAGAAACTTGGCAAGGGTCTTGTGCTTCAACTGCCAAAAGAAGGGTCACTTTGCTCGTGATTGCACCGAGCCAAAGGTATACCATAATCCAAACTCTGACTGATATGTTATAAGTCAAGTTTTTCATTTCTAATTCCGCTAATGAGTGGGTATTGGATTCAGGTGCAAAAGGACGCCTGAGCATGTGATTGAGGCGCGTGCACGGATTATTGGGAATGACAAACGGGCAGTAGAAGGATGCACATGAAGATGAAGCTGGAGCTCATCCTACATGACGTCTTATACGCTCATAGTGCACGCAAGAACTTTGATTTCCGTTTCTAGACTTTTTTAGGATTTGGATTTGAGACTTGTTTTTGAGGGTGGTTTTGCCAAACTGTTTGTTGGCAACTCATGTTTTGGTACTGGTTTTATTTCTCGTGGTTTATTTTATTTAGACATTGTTGGTTCTAGCATTGATGATGTTTATGATTCTCGTTCATATATTACATCTTCTAGTGATGATGATGCCACTAGATGGCATGCTAGATTGGGACATATAGGACAGGACAGGATGAACAGGCTGGCCAAGGCAGGCCTACTTGGAGATATGCCCAAGATATCATTACCTGTATGTGAGTCTTGTCTTGCAGGAAAAGCTAAACGCAAACCATTCGGTAAAGCAGTAAGGGCTACTGAGCCTTTACAACTTATTCATTCTGATGTTTGCGGTCCATTAAATGTTAGAGCTAGACATGGTGCTCGCTATTTCATCACATTCATAGATGATCACACTCGTTTTGGTTATGTGTATTTGATGGCACATAAGTCTGAAGCGCTAGGGTGCTTCAGAAAATTTCTACAAGAGGTAGAGAACCAACTGGACAAAAGAGTTAAGGCTCTTAGGACAGATCGAGGGCGTGAATATCTATCTGAGCAATTCAAAGAGCTCTGTGAGACTAAAGGAATAGTGAGGCAGTTGACTATTCCCTTCACACCGCAGCAAAATGGTGTAGCGGAAATAAGGAATAGAACACTGTTAGAGATGGTTCGTAGTATGATGGCAAATGCGAATCTGCCTATCTCCTATTGGGGAGATGCATTGATGACTGCCACATACATACTGAACCGTGTGCCCACCAAGTCTGTAGCCACAACCCCTTATGAGATGTGGACCAAAAGGCAACCCGAATTGGGTCACCTTAGGCCATGGGGGTCGGCCGCCTATGTACGTAACGTCTCCCATGTCCATGGGAAATTGGGTGCTAGAGGAAAGAAGTGCATCTTCATACGGTACTCTGAGCACTCTAAGGGTTACGTATTCATAGCGCAACAGCCGGATGGTAGTCTAACAGAGATGGAATCGCGAGATGTAGAATTTCTCGAGAGAGATTTTCCTAGTCAGGGAGAGGCACGTGGAGATGGTATTCTCTACGAAGAAGAGGAAACACTGGATGACACTCAGTTCTCCACAGACCTACAGGGAACAGTCCCTACGGATCTTCAGAACAGTGGGAGTGACTTGCCTAGTGAGCAGCCCATCATATATGATGATGAAGCTGAAGAAGAACCCTCTTTGCGTAGGAGCGCTCGTGGGAGCGTACCCCGTCGACGATTTGACATCGAAGGGGAGGCCATGATGGTCACCACGCAAGAAGATGATGAACCTAGGACATTGTCTGAAGCTCTCTCATCCCCTGACAAGAAAGAATGGAACATTGCTTTACAAGAAGAACTGGAGTCAATGAAAACCAATCATGTTTGGGATTTAGTTGACTTGCCTCCTGGACGTAGGGCCATTGGAAACAAATGGGTTTTCAAGGTCAAAAGGAAGGCAGACGGAAGCGTTGAGAGGCATAAGGCCCGGCTAGTGGCGAAAGGCTACACCCAACAACAGGGTGTGGATTACGAGGAGACGTTCTCACCAGTTGTGAGAATTGCCTCCATTCGTCTTATACTTGCAATAGTGGCTAGCATGGACTTGGAACTACATCAAATGGATGTTAAGACTGCATTTCTCAATGGAGAACTAGATGAGGAGATCTATATGGCTCAACCGGAAGGTTTTGAGAAGAAATGTCAAGAGCACAAAGTGTGCAAACTGATTAAGTCCATATATGGACTGAAGCAGTCCTCAAGACAGTGGTATTTGAAGTTTCATCAAGACATTGTGGCATATGGCTTCACAATGGTTGATGAGGACCACTGTGTGTATGTCAGACGTTCCGGAAAGAAGTTCATGATACTGTCATTATATGTAGATGACATACTACTAGCCAGCAATGATAAATGAATGCTCGGAACTACCAAAGGGTGGTTATCCTCTCGTTTTTCAATGAAGGATATTGGAGAAGCGAATTACATCCTTGGGATAAAGATCCTAAGGAACCGCTCTAAGAGGCTTCTTGGCTTGTCTCAAGAGACATACATCAAGAAGATACTTGAACGGTTCCAGATGATGGACTCCAAGCCATTCGAGACTCCCATTGCCCATGGCGAGAAACTCAGCCTTGAAATGTGTCCCAAGACCCAACGCGAGAGAGACCAGATGGCCAAAGTACCCTATGCAAGTGCTGTCGGAAGTTTAATGTACGCAATGATGTGTACAAGGCCCGACATATGTCATGCTGTCGGTTTAGTTAGCAGATATCAGTTTGATCCCGGTGTTGGACACTGGAAGGCTGTTAAGAGGATTCTCCGATATCTCAAAGGGACTAAGGATTACGTGTTAAGCTACCGAGGCTCTGAGCTAAGGCTCATTGGCTACAGTGATGCTGACTGGGGTGGGGACCTAGGCGCACGTAAATCGACCTCAGGCTACGTCTTCATGCTGGGTGGAGGAGCCATCACATGGCACAGTAGCAAGCAGACTTGCACTGCCTTATCGACCATGGAAGCTGAATACGTTGCCTGCTCCGCGGCAGCGCAGGAGAGTGTTTGGCTGAAGAGATTTCTGGTCAGCTTAGGAGCGGTTGACGAACCAAGACCAGTAACGCTTCGTTGTGATAGTATGTCGGCCATAGCTTGTGCTAAAGATCCGAAATACCACAACAAGGCCAAACATATTGAGATAAAGTGCCACTTCATTAGGGAAGTAGTAGCTAAAGGAGATATCACTCTAGAGCATATTCCTACGAATCAGATGTTAGCTGATCCAATGACCAAGCCTCTTCTTAAGGCTACTTTTGTTGGTCATACTAGGAATATAGGGTTAGGCAAATGGAACTAGATGTCAGACTGATTAAACATTTATGAGACATTGATTGATTGGATATTAGGAATGGATTTGTTTATTTATGCTGCATGTTATTTGATACGTGTATGATATGTTACATTTCCTGTACTAGCTTAGAGCATGTCACGCAGACACTAAGTTGGCTCACTCACACGAGCAACTGCCTTCGCAATATCCTGGATATGTCTGGGTGTGGCGGAAGATGAGACGGAATCCAGATAAGCGCTGAAAGCCTGCGATATGATATAAGATGCCTTCTTCATATGAGCATATGGCCTATGATAAGAGCTTGAAGTCTATCAGTAGAGCTAGGAGCCTGTCAGACGGATTCAACTGTCGCATTGGAAATAAGTTCCAAAGTGAGATTGGTTATGGCCAATCGAACATGGTTGCTACCCCGAACCATGTATAGTCTGTGTAGAAGAAGCCAGATGCGAGCGCTGATAATTGATCACAACAGTGTGACATGGCAGCACTCGGGCTAGTGGCCATAAGGGCTACCGGATAGACATCTGCATAGTGGTCCTTTTGCAAGGATAAGACATGCGCTCTCATCAGAGTCTAAACACTATGGCGCATATTCCCCCCTTGAATAACGCGCGCTTATGAGTGACCATGAGGTGATGAGTAGAATTAGTCCCTGGGATTCCTCATCGTGTGAGCCTCGTCGATCGTATAAGGATGATTGACACAGTATACCCTTTGTACTTACATCTGTGTCATGAGGAGACGGGTCGGTGGTGCTACTTTGGCGTGACACCTTACGGCTATGGATGATTCGGCCTTCCGGACACTGCTGGGAAAGCAGCTGAACCGAATCTGAATGACACATGTATGTAAGGAAAGATTCTCGTTGCATCGCTCTTTATTATCTTCATTGGGCCCACCTACAAGATCTTATGGGATCATGCAAGATATGAAAATATAAAGGAGATGTGGACTCATTGGAGCATGGCCTTCGGGACAAGGCAGGTGCTCATGATCCATGAGATGACAATCGGAGGAATCTGGGGGATACGAGAGATACAGAGAGCATTATCACTGTTTTATGTTTTTAAGGGTGCCTTCCTGCGCTGGCTATACGAGTTTGGTATGTGGATCTCCCGAGAGGGTGCCTTCCCATGCTGGCTATACGAGTTTGGTGTACGGATCTCCCGAAATGCAGGTACTCTCACCGGTCACGCGCCACGGCCACACAATACTCTTTTGTAGATGATAGAAAGTTGGAGATTGATGGAGACTAGATGAATTGTGCAACCCCACTGTGCGAGTGGGAGATGTTAGCAATTGGTGCGCCCATGTGGGGTGCCCAATGCAATTATCGTAACCTTATGGGGTTAGTTGCACTAATGCACAAACTAGAAGGGTTAGTAGCTAAGGCTCAAACCCTAGGGGTTTATGTGCAAACTTAGGAGAAGTTTTGCCTATATAAGGAGGCAGCCTCCTACATATTATATTGCTATTCCAGAGAATAAAGTTACTCTGTCTAGATTCATACTAGTTGTAGAGAACCCTAGTCTCTCTCCAACTTCATCCAAGGAGGTGGAACGTGGTGTGGAAATCAGTGTTCGTCCTCGAGATTCACACTAGATTGGTGGGAGCAAGATCAAGGAGGAGGCGCGTGAAAGCAAGCAACACAACGATAATCCGCTGCATTAAGGAGCTTAGGAAGACAAGGTAAACACATGAATATTCCGCTTTAATTCATGTTGTAGATCTGAATGTGTTAGATCCTTCCTGCCCTTCATAACCGAATCACCACTCGCAACCCAAAATTTAATTATCACGTCTAAAATTACTAAATTGCACTTTTTTTAAATACGGAGTATTACAGGGTCCCCCCCTTAGAATAAGCTTCGTCCTCGAAGCTGGTCAGGTTCCTAAAGTCTCAATGGTTTCCTAAATGAGATGCACATGGATTAAGATCAGAATACTTACCTTCCTTGTTGTTTATTGCTCGTGCCTCTGTTTCACTCATCACAAAGATATGTCCAGGCTGCCTCTGGTTATTTCCCTGAGCTGCATTCCCACCATTCCTGTTTCAATTGTTTCCAGCATCATTGTTTCCGTTGTTAGAAGCATTCCTGTTGTGTCCTCCATTCCTGTTGCCGTCTCCATTTTTATTATTGCGTAACTGATTCCCTCCGTTTTGATCGTTCTGTCCGTAAACGTTCCCGTTCTGATTCTGATGTTGTCCTTGGCCATTCAGCCCTTGCTCATTTTCGGCTGCCATCCTCCTTATGCAATCCTGAGCTATGTGGCCTTTGATACCACAGAACCTACAGGTCAAGGCGCCGCCTTCACAAGTGTACCCCCGATGATTGTGGCAACACCTCTTGCAGTTAAAGTTGCGTTGCTGGTTTTGATTTTCCCCATTTCCCCAGTTTTGATTTCCTCCTTCATTTCCAGTCCTGAATCTCTTGTCAGATCCTTGATTGTTGTTTCCTCCTTGGCTAGAGCTTCCACTTCCTTGGCCTTCTACCTTTCTTTTCCCCAATTGCTGAGTTATTGCCTGATCGACTCTCCAGATATTTGCGGCTACCCTATAGGCCTCTGATAAGGTACTGTAGGTCCTTGTGAGCATGGTCCTCTGGATTTTAAGCCTCAGACCTCCTATGAAGCGAGTCACCATGCGCCCTTCAGTAGGCACTGTGTCTTCTGCAAACCGGGTCAGCTCCACGAACTTGTCATAGTAGTCTGTTACAGAGTTGTTGCCTTACTTTAGCGAGATGAATTCCTGGTACTTCTCCTCCTTGACATGCTCCGGATAAAAGTCAATTCTCATTGCCGTTTTCAGTGCCTCCCAGTTGAAGTTCTCTTGTGCCATGAACCTTGCTCGGTTGGCAGTCCACCAGTTGTCAGCTTTTCCTTTAAATTAGAACGTCGCTTCGTTAACCTTGCGGGTTTCTGGGCATTCCATAGCATGGAAAATTTTGTCGGAGTCCTTGATCCAGTTCTCCAGTAGCACAGGATCTTCTTTTCCATAAAAGAGACTCGGGTGTCGTTGATCTATCTTCTTAGACCAATCAGGTTCTCGTTCAACAACAACGTTGGTGTTGTGGTTCTGGTTGTTGTTCTTCATAGCCTGGACGAACTGACCCATGTGGTTGGTTGATCAGTTGGGCCACCTGTGGGTGTAATGCTTCTTCTGCTTCCATTGTTGCTTCCAAAGACATATCGGGTGCTTCTGCTGATTACGTACCCTAAACGATATCTTATCGTAACACACGTGCTAACAAAGGTAACAGGTCACAACCAGTAAGTACACAATATCATCCATTCACATCACATAGCATGTCGAGATACACAGAGAAGCGTCGAAAAGACAGCCATATGTCTGAAACAACACTAGAGCCATAACAGGATGATGTCAGATAAGAAGTAGCAATTGATCATGAAAAGAGAAAGTAAACAATAACTCCCCGAATACCCGGCTTTTCTGTATTTTATCTTTCCCTATGTTCATTTTAAGTTACCCTACAGGTTTTATTCCCTTTAGTGGAAAGAACTGCTCTGATACCACCTGCAACAACCCCCTTCTCCGGCTCAGGACAGAACCGGGAGGGCGATGCTTAATAGAAGTGGCGGAGATCAAAAGCAATATAATCCACAAACAAAACTTATTATATTAAACATTAAACAAAGTGTCTTATACAAAATGTGCTTATTATTACACAATAACTTAACAACACTAGAAACTAAATGTGACATTATCAGTCTAGGTGAGTCTCGCGCCCCTTCTATTCCTTAAATTCCAGCTCCTAGACCCGCGGTGGGAAGAAAACAACAGGAACCGCAGTTTTCAAAGTCAACAATAAATACTGAGCGAGCTACACCTTAGCATGTAAAACAGGAAAGATAATATAAACTGCTGGACACAAGTTGAATATAGTGAAAGTGACAAAGTATGAGTGAAAACAGTTTCAGAGTTCGCAACGATATAAACAGAAATGTAAATCAATAATCCAAGTGTTAACCGAATATAATAATGTCGACAAAGGGCCTCCCAATAGTAATAAAGCCTGCCAGGCAGTCGAATCATCGCGTATTCACTTCACAGTACCCGGGTAGACCAGTGACCACATCAGGCATTCTAGACCTTAAGTGTTGCAACACCCTCCTAAGAGCGTCAATCAAAGGAGTGGTATCTAGAAGCAGTACTCCAGCCTACGGCGAAAGGAGTCAGGGTGCACGTAGTGCCATATCTTTAGGGACAAAGCCCAGGGAATCATCACCCGTACAAAATAAGTAAAACAAGTGGTTCTGGTACATGCGATATTCTTTCCACTTTGCATTATTAACGGATTATTATTTAACGCGTGAGAGTTATCAATAACAGTAGCCAACAGTTCAAATATTTGACAAGTGTAAACAAAATAACAATTATACTTTGAGACAGAAAATAGAAATCGCAATCGACACGAAAAGAGCTAGGCACACTAGGCTAAGCATGTAAACTCACCTTATTTGACTTGGCAGTTAGTA
The DNA here is from genome assembly GCA_023055425.1 of Linanthus parryae. Lineage (NCBI taxonomy): Eukaryota > Viridiplantae > Streptophyta > Magnoliopsida > Ericales > Polemoniaceae > Linanthus > Linanthus parryae. The sequence goes on from JALGPY010000004.1 coordinate 145,989,942, forward strand.
CGTAGGATGATCGATGAAGCCGATGTCCACGAATCCGTCTCCTACAATTCACAAATATTTAATTATACGATGCTACTTCTAAGTAAACAGCTGCATGAGTGTGTTAATCTAGGTCGGATCTAAGTTTGCCCCAATAACCCCAACGAATTTTCGTTTCCAATTATATGCTTATTTTTATACAGAAATATTTTAGAACCAAATTTAACATTAAATAATTAAAGCAAAACTTGTAAATATTTATCAAAGCCGACAAGTAACATTTAAAGATTATTTCTAAAATAAAACTATTTCATTTGCTAATAATTTTATTGATAAAAATATTTAGTATAAATAATTGAAACTTACGACTTGTTTAAATAACTAGAGTGACAATTTATTAGAATAAGTTATCTCAAATATACATATTATTATTATGACTCATTTTTGAAGAAAAGAATATTATTTCTTATTGCTAAAACACATTTTTATTAACAAAACATTTATTTTACTTTTTATTTACCTATAATGTGGTTAATAGCACATAGCCAAATAATAATAATAATGTCATATACTATAGCAGCCCCTTTAGATTTTAGCAAAACTACAAGAAGTACCCCTAAGCTTTTGTAAACAACTTACTTAAAGGACACTTAGCTCCCCCACGATGAACACTAACTTATCACCGATCAAGACACGAATCTAAGCCTCAAAAATGTAATTTTGACTACTGTAAACGAATTATAGGAAGATTTAGAAGTTACCCAAGCCAAGAAACGCGATAAATGGTCGAAGAACGCGACGGGTAGAGTCGCCGAAGTTGCCGCCGGTGGCGGAGCTCGTTCCCAGCGTTAATGGCTTCTACAGCTCCGGTTGCTGCTTCTATGAGTCTAATCGGACCTCCCTGAGTCTGTATTGACGGAGAGGAAGGCCTGGGTGGCCTTGGTTTGGCCGGACGAAACTTCCTGCCGGAAGTTATGGAGCTTCGCCGGCGTGGACTTCGCCAGCTACTGCTGCTGCTACTACTCTGCTTCTTATTTCTTCACTGCTGTGGTCTTAGCAGAGAGAGGAAGACCGAGAGGGAGACATAGGTGGAGAAGGAGGAGGACACGATGGTGGTGGTGGAGGCTTCGGGTGGCTTTCCCGTCGGCTATAGCGGCGGTGGTGGCTGGCTACTTCCAACTCCGGCTGCTGCTGCTGTTTCCTTTGATTTTCAGAGGCAGAGAGGGGAATGGAGGGAGAGGCAAGACTCAGTGGTGTGGAGGTGATGGTGGTGTCGATGGTAGATTTGAGATGGAGTGGTGGTGGCTGATGGGTGCAGGGGAAGGTGATGATGTGCTTTTATAGGGGGAGGTTACTTGGAGAGGTGATGTTGGTGAGGGCGGTGATGAGAATGGCGGTGATGGTGAGGGCGGTGAGGGAGTTCCGTGGGCGTGAAGAAGAAGGAAGAAGAAAGAAAAAAAAGCTGTGAAGAAAAAATTGGGTTTTAATTATTTAAATAAATAGTTAATAGAGAATGATAGGGTGTGGTAGGTGTATAAGCTTACGCGGTGGTCGTTATCGCGGAAATGTCTAGAAAATAAAAATAATCACGCATCAAATAAAGTTCTCACCCTAGTTCTCATCTACTAAAATTTCCGAAAAATAACCGAATCACCACTCGCAACCCAAAATTTAATTATCACGTCTAAAATTACTAAATTGCCCTTTTGTTAAATACGGAGTATTACAGGGTCGACCCGTTAGTGACCTGTTGCGGGTTCGTGTCGACCCATGCTCGCTAACTTCGTGTCATTTTTGAGTCGTGTCGTGTCGAATATTGCCAGCCCTATGTTTAACCGGTAGGACCAGTGATTCAACATGTGGAACCACACAATTTTTATATATTTATATATTTTTATAAAAATATACTATAATGTTATTAAAATATAAACCGAAAGCCTAAAGTTGACAAGTATATTTGACAATTTACATAAAAAATAATATTATATAAATTATGTAAATATGTGATTTCAATGATCATAAATCTCCAATTTTGATGGAAACAAAACACACACAATATATATATATATATATATATATATATATATATATATATATATATATATATATATATTGAACATTCAATGTAGTAGTTGTGTTTGTATTTAGTACTACTTCTGTTTCTTCTCTTTCAATGGCGGTTGATTTTTTAACCCGTAATTGGGTCACTTTGATTCGGTGATTTGGATAGCAAAACGATATAATTTTTTGGCAATTTTTTTATAGTATTGTAGAGTAAAGTTTACTCTACAAGATCATGCAAAGATTACCAAATTCGTGTACCGTTTGCTAATCAAATTACCGAATCAAAGTGACCAGTGAATAGTATCAAGAAGTGAAGTAAGGTGAAAGAGAAGAAACAGAAGTAGTAGGTTTCAAGCACAATATTTCTCAATAACTAGAACAAACTTAACGCAATATAACACAAGCTTTGTTCTAAAGTTTGTGTAGTATTGTAATGTCAATACTCAACAATTTTTTTTAGTTTGAAAAAGAAAAGGAAAAAGAAATGAACAAAGTTAAAAGGAAAAGCAAGCTGACGGTGAGATAAATATTTAAGTGTGGACTTAAAAAAGAAGTACCTAGATCCTAGTGAAAAATTATTGAGCTGCGTCAGATGTCGTGGGTCAACTAGGGTCATATTCGTGTCAAGATCTATTCATGGTAAATTCGAACCCGACCCATATATTAACGTGTCTACTATTAGCAACTATAACTCGACATATATAATAAACAGGTTATTCGCCGTGTAATCCGTTTATTTCACACAATCACAAAACGATTACTGCGTAATGTAAGGTACATGTACATATAATACGAGTACACAAATAAAAACATATGAATACAATATAAACAATAAAAATAAACTTTAAGATCCAATTAAACATTCCAACATATTTTAATTTTTACAAAATATGCAAAATCATACATCAAGTTAATAAAAATATTATTTCCAAAATAAAAATAATAAAGTATTAATTGCATTGTTCATCGAGTTCTAAATAAATGAAATTCCCAAAATAAAATTGAATGAAAAGAACTTAGTAGTATTTCAGATGATAGCTTCAAGCCTTCACCACATTCCATGTAAAAGCGTCGTGTTCAATCGTGTCCACTTGTTTACGACCCAAACCTATGTGAATAAACCCGAATCCTATAACTTTGTGTCGTGTTCGTGTCGGGTAGTCGTTTCAGTACCCATTTTGCCGGCCCTAGGGTCAATCCCTGGGAGCATCAACAATTTGACTATTTCGAACAATATAAAAAATGTCCGGTTTTCACTGCCCTGTTCGCCGATTGGGCCTTAAACCAACCAATTTTGACTGCTTTTTGCACCTCGGTTCGATTACCGAATCCGGCCTCTGACAAGTTAACTGCTGGTCCAATCCGATTATTAAAAATTTCGTCGACCCTATAATTTCATCTAATAAAAGGGATGTACATACATACACAATTTAATAAAATTGATAAGAAATAATTGATAGGCGATTTAGATAAGAGTAAATTCTAGAAAAGCTATTTAAAACTTGTGTAAGCATCAAGTTTACTTGTGTAATTATCAGCTCCCTTTTTTTCATTTCAAAAAGTTATCAACTCCCTACTAAATATATGAAAGTGTGTCAAATCAAGTACTTCCTCATTTTCGTCAGAAAGTACCTATTTGACCCAGTGATTTAGATAGCAAAACGATACAATTTTCTGATAATTTTTCACTGTGTTGTAGAGTACCGTCAAAAAATTGTCAAATTATTGACTCCTTTTGCTAATCAAATTACGTGGTCAAAGTGACCCAATGAATTGTGGTAAAAGTAAAACGAATACTTTCCGGCGAAACAGAGGAAGTACGTGGTAAGTAAATAATGTTCTCTGTAAGTCTTTATTTCAAGTTGGACACGTCTCACGAGAGTATAACTAATTCTTTAAAAAAGGAAACTTATTGACTCAAGTTCGACACGTCTTACCTTCAAGAATTCTATTGTTTTCGTTTATAACTCGACAAACTCCTATATATACCTGTTAATGCTAGGGTTTTCCAACAACAAACATAGAACAACGCTGATCCTATGTCTATGAACTCTCATTTCTTTCAAGACACTGGTCGTGTGGAATGTTCTTGGAATCATGCTTTCGTATTTCTACAACTCGTGATGTGTAAGTGAATTGTTATTGTTCATCCGTTCTCTAAACATTCGAGTGAAGTAAGATGTATATTTACTCTTTTTTGTTCCGAGTAAATTGCATCGATAGTATTCAAATGAATCGTTAGACATTCCAGTAAATATTCAAGTCGTTTTAATTAACTTTATTAAAAAACTCGTCGAATATGCAGCTACAATTTTACATATCCTAACGGATCTCAAGTACATTTCAAGGTTTTTTTTTTGACAAATAATGAGAATAATTTTAGCGAGAATCACATATAACCTTAAAGTGTTTCTGCAAGATCAAAGAGTGGACAAGATTCGATGCTGAAAAATCTCTTAATATTTCATAAGAACTTATAAACCATCTGACTCTGTCTGAATTACTCATTAGACTTTAACGCATCAAGTTTGATCATCTCGATTGATTTTTTTGTGAAAGAATTACTTATCTTGTTTTACCAATGCTTTTTTTTTTTTTTTTTACCTTTGTTGATTTTGCAGATACATACAGATTATTTAAAAGATTAATAAAAATTGTTAGAACAGAGACAAGATCGTTGTTCATGTCATTTCATAGAAACCTCGCCTTACATATATGCAGGTATGTTTTAACACAATTCTAATTTTCCTTAAGAAAAATTGTGTCAATAACCTTTTCTATCGGATGTTTTTGTAAATTCACGTTCTCAATCAATTATGTTTAACCTAAGTAAATAAATAATAGTTGTTCTTCGTTTACTTGTTTCTTTATTACATTTCGTATACATGTTCATTCTACGCAATGTATCTTCTTCACACAAAAAATGTATATATAAAAAAATAAAAAATATCATCTATTTAAATTGTTACTTTTTATTTTCTGCGTTAGCGAGACAAACGGTCACGCGAATCCAGGCCGTCCCGAGGTGACTGGAGCATGGATCGAACACATGACCCAATTTCCAATAAATTCAAACTTATCCATGAAATTAACAGGTCTACAATTTTTCTTTTTATCAAATCTACTAATTAAATGGTTATTACATCTGTCACAACATAATTATGTAGAATCAAATAAAGAAAGAGTTTGGTTAGAAATAATACAAAGAAGGAGTGCACCACTGTAAAGACTGCATTAAATAATTTATTTTATCCCACAATTTTGAAAGCTTTCTAAAAATACAGATTTTATTCTAATACGTGAACATCTTTCATTTTCAATAAATTAAATACTTAGTAAAAATACATGAAGCCAAATAAAGAAGGTCACTTATTGCAAAATAAAAAAAATAAAACACGAAGGAGATTACAGTCAGGGGACAAATAATTAAATCATTTCAGTTTAAAATAATAATGATAAAAGTAATCATACCAATAAATAAAGAGTAATAATATTAAAATAATACCAAAATCCCCAATTTCCAATTTCAGTTTACAGAGATTTCCTTCGCTTCGTCGTTGTTTACTCCTCCTGCATGTCGAAGACCTCTTCTCTCTCTCTCTCTGTAATTGGAAACTATGCGAACCAGTAAAGGAAACTCATAAATGAACAACATCTGGGTATGTAATACACATTGTTGTGTGTATTATATATACTGCTACTACTACCACTCGATGTTTAGCAAAAAGGAGGACGCTTTGCTGAAGGAGGAGCTCCTTGCAAAATTGGTCTGCTCTTATTCTGAACAGACGTGACATCCGTTGAATCAGACCGAAGAAACCCCTAGCTAGCTTCACTCCAGGTGATTTCTTGCCAAACCCAGCTCCAAGGATTTGATTTTTTGGGTTTATTTGTGAAAGAGTGTTAGTGAAGGTTAGATGATCCGCAGCAAGAGAGCTTTGCGGAGCCCTATTATCCTTATTTGGCCCCACCTAACTTCTTAAATATTACAAAACTGCCATGTTGCACCCAGCAAGTAAAGTATTCCCGAAGCCCTCTACGACTATTTGATTACAAAACATTTCATTTATTCATTTGTGGGTAAAACAATGTCATGGAAATTAAAATATTGTGTTGTCTTCCCCTCAAAAAAATATTTTATGTTGTCTTGTTCGCTATTTGTAATTTCCCATATTTTTGTTGGTTTTTTTGTTGTAATTTTTGATTTTTTTTGCTTTAATTATTTTTTGTTTTTTTGGTTGTTACAACATAATAGGGGAAGCAAGAAAAAAAATGTAACATAACATATTTCTTCCCTGATGTTGGATTGTTCAAGTGAACAAAACAAAATTGGTTGTTTGAAAACAATAGAAGGAAGAAGCAAAAAATTAAACAGAAATGAACAACACAAAACAGAGCATCCAAAGCCCTTTTGTATGAAAGTTGGCGGAGAAGGAGGAATCCGGGCTTGCCTCCGAGCATGACGAAGCCCGCCCGGAAGCACAATTAGGCTTCGCGAAGCCCCGACCCTACGCGAAGCCCTCTTGATGGGCAGCCTAAACTCACTAATCACCGTGCTTCGCCAAGCCAAGCACCCTTGCTGGAGATGGCCTTAGGGAGGATTTTGATTCCTTCGGAATCTTCTGATTTATTGATAATGAAGGTTAAGCTGACAAAAACGTAGAATTTTTGGACTTGCCAGACCCCGGTTTTGAATTATTTTTGAAAACTTTTGAAAAAAAAAAAAATCTGAAATACTATCTTAAGGAAATGCTTGAGAAATTAAGGAAAACACCTGTTTTTTTATCTTGAAAGACATCTTTGTGATACTTAGATGCTAATGTAGAATGATTTTGTAACAAGGATTTGGGTTAAGAGTTTGATGATTCATTTTTGCAATGTTATCCAGTAGAGGACATCTCCAACCCATTCGGTTTACCCCCTCCCCTTACCTCCCCCACGGCCCCAACATTTTTACCATCCCCCTCCCCCATGGGCCCATCATATTCCCCTTCCCCCAGACTACTAGTAGTACTCTTCTCCAACCCACACACACACACCAACGGGGTTGGACTTGAATCATATTTTTATACGGTTTTCCCCATCACCCTTCCCCGGACCCCCATGGGGTTGGAGATACCCTTAGGCTTACCGCTGATCTAGTACTCCTTGATTGAGAGTGTTCTTTATTTCATGCAGATATTATCTCTTACTCCTTGAGTTCATGATTCCATCAAGAGACATATATATATTCATATGTATAATAACTTTAATGTTCTTGTCTTGTAGCTAACGCGAACATGGAAAAATTAGTTCACCAAGGGGCTGTTAGCTGCAAAAGCTCAGCAGTTAGGAAGGCTGAAACTGATCTCAGGTAATTCAACATGCTACTCTGCGGCTTAATTATCTGGTTTCTCGACATATTACAAATTGAGTTTGGTTAATGTTTTTTTAACTGTGCAAATTATCTGTAACACAGGCACGAATATGCCCTGCGTGAGGAAGCCAAAAGAGAGCTGAAATATCTGCTTAAGGTATTGCATCTCAAGTAATTTCTTTATTTACTTTTCGTTTTCATATCATGGATATGGGTTTAGGCTATTGAGTTGTTCTTATCATCAGGGTGGAAACCCTTTGGACTTCAGACGAGGAAACAGGGCTTCTGAGCTGGAAGGTTGCTCTCAAGTCCCTCCAAAATTGACAGATAGGGCACTTGATGATTCCATTCTTCATGAAAGCCGCAATATACAGGTCCTTTTTTTTTATACTTATTGTGCTTTTTTTTTTCTCTCAATTGTGTGGGGGAATTATGTTGCTACTTTCATCACTGAGACCTATGGTGTGACATTATCTATCAACAGGCTAAGCGGAGACGGCTTGATGAGATTCACGGCGCCGCTGTGCCCTTGGAGAATCGTAGGAAGTCTCACTGGGATTTCGTACTTGAAGAAATGGCGTGGCTGGCAAATGAGTTTGCTCAGGTTAGATTTTTGTTACCAAACTCATAGTTGCTTATATTTGTGAGATGGCATGACATATTTGAGTAAATTTATTAGTTATAAAAATATAAATGTAATAAACTTATGTTTCAAAACAATGTCCTTAATACCACAAAAAAAAAATACAAAAAAAAAAAAAAAAAAAAAATGTACTCAGTCCCTGAGATAAACTTTACAGAAAGTTGGTCAAGTGCTTGCATAGTAGTATGCTTATATTTGTGAGCCTTTTCCAGTTAGCAATAATACTGTTTATAATTATAAGTTTTCCTCATCTAACAGGAGCGTCGTTGGAAGATATCTGCTGCTGCGCTGGTGTGCCATCAAATTGCTGGTAAAGTCCGTCCGAGCATAACAGAGGTACGGATGCAATGCTTCATATTTTTTTTCTACTTCGTTTTCTAGTTCACACTGATGAATATTGTGAAGAAACAGAAATTTTGTGCCTTTGTGTTCTGTTTTTCCTTTTCTTATGATTTGGTACGTGAACTTCTATTGCTGCAGGAAAACCTCTTTTACGTGGTATCCCCTGGTGCAATGGGAAAATACAGAAGATCTGTAGAACTCACAGTAAGTGTTTTGCTCCTTAGTGTTATCTTGTGTGTGTGTGCGTGCGCGTGTTGAATAATGAAACAGGTTATTTTACAAAATATAACAGCTTTCAGCTTTGTTCATGTATAATGAATAAGAACCTTTGTTTCCACTCTTAATAGACTACTTGCAATTTAGTCTTGAATTTCCATTTCCAGTCAATTCATGAACAAAGTTTAGGGGTTGTCTATGGTGCGTCCCTTAATAGGGTTCCGTACAACTTTTTTTTTTTTTTTTGTGGTCCCCGCTACTACAGGACAAAAACTTTTACCCGCTATAGCAGGTAACCTCGGCTGGAGATATAGCTGTTAACAGTTTTTCTCACTTTAGATAAAGTTCTTAATATCTACGCGGCTAAAAGATAGAAAAGACTACCCTATAGTTAGTAGAGTTCAACAGGTAGAAGGAGTTGTCTCATTTAAGAAAGCAGTATTAACAACATGAGTTTTATTGTTAATAAATAACGATGAAATTAACTACAAGCAGACGAATATCAACTCAGAAGTACTTTAAAGGCATGTTTAAAGATTAATACCAGAACAATTCAACAATAACATTAAAATAAGGTGGTACTTGTTCAATATCATCTCCCGGGTCGTCTTTCTTGTCAAGAAATCACGAATAAAATCACTCTAAACAGACCTATATCATTCATTCTTGTTTTTCTTTTACTGACTACTCGATTGAGACCAGAAGTATTCCTCTTTAACATCAAACTCAAGTGGCAGTTCTGCAAAATCGTCTTCCGGATCGTCCACTTGTTCGACGGAGTCCACCGGAGGATTGGGGCATGTTGTCCTGTTGTGTCCCAGCTCCTTGCAATTGCCACACCTCCTTCTCTTGTCTTTCTTTGGTCCCTTTGGGCATTTAGTGTCCGGGGGGTTCGGATTCTTCACATGGGCGTAGGGATTTTCTTCCTTCTTAATCTCTCCTTGTGTCCCGGCTCCTTGTGTACCCTGAAAAGTTTTAGAAACCATTCTCTGCATTTTCTGAATCCCGTCGGCCATATGCTCTCTGAAGAACCTCATTGTCTCGCCAGTAGTACAACCCAAACTGTAATACAGTTGAACTTCGTTCCTCGAGGAAGCCCGGCGCATGGCTTAATCTGGGTCATCACTTTTCTTCCCAACAGGCTCCTTCATTGATGGCTCGGTTCGGTAGAATTCTTTGTCAGTTTTGGTCCACCTTTTGGCAATTAAAGAGTTTGGGATCCTCTGTACTCCCTTTTGTTTCAGAACAAACAACATGTGTTTGCAAATCATATACGATGTTTCCCAACGAAAACACGTGCAACGGAAAAGCCTATTATCATGACGACATTGAACAACTTGCTGAAGCAAGAAAAGATAGGGTGGTTAGAAATTAAGAAGGAAATGAAAATACAAATGAACACAAGGATAGACAGATTGTAACCTGGTACTAGATAGAAGAGGACAATAGTTCAAAGACTGTGACATCAATACTTATTTGTTACACTTTAAGACTTAAGATAGCATTGATAACATTAAGGAAACATGACAAGATTATTTAGAAATAAAAATGCAGTACACGAGTACATAGTATATAAATATGTAAATTGAAGCAGATGTACATACCACGGATCTCTTCATTTGACCTCTCATCACGTAGAACAAGTCCAAGCTCTCTTCTGGAACAGTTTTGACTTCAAACACTCTATAATCATCACCCTTTGCAGCTTGTTTCCTAAACATGTTGAAGACATTTTCGGTGAAGACCTCTGCTGCATGGCGTTCGAGTTCCGTGAACCCTGTTGTTATCACCGGGTCTGATTGGTCGGAGCGATGGTGTGCCTTACGCTCGTTGTTGCGTAGCTTGTCAACCCCTGTCGTGAATCCCTTGCAAGCATTGGTCAATTTGTCCGAGTAGGACATATAATCCTTGACAAAACTGTTGATGCTCTCGCATCTCGAGGTCGTCGTTTGCAACGCAAAAAAATGATCCTTCAAGTATGTCTCCGCCCACAAGTGGCGGTTCATATATGTGACCTGGACCCAATTTCTATCAGCAATGTTCCATCTGGTAAGCATTGCATGCCAATCATCATGCCAAAATTTTTCAGGTTTCCTACTATGCAAGCACTTTTTAAAATCAACCATGAAGCCATCTCCCAACTTCAGATTAGCCTGGGCGTTCCGACAAAGATGCCAAGAACACAGACGATGTCTTGCCTCTGGGAAATTATCCATAATAGCTTTTCTCATTGCCAAATCGCCATCCGTGATGACGGACAAAGGCTTCTTATCATTCATTACCTTCATCAGGCACTTCAAAACCCAATCATATGTTTCTGCCGTCTCATCGTTGAGAAAAGCACAGGCAAAAATAGTCGTCTGGTAGTGATTGTTCACGCCAGATAGAATTACAAATGGTTTTTGATAGATATTGGTCTTGTACGTTGCATAAAAAATGAGTACATCGCCAAATCTGTGGTAATCTACCACTGATCTCCTATCACACCAGAAAACAATTTCAAGCTCATGATTTTTACCTGTTCTGAACCTACAAAAACAATAAATAACACTTAGGGAAACAGAAAGATTAGTTACATAAATGATGTTAACTCTAACAGGTCAGAAAGTAAGTTTAACAAATAAGTATGAGCCTAACTGAACAGTAAATAGACCTTAACAGATAAGATAGCACGCTTAATTGTTAAGAAGTAAACTTACTCCCTGAACACGCCATAGTGACTGTGCTTCAAACTGTCAATGTACATCAAGGTCTGCTGCCCATCTCCTTCATTTGAATATATCTTGTCCATAGAGGCCATTTTATTGTAAAGATCTTTCTGTGTGTAACCCAACTTGTTATAACCGCCGGCTTGTTTAACCATCAAAAGAAAGCTTTAGCAATACTTGATCCCCACCTCCTTCAAAGATCTGACCAGTTCAACATCAGCCTCAGAGACCTTTCGGTGTGACCGGTGGTTGCTCGCGCATTGTGGTTCCGAAAGTTCGTGTGAATGACCGGGTTCGAATTGAACCACCTTAAAAGGCTCGGTAGGTGAAGTTCTTGATATTTTTACACGAGCTTTGCATACACACCTAGTGTTTCTGGTATGCTCCCGTTTCCTATTTTCTTTGTACAGGACCTTCTCGGAGCGCAAGCCTTGTCGGGCACACACGTATATCCTTGACTTTATGCATTCTTTCGTTTCCGGGTCGAAGTACCGGCGGTTGCACCTTCTAATCCCAAAGCCAAGAATCAGTGCGTAGAGGTTGTACCAGTCATAAGCTTGAACCTCATTTTCAAAAGTCATTTCCATAACATCTTCCTTGGTAACCATTATTCCTGCATAAAACTTAAAATTACTATCTGTATAACTACAGTCATTAACTTAAACTGTAAGAACGCATACCTGGTATGATCTCTCCATTTGGAACTTCCATAATAGAGTTTCTGGTTGCATCTTCTCCATAGCTCTCTGTAAGAGTGATGTCCAAACATTCATCTTCATCTAAGACCTCAAAATCGTATTCTTCTTCCTCATAATCATGAGGCAAAGATACCAAACCCTTGCCACGAACTCCACTCTCACAAATTTCCCTCCCTCTCATCTGAAATTGGTTTGTTTCACTTTCTGGTTCTCAGATTGACCTCCTTCTCAACCTTATATTCAAAGAAGAAGACCCCAACAACCAAAAGGTAGTATTGCACTATTTTGGATACAAAATTTTTAAAGACATGAAGAACTCTTTAATTTTTTACCTTAATGAATACGAAATCTCTGAAAAGTTTATCTCCTCATTAATATATGGATGTAGTATAATAAATTCCTCAGCTACCAAGACTGTGGTGTCAGTGAGATGAAACTTTAATATTCTCGAACCCAGTTACAAGAGTTAAGATAGCAACCTCAATAGTTTAAAGAGAAACAGTTCACTAAGCTTATTTTGTGGGCAGCAGAACCATTCAATGCCTAACATAAATGAGCCAGACCAACCATATCCTTAAATTCTAGCCACTTTGGCAGGAAAAGCTGAAGTTTCATCAAGGATACTTTAATTCTGCTAACTACCAAGCCATATGAGGTGTTCATATGAAACTGTTCCATCCTATCTAAGATTGTGAGATACCTTAAAATAGCAGATTTTCAAAGAAGAAGACCCCAACAACCAAAAGGTAGTATTGCACTATTTTGGATACAAAATTTTAAAGACACATAGAATGCTTTAAGTTATTACCTTAATGAATACGAAATCTCTGAAAAGTTTATCTCCTCATTAATATATGGATGTAATATAATAAATTCCTCAGCTACCAAGACCGTGGTGTCAGTGAGTTGAGAATCTAACAATCTTGATTTTACTTTTTAGAGAGCATCTTTAAAATGTTTAACTGCTCTTAAAGATTTAAGATAGCATCGTTAATAGTTTAAAGAGAAATTGTTCACTAAGCTTATTTTGTGGGCAGCAGAACCATTCAATGCCTATTATAAATGAAGCATACAAACAATATAATACAATTATAGCCACTTTGGCAGGAAAAGCTGAAGGTTCATCAATGTTGATTTAACTCTGCTAACTACCAAGCCATATGAGGAGTACAAAAGATGCGACATCCAAAACAACCCACAACATCCAAAAGGACAGAAACATTGTTCGTAAAACAAAGTCACAACAACATTACACATATTTACTTTTTCTGCTGCTTCTTCCCCGCCGTCTTCTTCTTCTTCTTCTTCTCCGCAGACCTCAATGCAACAAAGGAAACAGTCGAAAACTTGCGGTACAAACTGTAAAATGCATACCGGTGGTCATCATCCTCCATCAGTTCCTTTAACCCAAGATAATTCTTGTTAAATACGCAGTTATAGCTCGATCTCCCCATTTCATTCGCAATCCAGATTCTGAGGTTGGGAGCCTGGACAGAGAACTTCTTCTTTGGAACTGGAATCAGGTCCCTCAAATGACTCATGAAGAAGCAGACATGAGGACCACAGTCATTCCTGACAGATGAAAATAGAATGCAGCCTTAATATATATCACATACATGTAAATGGAATAGTTAGCTATGTTAAGTAGTTAGCTTATTACCCATTTGATTGCTGGGGAACATCGTCGTTCATGTACCACACCTGCCAGCGTCGTATGTCATCATTGTATTCTGAGTAGTTGGTGAGCATTGTGTGCATTTGCCCAATTTTGGAAGCAACTTCGAACTCAGAATACCCCATGCCGGTATGCGAGTCCAAGACGAATATTTCTTGGTCAACAAAAGAAATAACCATCATGAACCAGTGCAGGTGATCGACATTCAACGGAACGGCGATCTAATCATTAAAAATTTCAAGATAAAGTAAGTCATACAAAAGAACAAAGTAGCTTGTATTGATAGTATTCGGAATACTTACGTATCCCATCTCGCTCCACTCTCCTCCCGACTGTTCGTGTGCCTTGACGTATTCGAGGACTTTTGTGGGCTGAACAAAAATTATAACTAATCAGGTATTTTCCTAGATGAATTTTGAATTGAGTCATATCATAAAAATGACAAGGCAGTGAACTTACAGAATAACACGGGCCGAGGAACCAAATCCGCTTGATTCCTTGGAATTCCCGGCTACGTTCATGAAGATGAAGGAATTGCATGTAAGCATCCATCACCTCATCGTCAAACCATTTTTCATCCCGGAGGCGCCAAGCGGACGACCTCGTCAGTTTGGCCATGCCACCCATATCAGCTACTATCTCACTGCATATTATATATGATACACAACCAGAAGTATAAACATAATGCATGCCACACATAAGAATTATTTAGGAAGTTTGAATGTAAATAAAACTTACTTTGCCAATTCTGGGGGAACATAAAAATTCTTGCTGGTGTGTTCGTACGTGCTCGCATACTTGTGCGACATGTAGTAATGGAGCCAGCAATGTTCTGCTTCAGGCATGGGTGGGATAAGAGTCAATTCTTTAGGATTCATGTGTTGCTTATACAGCGATATCCTCGAAGACGCTCTAATGATCCGATCTGCCTTTCCCCGGACAGTCCCAACCAAGTTTCCCCTTGGGTTCTTCGGAGAACCATGAACAAGGAATGGCTGGGGAGGTACATTGGAGGCCACCTAATAAATCAACAAAATCATTAGGGGTGTTAAAACTTTAAAAATAAATCTCAAATATTAAGATATCAACTTTAAGACATTTACCTCAGTGCTGGAGCTGATTGTGTAGACCACCTTCATGGGAGAGTTAACCTCAGCCTCCTCTATCTTCTGCTTCTTCTTAGCTCTTAGTTCTTCTTCACACTTTTCCTTCTCTTTCTTCTTCTGAGCTCCTTCCTCTTCCCCCTTTTTCTTACCCCCTTCCTCTTCCTCCTTCTTCTCATCCTCTTCATTCTTCTTCTCTTCTTCCTTCTTCTTCTCTTCTTCCTTCTTCTTCTCTTCTTCCTCATCCTCCTTCTTCTTCTGTTCTTCCTTCTCCTTCTCCTTCCACAGGGACATAAGATACTCTTTGTCAAGCTTTTCAACCACCTGTCCCACAATGCACTTCCAAAAATCCTCTGGTAGAGGTGGAGGCAGTAGTTGGACTACTGGTGCAACAACTTTTTCAGTTTTGGGCTCATCATCAGCTTTTTTCAACTTCAACTACATACAAAAACAGAGTTGAGAGACATAAACTTAAGATAGTAATCTTAATATATAAACAGGACACTTTAATGTCAATGTTAAAGTTCACTCACATTGTTGTTTTGTTGGACATACTTCCATCTCTTGGAAACATCAGAGGTTTCCCAGAATTTCAACCTTGGAATTGCTTCCTTATCCTGACATCCTTTTGGGTTTTCCAGATACTTTGGGCAGAACTTTTCCATGTACAAAAGCTAGAAAAGTAAAATTGAGATGGCAGCATTTAAGAAAGTGCTCGTAATATTTTAAACTTCATGGTTAAAATAACTGAAAAAGAGTTAGAGATTTACCAAAGGAATCAGCACGCAACCAGTTCCGCGAAGGGTTGTTCCAGTCTGAGCCTTAACTTGCTGTGTCTTGAAGTGATCCAGCCATAAGGCTGCCCAGTTTACCTCTTTCAGGTTCTCCAAATTAACAACAAGATTAGCAAGACCTCTCCGGACTCCTGCTCGTCCTATCGGCATTCCCAGTGCACCCAAGATCAAGCAAACAGCCCTTCGTTTCCACTCATCATTCAAAAGCAGCCTGTTCTCATCCGCCTTGAACCACGGAACGTACTCACCGAAAGTTGTGTTGTCCTCAACGAGGCCGATACTTTCTTCAACTATGCGGAGTAGCATCGGATCGACCTCCGGGAACTCTGTTTCTCCGTAGCATCGGATTCCAAATAGCCACCCGACAACTTCCGGTGTTATCTCCACGGTGCGGCCGTGCGCTGTCAAGTACCCGTCGGTATCGTAGCACTTGTAAATGAATTGGTTGAATTTCTCTGGGGTTTCCGTGATCTTTAGGTGCTGTAGTCCTCCAAGGCCCACTTCGTGCATCCATGCTTTCTGTTCAACCGTCATTTCTTTAAAAAGATTCTTAACAGAGGGCAGGCTCATGTAACTCTGAAATCGCCTTGGATTCTTCAACTTTTTAACTGACTTACCCTTCAGCTTGGCTTCAGCCGCCTTCTTCTTCAACTTTTCCTTCTCCCCCGTCGACTTCCTTTTCAAAGAACCTTCTCTTTTCCGCTTGTCTTTTTCTTGATGAGCCGCTGTGAGATAAGGTTCCTTCTGGATATTGGTCATGCATTTCCACTCCAAGTTGATGCTTTGTAGGACCGCTTTGGTCATCCTCATTTTAGGATCTATTTTCCGAAGACTGTGCATCCTCACATTTCTGAAATTATGAAAATCAACCCATAATTTAAATTTACAGAGGCATACAATAAACTAAAACAGCAACAAACAATTAAAATTAAAGCGAAAGCCATTAGAGATGCAGTAATAACATGCAAACTTTAACAGAAAGGGCAGTAAATATTAGATTGAGGTTCTAATAGATAAGAAATTAACTGCAGATCAGGAGACACATAATTTAAACAAACTTTTTGCGAGAGTAAAATCATACTTGTATCTGATGTAGGCACTCATGGAATTGCCATGGTGAGCTTCATCATCACTCTCATCCTCATCTCCTTTGTATTCCTCCACATCTCCATTCTCTTCCTTCTCTTCCTCATCTGACTCCTCCTCATCTGACTCCTCCTCATCATTTTCTTGCTGTTCAATCTGTTTGTCCTTCTCATTCTTCCTCATCTCAAAGCTGTACTTGCTTACATCATGATCCTCATCACTAGAGGATTCCAAGGCCCTTTTCTCGTAATTGTCTCGTTGCTCCCGTGGTAAATTGCAAAATAGGGCATACATCTGTAACAAAAGTTGGGGAGGCATATCCTTGTCTCTCAATTTGAAAGCATATTTCCTCTCCTCACTGTCATATGTAAACAGTTGCAAATTAACAGTCATATGTAAACAGTTGCAAAAAACAGGCTATCAGTTTCATAACAATAGTATGATTTATCAATAATTAAGAAAAGGCAATTAACAGTTAAAGTCAGCAGAACACATTACTAAAGTTTGAAAGATCAATTCTTTAGATAGCATATTTAATAAAGTTCATGTTTTTAACAGAAGATTACTTACATGAACATGTCAAATCCAGGTGTGTGCTGGATGTTCTTTACTTCATCTTCTAAGCTCTTTCCCCTTTTCTTAGAAACCTTTTTCTTTCCCCTTTTCTTCAATGGTCTTGGTGGGGCTGGCTTTTTCCTTGGTGACCTCCTTGGGATGTTCACAATTTTGTCCTCCTCCGAAGTGAAGTGAAGCTGCTTCTTGGCTTTCTTCTTCCTCTCAATGTCTTCTTCAATGGTCTCTGGATTCTTTCTCTTCTCAACTGAGGCAGCAGCATCGGCCAATTGGATTATGCCACTAGCATCCTCGAACTGTGGTCCTTCGACCATTGATAAAGGAAGGACTTTTGTTGAATCTTCCCAGATTTGTCTACCAATTGCGTCGGTGGAGTTAGGGTGTGCCTCTTTTGCCTCTTCATCTGAATCCCCACCTCCAATTTTGGTTTTGATGGAGTTTCCCTCTTCTGTTTTGGAGCCCCCATCTCCTACTGGTTCTTGAGGGCTAGATCCTCGATCTTTGGTTGGGATCAAGACAGGAGTGAGAGGATTTGCAGTTAAAAGGACTTCCAAATTAACCGGGCTTACCTCCTGGTTTAGATCTGAAATCACCTTATCGATGTCTTTGGAAGGTGAAATCTGCTCCCCTACGCCTGTATTTTCCTGGTCCGCCATGGATTTGTGATAGAGATGGAAGGGGAAGTTGAATTCGGGAAACTGATGAGAGAGAGAGAGAGAGAGAGAGATTTGTGATAGGGCTGGTCTGGGTTCGTCTGGTTTGTGGTTGCTAGTAATGAAGAAACCTCGCAGAGAGAGAGAGATATTTGGTTGTGTGGTTGCCAGTAATGAAGAGGATGGGACAACTGACATTAAAATTTTCAAATTTCAAATTTTTCATAAAAAGCCATCTACATTTTTAGACAAAAACACAAATATTTTAAAGACTCCATCTTAACGTAACAAACTTATTGTTTTTTTAATTTCTTTAGTTGTGGAGTGTCATAATTAATTTTATTTTGTATTATTGGTATATTATTATATTAGTATTGCCATGACAGTGTGTACAAATGTAGAAAACACAAGTATCGCCATCTTTGCGTTTGCATTTGACTGTCTCTTAACATCTCCTTCTAAATATATTAATATAATTTCCATAAATCTGAACTCTAGAGAGAACTCTATCTTATTTTTTAATATACTCATCACTGTAAAATTTTATTAACTTTTTGTTTGTTCATCAATTGGTTAACTCAGGGATGCCTATTTGTGGGTTTTTGGAGGTTGTGCACACTGCCATGCATGGTACAAACACAAGGCAGGCACAAAGTCCTCAAATTGGGTACAGAATTGTGTTGGTGATGTAGTTAATGGGAAAGAACAATGTTTCCAACGGGTACGCGTTACCCAAACTGAGTTTGATTGACGTCTATGCATCTCATTTGTGCCACCACTCAACACATACTAGCATTATGTGACATTTTAAGACCAATTCTGATACCTACAACACACGGTCACTTCTCACGACGTCAAGTCTCACAATGTCGATAGTCGGTTACACCCTTATCCCTCGGTGTTCAAGTCCCATGGTTGGGTGTGACCTCAAAACTCCCAGTCTTGTTAAAATGACCCAAATACAACATTAAATCAGAGTTGGCATGCTGGGGGCACATTTCATGGCTAAACTCGTACAATTATCGAGTTTTCATTCGATTTTTGCCCCTTTATGTCACTTAGAGGAGCAAAACTTGAAGCCATTTCAAAATAACTCCCAGCACTGTCCTTGGCATGTTTTCCAGGACACATGGTGACACCCCGAGTCATTCATCGACGAAGAAACCAAAATAAGTGGCATTTTAAAGGGAAATACATTATAAAGTTTAAGATAGACCCCTCTCTAGGGTTTAGCAGTTAAGAAGGTGCATGCATTTTTTTAGAATGACTTGTTAATACTCCATCAACTCAATACTCAAAGATGCCTATTTGTGGGTTTTTGGAGGTTGTGCACACTGCAATGCATGGTACAAACACAAGGCAGGCACAAAGTCCTCAAATTGGGTACAGAATTGTGTTGGTGATGTAGTTAATGGGAAAGAACAATGTTTCCAACGGGTACGCGTTACCCAAACTGAGTTTGATTGACGTCTATGCATCTCATTTGTGCCACCACTCAACACATACTAGCACTATGTGACATTTTAAGACCAATTCTGATACCTACAACACACGGTCACTTCTCACGACGTCAAGTCTCACAATGTCGATAGACGGTTACACCCTTATCCCTCGGTGTTCAAGTCCCATGGTTGGGTGTGACCTCAAAACTCCCAGTCTTGTTAAAATGACCCAAATACAACATTAAATCAGAGTTGGCATGCTGGGGGCACATTTCATGGCTAAACTCGTACAATTATCGAGTTTTCATTCGATTTTTGCCCCTTTATGTCACTTAGAGGAGCAAAACTTGAAGCCATTTCAAAATAACTCCCAGCACTGTCCTTGGCATGTTTTCCAGGACACATGGTGACACCCCGAGTCATTCCATCGACGAAGAAACCAAAATAAGTGGCATTTTAAAGGGAAATACATTATAAAGTTTAAGATAGACCCCTCTCTAGGGTTTAGCAGTTAAGAAGGTGCATGCATTTTTTTAGAATGACTTGTTAATACTCCATCAACTCAATACTCAAAGATGCCTATTTGTGGGTTTTTGGAGGTTGTGCACACTGCAATGCATGGTACAAACACAAGGCAGGCACAAAGTCCTCAAATTGGGTACAGAATTGTGTTGGTGATGTAGTTAATGGGAAAGAACAATGTTTCCAACGGGTACGCGTTACCCAAACTGAGTTTGATTGACGTCTATGCATCTCATTTGTGCCACCACTCAACACATACTAGCACTATGTGACATTTTAAGACCAATTCTGATACCTACAACACACGGTCACTTCTCACGACGTCAAGTCTCACAATGTCGATAGTCGGTTACACCCTTATCCCTCGGTGTTCAAGTCCCATGGTTGGGTGTGACCTCAAAACTCCCAGTCTTGTTAAAATGACCCAAATACAACATTAAATCAGAGTTGGCATGCTGGGGGCACATTTCATGGCTAAACTCGTACAATTATCGAGTTTTCATTCGATTTTTGCCCCTTTATGTCACTTAGAGGAGCAAAACTTGAAGCCATTTCAAAATAACTCCCAGCACTGTCCTTGGCATGTTTTCCAGGACACATGGTGACACCCCGAGTCATTCCATCGACGAAGAATCCAAAATAAGTGGCATTTTAAAGGGAAATACATTATAAAGTTTAAGATAGACCCCTCTCTAGGGTTTAGCAGTTAAGAAGGTGCATGCATTTTTTTAGAATGACTTGTTAATACTCCATCAACTCAATACTCAAAGATGCCTATTTGTGGGTTTTTGGAGGTTGTGCACACTGCAATGCATGGTACAAACACAAGGCAGGCACAAAGTCCTCAAATTGGGTACAGAATTGTGTTGGTGATGTAGTTAATGGGAAAGAACAATGTTTCCAACGGGTACGCGTTACCCAAACTGAGTTTGATTGACGTCTATGCATCTCATTTGTGCCACCACTCAACACATACTAGCACTATGTGACATTTTAAGACCAATTCTGATACCTACAACACACGGTCACTTCTCACGACGTCAAGTCTCACAATGTCGATAGACGGTTACACCCTTATCCCTCGGTGTTCAAGTCCCATGGTTGGGTGTGACCTCAAAACTCCCAGTCTTGTTAAAATGACCCAAATACAACATTAAATCAGAGTTGGCATGCTGGGGGCACATTTCATGGCTAAACTCGTACAATTATCGAGTTTTCATTCGATTTTTGCCCCTTTATGTCACTTAGAGGAGCAAAACTTGAAGCCATTTCAAAATAACTCCCAGCACTGTCCTTGGCATGTTTTCCAGGACACATGGTGACACCCCGAGTCATTCCATCGACGAAGAAACCAAAATAAGTGGCATTTTAAAGGGAAATACATTATAAAGTTTAAGATAGACCCCTCTCTAGGGTTTAGCAGTTAAGAAGGTGCATGCATTTTTTTAGAATGACTTGTTAATACCCCATCAACTCAATACTCAAAGATGCCTATTTGTGGGTTTTTGGAGGTTGTGCACACTGCAATGCATGGTACAAACACAAGGCAGGCACAAAGTCCTCAAATTGGGTACAGAATTGTGTTGGTGATGTAGTTAATGGGAAAGAACAATGTTTCCAACGGGTACGCGTTACCCAAACTGAGTTTGATTGACGTCTATGCATCTCATTTGTGCCACCACTCAACACATACTAGCACTATGTGACATTTTAAGACCAATTCTGATACCTACAACACACGGTCACTTCTCACGACGTCAAGTCTCACAATGTCGATAGTCGGTTACACCCTTATCCCTCGGTGTTCAAGTCCCATGGTTGGGTGTGACCTCAAAACTCCCAGTCTTGTTAAAATGACCCAAATACAACATTAAATCAGAGTTGGCATGCTGGGGGCACATTTCATGGCTAAACTCGTACAATTATCGAGTTTTCATTCGATTTTTGCCCCTTTATGTCACTTAGAGGAGCAAAACTTGAAGCCATTTCAAAATAACTCCCAGCACTGTCCTTGGCATGTTTTCCAGGACACATGGTGACACCCCGAGTCATTCATCGACGAAGAAACCAAAATAAGTGGCATTTTAAAGGGAAATACATTATAAAGTTTAAGATAGACCCCTCTCTAGGGTTTAGCAGTTAAGAAGGTGCATGCATTTTTTTAGAATGACTTGTTAATACTCCATCAACTCAATACTCAAAGATGCCTATTTGTGGGTTTTTGGAGGTTGTGCACACTGCAATGCATGGTACAAACACAAGGCAGGCACAAAGTCCTCAAATTGGGTACAGAATTGTGTTGGTGATGTAGTTAATGGGAAAGAACAATGTTTCCAACGGGTACGCGTTACCCAAACTGAGTTTGATTGACGTCTATGCATCTCATTTGTGCCACCACTCAACACATACTAGCACTATGTGACATTTTAAGACCAATTCTGATACCTACAACACACGGTCACTTCTCACGACGTCAAGTCTCACAATGTCGATAGTCGGTTACACCCTTATCCCTCGGTGTTCAAGTCCCATGGTTGGGTGTGACCTCAAAACTCCCAGTCTTGTTAAAATGACCCAAATACAACATTAAATCAGAGTTGGCATGCTGGGGGCACATTTCATGGCTAAACTCGTACAATTATCGAGTTTTCATTCGATTTTTGCCCCTTTATGTCACTTAGAGGAGCAAAACTTGAAGCCATTTCAAAATAACTCCCAGCACTGTCCTTGGCATGTTTTCCAGGACACATGGTGACACCCCGAGTCATTCCATCGACGAAGAAACCAAAATAAGTGGCATTTTAAAGGGAAATACATTATAAAGTTTAAGATAGACCCCTCTCTAGGGTTTAGCAGTTAAGAAGGTGCATGCATTTTTTTAGAATGACTTGTTAATACTCCATCAACTCAATACTCAAAGATGCCTATTTGTGGGTTTTTGGAGGTTGTGCACACTGCAATGCATGGTACAAACACAAGGCAGGCACAAAGTCCTCAAATTGGGTACAGAATTGTGTTGGTGATGTAGTTAATGGGAAAGAACAATGTTTCCAACGGGTACGCGTTACCCAAACTGAGTTTGATTGACGTCTATGCATCTCATTTGTGCCACCACTCAACACATACTAGCACTATGTGACATTTTAAGACCAATTCTGATACCTACAACACACGGTCACTTCTCACGACGTCAAGTCTCACAATGTCGATAGTCGGTTACACCCTTATCCCTCGGTGTTCAAGTCCCATGGTTGGGTGTGACCTCAAAACTCCCAGTCTTGTTAAAATGACCCAAATCTAACATTAAATCAGAGTTGGCATGCTGGGGGCACATTTCATGGCTAAACTCGTACAATTATCGAGTTTTCATTCGATTTTTGCCCCTTTATGTCACTTAGAGGAGCAAAACTTGAAGCCATTTCAAAATAACTCCCAGCACTGTCCTTGGCATGTTTTCCAGGACACATGGTGACACCCCGAGTCATTCCATCGACGAAGAAACCAAAATAAGTGGCATTTTAAAGGGAAATACATTATAAAGTTTAAGATAGACCCCTCTCTAGGGTTTAGCAGTTAAGAAGGTGCATGCATTTTTTTAGAATGACTTGTTAATACTCCATCAAATCAATACTCAAAGATGCCTATTTGTGGGTTTTTGGAGGTTGTGCACACTGCCATGCATGGTACAAACACAAGGCAGGCACAAAGTCCTCAAATTGGGTACAGAATTGTGTTGGTGATGTAGTTAATGGGAAAGAACAATGTTTCCAACGGGTACGCGTTACCCAAACTGAGTTTGATTGACGTCTATGCATCTCATTTGTGCCACCACTCAACACATACTAGCACTATGTGACATTTTAAGACCAATTCTGATACCTACAACACACGGTCACTTCTCACGACGTCAAGTCTCACAATGTCGATAGTCGGTTACACCCTTATCCCTCGGTGTTCAAGTCCCATGGTTGGGTGTGACCTCAAAACTCCCAGTCTTGTTAAAATGACCCAAATACAACATTAAATCAGAGTTGGCATGCTGGGGGCACATTTCATGGCTAAACTCGTACAATTATCGAGTTTTCATTCGATTTTTGCCCCTTTATGTCACTTAGAGGAGCAAAACTTGAAGCCATTTCAAAATAACTCCCAGCACTGTCCTTGGCATGTTTTCCAGGACACATGGTGACACCCCGAGTCATTCATCGACGAAGAAACCAAAATAAGTGGCATTTTAAAGGGAAATACATTATAAAGTTTAAGATAGACCCCTCTCTAGGGTTTAGCAGTTAAGAAGGTGCATGCATTTTTTTAGAATGACTTGTTAATACTCCATCAACTCAATACTCAAAGATGCCTATTTGTGGGTTTTTGGAGGTTGTGCACACTGCAATGCATGGTACAAACACAAGGCAGGCACAAAGTCCTCAAATTGGGTACAGAATTGTGTTGGTGATGTAGTTAATGGGAAAGAACAATGTTTCCAACGGGTACGCGTTACCCAAACTGAGTTTGATTGACGTCTATGCATCTCATTTGTGCCACCACTCAACACATACTAGCACTATGTGACATTTTAAGACCAATTCTGATACCTACAACACACGGTCACTTCTCACGACGTCAAGTCTCACAATGTCGATAGTCGGTTACACCCTTATCCCTCGGTGTTCAAGTCCCATGGTTGGGTGTGACCTCAAAACTCCCAGTCTTGTTAAAATGACCCAAATACAACATTAAATCAGAGTTGGCATGCTGGGGGCACATTTCATGGCTAAACTCGTACAATTATCGAGTTTTCATTCGATTTTTGCCCCTTTATGTCACTTAGAGGAGCAAAACTTGAAGCCATTTCAAAATAACTCCCAGCACTGTCCTTGGCATGTTTTCCAGGACACATGGTGACACCCCGAGTCATTCCATCGACGAAGAAACCAAAATAAGTGGCATTTTAAAGGGAAATACATTATAAAGTTTAAGATAGACCCCTCTCTAGGGTTTAGCAGTTAAGAAGGTGCATGCATTTTTTTAGAATGACTTGTTAATACTCCATCAACTCAATACTCAAAGATGCCTATTTGTGGGTTTTTGGAGGTTGTGCACACTGCAATGCATGGTACAAACACAAGGCAGGCACAAAGTCCTCAAATTGGGTACAGAATTGTGTTGGTGATGTAGTTAATGGGAAAGAACAATGTTTCCAACGGGTACGCGTTACCCAAACTGAGTTTGATTGACGTCTATGCATCTCATTTGTGCCACCACTCAACACATACTAGCACTATGTGACATTTTAAGACCAATTCTGATACCTACAACACACGGTCACTTCTCACGACGTCAAGTCTCACAATGTCGATAGTCGGTTACACCCTTATCCCTCGGTGTTCAAGTCCCATGGTTGGGTGTGACCTCAAAACTCCCAGTCTTGTTAAAATGACCCAAATCTAACATTAAATCAGAGTTGGCATGCTGGGGGCACATTTCATGGCTAAACTCGTACAATTATCGAGTTTTCATTCGATTTTTGCCCCTTTATGTCACTTAGAGGAGCAAAACTTGAAGCCATTTCAAAATAACTCCCAGCACTGTCCTTGGCATGTTTTCCAGGACACATGGTGACACCCCGAGTCATTCCATCGACGAAGAAACCAAAATAAGTGGCATTTTAAAGGGAAATACATTATAAAGTTTAAGATAGACCCCTCTCTAGGGTTTAGCAGTTAAGAAGGTGCATGCATTTTTTTAGAATGACTTGTTAATACTCCATCAAATCAATACTCAAAGATGCCTATTTGTGGGTTTTTGGAGGTTGTGCACACTGCCATGCATGGTACAAACACAAGGCAGGCACAAAGTCCTCAAATTGGGTACAGAATTGTGTTGGTGATGTAGTTAATGGGAAAGAACAATGTTTCCAACGGGTACGCGTTACCCAAACTGAGTTTGATTGACGTCTATGCATCTCATTTGTGCCACCACTCAACACATACTAGCACTATGTGACATTTTAAGACCAATTCTGATACCTACAACACACGGTCACTTCTCACGACGTCAAGTCTCACAATGTCGATAGTCGGTTACACCCTTATCCCTCGGTGTTCAAGTCCCATGGTTGGGTGTGACCTCAAAACTCCCAGTCTTGTTAAAATGACCCAAATACAACATTAAATCAGAGTTGGCATGCTGGGGGCACATTTCATGGCTAAACTCGTACAATTATCGAGTTTTCATTCGATTTTTGCCCCTTTATGTCACTTAGAGGAGCAAAACTTGAAGCCATTTCAAAATAACTCCCAGCACTGTCCTTGGCATGTTTTCCAGAACACATGGTGACACCCCGAGTCATTCATCGACGAAGAAACCAAAATAAGTGGCATTTTAAAGGGAAATACATTATAAAGTTTAAGATAGACCCCTCTCTAGGGTTTAGCAGTTAAGAAGGTGCATGCATTTTTTTAGAATGACTTGTTAATACTCCATCAACTCAATACTCAAAGATGCCTATTTGTGGGTTTTTGGAGGTTGTGCACACTGCAATGCATGGTACAAACACAAGGCAGGCACAAAGTCCTCAAATTGGGTACAGAATTGTGTTGGTGATGTAGTTAATGGGAAAGAACAATGTTTCCAACGGGTACGCGTTACCCAAACTGAGTTTGATTGACGTCTATGCATCTCATTTGTGCCACCACTCAACACATACTAGCACTATGTGACATTTTAAGACCAATTCTGATACCTACAACACACGGTCACTTCTCACGACGTCAAGTCTCACAATGTCGATAGACGGTTACACCCTTATCCCTCGGTGTTCAAGTCCCATGGTTGGGTGTGACCTCAAAACTCCCAGTCTTGTTAAAATGACCCAAATACAACATTAAATCAGAGTTGGCATGCTGGGGGCACATTTCATGGCTAAACTCGTACAATTATCGAGTTTTCATTCGATTTTTGCCCCTTTATGTCACTTAGAGGAGCAAAACTTGAAGCCATTTCAAAATAACTCCCAGCACTGTCCTTGGCATGTTTTCCAGGACACATGGTGACACCCCGAGTCATTCCATCGACGAAGAAACCAAAATAAGTGGCATTTTAAAGGGAAATACATTATAAAGTTTAAGATAGACCCCTCTCTAGGGTTTAGCAGTTAAGAAGGTGCATGCATTTTTTTAGAATGACTTGTTAATACTCCATCAACTCAATACTCAAAGATGCCTATTTGTGGGTTTTTGGAGGTTGTGCACACTGCAATGCATGGTACAAACACAAGGCAGGCACAAAGTCCTCAAATTGGGTACAGAATTGTGTTGGTGATGTAGTTAATGGGAAAGAACAATGTTTCCAACGGGTACGCGTTACCCAAACTGAGTTTGATTGACGTCTATGCATCTCATTTGTGCCACCACTCAACACATACTAGCACTATGTGACATTTTAAGACCAATTCTGATACCTACAACACACGGTCACTTCTCACGACGTCAAGTCTCACAATGTCGATAGTCGGTTACACCCTTATCCCTCGGTGTTCAAGTCCCATGGTTGGGTGTGACCTCAAAACTCCCAGTCTTGTTAAAATGACCCAAATACAACATTAAATCAGATTTGGCATGTTGGGGGCACATTTCATGGCTAAACTCGTACAATTATCGAGTTTTCATTCGATTTTTGCCCCTTTATGTCACTTAGAGGAGCAAAACTTGAAGCCATTTCAAAATAACTCCCAGCACTGTCCTTGGCATGTTTTCCAGGACACATGGTGACACCCCGAGTCATTCATCGACGAAGAAACCAAAATAAGTGGCATTTTAAAGGGAAATACATTATAAAGTTTAAGATAGACCCCTCTCTAGGGTTTAGCAGTTAAGAAGGTGCATGCATTTTTTTAGAATGACTTGTTAATACTCCATCAACTCAATACTCAAAGATGCCTATTTGTGGGTTTTTGGAGGTTGTGCACACTGCAATGCATGGTACAAACACAAGGCAGGCACAAAGTCCTCAAATTGGGTACAGAATTGTGTTGGTGATGTAGTTAATGGGAAAGAACAATGTTTCCAACGGGTACGCGTTACCCAAACTGAGTTTGATTGACGTCTATGCATCTCATTTGTGCCACCACTCAACACATACTAGCACTATGTGACATTTTAAGACCAATTCTGATACCTACAACACACGGTCACTTCTCACGACGTCAAGTCTCACAATGTCGATAGACGGTTACACCCTTATCCCTCGGTATTCAAGTCCCATGGTTGGGTGTGACCTCAAAACTCCCAGTCTTGTTAAAATGACCCAAATACAACATTAAATCAGAGTTGGCATGCTGGGGGCACATTTCATGGCTAAACTCGTACAATTATCGAGTTTTCATTCGATTTTTGCCCCTTTATGTCACTTAGAGGAGCAAAACTTGAAGCCATTTCAAAATAACTCCCAGCACTGTCCTTGGCATGTTTTCCAGGACACATGGTGACACCCCGAGTCATTCCATCGACGAAGAAACCAAAATAAGTGGCATTTTAAAGGGAAATACATTATAAAGTTTAAGATAGACCCCTCTCTAGGGTTTAGCAGTTAAGAAGGTGCATGCATTTTTTTAGAATGACTTGTTAATACTCCATCAACTCAATACTCAAAGATGCCTATTTGTGGGTTTTTGGAGGTTGTGCACACTGCAATGCATGGTACAAACACAAGGCAGGCACAAAGTCCTCAAATTGGGTACAGAATTGTGTTGGTGATGTAGTTAATGGGAAAGAACAATGTTTCCAACGGGTACGCGTTACCCAAACTGAGTTTGATTGACGTCTATGCATCTCATTTGTGCCACCACTCAACACATACTAGCACTATGTGACATTTTAAGACCAATTCTGATACCTACAACACACGGTCACTTCTCACGACGTCAAGTCTCACAATGTCGATAGTCGGTTACACCCTTATCCCTCGGTGTTCAAGTCCCCTGGTTGGGTGTGACCTCAAAACTCCCAGTCTTGTTAAAATGACCCAAATCTAACATTAAATCAGAGTTGGCATGCTGGGGGCACATTTCATGGCTAAACTCGTACAATTATCGAGTTTTCATTCGATTTTTGCCCCTTTATGTCACTTAGAGGAGCAAAACTTGAAGCCATTTCAAAATAACTCCCAGCACTGTCCTTGGCATCTTTTCCAGGACACATGGTGACACCCCGAGTCATTCCATCGACGAAGAAACCAAAATAAGAGGCATTTTAAAGGGAAATACATTATAAAGTTTAAGATAGACCCCTCTCTAGGGTTTAGCAGTTAAGAAGGTGCATGCATTTTTTTAGAATGACTTGTTAATACTCCATCAAATCAATACTCAAAGATGCCTATTTGTGGGTTTTTGGAGGTTGTGCACACTGCCATGCATGGTACAAACACAAGGCAGGCACAAAGTCCTCAAATTGGGTACAGAATTGTGTTGGTGATGTAGTTAATGGGAAAGAACAATGTTTCCAACGGGTACGCGTTACCCAAACTGAGTTTGATTGACGTCTATGCATCTCATTTGTGCCACCACTCAACACATACTAGCACTATGTGACATTTTAAGACCAATTCTGATACCTACAACACACGGTCACTTCTCACGACGTCAAGTCTCACAATGTCGATAGTCGGTTACACCCTTATCCCTCGGTGTTCAAGTCCCATGGTTGGGTGTGACCTCAAAACTCCCAGTCTTGTTAAAATGACCCAAATACAACATTAAATCAGAGTTGGCATGCTGGGGGCACATTTCATGGCTAAACTCGTACAATTATCGAGTTTTCATTCGATTTTTGCCCCTTTATGTCACTTAGAGGAGCAAAACTTGAAGCCATTTCAAAATAACTCCCAGCACTGTCCTTGGCATGTTTTCCAGGACACATGGTGACACCCCGAGTCATTCCATCGACGAAGAAACCAAAATAAGTGGAATTTTAAAGGGAAATACATTATAAAGTTTAAGATAGACCCCTCTCTAGGGTTTAGCAGTTAAGAAGGTGCATGCATTTTTTTAGAATGACTTGTTAATACTCCATCAACTCAATACTCAAAGATGCTATTTGTGGGTTTTTGGAGGTTGTTCACACTGCAATGCATGGTACAAACACAAGGCAGGCACAAAGTCCTCAAATTGGGTACAGAATTGTGTTGGTGATGTAGTTAATGGGAAAGAACAATGCTTCCAACGGGTACGCGTTACCCAAACTGAGTTTGATTGACGTCTATGCATCTCATTTGTGCCACCACTCAACACATACTAGCACTATGTGACATTTTAAGACCAATTCTGATACCTACAACACACGGTCACTTCTCACGACGTCAAGTCTCACAATGTCGATAGTCGGTTACACCCTTATCCCTCGGTGTTCAAGTCCCATGGTTGGGTGTGACCTCAAAACTCCCAGTCTTGTTAAAATGACCCAAATACAACATTAAATCAGAGTTGGCATGCTGGGGGCACATTTCATGGCTAAACTCGTACAATTATCGAGTTTTCATTCGATTTTTTCCCCTTTATGTCACTTAGAGGAGCAAAACTTGAAGCCATTTCAAAATAACTCCCAGCACTGTCCTTGGCATGTTTTCCAGGACACATGGTGACACCCCGAGTCATTCCATCGACGAAGAAACCAAAATAAGTGGCATTTTAAAGGGAAATACATTATAAAGTTTAAGATAGACCCCTCTCTAGGGTTTAGCAGTTAAGAAGGTGCATGCATTTTTTTAGAATGACTTGTTAATACTCCATCAACTCAATACTCAAAGATGCCTATTTGTGGGTTTTTGGAGGTTGTGCACACTGCCATGCATGGTACAAACACAAGGCAGGCACAAAGTCCTCAAATTGGGTACAAAATTGTGTTGGTGATGTAGTTAATGGGAAAGAACAATGTTTCCAACGGGTACGCGTTACCCAAACTGAGTTTGATTGACGTCTATGCATCTCATTTGTGCCACCACTCAACACATACTAGCACTATGTGACATTTTAAGACCAATTCTGATACCTACAACACACGGTCACTTCTCACGACGTCAAGTCTCACAATGTCGATAGTCGGTTACACCCTTATCCCTCGGTGTTCAAGTCCCATGGTTGGGTGTGACCTCAAAACTCCCAGTCTTGTTAAAATGACCCAAATCTAACATTAAATCAGAGTTGGCATGCTGGGGGCACATTTCATGGCTAAACTCGTACAATTATCGAGTTTTCATTCGATTTTTGCCCCTTTATGTCACTTAGAGGAGCAAAACTTGAAGCCATTTCAAAATAACTCCCAGCACTGTCCTTGGCATGTTTTCCAGGACACATGGTGACACCCCGAGTCATTCCATCGACGAAGAATCCAAAATAAGTGGCATTTTAAAGGGAAATACATTATAAAGTTTAAGATAGACCCCTCTCTAGGGTTTAGCAGTTAAGAAGGTGCATGCATTTTTTTAGAATGACTTGTTAATACTCCATCAACTCAATACTCAAAGATGCCTATTTGTGGGTTTTTGGAGGTTGTGCACACTGCCATGCATGGTACAAACACAAGGCAGGCACAAAGTCCTCAAATTGGGTACAGAATTGTGTTGGTGATGTAGTTAATGGGAAAGAACAATGTTTCCAACGGGTACACGTTACCCAAACTGAGTTTGATTGACGTCTATGCATCTCATTTGTGCCACCACTCAACACATACTAGCACTATGTGACATTTTAAGACCAATTCTGATACCTACAACACACGGTCACTTCTCACGACGTCAAGTCTCACAATGTCGATAGTCGGTTACACCCTTATCCCTCGGTGTTCAAGTCCCATGGTTGGGTGTGACCTCAAAACTCCCAGTCTTGTTAAAATGACCCAAATACAACATTAAATCAGAGTTGGCATGCTGGGGGCACATTTCATGGCTAAACTCGTACAATTATCGAGTTTTCATTCGATTTTTGCCCCTTTATGTCACTTAGAGGAGCAAAACTTGAAGCCATTTCAAAATAACTCCCAACACTGTCCTTGGCATGTTTTCCAGGACACATGGTGACACCCCGAGTCATTCCATCGACGAAGAAACCAAAATAAGTGGCATTTTAAAGGGAAATACATTATAAAGTTTAAGATAGACCCCTCTCTAGGGTTTAGCAGTTAAGAAGGTGCATGCATTTTTTTAGAATGACTTGTTAATACTCCATCAACTCAATACTCAAAGATGCCTATTTGTGGGTTTTTGGAGGTTGTTCACACTGCAATGCATGGTACAAACACAAGGCAGGCACAAAGTCCTCAAATTGGGTACAGAATTGTGTTGGTGATGTAGTTAATGGGAAAGAACAATGCTTCCAACGGGTACGCGTTACCCAAACTGAGTTTGATTGACGTCTATGCATCTCATTTGTGCCACCACTCAACACATACTAGCACTATGTGACATTTTAAGACCAATTCTGATACCTACAACACACGGTCACTTCTCACGACGTCAAGTCTCACAATGTCGATAGTCGGTTACACCCTTATCCCTCGGTGTTCAAGTCCCATGGTTGGGTGTGACCTCAAAACTCCCAGTCTTGTTAAAATGACCCAAATACAACATTAAATCAGAGTTGGCATGCTGGGGGCACATTTCATGGCTAAACTCGTACAATTATCGAGTTTTCATTCGATTTTTTCCCCTTTATGTCACTTAGAGGAGCAAAACTTGAAGCCATTTCAAAATAACTCCCAGCACTGTCCTTGGCATGTTTTCCAGGACACATGGTGACACCCCGAGTCATTCCATCGACGAAGAAACCAAAATAAGTGGCATTTTAAAGGGAAATACATTATAAAGTTTAAGATAGACCCCTCTCTAGGGTTTAGCAGTTAAGAAGGTGCATGCATTTTTTTAGAATGACTTGTTAATACTCCATCAACTCAATACTCAAAGATGCCTATTTGTGGGTTTTTGGAGGTTGTGCACACTGCCATGCATGGTACAAACACAAGGCAGGCACAAAGTCCTCAAATTGGGTACAAAATTGTGTTGGTGATGTAGTTAATGGGAAAGAACAATGTTTCCAACGGGTACGCGTTACCCAAACTGAGTTTGATTGACGTCTATGCATCTCATTTGTGCCACCACTCAACACATACTAGCACTATGTGACATTTTAAGACCAATTCTGATACCTACAACACACGGTCACTTCTCACGACGTCAAGTCTCACAATGTCGATAGTCGGTTACACCCTTATCCCTCGGTGTTCAAGTCCCATGGTTGGGTGTGACCTCAAAACTCCCAGTCTTGTTAAAATGACCCAAATCTAACATTAAATCAGAGTTGGCATGCTGGGGGCACATTTCATGGCTAAACTCGTACAATTATCGAGTTTTCATTCGATTTTTGCCCCTTTATGTCACTTAGAGGAGCAAAACTTGAAGCCATTTCAAAATAACTCCCAGCACTGTCCTTGGCATGTTTTCCAGGACACATGGTGACACCCCGAGTCATTCCATCGACGAAGAATCCAAAATAAGTGGCATTTTAAAGGGAAATACATTATAAAGTTTAAGATAGACCCCTCTCTAGGGTTTAGCAGTTAAGAAGGTGCATGCATTTTTTTAGAATGACTTGTTAATACTCCATCAACTCAATACTCAAAGATGCCTATTTGTGGGTTTTTGGAGGTTGTGCACACTCCCATGCATGGTACAAACACAAGGCAGGCACAAAGTCCTCAAATTGGGTACAGAATTGTGTTGGTGATGTAGTTAATGGGAAAGAACAATGTTTCCAACGGGTACACGTTACCCAAACTGAGTTTGATTGACGTCTATGCATCTCATTTGTGCCACCACTCAACACATACTAGCACTATGTGACATTTTAAGACCAATTCTGATACCTACAACACACGGTCACTTCTCACGACGTCAAGTCTCACAATGTCGATAGTCGGTTACACCCTTATCCCTCGGTGTTCAAGTCCCATGGTTGGGTGTGACCTCAAAACTCCCAGTCTTGTTAAAATGACCCAAATACAACATTAAATCAGAGTTGGCATGCTGGGGGCACATTTCATGGCTAAACTCGTACAATTATCGAGTT
Source organism: Linanthus parryae (assembly GCA_023055425.1). NCBI lineage: Eukaryota > Viridiplantae > Streptophyta > Magnoliopsida > Ericales > Polemoniaceae > Linanthus > Linanthus parryae. Next base: position 146,023,912 of record JALGPY010000004.1, read on the forward strand.
TTCATTCGATTTTTGCCCCTTTATGTCACTTAGAGGAGCAAAACTTGAAGCCATTTCAAAATAACTCCCAACACTGTCCTTGGCATGTTTTCCAGGACACATGGTGACACCCCGAGTCATTCCATCGACGAAGAAACCAAAATAAGTGGCATTTTAAAGGGAAATACATTATAAAGTTTAAGATAGACCCCTCTCTAGGGTTTAGCAGTTAAGAAGGTGCATGCATTTTTTTAGAATGACTTGTTAATACTCCATCAACTCAATACTCAAAGATGCCTATTTGTGGGTTTTTGGAGGTTGTGCACACTGCCATGCATGGTACAAACACAAGGCAGGCACAAAGTCCTCAAATTGGGTACAGAATTGTGTTGGTGATGTAGTTAATGGGAAAGAACAATGTTTCCAACGGGTACGCGTTACCCAAACTGAGTTTGATTGACGTCTATGCATCTCATTTGTGCCACAACTCAACACATACTAGCACTATGTGACATTTTAAGACCAATTCTGATACCTACAACACACGGTCACTTCTCACGACGTCAAGTCTCACAATGTCGATAGTCGGTTACACCCTTATCCCTCGGTGTTCAAGTCCCATGGTTGGGTGTGACCTCAAAACTCCCTGTCTTGTTAAAATGACCCAAATACAACATTAAATCAGAGTTGGCATGCTGGGGGCACATTTCATGGCTAAACTCGTACAATTATCGAGTTTTCATTCGATTTTTGCCCCTTTATGTCACTTAGAGGAGCAAAACTTGAAGCCATTTCAAAATAACTCCCAGCACTGTCCTTGGCATGTTTTCCAGGACACATGGTGACACCCCGAGTCATTCCATCGACGAAGAAACCAAAATAAGTGGCATTTTAAAGGGAAATACATTATAAAGTTTAAGATAGACCCCTCTCTAGGGTTTAGCAGTTAAGAAGGTGCATGCATTTTTTTAGAATGACTTGTTAATACTCCATCAACTCAATACTCAAAGATGCCTATTTGTGGGTTTTTGGAGGTTGTGCACACTGCAATGCATGGTACAAACACAAGGCAGGCACAAAGTCCTCAAATTGGGTACAGAATTGTGTTGGTGATGTAGTTAATGGGAAAGAACAATGTTTCCAACGGGTACGCGTTACCCAAACTGAGTTTGATTGACGTCTATGCATCTCATTTGTGCCACCACTCAACACATACTAGCACTATGTGACATTTTAAGACCAATTCTGATACCTACAACACACGGTCACTTCTCACGACGTCAAGTCTCACAATGTCGATAGTCGGTTACACCCTTATCCCTCGGTGTTCAAGTCCCATGGTTGGGTGTGACCTCAAAACTCCCAGTCTTGTTAAAATGACCCAAATACAACATTAAATCAGAGTTGGCATGCTGGGGGCACATTTCATGGCTAAACTCGTACAATTATCGAGTTTTCATTCGATTTTTGCCCCTTTATGTCACTTAGAGGAGCAAAACTTGAAGCCATTTCAAAATAACTCCCAGCACTGTCCTTGGCATGTTTTCCAGGACACATGGTGACACCCCGAGTCATTCCATCGACGAAGAAACCAAAATAAGTGGCATTTTAAAGGGAAATACATTATAAAGTTTAAGATAGACCCCTCTCTAGGGTTTAGCAGTTAAGAAGGTGCATGCATTTTTTTAGAATGACTTGTTAATACTCCATCAACTCAATACTCAAAGATGCCTATTTGTGGGTTTTTGGAGGTTGTGCACACTGCCATGCATGGTACAAACACAAGGCAGGCACAAAGTCCTCAAATTGGGTACAGAATTGTGTTGGTGATGTAGTTAATGGGAAAGAACAATGTTTCCAACGGGTACGCGTTACCCAAACTGAGTTTGATTGACGTCTATGCATCTCATTTGTGCCACCACTCAACACATACTAGCACTATGTGACATTTTAAGACCAATTCTGATACCTACAACACACGGTCACTTCTCACGACGTCAAGTCTCACAATGTCGATAGTCGGTTACACCCTTATCCCTCGGTGTTCAAGTCCCATGGTTGGGTGTGACCTCAAAACTCCCACTCTTGTTAAAATGACCCAAATACAACATTAAATCAGAGTTGGCATGCTGGGGGCACATTTCATGGCTAAACTCGTACAATTATCGAGTTTTCATTCGATTTTTGCCCCTTTATGTCACTTAGAGGAGCAAAACTTGAAGCCATTTCAAAATAACTCCCAGCACTGTCCTTGGCATGTTTTCCAGGACACATGGTGACACCCCGAGTCATTCCATCGACGAAGAAACCAAAATAAGTGGCATTTTAAAGGGAAATACATTATAAAGTTTAAGATAGACCCCTCTCTAGGGTTTAGCAGTTAAGAAGGTGCATGCATTTTTTAGAATGACTTGTTAATACTCCATCAAATCAATACTCAAAGATGCCTATTTGTGGGTTTTTGGAGGTTGTGCACACTGCCATGCATGGTACAAACACAAGGCAGGCACAAAGTCCTCAAATTGGGTACATAATTGTGTTGGTGATGTAGTTAATGGGAAAGAACAATGTTTCCAACGGGTACGCGTTACCCAAACTGAGTTTGATTGACGTCTATGCATCTCATTTGTGCCACCACTCAACACATACTAGCACTATGTGACATTTTAAGACCAATTCTGATACCTACAACACACGGTCACTTCTCACGACGTCAAGTCTCACAATGTCGATAGTCGGTTACACCCTTATCCCTCGGTGTTCAAGTCCCATGGTTGGGTGTGACCTCAAAACTCCCAGTCTTGTTAAAATGACCCAAATACAACATTAAATCAGAGTTGGCATGCTGGGGGCACATTTCATGGCTAAACTCGTACAATTATCGAGTTTTCATTCGATTTTTGCCCCTTTATGTCACTTAGAGGAGCAAAACTTGAAGCCATTTCAAAATAACTCCCAGCACTGTCCTTGGCATGTTTTCCAGGACACATGGTGACACCCCGAGTCATTCCATCGACGAAGAAACCAAAATAAGTGGCATTTTAAAGGGAAATACATTATAAAGTTTAAGATAGACCCCTCTCTAGGGTTTAGCAGTTAAGAAGGTGCATGCATTTTTTTAGAATGACTTGTTAATACTCCATCAACTCAATACTCAAAGATGCCTATTTGTGGGTTTTTGGAGGTTGTGCACACTGCCATGCATGGTACAAACACAAGGCAGGCACAAAGTCCTCAAATTGGGTACAGAATTGTGTTGGTGATGTAGTTAATGGGAAAGAACAATGTTTCCAACGGGTACGCGTTACCCAAACTGAGTTTGATTGACGTCTATGCATCTCATTTGTGCCACCACTCAACACATACTAGCACTATGTGACATTTTAAGACCAATTCTGATACCTACAACACACGGTCACTTCTCACGACGTCAAGTCTCACAATGTCGATAGTCGGTTACACCCTTATCCCTCGGTGTTCAAGTCCCATGGTTGGGTGTGACCTCAAAACTCCCAGTCTTGTTAAAATGACCCAAATACAACATTAAATCAGAGTTGGCATGCTGGGGGCACATTTCATGGCTAAACTCGTACAATTATCGAGTTTTCATTCGATTTTTGCCCCTTTATGTCACTTAGAGGAGCAAAACTTGAAGCCATTTCAAAATAACTCCCAGCACTGTCCTTGGCATGTTTTCCAGGACACATGGTGACACCCCGAGTCATTCCATCGACGAAGAAACCAAAATAAGTGGCATTTTAAAGGGAAATACATTATAAAGTTTAAGATAGACCCCTCTCTAGGGTTTAGCAGTTAAGAAGGTGCATGCATTTTTTTAGAATGACTTGTTAATACTCCATCAACTCAATACTCAAAGATGCCTATTTGTGGGTTTTTGGAGGTTGTGCACACTGCAATGCATGGTACAAACACAAGGCAGGCACAAAGTCCTCAAATTGGGTACAGAATTGTGTTGGTGATGTAGTTAATGGGAAAGAACAATGTTTCCAACGGGTACGCGTTACCCAAACTGAGTTTGATTGACGTCTATGCATCTCATTTGTGCCACCACTCAACACATACTAGCACTATGTGACATTTTAAGACCAATTCTGATACCTACAACACACGGTCACTTCTCACGACGTCAAGTCTCACAATGTCGATAGTCGGTTACACCCTTATCCCTCGGTGTTCAAGTCCCATGGTTGGGTGTGACCTCAAAACTCCCAGTCTTGTTAAAATGACCCAAATACAACATTAAATCTGATTTGGCATGCTGGGGGCACATTTCATGGCTAAACTCGTACAATTATCGAGTTTTCATTCGATTTTTGCCCCTTTATGTCACTTAGAGGAGCAAAACTTGAAGCCATTTCAAAATAACTCCCAGCACTGTCCTTGGCATGTTTTCCAGGACACATGGTGACACCCCGAGTCATTCCATCGACGAAGAAACCAAAATAAGTGGCATTTTAAAGGGAAATACATTATAAAGTTTAAGATAGACCCCTCTCTAGGGTTTAGCAGTTAAGAAGGTGCATGCATTTTTTTAGAATGACTTGTTAATACTCCATCAACTCAATACTCAAAGATGCCTATTTGTGGGTTTTTGGAGGTTGTGCACACTGCCATGCATGGTACAAACACAAGGCAGGCACAAAGTCCTCAAATTGGGTACAGAATTGTGTTGGTGATGTAGTTAATGGGAAAGAACAATGTTTCCAACGGGTACGCGTTACCCAAACTGAGTTTGATTGACGTCTATGCATCTCATTTGTGCCACCACTCAACACATACTAGCACTATGTGACATTTTAAGACCAATTCTGATACCTACAACACACGGTCACTTCTCACGACGTCAAGTCTCACAATGTCGATAGTCGGTAACACCCTTATCCCTCGGTGTTCAAGTCCCATGGTTGGGTGTGACCTCAAAACTCCCAGTCTTGTTAAAATGACCCAAATACAACATTAAATCAGAGTTGGCATGCTGGGGGCACATTTCATGGCTAAACTCGTACAATTATCGAGTTTTCATTCGATTTTTGCCCCTTTATGTCACTTAGAGGAGCAAAACTTGAAGCCATTTCAAAATAACTCCCAGCACTGTCCTTGGCATGTTTTCCAGGACACATGGTGACACCCCGAGTCATTCCATCGACGAAGAAACCAAAATAAGTGGCATTTTAAAGGGAAATACATTATAAAGTTTAAGATAGACCCCTCTCTAGGGTTTAGCAGTTAAGAAGGTGCATGCATTTTTTTAGAATGACTTGTTAATACTCCATCAACTCAATACTCAAAGATGCCTATTTGTGGGTTTTTGGAGGTTGTGCACACTGCAATGCATGGTACAAACACAAGGCAGGCACAAAGTCCTCAAATTGGGTACAGAATTGTGTTGGTGATGTAGTTAATGGGAAAGAACAATGTTTCCAACGGGTACGCGTTACCCAAACTGAGTTTGATTGACGTCTATGCATCTCATTTGTGCCACCACTCAACACATACTAGCACTATGTGACATTTTAAGACCAATTCTGATACCTACAACACACGGTCATTTCTCACGACGTCAAGTCTCACAATGTCGATAGTCGGTTACACCCTTATCCCTCGGTGTTCAAGTCCCATGGTTGGGTGTGACCTCAAAACTCCCAGTCTTGTTAAAATGACCCAAATACAACATTAAATCAGATTTGGCATGCTGGGGGCACATTTCATGGCTAAACTCGTACAATTATCGAGTTTTCATTCGATTTTTGCCCCTTTATGTCACTTAGAGGAGCAAAACTTGAAGCCATTTCAAAATAACTCCCAGCACTGTCCTTGGCATGTTTTCCAGGACACATGGTGACACCCCGAGTCATTCCATCGACGAAGAAACCAAAATAAGTGGCATTTTAAAGGGAAATACATTATAAAGTTTAAGATAGACCCCTCTCTAGGGTTTAGCAGTTAAGAAGGTGCATGCATTTTTTTAGAATGACTTGTTAATACTCCATCAACTCAATACTCAAAGATGCCTATTTGTGGGTTTTTGGAGGTTGTGCACACTGCCATGCATGGTACAAACACAAGGCTGGCACAAAGTCCTCAAATTGGGTACAGAATTGTGTTGGTGATGTAGTTAATGGGAAAGAACAATGTTTCCAACGGGTACGCGTTACCCAAACTGAGTTTGATTGACGTCTATGCATCTCATTTGTGCCACCACTCAACACATACTAGCACTATGTGACATTTTAAGACCAATTCTGATACCTACAACACACGGTCACTTCTCACGACGTCAAGTCTCACAATGTCGATAGTCGGTTACACCCTTATCCCTCGGTGTTCAAGTCCCATGGTTGGGTGTGACCTCAAAACTCCCAGTCTTGTTAAAATGACCCAAATACAACATTAAATCAGAGTTGGCATGCTGGGGGAACATTTCATGGCTAAACTCGTACAATTATCGAGTTTTCATTCGATTTTTGCCCCTTTATGTCACTTAGAGGAGCAAAACTTGAAGCCATTTCAAAATAACTCCCAGCACTGTCCTTGGCATGTTTTCCAGGACACATGGTGACACCCCGAGTCATTCCATCGACGAAGAAACCAAAATAAGTGGCATTTTAAAGGGAAATACATTATAAAGTTTAAGATAGACCCCTCTCTAGGGTTTAGCAGTTAAGAAGGTGCATGCATTTTTTTAGAATGACTTGTTAATACTCCATCAACTCAATACTCAAAGATGCCTATTTGTGGGTTTTTGGAGGTTGTGCACACTGCCATGCATGGTACAAACACAAGGCAGGCACAAAGTCCTCAAATTGGGTACAGAATTGTGTTGGTGATGTAGTTAATGGGAAAGAACAATGTTTCCAACGGGTACGCGTTACCCAAACTGAGTTTGATTGACGTCTATGCATCTCATTTGTGCAACCACTCAACACATACTAGCACTATGTGACATTTTAAGACCAATTCTGATACCTACAAAACACGGTCACTTCTCACGACGTCAAGTCTCACAATGTCGATAGTCGGTTACACCCTTATCCCTCGGTGTTCAAGTCCCATGGTTGGGTGTGACCTCAAAACTCCCAGTCTTGTTAAAATGACCCAAATACAACATTAAATCAGAGTTGGCATGCTGGGGGCACATTTCATGGCTAAACTCGTACAATTATCGAGTTTTAATTCGATTTTTGCCCCTTTATGTCACTTAGAGGAGCAAAACTTGAAGCCATTTCAAAATAACTCCCAGCACTGTCCTTGGCATGTTTTCCAGGACACATGGTGACACCCCGAGTCATTCCATCGACGAAGAAACCAAAATAAGTGGCATTTTAAAGGGAAATACATTATAAAGTTTAAGATAGACCCCTCTCTAGGGTTTAGCAGTTAAGAAGGTGCATGCATTTTTTTAGAATGACTTGTTAATACTCCATCAACTCAATACTCAAAGATGCCTATTTGTGGGTTTTTGGAGGTTGTGCACACTGCAATGCATGGTACAAACACAAGGCAGGCACAAAGTCCTCAAATTGGGTACAGAATTGTGTTTGTGATGTAGTTAATGGGAAAGAACAATGTTTCCAACGGGTACGCGTTACCCAAACTGAGTTTGATTGACGTCTATGCATCTCATTTGTGCCACCACTCAACACATACTAGCACTATGTGACATTTTAAGACCAATTATGATACCTACAACACACGGTCACTTCTCACGACGTCAAGTCTCACAATGTCGATAGTCGGTTACACCCTTATCCCTCGGTGTTCAAGTCCCATGGTTGGGTGTGACCTCAAAACTCCCAGTCTTGTTAAAATGACCCAAATACAACATTAAATCAGAGTTGGCATGCTGGGGGCACATTTCATGGCTAAACTCGTACAATTATCGAGTTTTCATTCGATTTTTGCCCCTTTATGTCACTTAGAGGAGCAAAACTTGAAGCCATTTCAAAATAACTCCCAGCACTGTCCTTGGCATGTTTTCCAGGACACATGGTGACACCCCGAGTCATTCCATCGACGAAGAAACCAAAATAAGTGGCATTTTAAAGGGAAATACATTATAAAGTTTAAGATAGACCCCTCTCTAGGGTTTAGCAGTTAAGAAGGTGCATGCATTTTTTTAGAATGACTTGTTAATACTCCATCAACTCAATACTCAAAGATGCCTATTTGTGGGTTTTTGGAGGTTGTGCACACTGCAATGCATGGTACAAACACAAGGCAGGCACAAAGTCCTCAAATTGGGTACAGAATTGTGTTGGTGATGTAGTTAATGGGAAAGAACAATGTTTCCAACGGGTACGCGTTACCCAAACTGAGTTTGATTGACGTCTATGCATCTCATTTGTGCCACCACTCAACACATACTAGCACTATGTGACATTTTAAGACCAATTCTGATACCTACAACACACGGTCACTTCTCACGACGTCAAGTCTCACAATGTCGATAGTCGGTTACACCCTTATCCCTCGGTGTTCAAGTCCCATGGTTGGGTGTGACCTCAAAACTCCCAGTCTTGTTAAAATGACCCAAATACAACATTAAATCTGATTTGGCATGCTGGGGGCACATTTCATGGCTAAACTCGTACAATTATCGAGTTTTCATTCGATTTTTGCCCCTTTATGTCACTTAGAGGAGCAAAACTTGAAGCCATTTCAAAATAACTCCCAGCACTGTCCTTGGCATGTTTTCCAGGACACATGGTGACACCCCGAGTCATTCCATCGACGAAGAAACCAAAATAAGTGGCATTTTAAAGGGAAATACATTATAAAGTTTAAGATAGACCCCTCTCTAGGGTTTAGCAGTTAAGAAGGTGCATGCATTTTTTTAGAATGACTTGTTAATACTCCATCAACTCAATACTCAAAGATGCCTATTTGTGGGTTTTTGGAGGTTGTGCACACTGCCATGCATGGTACAAACACAAGGCAGGCACAAAGTCCTCAAATTGGGTACAGAATTGTGTTGGTGATGTAGTTAATGGGAAAGAACAATGTTTCCAACGGGTACGCGTTACCCAAACTGAGTTTGATTGACGTCTATGCATCTCATTTGTGCCACCACTCAACACATACTAGCACTATGTGACATTTTAAGACCAATTCTGATACCTACAACACACGGTCACTTCTCACGACGTCAAGTCTCACAATGTCGATAGTCGGTAACACCCTTATCCCTCGGTGTTCAAGTCCCATGGTTGGGTGTGACCTCAAAACTCCCAGTCTTGTTAAAATGACCCAAATACAACATTAAATCAGAGTTGGCATGCTGGGGGCACATTTCATGGCTAAACTCGTACAATTATCGAGTTTTCATTCGATTTTTGCCCCTTTATGTCACTTAGAGGAGCAAAACTTGAAGCCATTTCAAAATAACTCCCAGCACTGTCCTTGGCATGTTTTCCAGGACACATGGTGACACCCCGAGTCATTCCATCGACGAAGAAACCAAAATAAGTGGCATTTTAAAGGGAAATACATTATAAAGTTTAAGATAGACCCCTCTCTAGGGTTTAGCAGTTAAGAAGGTGCATGCATTTTTTTAGAATGACTTGTTAATACTCCATCAACTCAATACTCAAAGATGCCTATTTGTGGGTTTTTGGAGGTTGTGCACACTGCCATGCATGGTACAAACACAAGGCAGGCACAAAGTCCTCAAATTGGGTACAGAATTGTGTTGGTGATGTAGTTAATGGGAAAGAACAATGTTTCCAACGGGTACGCGTTACCCAAACTGAGTTTGATTGACGTCTATGCATCTCATTTGTGCCACCACTCAACACATACTAGCACTATGTGACATTTTAAGACCAATTCTGATACCTACAACACACGGTCACTTCTCACGACGTCAAGTCTCACAATGTCGATAGTCGGTTACACCCTTATCCCTCGGTGTTCAAGTCCCATGGTTGGGTGTGACCTCAAAACTCCCAGTCTTGTTAAAATGACCCAAATACAACATTAAATCAGAGTTGGCATGCTGGGGGCACATTTCATGGCTAAACTCGTACAATTATCGAGTTTTCATTCGATTTTTGCCCCTTTATGTCACTTAGAGGAGCAAAACTTGAAGCCATTTCAAAATAACTCCCAGCACTGTCCTTGGCATGTTTTCCAGGACACATGGTGACACCCCGAGTCATTCCATCGACGAAGAAACCAAAATAAGTGGCATTTTAAAGGGAAATACATTATAAAGTTTAAGATAGACCCCTCTCTAGGGTTTAGCAGTTAAGAAGGTGCATGCATTTTTTTAGAATGACTTGTTAATACTCCATCAACTCAATACTCAAAGATGCCTATTTGTGGGTTTTTGGAGGTTGTGCACACTGCCATGCATGGTACAAACACAAGGCAGGCACAAAGTCCTCAAATTGGGTACAGAATTGTGTTGGTGATGTAGTTAATGGGAAAGAACAATGTTTCCAACGGGTACGCGTTACCCAAACTGAGTTTGATTGACGTCTATGCATCTCATTTGTGCCACCACTCAACACGTACTAGCACTATGTGACATTTTAAGACCAATTCTGATACCTACAACACACGGTCACTTCTCACGACGTCAAGTCTCACAATGTCGATAGTCGGTTACACCCTTATCCCTCGGTGTTCAAGTCCCATGGTTGGGTGTGACCTCAAAACTCCCAATCTTGTTAAAATGACCCAAATACAACATTAAATCAGAGTTGGCATGCTGGGGGCACATTTCATGGCTAAACTCGTACAATTATCGAGTTTTCATTCGATTTTTGCCCCTTTATGTCACTTAGAGGAGCAAAACTTGAAGCCATTTCAAAATAACTCCCAGCACTGTCCTTGGCATGTTTTCCAGGACACATGGTGACACCCCGAGTCATTCCATCGACGAAGAAACCAAAATAAGTGGCATTTTAAAGGGAAATACATTATAAAGTTTAAGATAGACCCCTCTCTAGGGTTTAGCAGTTAAGAAGGTGCATGCATTTTTTTAGAATGACTTGTTAATACTCCATCAACTCAATACTCAAAGATGCCTATTTGTGGGTTTTTGGAGGTTGTGCACACTGCCATGCATGGTACAAACACAAGGCAGGCACAAAGTCCTCAAATTGGGTACAAAATTGTGTTGGTGATGTAGTTAATGGGAAAGAACAATGTTTCCAACGGGTACGCGTTACCCAAACTGAGTTTGATTGACGTCTATGCATCTCATTTGTGCCACCACTCAACACATACTAGCACTATGTGACATTTTAAGACCAATTCTGATACCTACAACACACGGTCACTTCTCACGACGTCAAGTCTCACAATGTCGATAGTCGGTTACACCCTTATCCCTCGGTGTTCAAGTCCCATGGTTGGGTGTGACCTCAAAACTCCCAGTCTTGTTAAAATGACCCAAATACAACATTAAATCTGATTTGGCATGCTGGGGGCACATTTCATGGCTAAACTCGTACAATTATCGAGTTTTCATTCGATTTTTGCCCCTTTATGTCACTTAGAGGAGCAAAACTTGAAGCCATTTCAAAATAACTCCCAGCACTGTCCTTGGCATGTTTTCCAGGACACATGGTGACACCCCGAGTCATTCCATCGACGAAGAAACCAAAATAAGTGGCATTTTAAAGGGAAATACATTATAAAGTTTAAGATAGACCCCTCTCTAGGGTTTAGCAGTTAAGAAGGTGCATGCATTTTTTTAGAATGACTTGTTAATACTCCATCAACTCAATACTCAAAGATGCCTATTTGTGGGTTTTTGGAGGTTGTGCACACTGCCATGCATGGTACAAACACAAGGCAGGCACAAAGTCCTCAAATTGGGTACAGAATTGTGTTGGTGATGTAGTTAATGGGAAAGAACAATGTTTCCAACGGGTACGCGTTACCCAAACTGAGTTTGATTGACGTCTATGCATCTTATTTGTGCCACCACTCAACACATACTAGCACTATGTGACATTTTAAGACCAATTCTGATACCTACAACACACGGTCACTTCTCACGACGTCAAGTCTCACAATGTCGATAGTCGGTAACACCCTTATCCCTCGGTGTTCAAGTCCCATGGTTGGGTGTGACCTCAAAACTCCCAGTCTTGTTAAAATGACCCAAATACAACATTAAATCAGAGTTGGCATGCTGGGGGCACATTTCATGGCTAAACTCGTACAATTATCGAGTTTTCATTCGATTTTTGCCCCTTTATGTCACTTAGAGGAGCAAAACTTGAAGCCATTTCAAAATAACTCCCAGCACTGTCCTTGGCATGTTTTCCAGGACACATGGTGACACCTCGAGTCATTCCATCGACGAAGAAACCAAAATAAGTGGCATTTTAAAGGGAAATACATTATAAAGTTTAAGATAGACCCCTCTCTAGGGTTTAGCAGTTAAGAAGGTGCATGCATTTTTTTAGAATGACTTGTTAATACTCCATCAACTCAATACTCAAAGATGCCTATTTGTGGGTTTTTGGAGGTTGTGCACACTGCCATGCATGGTACAAACACAAGGCAGGCACAAAGTCCTCAAATTGGGTACAGAATTGTGTTGGTGATGTAGTTAATGGGAAAGAACAATGTTTCCAACGGGTACGCGTTACCCAAACTGAGTTTGATTGACGTCTATGCATCTCATTTGTGCCACCACTCAACACATACTAGCACTATGTGACATTTTAAGACCAATTCTGATACCTACAACACACGGTCACTTCTCACGACGTCAAGTCTCACAATGTCGATAGTCGGTTACACCCTTATCCCTCGGTGTTCAAGTCCCATGGTTGGGTGTGACCTCAAAACTCCCAGTCTTGTTAAAATGACCCAAATACAACATTAAATCAGAGTTGGCATGCTGGGGGCACATTTCATGGCTAAACTCGTACAATTATCGAGTTTTCATTCGATTTTTGCCCCTTTATGTCACTTAGAGGAGCAAAACTTGAAGCCATTTCAAAATAACTCCCAGCACTGTCCTTGGCATGTTTTCCAGGACACATGGTGACACCCCGAGTCATTCCATCGACGAAGAAACCAAAATAAGTGGCATTTTAAAGGGAAATACATTATAAAGTTTAAGATAGACCCCTCTCTAGGGTTTAGCAGTTAAGAAGGTGCATGCATTTTTTTAGAATGACTTGTTAATACTCCATCAACTCAATACTCAAAGATGCCTATTTGTGGGTTTTTGGAGGTTGTGCACACTGCCATGCATGGTACAAACACAAGGCAGGCACAAAGTCCTCAAATTGGGTACAGAATTGTGTTGGTGATGTAGTTAATGGGAAAGAACAATGTTTCCAACGGGTACGCGTTACCCAAACTGAGTTTGATTGACGTCTATGCATCTCATTTGTGCCACCACTCAACACGTACTAGCACTATGTGACATTTTAAGACCAATTCTGATACCTACAACACACGGTCACTTCTCACGACGTCAAGTCTCACAATGTCGATAGTCGGTTACCCCCTTATCCCTCGGTGTTCAAGTCCCATGGTTGGGTGTGACCTCAAAACTCCCAATCTTGTTAAAATGACCCAAATACAACATTAAATCAGAGTTGGCATGCTGGGGGCACATTTCATGGCTAAACTCGTACAATTATCGAGTTTTCATTCGATTTTTGCCCCTTTATGTCACTTAGAGGAGCAAAACTTGAAGCCATTTCAAAATAACTCCCAGCACTGTCCTTGGCATGTTTTCCAGGACACATGGTGACACCCCGAGTCATTCCATCGACGAAGAAACCAAAATAAGTGGCATTTTAAAGGGAAATACATTATAAAGTTTAAGATAGACCCCTCTCTAGGGTTTAGCAGTTAAGAAGGTGCATGCATTTTTTTAGAATGACTTGTTAATACTCCATCAACTCAATACTCAAAGATGCCTATTTGTGGGTTTTTGGAGGTTGTGCACACTGCCATGCATGGTACAAACACAAGGCAGGCACAAAGTCCTCAAATTGGGTACAGAATTGTGTTGGTGATGTAGTTAATGGGAAAGAACAATGTTTCCAACGGGTACGCGTTACCCAAACTGAGTTTGATTGACGTCTATGCATCTCATTTGTGCCACCACTCAACACATACTAGCACTATGTGACATTTTAAGACCAATTCTGATACCTACAAAACACGGTCACTTCTCACGACGTCAAGTCTCACAATGTCGATAGTCGGTTACACCCTTATCCCTCGGTGTTCAAGTCCCATGGTTGGGTGTGACCTCAAAACTCCCAGTCTTGTTAAAATGACCCAAATACAACATTAAATCAGAGTTGGCATGCTGGGGGCACATTTCATGGCTAAACTCGTACAATTATTGAGTTTTCATTCGATTTTTGCCCCTTTATGTCACTTAGAGGAGCAAAACTTGAAGCCATTTCAAAATAACTCCCAGCACTGTCCTTGGCATGTTTTCCAGGACACATGGTGACACCCCGAGTCATTCCATCGACGAAGAAACCAAAATAAGTGGCATTTTAAAGGGAAATACATTATAAAGTTTAAGATAGACCCCTCTCTAGGGTTTAGCAGTTAAGAAGGTTCATGCATTTTTTTAGAATGAGTTGCTAATACTCCATCAAATCAATACTCAAAGATACATTAGATTTTTTTTTTTTTTTTTTGCTTTCCTTTTAAATATTTCATACTAAGTGCCAGAATTTTGGGGCACATTTTGAAATTTTTGAATTTCAGGAACGAAAATAATAATTTGAAATTTTAAAAAACGTGAGAGAGTGGTCCAATCAAATCAACCGCCTCAACTGCCACTCACAGCCCACCTTGCCTTTAATTTCGGAACAGTTCCATTTGCAGAGTCCTTCTAGTAATTGACTCTGTGGTTGCAGTTTCAATCAATTTTCTGAAACTGACGAATCTCTCTCTCTCTCTCTCTGTCTCTCTCTCCAGTTCGAAACTTTCCTCTTCATCTTCCCCATCTTCATCTTCTCCATCTTCATCTCTTCTCCTTCAATCAACATACAGAATCCATGGCGAAGAAGAAGATTATTCGAGAAAGACGATCTAAACAACAAGATCTTGCCGATAACAAGATCGATAGCAACACTAGCAACACGGAAAGACAACGGAGTTCACAGGAGGGAAAGACAACGGAGTCCACGGATGAAATTGGTCTGAAGAATTTTGGAGATGGTCTCGATGCAATTCCATTATCAAGGGTTGATTTTGAAATGGCGGATGTTGAAGCAGACAAATTGAAGAAATTGGCTGAGGCTGCTGCCTTAATTGAGAAGAGTACGAGTACAGAGGAAGAAGCCAGTACAGAGAAGAAGAAACTAAAGAAGAAAGAGAAAGCAAAGAAGGAAGAGCACGTTGAGGAAGTCCCTAGGAGATCGACCCGGAAACATCCAGCACCACCGAAGGCAGTGAAGAAACGAACAAATCAGAAGGCTTCTAAGCGCAAGAATGAAGATGTAGAGGTGAAGCATACTCCTGGATTTGACCTATTCCTGTAAGTAATCACTTTTTTTTTAAATGTCCTTCTTTTTTATCTTGCTGTTTAATGAATTAATAACTCCTTCTTAAAATCAAATTACATCACAAATTTTTTCTACCTTCTCACTTTGTCCTAAATTAATCTTTGTTAATTGTCATGTTTCACAATGCACTGTTATCCCATGTAACTTAATTGTTAAATCTGTAATCTCTGAAATTTGCATTTGCTTCTGTGTTATTTGAAGGTTTTACTTAAGTTTTTCAACTGTTTACTTATGACAGTAACCATCAAAAATCTACAATGGGATATAGAGGGAAGGATATGCCTCCCAAACTGATAGCACAGCAGTATAGAGTATTTCTCAACTTACCTGAGGATGAACGAAAAAGGTACGATCAGAAAGCGACGGAAGTCTCGAGTGATGAGGAGATTGATGTAAGCCAATACACTGTTCAGAAAAGAACAAATGATAATATCCAACCTGAGGCTGAAGAGCAACCGGAGGATGAGGAGGATGAGGAGGATGAGGAGGAGGAGGAGGAGGAGGATGAGGTCCAAGAGGAGGAACAGAATGACGATGACGAAGAATACAAACCCGTGGAGGATAAGAGCGATGATGATGAAGAAGATGAGGAGGATTTGGAGGAGGATAGGGAGGAACAGAAGGAAGATGAGGTAAGTGACCAACCTGTGGAACAGAGGAGGGAAGATGATAGTGACGATGAAGCCCATCATGGCAATGCGATGAATGCGTACATAAGATTCAAGTAAGTTTCTTCCCTAATCAATCATCTCGTAAAATTTTGTTTCAATTGTGAAGCCAATGTCTACTATTCTGCACCCTCGTTCTAAACTATTAAAGTCCTTTTCTAAACAATTAACTGTTCAAACATCATAATGCATGTTATTACTTTAAAGTCTAATGACTTTATTTGATTTTAAATGTTTGAGGGTGTGTCTTATATGTTATGGATCTAGTACTTGGAATTTTAATTTAATTTTCTTTATTGTCTCATGATTGTTGTAGAAATGTTCAGACGCACAAGCTCAAGAAACAAGATCCTCGTTTGAAGATAACCGACGATGTCAAAAAGAGGATAAACGATGAATGGAAAAGCCTGACAAAGTCCCAACAAGAACCCTATATCACAGCTGCCACCGAAGAAAGAGAGAAGAGGAAATCAGCTGGCACATTGAAGAGAAGACCAACCGGTGAGAAGGCCAAGCAGAAGAAGAAATCGGTTGCAGCCAAGTTGAAGGGCAAATCAAAGAAGAAGCTGAAGAACCCGAGGCGGTTCCAAAGCTTTATGAGCCTGCCCTCTGTTAAGGCTCTCTTCGAAGATATGACAGATGAACAGCAGTCATGGTTGACTGAAGTGGGGCTTGGAGGACTAAAGCACCTACAGATTTCAGAAACCCCCGAGGCTTTCAACAAATTCCTCTACAACTCATTTGACACCGAGGGGTCCTTGACGGCTCACGGCCGGACTGTGGATGTAACCCCGGAAGTTGTCGGCTGGCTCCTTGGAGTAAAATGCACCGGAACAACTGAGTTTCCGGAGGTCGATCCAAAGGTTGTACAAGAAGTGGCACACAGAATTGGCCTCGTCCAGGACAACACAAAGGTCGGTAAGTATGTTCCGTGGTTCTTGAAAAATAGGAACCTGTTCAATGATGAGTGGAAGCAGAGGGCTGTTTGTTTAATCTTGGGGGCCCAAGGGATGCCGATCGGGCGACAAGGAATCCGGTCTGGGCTGGCCAAACTTGTTGTAGATTTGGAGCACCTGAAAAAGGTGAACTGGGCGGAATTGTGGCTTGATCATCTGGTGAAACAAAATGTGAAGGCCCAGACTGGGGAAACCTTGCGAGGAAATGGTTGCGTGCTGATTCTTGTGGTAATAATCTAGCATTTTGTCATTTGTTTTATGATTTCTGTTTAATATGTTAATAGCTCCTTCTTAAGTTCTAATGTTGTGAGTATATTTTGTAGCTTCTGTACTTGGAAAAGTTTTGCCCCAAATTTCAAGAAAATCCCAAGGGCTGCAAAGACAAGAATGCAAGTCCCAGGTTGAAATTCTGGAAGACATCTGATGTTTCTAAGAGATGGAAGTATGTGTGTATGAATGAAAATGTGAGTAACCTTTTACATAAAACTTACAAATATGTTTTTATCAGTTAACAACCTTATCTTAAATGTTAACCTTTATACTCTGTTGTTCTTTGTAGTTGAAGTTGAAGAAAATGGATGAAGAGCCAATTACTGAGAAGGCTGTTGCACCAGCAATTCAATTAGTTCTCCCACCAGGGGACTATTTGAAGGATCTTTTGGGACAGCTGGCGCAGAATGCTGACCCGCAAACATTATTGGCCATGTTCGCGACTGCTAACAAGAGAAAGTCTGAGTTGGAGGAAGAGGAAGGAGGGGAAAAGAAGAAGGGAGGTGAAGAGGATAAACAAGAAGAACCTCCCAAGAAGAAGCAGAAGAAGAAGAATCAGGATGAGGTTAGCTCTTCGATGGAGGTGGTCGAAGAAGTCAGATCTGACGATGACGATGAGGTAAGTGTATTAACTGTTTTAACTTTAGACTTGATGTCTCTGTTTCCAATTCTAACATTTTGTTGATTTATTAGGAGGAGGCATCCTTGGCTTCTTGGGTGGACCCAAGGAAAAACATTGATGTGTCTGTCCGGGGAAAGGCGCGGTGGATCATAAGGGGGTCGAATCGGGTGTCGCTTAAGAAGCAACAAAGCAATCCTGAGGAAATGACATGTCTGCCAGAGATGCCTAGCCTGGAAGATTGCTGGATCAACTTCTTTTTGTCTCACAAATATGAGCCTAAGTTCGATAAAAACCCTCGGGATCCCAAAATTCCACTAAGCTTGCGAGAGTAAGTGTTATTTACATTCAAATTTCCTAAATAAGCTGTACAAGACACAAATTTTGTTTTTACTTATGGTTTGATTTGTTATTATATCTGCAGTGAGTTGGTTATTAACATTGCTGATTATGAGAAGGTGACAAGGTATGCCGCGTGGCGCTTCATGGATGGTAAATGGTTTGACAACGAAGTAAGTATTTCTTTTTGTTGATTTAACGTAGTTTCTTAACACATTCTCCCATCATCATCATAACACTTTTCTATTCACTTTTTAAACAATTAGGTCATCGATGCATATTTGCAATTGCTTCATCTGAAAGAAAGAAGCCGACCATTTGGTGGAATCCCTCGCATTTGGTACCTCGGAACACATTATGCCGTAAGTTCATTCCCTTTTCATTGGATAAAAACTCAATTTAAAATTCTTCCACAAAATAGCATCATTAATTTTAATTCTTGTTCAGCCAACGAAGGGTAATCGATATTTTCAAGTGTCCGATAAATACGGAGGAACGTGGAACGAGATGGGCTACGTAAGATTTACGATTTCTATCAATGCAATCTGCTTTATACATTCATATTTTGTTGAACTTATTTTATGTTGAATTGTTAATGAAATAGATTGCCCTGCCCATGAATGTACATCGAACCCACTGGTTCATGATGGTCATTTCCTTTGTCGACAAGGAAATATACGTCTTGGACTCGCTTTCTGGACATGGGTATAATGAGAGGGATGTGGCTAGAAAAGTTAATCAAATTCACCAGGTGCTATCCTCCTATCCAGAGTACCATGATGACATCACAAAGTGGGATGTGTGGTACATGAATGACGACGTTCCCCAACAACCAAACGGGTAAAAATCTTATTCATTAACTCCACTCATCATTTTCTTAAACTCACTATCTTATACATCACAACTGCATTCTATTTTAATCTCTCAGGTGGGATTGTGGCCCTTTTGTATGCTTCTTCATGACCCACTTGAGGGACCTGATTCCTAATCCAAAGAAGAACTTCTCTATTCAAGTGAAGCATCTGAGAATCTGGATAGCCAATGAAATGGCTAGATCAGACTACAACATCCACAAGGCCAAGATGTTTGAAGAGTTACTGAGCTTCAAGTCTATTGATGAGAATGTTCATGAGTTTGAAAGGATGTACAATTTCACTTCTTTTCCTACTGTTCCATTGGAATCCGGGGCGAAGACGAGGAGGTCGGCACGAAAGTCGCCGGGGAAGAATGGAAAAAAATGAGTTTGTCTGTTATGTTGTTTGGGAATTTGTAATATGAACAATGTTTATGTCATTAAATTTTGTGGGTTGTATGTTTGAGATTGTATGTTATGAACAATGTTTCCCAATGATGATTAGGCAATGTTTGTTTGCTTATGATTTGATGACTTGTGTTGTTTTCTGAAAAATTGCTTGTGATTTTTTGTGAACACAAACTGTACATTTAAGGTGCATTTGGTGTTGGCCAACTACCCTCACCTACCAAAACTGAATTAATAAATGCACTACTACGTTATTAGGTACCAATTCTAAATTGTTAAGTACTCTATCTTAAAGTTAGATACCTGCATTTATATCAGCCAACCTACCCACTGCCCGCTTTTAATACAATCTCCAACCACACTCAACTAACTCTTTATTTTTTCTCTTCACTCTCAGATCTCATCTGTTCTCCTTCTCTTTCACCCTTCTCTTCTTTCTCTCTAAGAAATGTCTCAACATAGTGTAAGCTCTTCACCCTCACCAAGCAATCCACCTTCATATTCAAGAGGAGATTCATCCCGGAGGTCAGGGTGTAGGCCTGGGCAGTGTTTCTGTGGCCGTTACCCGGTAAGTCGTACCGCACATACGCCCGGAAATGACGGACGCGTGTTTTGGAATTGTGCCAAGCCTAGAGGTCAACAATGCAACTATTTCTACTGGGAAGATGAATTTCCCAGTCCTTGCTGTGCTCCAGATCTCCAACAACTTCAGGAGGAGGTAACAACGTTGAGTAGGAGAGTCGTAGGGGCCGAGAATGCTTCCAAAGCCCAATCTTTTCATGTGAAACTGCTGTATGTTGTGATTTTTGTCATTCTCATCGTTTTAATTTCAAAGTAAGATAGTTTGCTTCTCTATTCTGTTGTGTTCAGTTAAGTGTGAGACTCGAAGGGGCCGAGAATGCTTCAAAAGCCCACTATTTTCGTGTGAAACTGTTGTATGTTGTGATTTTTTGTCATTTTCAACATTTTAATTTCAATGTATGATAGTTTATCCTGTATTTAATTCTAATTCTGCTATGATTAGTTAAGGATTAAAGTTTTGTTAACAATGATATCTCAGTTTTTATCTTAAATGAAAGTGATAATATCTTAACTGTTAAACTTACTAACTAAAGATTAATCAATGATATCCTCATGCAATCTTATTCAGCTTAGTTCATTCTATAGTGTTAACAATGCTATCTAGGTTAAAAATGAATCTTCCTGGGACCACTTTTTTTGTCCCGTAGCTGGCCTCTGGGACCACTTTTTTCGTCCGGTAGCTGGCATTTTCGTAATAACCGGCTAGTACCGGCTTAGCCGGTTACCTTTGGGACGCACCAAAGTTTTTTCCCAAAGTTTAGCCTGAAGTGTGTTTGGAATACCAAATAGGATGAGCACTCTTTTCACAAACTGAGAAATTTCTGTGGAAAACCATATCCAATAAATTTTACTACCACTCAAGAAGCCAAAATGGTGATCGTATAGATGTTTAGACTTTATAGATTCTATCTGACAAGAAATACCAGTTAACCAATAATATATAGATCATTTTCCTACTTTATCAATGTTTCTTTTTTCCATACTTGATGTAATTCATTGGTAAATTAAATGATGCTCATTATTCCGGTTCCCCGTGTGCTTTAAAACGTAGAGGGAAGATTCCAGAAAGAGAGGGAGAAGTTTCCCAGTTAGTGCTGGCGGCAATAGCGGTAATCTCCTTCGATTATTCACTAAATGTTATTCGCAGATATGCTTTGCATTTTATCACCAAATGAATGCGTAACATATATTTATCATCGCCTCTCCTGATTGTGCTCTTTTTTATTTCTTATCCAAAGGTCTTATCAGGATCGCAAGGCACTTTGGTGGCAACCAAGGGAAGAAGGCGAAATCATTGAAGGTATTTTTGTTTTGGTATTACTGATTGTCGTGGAGATTTGACATTTTCAGCCTTGTAGAACTAATGGTTTCAATACAATAGCTCCTTGTAGCCCTTGTACATGACTTGGGTCCGAATTGGGAGCTCATCAGTGATACTATCAATAGTTCTTTGCAATTCAAGGTAAATATCTTTTTGCTAGTTATTTACTTTTAAGTGTCTTCATAATACGTGCAGGGCGAGCGCTATAGCAATGTTTATTTATGTTTTTGTATTCCTATGTGTTTCATTACTCTCCTCTTTGGCAGTGTATGTTCCGGACGCCAAATGAATGCAAAGAGCAGTACAAAAGATTGATAGATAATTCTTCTGGTGATGGGGGTGAAAGTTCCGGATCTTCTCAACTATATACTGCCCCTTTACTTGGAGTTCCTAAGGTACAAACTTTTCCTTGTCAAGTCAAGCTAGATATATTGCTGGTCTTACTTTAGCGGAAGATATGTTTACCTTTGAGTTTAATTGTTTTGTTGATACCTTTTCAGGGCAATGCGAGGCTTCTTCAGGAGACGAAAGAAGAATGTACTCTCAAATCTCATTTTGAGAAAATTGTATCGGTATCACAGAAGTCGCAAATCAAGATGAGAAAGGTGAATATATCTTGGGTAGATAAAATATAAATACGTGTCGGTGCTGCAAATTTCTTTTTCTTTTTAGAATAGAGCATGCTTCCTCTTTGCATATTATATTAGCTAGTTTAGAATTGCGTAACCTAACAAAACATGGATTATTTTGCGAAACTTGAAGAGAATGCAAGGTGTTGCTGGATCTCTTTGCTGCTTACTTTTCAAACTTGTTATCTTAAAGATAATAACAATGTTTCTTGATACATTGTTGATGCTGATGTGCTTACTTTCCTTGTTAAAGATCAATGGTGGGGATAAGAAATTAATTCAGCCACACCCTTCTCATGCACATACTCTTTCCCAAGTTTATCCAAGAGGTCATCCGCTCACGTAAGTTTCAGCTTGTACACACCCTCCTATTTGTCTGTTTTGCATAATATTTGTCATGCTAACCCCTGCTAACCCCTCTGTTCTGATTGTTTAATGAAGGCCACTTGATCTGTGTGATGCCAAAGCTCCTGAATTCCATTCATTTGGATGCCAAAGCTTTCCCTGTGGTGGCTCAGCAACTTCTGAGCATTATCATCATGCCTTTATTAGGTAATAATATTCACTGTTTCTTCATTCAGATTACCAATTTTCTTGACTGTCTAATTCTTATCTGTTTTTGGCTCTTAGGGATAACATGCCCATGTCTAGACCTGTTTTTGAAGAAGCTGTTGCACAAAACTGGGGGTGTGTGGATCCTCCTTCAGAAACTTCGGATGAGATGCATGCCGTTATGTTTTCTGCTACTCTTTTGTCTTCTCTCCAAGCTCTACCATTGACTTCCATTGGGTTTCACAGGAACATGAAGTGATAATTGTTGAATCTAAAGCAGGCCTTTAGATGTCTAGAACCACTAGTCAGATCAGTTCGAATAATTTTATGTTCTACTCCTACAAAAACTGTTTCCGTAATAAATTAGGAAAAAAACTATTTCAGATACCTTTCAGATAGCCAATATTTCACTTATGAGTTCTGATTCATATGCTCAAAAAGTGGCCAATCCTCAGTAACACGAAACAGTTAAGCTTTCTACTCTTGTTCGTTGAGGAGAACTTGTTAACAGTTAATAACCTTTTTTCCTACCATGACTTTTTTTTTTCTTGGAAACTTCATACCCTTTAACTCTTTATATATGCTTATTCCTCTCCATGTTCCAGTGTTTCATGCATTTAGTGGTTGATCTCCCATGGTGAAAACTGAAACACTCCTTCGAGAATTTACGAGGTATAGATCATTATTTTCGCATATCTGCTTCGATTTGTTTGTTTGTTCTCTTGCATTTTTAAGCCTGTGGAAGTTGCTTCATAGGATACCAGGTGGTTCCTGCAAGCTTTTGCCAGAATCAGGGATTCGTGGGGAACACTGATGCCTCTTGGAAGAGTTGTCAGCTAAAGCATACACTGGCAAAAGTATTCAAAGTGCTGAAATCAAGCATGAGCAAGTGAGACGAGAGACTTCAAACACGGACGGACCCTCTAAACCTAGGCCCAAACAAAGTCATCACCCACTATTTTCTCACGAAGGTAACTTTGATTCTCATCTATGAAGATGTCTGCCAACTTTTTACAGTGTGCAAAGTTGCAATTTGCTCACCCCATTTCACTGACAGGGCAAGGCATTGTGCTTCTTGCAGGCGAAGGTAGCAGCTATGTTTGTGTGTGTCTGTCACTGTCTGGGAATGGGTAGATGAGGAAAGTTACTGTTGCAGGATCTCTAATGTTATAATCGCACGACAATGATAGAGACATGGTAGTAGTTACATACTAGTATTCAGGAATCATCTTTGAGTCATTTTGAGTAATAAAAGGTCTGTCTGATATGTATGTATATGTAGATGCACACAATGATGTGGCTATGATCATGTACATATTGCGATATCTAATGAAATTTTCTAAATTACCGCGATTCCTTCAAATTTCATTTTCATTGTGTCGACAAAGGAATCATTGTTAGTGTGTTTCTGTTGTGTTCAACTCACATGAGGTTGAAAAGATGAAGTCATCCCAACCCTGACGAGTTTGATAAAACTGAGAGAGAGAGAGAGAGAGAGAGAGAGAGAGAGAGAGAGAGAGAGAGTACTTTGAAACGCCCCTCTGAACAATTTTGATGAGCTTTAAAGGCACCCCGATCCTCATGAAAATGTGAACAGTAATTCTTATTTGGTGCTGAACGAGGTGATGTGTAGACAAAGGACACCGGTGAACATGCTCTTGATATGAACTAAAGTGGCGGATGTTACTTTATATATTCCAAATCTTTGTATTTCTCTATATTTCACCTTACACTTCCTTTTTCCCAAAAGCAAAACTTCATTAACTAAGGGGTAAACTACATTTCTATCATTTTCTATGCTTTCTTTGAAACTTGAACTTTCCCTACCTAACATAAATCTTCAAACCTAACTACCTAACAAGAAAATCTGCAGCACCATTTGCATTTCTTTGAATCCAACCTACTTTACCTCTCATAAGAGAGAGCGTAAGCTTGATATCTTCAACAATTGTAGAGATCTCCCAACATTGCTTTAACACCTGCAACACAATCTGCCACAGTTTTGTTATCAGCTTCAAACCATACTTCTTGAAGTTGTAACATCTTTATCTTCCAAACTGCATGTCTCAAAGCCAGAGCTTCAGAAACTTCAATAGAATTGGCTTTCTCAAAAGCCCGCCATACTCAACCAGATTTCCATCTTAGCACCCATCCAAGCCAAACATCACTAGACTCCTCACTCCAAGACATATCTACATTACACTTTAGCACATTTTGAGGAGGGGGCTTCCATATTTTTACTTGAGTTTTTTTAGCTTTTGGTAGATGAGGTTTGTCAGGATTGTTCAGAACTATGAGTTGAGCTAAACTTTGAAGATCAAGATTGCACTGGTGCATAACTTTCATACGATCTGGGTCTGTCCTTTGTAGTGGTACTCCTGTGAAACAGACTCAGTTCATTCCTGGTAAATCAAAAAAAAAAAAAAAAAATACTGCATGACGAGCTTGTGCCATTTATTTCTCTTCTCCAGCAAATCAAAACACAACATGCCAATAATTCCATGTTGCTTACTTTTCTTTTATAAATTTCAAAAAGGAAATTGTATGTCACTGCATCAACTATTTTTTCCTCTAATTATCATATTTCGGGGAAGTCTGCATCAGCGGAATGATTCCATTTTATCTTGGAAAGCTTTTCAGATGATATGGAGCATCTGATGTTGTTTATTCAAAGGTCTTCCACTAGTATTTGCTCATTAACATATCTTTGTATTCTAGCAGCATGTCTTGGAGACTGATTTCTACCAGTCTGTGTTCAGAGACTTCTTCTGCGCACTCCAAAGATTTCAAGTGAAACTTTCTGATGAATGCAACTCCAACTTTGTCTTCCTTCTCCGACATGCGAAAAATGGTGACAGTATCTTCAACCTGGAAGAACTGAGTGTAGAACTTTTTAACCATCTCCCAGGTGGGAATAGAGCTTGGCTCAAGGAGCTTGTACCATTTGTAAGTTATATGCCCTAAGGACTTGGGAAACTCTCACAAAAATTTTCCCACTTTGGGGCTTTGTGGCCTGCGGGATTAGGCATGTTATTAACCTCCATTGGGGCTTAAAATTCTCAAATATTTTTCGAAATTACTAATTAACCCCAACTAAAATACGGGGTATTACAGTTGAGATGGAGTGGTGGTGGCTGATGGGTGCAGGGGAAGGTGATGATGTGCATTTATAGGGGGAGGTTACTTGGAGAGGTGATGTTGGTGAGGGCGGTGATGAGAGTGGCGGTGATGGTGAGGGCGGTGAGCGAGTTCCGTGGGCGTGAAGAAGAAGGAAGAAGAAAGAAAAAAAAGCTGTGAAGAAAAAATAGGGTTTTAATTTATTTAAATAAATTGTTAATAGAGAATGATAGGGTGTGGTGGGTGTATAGGCTTACGCGGTGGTCGTTATCGCAGAAATGTCTAGAAAAATAAAAATAATCACGCAAAAAAATAAAGTTCTCACCCTAGTTCTCATCTACTAAAATCCCCGAAAAATAACCGAATCACCACTCGCAACCCAAAATTTAATTATCACGTCTAAAATTACTAAATTGCTCTTTTGTTAAATACAGAGTATTACAGGGTCCCCCCTTAGAATAAGCTTCGTCCTCGAAGCTGGTCAAGTTCCTAAAGTCTCAATGGTTTCCTAAATGAGATGCACATGGATTAAGATCAGAATACTTACCTTCCTTGTTGTTTATTGCTCGTGCCTCTGTTTCACTCATCACAAAGATATGTCCAGGCTGCCTCTGGTTGTTTCCCTGAGCTGCATTCCCACCATTCCTGTTTCAATTGTTTCCAGCATCATTGTTTCCGTTGTTAGCTGCATTCCTGTTGTGTCCTCCATTCCTGTTTCCGTCTCCATTTTTATTATTGCGTAACTGATTCCCTCCGTTTTGATTGTTCTGTCGGTAAACGTTCCCGTTCTGATTCTGATGTTGTCCTTGGCCGTTCAGCCCTTGCTCATATTCGGCTGCCATCCTCCTTCTGCAATCCTGAGCTATGTGGCCTTTGATACCACAGAACCTACAAGTCAAGGCGCCGCCTTCACAAGTGTACCCCCGATGATTGTGGCCACACCTCTTGCAGTTAAAGTTGCGTTGCTGGTTTTGATTTTCCCCATTTCCCCAGTTTTGATTTCCTCCTCCATTTCCAGTCCTGAATCTCTTGTCAGATCCTTGATTGTTGTTTCCTCCTTGGCTAGAGCTTCCACTTCCTTGGCCTTCCACCTTTCTTTTCCCCAATTGCTGAGTTATTGCCTGATCGACTCTCCAGATATTTGCGGCTACCCTATAGGCCTCTGATAAGGTACTGTAGGTCCTTGTGAGCATGGTCCTCTGGATTTCAAGCCTCAGACCTCCTATGAAGCGAGTCACCATGTGCCCTTCAGTAGGCACTGTGTCTTCTGCAAACCGGGTCAGCTCCACGAACTTGTCATAGTAGTCTGTTACAGAGTTGTTGCCTTGCTTTAGGGAGATGAATTCCTGGTACTTCTCCTCCTTGACATGCTCCGGATAAAAGTCAATTCTCATCTCCGTTTTCAGTTCCTCCCAGTTGAAGTTATCTTGTGCCATGAACCTTGCTCGGTTGGCAGTCCACCAGTTGTCAGCTTTTCCTTTAAAGTAGAACGGCGCTTCGTTAACCTTGCAGGTTTCTGGGCAGTCCATAGCATGGAAAATTTTGTCGGAGTCCCTGATCCAGTTCTCCAGTAGCACAGGATCTTCTTTTCCATAAAAGAGACTCGGGTTTCGTTGATCTATCTTCTTAGACCAATCAGGTTCTCGTTCAACAACAACGTTGGTGTTGTGGTTCTGGTTGTTGTTGTTCATAGCCTGGACAAAGTGACCCATGTGGTTGGTTGATCAGTTGGGCCACCTGTGGGTGTAATGCTTCTTCTGCTTCCATTGTTGCTTCCAAAGACATAGCGGGTGCTTCTGCTGATTACGTACCATAAACGATATCTTATCGTAACACACGTGCTAACACAGGTAACAGGTCACAACCAGTAAGTACACAATATCATCCATTCACATCACATAGCATGTCGAGATACACAGAGAAGCGTCGAAAAGACAGCCATATGTTTGAAACAACACTAGAGCCATAACAGGATGATGTCAGATAAGAAGTAGCAACTGATCATGCAAAGAGAAAAAAAATAAACTCCCCGAATACCCGGCTTTTCTGTATTTTATCTTGCCCTATGTTCATTTTAAGTTACCCTACCGGTTTTATTCCCTTTAGTGGAAAGAACTGCTCTGATACCACCTGCAACAACCCCATTATCCGGCTCAGGACAGAACCGGGAGGGCGATGCTTAATAGAAGTGGCGGAGATCAAAAGCAATATAATCCACAAACAAAACTTATTATATTAAACATTAAACAAATTGTCTTATACAAAAGGTGCTTATTATTACACAATAACTTAACAACACTAGAAACTAAATGTGACATTATCAGACTAGGTGAGTCTCGCGCCCCTTCTATTCTTAAATTCCAGCTCCTAGACCTGCGGTGGGAAGAAAACAACAGGAACCGCAGTTTTCAAAGTCAACAATAAATACTGAGCGAGCTACACCTTAGCATGTAAAACAGGAAAGATAATATAAACTGCTGGACACAAGTTGAATATAGTGAAAGTGACAGAGTATGAGTGAAAACAGTTTCAGAGTTCGCAACGATATAAACAGAAATGTAAATCAATAATCCAAGTGTTAACCGAATATAATAATGTCGACAAAGGGCCTCCCAATACTAATAAAGCCAGCCGGGCAGTCGAATCATCGCGTATTCACTTCACAGTACCCGGGTAGACCAGTGACCACATCTGGAATTCTAGACCTTAAGTGTTGCAACACCCTCCTAAGAGCGTCAATCAAAGGAGTGGTATCTAGAAGCAGTACTCCAGCCTACGGCGAAAGGATTCAGGGTGCACGTAGTGCCATATCTTTAGGGACAAAGCCCAGGAAATCATCACCCGTACGTAATAAGTAAAACAAGTGGTTCCCGTACATGCGATATTCTTTCCACTTTGCATTATTAACAGATTATTATTTAACGCGTGAGAGTTATCAATAACAGTAGCCAACAGTTCAAATACTTGAAAGGTGTAAACAAATAATAAAAATTATACTTTGAGACAGAAAATAGAAATCGCAATCGACACGAAAAGAGCCAGGCACACTAGGCTAAGCATGTAAACTCACCTTATTTGACTTGGCAGTTAGTACGTAGGATGATCGATAAAGCCGATGTCCACGAATCCGTCTCCTACAATTCACAAATATTTAATTATACGATGCTACTTCTAAGTAAACAGCTGCATGAGTGTGTTAATCTAGGTCGGATCTATGTTTGCCCCAATAACCCCAACGAATTTTCGTTTCCAATTATATTCTTATTTTTATACAGAAATATTTTAGAAACAAATTTAACATTAAATAATTAAAGCAAAACTTGTAAATATTTATCAAAGCGGACAAGTAACATGTAAAGATTATTTCTAAAATAAAACTATTTCATTTGCTAATAATTTTATTGATAAAAATATTTAGTATAAATAATTGAAACTTACGACCTTTTTAAATAACTAGAGTGACAATTTATTAGAATAAATTATCTCAAATATACATATTATTATTATGACTCATTTTTGAAGAAAAGCTTATTATTTCTTATTGCTAAAACACATTTTTATTAACAAAACATTTATTTTACTTTTTATTACCTATAATGTGGTTAATAGCAAATAGCCAAATAATAATAATGTCATATACTATAGCAGCCCCTTTAGATTTTGGCAAAACTACAAGAAGTACCCCTAAGCTTTTGTAAACAACTTACTTAAAAGACACTTAGCTCCCCCACGATGAACACTAACTTATCACCGATCAAGACACGAATCTAAGCCTCAAAAATGTAATTTTGACTACTGTAAGCGAATTATAGGAAGATTTAGAAGTTACCCAAGCCAATAAACGCGATAATTGGTCGAAGAACGCGACGGGTCGAGTCGCCGAAGTTGCCGCCGGTGGCGGAGCTCGTCCCCGGCGTTAATGGCTTCTACAGCTCCGGTTGCTGCTTCTATGAGTCTAATCGGACCTCCCTGAATCTGTATTGACAGAGAGGAAGGCCTGGGTGGCCTTGGTTTGGCCAGACGAAACTTTCCGTCGGAAGTGATGGAGCTTCGCCGGCGTGGACTTCGCCAGCTACTGCTGCTGCTACTACTCTGCTTCTTATTTCTTCACTGCTGTGGTCTTAGCAGAGAGAGGAAGACCGAGAGGGAGACAGAGGTGGAGAAGGAGGAGGAGACGATGGTGGTGGTGGAGGCTTCGGGTGGCTTTCCCGTCGGCGATAGCGGCGGTGGTGGCTGGCTACTTCAACTCCGGCTGCTGCTGCTGTTTCCTTTGATTTTCAGAGGCAGAGAGGGGAATGGAGGGAGAGGCAAGACTCACTGGTGTGGAGGTGATGGTGGTGTCGATGGTTGTTTAGCCGGAGGTGAGAGAGAGAGAGAGAGTTGAGATGGAGTGGTGGTGGCTGATGGGTGCAGGGGAAGGTGATGATGTGCTTTTATAGGGGGAGGTTAGTTGGAGAGGTGATGTTGGTGAGGGCGGTGATGAGAGTGGCTGTGATGGTGAGGGCGGTGAGGGAGTTCCGTGGGCGTGAAAAAGAAGGAAGAAGAAAGAAAAAAAAGCTGTGAAGAAAAAATTTGGTTCTAATTTTATGTAAATAAATAGTTAATCGAGAATGATAGGGTGTGGTGGGTGTATTGGCTTACGCGGTGGTCGTTATTGCGGAAATTTCTAGAAAATAAAAATAATCAAGCAACAAATAAGGTTCTCACCCTAGTTCTCATCTACTAAAATTCCCGAAAAATAACCGAATCACCACTCGCAACCCAAAATTTAATTATCACGCCTAAAATTACTAAATTGCCCTTTTGTTAAATACGGAGTATTACAGGGTCGACCCGTTAGTGACCCGTTGCGGGTTCGTGTCGACCCATGCTCGCTAACTTCGTGTCATTTTTGAGTCGTGTCGTGTCGAATATTGCCAGCCTTATGTTTAACCGGTAGGACCAGTGATTCAACATGTGGAACCGCACAATTTTTATATATTTATACATTTTTATAAAAATATACTATAATGTTATTAAAATATAACCCGAAAGCCTAAAGTTGACAAGTATATTTGACAATTTACATAAAAAATGATATTATATAAATTATGTAAATATGTGATTTCAATGATCTTAAATCTCCAATTTTGATGGAAACAAAACACACACAACTTATATATATATATATATATATATATATATATATATATATATATATATATATATATATATATATATATATATATATATATATATATATATATATATATATATATATATATATATATATATATATAGAACATTCAATGTAGTAGTTGTGTTTGTATTTAGTACTACTTCTGTTTCTTCTCTTTCAATGGCGGTTGATTTTTTAACCCGTAATTGGGTCACTTTGATTCGGTGATTTGAATTGCAAAACGATATAATTTTTTGGCAATTTTTATTATAGTATTGTAGAGTAAAGTTTACTCTACAAGATCATGCAAAGATTACCAAATTCGTGTATCGTTTGCTAATCAAATTACCGGATCAAAGTGACCAGTGAATAGTGTCAAGAAGTGAATTAAGGTGAAAGAGAAGAAACAGAGGTAGTAGGTTTCGAGCACAATATTTCTCAATAAATAGAACAAACTTAACCCAATATAACACAAGCTTTGTTCTAAAGTTTGTGTAGTATTGTAATGTCAATACTCAACATTTTTTTTTTAGTTTGTAAAAGAAAAGGAAAAAGAAATGAACAAAGTTAAAGGAAAAGCAAACTGACGGTGAGATAAATATTTAAGTGTGGACTTAACAAAGAAGTACGTAGATCCTAGTGAAAAATTATTGAGCTGCGTCAGATGTCGTGGGTCAACTAGGGTCATATTCGTGTCAAGATCTATTCATGGTAAATCCGAACCCGACCCATATATTAACGTGTCTACTACTAGCAACTATAACCCGACATATATAATAAACAGGTTATTCGCCGTGTAATCCGTTTATTTCACACAATCACAAAACGATTACTGCGTCATGTAATACGAGTACACAAATAAAAACATGTGAATACAATATAAACAATAAAAAAATAAACTTTAAGATCCACTTAAACATTCCAACATATTCTAATTTTTACAAAATATGCAAAATCATACATCAAGTTAATAAAAATATTATTTCCAAAATAAAAATAATAAAGTATTAATTGCATTGTTCATCGAGTTCTAAATAAATAAAATTCTCGAAATAAAATTGAATGAAAAGAACTTAGTAGTATTTCAGATGATAGCTTCAAGCCTTCACCACATTCCATGTAAAAGCGTCGTGTTCAATCGTGTCCACTTGTTTACGACCCAAACCTATATGACTAAACCCGAATCCTATAACTTCGTGTCGTGTTCGTGTCGGGTAGTCGTGTCAGTACCCATTTTGCCGGCCCTAGGGTCAATCCCTGGGAGCATCAACAATTTGACTATTTAGAACAATATAAAAAATGTTTGGTTTTCACTGCCATGTTCGTCGATTGGGCCTTAAACTAACCAATTTTGACTGCTTTTTGCACCTCGGTTCGATTACCGAATCCGGCCTCTGACAAGTTAACTGTTGGTCCAATCCGATTATTAAAAAATTCGTCGACTCTATAATTTCATCTAATAAAAGGGATGTACATACATACACAATTTAATAAATTGATAAGAAATAATTGATAGGCGATTTAGATAAGAGTAAATTCTAGAAAAGCTATTTAAAACTTGTGTAAGCATCAAGTTTACTTGTGTAATTATCAGCTCCCTTTTTTTCATTTCAAAAAGTTATCAACTCCCTACTAAATATATGAAAGTGTGTCAAATCAAGTACTTCCTCATTTTCGTCAGAAAGTACCCATTTGACCCAGTGATTTAGATAGCAAAACGATACAATTTTCTGATAATTTTTCACTGTGTTGTAGAGTACCATGAAAAAATTGTCAAATTATTGCATCCTTTTGCTAATCAAATTACGTGGTCAAAGTGACCCAATGAATTGTGGTAAAAGTAAAACGAATACTTTCCGGCGACACAGAGGAAGTACGTGGTAAGTAAATAATATTCTCTGTAAGTCTTTATCTCAAGTTGGACACGTCTCACGAGAGTATAACTAATTCTTTTAAAAAGAAAACTTATTGACTCAAGTTCGACACGTCTTACCTTCAAGAATTCTATTGTTTTCGTTTATAACTCGACAAACTCCTATATATACCTGTTAATGCTAGGGTTTTCCAACAACAAACATAAATCGGCGCTGATCCTATGTCTATCAACTCTCATTTCTTTCAAGACACTGGTCGTGTGGAATGTTCTTGGAATCATGCTTTCGTATTTCTACAACTCGTGATCTGTAAGTGAATTGTTATTGTTCATCCGTTCTCTAAACATTCGAGTGAAGTAAGATGTATATTTACTCTTTTTTGTTCCGAGTAAATTGCATCGATAGTATTCAAATGAATCGTTAGACATTCCAGTAAATATTCAAGTCGTTTTAATTAACTTTATTAAAAAACTCGTTGAATATGCAGCTACAATTCTACATATCCTAACGGATCTCAAGTACATTTCAACGTCTTTTTTTTTTTGACAAATAAAGAGAATAATTTTAGCGAGAATCACATATGACCTTAAAGTGTTTCTGCAAGATCAGAGAGTGGACAAGATTCGATGCTGGAAAATCTCTTAATATTTCATAAAAACTTATAAACCATTTGACTCTGTCTGAATTACTCATTAGACTTTAACGCATCAAGTTTGATCATCTCGATTGATTTGTTTGTGAAAGAATTACTTATCTTGTTTTACCAATGCTTTTTTTTTACCTCTTTTGATTTTGCAGATACGTACAGATTATTTAAAAGATTAATAAAATTGTTAGAACAGAGACAAGATCGTTGTTCATGTCATTTCATAGAAACCTCGCCTTACATATATGCAAGTATGTTTTAACACAATTCTAATTTTCCTTAAGAAAAATTGTGTCAATAACTTTTTCTATCGGCTGTTTTTGTAGATTCACATTCTCAATCAATTATGTTTAACCTAAGTAAATAAATAATAGTTGTTCTTCGTTTACTTGTTTCTTTATTACATTTCGTATACATGTTCATTCTACGCAATGTATCTTCTTCACACAAAAAATGTATATATAAAAAAATAAAAAATATCATCTATTTAAATTGTTGCTTTTTATTTTCTGCGTTAGCGAGACAAACGGTCACGCGAATCCAGGCCGTCCCGAGGTGACTGGAGCATGGATCGAACACATGACCCAATTTCCAATAAATTCAAACTTATCCATGAAATTAACAGGTCTACAATTTTTCTTTTTATCAAATCTACTAATTAAATGGTTATTACATCTGTCACAACATAATTATGTAGAATCAAATAAAGAAAGAGTTTGGTTAGAAATAATACAAAGAAGGAGTGCACAACTGTAAAGACTGCATTAAATAATTTATTTTATCCCACAATTTTGAAAGCTTTCTAAAAATACAGATTTTATTCTAATACGCGAACATCTTTCATTTTCAATAAATTAAATACTTAGTAAAAATACATGAAGCCAAATAAAGAAGGTCACTTATTGCAAAATAAAAAAAATAAAACACGAAGGAGATTACAGTCAGGAGACAAATAATTAAATCATTTCAGTTTAAAATAATAATGATTAAAGTAATCATACCAATAAATAAAGAGTAATAATATTAAAATAATACCAAAATCCCCAATTTTCAATTTCAGTTTACAGAGATTTCCTTCGCTTCGTCGTTGTTTACTCCTCCTGCATGTCGAAGACCTCTTCTCTCTCTCTCTGTAATTGGAAACTATGCGAACCAGTAAAGGAAACTCATAAATGAACAACATCTGGGTATGTAATACACATTGTTGTGTGTATTATATATACTGCTACTACTACCACTCGATGTTTAGCAAAAAGGAGGACGCTTTGCTGAAGGAGGAGCTCCTTGCAAAATTTGTCTGCTCTTATTCTGAACAGACGTGACATCCGTTGAATCAGACCGAAGAAACCCCTAGCTAGCTTCACTCCAGGTGATTTCTTGCCAAACCCAGCTCCTAGGATTTGATTTTTTGGGTTTATTTGTGAAAGAGTGTTAGTGAAGGTTAGATGATCCGCAGCAGGAGAGCTTTGCGGAGCCCTATTATCCTTATTTGGCCCCACCTAACTTCTTAAATATTACAAAACTGCCATGTTGCACCCAGCAAGTAAAGTATTCCCGAAGCCCTCTACGACTATTTGATTACAAAACATTTCATTTATTCATTTGTGGGTAAAACAATGTCAAGGAAATTAAAATATTGTGTTGTCTTCCCCTCAAAAAAATATTTTATGTTGTCTTGTTCGCTATTTGTAATTTCCCATATTTTTGTTGGTTTTTTGGTTGTAATTTTTGATTTTTTTGCATTGATTATTTTTTGCTTTTTTGGTTGTTACAACATAATAGGGGAAGCAAGAAAAGAAATGTAACATAACATATTTCTTCCCTGATGTTGGATTCTTCAAGTGAACAAAACAAAATTGGTTGTTTGAAAACAATAGAAGGAGGAAGCAAAAAATTAAACACAAATGAACAACACAAAACAGAGCATCCAAAGCCCTTTTGTATGGAAAGTTGGCGGAGAAGGAGGAATCCGGGCTTGCCTCCGAGCATGACGAAGCCCGCCCGGAAGCACAATTAGGCTTCGTGAAGCTCCGACCCTACGCGAAGCCCTCTTGATGGGCAGCCTAAATTCTCTAATCACCGTGCTTCGCCAAGCCAAGCACCCTTGCTGGAGATGGCCTTAGGCAGGATTTTGATTCCTTCGGAATCTTCTGATTTATTGATAATGAAGGTTAAGCTGACAAAAACGTAGAATTTTTGGACTTGCCAGACCCCGGTTTTGAATTATTTTTGAAAACTTTTGAAAAAAAAATAAATCTAAAATACTATCTTAAGGAAATGCTTGAGAAATTAGGGAAAACACATGTTTTTTTTATCTTGAAAGACATCTTTGTGATACTAGATGCTAATGTAGAATGATTTTGTAACAAGGATTTGGGTTAAGAGTTTGATGATTCATTTTTGCAATGTTATCCAGTAGAGGACATCTCCAACCCATTCGGTTTACCCCCTCCCCTTACCTCCCCCACGGCCCCAACATTTTTACCATCCCCCTCCCCCATGGGCCCATCATTTTCCCCTTCCCCCAAACTACTAGTAGTACTCTTCTCCAACCCACACACACACCAAAGGAGTTGGACTTGAATCATATTTTTATACGGTTTTCCCCATCACCCTTCCCCGGACCGCCATGGGGTTGGAGATACCCTTAGGCTTACCGCTGATCTAGTACTCCTTGATTGAGAGTGTTCTTTATTTCATGCAGATATTATCTCTTACTCCTTGAGTTCATGATTCCATCAAGAGACATACATATTCATATGTATAATAACTTTAATGTTCTTGTCTTGTAGCTAACGCGAACATGGAAAAATTAGTTCCCCAAGGGGCTGTTAGCTGCAAAAGCTCAGCAGTTAGGAAGGCTGAAACTGATCTCAGGTAATTCAACATGCTACTCTGCGGCTTAATTATCTGGTTTCTCGACATATTACAAATTGAGTTTGGTTAATGTTTTTTAACTGTGCAAATTATCTGTAACACAGGCACGAATATGCGCTGCGTGAGGAAGCCAAAAGAGAGCTGACATATCTGCTTAAGGTATTGCATCTCAAGTAATTTCTTTATTTACTTTTCGTTATCATATCATGGATATGGGTTTAGGCTATTGAGTTGTTCTTATCATCAGGGTGGAAACCCTTTGGACTTCAGACGAGGAAACACGACTTCTGAGCTGGAAGGTTGCTCTCAAGTCCCTCCAAAATCGACAGATAGGGCACTTGATGATTCCATTCTTCATGAAAGCCGCAATATACAGGTCCTTTTTTTATACTTATTGTGCTTTTTTGTTTTTTTTTTTTCTCTCAATTGTTTGGGGGAATTATGTTGCTACTTTCATCACTGAGACCTATGGTGTGACATTATCTATCAACAGGCTAAGCGGAGACGGCTTGATGAGATTCACGGCGCCGCTGTGCCCTTGGAGAATCGTAGGAAGTCTCACTGGGATTTCGTACTTGAAGAAATGGCGTGGCTGGCAAATGATTTTGCTCAGGTTAGATTTTTGTTACCAAACTCATAGTTGCTTGAATTTGTGAGATGGCATGACATATTTGAGTAAATTTATTAGTTATAAAACTAGAAATGTAATAAACTTATGTTTCAAAACAATGTCCTTAATACCACAAAAAAAAAATACAAAAAAAAATGTACTCAGTCCCTGAGATAAACTTTACAGAAAGTTGGTCAAGTGCTTGCATAGTAGTATGCTTATATTTGTGAGCCTTTTCCAGTTAGCAATAATACTGTTTATAATTATAAGTTTTCCTCATCTAACAGGAGCGTCGTTGGAAGATATCTGCTGCTGCGCTGGTGTGCCATCAAATTGCTGGTAAAGTCCGTCCGAGCATAACAGAGGTACGGATGCAATGCTTCATATTTTTTTTTCTACTTCGTTTTCTAGTTCACACTGATGAATATTGTGAAGAAATAGAAATTTTGTGCCTTTGTGTTCTGTTTTCCTTTTCTTATGATTTGGTACGTGAACTTCTATTGCTGCAGGAAAACCTCTTTTACGTTGTATCCCCTGGTGCAATGGGAAAATACAGGAAGATCTGTAGAACTCACAGTAAGTGTTTTGCTCCTTAGTGTTATCTTGTGTGTGTGTGCATGCGCGTGTTGAATAATGAAACAGGTTATTTTACAAAATATAACAGCTTTCAGCTTTGTTCATGTATAATGAATAAGAACCTTTGTTTCCACTCTTAATAGACTACTTGCAATTTAGTCTTGAATTTCCAATTCCGGTCAATTCATGAACAGAGTTTAGCCTGAAGTGTGTTTGGAATACCAAATAGGATGAGCACTCTTTTCACAAACTGAGAAATTTCTGTGGAAAACCATATCCAATAAATTTTACTACCACTCAAGAAGCCAAAATGGTGATCGTATAGATGTTTAGACTTTATAGATTCTATCTGACAAGAAATACCGGTTAACCAATAATATATAGATCATTTTCCTACTTTATCAATGTTTCGTTTTTCCATACTTGATGTAATTCATTGGTAAATTAAATGATGCTCATTATTCCGGTTCCCCGTGTGCTTTAAAACGTAGAGGGAAGATTCCAGAAAGAGAGGGAGAAGTTTCCCAGTTAATGCTGGCGGCAATAGCGGTAATCTCCTTCGATTATTCACTAAATGTTACTCGCAGATATGCTTCGCATTTTATCACCAAATGAAATGCGTAACATATATTTATCATCGCCTCTCCTGATTGTGCTCTTTTTTATTTCTTATCCAAAGGTCTTATTAGGATTGCAAGGCACTTTGGTGGCAACCAAGGGAAGAAGGCGAAATCATTGAAGGTATTTTTGTTTTGGTATTACTGATTGTCGTGGAGATTTGACATTTTCAGCCTTGTAGAACTAATGGTTTCAATACAATAGCTCCTTGTAGCCCTTGTACATGACTTGGGTCCGAATTGGGAGCTCATCAGTGATACTATCAATAGTTCTTTGCAATTCAAGGTAAATATCTTTTTGCTAGTTATTTACTTTTAAGTGTCTTCATAATACGTGCAGGGCGAGCGCTATAGCAAATGTTTATTTATGTTTTTGTATTCCTATGTGTTTCATTACTCTCCTCTTTGGCAGTGTATGTTCCGGACGCCAAATGAATGCAAAGAGCAGTACAAAAGATTGATAGATAATTCTTCTGGTGATGGGGGTGAAAGTTCCGGATCTTCTCAACTATATACTGCCCCTTTACTTGGAGTTCCTAAGGTACAAACTTTTCCTTGTCAAGTCAAGCTAGATATATTGCTGGTCTTACTTTAGCGGAAGATATGTTTACCTTTGAGTTTAATTGTTTTGTTGATACCTTTTCAGGGCAATGCGAGGCTTCTTCAGGAGACGAAAGAAGAATGTACTCTCAAATCTCATTTTGAGAAAATCGTATCGGTATCACAGAAATCAAGATGAGAAAGGTGAATATATCTTGGGTAGATAAAATATAAATACGTGTCGGTGCTGCAAATTTCTTTTTCTTTTTAGAATAGAGCATGCTTCCTCTTTGCATATTATATTAGCTAGTTTAGAATTGCGTAACCTAACAAAACATGGATTATTTTGCGAAACTTGAAGAGAATGCAAGGTGTTGCTGGATCTCTTTGCTGCTTACTTTTCAAACATGTTATCATAAAGATAATAACAATGTTTCTTGATACATTGTTGATGCTGATGTGCTTACTTTCCTTGTTAAAGATCAATGGTGGGGATAAGAAATTAATTCAGCCACACCCTTCTCATGCACATCTCTTTCCCAAGTTTGTCAAAGAGGTCATCCGCTCACGTAAGTTTCAGCTTGTACACACCCTCCTATTTGTCTGTTTTGCATAATATTTGTCATGCTAACTGTGCACAGGAGATTCCGGCAGGGAGACCTCCGTGTACACCGTACGTAGTGGATCAGGGATCGCACAGGAAGAATAGGGGTGTGTGTAGGGAGAGAGTAAGTCAGTAGCAATGTCTGAGAGAGAGACAGAGGTTTGGCAGAGCTTCCGCGTATGGCAGTGTGTCCTCCTTTGTATGGAAAGGTTAACGATATATATATACTGGAGAACATGACCGTTGTAGTGTGGTTAATGCGCCCATTAATGGCGGCTTAATTAGCTTAACCATAACGGCACGTTCGTCCGAGTATATAGGAACCGTTAGAGCACGTGGTGCGCGAGTACCGGAACCGTTACGAGGTTGACCGGGTTTGACCGGATTGACCGGGTTTATGGAGCTCGTGCCATAAATCTCTCAAAACAGTTACTAAAGGTCGCGCGCGGGCTTGGCTCGCACGCGACAGGGCTTACTCTAGCCTCCAGACCACAAAGTCCCTACAAGTCCCGTGCAGTGGTATGCGAGGGCTCTGTCTCGCAGCCCCCACATGGATCAGCTCGGCTGGTGATCCTGTGTGTATGGAGCACAATATGGTGTGCTGGATGGCCGCCACGTGGCCGAGATCTGCCATGTCATAAAGCAGTATCTACATTAGCCCCCTTTCTGCGCGTGAAGGCTCATAGCTGTATAGGCTTCCATGCGCGGAAACCAACATGCGCGTCGTCGCCACGCACCAATTCAAATACGGGCAGGTTCAGCCCCCGTGCGTGTCATTATGACCTAAAACCCCTAGAGTCGTGCCGTCTGACCTTTAGGGTTTTAGGCGTGACGTCAGCCCGTCCTGTGATTGCGCGACACGACGGTGACGGTTGCGATTCGACTACTGAAGGGACGCAACCCTTCATTCTTCTGGATAAATAAATACCTTGTATCCCATTATTGCAAAGCATCACTTCTTTCTCTTAAAGTGAATGGTACCCGGAGATCTTCGAGAGCAGATCCAGATAATCAATCACCAGTTCAGAACTGCAAATCGTATTCTCCAATTGTGTATATCCAAGCAAGCTTCAAGGAAACAAGGTTGGCCTCGTTTACTTTTGATTTAAAATACCAGTGTTTGCCTTGAACCGCGTTGAATCTGTAAATCCATGAAATTTGTGAAGAGGCTTTTGATTTTTGAACCCGCTTCGTTTTAATCTTTCAACAATATCAACTCCCCAATTTCTGA
The DNA here is from genome assembly GCA_023055425.1 of Linanthus parryae. NCBI lineage: Eukaryota > Viridiplantae > Streptophyta > Magnoliopsida > Ericales > Polemoniaceae > Linanthus > Linanthus parryae. Next base: position 146,064,471 of record JALGPY010000004.1, read on the forward strand.
AATCGGCACCGGAACTGTTTGCTTTGGTTTGCATAGATCTCAAATTCCAAAATTCAAACTGAAGTGTGGTGTGGTATTTCTCCCCCCTTTTTCTTGCCCTTTCGCAGGAATGGCCAAGACAAGAGTAACCAGACCCGTCAAGGAAGATGAAGAGATGCCGGAGCTTCCGCAGGCTCTGTGGCGTAAAGCCCCCTTTCTGGGTGGGAAGGATTTTTATCATGCGAGGATAAAGGCGAAGAGAATGCCTGATCCTGTTCCTGTTGAGCAATTGCTGACGTTGACTCGCCCAGTTAACTCAGCCCTGCTCGAGTGGGTTGGTTCCGAGGATGTACTCCGATTGGGGATCGAGAACGGGCACTTCCCGTATACTGCGATTTCTACTCAAGCGTTTGTCCAGAAATTGGACTATATGGATGAGTGGATTGACCACGTGTTGGATCATCACGCCGAGACTCTCGATAAAGCCGGCATTTTCTTTGCTATCCGTGCTATGAAGGGTGCTGCCGTGAAGTTGGATCAGTCCATGCTTCTAGACCTTCTGTCCCGTTATTCGCCCGCGACTCACACGTTTCATTTTGCGGAGTTCGAGGCTGCCCCCACGCTCGAGGACGTTCAGATGTTGTATGAGCTTTCCCCCATGGGTGAGGTGGACCCCTTGAGTCACCTGAGGACATCTGCTGAAATGGCCTTGTACGCGCAGATGGAGGAGTGCCTAGCAGAGGTAAAGAAAATCTCCACTCGGTGGACCACTACCAAGCCTCTTCCGAACTGGCAGTTGGTGGATACGTCTGCGAAGAATACGTGGAACAAGTGGTTGCAGTACTTCTTCCGAGACTATGCGAACAGCAGCATTACTAAGAAGCTTTTGAGCGAGAACCCGGAGGCCGAGAATTATGTAGAGGGCAAGGGTTATCATTTAACCCTTTGTGCCTTTCTCTGTGCTTGGCTGTCGAGGTATCTGATTGATGGTCATCCCCATGACGGGGTCTTCTACCATGTGCTGCCACTTGCTGTGAGGCTCGCTCTTGGCCAGAGAGTCGCACTCGGACCCTTGGTCCTGGGGACGCTATATTACAGGCTGGATCAGCTGGTTCTGGCGATGAGGGAATCGCGTGGCCGCCTCGATGTTCTGACCTTCGTCAATATCAGCTTTTTGACAATGTGGGTTTTCGAGCGCTGGCCGTCTTATGCTCCAACTCCCCTCCCACTTGATAAGTGGTGTCCCCCAGGCGAGACAGAAGCGCGCAACAGCGGAAGGGCTGCGAGATGGTTTGGAGCAAGCAACACCAAGTGTACTTGGAGTTTGATATGCGACAAACGAAAGGAGTTTACCGCCAGGCCCTATGCCACACGCGTTGAGAATGTGCGGTGGTTCCCAAAGCTATACCCTTCCCAAGGTATGGTCTTGTCAGAAGACCTCCTCTTTGAAAAGGGGCCGCATTTCCACGAGCGCTATCGTGAGTTCTTTTGTTGGTGTCTGCGAGGTTCCCTTCCTGCCCTTGCAGAGCATATTCGTGAGCTCGCGCCAAGGTATGAAAGGCTTACAGTGGATGTTGACCCCACTCGGGTCTCTCCTCAATTTGGTTTTGATGCAGTGGCCCCATCGATCTGGCCCCAGTCTATTATCAGAGGGTGCTATAAGCGTTTGCTGACAAAGGAGTGCAAGACGGTCCTCATGAGCAATCTTCCTTTTGAGCAGCCTGCGGGAACTCGCAAGGGTGGTTGTTCCCAGAACTGGATCGCATACTGGGTTGCCCAGCAAACGAGGATTGAGACGGAGGCGGCGGCGCAGCCAGGAAAGGCCCCCTTGATCAAGAGAAACTCTTTTCCGTTTCGCCCCAATTGCAGTTTGAGCGAGTCTGAGTATGGTTGCTACTCGCTGTGGGACCGCGAGAATCATTTGTGCCCCGATTTCATTCTGAAGGAGCAAGTCGACGCAGTCAAGAAGGGTGACGCGCAGGTCATCAAATATAGCAAGGCGTTTGCTGAGGTAAGCAATTTCCTTATGTGCTTTAAGCCTTTTGATTTCCTTGCGCTGATGCTTTTCGTTCTGTATTGTTCAGTGCCATGTGCGGAGGTTCGCAGCTGGTGATCGCTCCAAATCGCTGGTGGACACCATTGTTGCCACTAGAAGGAAGGGGGAGTCGTACCGGTTAGCATGGAGGATGGATGCCGAGGTCGAAACAAAAGTTCGCGGAGTCATGAACACTTTTGCTGACTCGCTGATAGACAACCCTCCGGCTCCGTCTTCTCCTCGAGATGACCCGTCCCCTCCAGCGACTGCGGCGCCGAGAGTGAAGAGACCTAGGCAAAAGGGAATTACGATTTCTTCCCCTAGGAGTGCTCCAACTTCTCCCCCAGTGAGGTCCCTTTCCATCAAGGACAAAGGCAAGGGTCGTATGCCCAGCAAAGTGCGAAAAGATCTCGCAGTTGAGACTTTCGTTCCATTCAACCAAGAGGAGGAAGAGAGACAGGAGCCCCAGGCAAGTGATGAAGAAGAAGCAACAGTTGTGATGTGCGAGGAAGAATCAGGAGGTACTTCCGTCGCATCCCCTTGCCCTTTATCTAGACTTCTTTGTAGTTCTTTTCTTTGAACCAAATATGTATTCGCAGATGATGATGATGAAGCCGTCGGTGGCCTTGTGGCCAAGAGGCAAAAGAGAGATGCCCATTCTGGCATTTCAGATGATCCTATAAGCGAGGATGTTCTTGCTGAATCCCGGAAGACAGCCGCGGAGGCTGCTGAAAGAAGAAGGCAGCGAGAAGAAGAGGAGCTCGAGCGTGTGAAACAGCGGAGCCTCGAGGAGCAGCATGTTGACGACTTAGTGCGTCCAGTTGGCGAGGAAGACGAGCTTCCCGAAGAAGTGGCTCCTCATGTGGAGGAGGAAGATGAGGTTCCTGGAGAGGATGCAGCAGAGCTAGAGCAAGTCCAAGCGGACTTCGCAGAGATCGCAGGTGGCGACAAAGGTGAGATCTTCAATCTCGCAGTTACTTATAGAGATGTAATTGTGGGTGCGTTAAAGCACGGTGTGTCAAAGCCTGACATTCGCCGTTGGTTGGTAAGCAAATGTGGAGAACCCTCAGGTAATTATTTTGAGTGATATGCGCATACTAGGCTGTAGCCACTTGAGGCAAAATCATGGCTGGTTTACTCGCATCCCAGGTCACGCTTCTCTTAAAGATTTGCTTAGTGAGGATACACTGATAGGGCACGGTTCCACGTCCCTAGTGTACGATGAGGATACCTCAATCCCACCTTCGCGTGGAGGTGCTTATTCTTAGCTTTAGTAAAGATAGCGAAATAACTTATAACACAAGTTACCTCACTTTATCGCATTTGGTATCGCAGGTCATGCTGATGAACCTGAGCTGGAGCAGAGAAGTCAGCCTTCTGCATCCCATGTTCCAATTTCGAGCTCCCATACCGAGAAGCCCGTCGCAGCTGCTGGACACGCAAGTGAGCATCTCGAGGATGTCATCGAACTCTCCGATGATGTCGAAGCTGATGCTGTGCCGATGGACGAAGGTGTCCGTACCGGTGGTGAGGAAGAAAGGACAAGTGATGCTAACATTTTCGCATCTGGGAGTGTCCTCCGCCCAGCGACTTCGGCTGTCCCTTCGCCTCCGGCGATGACTGAGCCAGAAGCACCTATTCCTGCGTGGAGCATTTGGGGCTCGCAGGTTGGGAATGTAGTTGCAGCTGGTGCGGCCTACACTCTTCCTCCTGACTATGAGAGGTTGGAGCTCGCAGCTGATAGGAGAGCTATGGAGCGAGGGCAGTCTTCGAACAACCCAGTGGCCCGCATCCCTTCTCTTCATGAAATTCTGGAAGGCACTGGTAAGTAAAGATTTACCGTTCGCACGTCGCATTATTTGCTTGCGAGTTCTGACATTATAACCATTTTTGATGTCTCAGGTTTGAAGCAAACCGATGTAGACTGGGTGGTTCGAATGCGTCTCAGATACCCCCGATCGTTTTTGAGATCTCTGGAGATCGGACCTTTTGACAGGAGGCTATTCCTTACTGAAGCCATCTGGATACTGGAGCAGCTGTCTGCGGCTACACCTGCGACCGTTTCGGCCCAGAGTGCTGAATTGCTGTGTGGCATGTGCCAAAATCTCCTGTTCAAAGTCCAAGGCAGGCTTGGTTTCAAATTCCTCAAGGACAGAGTTACACTGATTCGCGCAGCTGTAACTTTGAATCTCGGTCACCAGAATCTCGCAGCTGAGATGCAGAAGGTGGAGCAGCAAAAGCAAAAGGTTGATGAAGCTTTGAAGCTGTATCATGAAATGAATGCCAAGTGCGAGCAACTGAAGCAAGAAGTGAAACAAGTGGAGAAGCTGAGCGAGCAGTTCGGGCCCCAAGACTCCTTGATAAAGAATTTGTTTTGACTTTTCGAATTTTGAAAAGAAAACAGGAAAATGGCTGAGACATTAATGTAATGTTTTGAAACATTAATGTAATGTTGCTAGGGTTTCTCCCCCTTTTTTTTAACAACAGACAATGAGTTTGCCCGTTTTGCCCTTTTCGGGATTTGATTGGACATTTCTGTGCATATCCAATTATGACATCAGCAATTGATTTTCTGCTTGATTTTCGCGCTAATTTCTCGGCAGATAAGCACGCTTCCGTTGGGAAGTCCATCCGAATCATGACTATCCGTCATTTATTAGGATACGCAACTGAATCGTCGTAGCCTTTAGTAGGGTAATTGATTGTTACCGCTTTTCAAGGCGTAAGTGATTGAACTTACCCTCTTTTTGAATTTTGCTGACTCATCTTAGGCTACCGAAGAGTCTCCACAGGGCCTATATAAACCCTGTCTTTGCCATTTGGGTTCTTCATCCCAAACATGTGCTTTGCCGTGAGTCCTTACGACTGCTGGCTTCAACGCTTGTTTTTCGTTGATTCATGGCAACTTCAAGTTTTGAATCCTGAGTTTGCGCTTTGTGCTATAGAAATAGTTTCCAAGATCCACTTTATGAGGCTTATTGCTGTTTATAACCATCATAAAGAGGATGCAGATAATACCTCATGTGTATTCGAAGAAATTTCTTCGTGTATTATGTGTGCAGGTCATGTTTCCGGCCGCCTCGTGGCGAGGTGCAGCGCCGAAGTGACCGTGCTACCGTCTCGTAATGAACGGCGGAATTCTCCTCCAGCATCCCTGGAGGAGGGTTTCTTGCCTCTTCGTTCTTGAACTCAGGAGGCTCGCCAATGCCCTTGTCTATCAGGACAAGGAACCCAGTACCAGAGGAATGACGGCTTCCCCTGTTTTGCACGACTGCATGCGTCGGAACAGGTGGTTCCTCTGGTACATATCTTGATCAGACAGGGGTCTCGTCAGATCCTAAGATCTTTGGACGTAGATTCACCCAGATCTTGCTGCTAGGGATGTAGCGAATGGCGAGTTGATCTCTTCGCAGATACATCCTACTTGCTACAGATCTTTGGCCGCAGATCTGCGTATTGCACAGCCGGTGTTAGGACCATTGGGCTCATCCCTTTTCAGTTAGGATCCCCGCGATGTGTAACTTCGTGCTTGTAAGTTACTTTTTGGATGCATTGTAAGCCATGTTGGCTGCGTAGTTAGATTCGAGCTTCTCGCTTGTAAGCTGTTATCTAGACAGATAAATTGTAAGTCATTTGACTCATAATGATATATAGTTTTTGTATTATCTGCTCTTTGCAACAAAATACAATTTCGCATGCGTTTCGGCTTGTTTTGCCTTGCATAATGCCATGTAATGATTTCACATATGCGACGTCAATGCGCAGATGTTTCGCTAGATCATTCGAGATCGTAATTTCGCAGCTGTGCCATCTTGACGGATGGGCTTGCAGGTGGTCGTTGTAAATCGTATAAGATCACGTTCACAACTTTGCTATCGTAACAGATAGTTTTTTAACAGATCAATTAAGATCATTGAGCGGTGCGAATTGCTATCATAGAAGATAGGCTTTATTAGAGAATTGCTTGAGATAGTTTCTCGCATGAATTGCTATCGCAGCAGATAGACCTTTAGAAGGTCTAGCAAGATGGTTCTGCAATTACGTTGCCATCGTGACAGACGGGCTTGGGTGATCAACTAAAATCACTTTGCGTATAAATTGCTATCGCAACAGATAGGCTTGAGAAGATCATATAAGATCGCATTTGTGTAAACCGCTATCGTGAGAGATAGGATTTTGATGATCGATTTAGATCGTTTTTGTATTTTGCTGCTATCATAGGAGATAGGCTTTGGATGATCACTTAAGATCGCATTTGCATTGGTTGCCATCATAAGGGATGAGCTTTAGATGATCAATTAAGATCGCATTTATGTTGACTGCTATCGTGAGAGATAGGCTTTGGATGATCATTTAAGATCGCATTTGCATTGGCTGCCATCGTAAGGGATGGGCTTTAGATGATCAATTAAGATCGTATTTATGCTGACTGCTATCGTGAGAGATAGGCTTTGGATGATCATTTAAGATCGCATTTGCATTGGCTGCCATCGTAAGGGATGGGCTTTAGATGATCAATTAAGATCGTATTTATGTTGACTGCTATCGTGAGAGATAGGCTTTGGATGATCATTTAAGATCGCATTTGCATTGGCTGCCATCGTAAGGGATGGGCTTTAGATGATCAATTAAGATCGTATTTATGTTGACTGCTATCGTGAGAGATAGGCTTTGGATGATCACTTAAGATCGCATTTGCATTGGCTGCCATCGTAAGGGATGGGCTTTAGATGATCAATTAAGATCGTATTTATGTTGACTGCTATCGTGAGAGATAGGCTTTGGATGATCACTTAAGATCGCATTTGCATTGGCTGCCATCGTAAGGGATGGGCTTTAGATGATCAATTAAGATCGCGTTTGCTATCGTAAGAGATAGGCTTTGATGATCAATTAAGATCACGTTTGCGTTTGCTGCTATCGTAGGAGATAGGCTTTGATGATCGATTAAGATCGCATTTGCTATCGTAGGAGATAGGCTTTGGTGGTCAATTAAGATCGTATTTGTATTTGCTGATATTGCAGCGAATAAATCATTGTTAACAGCAATAACAAATAAAATAGAGCGATATAAACAGCTAGAAATATGAACTTCTCATTTGGGAGAATTCTTTTATTATAGCATTCTCATATGGGGGAGATAGGATTACAATCCTCTCATATGGGAGAGGAGATTGCGAATATCGTAGCCACATGAGACATTAAGCAACGTTATCATAAAACGTATGAAATAAGAGAAGTCAAGGATAGTACTTCTTGATCCAGCGCATGTTGACTGAGGTTGGAGTTGAGGTTGTGCCGTGCAACCTTCGTATGCTGCAGTAGCCGCTATCGAAGACTTCTGTGACTTCGAAGGGTCCTTCCCAATTAGCTGCGAACTTTGGGTGAGTTGCTTCTCGCATGCAGTGGTCAGATGCGCGCAAGACCAGGTCGCCAACTGCGAAATCCCTTCGCTGGACTGTCTTGTTATAGGCGCGAGCGATTCTTTCCTGGTACCGCTTGTTAGTCCTTTTGGCTTGTTCTCGCTTTTCTTCCAGCAAGACTAAATCATGATCGCGTTGATTTTCATAGAGTGCATGGAAGGCCAGCCTTGCCGAATTGACTCTGACCTCCGCAGGTACTACAGCTTCGGCCCCATAACATAGTAGAAATGGCGAGGCCCCTGTAGGTGTCCTTGGAGAAGTTCTGTAGGCCCACAGAGCTATGTTAAGGGAGTCGGCCCACTTCTTGTGGTCATCTGCGACCATCTTGCTCAGAATTCTCAACAGCGTTTTGTTAGTCGCTTCGGCTTGTCCGTTTCCCTTTGGATAATAGGGGGTGGAGCATATTTGCCTGATATTGTACTCCGCGAGTTTCGTAGCTACCTGACGATTAACAAAAGGAGTACCGTTATCTGAAAGAATAGTATTTGGGATTCCGAACCTGCATACGATGTTTTCCTGGATGAAGTTAACCACAGCCAGCGCGTTTGCCGTCTCCAGTGGTATTGCTTCCACCCATTTGGTGAACAGCTCGGTTGCGGTGAGAATGAAATGGTTCCCATGTGACGTTGGTCGAATGGGGCCGATGAAGTCCAAAGCCCATGTGTGGAATGGGCATGGCGTCCCTAATGCATGTAGATCCACGGCGGGAGCGTGCACTAGGTTCCCTTTGAATTGGCATTCTTGGCAGCGTCGCACCTTGGTGCGGCAATCGACTTCCATCGTGGGCCAGAAGTATCCGATTGAGAGGAGTTGTCTGCATAATTTCGCACCTCCCTGGTGTTCCACCTGATGAGAAAGGTCCATGACTTCTTGTGCTTCCCTGCCGTCTAGGCATCGCAGCAAGTTACCCTCGTGACCTTTTCGCCAAAGCAGGTTTTCCTGAACCACGTATCGAGAAGCTTTCCTCTTCAATTTGTCAGCTTCTTTTCTCGATTCTGGTACGGTGCCCTGGGTGAGGAATTCAAACAATGGCTTCCTCCAATCTGCGTCGTCATCGGTTAGAGCGACGAGTAGAGAATCCTTGATTAGTGCGCAACTTTCGCACTTCCCTTGTATCAGGGCTGCAGCTGTTGACATGCCTGGCCAATGAATGCCATATCTCTGAGCTTTCCTGTAGATTGACACCTCGCTTTCTCCGCAAGCGTGTTGGTGAATCTTTTCTAACAGCTGTTGTCCCTCTTGCTCGGAGACACATCGCATGAGTATTCCTCCAGGACCCTTGTAGCAAAGGGTGTTGTCGTGGATGCAGTATCCTTTCGTGAGTACCCAGCTTTCGCTGCTGGTGCCTTTCGCAATAGCTTGCAAGATTGCTTTTCGCCAGTCCGCGTCATCCATGTGTTCATCGTCGCACGCATCTTCTGTTAATGCCGACGATGTTCGCACTTCGATGGAAATCCTTGCGGGGCATTTGTCTATGCTGACCTTAGATCCCAGAGTTGCTAAGGCGTCTGCATGCCTGTTGTCCGCTCGGGGCTTGTGCTCGTATTTCACGTCGCAGAATTGCTGCATCAGCTTTTGCACTAGGGTGCGGTATGGCAGGAGGTTGATCTCCTTTAAACCATATTCGCCCGAGGCCTGCTTAACAATCAGTTTGGAATCTCCCATGACTGTTAAGTTGCTCACTTCCAAAGCTTTCGCCGCACGGAGCCCCGCGATCAGAGCCTCGTATTCCGCCTCGTTGTTAGTGACTGCGAAGTTGAGTTTTGCGGACATCTGTATGACTTCCCCGTCCGGCTTTGTCAAGACTATCCCAATGCCTCCACCTTTTCTGGTTGACGAACCGTCGAAGTGGAGGGTCCAATAGGGCACGTCGATCGCGTAGATTTCAGGGCCTTCGAGCTCTTCCTCGATCACAGGTTCGTGACTGTTGTCGGGGAACTGTGCCAACAGATCTGCTACTGCCTGCGACTTGATCGCTCTTGGTTTCACGCATGTGATATCGTATTGAGAGATGGTCATGTACCATTTCGCCAATCTCCCGCCCGGAGTAGTGTGAGTTAGCAGGTATCTTATGGGGTCGCTTTTGGTGACCACTACTACTTTGTGCGATGCAAAATAGTGTCTCAACTTCTCTATTACGAAGAATAAAGCAAGGCAATGACGTTCGATGTCTGTGTACCTTGATTCAGCAGGCTGCACAATGCGAGAGATGTAATAGATGGGCCTCTCTTGGCCTTCATACACCTGAGCCAAGAGTGCTCCTATAGATTTCCTTGTCGATGTAAGGTATAGCAGAAGCGGTGATCCCAGTTGAGGCGCGATCATTATCTTTGGGGATGTGAGTAACTCCTTTAGCTTTTCGAATGCGGCTTCGTGATCAGGAGCCCAGTTGTACGCGGCGTCCTTCTTGAGAAGAGTGCTGAAGCAGCATGTGATTTCGGCGATTGCTGGGATGAATCTCCGCAGATATGACAATTTTCCCAAGAATGTTTTCAAGGTACTTTGGTCGTGAGGTGGCGTCATGCTGGTGATGGCTGACACTTTCGCAGGGTCAGGCTCGATCCCTTGGCGATGGACTACGCATCCCAAAAACTTCCCCGAAGTCACGCCGAATGCGCATTTCATGGGGTTCATTTTCAGTTGAAAGCTCCTGCATCTGTTGAACACCTTTCGCAGGTCTGCAAGGTGATCTGCTTCATGCTTGGATTTGACTACCAAGTCATCCACATAGAATTCCACTTCTTTGTGCATCATGTCGTGGAATAGAGCCATCATAGCCCGCTGATAGGTTGCGCCTGCGTTCTTAAGACCGAATGGCATTACCGTATAGTTGAATACCCCCACGGGAGTGATGAATGCAGTTTTCCTTGCATCTTCGGGATCCATCTTGATTTGGTTGTACCCGCTGAAGCCGTCCATGAAACTGAACATGCGATGGCCTGCCGTTGAATCAATGAGCAAATCGATGTTAGGCAGTGGGAAATCGTCCTTAGGGCAGAAGCGATTAAGATCTCGGAAGTCCACGCAGATGCGGAGCTGTCCGTTCTTCTTCACCACTGGCACGATGTTGGCCAACCATGTGGGATGGTGATTTGGCTCTATGAACTTGGCGTCTAGGAGTTTGACAATCTCCTGTTTGATCTTCACGTTGAGCTCTGGCCTGAAGCTTCTGGTGCTTTGCTTGACCGGTTTAGACTCTGGGATGATGTCTAAACGGTGCATGGTGATCCTCTTCAGAGTGTACACATTCTTGCGGTGATATGCGATGCGCGGCGCCTCTTCGTGAGTAGGCGGCTTTTCCTTGGCATCTCCCCTTGTCACCATCACGCCTGCAGGTGACTGGTCCTTGATGTCCTCCCAGAGAGGTAAAGGAGTAGGGTTGAATGGTCCGGGTGTTTGCTCGTCCGCCATCTCGGTGAACCACACCGCCTCGCTGAGATGTGCTTCGTCCAAGTTGAACGGGTTAGTTGAGGCCGGTATCTCGACAATCCTGTCGTTCCAGATAGCTTTCATCACCTGGTGAGCCGTCGAAGGGATCGCGTCAAAGCGATGAATCCAGGCCCGACCTATGATCATGTGGTATGTGGTGTTCGCGTCTATGACATAGAACTTCGCCGAGCACTTGATTTTGCCGATCTGAACGCCCAGGCGGATCCATCCGATCGTCATTCTAGAATCGCTTCCGAATCCCACCAGCGGGGATGGACGCTTGACTACCTTGTGCTCGGGGATCCCTGCTAGCTTCAGTGTGTGGAGTGGAACAACATTGACCGCTGCTCCTCCATCGACGAATGCTCGCTTGAATTCGACGCCGTTGATGATGGCGGTCACGTACAGGGGCCTCTGGTGGCTCGCATCTGTCTTCTTGTCGCTGGCAGAAAAGGTCATAATCTTTTCTGTGGAACGGGACGCCCTGACGACTTTCCCGTTGGAGACCACGAGGTCCTCCTCGTAGTCCTCTGCTATCCTTAAGATTGCTTTCGTCATGTCCGCTCGACATCTTTCGGAGAAATTCATCTCGTTGAAGAATTTGTCGAAGCCGTGCGACCCTTTCATGCGGTCGGCACGCTCATCTTCCGTGTCCATGCTGTAGTCTTCATCTTCATGGACTTCAGCAATGATGGGCAGACCATCTTCTGCGACTTCTTCCAAGTCCACTATCGAGATCATGGCGACCTCTTTACCCTTTGAGCCCGAATCTGTATGGGCAGGCAGCGGGTTGTTGCGCACATCCTTCCGGTGGTCGCTGACGATGAGTTCGCCGTTCTTCATCTTCTGATCGAACGCGAATCTGAGCTTCTTGCACTCGGCTGTGGGGTGCATGACCTTGCCGTGGTATTCGCACCACTTAGGGTCCCTCGTCATCTCCTTGGAGGGTGCTTTCTCGAGCGGTGGCAGGACGCCGTCCTTACGCGCCTGTCTGCAGAGATCGCTCGCTTCCTCCACCGAGCATGGCAGAGGTGGTGCATCGAAGTTTGTAACCTTTGCTTGCTTCTGGGGCGAAACTGTGTTGACCTCAGCTTCGCGTCCCCGCTTGTAGCCAAATCTGCCGATCTTGTAGGTGGTGCCGCTCGCAGGTCGTTCTGGAGCGCTCTTCTTTCTCTGTCTCTCGACAATGGGCTCGATGTTCATCGTGCATTCGATGAGCTTTGAAAACGTAGGTGTTTGCAAATTGATCAGCATGCTTTTGTATTCGTCTCGCATGCACTGCAGGCATATCTCTACGAGCCGGCTTTCGAGCATTGGATCCTTGCACTCCAAGGATTTCGCTCTGAATTTCTTGATGAAAGTGATTCCATCTTCCTCGCGTTTCTGATACATCCGCGAGAGATGGATCATCGTCACCTTTTCTTCCATCTGGAAGAACTTGGTATAGAACTTCTGGACCATGTCGTCCCAAGTTTTCACAGATCCGGCCTCCAATGTTCGGTACCATTTGTATGCTACATTCCCAAGAGTTTTTGGGAATTCTCGCATCAGCAGCTTGGGATCAGCTCCGTATGGACCCATGACATCGATGAAACGCATGACATGCTCATGAGCGTTTCCATTGACGTCCTCGAACTTGTCCCATTTAGGAGCCTTGTACCCCGCCGGGTTAGGCATGAGATAGATCTCTCGTGGGATGGGTGGATCGTTGTCTAGCTTCGGGATGATGGTATCCGCGAACGACTGATGAGCCAAGATGGAGTCCACGCGCTTCTGCAAAGACGTCATGCATTCTGGAATGCTTCCCTCGGTAGTTGGCGGAGGGGTTGCCGTAGGCGGTGGCGACACATATGCCGCCGGAGGATTGGGAGTGTATTGACTACCCGCGTTTCCCCAGATTGTCGCTGGTGGAGGCAGAGTGTACTGCAGAGCTGGGTTGGACGCCAAAGCCGGGGGCTGAGAGGCGTGAGCAGCAGGGGGCAGCATTTGTGCTGTTGACCCTTGGACCGAAGGCAGCTGCGCGGCCGACGGTGGAGTTTGCAGATGAGGGTTGGGAGGCGTGGCCGACACTCCCAATCCTGGAGCGGTAGGGGTTCCTCCTCCCTGAGGGATAGCGGTGGCAGGTGGAGGATTTGGCGCAAGAGTGCCCAGAACGGCCAAGATCCGTTCTAACTGCGCGGATTGAGACTTGAGAGCTTTTGCCTGACTTTGGACAGTGGCGTCCAAAGACTCTAAAGTTGGCGCCTCGCCGGGAGTCGTCGGAGTACGGCGAGCCTCGTCTCCCGAGGGAGTTTCGGTGGAAGGAGATCGGTTGCTGACATCGTCCTCCTGAGACATGGTTGCTTTTGCTGGTAAGTTTCACGTCGGGTTCACCAAAATGTGCACAGGAGATTCCGGCAGGGAGACCTCCGTGTACACCGTACGTAGTGGATCAGGGATCGCACAGGAAGAATAGGGGTGTGTGTAGGGAGAGAGTAAGTCAGTAGCAATGTCTGAGAGAGAGACAGAGGTTTGGCAGAGCTTCCGTGTATGGCAGTGTGTCCTCCTTTGTATGGAAAGGTTAACGATATATATATACTGGAGAACATGACCGTTGTAGTGTGGTTAATGCGCCCATTAATGGCGGCTTAATTAGCTTAACCATAACGGCACGTTCGTCCGAGTATATAGGAACCGTTAGAGCACGTGGTGCGCGAGTACCGGAACCGTTACGAGGTTGACCGGGTTTGACCGGATTGACCGGGTTTATGGAGCTCGTGCCATAAATCTCTCAAAACAGTTACTAAAGGTCGCGCGCGGGCTTGGCTCGCACGCGACAGGGCTTACTCTAGCCTCCAGACCACAAAGTCCCTACAAGTCCCGTGCAGTGGTATGCGAGGGCTCTGTCTCGCAGCCCCCACATGGATCAGCTCGGCTGGTGATCCTGTGTGTATGGAGCACAATATGGTGTGCTGGATGGCCGCCACGTGGCCGAGATCTGCCATGTCATAAAGCAGTATCTACACTAACCCCTGCTAACCCCTCTGTTCTGATTGTTTAATGAAGGCCACTTGATCTGTGTGATGCCAAAGCTCCTGAATTCCATTCATTTGGATGCCAAAGCTTTCCCTGTGGTGGCTCAGCAACTTCTGAGCATTATCATCATGCCTTTATTAGGTAATAATATTCACTGTTTCTTCATTCAGATTACCAATTTTCTTGACTGTCTAATTCTTATCTGTTTTTGGCTCTTAGGGATAACATGCCCATGTCTAGACCTGTTTTTGAAGAAGCTGTTGCACAAAACTGGGGGTGTGTGGATCCTCCTTCAGATACTTTGGATGAGATGCATGCCGATGTGTTTTCTGCAAGCTCTACCATTGACTTCCATTGGGTTTCAGAGGAACATGAAGTGATAATTGTTGAATCTAAAGCAGGCCTTTAGATGTCTAGAACCACTAGTCAGATTTTTGCAGTTAGGCAGTTCGAATAATTTTATGTTCTACTCCTACAAAAACTGTTTCGGTAATAAATTAGGAAAAACACTATTTCAGATACCTTTCAGATAGCCAATATTTCACTTATGACTTCTGATTCATATGCTCAAAAAGTGGCCAATCCTCAGAAACATGAAACAGTTAAGCTTTCTACTCTTGTTCGTTGAGGAGAACTTGTTAACAGTTAGTTAATAACCTCTTTTCCTACCATGGTTTTTTTTTTTTCCTCTTGGAAACTTCATACCCTTTAACTCTTTATATATGCTTATTCCTCTCCATGTTCCAGTGTTTCATGCATTTAGTGGTTGATCTCCCATGGTGAAATCTGAAAACACTCCTTGGAGAATTTACTTGAGGTATAGATCATTATTTTCCCATATCTACTTCGATTTGTTTGTTTGTTCTCCTGCATTTTTAAGCCTTTGGAAGTTGCTTCATAGGATACCAGGTGGTTCCTGCAAGCTTTTGCCAGAATCAGGGGTTCGTGGGGAACACTGATGCCGCTTGGAAGAGTTGTCAGCTAAAAGCATACACTGGCAAAAGTAGTAACATTCAAAGTGCTGAAGCTGAAATCTAGCATGAGCAAGTGAGACGAGAGACTTCAAACACGGACGGACCCTCTAAACCTAGGCCCAAACAAAGTCATCACCCACGATATTCTCACGAAGGTAACTTTAATTATCGTCTATGAAGATGCTTGCCAATTTTTTTACAGTGTGCAAAGTTGCAATTTGCTCACCCCATTTCGCTGACCAGGGCAAGGCATTGTGCTTCTTGCAGGGGAAGGTAGCAGCTGTGTGTGTGTGTGTGTGTGTGTGTATCTCTGTCAGGGAATGGGTAGAGGAGGAAAGTTACTGTTGCAGGATCTCTAATGTTATAATCGACGATGATAGAGACATGGTAGTAGTTACATACTAGTATTCAGGAATCATCTTTGAGTCATTTTGAGTAATAAAAGTTCTGTCTGATATGTATGTGCACACAATAATGTGGTTATGATCATGTACATATTGTGATATCTAATCAAATTTTCTAAATTACCGTGATTCCTTCAAATTTCATTTCCATTGTGTGGACAAAGGAATCATGGTTAGTGTGTTTCTGTTTTGTGTTCAACTCACATGAGGTTGAAAAGATGAAGTCATCCCAACCCTGATGAGTTTGATAAAACTGTCTGTGTGAGAGAGAGTACTTTGAAACGCTCCTCTGAACAATTTTGATGGAACTTTATGGGCACCCCAACCCTCATGAAAATGTGAATAGTAAGTCTTATTTGGTGCTGAACGAGGTGATGTCTAGACAAACGACACTGGTGAACATGCTCTTAATATGAACTAAAAGTGGCAGATGTTACTTTATATATTCCAAATCTTTGTATTACTCTATATTCCACCTTACAATTATTATTTTTTTCCCAAAAGCAAAACTTCATCAACTAAGGAGTAACATTACATTTCTATCATTTTCTATGCTTTCTTTGAAACTTGAACTTTCCCTACCTAACATAAATCTTTCAAACCCAACTACCTTAACAAGAGAATCTGCAGCACCATTTGCATTTCTTTGAATCCAACTTACTTTACCTCTCATAAGAGATAGCGCAAGCTTGATATCTTCAACAATTGTAGAGATCTCCTAACATTGCTCAACACCTGCAACACAATCTGCCACTGTTTTGTTATCAGTTTCAAACCATACTTCTTGAAGTTGTAACATCTTCATCTCCCAAACTGCATGTCTCAAAGCCAGAACTTCAGCAACTTCAATAGAATTAGCTTTCTCAAAAGCCCGCCATACTCAAACCAGATTTCCATTATGGTCTCTTAGCACCCATCCAAGCCAAACATCACTAGACTCCTCACTCCAAGACATATCTACATTACACTTTAGCACATTTTGAGGAGGGGGCTTCCATATTTTTACCTGAGTTTTTTGAGCTTTTGGCAGATGAGGTTTGCCAACTGGATTGTTCAGAACTCTGAGTTGAGCTAAACTTTGAAGATCAAGATTGCACTGGTGCATAGCCTTCATAGGATGAGTCTGTCTTTTGTTGTGGTACTTCTGTTTCACAGACTCAGTTCATTCCTGGTAAATGAAAACACACACACGCAAAAATAAAAAATATTGAATCACGAGCTTGTGCGTTTTATTTCACATCTCCAGCAAATCAAAACACAACATGCAGATAATTCCATGTTGCTTACCTTTCTTTTATAAATTTCAAAAAGGAAATTGTATATCACTGCATCAACTATTTTTCCTCTAATTATCATATTTCCGGGAAGTCTGCATCAGCGGTTATCTTGGAAAGCTTTTCAGGTGATATGGAGCATCTGATGATGTTTATTCAAAGATCTTCCACTAGTATTTGCTCATTAACATATCTTTGTATGCTAGCAGCATGTCTTGGAGACTGATTTCTACCAGTCTGTGTTCAAAGACTTCTTCCGCGCACTCCAAAGGTTTCAAGTGAAACTTTCTGATGAATGCAACTCCATCTATGTCTTTTGTGGATTTATGAGCATAATTCATAATATATGTGAAGATTTGGGTGATTATGTGGAAATCTCTCAATCACAGCTCTAGGAGCCTATAATCTACACCTTAATTACAGGTGTAATTAAAGGATCGGATTGATTAGTCACCTAGTCAATTTTTTCCTTATTTGTAGATATTTATTTATTCTTTTTAGGATCAGATTGATTGTATAGCATTAATACTGCAGATTTGTCTCTGCTAGACACTGTATAAATAGAGTTGTAACCTCTAGTTCTAGTGTATCACAGAAAGGAGATTTCTCTCAATTTACATGGTATCAAGCAGTAGAAATGATTCTACTCGATCCACCTGCCCGTCCCGATTTCCACGTGAATCTCTCAATTTACATGGTATCAGAGCAGTAGAAATGATTCAACTCGATCCACTTGCCCGTCCCGATTTCCACGTGCATACACGTGAGGGGGGCGTGTTAAGAAGTCCCACATTGGGCATTCAAGAACAAGTAAAATAACTAATAAGTATTCCGGGCTACTCCCCACATTGCCAATTGGTTTTGAGGTGGAACCCCATGGAATCTGTACATGGTATCAGAGCCTCCTCTGAACTAAGATCCTTCAAAGAAAGTACGGGAAGGCAACCGGAAAAGATGGGAGAGCTTCTTCTTTAGTTTCTAAGGCAATCACTACCTCAGGAACTGGAAGTGCTACCCTAAATGGAGGATCGGATAACTCTCTTCTTCCCATTACAGGTCACAAGCTGAATTGGAACAATTTTATCCAGTGGTCGCAATCAGTGATGATGTACATCAGTGGCAAAGGAAAAGATGAAATCAGAGAATAACATGGTTCTGTCTAGGCTAATCAACTCCATGAACAATGAAATAGGGGAGAATTTCATGTTCTATGGAACTGCCAAGGATATTTGGGACACTGCGAAGGAGACGTATTCAGATAATGAGAATGCAGCTGAGGTATTTGAGATCAAGAGTGTTCTCCATGATTTCCGCCAGGGAGAACTCTCTGTCACTCAATATTTCAACACCCTGAACCGCCTCTAGAAGCAACTCGACATGTTTGAAGAGCTAGAATGGGAATGCACTGGAGATGGCGTCAAATAAAGAAAGATTGTTGAAAAGGAGAGGATTTTTAGGTTCTTACTAGGACTTAATAAGCATTTAAATAAAGTAAGGGGAAGAATACCGAGTTTGAAACCTCTACCAAGTCTCCGAGAAGCCTTTTCTGAAGTTCGTCGGGAGGAGAGCAGGAAGAAAGTCATGATGGGAAATCAGGATTCAAGTGCCAACCACATTGCTGAAACTGGTTCAGCTCTTGCAGTTCATGGTGTCATTTCCCAGAACAATGACAATCGTCCAAGGAAATAAGACCTTGGTGTGATCATTGCCGGAAGATGGGACACACTAAGGATACAAGTTGGAAGATTCATGGCAAACCAGCAGACTGGAAACCTTCCAGGTCGTCATTTGAGAAGGAAAGTCGGGGTCATATAGTTGCCATAAACGACAATTTTGCTCAAGCGACGAGCCTATTCACCAAGGTTCAGATGGAACAACTCGAAAAGATGTTTGGTCAACCGCAGATATCTACAAAGCCAATAATCAGAACCAGTGCTGTTGCCCAAAAAGGTAATTTTTCAAGTGCTTTAAGTGTTAGGAGTGAAAATTTAACTTCATGGATTGTCGACTCTGGTGCATCAGATCACATGACAGGGGATGCCTCGTTACTTCACACTTACACCCCTTGTTCTGAGAATTATATAGTTCGTATTGCGGACGGAACCCTTGCCAAAGTGGCAGGAACAGGTTATGCAGCGATTTCAGACAAGTTGCTTTTGAAAGCTTTCCTGACAGGAGATCATGAAGAAGATATGGATAAATTGAAAGCTTTCCTGGCAAGGAGTTTGAAATCAAGGACCTAGGAGCACTTAAGTACTTCCTAGGCATGGAAGTTGCTCGGTCAAGGAAGGGAATTTCAATATCCCAACGTAAGTATACACTTGACTTGCTCAAAGAAACAGGAATGCTAGGATGCAGGCCGTCAGATACTCCCATGGATCCAGTTAAGAAACTGTTTGTAAAAGAGGGTAGTTTTGTGGTTGATAAAGGTAGATATCAAAGACTTGTTGGAAAGTTGATTTATCTCTCCCATATCAGACCAGATATAAGTTTCTCAGTTAGTGTGGTAAGTCAATACATGAATAATCCTACAAAAGAACACCTTGATGCAGTCTATAAGATTCTTAACTATCTTAAAAAAGAACCTGGAAGAGGACTGTTTTTCAGAAAGTCAAGTGATAGAAGTGTAGAGATTATACGGATGCGGATTGGGCTGGATCAATTTCAGACCGAAGATCTACCTCTGGGTATTGCACTTATGTTTGGGGAAATCTTGTTACTTGGCGAAGTAAGAAACAATCTGTGGTTGCTAGGAGTACGAAAGAGGCTGAATTTAGAGCCCTTGCTCTTGGCATATGTGAAGGGATGTGGCTTAAACGAGTTCAAGAAGAATTGCGGTGTCTTCCCAGAAGCCCATGACAATGTTTTGCGACAACCAGTCAGCCATAAGTATTGCAAAGAATCCAGTACATCACGACAAAACCAAGCATGTGGAAATTGACCGTCACTTTATCAAGGAGAAAATTGATGATGGGATAATTAAGTTAGTTTACACTCCTAGTCATCTTCAAACTGCAGATGTCTTGACCAAGGCTCTTCCTCGAGCAAGTTTTGAAAACTTAACTTCCAAGCTGGGTATGACCAACATTTACTACCCAGCTTGAGGGGGAGTGTGGATTTATGAGCATAATTCATAATATATGTGAAGATTTGGGTGATTATGTGGAAATCTCTCAATCACCGCTCTAGGAGGCTGTAATCTACACAGCTGTAATTGACTATGTGACTAATCAATCCGATCCTTTAATTACAACTGTAATTAAAGGATCAGATTGATTAGTCACCTAGTCAATTTTTTCCTTATTTGTAGATATTGATTGATTCTTTTTAGGATCAGATTGATTGTATAGCATTAATACTGCATATTTGTCTCTGCTAGACACTCTTTAAATAGAGTTGTAACCTCTAGTTCTAGTGTATCACAGAAAGGAGATTTCTCTCAATTTACATCTTCCTTCTCCGACATGCGAAACAGGTGGATGATGGTGACATTTTCATCAACCTGGAAGAATTGAGTGTAGAATTTTTTAACCATCTCACAGGGAATAGAGCTTGCCTCAAGGACCTGTACCATTTGTAAGTCATATGCCCTAAGGACTTGGGAAACTCTCGCATCTTCGGGTTCTTGTCCGCGCCATATGGTTCCAGCACATCTATGAACCTCATAATGTGCTCGTGGGCATCACCATTTACCTCATCAAATTTTTCCCACTTTGGGGCTTTGTGGCCTGCAGGATTAGGCATTTGATAAACCTCCATTGAGATGGAAGGAATGCACTCAGTACTAGGCATGACCCTATTGGTGGTGCCTTGGCTTTCCATGAAGCAATCTAGCCTTTTCTCCAGCGCAATTATAGTAGGCGGGGACGTGTGCCTTATCGCATATGTCGCAAGAGCTTGAGGGTTGGTTGCTGGGATGTAAGGTGAGAGGTCACGATGGCTCTAATTTCATGGAGTGGGGACTAGGGGTTACTCTGGACGTGTTGATCGCAGATGATAAGTTCTTCCTGATTGCAGCTGGCGAAGTTTGGGAGTCACCAGACAGGTTTTCTGTCTACGCATAAGGCATGGGTGGTGGAGGTGGAATATTTGATGAGTTTAGGGTACTTTGTACGACCGAGGTCTCTCTAGCAAGAGCCTCGTTCATCTGGGTGTTGGTGGTAGCTATGTCATTGATGAGCTGCATCATTTGAGCCATCTGGGCTTGCATGGTGGCTGCCAATGCTTGGATGACAAAATCAACTACTTAGCAACTAGACGAGATATGCTCTTTCTCACTCTAGGTTGAAACTACGGAACATAGAGAAGACAAGGGCCAGGAATATTCTCAGTTCTTGAGAGATACTGTAACGATCAGAGCGGATTACTTTCCCAACAACACTTTCGTTATCCGTACTACCGGATAAAATGTTGAAGCCTCGAAGTTTCTAGTAGTAATCCACAAAGTGTACTATATACCACATGTCAAACTCATAAATATTTCTGATGTGGGAGGGGGTATTACAGATACTCCAATGAACAAACACATTAGGAAAGCCTTACATAATGATAATAAGATAACTGTGCATATAAGTTCTTGGCCATTCGAAGGCATTTTTACTCACTTTCCAAGACTTCGGCTAATTCCATACCGATAAAATAATGAGCCGGACCTGCATCCTATCACCTAATTTTCTAAGCAAACTCCTATACTTTTGGGCGAGTAATATCCACCATAAGGAGAGTTGGAAACTAGTGTACAGCTTCTCTTTTCACTCAGGAATGAAACACGGGCTGAATTAGCCTGCAACCTCACGTAAGGAATTAGCTTGCACCCTTAAAAGATATACAGTCCTCGAGATAGCAAAGATAGATAATTATAACAGGGACACCATGCCTTTCTAGTCCTCGAAAAAGTATCCTTTCTAGTACTACGCTCACTATGTAAAATACCATGGAAATCAATGTCCATCTAATCTATATTAAGGATAGCATTCCCAGGTAGAAACTACACAGGATTGGATGAGAATGAAAGACACCAACAGGGTCTGGGACTTGGCATGCCCAAATCCTTCATACTCCAAAATGGGATAAATCCCCACAAATGGTAAAACTACATCGCGCAGGGAAAAAGCGATCACTTTCATATATACACAACCATGAATGATTGCTTTCAAATTACAGCTATACCAGGATTACTTTGAGGCTTTGGGCCCACCTCTATTGTGATAAATCCATCACACCTTAGAAAGGGTAGAAATCGAAAAATTGGAACTTCAAGACCTTCACACCATTCTTTGTGAAACATGGTTCGACAAACTACTCGGAACAGGTGTAACAAGATCAAGACATCAACTTGGGACAACAAGCAACTCATTAACTCAAAGATAGCCAAGTATGAAAATACTATTTTCCTATCATATAAAGCAAACTACCACGCAATAACTCCTGCACCCTGATTTTAGAGCTACACCGCCATTTTGGAATCATATGGACACACTGTTAATAGTTAATTACGGACTTTGATTATGAATTATAAATTATTTACAGGTATTACTTGTGCTGTCAACCAACCTACAGCAAGCATATCAACCCCAACAAAAATGGCGTTTAAAAGCTTATGTATCTAGTAGACTAGTACAGTAATTACAGTTCAAAAGTTATCTTGCAAACTGCATTCGAACAGAAGCAAGAGAAAAAGCATCAGGAACAAGATACGAGAACCAAAAACCATTTAGTTGCTTGTACTTTTATAATAATTTATAGAGACTGAAAAATTCTCCATGAATCTAAGTCAAGTTTCTGAAAACTGTGGACTTTTGGGTGACTTATTTTACCTCTGTAACATGGCACACTCAAGGTTGTGAAAAGGTAAAAGAAGCCGAGTCTAAGACTTACAACAGCAACAGCAACAGCAACAGCAACAACAATAAAGCAGTTCTGAAAATCAGAATGTAGAAAACTAACTCGCTCTCAAATTCTGCCTCTGCATGCACAGCATTCCTTCTTCATTCTTGATTTACTCTTCGGTTCTGTGTTGTTGCATCGCCAAACAAGACACAGCATCAGCTGAATAAACATGTTTCAAACTAAATCCCCCCTCCACCCTATAATAAATAAATAAATAATAATAATAATAAACATTGAAAAGCATATCACTTAATTAACATATCACACAAAATCATAGATCAACCAGAAACACATGATCAAATTAAAAATTAGATCACGCATTCAGGGCCTGCTACACTAGTGTACCATAACATTGAATTTGCCGACCAGGTAAGTATTCCCTACGTTTTTACCTTAAACCCTTCCATATAAGAAGAGGCAAATCGAGTTGGATGCCTTAGATTTGGAAATCCGATTTATATTTTGAAAGTTTCCTCCAAAACCCTGCTTCCCGGGAGCATGCTCTCCATCAATCGAACTCCAACCACAAGTAATAGAATTATGTCAAACATTCAACAAGTCGAGCCTCTTTTCGGATCATCTCAGTAAACATCCAAGTGACAAGTGGTAATTCAACCACAACCTATGTATGCCCACAGTCTGACTGATAACAAATTCTTGTGTGGAACCTCATTTTTATGTCTCCATAAACAAAAAGATCATATTGATAGTAGCAAAAACATACAACACATCTTCTGTTTTAAACCTTCTGTCCTGCATTATCCTCTCATCTCTTTTCCATATACTCAAGATAAAAGCTACGTATATCATACTGAATTGCTCGACATACAGGAGCCCCCTCGACCATATTTCGTATTGCTTTTCCATAAGAACCCCATATTGTAAACACCTAGAAGTCTCTATCATATCCAAATATTACAGTTACATCTTCAAAAAAACCTCCAATTTCATGTCCAGAGTGACAAACAACTATACAAGAAATCATTGTCCCAAGAGACGTGGATTCAAGATATTGCCTAGCATGAGAAATCAACCATTCGAGCATTTCTTGTTCCGTTCGCCTATTCTACTTCTCTTTCAATCCACTCCAAAAGAAGACTCAACTAGTCACCCTACACGCCACTATTTTCAGCCTCGTCCCGAGCTTTTCAAGCTCATTTCTCTTCCAATTTACAACTAAAAGATAATCACTCGGAATGATATGAAGTGATATTATCATAACGATACAATCTCCCAAAACATACATCCTTTCTTAGACTCTAATATGCATCAATCAAAGTTGCTAGAAACATAAAGGAGCCTTGTCTAGAAGAACACTCTGCACATATCTCCAGCAATGTTCAATAACCTTGGCAATTTTGTTTAACTTTATACCACATATACTAAACCTAAAAACTACTCTATCATAAGTCAGCCCAGAATATCCCCAAGGTCAATCAAGTACAAGCTACATCTTTTATAGGCAAAAAAAGTGTAATTAAAATAATCATTTTCTGGTGAACGAAAATACTTAGAGAAACTTTGACACCTTTCGCCAGTCCTAAAGTTCCAGCATCCCAGTGATTCTACCATACTTGGCTAAGGAACTGATTGATAAATCAACATCTAGTGAACTCCAAACACAACATATGCACATCCAAATATCCAATAAGATGGACAATAAATTCACTATAGAAAATAACCAAGTAACCTATCATTCACATTGATGCTTTCACCCTTTTCCATGTTTACCATCTTCATTAAAATATTTACAACAAAATCATCTCCAAGTTGATGCACGTTGAACATCCTTATCTCTTCTAAACTCCTTCCAATTCTTTTCCCCACCTTTCAGAACCTCATTACATTACCAACTACTAAATTTATTTAATCTACAAATCACCTCCATGATTTAGGTACCATACTCCATTGTCAATCGCACTTTCTCTTGAAAACTCAAATGCTTCAACCCAGTGTTGAAGATGTTACCAACATGTCTATCAATTACTGAATTCTCCTTGAAGAAGTGACGTAGATTGTAAGACCTGCGCACCTTAATTGAAAACTCAAATGCTTCAACCCAGTGTTGAAGATGTTACCAACATGTCTATCAAATACTGAATTCTCCTTGAAGAAGTGAAGTAGACTGTAAGACCTCGCGCACCTGAATTGAATGTACAGGATAGGTGGGAGTGAGAGGAGCTTTAGCCTTCATCTAAAGATCGAAAGGTGAAGCCATTCGACCAAAGGGAGATAGATTAAAAACCTTCGACAAAAGGGAGGTAGGTTTACCTTCAAGTAATTGCGATAGTTCGAGCTCAATTCTAATAGTAATAGTACTTTTATGTAAATATATGTCCCACATCGGACTTAGTCTGTAAGTTAGAACAATGTACTTGTCTATTATTGAGATGTAAATAAATAATCCAGCAAGGAAGTTTTACCAATTCTAGCATGGTATCAGAGCCTAGGTTCTAAGCTACCAAAACCCTAGTCTCTTGGTCTTCCCACCGCCAGCCTCACGCCACAAACAGCCCGCCCACCACCAGCTCCGACGACCCCTCTCTCGGTTGTTCCTCGTGCTAGGTAGTGAGCTTTGTCCATGCTCGTTCGACGCTAGCCCTTCCTTCCTCCGATCGGCATAACCCCCCCCCCTTCGTCGCTCTCTGTGATCACGAAAGCCCTAGCTTCCCGTCGCACGCTCGGCCCGACACCCCCCCCCCCATTGCTCAATATGTCTACTCTCTCTACCGATGATTCCCCCGCCTCCTGAAACAACAAGAGCCTCTTCACCCAGTTTTTTCGGTCACCAATATCGAGAACGGGTCCGGTTTATACTGGACAATCAAAAATTTCAATATGATCACGGGGCTACCTTTTTTCGTCTGCAGACCCACTCCTTTGGCGTCTCGGATCACATTGACCCTCCAACTGGAGCCCCTACTAATCCCCTTTGGAGTGTCGTGGAGTCCGTGATCTTGAACTGGATCTACCAAACCATCAGTGATGATTTGGTACTTGCTATTCTCACCCCTAATCAGACTGCTCGGCAAGTCTGGGTGAAGCTTGAAAACTATTTTCGGGATAACCAGGGTTCCCGCATGGCTGAGCTGTCAATCTTCATATGGAACACTGCTCGTCCCTTGACAACTACTGCACTCGGTTCAAGAACCTGGCTGATCGTATTGGATACGTTGGTTCACCTGTCTCGAATCAACCTGCTTACAGTGGCGTTGCTATGCTCATCCAGCAAGCTAACCCCACCCCTGATTTTCTCTCTGCGGTCTCCATGCTTCGGTTACATGAGCGTCTGCTCGCTCAACAGGAACAGGCAAGTACCAGTCCCCCAGCACCTCAAACCGGGGGTAACCCAAACACCGGGAATGAACGGAACAATCGCCGCAAACCAGGCAACAAACCCGCAGTTTCGCCCCCCCCCCCCCTGCTGCACCGCCCGAAGCCCACGGGTCTGGTGCCCCTGCCCCTGGGCCCCGCACCCCCCTGCCTGTACCCGACAGCGGGCTGGAGAACCTCTCGGCCCCCGACTGCCGGCTTCCTCGGCCCCCCACCGTCGGCCCTGGCTCACTCCCTCACTACTACTCCTGTTGCCCCAAGCCCCACCGATTTGGGATCTCAGCTCAGCGGCATGACTCTCAATGTCCCTGATCAGACTTGGTATTTTGATTCGGGTGCTTCTGAATCTAACAAGTATCAATGGAACAAAGAATTTAAAATGAACGATACGAAGATATACGTGGTTCGGAAAATTGCCTACTTCCACGAGAGGCTGTTTATGATTTATAGTTCTTCCTTATAAGAAAAGAAGAAGAGGATTTGAGAACCTCTCTAAACTTTCACCTTAACACTCTCAAACTCTATAAGGAATAAGAGAGCAAGAACTACAAACAACAAAAGAGAAAGGATGAAACTTTGGATGATTTTCTGAGTGAAGGAGCTGCCTATTTATAGGCTTCAAGCTCCAACTAGCAGCTGCACAAACATTAATTAGGGTGGCAAAAAGTCACCAACAACACCTCTCAAAAGTCTCCATAGGCTGTTGCAAATAGGCTTGCAAAAGCTGCAGCCGTCGAAGCATTAAATGCTTCCTCATTATGGCTGCCACCGTTCACACTTGTTGAAAAAGTGAATGGAAGAGTCTGAATGCAAGATAATTCCTAACACACATCCCAGTCAGGTATTCTCTCTTCTCTCTCGTCATCTTATCCTATTCCTAACATGATAGTCATAAACGATTGCAGCATTCCAATTAAAGGATCCGGTCATCACACTATTCCAACCACCTCCCGTCCTTTACACCTTAGCAATGTCCTCCTTACACCTAACATCATCAAAACTTTGTTTCTGTTCGACAATTCACAACTGACAATAATGTTTCTATTGAATTTGATCTGTTTGGTTTTTCTGTGAAGGACCTTCGAACGGGAGCTATTTTGCTGAGGAGCAACAGCCCGGGTGATCTTTATCCATTCCAGTCTGCCGTGCCTGCGTCTTCTGCTGTCTCTCTTTCCGCCCTCTCTGCTCCAGTCTGGCACAATCACCTTGGTCATCCTGAACGTCTAGTTTTAGATTCTCTTCGTCGTAGTCACTTGATTTTGTGTAATAAGGATACCTCAGACAATCTTTGTCATGCTTGTCCAGTTAGTAAACACGTGCGTTTGCCGTTTTCTCCATCTTTGTCATCTACAGTTGCTCTTTTTGACATTATTCATAGTGATTTGTGTACATATCCCATTTTGAGTAAATTGCACTACAAATATTATCTCTTACTACTTGATGACTACACTCGCTTTCTCTGGGTCTTTCCCCTAAAACACAAATCTGACGTACTACTAAAATTTAAACAATTTAGCACCTTCGTGCAAACTCAGGTCCAGCGTCCCATAAAAAGTTTTCAGTGTGACCGTGGTGGTGAGTTTGATAATGGCCTGTTTCATTCCTTTGCACTTCAGCATGGCCTTGTGTTCCGTTTTGCGTGTCCACAGACATCGACCCAGAATGTCAAGGCTGAACGTATGATTCGCCGAATCAACGACCTCAGTCGTGCACTTCTGGCACAAGCGTCGCTCCCCTCCTCTTTTTGGGTCGAGTCTCTTTTGACCGCTGTCTACCTTCACAATATCCTTCTCACTAAAGCCCTGCAGGACAACATTCCCCTGGTTGCCCTCTATCATCGTGTTCCATCTTATGACCACCTTCGCACTTTTGGGTGTCTCTGTTACCCCAACCTGTCAGCCACATCTCCACACAAACTCGCCCCTCGCTCTACCCGATGTGTTTTCCTCGGCTAGCCCCTCAATCATCGAGGGTACCGGTGTCTTGATTTGAGCTCAGGTCATGTCTACACGTCTCGTCATGTCACTTTTGATGAGACTGTCTTCCCTTTCTCTGTCCCTGATTCGGTGCCTCTTGCTACTCATAGGTCCTCTGATCCTGATAATAGTCTTCCTCTTCTTACTCATCAGTTCCGTAACCCTGTAGCACCTACATCCCACCAAACACCTCTCGGGCACCTATCCCGCCAAACACCTCTCGGGCACCTATCCAGCCCTTCCCCATGCACTACGTGCGTCGCCCGACCCAGCCTCGGTCACCCTCGGCCCTCCCTCGGTTTCCCTCGGTCGCGCCCCCCGCTGCCTCTGCAGCGCCACTGTCGGTTGTCCCTGCGGCCAAGTCTGCTCCTTCGCATGTGTCGTCCCCCCACCTCCTTCTCTCTCACCCCAGATGACTACCCGTTCCATGCATGGCATTACTAAACCTGTGCAGCGCCTCACCTTTGCAACCCAGTCCCCTGCTACTATCTCACCACTTCCCAAATCCCCTATCCTAGCCTTGTCGGATCCTAACTGAAAAGCGACTATGGATGATGAGTTTGGAGCTCTGGTGAAAAATAATACCTGGGATCTGTTCCCTTGCCCATATTGGGCCAATGTACTTCGTGCTATGTGGTTGTTTCGTCACAAGTTTTGTGCCGATGGCAGGTGCAGCGCTATAAGGCGCGTCTTTTGGCTAATGGTAAGTCTCAGCTTGTTGGGGGTGGATTGTGAGGAGACCTTTTGTTCGGTTGTGAAGCCATCCACTATTCGTACTGTTCTCACTTTTGCAATATCACGTTCTTGGCCTATCTGGCAGTTGGATGTCAAGAATGCGTTTTTACACAGTGATCTTACAGAGACAGTCTACAAGAACCAGCCCCCTGGATATCGTGACCCACGACGTCCTGATTATGTTTGCCGTCTGCGCAAATCACTATATGGTCTGAAGCAGGCCCCTCGTGCTTGGTTCCAGCGTTTTGCCACGTTTCTTACAGATGTAGTGGGTTTTTCCAGTTGCTCTTGTGATGAGTCCCTCTTTGTGTACAGTCTTGGCAACAACATTGTCTATCTTGTTTTGTATGTGGACGAAATCATCATCACTGGCTCCTCTATGCGTCTCTTGGATCGGGTTGTTTCTCGCCTGTCTGGCAAATTTGCTATGAATGATCTCGGCTAGCTTCATCACTTTCTCGGCATTGCGGTCACTCGGGGATTCCTCTAGTCTGTTCTTATCTCAGCATCAGTATGCGACTGACATCCTTCGTCGCGCCTCTATGTCGGCTTGTAAGCCTACTGTCACCCCGGTCGAGCCTAGTATTAAACTCACGGCTCGCTCTGGGCCCTCAGTTGCTGATCCCACCTTGTACCACAGTCGTGCTGGGGCACTCTAGTATCTTACCTTCACTAGACCTGATATTCAGTATGCACTTCAGCAGGTGTGTCTCTTCATGCATGACCCGCGCAAGACGCATTTTCATGCGTTAACACGCATTTTTCGCTATGTCAGTGGGACCCTCGAGTATGGACTGCGTATATCTGCCACCCGTACTGACAGCCTTACTGCTTATACTGACGCCGATTGGGCCAGTTGCCCCGACACTCTTCGCTCCACGTCCGGCTATTGTGTATTCTTGGGTGACAATCTACTCAGCTGGTCCTCCAAGCGGCAGGCCACCGTTTCTCGCTCCTGTGCCGAGGGTGAATACCGCGGCGTGGCCAATGCTGTGTCTGAACTTTGCTGGCTTCGGGACCTGCTCCTCCAGCTTCGTATTACTCCACCTCGGGCTTTGGTGGTGTACTGTGACAACGTCAACGCCGTCTACTTATCTGGGAATCTTGTTCAACATCAGCACACCAAACATGTCGAGATTGATCTTCACTTTTTTCGTGAGAAAGTTTGATTGGGTCAACTTCGCGTGTTAGACATTCCGGCATATTACCAGTATGCAGACATCTTCACCAAAGGACTTCCTCGGGCTCTTTTTCAGCGTTTTCGTTCCAGTATCAGTGTTCGAGAACCTCCCGCTGTGAAGGTGGGGGAGTAATAGTAATAGTACTTTTATGTAAATAAAAGTCCCACATCGGACTTAGTCTGTAAGTTAGAACCATGTTCTTGTCTATATATTGAGATGTAAATAAAGAATCCAGCAAGGAAGTTTTATCAATTCTAGAAAATTCTTGGACCTAACTCTCTCCTTATCGGTCCAAGGCACAAGGCTCCTCCGTACCACATTAGACCAATCCTGAAAGACCACTTTTTTTCTTAAGGATGCCTTTCGCACAAGGCGAGTCACGCGCTATCAAGACAGTGCCCTAGGAGGCAAACTCAATCCCTAGATCCAATTCCACTAGCGATATCAAGGCAGTTCCCTAGGGGGAAAACTCAACTCCTAGGACCAATCCCACACTGTTATGAGGCATATATCCCACTCTGAATTTTTTAACCAACGCTCTTGAATTGGTATACTTTTCTTTAACTAGTGAGCCTGAGTTGTTGAACAGGATTCCCGAACCATCGACTGATACCACTTGTAGGGAGATAAAGCACTGCAAGAGAGAAGCATCAAAGTATGATTTGGGACACCACTTATCCGAAAGGTCAACCTTATGAGTTGGGGCCCAAATCATACTATATTAACCTTAGACATCATGCCCACCATCTCGATGTGGGATAATCATACTATATTAACCTTCAACATCAGCGCACCTTTCGGGTAAGTGGGTGTCCCAAATCATACTATGGTGCTTGGTTCGGGTGCGCTACCATGGTGGAAGCTAATGGTGAGATGCATTGTGCTCTCATGGATGGCCCTTCCATGAATGGTGGATCAGGTGTTCCGGAGATGGTCAAATTAGCACGTGGTCTCACTGATGTTGGTGGTCCGGTGCACTATCACAAAGGTGATTTCAAGAAATTCAGCGAATGCTTCCGGACAAGGGGGAGCATGTTAAAGGGCTCACACATGAAAGGGGAGATTGTTGGGTATCATGTGTGAGCGGATTGTCCCACATCGGGATGTTGGACATGATGTTCATGGTTAATATAGTATGATTTGGGACCTAACTCAAAAAGTAGACCTTTTGGGTATGTTGGTGTCCGAAATCATACTATGGTGCTCCTCTCTCGCGGTGGTTAATCTCCTATCTCCCAACAAATAGTAATAGAGCCTGGTTCGTGAGCGTTGTCGTGGTGACTCTGCCTACAAACCAACATCTGGGTTCACACAACTACAAATTTGAACCCCACCAGACATTTAAATTTATTTTTTCTAGTGGCATCCTTCTCAACATTTCATAATCAAGTTATCCACACCTTCCCATGCATTTCCTAAACAGGACTGCCGTCCAGTGTCCACGAAGTACAATCTCACTTCCAAACACGACCTTTCATTTGATCACCTTATCCTTTTTATGTCTACGAACATCTTCTCTCCATTATTTATTACACGAAACATCTAAGTTTCCAGAACTCCATTATCGTTACTCCAAAATACAACTAAAATGTGTTACATTCATGGAAGTGCATGTTCTGGTACCACTACTGGTATCATTACCAATCCAAACAACAATAGGAGATAGAGACTCAACGACACCACAAGGGACTCAGAAAATTTACCTAGAATGTCGAAAAAAGTTAAGGCTTACGGAGATTAAATTTGATTATGTCATTCTACCCCAGCTCAATGACCTCGTGTACCATAAATGAGAAAGGAAGTCGTAAACTCGCCCTATTAGAACAAACACTCTCCCTTTTTTGGGGATCCTCTCTTAATCAATGTTTATATAATTTTATATCCAAAATAGCTTTCAGAACTAATTGTCCAAGCATATTACTTAATCATGAGTATTACACCAGAATCTCAAAGTTTACCTTCAGGAAAAGATTTATGAATGCAAAATTTGAAATAAATTCAAAATTTCTACGCAGAGAGTGTATTAGAATATAAGTCAATCAACTACCCTCTTCTTTAAACATGCATAATCCATTTCTCCTTATCTTCCAAACAAAACAGCATATCTTCAAAAACATGTCAGAAACCTAAATGTCCACCAAAACAAAATCACTCCTTTCTTCAATGTTTGTATTATTACGTTATCCTCTACTTCCCTCTATCCTTTCTACATCTAACTATTTCTAAGGACCCGGGGTTTGGAGATTAACAGAACCAGATTCAGAAATCCAAAAATAACTAAATGAAACTACGTTCAAATGACTTCATTTGTCCCACACTACATTAGAAGTGAATTGGTCTTATTACGCAAATTGGTTAATCCATTAAACTAGCTTAGCCCAACCAGATGAAACTAGGTATTAATATATCTTGGTAGTATCTTTGTATATAAAACTTTGCTTAGTATAATGCTTCCGTTGCCATGTTTCTTCATAACATGTTTGAAGACTAAAAGCACAAAAGATATAAACTCCTTTCTCCATTTTTGCGTTATTACATATCCTCTAAGACTTTCGCAATCCCACAATCTAATAATTTGAATTTTACAACACAGACACAGTCTTAATCTCACAAAACGAACACTTCAAGAAAATGACTAATACCAAAGTACAAGTTCTCTAAGATAACCACCTTAATGATAATCACCTTAACTTGTCTAAAAAAATGTGCAACAACTGATAATTTCTTTAGCATTTCCTCCGTGAAATCTATTAGGATTTTCCAATCCTAAATGCGTTCATCTTCCTACTCCAATTCAAAGGACCCTCTTGTTTTGAAAATGATAACCGAACAAGCAAACACCAACTAACAAAGTTTTCCTTGTTCCATGTCAGCTTCCTCACCTACTGCACATTCCACTTTTTCCGTTTTATTTTAGCATCCATATTACAGAGCATATTACGTAGTACATACAACCAAATTGTAATAGACAAAATGTATCATTTCTAGTTTCCTACTCTAGAATCTCAAAAAGTTGTTAAGGTAGAGAAATAATGTACTTGTGGATTCAAAAGGCGTTCAAATATAATGTTCAGTCCATTACATTGGCCATCCAATTCTGCCACCTCCTCAAAACAAAAATATGTATCCAGGACGTGTCCACTCCATAACTTTGGGGGGTAAAGAAATTGTCTCATCTACAGTTGTCTCGCTAGTCATCCGACAAACACTAAGAGAGAAGGAAAGCCAGCATAGAAGGACCCCCTCAGTTATCCACAAGAACAAGCACAGTTATTGATAGTTATTGTAGACTTTTCTCCCTTGATCTCTTAGGCCTATCTGTCTTTTAAGTACAATTCCCTTGAATAACTATCAATTGATAAGACCGTTTTCTTTGAGAGATGGAAACCTGGTAAAAATCTTCCTCTTCCTATTTCAGTTTACTCTCCTTTTTCATATGCCATGTTTTCATCTAATTTTAGTATCCACAAAACAGTATCGACTACCAAGAACATTAATTCTCCATCCGTGCAAACAAATCCCAAAATACCAGTTTGTGCTACAGATTCTCAAAAGATGAAAATCAAAAACCGTCATTACCCAGATTATTTCCTCTGATGCAAGATATACCAATAAAAATCAGAATCCACATCCTCAGTTTTTCCCAACACATGTCAAAACCTTACCATGACTCTTCAAACGAATAACAGTTTTCAAATCCCGTTGAGCACTCAAATGCTAATGAAACCAACAGAGGTTTAGGCATAAATGGGTAACTTGGAGTCCAATATTACCAAAATATGAGAGATTTGAGGGAAAATACCAAAATGGGGATGTTTGTAAAACCTCAGTTTGAAATGAGGCTTTAACCCGTAAAGCCTCATTATGAGGTTTCATAACGTCTAGTCAGCAATGCTATCAGATATGAATTTCAGGTTTTGAAAACTTAAAAGACTCATTCTGGAAATGAGATTTTGAAAAGCAATTAAATTAAATTATATCATTTTTTCCTGGACCCAATTACAGAGAAAAAAAATTATATTAAATAAACTAAAAAGACAAAACAAAAAGGTTCTAAATTCATGTAGATTTCTCAACAGGTGTATGCAATTAACAACCACAATCTAACAATTCAAGTTTTCTGTCAGCAAAAAAAAACAAATTAAATTGCAAAGCCAATAATAATAAACTGCCTCCTTCATGTAAATCAAAATAGAGTCTGACACTTCAAACTAAAAATATCCTTCGTGTAAATCAAAATAGAGTCTGGAACTACAAACTAAAAATCCAAAATGCCACACTGGGTTTAAAAATTTAATTGAACTTGCACATAAACACAAATTTAACTAAGATGTAGCTGAAGTTGCACTCTCGCCAACCCTTTTCCGTTTCCTCGCAATCAAATCCATATCACTGGCAATTCGATTCTTCTTCGGACGACCTTTGCCTCGACGGAGTGACGGATCCGGTTTATAAAGTGTCCCATTGTATCTCGGCCAATAATCTTCATATGCAATTGGCATTATCGTGTGTTCATATATTTTTTTTCACGTTCTAACATATAGCTCGCCTCCGACGTATTGCTTCCAATTGTATCCTAACGTCTGGCAAACCCTGAGAAGGAGTTCCAGCTACAGGATCCCACGCAGACCCCAAAAGATAAGGACGGGTAGCAATGACGGACGGAGCATCAGCTGCATCCATGTCTATCTGGGTGAATATTTCAGATATAGGCTGATGCATCTGCACACTCTGTCGGACACCAAACTCTTGCTCGTTACATTCACCATCTCTTTCAACGTCTTCACATCCATCAAACAAGGCATCACCATCATCGACTAGTTCCTCGTCAGGAATATCCTCGACGACACATGTTCCAGATGGTGCGTACATATTATCGTACTGTGAATTAGATGATTTCCCAATATTCTCTACATTTTCTCTAGTATTTGCACAACTAGGAACAATACTTGGGGTGGGAGTATCTACATCAATTCAGGGCTGTAAGAATACCGCCTCGATGATGATTCACCACGTGTTCGTATCCCCGGTGAGGGCTGCGAAGATGCATTTTCAGTTCCATGTGTAGAAATGTTATGCGAGGCCTCAATGTTATGCTCTCTTGCCAAGGGCTCACTTCCATTACCAAAGAATTCAATGTACAAATCTACATGCCGAAACACACCATCTTGAACAATATGTAACATGGACTCAACAGCATCATCATCATCAACTAGAAGCGAACTGTACACCACAGGATGATGAGGTCGTACAATGCCAGGCCATCGACAAACCATACGAGATATACTTCCTTCGTGAGCAACATGTCTATTTCTGTTCAATTTTCTCAATAATTCATCATACGTTGTTGTATTGCTAACCACAACAGCACACTTATGAACTGTATCATACGATATTCCTTCTTCAGTTTCGACTACACCACCTCCCCAATAGAGTAGTAAAGTAACACGAGATAACATATTTACCTGTAAGAGAAAATTCAACAGAATTAAGTAGAAAAAACTATTCCAGTATGTTCACTAGTATAAATCAGTATGTCTTAATGTTTCTGGGCAATGCCCGTCATCTATCTGCAACAGTTTCTTTGGAAAACGAAAGGCAAAATCTAGTAATCTGACTCAATTTTGAAGAAATCCACAAATTTGTGTGCCACATTCGTTCTATTTGGACAATCTTGATTGTATACATTACCATTACTCTATTTCCCCTTCTTTATTTTATGTCTCTGTATTTGTTTTGTGTGGGTTGTATATCTTTGTATGCATGGTACCTTTGTTTAGTTTTTAGTTATGTCATGGATCCTTGTTGGGTTGTATGTTTATGTTTGGAATTTGGATGGTACAGTAGTTAGGTTTTGATTCATTTTGTCTTATTTGGGAGGTCATTAGGAGTTAAAACACAGTGGATTGAACATGATTTTCACGGCAACAACACTCTAAACCTGAATGAAGAAGGGAGAAAAGTAATACGAGAGAGTTAGTGCAACTTACCTAGGTTCGACAGCCTCTTCTAGTATGACTTGTGTCCGTACCGAAAATAAGCTCGAACAACCGACGTGGATAACAACGGAGGAGGCGGTTGACGGAGATGAAACTGATCACCGGAAGAGATGGAGAACGACGAAGCGCGGACGACTCCTGGAGAGAACGAGGGTTTTGAAAACCTCTCTGTGTAATCTTTTAATCCTCTCTTTAATTAGGTTTTAATAAGAATATTAGTGGATTTTAACTTAATTTCATTTAGTTTAATTTCAATACTAATTACGTTTTAAGCTGCCCGAATTGCCCTGCTGCCCGAATTCCCCATTTTGGTGTTTTCCCTCAAATCTCTCATATTTTGGTAATATTGGACTCCAAGTTACCCATTTTGGGCTGAACCCCGAAACCAACACCTCTTCCTGTATCGACATTTATTTTCTTCACCCTCTACTAAAAAAATGAGCCTTTTTCTCTAGGTGACCTCTTGGCCAAAATCATTCCCAATTTCTACTTCAAGTCAAAGTTCCCTCCTCTTCTACATTAAAGGAGAGGTAAAGAAGGTGATTCCCGCTAGTTAAACCCCTCTTCTTTTTTAAGCTGTCTTAAGAAATAGACCCAATTATTCATAAGGAGGTTCTGACCGGGGAATAAAAAAATTCAAAATCAGAATTGGTAAAATAAAGCATTTTTATCCACATGTTTCTGACAATTTCACCAATAAAAAATATATAATCCTCATACGTTCCCTCATCGATTCAGAGAATATTAACACCACAAAACATGTTAAACAACCTAACGTTCACAAAATACACTCCCTCTTCCATTCTCATCCCCTTTTGCGGTTATCCTCCACTTCGTTATCCTTTTTCTTTCTCTCCAATTCTTCGACACCATCACATCTAGGTTCATACATGTCTAAATTTGAACTCAAAACTATAACTTGGGAAAACATGGTTCACCACAAGTTCAAGTTCCCAACATTAAATTGTACCATACTAGTGTTATTAACACACACGCTAAAACAAAAAGAATCAAAGTCGCAGTAGGTACAGAGACTGTTAAGTGTATATTTTACAAGAACCCTCTTCCCCAACTTCCCTCATCTATTTCTCTATACCTTCCCGTATCGCAAAAATACATCTTCAAAATACCAATACCACTGTGTTATCCACAACACGCTACCCCTTTTCCTATATACACCTTTCTTTTTGTCACCTTATCCAGAGATCATAGAGAAAACTAGCCAAATCAGGTTCAAGGGCTCACAAATTTCCTACTGCCACACTACGTGAAATTAGTAAGGCTGATAATGTGTTCTGGATTTTGATTCAAGGGATTAGAGAACTGCTTAAAGACACTAACATTGTGGTGAAAAAGGCCTGGAGAGAAGCAAATCAAGTGGCAGATTGCCTGGAAAAGAAATGTGCTGTTTCTAACACAGCTAGAAAGATCTTTAGAGGACCTCCCTCTTTCTGCAATCAGTTTTTGTTTTTTGATAGCCAAGAATTTGGTAGTATTAAGATGATTCTGTCTTGAGTGTTTTGACTCTTCTGTAATACCAAAAAAAGGACCCTCTTGTTTTGAAAATGATAACCGAACAAGCAAACACCAGCTAAGAAAGCTCCCTTGTTCCTTGTCAGCTTCCTCACGTACTGCACATTCTACTTTCCCTTTTTAGTTTAGAGTCCAGAACAGTATTACAGAGCAAATTACGTAATACCTACAACCAAATTGTAATGGACCAAATGTACATCAGTTCTAGTTTTCTACTCTAGAATCTCAAAAGAGTGATAAGGTACAGCAGTTACGTACTCGTGGATTCAGAAGGTGTTTAAATATATAATTCCCAGTCCATTACATTGCCCATCGAATTCTTCTACCTTCCCAATCCGAAATATATTTCAAACAAAAACACGTATCCAGAACGTGTCCTTTCTTCATCTACGAAATTTCTTGATAATCTCTACTTCAGCAAACCTTTTTTGTTATTTTTAGTCCGTACTGTAAATAGGTTCACACCGGTAAAAGTATCCAACACCGTGGTTATACCACGTTGGTCTCGTTAATCATCCAACAAACACGAGGAAAAAGAATGCCACTATAGAAGGACCCCTCGGATATAATTTCAATTATCCACAAGAAAAAGTACCAGCTATGGATGGTTATTGTAGACTATCTCCCCTGATCTCTTAGGCCTACCTTTCTTTATGTACAGTTTCTCCTGGCACTCCAATTCAGAAGACCATTTTCTTTTGAGAGATGGCAACCTAACAAAAACCGTCCTCTTCCTATTTCAGTTTACTCTCCTTTTCCATATGCCATGATTTCATCTAATTTAAGTATCCACAAAACAGTATCGACTCCCAAGCACATTAATTCTCCATCCATGCAAACAAATTCCAAAATAGCACTATATGTGCAACAGATTTTCAAAAGAAGAAAATCAGAAGCCTTCATTACCCTTTCCTCTGATGCAAGATGTATCAATAGAAAATCAGAATCCGCATCCACAGCTTTTCCTAACACATGTCAAAACCTTCCCATGAATCTTCAAAAGAATAACAGAGTCTTCAAAGCTCGTTGAACTCTCAAATGCTAATGAAACCAAAACCTCTTCCTGTCTCCACGTTTATTTTCTTCACCTTATCCTCTAATTTCTCCAGGTGACCTCTTGGCCAAATTTATTCCCAATTTCTACTTCCCTTCAAAATTCCCTCCTCTTATACATTAAAGTAAAGCTAAAGAAGGTGATTCCCACTAGTTAAATTCCTCTACCCTTTTAAGCTTTCTAATATCTCACTACTTTTTCTCCTCAAATGATAAGAAACAGACCCAATTTAAAAAAGAACAAGTCTTTTTACAAAGGAGCTCCTAACCAGGAAATAAAAAAGTTCAAAATCAGAGTACATAAAATAAAGCATATTTATATATAAGTTCCTGACGATTTCACCGATAAAAAAAAATTACAATCCTTGTACATTCCCACATAATAGATTCAGAGAAAAGTAAAACATCAAAACATGTCAAACAACCTACGTCCACAAAATACACTCCCTCTTCCATTCTCATCCCCTTTTGCGGTTATCCTCCACTTTGTTATCCTTATTCTTTCTCTCCAATTCTTTGAAAACATGACATCTAGGTTCACATACCTCTGTATTCGACCTAAAAAAAATAGCTTGTGAATTCACCACAAGTTCAAGTTCCCAACATTGAATTGTACCATACTAGTATTATTCCTCGTGCAACACACGCTAAAACTAAAAGAATCAATAGCACGACATATGAACACAATAATTTACCTAACAGAACGAAGTTTGACAAAATTGGTACCCTTCCCTCTAGATAATTTCAAGGACCCACTTTGCAGACAAATAGCAAGAAAGAAGCTAACTGCCCCGGTAAATACTCTCTCTCTCTCTCTCTCTCTCTCTCTCTCTTCTTGTTCCAGCCTACTGTCCTCGTGCATATTGTTTTCAGAGAAGTCACTATAGTATCCAGAACAGCACTTATAAGCGAATTACTTAATCCACGCTACCATATCCCAACTCATCATCATCTTTGCTCCTTCAAACTACTTATTACCAAACTCCAATGTACTATCATCTCTACTCCATAATTTCAGGAGTATGAAGAAAAAAATATTATTTTTCTACAACAATCACAATTTTGCCTTACTGGCTTCTCTGTACATTCCCATATAAGTTCAACAGTAATTATTTTTGTAAAAGCATAGCCGCCACCTGATTATACACATTACACACTCTCCCTCCATTTTTAGCTATTGATCACTACCTGGTCCCTGCTTCTATTTAAAACTCCTCTCTTTATTTCTTAAAGACAAGAAAATCTAGGTTCACCCCAATCGAAAATTCAACTACCAGTGATACCTAAACTAAACAGGGTTCACATAACTCCAAGTTCCAAATACTTCTATTGTGCCAAAAACAGAGGTTCTTATTACTCACCCATCCAACACTACGAATATAAATATCGAAAACTCGAAACATTGAACCAAGAGTTCTAATTAAAATGTCTACAAAAGTATTGCCGTCAATGAGGTTTAGCCATTCATCTGGTGATTTCAGATTACAGCTATCAGCATTCGGTTTATCTCCCTTATCCAATTTAAAGGGGCTTTCTTATACAGTGACTACTGGATTTCGAAACATGTGCTAACAAGGCCTCCTCTTTTTCACTCCTACTCCATATGTTATTTCTTTTCCATTCTGAGACCCACAACCAACATCTTCAAGCACTGTAGTAAGTCTGTGCTACCAAAAGCCAACAAAGAATGTTATCTAATCCAAAATCTCAACCAAAGGACAATTGTGGGTGGAAAACTTCCCTTGATCCCTTAGGCCTACCTGTCTTAATATACAGTTCCCCCTGGCACTCCAATTCAGAAACCTTTTTTTGTGAAGCCAACCTAGAAAAGCTCATCTTCCCATTTCAGTTACTCTCCTTTCCATATGCCATGTTTTCATCTAATTCTACTATTCAGACAACAGTACCAAGCACATTCGTTCTTCATCCACAACAATATCCCAATAAAAGCATCAAATTTACTCCAGATTCTTGAACCTTCCGCATCACACCCATATTAGTCCATCTGATGCAAGATTTAAATTAAAAAAAAAACAGAATCTGCATCCTAAACTTTTCCTAACACATGTCAGAACCTTCCCATGAATCTTCAAATGAAGAATACCGTCTTCAAAGCATGTTGAACTCCAAAATGCTAATGAAACCAATACCTCATCCATACAAATATATCCCAATAAAATATATCTTTGTATACTACCATCCTCCTAAAACCTTGCTTCATTCTACATGATGCTTCTTCCGTTGCCATGTATCTTCAAAACATGTGTGAAATGCTAAAAGGACAAAAAATATAAACTCATTTATCCTACTTTTGTGTCATAACACAGCCTCTTGTCTACCTTCTATCGTTTTCTTAATACAGCTTTCGGATTCTCACAATCTGATCATTTCAATTCTAAAACAGACTAAACGGAACCATCTTATATCTAACCAAACAACCACTAGGAGAAAATAACTAATACAAAAATACAAGTAGTCTAAGATAATCACATGGGTAAAAGACAATTTCACCCCCTCAAGTTTGATGCAAATACACTTCCACCCCCTTCCTGTTTGGAAATTACACTTTTACCCTAGTCACCTTAACTTATACAACAAAATGTACAACCGCTGATTATTTCTTTAGCATTTCCTACACAAAATATTTTAAGCTTTTCCAATCTTAAGTGCATTCTTCTTCCTGGTACGATCAAAAGGACCGCCCTATTTTGAAAATGATAACCAACTAGCAAACACCAACTAGTACAACTTTCCACGTTCCTTGTCAGCGTCCTCACCTATTGCATATTCGACTTCTCCTTCTTTTATTTTAGCATCCAAAACAATATTACAGAGAATATTGCCTACTCCATACAACCAAATTGTAAGGGACCAAATGTACATCATTTCTATTCTACAATCTCAATATATATAAGGTACAACAGTTATGTACTGCCCGATTCTCAGTCCATTACATTGCCCATCCAATTCTTCTACCTCCCTGATTCCAAAACGCGTGTCCAGAACGTGTCCACTCCCTAATTCTGGGGGGAATGCACCTGGTCATTGTTCATCTACGGTTTTTCTCGAAAGCTTCTGTAGTTTAGGAAACTTTTTGTTCCCTTTAGTCCTTGAAAAACCAAAACAACTAGATACACACAGTTCTATAATCACTTCAACAACTACTAACTGAAAATAGGTTCACACAGGTACAAGTTTCCAACACTACGGTTATACCAGAATGGTCTTGTTCCTTTAGTCCAGAACAGTTTATGCACAGTTCCCCCGACACTCCAATTCAGAAGACCATTTTTCTAAATGAATACCTAGTAAACTCATCCTCGTCCTATTTCAGTTTACTATCTTTTTCCATATCCCATGTCTTCATTTAATTCCAGTATCCAGAAAATAGTACCAAGCACATTAATTGTTCATCCCAAAACAGAATCATATGTACTCCAGATTCTCAAAAGAAGGAAATCAGAAACCCCCAGTTCTGTACCCAAATTAGTTCCTCTGATGAGATCTACCAAAAATCATTAGAATCTGCATCCTCAACCATTCTGAAAACTCACTCTAGCTTCTTATCATTCACCCAACCAACCCCATGAAATTAAGAACAGACAACACGGTACATTAACCCGAGAGTTTTCCTTAAAACGCCTACGATAGTATAGCCATCAATGATGTTTACCCATTCCACATGGTGATTTCGTAGGACTACCACTATCAGCATTCCATCTACCTTCCTTATCCAATTCGAAGGGGCTTTCTTATACAGTGAACCGGATTTTCAAACATACGCCAACAAACCATCCTCTTCCTTTCCTATCTTTCTCTCCTACTCCTATTCATTATTTTCCATTCTAGCACCCAAAAACAACGTCTTTAAGTATAGCACTCAGTCCGTGCTAGCCAAACCCAACAAAAATGAAACCTTATCAGAGATCTCAACCGAAAACACCATGACTTCATTTACAAAACTAGCACTGTGGGTTGTGGGTGCAAAACTTAACAATAAATAGTAAAATTACAGCTGCGCCTTCCCATATCCCAAAAATATATCTTCAAAATACCAACAATCCAGTAATCTCCACAAATAGCAATCCATCAACTTCTTTTTATCCTTATTGGCTCTCTAATTCTTCAATAGCATGATATCTAGGTTCACATATCTCTATATTTGAACTCCAAAAATAATTTGTGAAAACTAGGTTCATCACAACTTCAAGTTCCCAATACTTAATTGTACCATACAGGTGTTAATCGTCACGCAAAACACGCTAAAACGAAATGAAGTGATAACACGATATATGAGCACAATAATATATATAAAAATGTTGCAGCACTGACAATGACAATAATTGTACCCTTTCCTCTAGATAATATTTTACACTTAAACCGCCGTAAAAGTCATTCTCTCTCGAATTTCATTGACCCACTTCTCAGACAAATAGCAAGGAAAAAGATAACTCTCCCTAGTAAAAACGTTTCCTCTTCCTGTTCCAGCCTATTGTCCTTTGTGCATATTATTTTCAAAAAAGTCACTCTAATATCCAGAGCAGCACTAAGAAGCAATTTGCTTATCCACACTACCAAACGTAGCATCATCTATACTGATTCACACTACCGATCACAATAGCCAACCGTACCAACATCTATACTCCAGAATCGTAAAAGTACAAAGAAATAAACATACCTTTTTCTACTATAATAACAACTTTGCCTTACTGGCTTCTCTGTACCTTACCAGATAACCTTAGCAGTAATATTTCTTTTAAAAGCATGGCTGATACCTTATTGACACAAAATACACTCTACCACCCTTTCTCGGCAATCGCTTTTTACCTGGTCCTCTACTTCTTAAAATGATTTCCTTCTCTCTATTTCATAAAGACGTGAACATTGGGGTTCACCCCACTCGAAAACCAACTGCAGTGATAACTAAACTAAACTAGTAACGTAACTTCAAGTTCGTAATGCCCCT
This sequence comes from Linanthus parryae, assembly GCA_023055425.1. Classification (NCBI taxonomy): domain Eukaryota; kingdom Viridiplantae; phylum Streptophyta; class Magnoliopsida; order Ericales; family Polemoniaceae; genus Linanthus; species Linanthus parryae. The sequence goes on from JALGPY010000004.1 coordinate 146,107,669, forward strand.
ATCTTGTGCCAAACTTTACTCACCCAACCAACAATATGAAATTAAATTTCGACAACACGATACATTGACCCGAGAGTATTTCTTAAAACGCCTTCAATGGTAAAGCCATCAATGATGTTGACCCATTCCACCCGGTGATAACGTCAAGCTTCCTTATCCAATTCTAAGGGCCTTTCTTCTTATACAGTGACAAACAGATTCTCAAACATGCGCCAACAAACCGTCCTCTTCCTCACTCATTTTTCTCTCGTACTCCATACATTATTTCATTTCCATTCTAGGACCCATAAACAACATCTTCAAGCATACCGGTCTGTGCTACCCAAAGCCAACAAATAATGTACCTTATCAGAAATCTCAAACCTAAGGAAAAACACCATGACTTCATTTTCAAAACTAGTACTGGGGGTGCAAAACTTAACAATTAAAAGTAAAATCACAGTAGGTACAGAGGGTTTTAAATAAAGGTTTTACAAGCACCCTACTCCTCACTTATCCATTTATCTATACCTTCCCATAACCCCAAAAAGCATCTGCAAAATACCAACAACCCAGTATTTTCCACAAATGGGTATTCCTCTTCCTTTCTCCACCTTTTCCAGAACAAGAGAAAACGAAAACCAGGTTCCCACAATCCCAAATTTCATACAGCCACACAATACCAAATTGGTCTTATTACCCAACCAACAAACCTACAGTAGAAGTAGGAATCATCAACAACACTAAACAAGGAGCCATAAATCTAACCTCAAATTTGGGGCTTCTGAAGTACCAGTAATATAGGCCATCGTTCCATATGACCATTGTAATTGGGTAAGGAAAAATGAATACAAGACATTTGGGTAAAAATGTTGGTAGTTGATATATGGGGTCTACAATTTGGGGATTTCGGAATTAGAATGACATACGTCATCGCTCCATGGACATATATTAATCGGGTAAGTTATATTGGAATATGTTCTTGTTTGTTTTTTCTGTTTGACATAATTGGGTCAATCTGGGAAGAGAGATTATTTAGATCGTCATTCCATGGCATTATTCTAATTGACTACGGAAAATTGAACTTTATCAAGGTATGGTAAGTATCTTGCTGGTAGTTATCAAGTTCGAATATTCGGGGTTTTTGGAAATGAAAATAATATAGATCATCATTTTTGCGGGATTATTTTAAGTGGGTAAGATAAATTGATCAATAAATATTTGATGCATATGATTGTGGTGGTCATTTAGGACTGAAAATTTTCAGTCCTCTATAATTGGAAATGATATTGGTCGACATTCTGTACGATTGTTCTAATTAGCTTAGGAAAATTGGTTTTGGGAATATCTTGTTGCTGCTTATTTGGACTCGAAAATATTGGGCATCTAGAGGGAATCAGAAACTTCCAATTTTGCACCCAAGTTAGTCCTCTGATGCAAGATTTAACAGTAAAAAATCAGAATCTGCATCCTCAATTTTTCTCTCCTGTCTAGCCTATTGTCCTTGCGTACATTTCCCTTTTAAAAAGTCATTATGGTATCCAAAGCAGCACTTGAAAACAAATTACTTAACTACCAAATCCCGACATGTTCATTTGACTATCCTTTTCCATACGCCATGTTTTCATCTAATTCTAGTATCCAGAAACACTACCAAGCCCATTAATTCTCCATACAAACAAATCCCAGAAAAATATCATATTTACTGCAGATTCTCAAAATAAGAAAGTCATAAATTTTGCACCCTAATTAGTTTCTCAGATGCCAGATCTACCAATGTAAAATCAGAATCTGCATCCACAACTTTTCCTAACACATGTCAGAGCCTTCCCATGAATCTTCAACTGAAGAATGCAGTCCTCAAAGCTTGTTGAACTCCCAAACGCTAATGAAACAAATAAAAGACAGATATGATAGTACAGTTCCCCTTGATCACTTAGCCTACCTGTCTTAATGTACAGTTCCCACTGGCACTCCAATTCAGAAACCTTTTTTTTTACAGCTATTGATGGTACAGTTCCCCTTGATCACTTAGGCCTACCTGTCTTAATATACAGTCCCCCCGGCACTCCAATTCAGAAACCTTTTTTTATGATGCCAACCTATAAAAGCTCCTCTTACCATTTCAGTTACTCTCCTTTCCATATGCCATGTTTTCATCTAATTCTACTATTCAGATAACAGTACCAAGCACATTCGTTCTTCATCCATACAAACATATCCCAATAAAAGCATCAAATTTACTCCATATTCTCAGAAGAAATAAATCTTGAACCTTCCATATGACACCCATAATAGTCCCTCTGATGCAAGATCTAAATAAAAACAAATAAAAAAAAAATAAAAAAAAAAAAAAAGAAAATCTGCATCCTAAACTTTTCCTGAACACATGTCAGAACCTTCCCATGAATCTTCAAATGAAGAATACCGTCTTCAAAGCATGTTGAACTCCAAAATGCTAATGAAACCCATACCTCATCCATACAAACATATCCCAGTAAAAGCATCAAATTTACTCCAGATTCTCAGAAGAAAGAAATCTTGAACCTTCCGTACCACACCCATATTCCATATTAGTCCCTCTGATGCAACCTTCCCGTGAATCTTCAAATGACGAATAACGTCTTCAAAGCATGTTGAACTCCAAAATGCTAATGAAACCAATACCTCATCCATACAAACATATCCCAATAAAAGCATCAAATTTACTCCAGATTCTCAGAAGAAAGAAATCTTGAACCTTCCATATCACACCCATATTAGTCCTTCTGATGCAAGATCTAAATTAAAAAAAAAAAAAAAAAAAAAAAAAAAAAAAAAGAATCAGAATCTGCATCCTAAACTTTTCCTAACACATGTCAGAACCTTCCCATAAATCTTCAAATGAAGAATACCGTCTTCACAGCTAGTTGAACTCCAAAATGCTAATGAAACCAATACCTCTTCCTTTCTCCACTTTTCTTTTCTTCACCTTATCCTCTACCAATAACTTTTAAGCCTTTTCACCAGATGACCTCTTGGCCAACATCATTCCAACATTCTTCTCTAATTCAAACAACCCTCCTCTTTTACATTCAAGCAGAACAAAAGAAGTTGACTCCCACTAGTAAAACCGTTACTTCACTTGTAAGCTTTATCAATGTTTACCTTATGTTCTCCTGAAATCCTAAGAAACAGAGTAGAAGCTCAAAAAGAACCAATATTTTCATGGCCGACGCCTTATTATAAATAAAATACACTCTCCCTTCCTTTTTTATGCTATTGCTTATTACCTGGTCCTCTACTTCTTAAAACGATTTCCTTATCTCTCTAATTCTAGACAAGAACATCAAGGTTCACCCCACTCAAAAAAACTAACTGTTAGTGATAGCTAAACTAAACTGGGTTCACTCAACCAACACTAAGAAATTAAGTGTTGACAACAACATACAATGACCCAAGAGATCTCCTTAAAATGTCTACTCCTTCACACTACCATTTTACCAAATTACAATGTACCATCATCTCTACTCCAGAATCTCCAAAGTACAAAGAAATAAATATACCTTTTTTCTACTTCAATCACAACTTTCCCTTACTGACTTCTCTGTACCTTCCCAGATAACTTCAACGGAAAATTTTCTTCCAGGTAAAAACACTTCCTCTATTCCAGCCTACTGTCCTTCGGCAATCTTTTCAAAAAAAGTCGTTCTAGTATACATAACAGCACTTAGAAGTAAATTACATAATGCACACTACCAAATCCAGGCTTAGCGTTATCTCTACTCCGTCACATTACCACCAAGTACAAAAGTACAATGCACCATCATCACTACTCCGGAATCTCCAAAGTACAAAGAAATAAACAAACCATTTTCTAATAAAATCACAACTTTGCCTTACTTGCTTATCTGTACCTTCACAGATAACTATAGGAGTAATTATTCTTTCAAAGGCATGGCTGAAACCTTGTAATACTCAAAATAGACTCTCCCCCCCTCTTGCAGCCATTGCTTATTACCTGGTCATCTACTTCTTCTTAAAACTACTTCATTCTCTCTCTATTTCTAGATGCACCCCACTCGAATATTCGATTGCCAGTGAAAGCTAAGCTAAACCAGGTCCACTTAACTCCAAATTCGAAATACAACTATTGTGTGAAAAAACATGTTCTTATTACTCACCCAACCAATACTATAAAATTAAGTACCCAAGAGTTTTCCTTCCTCAGTATGTCTACAAAAGTATGACCATCACTGATGTCTAACAATTCCACCTAGTGATTCATAGGATTACTGCTATAAGCATTCAGTCGACCTTTTCCTCATCCGCATTTCAAACATGAACTAACAAACCTTCTTACTTTCTCGTCTTTTTCTTTTCCATTGTAAGACCCATACACAACATCTTCAATCATAGTACTCAGTCTCTGCTACCAAATCCCAACAAAGAATGTCATCTTATCCGAAATCTCAACCGAAGTAAAAATACCTTGACCTCGTTTTCAAAACTAGAACTGTAGGTGCAAAACTTAACAATAAAAGAAAATCACAGTTGGTACAGAGACTGTTACGTATATATTTTACAAGTACCCTCTTCCTCAACATTTCTTATCCCAAAAAGACATCTTCAAAATATACCAATGCCCCGGTAGTATCCAAAAATGGACCCTCGTCCTTTCACCACCTTTCTTTTTGTCACCTTATACAGAACACATAACGGAAGGCCAAACCAGGTTCAGAGGATTGCAAATTTCCTACAGCCACACTATACCAAATTGTTTTTTTTTTTTTAGGGAAACCAAATTGGTATTATTACCACACCAACCTACAGTTGGAGTAGGAATCATTTTTTTATACTAAACAAGGACCATCATTCCATGGGACCATTCTAATTGAGTGGGGAAAAATGAATACATTGACATTATTTTGATGTATGAAGTAAAAACATTGGGGCTTTCGGAATCAGAATGAGATAAGTCATCACTCCATGACTTATTCTGATTGGGTAATGCATACTGTAATATGTCTGTGGTGGGTGTTTTGGGTACACAAAATTGGCCAACTGGGAACAATGTCAACCTTCATTCCAAGGAACTGTTCGAGTTGATCGAGGAAAATCAACTTCATGAATGCGGGCAAGTACTTTACTGGTACTTATTTGGGTTCGAAATGATATTGGTCATCATTTTCATGTGATTATTTTGAGTAGGTAAGATAAACGAATACGCGAAACACAGGTAAATGTTGGTGGTGATCAATCCTTGTGAAGATTCTAAATGGATAAGAAAAATTGAACACGCGAAATGCAGGTAACTGTTGGTTGTGATTATTCAGGATCCTAAGTTTCAGAGTTTTTGGGATTTGGGATTTAAAATGATATAAGTGGATACTCCAAACCACAACCAACGGAAAATAGGTTCACATAGCTACAAGTTTCAAACAGAACTGTTATATAAGATTAGTCTCATTGATCATCCAACAAACACTAGGAGAATAAAAAATACCACTATAGAAGAACCCCTAGGATTTAATTTCAATTATCCACATGAATAAGTACAACAATTCAAAGTTTTAGTAGGCTTTTCTCCCATGATCAGTCATAATTTACAGTTCCCCCAGGCACCCCCACCCAATTCAAAAGACAATTCTTTGAAATATGTCAAACTGGTAAGCACTTCTTCTTATTTCTGTTTACTTTCCTTTTCTGTATGCCATGTTTCATCTAATTCTAGTATCCAGAAAGTAATACCAAGCAAATAAACACCCCATCCATAGAAACAAATCCCAAAATAGCATCATATTTACTCCAGATTCTCAAAAGAATCAAAGACCTTCAAGTTTGCACCGAAATCAGTTGCACGGATGCAAGATCTACCAATAAAATTTCAGAATCCGCATCCTCAACGTTTCTAGCACATATAAGAACCTTCACCTGAATCTTCAAATGAAGAACAGTCGTCAAAGCTCATCGAAATACCAAATGCTAATGAAACCAAAACCTCTTCCTTTCCCCGTGTTTCCTTTCTTCACCTTATCATCTACTAATAACTTTTAAGCCTTCTCTGCAGGTAACCTCTTCGCCAACATCATTCCCACTTCTACTCCAATTCAAAGTTCCCTCCTCTTCTACATTTAAGGAGAACTAAAGGAGGTGACTCCCAGTACTAAAAATCATGTCTTCTTGTCTTCTGTTTAGGCTTTCTCAATATTTTATTAATTTTCTCCTCTAGTGCTAAGAAATAGGCCCTAGAAGCTAAAATATACAGTCTTTTTCGTTAGAAAGAGATTCTGTCCGGGGAATAGAAAAGTTCAAAATCAGAGGAGGTAAAAGAGAGCATTTAAATATACCTTTCAGACACTTTCACCAAACAAAAAAAGTTACAATCCCTATACGTTCCCAAATACATTCAGAAATAAGTCCCCAAAATATGTAAAACTACCTAACATACACAATACACTTTCTCTTCATTCTTGTCCTATTTTGTGGTTATCCCCTGCAATCCTTGTTCTTTCTCTCTAATTCTTCGAAACCATGACATTTAGATTCACATCTATATAATAAAACAGCTAGGTGTTTCCTTCCAAAAAATAGTCAATGAGAACATCTTAGCCGTTCAATCTTAAGAAATGTCTCAAGACATTTTGATACGTTGATCTTCAACTTTTTATTAGGGACATTATTAAAATATAAATTAGTTAAAACGTGTAAATGATAAGATTTGTTATATCTTAAAATCTCTCTTTCATCTAACTAACTATTTCAAAATCATGTTCCATCATGGACAACTTTTGTGAAATGTATCTTCGATCTAAAAGAATATATCTTCATCTAATTAATTATTAATCACCTATTAACATAAAAAAAATCATAAAAATTTATTATCAAAATTTATCCGAAGAGATTTAATATAACTTAAATGATATATATCTAATGATCCTACTGTCAAGTGATATATTATAAGTGCCCACGGGCACGGGTCATTTGCTAGTATTTCTATATTTGAACTCCACTATATATAGACACAATAACTTGCCTAAAAATGTTACAGCACGGACATTGACAGTAATTGGAAATGACAAATATTTCACACTTAACGCCATAACGTTCATTCTTCCTTGAACAAATAATAGCAAGGGAGAAGATAAATCTCCCTGGTAAGCCAACTGTCATTGTACATATTCTTTTCATATCGATTTTAGTATTCAGAACAGCACTTTGGAGCAAATTGCATAATCCGCACCACCAAATCCAACTGGAGCATTATCTTTCCAGAAACTCCTAAGTATGAAGAAATAATATGCCCTTTTTCTGGCTTATCTGTACCTTCCCAGAAAAGTATAACAGTAACTACTCTTTCAAAGCATGGTACAAACCTTTTATTAACAAAATAAATTTCCATCCGTTTTTCAGCTATTGCAAATAACCTGGCCGTCTACTTCTTAAAATGACTTCCTTCTCTCTCTATTTCTCAAAGATAAGAACGCCTAGGTCTACCTCTTCCTGTTCCAGCCAACTGTCATTTCTCAAAGACATTGTGCATATTCTTTTCATAATCATTTAGTATTCAGAACAGCACTTTGAAGCTTATTGCATAATCCACACCACCAAATCCAACTGGAGCATTATCTCTACTCCTTCACACAACCAATTATCTAAGTCCAAAGTACCATCACCACTACTCCAGAAACTTCAAAGTATGAAAAAATAAATATACATTTTTTCTGGCTTATCTGTACCTAACCAGAAAAGTATAACAGTAACTACTCTTTCAAAGCATGGCACAAACCTTATTATACACAATAAATCTCCCTCCGTTTTTCAGCTATTGCAAATTACATGGCCGTCTACTTCTTAAAACGACTTCCTTCTCTCTCTATTTCTCAAAGACAAGAACGCCTAGGTTCACCCCACTCGAAAATTTCAACAGCAATTTATAGCTAAAGTAAACTATGTTCACATAACTCCAAATTCCAAATACAATGCAAAAAAATAAGTTCATATTACTCACCCAACCAATATTATGAAATTAGTATCGACAACACGTTACATTGACCCAAGAGTATTACTTCCTTAATATGTCTGCAAAAGTTTGGCCATCAACGATGTTTAGCCATGTAAACATTCCAACATGGCGATTTCACAGGATTACCGCTATCAGCATTCAGACTACCTTCCCTGTCCAGATTTTATACAGTGACTACAGGATCTTGAAACATGCACTAACAAAGCGTCCTCTTCCTTTCTCATCTTTCTCTCCTACTCCAAAAATTAGGCCTTTTCCACTCTAGGACACCATAAAAAGCATCTACAAGCATAATACTAAGTTTGTGCTACCAAATCCCAACAAAGAATGTTATCTAATCCGAAACCTCAACCGAAGGAGAAAGACCATGCCTTCATTTAATTGTATGTTATATAAGTACCCTCCTTCTCAACTTCGTATCCATTTCTTTATATCTTCCCATATCCCAAAAATACATCTTAAAAATACCAATTAGCCATTATTTCCCACAACTTTCAATCCCCCTTCATTCTCCACCTTTTTGTTTGTCACCTTATCAAACACTCTAAAAAAGAACTTAGCCAAATTGGCCTTATTACCCAACAGACCAACAGTAGGAGTAGGAATCATCAATAACACAAAACAAAAGGCCAAAAATATCTATCTTAAAATTTGATGTTTTGGTAAACATATTGGTGATGGTTGTTTTGGTTACACATATCAGTGAATATGGAATTGCAAAAAATATAAGTCAATCGAATTATTTTAATTGCGTAAGGTAAATTGGTTACTTGAATGCCCGGTGAATATATTTGCAGTGGTCATTAGAAAACCAAAACATCTAGATTCATTAAGTTCTACAATTTCTCCAAGCCACCAACTAACTGGAAACAAGTTCACACAGCTTTAAGTTTCCAACACCACGATTATGCCAGGTTGGTCTCATCAATCATCCAACAAACCATCCAACAAACACTAGGAGGAAAGAAGATACAGCTACAGAAGATAGTTTTTTGTAAAATTTACCCCCCCCCCCCCCATCACTTAGGCCTACCTGTCTTAATGAACAGTTCCACCTGGCACTTCAATTCAGAAAACCATTTTTTTTAAAGATGGCAAACTAGTGAAACTCCTCTTCCTATTTCAGTTTACACTCCATTTCCATATGCCATGTTTTCATCTATTTCTCGTATCGAAAACAGTACCGAGCACATTCGTTCTTCATCCAAACAAACATACCCCAAAAAAGCATGAACTCCAGATTCTCAGAAGAAGGAAATCAGAAAGCTTATGTATTGCACCCAAATTAGTTCCTCTGATGCAAGATCTATCTACCCAAAAAAAATCAGAATCGGCACTCTTAACTTTTCCTAACATGTCAGAACCTTCCCATGAATCTTCAAATGAAGAACGCAGTCTTCCAAGCTCGTTAAACTCTCAAATGCTAATGAAACCAAGACCTCTTCCTCTCTCCATGTTTCTTTTCTTCCCCTTATCCTCTACTAATAACTTTTAAGCTTTTCTCCAGGTGACCTCTTAAGTCAACATCATTCCCACTTTCTACTCCAATTCAAAGTCCCCCCCCCCCTCTTTGACATTAAACGAGAACTAAAGAAGGTGGTAACTCCCACTAGCAAAATCCATCTCTTCCTTAAGCTATCTCAATATTTCACTTATGTTTCTCCTGAAATGCTAAGACATAGACCGTCGAAGCTAAAATGAACGAGTCCTTTTCGTTAGAAGGGGAATCTGCCCAGGAAATAAAAAAGTTCTAAATCAGAGTAGGAAAAGGAAGCATTTAAACATACCTTTCCGGAAAATTTCCCCAATCAAAAAAGGGTTACATTCCCTTTAGGTTAACATCCTCGTTTGCATAAATTCAGAAAAAAAGTATGTCCCCCAAAACATGTTAAACAACCTAACTTGCACAAAATAGACTCCCTCTTCCATTATCATCCTATTTTGCGGTTACCTTTATCCTCTAGTAAAAACACAGCCTCTTGCAGTCTACCGTCCTTGTAAACATTCTTTTCAAAGAAGCCATACAAGTATCCAGAAGAGCACTTAGAAGCAAAATACTTAATCTACACTACCAAATCCCAACGTAACATCACCACACAATTACCAAATTCCAGTGTACCGTCATCACTAATCCAGAAACTCCAAAGTATGAAGAAATAAATATACCTTTCTCTACTACAATCACATATATGCCTAACTTGATTATCTTTAACTTCCCAGATAACTATAAATAAGTCTTTCAAAAGCATTGCCGAACCCTTACTATAGACAAAGTACACTCTCCCTCCAATTTTCAGATATTGCTTAATACCTGGTCCACTGCATCTTAAAACGACTTCCTTCTCTCTCTATTTCTTATTGACAAAAACATCTAGGTTCACCCTATTCAAAAATTTCAACTGCCAGTGATAGCTCACATAACTCCAAATTCCATATACAACTATTGTGCAAAAATATATGTTCTTGCTACTCGCTCAACAAATACTATGAAATAAAGCATCGAGAACATGATGCATTCACCCAAGAGATTTCCATAATGAGTCTACAAAAGTAAGGCCATCAATGATGTTTAGCGATTCCACCTGCTGATTTCGTCGGATTATGCAATCAGCTTTCAATCTACCTTGTCCAATTCAAAGGGCCTTTTCTTATACAGTAACTACCAAGTTTTCAAACATGCTCTAACGAACGGTCATCTTACTTTCTCATCTTTCTCTCCTACATATATTATTTCTTTTCTATTCTAGGACCCATAAACAACATCATCAAGCATAGTACTCAGTTTGTGCTACCAAATCCCGAAAAAGAATGTTATCAATCTCAACGGAAGGAAATAGACCATGACTTCATTAAAATGTATGTTTGATAAGTACCTTCCTCCACAACTTCGCTAATCTATTCTCTTATCTGTCCGTATCCCAGAAAATACATCTTCAAAATACCAGAAACCCGGTATTTTCAACAAATCGCAATCCCTATTCCTTTCTCCACCTTCTTTTTGTCACCTTATCAAGACCTCTAAAAGAAAACTAGCCTAACGGGTTCTCTAAAATCGCAAGTTCCTACAGCCGCACTATACCAAAATGGTCTTATTACCCAACAGACCAACTGTAGGAGTAGGAATCATCAACAACACTAAACAAAGACCCAATAATGTAAATTTTGGTCTTTTGGTAAACCAGTTGGTGATGGTTGTTTCGGTTACACAAATTCACGGAATATGGAATTGGGTAATATAAATTGTATTTTAATTGGGTATGGTAAATTGGTTACCTGAATGTCGGATGCATATGTTTTTGGTGGTCTTTACAAAACCAAAACATCTAGATTCACACAACTACAAGTTTCATACACCACCATTAGACCAGATTGGTCTCATTAATCGTCCAAAAAACACTAGGAGAAAAATATATATATATATATATATATATATATATATATATATATATATATGTACCATTGTAGAAGGACCCCTACGATTTAAGTTCAATTATCCACAAGAATAAGTACAGCAATTCACAATGCACAGTTCCCCCTGGCACTCTAGTTCAGAAGGCTATTCTTCGTAAGATGTCAGACGAGTAAAACTCCTACTCTTCCAATTTCAGTTTACTTTCCTTTCCTTATGCCATGTTTTCATCTAATTCTAGTATCCAGAAAACAGTGCCAAGCACATTAACACCCCCATCCAAATAAAACAAGCCCCAAAATAGAATCATATTTGAACCCAAATCAATTCCACAGATGCAAGATCTACCTTAAAAAAACAAATCCGCGTCCTCAACGTTTCTAGCACATGTCAAAACATTCCCATGAAACTTCAAATGAAGAACAGCCGTCAAAGCTCGAAATCCAAAATGCTAATGAAACCAATACCTCTTCGTTGTCCACATTTTTTTTCCTCACCTTATCCTCTGCTAATAACTTTTAAGCCTTTTCTGCATGTGACCTCTTCGCCAACATCATTCCCACATTCTACTCCAATTCAAAGTTCCCTCCTTTTCTACATTGGAAGAGAACTAAAGAAGGTGACTCCCACGAGTAAATCCGTGTTTTCTGTTCTAAGCTTTCTCAATATTTCACTAATTTTCTCCTGAAGTGCTATGAAAGAGACCCTAGAAGCTAAAATAAACAGTCTTTTTTGTTAAAAGGGGATTCCCAAAAAAAGTTCAAAATCAGTGTAGGTAAAAGAGGGCATTTGAATATACCTTTCAGACACTTTCCCCAAACGAAAAGAATTCCAATCCCTCTCCATTCCCAAATACATTCAGAAATAAGTCCCCAAAAAATATGTACAAGCTAACATACACAAAATACACTCCCTCTTCCATTCCCATCCTATTATGTGGTTATCCCCTGCAATCCTTACTATTTCCCTCTAATTATTAGAAAACATGACATTTAGGTTCACATATCTCTATATTTGAACTCTAGAATATAACTTCTGAAAACATGGTTTACCAAAAGGTTAAGCTCCCAGCGCTGTATGAAACCATGCTACTGTTGTTCCTCATGTAACACGCTAAAAAAAAAAAAAAAAAAAAAAAAAAAAAAAAAAAAAAAAAAAAAACGATATATGGATACATTAACTTGCCTTAAAACGTCACAGTTCAGAGACTGACAGTAATTGTCAGACAAATATTTCAAGCTTAACACCTTAACATTCATTCTCTCTACAATTTCTAGGACCCGCTCCTCGGACAAATAGCAAGGACGAAGATAACTCTCCTTGGTCGAAACAGTTCCACTTCCTATTCAAGCTACTGTCATTGTGCATATTCTTTTCAAAGAAGTCATTTTAGTATCCAGAACAACACTTTGAAGCAGATGACACTATCCACACTAGCAAATCCAGGTGTAGCATTATCTCTACTCCTTTCACACTACCAAGTACCCAAGTCCAATGTACCATCATCACTACTCCAGAAGCACCAAAATTTGAGAAATAATTTTACCTTTTCTGGCTTATCTGTACCTTCCCAAAAAACTATAACAGTAAGTCAGTAACTATTCTTTCAAACGCATGGCTCATTATACACAAAATACATCTTCCTCCCTTTTTCAGCTATTGGATATAACCTGGTCGTCTACTTCTTAAAACAACTTCATTCTCTCTCTATTTCTTAAAGACAAGATTGTCTAGGTTCACCCCCACCCAAAAAAATTCAACTGCCATTGATAGCTAAATAAACTAGGTTCAGATAATTCCAAATGCAACTACTGTGCAAAAAAAATGCTCTTATTACTCACCCAACCAATACTATGAAATTAGTATCGGCAACAGGATACCTTGACCCAAGAAGTTTCCTTCCTTAATATGTCTGTAAAAGTATGGCCATCAATGATGTTTATCCATTCCACATGGTAATTTCACAGGAATACCGTTATTAGCATTCAGACTACCTTCCTTGTCCAATTCTTATACAGTGACTACAGGATCATGAAACATGTGCAAAGGAAGCGTCCTATTCCTTTCTCATCTTTCTCTCCTACTCATTATTCCTTTTCCACGCTAGGGCCCCATAAACAGCTTCTTTAAGCTACTACTCAGTCTGTCCTACAAAATCCCAACAAAGAAAGTTATCTTATCCGAAGTCTCAACCGAAAAAGAAGAACACGCCTTCATTTAAATGTATGCTAATATAAGTACCCTCCTTCTCAACATCATATCCATTTCTCTATACCTTCCCATATCCCAAATATACAACTTAAAAATGCCAATAACCTGTTACTTTCCACAACTTTCAATCCCCCTTCCTATATCCACCATTCTTTTTGCCACCTTATCAAAAACTCTAAAAAAAAAACAGCCAAACAAAATTCCCATAGTCGTAAATTTCCTACAGCCACACTGTACCAAATGGATCTTATTACCCAACAGACCAATAGTAGTAGTATGAATCATCAACAACACAAAACATAGCCCAAAAATTATCCCTAAAATTTGATGTTTTGGTAAACATTTTGGTGTGGTTGTTTCGGCTACACATTTTCAGTGAATACGGAATTGGAAATAATTTAAGCCAGTCGAATAATTTCATATGGGTAAGGTAAATTGGTTACTTGAATGTCAGGAATTTATGTGTGGGGTGGTCATCGGAAAACCAAAACATCTAGATTCACAAAGTTCAGCAATTCTCCAAGCCAAAATCTAACTGGAAACAGGTTCACCCAGCTTCAGGTTTCCAATACCACAATTATACCAGACTTGTCTCATTAATCATCCAACAAACATTAGGAGAAAAGAATACCCACATTACCAAATACCAAAGTCCAATGTACCATCATCACTACTCCAGAATCTCTAAAGTATGAGGAAGTAACATATATTTTTTCTACTACGATAAAAACTTTGCTCAGCTTATCTGCACGGTCCAAAATAAGTGTAAGAGTAATTATTCATTCAAAAGGATGGGTGAAACCTTGTATACACAAAATACACTCTCCCTCCCTTCTATAGACCCTGTTCTTTTCCCTCTATTTCCTAAAACAAGAACAATTAGGAACAGTGCACTCAAAATTTTCACATAGCTAAACTAAACTAGCTTCACAAAACTCCAAATACAACTATTGTGCAAAATAAGTATGCTCTTATCACTCGCCCAACCAATACTATGAAATTAAGTATCAACAACACTATACATTGAACCAAGATATTTCCTTCCTTAATATTACTACAAAAGTGTGGCCATCAATGATGTCTAGCCGTTCCACCTACTGATTTCGTAGGATTATCGCTATCAGCATTCAGTCTATCTTTTCCTGATCCAACTCAAAGGGCCTTTCTGATACAGTGACTAGAGCATTTTCAAACATGCACTAACGAACCAACCTCTTCCTTTCTCATCTTTCTCTGCTGCTCCATTTATTGTTTCTTTTCTATTATAAGACCCATACACAACATCTTCAAGAATAGTACTAAGTCTCTCCTACCAAATCCCAACAAAGAATGTCATATTATCCAAAATCTCATCCGAAGGGAAAAGACCTTGACTTCATGTTCAGAACTAGAACTGCAGGTGCAAAACTTAACGATAAAAAGTAAAATCACATTTGATACGGAGACTTTTAAGTGTATGCATTACAAGTACCATCTTCCTCAACTTAGCGTATCCCTTTTCTCTACAACTTCCAGTACCCCAAAAATACATCTTGAAAATAACAACGCCCTGGTGTTACCCGCAAATCGCAACCCCTTTTCCGTTCTCCACCTTTTAATGCAGATTTCAAATTGGACTTATTACCAACTAAAAAACAGTAGTAGGAATCATCATTTAAGCAAAACAAGGACCATCATTCCATGGGAGTATTCTTTTTGAGTCTGGAAAAATGAATACACGACATTTGGGTAAATATGTGTTCAGTTGATATATGGGGTCAAAATTTTGGTGATTTCGGATTAGAATGAGATAGGTCATCACTCCATGAACTTATTTTAACTGGGTAATGCGTACTGGAATATGTTCGTGGTATTTTCTTCTGTTCCATAATATGGGCCCAGTGGGAACGATGTAGAACTTCATTCCCAGGAATTGTTGTAAGTGGCCAAGGAAAATAGACTTCTTGAATGCAGGGTAAGTATTTATGGTAGTTATTTGGGTTCAAAAATTTAGGATTTTTGGAATTGAAAACAATATTGGTCATCATTTTCATGAAATTATTTTGAGCTGGCAAGACATACTGACTCTGTAAATGTTTGGTGCATATTTTTGTGGTGGTCATTTAGGTCTGAAATGTTTGAGCCTTCTTGAATTGGAAATGATAATGAGCATCATTCCAGCCAATTGTTCTAATTAGTAAGAAAAATTGAATTCATGAAGTTTGGGGAATATCTTGGATGCATTTATTTGTTGAGCTCATTTGGCGCATAAAGGAATTTGGAAAGATATAACTCATCATCAATGGCATATTCGAAATCGAAATTCTTATGTAGTTAGTAACAAAGTTTTACGTTGGTTGACAACCTAAAGTAACCCCCATCCTTCACCCAGGCATAAGACCAAGGAAATAATTGAGTTTCAAATTTTAGGGCTTCTGGAATAGGAAATGATATAGGTCATCAATTCCACGAGAATGTTAAGTGCATACGTTTGTGGTGGTAAATTTGGCCTGAAAAATTGAGCATGGTAAAAATGGAAATGGATATAGGTTTCATTCCATGCGATTGTTCTAATTGTATACGAAAAATTGAATCCGTGAAACCCAGGTAAATATATGGCTGGTGTTTATTTCGGCTTAAAAGTGTTGGCCTTCAGGAATCAGTAATGACGTAGGCCGTCATTTCCTCGAGATTACTTTAATTGAAAAGGTACACGTCTTTCGTGAATGTTGGGTGCATACGTTTGGGTTGGCTGTTTGGGTTTGAATTTTTGGTCGGCTACAGTCGATTGGAGATAGTAAGATCAATCTTTGTCATGATTCTAATTAGGTAAAAAAAATTAATACGTGATCCGTAGGTAAATGATGGTGGTTATTATTTAGGATCAAAATTTAGAGCTCTTGGAATTGGAAATGATTTAGTAGGGTGAGGTTGACAAGTGTATGTCGGGTGCGTATGTTTGTAAATAGTCTGAAAATTTTGGCCCTCCAAAAATTGAAAATGACATAGGTCATCATTCCATTGGATAGTTCTAATTGGCTAAGGAAAATTGACTTCATTAAATTTCGTTAAAATGATTTGGAGATGGAAACTTTTGAACTTCGAAAAAATTTGGAGCTTCTGGAATTGAAAATGATATTGGTCATCATTCTCTTGAGATTACTTTAATTGGGGAAGGTGCGTCAGTTTCATGAATGCTGGATGCATATGTATGTGGTGATCATTAGGGTTTGGAGTGGATTCCAGATTCAGGAATGGAGATGATACAAGTCATCAACATTTTATGTTATGATTCTAATTTGGTAAGAAAACAGAATAAATGAAGCTTAGCTACATGTGATGGTGGTCGTTATTAGGTTCAAAAAAGGTAATTATTTCCATGGGATTATTTTGATTAGAAGGTAAATTGGTTTAGCATGTTTGGTGCATATGTTTCTGGTAGTCACTTGAACCCACTAAAATTGAGCCTTGTAAAACAGGAGATGATCTTGCTGGTAAATATCTTGCTGGTGTATTTGGGTTCAAAAAGTTTTGGCCTTCCGGAATGGGTAATGAAAGAGGTCTTCATTTCAACGAGATTACGTTAATTCAGAAAGTAAATTCTTTCGAAAATGTTGGGTGCATATGTTTGGGTTTTCACCGTATGGGTTTGAAATTTTTTTGACCTGCATATGAATGTTCATTGCAGATGATAAGAATAATTCTTGTGATGATTCTAATTGGGTAAGAAAATTTGAATACACGAAATATAGGTAAATGTTGGTGGTAATTATTTTGGATAAAAACACTTGGAGTATTTGAGATTGGAAATAATAAAGTCATCATTTCCATAGGATTATTTTAAATAGTAGGGTGAGGTCGTCAAGTGAATGTCAGTTGCATGTTTGCAAGAAGTCCGAAATTTTGGGCCTTCGGAATTGGAAATGATACATGTCATCATTCCATGGAATTTTTCTAATTGGCTAAGGAAAATCGACTTCATAAAAATTCGGTTAGATGATTTGGAGATTCGGTTATAACAATTCGGTTATAGTGAAATAGGCCATGGTTTGAAATTTTTTGGCCTGCTAGTTAATTGCAAATTACAAGATCAATCCTTGTAATGATTCTAATTGGGTAAGAAAAATTGCATATGTGAAACGTAGGTAAATGTTAGTGGAGAATATTTAGGATCAAAAATCTTTGAGCTTTGGGATTTGAAATGGGTCTGAAAATTTAGAGCTTGGAGATTCCGTAGGGTGAGGTTTCTAAGTGAATGTTGGGTGCATATAGCTGTAATAAGCCTGAAAATTTTGGTTCCTCAAAAATTGGAAATGATATAGGTTAGCATTCCATAGGAATGTTCTGATTGGATAACGAAATCGACTTCATAAAGTTCAATTAAGAATTTGGACATAGTTATTGGATTTTGGAAAATATGGAGCTTCTGAAATTGAAAATGGCAGGTCATCATTTTCATGAGATTACTTTAATTCCGGAAGGTAAATTGATTTCATGAATGCTGGATGTGATCACTAGGGTTCGGAAGATTCCAGTTTCAAGAATGGAGATGATATTGGTCATCATCAGTTTGTATGATGATTCTAATAAAAAATGGAATAGATGAAGCTTAGGTAAATGTGTTTAGTGGTCATTGTTTAGGTTCAATACTTTGGGCTTCTTGAATTGGAAATGAAATAGGTCATCATTTCCATGGGGTTATTTTGATTAGAAGGTAAACGTTAGATGCATTGGTTTATAAGGGTTCTTCAAACTTGGGGCTTCTGAAAATGGAGATAATGTAAGTCTACTCGCCGAATGATTTTAATTCGGTAAGCAGGACACTGAATACATGAAGGTTTGGTAAATATGTTGGTGATGGTTGTTTCGGTTACACAAATTCAGGGAATACAGAATTGTAAATAACAAAAGCCAATTGGATTATTTTGATTTGGCAAGGTATATGGGTTACCTGAATGTCTGGTGCATATGTTTGTGGTGGTCATTGGAAAACCAAAACGTCTAGATTACGACTAATTGAAAGCATGTTCACACAGGTAAGTTTCCAACACCACGGATATACCAGATTGGTGTCTTTAATCGTCCAACAGACACTAGGAGAAAAAGAGCACCACCAGCTATTGATAGTACAGTTCCCCCTGATCACTTGGGCCTAAAGTACAATTCAGAAGACCTTTTGTTTTTTTAAAAATGGCAACCTTGCAAAACTCCTCTTCCCATTTCAGTTAACTCACCTTTTCCATATGCCACATTTTCATCTAATTCTAGTATCCAGAAAACAAGCATATTCATTCTTCATTCACACAAACATATCCAAAAAAAGCATCAAATTTACTCCAGGTTCTCAGAAAACATAATAATAACCCTTCCGTATTGCACCCAAAATAGTTCCTCTGATGCAAGATCTACCAATAAAAGTTCAGGATCCGCAACCACACATGTCAGAACCTTCCCATAAATATATAAAAGAAGAACACAGTCTTCAAAGCTCATTGAACTCCCAAAGGCAAATGAAACCAATAATTCTTCCGTTCTCCATCTCTTCTTCACCTTATCCTCTACTAATAACTTTTAAGACTTTTATCCAGTTGACCTCTTGGCCAACATCATTCCAACTTTCTACTCCAATTCAAACTACCATCCTCTTCTACATTAAAAGAGAACTAAAGAAGGTGACTCCCACTAGTAAAATCCATTACTTCCATTTTAAGCTTTCTCAATATTTCCCTTATTTTTCTCCTGAAAGGCTAAGAAATAAACCCTATAAGCTATAAAAGAATGAAATCTTCTTTTGGGAATGACGTTCTGTCCCAGAAATAAAAAGGTTCAAAATCAGAGTATGAAAACAGCAAGCATTTAAATATACCTTTCCGAAATTTCAGCAATCAAAAGAAGGTTACAATAGCTATATGTTTCCCACATAGATTCGGAAAGAAATGAGTCCCCAAAACATGTTCAACATCCTAAACTTACATAAAATAAACTCTCTTCCATCATTATCCTCTTTTGCGGTTACCTTTATCCTCCAGAAGAACACATCCTCTTGTTGTTCCAACCTACCGTCCTTGCGCATATTCTTTTCAAAGAAATCATACCAGTATCCAGAACAGCATTTACAAGAAAATTACTTAATCCACACTCCCAAATCCCAATGGTGCATCATCTCTACTCCTTCACATTACCAATTAGCAAAGTACAATGTACCACCATTTCTACTCCAAAATCTCCCGAGTATAAAGACCAGGGTTTCAAAAAACGGCAAAAGCGGCGCGGAGCGGCCGTGTTGTAACGGAAACGGTAGAGAGCGCGACCGTTTTTCCCGTTACGCGTCGTGTGAATTTTATTCACACAAAAATGGCCGTTTCGCGTCGGTAACGGGAAAAACGGCCGTTTCGCGTCGAAAAAACGGGAAAAACGGCCGTTTCGTGTTGGAAAAACGGGAAAAACGGAGAAAACGTCCGTGAATGTTTTCTAAAATTCACACATTCGATCCCCGTTTTCCGTTACAGTCCCTCCGATATAGTCCGATCCCGTTACACGTGACCGCAACCAATACGTCAGCCGCTTCCGTTTTTTAAAACCTTGATAAAGACATAAATATAGCTTTTTCTCTTTCAATTACAACTCTAGTAACTTCCCAGATAGCTTTAACAGGAAATTTTCTTTTAAAAGCATGGCCGACGCCTTAACATACACAAAATACACTCTCCCTCTGTTTTTCAGTTATTGCTTATTACATGTTCCTATGTTTGTTAAAACCATTTCCTTCTCTCTATTTCTAAGAAGACAATAACATCTAGGTTCACCCACTCGAAAATTTCAACTGCCAGTGATAGCTAAAATCAACTACTAGGTTCACATAACTCCCAGTTCCAAAATCCACAATTGTCAAAATTTCAACTGCCAGTGATAGCTTAACTTAACTAGGTATACCCTCCTTTCCAATATTCCACAATTTTCTTTCATACTAGCGTCGGGAAAACATTTTCAAGCATATTATTTTTCATAGATACAAAGAAACCCCAACATAACATCATCTCTACCCCAGATTGACAAACTAAGAAAAGAAAAAAACTTTCAGCACCTTCTCATAAATCTTCAAAACAAAAACAAAAACGTCTCTAAAGCTCCTAGAACTCCCTACTGCCCATGAAGCATAACCTCTCTTGCTTCCTCAAAAATTCCTTTCCTTACCTATCCTCTAGTTCTTCTAACTCCTAAAAGAGCTAACTGAAACTAGGTTCACATAATAGCAAGCTTCGGTACCACTACAAGACCAAATTGGTTCATTACTCACCCAACCAACAGTAGTATAAAAAGAATTGACAACATTACACGCGGATACAATAATTACCCTACAAGGGTCCACAAAAGTAAAGGTCATCAAAATGTCTTTAGCCCACATCCTGATCACATTTCGTCATATCTTACTTTCAGCTTTGGCTCTTACACCATATCTGCTACTTAACCTACACCCAATTACCCACAAAACCAGGACCTGACACTGAATGTTATCTAGACTAAAATTTCATATGGAAGAAGCCCACGATTTCATTGTGGAAACTACATATATGTGGGTGAAAGACTCAATAAAAAGTATAAATCAAGAGTTGCAGTTAGTCTTATATTTTTCCTTATCCATCTTTGCATATTTTTCCCGTATTCTGAAAACATAGCATCTAATCATGCCTTAACCTGATCACAACTCCGAAAACAGAACTAATGAACAGAACTAAGCAAAATAGAACACACAAAAAAGTAGAATTCATACTGAAATTGGAAAGCTAACAAAAAATAGTACCTTGATTTCGCTCCAGAATCAATCAACGCACAGAATCGTCTTCTCTTCAGAAAACCCTAGCAGCATCGATTTGGATTCGATTTCAGATCAAGTCATCAGACACCGAAGCCAAGCAGCGCGAATAAATCCAACGCAAACCGATCTTCTCTTCGCCAGTGAAGCCAAGTACCGGAGACTCCTCCGGTGGTGGCCGTTGTGGAAAAGTTATAGATGCTCGTCCACGCCACCGCACTAGGGTTCTCTGAAGAGAAGAACCGAGTCTGAACCTAATGGTATTAGGGTTTCACACCATCAGAACGCGAGAGAAGGAGAGGGAAAAAGCTGGTTTTGGTTCTCGAAGCATAGCAGATGGATATAAATAGAGACGGACACTTTCTCGGCTAGCGTAGGCTTCCCGCACAACCAGATTCACCGACGCGGTTATTTAATTTTCTTTTTCTTTTTTTAGATCACGGTAATTTTACTTTTTTTTTGTAAATACACCGACACGGCAAAAAAATACGTAAAAGACACTTTCACCCGTCAGGTTTGACATAAGAAAACTTCGACCTCATCCAATTTGTGATAGAACGTGTTGTCTTCCTTGTGCTAAATTTAAAACATTTATAGATGTGACTGTGTCATTCCACGTTCGAGGAGAGCATATTGTCTCAAAATTAATGACAGACCAACACTCCCAAACTAGTAGCATCATAATTACTGAGGGTAGATCTTATAATTTTGGCACACTTAAGAGGTGAAAAGTGTCATTTCCTCAATATATAAGCGGTGAAGTGTCTTCGCATCAAACTATAAGCGGTAAATATGTGTTTTACCCCGTCTCGTGCATTAGGAGTAATAGTCAGTTGGTGTTTAGATAGTCTCACCAGACAAAGTTTTGACTCAACTAGATAGGAATAAGTCCTCTTGTAATACTCCCATTTTTGTTGAATATATTTTATTTGTCCAAACAAAACAAATAACTGGTGTTTGGACCATACTTATAAATTCCCTTCCATTTTGGGATATTCACATGGGGTCTACTACCCAAAGACTCCGCTTGTATAAGGTCAAAAATAATATACGACGCGGTAATTTAAAAAAAATACATAAGACACTTCACCCCTCAGGTTTGACATAAAGACACTTTCACCGTATCTAATTTGTGAAAAAACGGATTCCCGCCAGTGTGTTCAGTTTCAAAACATTTACAGCTCTGACTATGTCATTCCACACTCCAAGAGAGCATATTTTTCCAAAACTACTCTCAGACCACTCCCAAACTAGTGGTATCCGTGAGGGTAAATGTTATAATTTTGGCACACTTAAGAGGTTAAAGTGTCATTTCCTCAATTTGAAAGCGATAAAGTGTCTTTGCATCAAACTATAAGGGATAAATCTATGTCTAACCCCGCCTGATGCCGTAGAAGTAAACAATTGGTGTTTGGATAGTCCCTTGTTAGTTGTTAGTATTTCAATTTTTGTGATTGTGTGGCTTATAAGCCAAAATAAAACTAAAAATAAAAAATCATTAGTCCAAATGTGTCTTCCTATTATATAGAAAATAGCTAGCCTACATCTGATGTCGCATTGTGGTACGACTCCATTTTGTGTGTTTAATTATATACACTTTTTAAAAAAAAAATTGTTCATAACTAGACAAATGTATTATAAGCTTGTAAAGACCAAACGAATTAATTGAAATGTAGACAATGCAAATCAACTTGTATTAGTTACTATTTTATCGAAGTAGAATATTATGTAGAGTGATTTGAATTATTTAACACAGTAACTTCACAAATTCAATAGAGGGTGGGCATCCAGTTCAACTCTAGATGATCTGATCCGCATGGCGCATGGTGAAGTGGCCAACCGCTGGCTAGTGATTGGTCCACGTAGATGCGGACTTGGATTTTATTTTGGCCTATCTACAATCGTTTAAAACTTGTGTAAGCATTTACGTGTACTTGTGTAATCAGCTCCCTATTAAATACATGAAAATGGTCAGATAAAATGCTTCATCCGTTTCGCCAGAAAGTATCCATGTGACTTTTTTCACCCGTAATCATGTCACTTTGACCTAGTGAATATCAGTGAAAGTAAAGTCAAGTTAGGTACTGTTTGGCAAAACGGAAGAAGAATGCAGTAAGTAATTACTGTTTTCTGTGAATAAAATAAAGAAAAAAAAAACCTTTATGTGTAATACCCCGTTTTAAATACAAGGGTAAATTGGTAATTGTGCGAGGAATTTAATTTTATTTGCGAGTTACGAAATTGGGTAATCTTTGGTTTCAAATTATAATCGAGACGGTTAATTTATATTCCTAGAAAACAATACCGTTATTGAGAAACTATTTTAAGCAATTTATTATTTTATACTAAGTAATAAATTGTCTAGCGTAGTATGTACCCGACCCGCTAGATTAGTCTACCTATTGGTGCACCCAACACACCCTAAGATTACTAACACATACAAAAAAAAGGGAAGCTGAAGATGATAAAATAATTTTTTTATTCCCCATTTTTGGTAGAAATCTCCCACTCCCCAACGTCCCTCTCTTTCTCCTTCTCTCCTGTTACTTCTCTCCTCAAATACAACATCATCCTCCTTCTTATCTTCTTCACAGACCACCATCACCACCATACGCCACCACCACCTCCATCACCGGCAGCCACACCACCACAGCCACCACTCTCTCCTCTTCCTCCTCCACCTCCGAGCCTCCCTCTGTCTCACCCTCTCTCTCTCTGCCTCTGTTTCTCCAGACGAAAACAGAGCAGCGGGTTGGTGCCACTGCCTTCCCCGACGGCAACCAAGTCGCATCCCCACGACCACACCTCTCTCTCTCTCTCCCTCCCTTCTCCCCCTGTCTCCGGCGAAAAACCAGCAGAAACAAAGCAGCGACTCAAGCCGCTGCCGCCTCCGGCGAAGACCCCGACGGCAAAACCATCGCCACCACCACCTGCATCTCTCCCTAACCCTCTGCTTTAACCCCGTAATCATCCTCCTCTCCCTGTTCTGAGCTGAGACGAAGCAACAGCAGCAGCTAATCGCTGTAGAGACGACCCATAGACCGCCGTCGGCCGCCGGGCGCCATTGACGCCGGCGAGAAACTCACCCGAACCCTCTGGCGATACCCACTCTCTCAAATCAATCCCAAATCACTCCTAGAGTTCCGAGGAACTCACTGGTATCAACAATCGGAGCCAACAACACCTTAATCGTCGGATTCAACCATCACCGCCGGCCACCATCGACGGCGAACCCAATCGGACCCAAATCTTGACTGTTTCTCGTGATTTTTCGCTTGGGTAACTCCTAAATCACCCTCTGATTCATTTGTAATCATCGAAACATGATTTTAATAGCTCTATATCGAATCGGGTTGTTGGATTTATGCTTGTTCATGTTGGGGGTCGTTCTTGTATTTTCAGAAAAAGTTAGGGGTGGCTAGTGTAGCATGTTGAAACTGTTTTTCGTTATTGGGAGGTTATTTCATGTCATTAATGAAAAGTTGGGGATCTAATTAGTATTTACATAAACTGCAAATAAAACATAAAATTTAAAAATACAATTTTGTAGTAGAATTAATTTATAATATTTCTAGTTATTATTTTAATTATATAAAAGATGTTTTTGCTATTTAAAGTTATATATATGTATTATTTAATATCGGATGTTGTTGTTTTATTGAAAAATAAGAAAGATAAAATATATAATTCTTTAATCATATAATTTGGTGTGTTTAAATAAATATTTTAGGTACCTATAAATTAGTGTTTTGAGTAAATTATGTTTTTTGCTTAATATTTACAAATAAAATAAGTTAGAAATTTAAATAGGAAAATTTCCTCTATTTATAAATAGATAAATCTTGAATACTATTTATATTAGAAATTATTTCTCCAAAATTAAGTTATAAATTATGTTAGACTAAACACTTTTTTTATTTGAATAAACATTTTTGTGAGTTTTATTTATGAATTTAATCCTTTAATAGTGTACATTTTATAACAAATCATTAGCAATAATTAAATTAGTTGGAAATAAATTTCGTAGTCACTTGCAAATAAATGTGTTGTAAAATAGATTATTACTTTATTTTCTAAAAATATTAGAAAGTATAAATTTAATATACAATTTCTTACTTAATAATTTTAAGAGTTAGTATTTATATAGATAGTGATTTTTATGAGAAAAATACAATTGTCTACGTCGTCGGTTTATTATATAAATATTATATGCTAATAATTAATGGGGATAATGGGGAGTAATTTCAAATAAGACTTAGAGAAATTTTGCATAGCATACTTGCACACTTTGAATTTGTAATTAATTTAGGAAATTATAAATTGTAGGTGACGAGTTCGTAGACGAGGGCTTCGTTTATCCGTAGAAGCTTTGTTGTGCTAATCGACGAGGTGAGTAAATATGTCTTACCTAATATGCCCGTCCTCCATTCGTGTTTAAATGTTTTTATGATTTTACGTCTCAAAATGTGATTTGTGATATACATGCTCGAGTTGAGATTTCAAATACTTGTTGAAATGATTATTTGGAAACTATCACGTGAAATTAATAACATGTAATAATGTAAAGTGGAAACATTTGTGCGGCGGAACCTTATATGCATTGTGGTTATGATTATTGGGATGGCACGGCCACCCGGCTTATTATGATATTTTTGCTCGGTTGCGATTTGCCCCGGGCTGCTCTCTGTACTCACCTCTCTGGCCGCTAGAGTCTTAGAGGGGTGCCGGCACTTAAGGTCTTGGATGCATGCGAGATGTTGGTTCTATATTTTGAATTGGTTCGTTCCCCGCTACAACTAAAATAATAAATGTGGATTTTTCATATGAGAAACAAAAGCAACTGTTGCTTTGAAATGGTGGAATGATTTGAGAACGACTAAGTAAAGAGTTGGAATATTCATATCTACGCTTTCGCAACACAAGATGATTTACTTCCATATTATTCCTCTTTATTTAAAGTGAAAACGTGCCTCTTTCCTGTTTACACGTTTGGGTGTTTACTTACTCATCATTTTGTGCTGACTTTGGAAAAACTGCGGTCTTGTTTCTTTCCCCCGCAGGTCTAGGTGAAGGAAGCTCGGATTAAGGGAAACCCGGACTCACCTAGTTATGTTAGTAATAAATAAATAATTCGCCTAGACGATGCTCATCTTGTTTAATAGTATGTCATGTTTTATGTTGAGACAATCACGTTTATGTAATATATTAAGTATGGATGTTTTGTTTCACGATTTCCGCCGATTCATTCATTTGAATGGCGCCCTCCCGAGCTCTCCGGTCCGGAACGGAAGGCTCGGAATCAGGGGGTGTCACAGGTGATATCATAGCAGGCAATCCAAAAAGGAATTAAAACATGTAGGGTAATTTAAAATGAATTTAGGGTAAGAAATTTAAAATTTGACAAGCCGCTTGGGGGTTAAGGGTAGTATGATTTTTACTGAGTCCCACCCACCCACGTCCTTTTCCTCTTCGGAATGACGTTTTGAGCCTTATGATATCTGAGTTTATCGGTTTGAAATATGAGATATATGTGTTTATACATGCTTACATGATTGTATGGAGAAGAGTATTATGCCCTGACTATTATGTGCGATACTTGTCCTATTTGAATAGGATATACATGTGTTTCATGAGATAATTCATTTTAATCGTTTATTCCTCGTACAATAGGCAATAATACAATAGGTGATAGTGTAGGAATATGACTGATAGACCACTACGATACTACACCTGGAGAGTCAACCGAGAACAAATGGCAACTGAAGGAAACAACCAACCACCAATGGAACTGCTAGTTGTCCAGATGGCACAGATGACCCAACTCATGGACCGAGTAGTGGGTAATGAGGAGCGAGGAAGGCAAAGCTATGCTAAGCAGATAGCTGATTTGAACCCTCGCCAATTCACTAGCAAGGAAGATCCTGTTGAACTGGAGAACTGGATAAGGCATTTCGAGAAGCTACTTAACATTGTGCATTGCCCTGACGATGAGAAGATCAACTGCGCCATCATCCATTTGGCAGAAGACGCAGATGATTGGTGGACAACCAGTCGAGAAGCCTTGCTAGCTCGACCCAATTTCACTTGGGAAGCCTTTAAGACTGCTTTAAGAACGCGGTTCTATCCAGCTCATGTTAAGAGAGGAAAGTGCAATGAGTTCAAAACTTGACACAAGGGAACGGCTCAGTGACAAACTACTTCAAAAAGTTCGTGGAGCTACTATGGTTTGCAGGCCACACGGTACCTGGTGAGGATGACAAGATCAACAAGTTCATTTCGGGAATACACTTCCAGCTGCAGAAGATCATGCGTAGTAGGACTTACGACACTTTGCACGAGGCATATGATCGAGCGGCTGGCATGTGGCAAGTTCAGGAGGTACAAGATGAGTTTCGTGGGAAGCGCAAGGCACTTGAGGCAGGAGGAAGTAGCAGCAACAAGAAATTGAAGCCAAACAATGGAGGAAACAACCAGAACAAGCAGAATCAGGTAGCGCAGCCAGTTCGCCGCTACAACTGCAACCGTTGTCAGCAGAACCACCCTGGAAGAGACTGCATGGGGAACCTAGTCGTGTGCCACAACTGTGGTAGAAAGGGGCATCGTGCTTATGAGTGTAGAGCTCGACCAGCAGGGAACCAACAAGTGTACCGTGGAGGAAATTATCAGGGGCAACCGCAGAACCACTATCTGGGAAACCACCCACAGTATGTGAACCTGCAACCTGTGATCCTACAACTCGAATATGGGAACAGGAACCCTGTAAACCGCAACAACCAGGGAGGAGGCTATGGAAGACAGCCTAACTACAACCAGGGGAATGCAGGACAACATGGAGCTCAGAACCGCAACAACAATGCTGGTCATGGAGGAAACAACAACAATGCAGCTGGTGCTGGAGGAGTTGGAGCACATAATGAAAATGTGGGAAGGATTGCTGTCATGACTAAGGCAGAGGCTGATGCTGCTTATGGAGTTGTCACAGGTACTTTCCTTATCCACGAGCAACCAGCTTTTATATTATTTGATTCTGGTGCATCATACTCATTCATATCATCATCATTTGCTGAGAAGTTGAGTTTGGATAAGTGTACTAAGAAATCTATCCCAGTAGCAACTCCCACTGGACAAATAACACTATGTGACACCGTATTCGAAGGGGTAGGAGTGAAAATCCTAGCATGCACCTTTCCTGCAGACTTGATTAAGTTTGATCTTAGAGGTCTAGATGTCATCCTATGGATGGATTGGCTTAGTAAATATCGAGATGTCATTGATTGTCATGATCAGAATGTTCGGCTAAGGGGACCCAACGGTGAGAGAATCTTGTTGGGTTTTGACGTAGGTAACGCAGCGGAATAACAAAAATTAATCCTACTCAAAGCCCACCAAGGATCACAGGAAGAGACATCATAACATGATCAAGGACATAGAAGATGTGTACCTTTTCGATTTGTGAGATCACACGAAGAATGATGTCCTCGTCTCTACGGTTGATCCACGTCTAGAGGTGAGATCTAGATTCTTCCTTCAATCAAGTGCTAGCTTGAACCTTGGAGGAAGAGGGATGAAGATCAAAGCAACAAATCACCAAAGGCACAAGAGAGGGGGGCGGCCCTCTCTTGCCGTCGGGTAGGGGCGGACGGGTGGCTAGGGTTTCGGCCCTAGCACCTTGTCTTGCTCTCTCTTTTGCTCTCTCCCACTTTTATGTTATGACTAATAACTCATCTGTGGGAAGGAAGCTAGAGCCTCCTTTATATACTCCAACAACTCCTTGTTGTTTCCATAAAAGAGTTTTCTTGTTCTAGTAGGACTAGAACTATTCCCTTCCTTGCAAATTAGTCCTACTAAGTTTGCAAGGTGTTGCACAATGATCCTTTTATTAATTAATCCATATTAATTAATCCCAAATCTAGCTCTACTCTATTTGACGTGTGACCCCATAGGCTTCTATATAGTTGGTAGTAACTATTACTAACATGGAGCGGTGTCTAGCAACACATCCATGCCACCCAACCAATAGAAATAGTCAGTGATCCCGACAAACCTTCGTGCCCAATATGTCATATTGCATTATCCCTTTGTCTCCATATCCGGATTGGACACGAGACATAAATAGTCACACTCGTATATCCAATCCATAGTTCCTCGATCCTGGGAATATGCTTATACTTGCAGATAACATTAATATCTCTATATTAATTTATCTGAGTCTGGCCAGACATTCAATAAGCCTCATCCCTCGAGTGGCCGTGGATATTTACCCCCATTATGTGGGAGGGACAAATCCTATCTACATCACTACGATCTCTAAGCTTGCTTCCTATCACGCCCGATAGCCACCTTTATGATTACCCAGTTACGGTGTAACGTTTGATAACATCAAAGCGCAATATTTCACAACTAGAGTATCTAGTGACTTCAAGTCTAAGGATTGCAATAATATTAGCACTACGAAAAGCGATTGTGACTTCACATAATCTAATGTATCCTTTTCGTCGTGGGTCAATCCAGTATGCCATTACTCCTAATGCATACCCATGTGTTGGATCGTGATATCTCCATATCAATCCAACCCCATACTAGTCTATAGATGATTGTCCCATTAATCATTATAATTGACTAGGGACATTTAAGAATATAACACCTTATATTCTAAGGACTTCATTCATGTTAGCATATCTCCATATCGATAACATAATGAATCGTAAATCCATATATTCGTCACAATTAATTGATTGCCTCTAGGGCACAATTCCAACAGTCTCCCACTTGCACTAGAGTCAAACTCCTGCATCATATGCCTATTGATCTAGCGCGGTCCTCCACGCTTACACTGCGTAGGGGCGAGACATATGCTGGCACCTTGCAAATATTCACATCTCCTTTATCAACAATTTGATTGAGATTGAATATTCTGAATAAATGCATCTTATGCATTAATTTACTCAGTCCTCTATGTTAGAATCAGTGACTGAATCTTGCCTGGAACCTTTCCAGCTCACAGTCACTCCCTCTAGCACAAAACATAAAACTCGACTATAATCTGAAATCTTCTTTGTCAGACGGAAATTCTCATCACTGTAACCCCTTACAGTAAACCTTTCCTATCCTCCATTAATCAAGAGCTCATCCTTTATTCCTTCTCAAGTACTTAAGGATAATCTTGATAATTATCAAGTGACACCTCACTTGGATTTGATTGGTATCTTTGTGTCATGCTTTATGACACGTCTGGCCTAGTACATCTCATGGCGTATCTCGTGAATCTAATTCATACGGTCCATTCCCAATCTAATTGGTAAGACAATTAGCCTTCCAAAGACTAATTCCATGTGACATGGATAAGAATCAAATATTCTTTTCACGTTGAACCATTTCAACACCTTGTCAATATATGTACCATGACTTAGGCTGAACAATTACTTTAATCTATCTCCATAGATTTTATAGATTGTCTCGCCTATGTTAATTATTGGAAATCAATTTCTCTAGCCAATCTTTAACAGATTGCAGAGTAGAGACATTGTTCCCAATGATTAGTATGTCTCTACATACAAGACCAGAAATTTAACTATGCTCCCACTAACCTTCTTGTAGACACAAGTATCATCTTCAATTTTGATGGAACCAAACCCCTTTGATTGCATCATTAATTTGAAGAGTCCAACTCCTAGAAGCTTGATTCAATCTATAAACAGATTGCTACAAGCAAGATGCGAATGGATTTAAGCATCACAACTGGGGAAAGATTTCGTCATAGTCTATACTATGAATTCTCATGAAACCCTTTCAAACCAGTTGTCCCTTAAAAGTAATCATATTACCATCCATGTTGGTTTCCTCATAACCTACTTGCACCCTATGGGTCCTACCCATTCAGGTGGTTCCACCAAAGTCCATACTTTGTTGGTATACATGGATTCCATATCGTATCTCATGGTTCCAAGCCATTTCTGAGAGTATGGCCACACGTGGCCATCTCATAGGTTGTAGGCTCATCTCGATGAGCAATATATCACGGGTTATGAGAAATTCTTATTTCTCCAGTCCCTTGACATATCCTACATGTCCTACGAGGTTCTTGTGTTATCTGAGTAGGTTGCTCCACAACACCTTGTGATCCTGCTCATGTTCCATCAAACGGATTAATGTTCTATTGTGGTTCTTGAACTTTTCAAGTTCTACTGTCCTCCCACTGTTTCTTTTAGAGACAATCTCTACCTAGAAACACTGTGGTTCGAGAAACAAACGGTTTGTTCTCGATTAGGTTGTAGAAATAATATCCTTTTCAGGATATCCCACAAAACATTTATCCGACTTGGGTCCAAGTTTATTTGTAAACTCTTTTACATAAACATCATAACCCCAAATATTTATGAATGACATACTAGGACACTTCCTAGTCCATATCTCATATGGTGTTTTTCATAATCCGTTTTTTTTTATGGAATAAGGTTAAGGGCGAAATTTGCTGTAATTAGAACATAGCCCCTAAAAGTAAACTGGAAGTTCTGTTTGACTCATCATGGTCCGAACCGTGTCCTACAAGGTTCGAACTCTCCTTTTAGACACGCCAAACCCATGTGGTGTGCTAGGTGGAGCGAGTTTTGGATCATATCCAATACTCCCATAGATTCTTGTCAAACTTTTGGCTCAAGTACTTTCTTCTATGATCCAATCGTAGAGTCTAAACACTTTTGCCAAGTTGGTTCTCTACTTCATTCCTGAATACTTTGAACAATTCAAAGGATTCTGATTTGTTTCTTCATAAGATACACAAATCCATATTTCTCTGATCCTATCAGTAAATATGATGAAGTACTAAAACCATCTTTAGTATTTGTGCTTAGCAGCCTTCATACATCAATATGTATGATTCCCAAAAGATCATATCCTTGCCTAATAAGTCTTACATGTCTCATATGATTCAATAATCAAATGAGTCCCAGAAATCCATCCTAATGGAATTCTAGATATGTATCTCTTATTTATGGGGCCTAAACGATAATGCTAAAGATTAGTGAAGTTCATATCATTATATGCAAACCTCTAGGTATTAATGTTATAGATGAAATTATCATGATCATGGATATAGAATCCACTTAGACAAAATTGCATTACAATAATGCATACCATAATAAATGGAACAACATTTGTCCTTTTATTATGATAAGGAGCTTTCTTGTCCAAACAAGAAACTATGATAATGGTCCTACTCATAGCAGGGACATTATCCCTTTTGTCTAATTCATGAATAATTTCTGAAAGGTAGAAATAATTTCCTACGACTTTTCAGCAACCCTTTGCTTCATAGCCCCACATGTAGGATTATTTCTTCCTTATCCAATTGTCTTTGTCTCTTGAGATCCTACACATTTCTATAAATGTGAGATCCTCATCTAGTATCATATACTCTTGATGATGAGATAGACACATTGAATTTTATAATAAAATACCCAAGTCGGAATTCATAATTCCTTTATTATTTACTTCCATGTACTTTGGGTAGTCTCTCTTCCTCTACACCACCTATGGGACTTCGAGGCAACTTGGTTTTAGCAACAGGCTTGCTTTATACTCATGGGTTCGGCGCAAACCATTTGCCCTTACCCATGCTGTTAACTATTAACAGTTTTTGCCCATGCCCATTATGAGTGTTTTGTTTAGTGATTTTTCAATCATATTGAGTAAATCAACTTTAAAACAAAACTGTAATTGCATCCAATGCAATTCTTGGTCCACTTGGGAGAATAACTATATATTCTTTATCTATCTTATAGATAACTCCCAATATCTAAGCTTTCAATCCTATTGAGTTAGTTTAGTTTGCGCTTCACCTCTTGCTTCAGCAGCCACGCATTACTGACTTGTGTCGTCGCGTCATATCTCGATGAACTAAGTCGCCTTGCTTTGGCAAACCCGAACTTATTCCATCTTGACCATGACGAGTGCTAAGCAAGAGATTGCAAAGTGGAGCAACACCTCAAGCCTTTCATGACAAGCTCGTATGATCATATCACATGCCTCCATATTTCTCATCTTGCTTCCAAAGCTCAGAGTCCATGGGAGCTTGACATGAGACAAGTTACATCCAAAGAACCATTCTTTGATGTTCCTTCCATAAGGCTTTAGCGCGTTTTGGTAGTTGGTGGGAAGAGAAATTTATGCTCTACAATGTACAACATATTTCCTTTACTTGAGAACAATTCTCGATTTTATACCAATCTAGAAAATAGATTCCAGACATCTTGTCCATCTCATGGACATAAAGTCGCGTTTGTTTGTTTAATGCGATGGGCATTCAACACTTATAGGATTATGCAAAGCATTGTGACGTATAACTATATTCAACAAGGATTTAAATTATTAAATATAGCTCCCACTATTTTTCTCGGATTAATAGCCCTCACCATTAATGCGGAAAATATTTTATTTTCTAGTGGGTCCAAGATCCCTTTTTCACTTCTTCTTGAGCTTGCTTTGGCAAGTCACCCAAGAATTGGTTATTTAGGTAGGAACCATTCCAATTGCATCCCATGCAACTCTTGGTCCAATTAGGTGAATAAATTTCTTTTATTCTTTATCCAATTGGATAACTCCTAATTGTCATGCCTCTAAGCTCATCAATCCAATTGACTCTTGCCTAGTTGCGTCCAACCTCTTGCTTTCAACATACACGCATTACTAGCTTGCGTCGTCCGCAACACATCATGAAAAATTAAAATCGTCTTGCTTTGGCAAGCCCGAATTTTAATAGGCCATGATCATGAAGGGTGTTTTGGCAAGAGAAGGCAAAACGCAATATTTAATTGAGGGATTTCTTTTAAGTTGTTTGGTTGATCTTATCAACATGGTCTACTTATTTGGATTGGGCCATCCAAAATAAAAGACCAACCTTGTTTATTATTATCTTGTTAACGTTTTGCTAGTATCGCCATACACACAAAAATAAATAACAAGACATAAATAATAAACATCCACAAAAGAAAATAACGTGGCATGGATATGGCCCCTAGACTAAGATATTACCAAGCCAATGATAATATCTATATGCCCTAAAGTGACAAGCTCATCTCCATGTGCTCCACCATAGCTGCGCGCCTAGGGATGTCTTTTGGCTCCTTTGGTTCTCCGGTCTTCTTCTCCATGTTCTTGGCTATCAACTAAATATTTCTAATTCTAGCCTAACATCTAGAATAAATAAATAACAAAAGCCTCACATGTCGAGGAGAAAAAGAACGACTCGCAGGCCGTAAAACTTAATTAATTATTACATTAATTTGATCAGCTCGCAGGCCGTAAACCAAACCACAAAACAATAAACATCCACAATCCTAGGCCATATCCATCCACCATGCAATAAAGCACATAATACAGTTAAAACCAATTTTTAACGCGCTTGTTTAATTTTAATGAAATTGGGTAACTAGGGTTTCACAACGGTCCAAAGGATTTACCAAAGAATGGCCGAAATCAACCAAGGAACCGCCACACTAGGCCCGGGCCGGCCGGCCCCTAGCCCACACGGCTAGGCCGTGTGCTAGGGTGCGCCGGCCCCTCTTGTGCCGTGTGTTACTTGGGCGGCAAGGAGAGAGAGGGGCGGTCCCTACATGGGCCACACCTTCTCATGGAATTGTTTCCATAAACAATTCATGGAATTATTTCCAAAAACAATGTATGGAATTGTTTCCATGAACAATTCCTTCCTTGTTGGGTTGTTTCCAAAACACCCTTATGGTATTGTTTCCAAAATAATTCTTTCCTTGGTTCCCAAATTTAATTAATTCCATACTTGGAAAACCCCTTTTCCAAGCATGTGCCCATGAACCCTAATTTTTCAAGAACCCAATTATTCACATCCTATGTGATTAAACTCACCAATTCTAACATCCAATGTTAAATTGGGTCTTGTTTGATTGAATCAAATTCAATATTGCATCTACTATGCCAATTTTTCAGTTTTCGCGTAATAAACAATAATACGGTGTATGAACTGAAATCGTAAACACATAATATCATGTTATGCTCTACGACCTGTGGCTCTGATACCACTGTTGGGTTTTGACGTAGGTAACGCAGCGGAATAACAAAAATTAATCCTACTCAAAGCCCACCAAGGATCACAGGAAGAGACATCATAACATGATCAAGGACATAGAAGATGTGTACCTTTTCGATTTGTGAGATCACACGAAGAATGATGTCCTCGTCTCTACGGTTGATCCACGTCTAGAGGTGAGATCTAGATTCTTCCTTCAATCAAGTGCTAGCTTGAACCTTGGAGGAAGAGGGATGAAGATCAAAACAACAAATCACCAAAGGCACAAGAGAGGGGGGCGGCCCTCTCTTGCCGTCGGGTAGGGGCGGACGGGTGGCTAGGGTTTCGGCCCTAGCACCTTGTCTTGCTCTCTCTTTTGCTCTCTCCCACTTTTATGTTATGACTAATAACTCATCTGTGGGAAGGAAGCTAGAGCCTCCTTTATATACTCCAACAACTCCTTGTTGTTTCCATAAAAGAGTTTTCTTGTTCTAGTAGGACTAGAACTATTCCCTTCCTTGCAAATTAGTCCTACTAAGTTTGCAAGGTGTTGCACAATGATCCTTTTATTAATTAATCCATATTAATTAATCCCAAATCTAGCTCTACTCTATTTGACGTGTGACCCCATAGGCTTCTATATAGTTGGTAGTAACTATTACTAACATGGAGCGGTGTCTAGCAACACATCCATGCCACCCAACCAATAGAAATAGTCAGTGATCCCGACAAACCTTCGTGCCCAATATGTCATATTGCATTATCCCTTTGTCTCCATATCCGGATTGGACACGAGACATAAATAGTCACACTCGTATATCCAATCCATAGTTCCTCGATCCTGGGAATATGCTTATACTTGCAGATAACATTAATATCTCTATATTAATTTATCTGAGTCTGGCCAGACATTCAATAAGCCTCATCCCTCGAGTGGCTGTGGATATTTACCCCCATTATGTGGGAGGGACAAATCCTATCTACATCACTACGATCTCTAAGCTTGCTTCCTATCACGCCCGATAGCCACCTTTATGATTACCCAGTTACGGTGTAACGTTTGATAACATCAAAGCGCAATATTTCACAACTAGAGTATCTAGTGACTTCAAGTCTAAGGATTGCAATAATATTAGCACTACGAAAAGCGATTGTGACTTCACATAATCTAATGTATCCTTTTCGTCGTGGGTCAATCCAATATGCCATTACTCCTAATGCATACCCATGTGTTGGATCGTGATATCTCCATATCAATCCAACCCCATACTAGTCTATAGATGATTGTCCCATTAATCATTATAATTGACTAGGGACATTTAAGAATATAACACCTTATATTCTAAGGACTTCATTCATGTTAGCATATCTCCATATCGATAACATAATGAATCGTAAATCCATATATTCGTCACAATTAATTGATTGCCTCTAGGGCACAATTCCAACAAATCTCTTACCGTGGAATCAAGAAGGAGCCTTGTATCAGACTAGTTTCAGCACTGACCATAGTCAACCAAGTGAGGAAAGGGAACTCTGCATATTTATGCTACATCCAAGACGTTTCCAAGAAGGAGAATGTTCTAGAGGAGATACGAGTTGTAAAGGAGTTTCCTGACGTATTTCCAAACGAGATTCCAGGAATGCCACCAAGAAGAGAGTTGGAATTTACTCTGGACTTAGCTCCAGGAACCGCACCTATCTCAAAAGCGTCGTACCGGATGGCACCAGCAGAACTGAAGGAGCTAAAGGAGCAATTACAAGAACTCCTGGATAAGGGGTACATACGACCAAGTGTGTCACCCTGGGGAGCACCAGTGCTTTTCGTGAAGAAGAAAGATGAAAGCTTAAGGCTATGCATTGACTACTGTGACTTGAACAGTGCAACCATCAAGAATAAGTACCCTCTACCCCGGATTGACGATCTTTTCGATCAATTACAAGGGGCTAGTGTCTTCTCCAAGATTGATTTGAGATCAGGGTACCATCAACTTCGGGTAGCCGAGCAGGATATCCCGAAAACAGCTTTTAGAACGAGATATGGTCACTATGAGTTCACTGTGATGCCTTTTGGTTTGACCAATGCACGTGCAGTATTCATGGATTTGATGAACCGAGTAATGAGGCCATTTCTAGATCGATTTGTCGTCGTCTTTATTGATGACATCCTTGTGTACTCGAAGAGCGAGGAAGACCACGAGGAACATCTCAGAGAAGTGTGCAGACTCTGAGACAAGAACGACTGTATGCTAAGCTGTCCAAATGTGAGTTTTGGCTGGATCGTGTTCCATTTCTGGGTCACATCATCTCGAAGGAAGGAATATCGGTGGACCCAGGAAAGATTTCAGCAGTCAAAGATTGGCCAACACCAAAGAATGTTTCCGAGATAAGGAGCTTCCTTGGCTTCGCAGGTTACTATAGGCGTTTTGTGAAGGACTTTTCCAAGATTTCCAGGCCGCTGACAGCACTAACAAAGAAGGCAGTAAAATATCAGTGGAACGAAGACTGTGAAGAAGCATTTCAGACACTGAAGGAAAAGCTAACTACAGCGCCAATATTGGCCCTACCTAATGACTCAGGCGAGTTCGAGGTATACAGCGATGCATCAAAGAAGGGGCTACGATGCGTACTCATGCAAGACAGAAGGGTGATTGCATATGCATCAAGACAGCTAAAACCCCACGAGGAGAACTATGCTACTCACGACTTGGAGTTGGCAGCAATTGTTTTCGTGCTGAAGATATGGAGACATCATCTGTACGGAGCAGTTTGCAAGCTTTACACAGATCACCGCAGCCTAAAGTACATCTTCACACAAAAGGAGTTGAACAACAGACAACAGAGATGGTTGGAAATCATCAAAGACTATGACTTACGTATCCAGTACCACGAAGGGAAGGCAAACGTAGTTGCTGACGCATTGAGTCGAAAGGCGAGCCATGCACTGAATGCAATGGTAATTTTACCAGAATGGCTATGCCACGAATTCTGGAAGCTTGATATCGAAGTCGTGGATCAGGGAGGAGTACAGAACTTACTTGGCAGTATGACAGCAGTACCAGATTTCTTTGAGGAAATAAGGAGTAACCAAGAAGGAGATGTCAAACTGGAGATAATTAAGAAAAAGATTGCAGCAGGACAAGCCAAAGACTTTCAAATTCACGAAGATGGGAGCATACGCTACAAAGGAAGATGGTGTGTACCACAGAAGTGTGCAGAAACCAAAGAAAAATTGATGCGTGAAGCGCACAACACGCCATACTCAGTACACCCACGAGGCGACAAACTCT
Source organism: Linanthus parryae (assembly GCA_023055425.1). Lineage (NCBI taxonomy): Eukaryota > Viridiplantae > Streptophyta > Magnoliopsida > Ericales > Polemoniaceae > Linanthus > Linanthus parryae. Next base: position 146,146,393 of record JALGPY010000004.1, read on the forward strand.
ACAAAAATTTGAAGAAGACATTTTGGTGGCCAAACATGAAGAAGGAAGTAGCAGAATTCGTAGCTCGATGTTTAACGTGCCAGAAAGTGAAGTTTGAACACAAGAGGATGGGAGGCCTAGTTCAGCCTTTAGACGTACCAGTTTGGAAGTGGGATTCCATCTCCATGGATTTTGTGACGGCACTGCCAACGTCAAAGAACGGACTTAATCAGATTTGGGTAGTAGTAGACCGATTGACCAAGACAGCAAGGTTCATTCCAATGAAGGATACGTGGAACATGGAGCAGAGAGCAGACGCGTATGTCAAGAACATAGTGAGATATCATCGAGTTCCAAGCTCGATAATTTCTGATAGAGACCCTAACTTTCTCTCTCATTTCAAGAAGGCGCTTCAGAAGGCAATGGGGACCCAGTTACGATTCAGTACGGCATTCCACCCAGCCACGGATGGACAGACAGAAAGGACGATTCAGAAATTGGAAGACATGTTAAGGGCTTGTGTCATGGATTTCAAGGTTCATGGGTTGACAAGATACCACAGATAGAGTTCTCATACAACAACAGCTACCACGCCAGCATCGGCATGGCACCACACGAGGCTATGTTGGAGTGACATCAGCGAGACAGTGGTTATAGGCCCACAAATGATCGAAGAAGTGACCGACCAAGTGAGACTTATCCAACAGAGAATGAGGGCAGCACAAGACAGACAGAAGTCCTATGCCGATCAGAAAAGGAGACCATTAGAATTCCAAGTGGGTGAAAAAGCGTTTCTAAAAGTTTCACCTACGAAGGGAGTGACAAAATTCAATCAGAAAGGGTAAGTGATCCCAAAGTTTATCGGCCCATATGACATTCTGGAGAAAATTGGAGAAGTTGCTTATCGACTAGACTTACCTTTGAATTTGGGACGTGTACACAACGTCTTTCACGTTTCACACCTGAAGAAGTACGTACCAGACCCATCTCATGTGCTAGATCCGGAACCAATTGAGTTAGACCCATCTTTGACATACGAGTAGCACCCTGTCAAGATCCTAGATACTAAGACAAGAGACACGCGTACCAAGAGCGTTAAGCTAGTGAAAGTTTTATGGACGAACAACCATACGGAAGAGGCTACTTGGGAAGCAGAAGATGACATGAGAAAGAAGTACCCTCATCTGTTTAATGAGGTAAATTGAGTTCCGGGGACATCACTCTCCTAAGGGGGAGAGGATGTAACCTTTCGCTTTAGTATTTAGTACCCTTACGATCCTAAATAAATCTTGACTTTTCCTGTTATCTCTGATTAGTTTCATAATATATTTTATGCATCATCATATAGTTATACCCTTGCATCATATAGAAACTAATTGATCTTTGAGTAGCTTTAGCTTCGAGGACGAAGCTCTCTTTAAGGGGGGAAGGATGTAATACCCCGTTTTAAATACAAGGGTAAATTGGTAATTGTGCGAGGAATTTAATTTATTTGCGAGTTACGAAATTGGGTAATCTTTGGTTTCAAATTATAGTCGAGACGGTTAATTTATATTCCTAGAAAACAATACCGTTATTGAGAAATTATTTTAAGCAATTTATTATTTTATACTAAGTAATAAATTGTCTAGCGTAGTGTGTACCCGACCCGCTAGATTAGTCTACCTAGTGGTGCACCCAACACACCCTAACATTACTAAAACATACAAAAAAAAGGAAGCTGAAGATGATAAAATAATTTTTTTATTCCCCATTTTTGGTAGAAATCTCCCACTCCCCAACGTCCCTCTCTCTCTCCTTCTCTCCTGTTACTTTTCTCCTCAAATACAACATCAGCCTCCTTCTTCTCTTCTTCACAGACCACCATCACCACCATACGCCACCACCACCTCCATCACCGACAGCCACACCACCACAGCCACCACTCTCTCCTCTTCCTCCTCCACCTCCGGGCCTCCCTATGTCTCACCCTCTCTCTCTCTTCCTCTGTTTCTCCCGACGAAAACAGAGCAGCGGCTTGGTGCCGCTGCCTTCCCCGACGGCAACCAAGTCACCACCACGACCACACCTCTCTCTCTCCCTCTCTTCTCCCCAAGTCTCCGGCGAAAAACCTGCAGAAACAGAGCAGCGGCTCAAGCCTCTGCCGCCTCCGGCGAAGACCCCGACGGCAAAACCATCGCCACCACCACCTGCATCTCTCCCCAACCCTCTGCTTTAACCCCGTAATCATCCTCCCCTCCCTGTTTTGAGCTGAGACGAAGCAACAACAGCAGCTAATCGCTGCAGAGACGACCCAGAGACCGCCGCCGGCCGCCGGGCGCCATTGACGCCGGCGAGAAACTTGCCTGAACCCTCTGGCGATACCCACTCCTTCATATCAATCCCAAATCCCTCCTAGAGGTTCGAGGAACTCACTGATATCAACAATCGGAGCCAACAACACCTTAATCGTCGGATTCAACCATCACCGCCGGCCACCATCGACGGCGAACCCAATCGGACCCAAATCTTGACCGTTTCTCCCGATTTTCGCTTGGGTAACTCCTCAATCACCCTCTTATTCATTTGTGATCATCGAAACATGATTTTAATAGCTCTATATCGAATCGGGTTGTTGGATTTATGCTTGTTCATGTTGGGGGTCGTTCTTGTATTTTCAGAAAAGTTAGGGGTGGCTAGTGTAGCATGTTGAAACTGTTTTGGTTATTGGAAGGTTATTTCATGTCATTAATGAAAGTTGGGGATCTAATTAGTATTTACATAAACTGCAAATAAAACATAAAATTTAAAAATACAATTTTGTAGTAGAATTAATTTATAATATTTCTAGTTATTGTTTTAATTATATAAAAGATGTTTTTGCTATTTAAATTTATATATATGTATTATTTAATATTGGATATTGTTGTTTTATTGAAAAATAAGAAAGATAAAATATATAGTTCTTTAATCATATAATTTGGTGTGTTTAAATAAATATTTTAGGTACTTATAAATTTGTGTTTTGCGTAAAATATGTTATTTGCTTAATATTGCCAAATAAAATGAGTTAGAAATTTTAATAGGAAAATAATTCCTCTATTTATAAATAGATAAAACTTGAATATTATTTATATTAGAAATTATTTCTCCAAAATTAAGTTATAAATTATGTGAGACTAAACACTTGTTTTATTTGAATAACATTTTTGTGAGTTTTATTTATGAATTTAATCCTTTAATAGTATATACATTTTATAACAAATAATTAGCAATAATTAAATTGGTTGGAAATAAATTTTGTAGTCACTTACAAATAAATGTGTTGTAAAATAGATTATTACTTTTTTTCTAAAAATATTAGAGTGTATAAATTTAATATACAATTTCTTACTTAATAATTTTAAGAGTTAGTATTTATATAAATAGTGATTTTTATGAGAAAAATACAATTGTCTACGTCGTTGGTTTATTATATAAATATTATATGCTAATAATTAATGGGGATAATGGGGAGTAATTTAAAATAAGACTTAGAGAAATTTTGCATAGCATACTTGCACACTTTGGATTTGTAATTAATTTAGGAAATTATAAATTGTAGGTGACGAGTTCGTAGACGAGGGCTTCGTTTATCCGTAGAAACTTTGTTGTGCTAATTGTCGAGGTGAGTAAATATGCCTTACCTTATATGCCCGTCCTCCATTCGTGTCTAAATGTTTTTATGATTTTACGTCTCAAAATGTGATTTGTGATATACGTGCTCGAGTTGAGATTTCAAGTACTTGTTGAAATGATTATTTGGAAACTATCACGTGAAATTAATAACATGTAATAACGTAAAGTGGAAACAGTTGCGGCGGAACATTTTATATACATTGTGGTTATGATTATTGGGATGGCACGGCCACACGGCTTATTATGATTTTTTTGCTCGGTTGCGATTTGCCCCGGGCTGCTCCCTGTACTCACCTCTCTGGCCGCTAGAGTCTTAGAGGGGTGCCGGCACTTAAGGTCTTGGATGCATGCGGGATGGTTGGTTTTATATTTTGAATTGGTTCGTTCCCCGCTACAACTAAAATAATAAATGTGGATTTTTCATATGAGAAACAAAAGCAACTGTTGCTTTGAAATGGTGGAATGATTTGAGAACGACTAAATAAAGAGTTGGAATATTCATATCTACGCTTTCTCAATACAAGATGATTTACTTCCATATTATTCCTCTTTATTTAAAGTGAAAACGTGCCTCTTTCCTGTTTACACGTTTGGGTGTTTACTTACTCAGCATTTTGTGCTGACTTTGGAAAAAATGTGGTCTTGTTTCTTTCCCCCGCAGGTATAGGTGAAGGAAGCTCGGATTAAGGGAAACGCGGACTCACCTAGTTATGTTAGTAATAAATAAATAATTCGCCTAGACGATGCTCATCTTGTTTAATAGTATGTCATGTTTTATGTTGAGAAAATCACGTTTATGTAATATATTAAGTATGGATGTTTTGTTTCACAATTTCTGCCGATTCATTCATTTGAATGGCGCCCTCCCGAGCTCTCCCGTCCGGAACGGAACGCTCGGAATCAGGGGGTGTCACATTATGGCTCAAGTTCGACACATCTCATGTGAATAGTGGTAAAAGTCAAAGTAAGTACTTTGTGGCGAAACGGAGGAAGAATTATATTGTTTCCAGCTCAAGTAAATGTTTTTATTTGTGAGTAAAACAAAGGAAAAAGCCTTTCCGACTCCAGTTAGACACGTCTCACGAGGATTTTATTAATTCGTCTCGAAAAGAAAAGCAAATATATTTAGGTAAGCAAAGTTTTAAAAATCAGACTGGACAACATCAATTTGAGATTCAACTGGTACGACTGGTGACTCAATAAATATATTATAATGTAATTAAAATATAACCTAAAAACCTAAAGTTGACAAGTATATATAAGAATCTACAAGGAAAATAATATTATATAAATTATGTAAATATGTGATTTCAATGATCTTAAATCTGCAATTTTGATAGAAACAACACAGACTATTATATTTGCGAGTTAAGAAAAATATTTTAAACATTTAATGTAGTAGTTGATACTTGATTGTGTGTGTAGTAGCAACATTCAAGCACAACAGTTCTCAATAACTAGAAAAATTTAGTGCAATAACATATAAGCGTCTTTTGAGAATTACATCAATTCCTACGTTTAGTCGGGTTTGAATCCGGGACATCATGCAGAGGCTTCAAATGCTCTCCCTTTGAACTAGCACCCATTTGCATTAAAATATAAGCGTTTTAATCTAAAGTTTGTGTAGTATTACAATGCCAATACTCAATAGTATTATTTGGTTTGAAAAGGAAAGAAAAAATAAATGAAACAACTTAAAAAATGAGCGAGTTGACGTGGAGATAAATATTTAAGTGTGGACTTAAGAAAGAAGTAGATCTTAGTGGAAAGTTATTGAGCTGCTTCACATGTCGTGGATTCAATCCCCGGTAGCAGCAATAAATTGGCTTTTTCGAAACAATTTTAAAAATTGTCCGATTTTCAATGCCCAGTTCACCGATTGGACCATAAAACTAGCCAATTTCGACTGCTTTTTGCACCCCGATTTGATTTCCGAACTCAACCTGCGACTGATCAACTGCTGGTCTGGTCCGATCCAATTCTAAATACTGTGAGAAAGTATTCCATCGACTCTATAATTTCTAGAAAAGCTTTTTAGAACTTGTGTAAGCATCAAGTATACTTGTGTAATTATCAGCTTCGTGTCGAGTCAAATACTTCCTCCATTAGGTCAGAAAGTATCAATTTGACTTTTTTAACCCGTAACCATGCCACTTTGACCCGATAGCAGCAATAAATTGGCTTTTTCGAAACAATTTTAAAAATTGTCCGATTTTCAATCCCCAGTTCACCGATTGGAACATAAAACTAGCCAATTTCGACCGCTTTTCGCACCCCGATTTGATTTCCGAACTGAACATGCGACTGATCAACTGCCGGTCTGGTCCGACCAATTCTAAATACTGTGAGAAAGTATTCCATCGACTCTATAATTTCTAGAAAAGCTTTTTAGAACTTGTGTAAGCATCAAGTATACTTGTGTAATTATCAGCTTCGTGTCGAGTCAAATACTTCCTCCATTAGGTCAGAAAGTATCAATTTGACTTTTTTAACCCGTAACCATGCCACTTTGACCCGATAGCAGCAATAAATTGGCTTTTTCGAAACAATTTTAAAAATTGTCCGATTTTCAATCCCCAGTTCACCGATTGGAACATAAAACTAGCCAATTTCGACCGCTTTTCGCACCCCGATTTGATTTCCGAACTGAACATGCGACTGATCAACTGCCGGTCTGGTCCGACCAATTCTAAATACTGTGAGAAAGTATTCCATCGACTCTATAATTTCTAGAAAAGCTTTTTAGAACTTGTGTAAGCATCAAGTATACTTGTGTAATTATCAGCTTCGTGTCGAGTCAAATACTTCCTCCATTAGGTCAGAAAGTATCAATTTGACTTTTTAAACCCGTAACCATGCCACTTTGACCCGGTGACTTGGATAGCAAAACGATACATTTTTTGGTAATTTTTTCACAAGTTTGTGGAGTACTAAATTGCCAAATTCTTGCATCCTATTGCTAATCAAATCACCGGGTCAAAGTGACCCAGTAAATAGTGGTAAAAGTCTAGCTGAATACTTTCTGACGAAACTGGGAAATATGTGGTAAGTAAATAATGTTATGTGTGAGTAAAACAAAGGATAAAAGTCTTTACATCTTAAGTTCAACACGTCACACGGGAGTATTATTAATTCCGTTTAAAAAATAAAACTTGTTGACTCAAGTTCGACGCGTCTTATTCTCAAGAATTACATTGTTTCCGTTTCTAACTTGACAAACTCCTATATATAGGTGTTAATGTTAGGGTTTTCCAACAACAAATATAGAACGGCGCTAATCTTATGTCTATAAACTCTCATTTCTTTCAAGACATTGTTCGTGTGGCATGTTCTTGGAATCATGCTTCGAATTTCTACATCTCGTGGTTTGTAAGTGAATTGCTATTGTTTATCCGCTCTTTTAACATTTTTTTAGGGTAGTTCTTTAAACATTCAAGTGAATTTTACTGTTTTACGTTCCGTGTAAATTACATCGATGAATATCCGGATTAATTCCTAGACATTTCAGTAAATATTCAAGTCATTTCGACTAACTTTATTGAAAACTTGTTGAATATGCATCTACAATTCTACATATCCGAAATGGATCTCAAGTACATCTCAATGTTTTTTTTTGACAAATAAAGACAATAATTTTAGCGAGAACCACATATAACCTTCAAGTGCTTCTGCAATATCAAAGAGTGGACAAGATCCAATACTGAAAAATCTCTACTATTTCATAAGAACTTGTAAACTATTTGACCCGTCTGAATTACTCGTTTAAATTTTAAGCATCAAGTTTGATCATCTCGATTGATTTGTTTGTGAAATAATTACTTATCTTGTTTTATCAATGTCTTTTCTACCTCTTTTGATTTTGCAGATACATACAAATTATTGAAAAAATAATAAAATTGTTAGAGCATAGACAAGATCGGTGTTCATGTCATTTCATTGAAACCTCGCCCGATATGTATGCAGGTATGTTTAACACAATTTTCAGTTTCCTTAAGAAAAGTTGTGTCAATAACTTTTTCTATGTGCTCTTTGTGTAGATTCAATTATGTTTAATCTAAGTAATAGTTCTTCTTCTTTTACTTGTTTCTTTATTCACTTTTGTATACATATTCATTCTACATAATAATTTTTTTCACACAAAAAATATATAGATTAAAAATAAATATCCTTTTTAAATTTGTTACTTTTATTTTATGCGTTAACGAGAAAAACGGTCACGCAAATTCAGGGCGTCTAGAGGTGACTGTAGCATGGATCGAACACATGACCTATGGATCACGAGCCGGGATCCCCAATTTCCAACAAATTCAAACTTATCCATAAAATTAACATGTATACAACTTCTATTAAATCTACTAATTAAAATGATATTACATCTGTCACAACACACATAAATATGTAGAACCAAATAAAGAAAGAGTTTGGTTAGAAATAAAATGCATAAAGAAAGAGTGCACAGCTGTAAAGACTACGTTAAATCATTTACTTTTTTCCCACAATTTTGTAATCTTTCTAAAAATACTGATTTTATTCTAATACATGAACATCTTTCATTTTCAATACATTCAATACTTAGTAAAAAAATACATGAAGCCAAATAAAGAAGACCACTTATTTCAAAATAAAATAAATAAATAAAGAACATAATTAAATTATTTCAGCTTAAAATAATAATGATAAAAGGAAGAGGCCCGCTATGCTTCATCATTTTTTCTTTGCCATTTAATTATATATCATATTTGTCAAGATATAATTGTTGATAACTATTTACTTTAAGATATTTCTATAATATATTCCCAATCATAAACATCCACATAACATTTCCCTAAAAGTAATTCTAACAATAAATAAAGAGTAAAAATAATTAAATAATACGAAAACCCCCAATTTCCCATTTCAGTTAACAGAGATTTCCTTCGCCTCGTCGTTTGTTTACTCCTTCTGCATGTCGAAGACCTCTCTCTCTCTCTCTCTCTGTAATTGGAAACTATACGAACCACTGAAGGAAACTCATAAATGAACAACATCTGGGTATGTAATAACACACATTATTATTGTGTGTATTAAACATATATACTACTACTCTATGTTTAGCAAAAAGAAGGAAGCTTTTCTGAAGAAGAAGGAGGAGCTATTTGCAAAATTGGTCTGTTCTGATTCTGAACCGACGTGACCCCCTTTGAAACAGACAGAAGAAACCCAGGTGATTTCTTGCCAAACCAGCTCCTAGGCTTTGATTTTTTGGGGGTTTATTTGTGAAAAAAGTGATAGGGAAGTTTAAGAAGTTTTGATTCCTTTTGAATTTGATTTATTGATAATGAAGATTAAGCTTGCAAAACCCAGGTTTTGAATTATTTCGATAAAAAAAATCTGAAATTCTATCTTAAGGAAATGGTTGAGAAACCAGGGAAAAAAACCTGTTTTTATCTTGTATATTAGGATGAATGAATTCAGCTATGTATAAAGCCAACTGGGTAATCACATTGTGGGGCTGAATAGTAGAGGTTGTGTTTAGGCTTACCACTTATCTGTTACTCCTTGAGTTCTTGATTTCATCAAGAGACATACAGTCATATGTGTAATCACTTTAATGTTCTTGTCTTGTAGCTAACACGAACATGGGAGGATTAGTTCACCAAGGGACTGTTAGCTGCAACAGCTCAGCAGTTGAGAAGGCTGAAACTAACATCAGGTGATTAAACATGCTACTTAATTATCTGGCTTCTATGAGACATGTTAAAAATTGATTTTGGTTTATTTTTTCTAACTGTGGAAATTATCTCTGTAACATAGGCACGAATATGCCCTGCGTGAGGAAACCAAGAGGGAGCTGGAATATCTTCTTAAGGTATTGCGTCACACGCCATTTTTCTAATTTTACTATTTTCATTTTCCTATCATGGATATGGGTTTAGGTGATTGAGTTGTTCTTATCATCAGGGTGGAACCCCTTTGGACTTCAGCCGAAAAAACCCGGCTTCTGAGCTGGAAGGGTGCCCTCAAGTCTATCCGAAATTGATAGATGGGGCACATGAAGCTTCCATTCTTCAAGAAAGCCGCATTATACAGGTTTTTTTATATAATTATTGTGCTTTAATGCTTTCAAATCGTTTGAAGGAATTATGTAGCTACTTTCATCACTGAAACCTAAGGTTTGGCATGATCTGTCAGCAGGCTAAGCGGAGACGGCTTGATGAGATTCACGCCGCTGCTGTGCCCTTGGAAAACCGTAGGAAGTGTCACTGGGATTTCGTCCTTGAAGAAATGGCGTGGCTGGCAAATGATTTTGCCCAGGTTAGATTTTTGTGACTAATCTCACAGTTAGGATCATAATAAGTTTCTAGCTTTCAGATCAGTTGGCAGTGAGAGGGCATGGCACATTTGAGTAAATTTATTAGCTGCATAGCTGTAATTGTAATACATTTATGTAACTAATAAATTTACTCAAACCCTGAGATATACTCAAGTGCTTGCATATTACAAAATCATGCATCAGTAAAAAAAAAAGTTTCCATAGTATGCTTATATTTGTGAACCTTTTCCCAGTTAGCAATAATCCTGTTTATAATTATAAGTTTTCCTCATCTAACAGGAGCGTTGTTGGAAGGTATCTGCTGCTGCGCTGGTATGCCATCAAATTAGTGGTAAAGTTTGTCCGAGCATACAGGACAGACACTTGACAGAGGTACGGATGCAATGCTTCATATGTTTTTCTAGTTCGTTACTTTTGGGGGGCAGCTACGGTGCGGCCAATCCTGTCCCATCCAACTATTCCCATGTGTATAGTGCCAAGTTTCTCACTCTCCACATGGTTCCACGCACCTTAACTTACCTTTTAATCTATTTGCATAAATCCACCCCCATCTCTAGTTTATTATTCTCAAATAGATATGCAAACCAATGTACAAACGGCGTCTGATCTATATTTGCACATACGATCCACCTTCGTTCACCCTTCTCATCGAAGTTAACAATACACAAATCCACGGCCCTATCTCTCTCTATCTAATCTAAGACGAAACCCTAGTTCGTCTGCAGCCTTCCACACTTCGTCACTTCCTGTCGATTTCTCATCCTGAATCGAAAGGTTGAACCTCTTCGGTCCGTGCACAATCTACAACTCCAAGCAAAAGGAACAGATTTGCTCAATTTTGATCGATGACCCTTTGGTGAATTCTCGAATGAGATTTCTAGTTCTCCAATCTGAAGAGCAGATTCGTATCCCACGGGTTGTGTACAGAGATCGAGGTGTCCGAGGTGGAATTGCGATGCCGGAGATGGTTGGAGGGTCGTTCGATCGAAAGTGTATAAACGGCGCTCTGGTGAAGTCAAGAGCGAATCTCCATTCCATTGCGCTATTTTGGTTCGAAAGTAGGACTTCTAAGGTTTTCTCATACTCTCCCATTCTGTGATTTTCTAGGGTTTCTTCTCGGTCTACAATATCTGCAGTAGATCTTTCAAATCCTAGGTAATCTATGCACTGTTATGTTTTTGGTAATCAATTTTGAGGGTTTATGTTTTCCGCTTGGTTTATTTTGCATCCTCAAGTGGAGATATTGGTATTTGGAGAGGGGACAGCTGTGTTGGATCCAAGAGATTGACGCAATTGTAAGGTGGTATGATTCATTTGAGTGTGTTATCCTCAGTTATTAACCAACAGAGTCAAGCAAATGCTTTGTGTTATTATGCAGATGGCAAGGTGGTTTTTAGTGAGAACTGGGTTTTGATTTTGTAAATCCAAAAATGGTAGGATGTTTGGAGCAAGTATTCTGAATTAATCTGTTATGGTTCACGATCCTTATGTTATTACTTGATTGAATTTACAAATTTTACACATACTGCCTCATTGAAGGAACCTGCAAAATTAAAAAGGTTGCACTGAAATGTGCTTCCAGTGTCCGTGCATACTAATATTGATCTTTGCAAGTATTCGGGTACAACGAAATCGTACTTATATTTTGCTATTTTAAAACACATTTAACCACTGAGCGTGATCGCCCAATTATGAGATTGTGCTTGTAGTTCAGTTAGGAGTCTTTAACTGCAAATTTTGATCATTTTGCAATCAAGTGAAATCGACCCTTCTGTGTAATGCACTAGTAGCTCTCAAAAGCAAACCGTGCTAATCCTACACGCTTGACCTTATTTGCGTGATTTAATTCTTTATATGGATGATTTTTCCTGCATCCCCTTGTCATTTTCTTTTTTTAAGACTTAGTTAAAACATGTTTGTGGGTATTTTCGGAGCGTGACCATCTTTTTGAACTGTAAATGAAAATGGCCAACCAATTTAGGATATACTACAATTAAGGAAAGATGGACAACTTTTGCGGGACGAAGACCTTTTTATTTGGTAATCCGTGGTAGGGGTTGTGCTTACCGTGTGTTTGAAAATCATGAATTTAAATATTTTTGGCATTGAGCACATTTTAAACCTCGCATCAACTGGGTGATCTCAAGTCACTGAGTTAAGGGTGCATACTTGAGTCACCTTAATTGGGAGCATTAGAGGAGGTCCAAAAGTAACTAACTGTAGAAGGATTGGAGTCTACAGAAAACCCTATATGGTGTATATGTGATTCTAAATTGCAAAGTCGCTGCTCAGTGTATATTCTTTTCCCGTCTTGTTACGATCTGTATGGGTTTACTATTGTGGATTGAGCTTCGTTCTGTTGATTACTGATGTAAATCTGTACTTCATTTTCAGTGTCAAAGATGAGAAATTGCTCTCTGTGTAAAAAGAATTGTACGTGCCCAGCTTTTACCCCATAAATGACTTTGTCAATGTGCCTATGGTAAACGACTTCATCGAAGTGCCGTGTTGCACCATTCCTAAAGATTGATACAAGGCTCAAAAAGCTTATTGAAGACTGAGTATGATTGAAGTCAAAGTTATGCTCAACGAAGGAGATCAAAGTTGAGTTCGATGCCAAGGCAAACCCATGCTGTTGAGCTGCCAACACACTTGTGGATTGTAAAATAGATTGTTATTTTTTGGGGATGATTTCCATTATTGTTAAGTGCAGACACTCGTAAGATTATGTGCAACACTGTTTATGTGCTCAGTTATTGTTTCTTTCGCCATCATATTTAATGCAATTTTTCTATAGCAGGTGGATTTTAGGTTGCCGAGTATAATGGCAAAATTTTCTGTTATTTTATGTCTGGTATTACAGAGGTTTATATCCTAGCATTTTGCGTTCTCTAGCTCCCCCTTCTGGTAAGTGAAAGTTAATCCAACAGGACTGGATATTCCCTAGCATTTCTAAAATTTGCTCGAACTCATTCCTTAGAACACTATAGGATGCGTGGGCCTAATTTGTAGTTCTCCTTGTATCTGACTGTTGTTCTTTGGCATGGACCGCATCTACCTATGTTTGATCATTTGTAATTATACCCCCCCTGGGTTCTACTTGGTATACAATATTGCTTCTGCATTTTTAACTCCTCCGCTGTGATGAAGGTGTATCAGCAGCCCCATAATTTTGACAGATCACCATCTATGTTAATCCTTGATGCTCAAGGGCGGGAGGAAAATGATGCTTTGATTAAGCATTCACCTTGATCCAGCACTCTTATCTCATATTAGCAACCCATATGCCATCTTCCAGAAGTAACAAATATGCCGGTTTTTTTGTCGAAGTCCCATGTGCCGAGAAGCTCTTATACAACTTACATGTTCTATAGACATTATTTTGAATTTACATGTAAATCCAAAATTGTATATGAAATATCACCGAGTATGTTTGCTTAACATTACAATTACATAATAAGGTACACCAATAAAGACCACTAAAGCACACACCACACCACAGTACCTAAGTCAAACAAAAACAAAACCTCAACTCCGCACAGGAGCTTCAAAACGACTCCGTAAGACAATTTCGCGGCAACAAAGACTTTGAATCAAACCAACTCCATTTTTTGCTCCAACAGTGCTTCTGATTTCCGCTGTAAACACAAAAAACAAAGTCTTATTAGGAACCTGAACGACATGCCAGCAATCCTCATCATTCAGCTACCTGATTGCCTATGAGACGCAACTAATATGTTTTTCAATCGGTCAAATCTTCATTTAAAGGCAGATTCATGAAATCGCAATAGTGTTTTTTATAAAGGCAGATTTATGAAGAAAAAAAAATATAGAAAGGGTTCATCCAACAAATATAGGGAATTACAGACATGGGATATTCAGACTTGTTCCCCATAAAGAAAAGAGAGGCAATCAAGCAAGCAGTCCTCATTTGTCATGTTCTCATGTATGCTACTCTTCCATGCTCTCAAAAGAATTAGTTTAACACATAAGTACATAGTCCAGGAATTGTAACAGACTGACCGTGGTAAACTATGCACCAGTCTTAATGCAGCTAGCTCAATAAAGTACATGAATAAAAAATTCAGTAAAAAAACAAAGAACAAAAGACTCATTTGAAACCATCTAAAGAGAGAGTCGTCCAACAAAGTACTTTTGACTATGTTCAATTCTTTTTGAAAAATAAAGACAGGCGAAGGAACGGTCACCTTCGTCATGGAACACAAAAACGTAATCTCGACCATGTCCTTGGAATAAAAGTCTCAGCAATCTGCATGAAAGATTATGCGAATGTATTGATTGTAAGTAAAGAGACAAACTTGATCACGCTGTATAGTTTAGTTGAAGACCTAATTTCACTTTAACAAACAGATGAGTAATTTCAATTTACTTTGAATCCAAAACATATGAATATACTAATTCCCACTCAAAGAGCCACAACTATCATCCAAGTAATTGAGAGAGAGTTGTTAAGGGGATGTGAACCTTGCTAACAGGCAAGCTAATTACATTGGCAGGTTAGATCCTACACATTAGACAAAGGTATTACTTTGAGTTTCAAAGAGGACTGAAAAAAAGAGTAACCAAGAAAAATTGCACCCAAATATCTTGAGCTACCAAGTATTCAAATTGATTTGAGGACTCCCTTAGTTCTTATGTCAATCTGGAAGCCCTAAGTTATTCCAGATAGAAAAACAAACATTGATTTCATTGACACTGCAATTATATTTGTAGGTAACTTTTTTGTTCAGGTATCTGATCCTAGGAAATAGAGCATATTAATTTTCATAAGAAACAGCAAGAAAGTTTCCCGTGTCCTAATAAATCGGGTAAGAGAAAATGTTCTCATGTTGTCTGGTCACACACTTTATTCCAGTGCAATAACATATGGGAGAAGGAAGGAACCATTCCAACTTTGATCTAGGATGGGTGTAATCTAAAGTGAAACTACTTGATTTTGTGGATGAGGTAATCTAAAAGAAGATTTATCTACCAAATGATACTAGAGACTTGATAGTAATAAGAAACATGTGTTGGTCCTCAAACATATCATACCAAAGACAACATGATGGACTCAGATAACCATAACATATACAAGTTCCTAAGTTCATAAATTAATAACCGAATTCTGGTAAATTACTAGTTCGATTTTGTACCTTGTAAGAGAGTAACAATTCGATTGAGAGGTAACTCACAATTTAAAGTCCTATTTGATTAATTGCATTACTTTGATTGAGTTCATTGGTAGAGCTCAATGTTCCATTGGAAAGTTCAGACAAATTATTTTATATTTTTTGAGACTTACATGTTTGTCGTCTATTGGGTTCAAACCCAGGACCTCGTGCATGGGGCTTTTAAACGCTCTAGCACCCATTTGCAAGGTTCAGTCACATTATTAACAATATGATTTCAGTTTTTCTTCGAAGCTAAAATGCTCACGGCCACAGGTGAGTCAATTTTTTGGTCGTTCGACATATCAGACCTTGGAATTAAAATAAAATAAAAAACTGCGGAGTATGACAAAACTTATCATTTGAATTACCAAATTCGGATGTCCTTGATGTTAAAAAGGTTATTCTAAGTTTTCCATGTTTTTTAATAAATAATAAAGTACGAAACACATTAATTCATAAATAGGGTTAAAGTTTCCTGACTGTCGACAGGATAATCTGCTCCTTTCCAATTACACAAAATCTTAGTTAATAGATGCATGCCATCTACTTCAAGCACTTTCAATATGAAATCACCTTGAAAGTCTGCTTAAGCTGAGCCTTGATCATTAGAGATCACAGAGTCAGCTTGCACTTCGCCTAGGAGTTAAGTTTGATCAAAATTGGGGAAAACAGAGACGTCTAAGTAAATCAAATGTCAGACTGGGTGTGCAGAATATGCGTAATGTCTCCGCTAAACGGAAGAATTCAAATCGTACAGGTAATAGATTCAACTGACAGGTAATAGATTCAACTGACCCAGGAAAATACGAAATAGATACACAATTTCAGACCCACAAACCCAAACTCACCATATTCTCACTCGTTAGCTATTAGTGAGAAGCTAAATCATAAAGGTAAAGTACAATGACCTGTTCCATTAGATATTTGTGCATAAGCCTTGCGCTATATTCATCCAGGTTCACATCTTAACATACTACTTGATCTGATCCCTCTCGGAATACCCAAATGTAGTTACTTAATAACCGCATCATACCCAAAATAAGATCAAGCATGGAGAAAACAAGCGCTTAATTTCTTAATCACCGCATATGTATCTAGTCATAAACTTACAGGAAATTAGAAAAAGGATACCCTGGTAGCATCAGAATTTAGCTATAATATCCAAGCATTCGACTTCATTTCTCAGCTTGACACTAAATTATCATAAAAAAAAGCTCAATCTCACCAGTTAATGCAATAGCAAAAAGTAAAGTAAAGCATCTCGCAGATAAAACCTAATTTGCAGAGAGCACATAGAATTGCCTATGTTGCAAACTGACTCCAAAATGTTGTACGCTTGAAAGTCATCTCTTCTCCCAATCTCTTTCCAATCAGAGATATTCAGATTCTTCAATAATCCATGCAGAGATTTATTGAGTGAATTAATCAAGGTGACATCATGTTTTGGAGGTAGATGATGATGGAATAAGCAGTTACCACAACATTTGGAAGTCAAAACTCTTACCTTCTCAGTTATCTCATTAGTATGTTGTATGAATTTGGGTTCAGACAATCCTATAGATATATACTCCAGGACTGGAAAGTTGAAATCACTTATCAAATTGTGCTAAGAGCACCGAAAATTACTGTACAAGATGAAAAGTAACATGTTATCTGACTTCTCAAAACTCTCTACTTCTCATAACTTGAGCAAATGAAAAATATAAACTATATGTTTCAGCAAACAGTGAGATATCAAACAAATAGCAAAACTTAATGACTTCACTTGTTCTGGGTAGGATAAGATCTTACTTTTCACATTTTATACAAAGTGAAAGCTCTTTCTGCTCCTACAATTGTTCACATTTTATATAATGCATACCAAAGAATTGAAAGGCCTTGCACGGGTATCTGAGGCCTTTCCTCATTACAGTAAACAACTTCGCAGGTGGGTCTGCAATAACAGAAAATTGAGGGGTCAAAAGTCGAAATCGAAACTGAAGTTAAAATCGTGACGACATAGTCAGGGGGTCAATACCCCCAAATCGATTTGAGCAGATAAGTTAGAAACTTACCAGTAACTACATTCGCTGACTCGTACACAGTTCGTTCCATAAACATCTCTCCCACCTCTCACTTGAGTGACCTTAGCCTTGGTATGCGTGACTCGATCTCGGACCGGCGGCAACAGGGTCATCGTTTTCACTTATCTAGTGCCCCGACGATGCTGGAGTCGGATTTGATGAAAGCATCAGAGTTCGAGAGAAAAACAGAGACAAGTGAATCCGTAGGAGTGGGAGATCGAGGGACGGAAGCTGAGTCCTAGGGTTTGAAATTTGGGAAAGTTAACGCTTTTAGGTTTCTACTGAAACTATAAACTTTCATTTGGCGGCCAAATCTTGGCGCCTTTCAATTGCAGTCCGCGCCTATATGTATTTCATTGAAAATAAATTGAAATTCAATTACGACGAATTAATTGAATGTTGTATTAACTTTATTGATGTTGTAAGGATTACCTTTTGGTATTTCTTACTATTAATATTATTAGTGATAAATCCATTTTTTGTTTTCCTGTTTATGAAATGATATGTAAATAAAATTATAAAAATGTTTTTATTTTCAAATGATAGTTCATTTTGATCATTTAGCAATTCAATTTAGTTCATTAGTGAAGATCGATAGTCCGATTGAGTGGTGAGTCACACATGCTAGTCCAATTTGATCAACTAATAGTTCGATTGACCTCATTAGTGAAGATCAACGGTGCGATGGAATGGTGAGTCATTATTGGTGGTCCGATTCGACTGTATCAATTAGTGATAATCGATTGTCCGGTTGAGTTGTGAATCACGATTGATAGTCCGATTTGATTGATTAGTTAGTAGTTCGATAGAGGTCATTAGTGAAGACCGATGGTCTGGTTGAGTGGCGGGTCACGATTGATAGTCCGATTTGATGAATTATTAGTTCGACTAAGCTAATTAGTGAAGATCGAGGTTCTGTTTAAGCGGTGAGTCCCATGAAAATCTTGTTGGACCAGTTAGTAGCTCGACTAAGCTCACTAGTGAAAATCGATTGCCCGATTGAGTATGAGTCACAACTGTTAGTCCGATATGATCAGTTCCTAGTTCGACTGAACTCATTAGTGTATACTGATGTCCTATTGAGTGGTTAGTCATAATTGATAGTTTAATCTGATAAATTAGTAGTTCGATTTAGATCATTAGTGAAGATCAATGGTCCGATTGAGTGAGGTATCAGAATTAATAATACAATTTGATCAGTGAGTAGTTCGATTAACCCAATTAGTGAAGATCGATGGTCTAATTGAGTTGTGAGCCCCAGTATATATACACATTGTCTCTACTCTCATACCCCGAGCACATAATAGCACCACAACAAGAGACTCCTACCAAATTTAATTGTTGTTATGTTTGTGAATTATTTGACGGAAAGTGCACTGGTTAATCCACATCGCAATGCTGATAAGAATGACATAAGCATATCTTTGAAAATATATAAAAAGTGTGAGGGCAAAATAGTATGTAAAAAAACTCAATAAAGTGGTACTAAAAGTTGGTTTTCTTCCGCATGCCAAAAGTTGGAAAAAGCTTATTTCAAGTCAGGTTTTTAAATCAGTCAAAACAAACATTTTATACAAACTATTTGGTGAAAAAATAATCTATTCTATAAAATAGCATGGATTAACTAACTTATGGCTTTTCAGTCTTTAGATTAAATAAATCAGCCACAGCCCTTAGATGTCACCTGCCACCCACTTAACTACCCACTACTTAACCTACTTAACTACTGTGTACAAGGAAATTCTGGATGAAGATCCAAGTGTACACCTGTAACAGAGAATGTGAACAAGAATAGAAAGCACATAGAGATTGCACGTGAGGGTAGGGGAAGAGTAAGCACTTGTTAACTGTTCTTGGAAGAGAGACATTATAACGACTAGCAAATGGTCCGAGAGAGAGAGAGAGCTGACATAGGAGGAAAACGTTCATATATATAGTAGGGAAGTGACAGTTGTGAGGGGTTAATGCGTCCATTATTGGCGGCTTAATATCCGCCTCGTAGCGGCACGTTCGACCGTATATATAGGGCACATTACACAATTGTCTGCATAAGTAGGGACTGTTACACGATCGACCGCATTTATGGAATATGTGATCATTAAATCTCTCAGACAGTTACCAAGGGTCGCGCGCGAGCGTGATGTTGTTCTCGCACGATGTTCCTTACTCTAGCCTCCAAGCCACTAAGTCCCTACAACTCCCGTGCAGTTAGTATCGCGGGCGACCCTGTCTCGCAGCTCCCAAATGGTTAAGTGTGAATGCAAGTATAGTGGTTGAGTAATATCGGAGTACCATTAGATATGCTGGATGAATGTTGTAGATGGTGTATTTCAGACAGACAGAGCATAGCCACGTGCTGTAGATGGTGTATTTCAGACAGACAACTGTAAGTGTGAATGCAAGTAGTACGATTGAGCTCATTAGTGAAGATCTATCATCTGCTTGAGTTGTAAATCCAAATTGGTAGTTCGATGTGATGAATTAGTAGTTCGATTGAGCTCATTAGTGAAGATCGATGGTTCAATTGGGTGGTGAGTCATCCCTAGTCCCAGATCCGACCCGTTGCCATCCCTAGTCCCAAATGATAGTCAAATCAATTCGATTTAGCTCATTAGTGAATATCGATGGTTCGATTGGGTGGTAAGTCCCAATTGATAGTCTGATTTGACCAGTTCGTAGTACGATTGAGCTCATTAGTGAAGATCGATCATCTGCCTGAGTTGTAAATCCAAATTGGTAGTTCGATGTGATAAATTAGTAGTTCGATTGAGCTCATTAGTGAAGATCGATGGTTCAATTGGGTGGTGAGTCATCCCTAGTCCCAGATCCGACCCGTTGCCATCCCTAGTCCCAATTGATAGTCTGATTCGGTCAACTCGTAACTCATCATATCAGACTAACAATCGCGACACACCACACAAGTGGACAATCGATCTTCACCAATGAGTTAAATCAAGTTACGAATTGATCAAATAGAATTATCATCTGCACCACTCATACGAACCATCGATCTTCTCTAATGACTTCAATCGAACTACTAATTGATCAAATTCGACAATCAGTTGTGACTCATCACTCAATTCGGTCATCAATCTTCACAAATGAGTTTAGTCAAGCTACTAACTTGTCCCATAAGAATATCATTTGGGACTCACCACTTAATCAGAACCTCGATCTTCACTAATGAGCTCAGGCGAACTACTAATTCATCAAATCGGGTTATCAATTGTGCCTCAACACTCAATCAGACAATCGATATTCACTAATGAGTTCAATCGAACTACTAACGTTAAAGAGTACCGTAAAAAAAATTACCTATATTTAATAAAATTACACTTCAGCCGTTTGGGTAATTTATCTTATTTTAGTTTTGATAATTTATAATATTACTCTAAAAAATTATAGTTATCTATGAAATACGATTCTCAATTATTAACATGAAAATTAACAACAAGATATCTACTAATTTGTAGATTTCCTTAAAAGATATCATTGACAAAATATTACCAATAATAGGAGTTCGAGACAGCAAAATCATGGACAAAAACAACTGGGCATGTCAAGAGTCTATAGGAGCTCCTACAACCCCGTCTGTAGGAAATCCGTGTCCTATAAATTTTGATTGGGTTCATTTAAAAATGTCGTCAATACATTTGTTTGGAGAGTTACAATTGACCGTCCAATTTTGTCAACTGGAAGTTCGATGTAGTTTGGAGAGTTACAATTGACCGTCCTATACGAGATGCAGCAGATTGAATCTAGTGCAAGTGAGAGACTGTAGGAATAGATGCCCTAGAGACAATCTAGTTTAATATGAACAATAATTGGCTAGAATATTCATTGTATTATTTATGAAGATATTTAATATAATGAATTCCTTAGATTTACAATTGTGTTGTTTATTTTAAATATCTCTAGTCTATTATACTGATTAACATGAAAATCGTCTATAGACTACATTGCCCCATCTATCTTCTTTAATGAACTCAATGGAACTTCTAACTGGTCAAATTGGAATATTAAATGTGACTGGCCACTAGATCGAACCATCGATTGTCACTAATCAACTCGATCAAACTACTAACTGATCAAATCAGACTATCAATTGTGACTCACAACTCCATCGGACAATCGTTCTTCAATAGTGGAGTCAACCGAGCTACTAATTGATCAAATCGAACTATCAAATGTGACTCACTACTCAATAGGACCGTCGAGCTTCACTAATGAACTCAATCGAACTATTAACTGATCAAATGAGACTATCAATTGTGACTCACCACTCGATCGAACCATCGATATTCTCTAATCAACTAAATCGAACAACTAACTGCTAAAATCAGACTATGAATTGGGACTCACTGGACCAACATTCTTCATGTCTCACTACAAACTAATCGAATCTGACTATCAATTGTGACTGACCACTAAATTGGAACATCCCACATCGATCTTCACCAATGAGCTTAATTGAACCACTAATAGATCAAATTTGACAATCAATTATGAGTCGCCAATCAATCCGACCATCGAGTTTAACTAGCGAGCTCAATCGAACCACTAACTGATCAAATCAGACTATCAATTTGGACTCACAACTCAATCGACTATCGATCTTCACTGATGAGCTCAATCGAACCACTAACTGATCAAATCAGACCATCAATTTGGACTCACCACTCAATCGACTATCGATCTTCACTGATGAGCTCAATCGAAGTACTAACATATTAACTCATACTATCAATTTGGACTCTTCACTCAATAGGACCATCGATCTTCACCAATGAGCTCAAATCGAACTACCAATTGATTAAATCGGACCATGAATTTGGACTCTCCACTCAATGGAACTATTAATTGATCAAATTGTATTATCAATTACGACTCATCACTCAATTGGATCATCAATCTTCACTGATGAGCTCACTCGAACTACTAATTGATCGAATTGAATTATGGCGCTTAACTGCCGAAAGTCCGAAACTCTATGGCGTTTAATTCATCGCACACTTTACTATCCTCTATTATACTCAATCAGTAGGGAATGGGATCATTCCATGAAGTTTTTATAATACGGAGTTTTGATTATAAAGAAATAATACAAAAAGGGGGATCATTTCCAGGAGGGAAATGAAAATGTATCTGAAAAAATTTGGTGAATTTTTTTGCCAAATTATAATTTTGCTCTGCTTTGAAGGGGGGGATTAATAATTTACCAAAAAAATTGGACCCCAATTGCAAAATAATGAAAATTTTTGACAATTTTGTATAGTCTTGTAGAAAAAATTTTGGACTATCAATTTTTGGACACACTACTCAATCGGACTATCGGTCTTTGCTAAAAATTTGTGTATGTAATGGAACTAATAGGTACATATTTTAGCTACCTTACATATTTGAAAACATAATAGGAATACCTTGATTAATGAACTCAACAAAATTACTAACTGACCAAATCAAACTATCAGTTGTGACTTACCAGTCTATACTATTAACTTGCTCGACGCTCAAATGAATCGTCGCTATTGAAATCAACCAAACTTTTCATTGACCCCATTGGACTATAAATTGTGAATGTGTTGAAATTTCATAATAAACTGAAAATGGAACTTATAATTTATCAATTTAGGCACTCAATTAGAAGAAATTGCTCAAATGGACTATCAATCTCGACTTTGGCTATAAATTTTAATGTGAATCTTTACTAATGAACTTAACCAAAATACGAGTTGTCCAATTCGAATTATCAATTGTGAATCACCACGCCAATTGATTTATCGAACTCTACTAATGAAATAAGTCAAACTTCAGATTGATCGAATTGAATTCTTAATGTGAATCTCCGTCTGAATATACTATTGATGTACAATAATAAACTAAATCAAACCTATAACTGATCAAACTGGACTATGTATTGTGACTCGGATAATTTTGAGCTGTCAAATATATTGTCTATGTTATTTTTCTGAACCTCGCTCATGTAAATACTATACTACCAAATGTAATTAAATTTTAATTGGAATCTTTAGCAATTGAGAAACACATTTTTTGAGTGGAAATGAGAAATAATTTTTAGAATATAACTTAAGCCATGTTATTCACTTGTACCAAGTATTATATTCATCAAACTTCAAAGACTTTTCTCTCGACAAATAAACTTAAAAGGCTTGAAACTGATATAAAGCATGCTTTAAATAAACCAATCGAGCTAACTATTAATTAAATGGAAATAAGGGGCCAAATTATAATTAAATAAACTAAAATATGGGGGTAAAAATGATCCTCCAGCTTTGTAAAGGAAATGGGTCATGTTAGGATTGCATTTTCGACAAAGAGCGCGAGAGCTAAAGCGCGAAATTTAAAACTTTTAGTTGTTAGGGGCGGCAAATTGAAAATTACCTCAAATATTCACAAAAAAAATAAAATAAAAATAAATAAATTTCCAGAGGTAATAGACACGCAAACGTACCAAAACCTCCCTCATTTGGGACTAAAGCCTAATCGTCGGAAAGGCTTCGATTTTGGATAAGCTCGCAGCTCGCTAGGTACAATCTCCCTCCACGAATCTCTCAATTAGCAATGATGGACGACGCCGACCGTCGCCGACAGACTTCGGAGACCCATTTCGCGAACATGAAAATTGACATCGAATCGGCAATGAAGCCCTTGTATTCGTCGTGCTTCATTCTGGTTTTGTGTATGCCAATTGCGTTTGGGTATTCCGCAAGGAATCAGATCGAGAAAGAGTCGGGGGTAATGGTCTGTTGCTGTTTGATTTGGTTACATCTTTTTCATGATATGCGTTTTGATTTCGATATATTTCCGATTTGCGGTGATCTAAGTAGTTTGTTAAGATGTGAAGCTGGATGAATTTAGCCTAAGGCTTATGAACACGTATCTAATGGAACAGGGTATTCTACTTGAAACTTTTTTGATTTAGCTTATCACTAATAGCTAACGAGTGAGTTAGGGTTTGTGGGTCTTAAATTGTTTATCTTTTTTCATGTTTTCTTGGGTCAGTTTTGTCTATTACATATTGATTGCATCTGTGTTCATCTTGATTATGACAAGAACTTTTCTCACCCTATAAAAATTTGGTATACACCCAATAGTGTAAAATAACCTTGAAAAAACTGCTTGGGTTTTGCCCAACATGTACATCCACTCGTGATGCAATATGAGTGCCTTTTTGGCGGCTGGTATTAAATGGGAAATGTTGGTTCTATCTTGTAGCTCAATACACTAGTATATCATTAGGGATTTTCTTATGTAGCCTTTGATGGAAAAAAGAGGTCTTTCCTAGACCAACGATTTAAAACAGGATTCTTTTGCTAATCACTGGGTGATTCGGATAACAAAACAATTTTTTTCCACCAGTATATCAATACCGATTTCGATCCGAGCTCTTGGAATTGGAATAAGTTCGGCAGCCGATCACGAAAACTTGGTAGAAAAAAACCCACAACCCCTTGGTTTGCAACTCATTAACTCCATTGGGCTTACATTATAAATTTATACTTCCAAATGTTGCTTGCTTGTGTTAGGATTTGGGTTCTATGGTGGTGTGTGGGTTATGACTGACTTACACCACAAGACTAAGGTAAGTGCTTTCCTCTCAAAGTGCGTAAATGAGGTTAACTTCGGTCTTTTACGTTTTATTACTTTATTTCAGGGGGGTGTGAGCTTCCTGATAATGCAAATGAAGTTGAATCCAACATTCGGCAAGCCTTATTGCTAAAACCAACAATAGGTGAGCCGGTGTATATATATTTCTGCCTAATTTAGCTCAATAATATATATTATTGATTATTTATGGAGTCGAATAATCTATATTATTTTTCCAAGCAGAAACGGTCATTTCCCATGCTATTCACCGGATTCATTTTTGCTATTTGAGCTGTGAGCGTGAATGGTCTGTTGCTGTTTGAGTTGGTTTCATTTTTTTCATGATTTGCGGTCATCAAGTAGTATGTTAAGATATGAAGCTGGATGAATATAGCCTAAATCTGATGAAAAAATATCTTACGGAACAGGGTATTGTACTTTACCTTTATGATTTAGCTTATCACTAATAGCTAACGAGTGACAATATGGTGAATTTGGGTTTGCGGGTCT
This sequence comes from Linanthus parryae, assembly GCA_023055425.1. Lineage (NCBI taxonomy): Eukaryota > Viridiplantae > Streptophyta > Magnoliopsida > Ericales > Polemoniaceae > Linanthus > Linanthus parryae. The sequence continues at coordinate 146,171,697 of JALGPY010000004.1, forward strand.
GAAATTGTTTCTCTATTTCATATTTTCTTGGGTCAATTTTGTCTATTACTACCTCTGTCTGTTCTCTTTCGTCCTGGTTCGACTTTTCAACTGGGTCACTTTGACTCGGTGATTTGAAAAGTAAAAAAATGCAATATTTTTGCAATTTTTTCATGGTTTTGTAGAGTAAAGTTAACTCTACAAGACCGTGCAAAGATTACAAAAATCTTATATCGTTTTGGTGACAAATAGTGAAGTAGGCTGAAAGACAAGAAACACAGGCAATACTTGTTAGATTTAAATTCTTCCTTTTAGCGGAGACACTACGCATATTCTGCACACCCAGTGTGATATTTGATTTACTTAAACATCTCACTTTTCCCCAATTTTCGATCGAACATAACTCCTAGGCGAGATGTGCGCTGACTCTGTGATCTCTAATGATCACGGCTCAGGTTAAGAAGACACTCAAGGTGTGAAATTGATATTGTGATTAAATCTTCTTTTGGAGAATGACCTCATCCACAAACTCATGTAGATTCTTTCACTTTAGATTACATCTATCCTAGATCAATGTTGGAATGGTTAAAAGTTGCCTACAAATGAAATTGCAGTGTCGATGAAATCAATATTTGTTTTTCTATCACGATGACTTAGGGCTTCCAAATTGACAGAAGAACTAAGGGAGTTCTCAATGCAATTTGAATATTTGGTAGCTCAAGATATTTGGGTGCAATATTTGTTGGGTACTATCTTTTTTTCTGAAGTCCTCTTTGAAACTCAAAGAAATTACTTTGTCTAATGTGTATGTAGCATTCTAACCTGCTAATGTAATTAGCGTGCCGGTTAGCGAGGTTCACATCCCCTTAACAACACTCTCTCAATTACTTGGATAATAGTTGTGGTTCTTTGAGTGGGAATTAGTATATTCAAATGTTTTAAATTCAGAGAAAATTGTAATTACTCGTATGTTTGTTAAAGGGAAATTAGGTCTTCAACTAAACTATACAGTGTGATCAAGTTTTGTCTCTTTATTTACAATCATTCTCATAATTTTTCATGCAGATTGCTGAGACCCTTTTTTCTTCCAAGGACATGGTCGAGATTTTTGCTTACATGTTCGTGTTCCATGACGAAGGTGACCTTTCCTTCGTCTGTCTTTTTTTTTTAAAAAAAAATTGAACATGTGTTGTTAGTCAAAAGTACTTTGTTGGATGACTCTCTACAGATGGTTTCAAATGAATCTTTTGTTCTTTGTTTTTTACTGAATTTTCTATTTATGTACTTTCTTGAACTACCTGCATTAAGACTGGTGCATAGTTTACCAAGGTCAGTCAGTTACAATTCCTGGACTATGTACTTATGTGTTAAACTAATTCTTTTGAGAGCATGGAAGAGTAGCATACATGAGAACATGACAAATGAGGACTGATTGCTTGGTGGCCTCTCTTTTCTTTTTGGGGAACAAGTCTGATTTTTTACAATGCCCGTAATTCCCTATCTTTGCTGGATGAACCCTTTCTATCCTTGTGCGACTTTTTTTCTTTCTTTCATGAATCTGCCTTTATAAGAACACTATTGCAAGAATCTGCCTTTCAATGAAGATTTGACCTATTGAAAAACATATTGGTAGCATCTTATAGGATCTCAGCGCTTGCTGAATGATGAGGATTGCAGGCATGTCTTTCAGGTTCGTAATAAGACTATGTTTTTGTGTCTACAGCGAAAATGGGAAGCAGTTTCGGAGCAAAAAATGGAGTCGGGTGATCTGCATCATTTTGATTCAAGTCTATGTTGCCGTGAAATTGTCTTACGAAGTCGTTTTAAAGCTCATGTGTGGAGTTGAGGTTTTGTTTTAAATTGTTTGACTTGGATAGTCTGGTGTTACGTGCGTTTTAGTGGTCTGTGTTGGTGTACCTTATTATGTAATTATGATGTTAAGCAAACATACTCGATGATATTCATATACAATTTGAGATTTACATGTAATTCAAATCAATGTCTACAGAGCATGTTAAGTTGTATAAGAGCTGCTCAGCTCATTGGGCTTCTACAAAAAAAACCAGCATTTTTGTTACTTCTGGAAGATGGCATATGGGTTGCTAATATGAAATAGGAGTGCTGGAACAAGGTCAATGCTTTGTCAAAGCATCAATTTCCTCCCTTCCTTGAGCATCCTAGATGGTGATCTGTCAAAATTACGGGGCTGTTGATACACCTTCATCGCAGCGGAGTTACAGAAAGAGGGGACACAGCTTACGTATAGGTTGAAGAAGACCGGAGGTTAAAAGTGATGACAAAGTGCAGGAGGGTATAATTAGAAATGATCAAGCACAGGTAGATGCGGTCCAAGCCAAAAAACAACAGTCAGATACAAGGAGAACTTCAAAAATCCCGCAAAAAAGGGGAACTACAAAAAAAAGCTCAGGCATCCTAGAGTGTTCTAAGGAACGAGTTAGAGCAAATTTTAGAAATACTAGTGAATATCCCATCCTGTTGGATTTACTTTCACTAGCCAGAAGAGGGAGCTACAGAATGTAAAATGCTAGGATATAACCTGGGTAATACCAGACATAAAATAACAGACATTTGACATTATACACCACCTGATATAGAAAATTTGCATTAAAAGGGATGGCGAAAGAAATAATAACCGAAAACATAAGAAATAATAACCGAAAACATAACCAGTGTTATACATAATAGACTGTCTGTACTAAACAATAATGGGATTCATCCCGAAAAAATGACAAATCTGTTTAACAATTCCACAAGTGTGTTGGCAGCTTAGCAACATGGGTTTGCCTTGGCATCGAACTCAGTCTTGATCTCCTTCATTGAGCATAACTCTGTCTTCAGTAAGATTCTTGAGCCTTGTGTTAATCACTTAATCTTTAGGAATGGTGCAACATGGCACTTCAACGAAGTCGTTTACCATAGGCAGCTTGACGAAGTCGTTTATGGGGTAAAAGCTGGACACGTACAATTATTTTTACACAGAGAACAACTTCTCATCTTTGACACTGAAAACGAAGTACATATTTTAGTAATCAACAAAACCAAGCTCAATCCACAATAGTAAACCATACAAATTGTTACACAGAGAACAACTTCTCAGCTAGTTGCTCTTGTGCCTCCTCTGATGCTCCCAATTACGGTGACTAAAGCATGCACCATTAACTCAGTGACTTGAGACCTCCACCCAGTTGATGTGAAGTTTAAAATATGCTCAATGCCAAAAAATATTTAAATTCACGATTTTGAAAAACACGGTAAGCACAACCTACCTGGATTGCCAAATATAAAGGTCTTCGTCCCGCAAAGGCTCTCCATCTTTCCTTAATTGTAGTATGTCCCAAATTGGTTGACCATTAGTTCAAAAAGATGGTCAAGCTCCAAAATACCCACAAACATGTTTTAACTTGGTCTTAAGAAAAGAAAATGACAAGGGGATGTAGGAAAAATCATCCATATAAAGAATTAAATCACGCAAATAAGGTCAAGCGTGTAGGATTAGCACGGTTTGCTTATGAGAGCTACTAGTACACCCAAGGGTTAATAGCAAAATGATCAAAATTGGCAGTTAAAGAGTCCTAAACTGAACTACATACACAATCTCATAATTGGGCGATTAGGCTCAGTGGTCAAAATGTGTTTTAAAATAGCAAAATATAAGTACGATTCCATTGTACCGGAATACTTGCAAACATCAATACTAGTATGCACGAACATCGAAGCACATTTTGGTGTAACCTTTTTAATTTTGCATGTTTCTTCAATGAAAAAAAACGGAATGTATGGACAACAAACCAGATTCTGCTACAGGACATCAAAATTTCCCTAAATGTTTTGCCAGTTTAGCCTGCACCAGAAAGTCACATTGTAAGTACAAATGATTTGGTCACAGTAAACCCAGTTTGTGGATGACAGTAATCAGAACTCAAGAAAAATGGCAGGTGAGAATTAAAACTACAGTCTTGGAGTTTTATAAGTACGGATGATTTGACATCACAGTAAACTCAGTTATGGATGACAGTAATCACTAATCAGAACTCGAGAAAGATGGCACATACAAACTGATACAACATAGATCCGTTCCCCCATTGTCAACCGAATATGTTCATAGAGTGAAGTTCACATTTTGAATGAACAAGATTAAAATAATAGCAGAAGGAAATAAGGAATATTCTGCTGCTATATCTAATCACTCAATAACCAGGCATTCATAATTAGAAAGAACAAAGTTCAAATAATAACAATGCAATCTGCTGCGAATCATAATCAATCAACTTGCTCAAGGTTACTGGGTAAAGAAAATTTGTTTCAAAGTCATTAACACAACTAATATTACAGGCCAAATAATTGCGGTCAAGCAAGATTGATTACCCAGCAATACCCATAAAAGAAGCTTCAAGTGTGGAAAATCTGAAAAGGTTGCCTCTTCTCCTGATAACCAAAGCAAGCTCAACAAATTGTAGGAGAAAAATCTGAACAAGGAACAAGCAAACATGTAAATGACTAACAATCCCTCTGATACAGCAAATTAAGTAAACATTTGCAATTCAAAATAATCAAAATATGTAGCACCTCAAAAGCATTATTCAGATGATCAAGTTCTTTGTCTAGATCACTGATGACCTGATTGTAAGTTTGGATTGGTGAAGACTATTTCGTAGCGTGAATCTGCATAAAACCATCAAAATTGTCTCAGAAGCCTCCCTCATACATAAGCAAGAGATAAAGTAGTAGTTGGTCTGTCAATGATCAACTTCACCAACTTACAAAACCCTATGTCCAGTAATGAACTATTTACCAACAACTAAAAACACAATTGAAACAATATTAATGTCAACATAACTCGAGATATAAAATGACAAAGAAGTATCGTACTATTGTTATTGAGTGTCAATAGGTATATTTTCCTGACAACCGCAAGTAAACAAACTAGCAATGTCGATATCATAACCAGGAAAAGGAGTTAGATGCATATAGAAGTTTCAAGCAAACAAACAACACTGTCTTTTTCTCAAAAAAGACAACAACACTGTCTCAGTTAAACCTCCACATGTATTCAATTTCGGGCAGGGGCAATATAATTTTTTGGGAAAATTATCTGTGAATCGAATTCAGAATATTTGCCCCAAACATCCTACAATTTATGGATTTTACAAAATCAAGACCCACCTTGCCATCTGCATAATCACAGAAAGCATTTGCTTGACTGTATGAATTATTGATCTGTTGGTTAGACCTGAGGAGAACACACTCAAATGAATCATACCTTACAATTGCATCTATCTCTTGGATCCAAGCCGTATATCCCCTCTCCATATACCAATAGCTCCTCTTGAGGATTCAAAATAAACCAAGCAGAAAACATAACCCTCAAAATAGATTGCTTGAAACATAATTAAGATTTGAGAGAGCTAATGAAGATATCGTAGACAGAGAAGCCCAGCAGAAAATCACATAATGGGAGAGTATGAGAAAACCTTACCAATCAGCAGAAGTCCTACTTTCAAAACAAGATAGCGCATATACATCGGACTCGGAGAAACAGGAGGTCGATCTCAGCCCTTCGTCGACATCGACAGCTGCTGAGTCAAACCCGTGGCTCACCAACGCAAGTCCAGGTCCGGCGGATGCGATTGGGGACGCCGACCTCCGGGGTAGTCTCCTACAACTACCACCTCTCGCACCCTGTTGTCCGACGCCGATTGGAGCACGGACCATCGCGAGTTGCCGGAGAATTGATTGGTCCTCGGGAGCATCATAGTACCGCCACAACAATCGTCTCCTCGCGCCTACAAACACACGAACAACAAATTAGGTCAACATTCAGCTTAAATATGGTATACTAAACAGTGCCTATACACAGGGACGGTATTGCAAATCCGAAAAATACAACTAACCAACATGGGACGGTAAAATTCAAAAGATTAGAAACGGGGTGAAAACTACATTTATGTAAACTAGTGGGTAATAAATAGAAGAGTGCCCTGCATGTTGGGGTCCAAATAATGTATTTCATTGAAATGGTTTCTCACTCCACTCAGCCTACTGCGAGTGGGGCTGCTACCAAATTTTTGGATGACATGATTTAATGGCCGCATGGTAGCCATTCCCTTACTTTTGACCCCTCTCTCTCTCTCTCTCTCTCTCTCTCTCTCTCTCTCTCTCTCTCTCTCTCTCTCTCTCTGTAGTTGAATACTTCATTAATTTCTGGTTTCACATTGATGTTAATGTTATGAAGAAACATAATCTTTGTGCCTTTATGTTCTGCATTTCCTTTTCTTATGATTCAGTACATGAACTTCTATTGCTGCAGGAAAACCTCTCTTACTTTGTATCCCCTGGTGCAATGGAAAAATACAGAAGATCTGTAGAACTCACGGTAAGTGTTATGCTCCTTACTTTGTAGCTTAAGTGTGTGTGGAATAATGAAACAGGTTATCTAACAAAATAATACTGCTTTCAGCTTTGTTCATGTATAATGAATAAGAACCTTTGTTTCCGCTCTTAAAAGGCTACTTGCAATTCAGTCTTGAAATCTCCATTTCCAGTCAATTCATGAACACTCTTTTCTCATACTGAGATTTTTCTATGGAAAACCATATCCTCTTAACATTACCAATAAATTTTACTACCACTCAAGAAGCCAAAATGGTGATCGTATAGATGTTTAGATTTTATAGATTCTATCTGACAAGAAATACCGATTAACCAACAATATTTTGATCATTTTCCTACTTGATCAATGTTTCTTTTTTCCATACTTAATGTAATTGATTGGTAAAGTAGATTATGCCCCTTATATTCTGCGCGTGGTTTGAAATGTAGAGGGAAGATTCCAGAAAGAGATGGAGCAATTTTCCAGTTAATGCTGGCGGCAACAGCGGTAAAACAGTCATCTCCTTCGATTATTGACTAGATGTTATTCGGAAATGTGCTTTGCAATTTATCACCACATGAAATGCATAACATATATTTATCATCTCCTCTCCTGATTGTGCTCTTTTTTTTTTCTTATCCAAAGGTCTTATTAAGATCGCAAGGCACTTTGGTGGCAACCAAGGGAAGAAGGCGAAATCATTGAAGGTATCTTTGTTTTGGTATTACTGAATGCAAGTGAGATTGTCCTTGAGATTTGACATTTTTAGACTTGTAGAACTAATGGTTTCTATACAACAGGTACTTGTAGCCCTAGTACATGACTTGGGTCCGAATTGGGAGCTCATCAGTGATACTATCAATAGTTCTTTGCAATTCAAGGTAAATATCTTTTTGCTAGTTATTTACTTTTTAAGTGTCTTCATAATACATGCAGGGCGAGCGCTATAGCAAATGCTTATTTACCTATTTGTATTCATAAGTGTTTCATTACTCTCCTCTTCGGCAGTGTATGTTCCGGACGCCAAATGAATGCAAGGAGCAGTACAGAAGATTGATAGATAATTCTTCTGGTGATAGGGGTGAAAATTCCGGATCTTCTCAACTATATTCCGCCCCTTTATCTGGAGTTCCTAAGGCACACACTTTTCCTTGTCAAGTCAAGCTATATATTGTTGGTCTTACTTAGAGGAAGATATATTTACCTTTTAGTTTTATTGTTTTGTTGATATTTCGCAGGGCAATGCGAGGCTTCTTCAGGAGACGAAGGAAGGAGATACTCTCAAATCCCATTTTGAGAAAATCGTATCAGTATCACAGAAGTCGAAAATCAGTATGAGAAAGGTGAACATCTTTGGTAGATAAAATATAGATATGTGTCGGTGCTGCAGATTTCTTTTTCTTTTATAATAGTGCATGCTTCCTTTTTGTGTATTTGTATTGTGTTTACAATTGCGTAACCTAACAAGTAATGGATTCTTTTGCGAAACTTGAAGAGAATGCAAGGTTTTGCTGGATCTCTTTGCTGATTTCTTTTCAAACTTGTTATCTTAAAAAGATAAATGAAAATGTTTCTTGACACATTCGTGATGCTCATGTGCTTACTTTACTTGTTAAAGATCAATGGTGGGGATAAGAAATTAATTCAGCCACACCCTTCTCATGCACATACTCTTTCCCAATTTCTCCCAGGAGGTCGTCCGCTCACGTAAGTTTCAGCTTGTACACACCCTCCTATTTCTCAGTTTTTGAATAACATATTTGTCATGCTAACTCATCTGTTCTGATCGTTTAATGAAGGCCACTTGATCTGTGTGATGCCAAAGCTCATGAATTCCCTTCATTTGAATACCAAAGATTTTCCTCTGGTGGCTCAGCAACTTCTGCGCATCATCATGCCTTTATTAGGTAATAATATTCACTGTTTCTTGATTTCAGATTATCGGTTTTCTTGACTGTCTAATTCTGATCGGTTTTTTTGGCTCTTAGGGATAACATGGCCATGTCAAGACCTGGTCTTGAAGAAGCCGTCGCTCAAAACTGGGGGAGTTGGGCTCCTCCTTCAGATACTTTGGATGAAGGTATTTTTGAAATATTTGAAACAACTATTTCAAATTCCTTTCAGATAACCGCTAAAAAAATGGCCAATCCTCTGTAACTTGAAACAATTAGCTTTCTAGTCTGTTCCTTGAAGAGAACTAGTTACACTTATTTAATAACCCTTTTTTATTACCATGATTTTTTTTGGTTCTCTTCAAACCCTTTTAACTCTTTATATATGCTTATTCCTCTCCATGTTCCAGTGTTTCATGCATTTAGTGGTTGATCTCCCATGGTGAAAACTGAAAACTCTCTCCTTGGAGAACTTGAGGTATAGATAATTATTTTTCCCATATCTGCTTTAATTTGTTTGTTTGTTCTCTTGCATTTTTAAGTCTTTGGAAGTTGTTTCATAGGATACCAGGTGGTTCCTGCAAGCTTTTGCCAAGAACCAGGGATTCATGGGGAACACTGATGATTCTTGAAAGAGTTGTCAGCTAAAACCATACACTGGCAAAACTAGTGTAACATTCAAAGTGCTGAAGAAGCTGAAATCAAGCATGAGCAAGTGAGACGAGAGACTTCAAACACGGACGGACCCTCTAAACCTAGGCCCAAACAAAGCCATCACCCACTATTTTCTCGCGAAGGTAACTTTAATTCTCATCTATGAAGATGCCAAATTTTTACAGTGTGTAAAGTAGCAATTTGCTCACCCCATTTCACTGACCAGGGCATGGCATTGTGCTTCTTGCAGGCGAAGGTAGCAGCTATGACATTTATCTCTGGGAATGGGTAGATGAGGAAAGTTACTGTTGCAGGATCTCTAATGTTGTAATCGCACGAGGATGATAGAGACATGGAAATAGTTACGTACTAGTATTGAGGAATCATCTTTGAGTCAATTTGAGTAATAGAAGTTATCTGATATGTAAGTATATGTATATACACACAATAATGTGGCTATGATCATGTACATATTGGGATACCTAATGAAATGTTCTAAACTACTGCGATTCCTTCAATCTCATCTCCATTGTGTTGACAATGAAATCATTGTTGGTGTGTTTCTGTTTTGTGTTCAACTCAGATGAGGTTGAAAAGATGAACCCAACCCTGATGAGTTTGATAATAGAGAGAGAGAGATAGAGAGTACTTTGAAACGGCCATCGAACAATTTTGAGGTACTTTATGGGCACAACAACCCTGATGAAAATGTGAATTTTAATTTTTATTTGGTGCTGAAACGAGGTGATGTCTAGACGGAGGACACTGGGGAACATGCTCTTAATATGAACCAAAGTGACAAATATTACTTCAAATATTCCAAATCTTTATCTCTTTATATTCCACCGTACACTTGAAATTATTTATTTAGAAGCACATTGAGTGTATACTCTTGGCACTATCCATGAACAAGTTATTTTGTCAATATTTTTTTTTTCCAGAAACTGTAGCTTTCATTAAAAAGGCTATCACAGCCAAAGAGACCAGATAACATCTGAAAACACAGAGCGGTACAGACCACCAACTGAGAGACAAAGCTCTAGAAAAGAGCAAAAAACAAAAAAACATTGAAAAAGAGAACAAAAGTGACCAATTTCCAAATAGTCCTTTGCGCTTCCACATGATGACTTTGCGAGTTCCCAGGACAAAATTGAAGACCGCCGAAAAAATGATGATTGCTCCGACCATAGAGACTCAGCCGCCGGTAAAGTACGAATCAGCCTTCAAAGCACCAAACGCGGCCACGAAACATCCTCAAACACAGCCGCAACAGATTTGATTAACCCCAGCACCTTCACCACGGCAAAATCAAATCATGCCTTAACCTGATCACAACTCCAAAACAGAACTAATGAACAAAACTAAGCAAAATAGAACACACACAAAAGTCGAATTCATACTGAATTGGAAAGCCAACAAAAAATAGTACCTTGATTTCGCTCCAGAATCGAATCAACGCAGATAATCGTCTTCTTTTAGAGAACCCTAGCAGCATCGATTTGGAGATCGAATCTTCAGAAACAGAAGCCAAGCAGCGCGAATCAACCCCACGCGAACCGATCTTCTCTTCGCCAGTGAAGCTAAGTAGCGGAGACTCCTCCGCTGGCCGTTGTGGAGAACTAATGGATATAGATACTCCTCCACGTGATGTGACTCCGGAGCTTCACCGGAAGGTTGGGGATCGGAAATGGCTCGGAACTAGGGTTCCGTGCAGATCTGAGAAGAGGAAGAGAAAGAGGGAAGAACACAGAGAGAAATGGGGGATAAATTTGTATTAATTCATAATAATGCAAACAAGCCTCCTCCACCCTTTTATATAGCAAGGGGGAGGTAAATGTCATTACAGCAAACTACTAACGGTAAAGGACAGCTCAACTGATGTGTGACTCGAACGGACCTATCACAAGCTAGCACCGAGTGAGCTGTCATCTACGTGGCCACCGGGACTCTCTACGACGTCGTCCTACTTATCCTATTTGAAGGCAACGGCTAAGACAAAATAGACGGTCCAGATCGAACAAGTGATCAGATCGGACGGCTACTGCTTTAATGAACTACACGACCACAGTTTGGCGTGTAATTCAGTTTAGTCCTAATTATACGACCACAAAGATGGACACTTTGCATTTTAGTCCTTGCTCTGCAACCTTGACAAGTCCCCTCCTCTTGAAATCAAGCTTGACCTCAAGCTTTAAAATGGGGGAAATTGCTCCTTTAACTTGTAGTAATTCTCCCAAGTGGCTTCCTCAGGTGAAAGATTAGACCACTGGACCAAAACTGGTACAGTGGAGGAGTTACCTTGCTTGACTAGCCTCCTGCCCAGAATTGCAATGGGTTCAACCAGAAATTGACCATCTGGACCCACGGTAGGCAGCTCAGGAGTAGCATTGTAGTTGCCAACAGCCAACTTCAGCTGGGAGACATGGAAAAATGGATGTATCTGAGAATGTGAAGGCAACTTGAGTTTGTATGCCACCTTTCCAACTTTCAAAATGACCTGAAAAGGTCCATAAAATCTGGCAGACAGCTTATAATTACTCCTCAGCTGGACAGAGCTCTGCCTATAGGGTTGAAGCTTGATGAAAACCCAATTTCCCACCGGAGATTCCCTTTCAGTTCTATGCTTATTAGCCTAAGTAACCATTATATTCTGAGCTTTAGACAAATTGTCTTTGAGAAGCTGCAAGAGTTTGACCCTATCTTGCACAAATGAATCCACATCTGGAAGTCCTGTCTTGTTCAATTGGTGAAACCTATAGTGTTTGGGTGGATATCCATACAAAGCCTCAAAGGGGGTGAGTTGTAGAGCTGTGTGGTAATTGGTATTATACCACCACTCAGCCAAACTTAACCATTTAGCCCACTTCTTAGGCCTATCTCCAGTCAAGCATCTCAGATTAACCTCCAAACACTGATTAAGCCTCTCACTTTGGCCACCAGTTTGAGGATGATAGGCAGTGGTGTATTTAAGCTGAGTCCCCGTGAGTTTGAACAGGGTGTTTCAAAACTGACTCAAGAATATTGCATCTCTGTCACTGACTATAGAAGAGGGTAAACCATGTAGCTTGCATATGTTTTGGAAGAAAGCATCATCAATGGTCTCAGCAGAGTATGGATGAGTTAGGTGGATGAAATGTCCATATTTAGATAGTCTATCAATAACAACCAATATAGTAGTTTTACCTTCTGATTTAGGCAGGCCTTCTATGAAATCCATGGCAATGTGTTCCCATGGCTTATCTGGAATGGGAAGTGGTTGTAGTAGCCCTGGATATGGCAAGTGCTCACATTTCATCCTTTGACAAGTGTCACACTTGGCCACCCACCCCTTAACTTGTTTCTTTAGACCAGGCCAATAGATTAGTAGTTTAACCCTCTTGTAAGTCCCCAATATGCCTGAATGGCCTCCTACTCCTGTATTGTGGAGCTCCTTGATGATACTGATTCTTAAGTCATTTCCTGCTCCCACATATAACAACTTCTCATGCTTAAGCACCCCATCTTGAAGTTTCCACCCAGGTTGTGAGCTAGGGTCTACAACAAGTGCAGCTAACTTCTCTTTAGCCAAATCATCATCATCATAGCTCTTCTTCAGCTCCTGCAGCCATTTAGGAGTAATGGTAGAGACAGCAGCACATTGTACCTCTGAGTTTGACCCCAGGACAGCCCTTCTTGACAAGGCATCAACAGCTCTATTCTCTTGTCCCTTCTTATATTAAATCTCATAATGCAAGCCAAGCAACTTGATATCCATTTCTGCTCTAAAGCTTTAGTCAACTTCTGTTCCAAATGATATTTAAGACTGTGCTGATAAGTCTTAATTATGAATTTTGCTCCTTCTAAGTGTGGTCTCCATTTAGCTATAGCCACCACTAGAGCTAACAACTCTTTCTCATAAGTTGACATTCCCAAGTGCTTGGGAGAAAGAGCTTTGCTGAAATAGGCTAAGGGTTTGTTATTTTGAATCAGTACAACTCCCACTCCATCATTGCAAGAATCTGTCTCAATAACAAACTCTTCCTCAAAATTGGGAAGAGTGAGAACTGGTGATGTACTCGTGGCTTCCTTGAGGGTGTCAAAAGCAATTGTAGCTTCCTTACACCACTGAAATCCTCTTTTCTTCAGCAATTGTGTCAAAGGCCTGGCAATAGAACTACAATTTCTGACAAATCTCCTGTAGTACCCTGTGAGATCCACAAACCCTCTAAGTTCTTTGATGTTCCTAGGTTGTGGCCACTCTATCATAGCCTGTAACTTCTTAGGATCAGTCTGTACTCCTTCCTCTCTGATAATGTGACCTAGATATTCTACAGCCTCAATTCCAAATGAACACTTACTTAGCTTGGCATACAACTAATTAGCCCTCATGACTTCAAACACCATTTGCAGATGCTTGTAGTGTTCTGCCAGAGAAGTGATGTACACAAGAATATCATCAAAGAAGACCAGCACCATTTTTCTCAAAAATTCCTTAAACACTTGATTCATTAAGCATTGAAATGTTGCAGGTGCATTTGTCAATCAAAATGGCATCACTTTGAATTAATACAAACCTTCATGGGTTCTAAATGATGTTTTATAAATGTCAGGCTCTACCGTCCTCACCTGATGATATCCAGCTCTTAGATCTAATTTAGAGAACACCACTGATGCCTTAAGCTCATCCATAAGCTCATCTATCACTGGAATAGGGAATTTGTTCTTGACATTGATAGCACTGGAGCTGCAAAAGGACTAGTACTGGGCTGAATAGTTCCATTCTCTAACATCTCTTTTACCATCTTTTCCATTTCATTTTCTGCACATATGGGTATCTGTATGGCCTGAGACACACTGGTTGAGCTCCAGCCTGTAGTGGAATTTGGTGGTCCTGCACTCTCTTGGGAGGTAACTGTGTAGGTTCCTCAAAAATGTCAGCAAACTGCTGCAGTAGAGGTTATAAAAGTGGAGGTACACTTGTCTCAGTTTCAACAGCTGATACTGAATAGAGTTGTGCTGTCACTCCCTGAAGTGTTTGAGTACAATATTTCTGAAGTGTTGAGATTTTTAATTCTGCTACATTGTCTACCTTGGGACTAGCCTCCAATATGATCACTTTGCCTTGGTGTTGAAATCCAAAAGCTCTCTTCTTAAATTCAAGTAAATGGGACTCACTTCCCTTAACCACTGAGCTCCCATAACCAAATCACACCCTCCTAATGGCAGTACTGATAGCTCCTCACTAGGAGTTATCGGTTAACCCAATTTGAGGGGTATTTTCGTCCTAAATGAGCGTTTTAGTCGATTTCTGCCCCGTTTGACTCGGGAATTCACAGTTTGCTGTTTTTATCTCCTAGACGCATAAACTGCTTTATTTCACGCATATCGAGATATGATCACGGGTTTTGTTTCGTGTCGTTGATGCAGGGACAGGACTTGTGCAGGAGCCGGAAATGAAGCAGGCATGCGGGTGAAGGATCCAAGGAGGCTGAGAAGCCGAGCATGCAAGTCGAAAAGATTGGCACGTTTCTCGAGGAAGATTGGCACGCATCCCGAGGAGCCTGGCACACATCCCGAGGCATCCCGAGCAGTTTGGCACGCATCCCGAGACAGACAAAACACACTCCGAGAAGATCAGCAGTCATCCCGAGACATCCCGAGGAGCCTGGTACGCATCCCGAGACATCCCGAGGAGCATGGTACGCATCCCGAGGCATCCCGAGGAGTTTGGCGCGCAAACCGAGGAGGCAGCTACCTACGCTGCTAGCTACGCAGCTACCTACACAGTTAGCTACGCAGCTAGCTACGCAGGTAGCTACGCAGCTACCTACGCAGTTAGCTACGCAGCTAGCTACGCAGCTACCTACGCAGTTAGCTACGCAGCTAGCTACGCAGCTACCTACGCAGCCAACTACGCAGGTAGCTACGCAGCTATCTTGCGCAGTTGGCCCGATTCCCGAGGCGGTGGCAGACGACCCGTTTCCCGAGGCGGTTTCGGCCCAGTGGCAGTTTCGTAATTTCGGCAGTTTCCAGAAACGTCTCCAGCACTATATAAAGACTCGTCCAGTGCTCATCAAAAAAACACAACACAATTCTCAGCACAACCGAAAGGAGATCGCAGAGCACTCTCGGTGAGCACGGAAGCAGGAATTCAAACTCTACAGCACGCGTTTGATTTCACTATCTCTCTTATTCAGAAACGTTGTTATTTAATTATGTCACTTAGTAGCTAAACCTTTTACCTAGGTTCTCGGTGAACCTAGGGTTTCGTATCCAGATTTTATTATAGACGTTTGATTATGGATTCATGATTGTTATCTTAAATTCAGCAGCTTTATCTGTTATTCTGTCTTTGACTGTTATCGTATATGCATGATCGGAGTCGCGAACCAGAATTGCTATAGACCCGAGCCTGTAGGTGAAAACGTCAGGTTAGGGTTAGGAAGAAAAGACAGGATTACCCTGATGGACCGACCAGAGAAAGGGAGATAGGGCTAGCATTGAAAAACGTAAGACCAACTGTTAGAGAATTTGACCCGGGCCATTCGGACAGGTTAGAAACCCTAACAGGCTTACACCGAGACTGCAGATTTAGGCAGCTTAACAAGAATCCGAAAGTCTGCAGGATCGGGATTACGTGTGGAATCTGAAAAGTCACTGCACAACTGGTACGTTGCACAGATATCGAAACTGCTGAGTGTTTTCATATCAACTGAAAAATGTAAAATCTGTAGAAACCCTAGGGGATCCTGGAGCCTAGTTCTCATCTATTATCGTAACAACCGATTCAACTTATTTCAGAAAACGTCACAAAAAAATATTTACGTTTACGTTTTTAATTTCTTTTTTTTTGTTTAGTAAACTGCAATCACAACCTACTCCTCCTTGTTACTACACTCGGTTAACCGAAACTGACAACGTGAGTAAACCCGAAATAGTCCTCGTGGGAACGATCACCCGAGTCTAATTGCACCCGGTATTACAAGATTCGTACACTTGCGACAGCACGTTAGTTTGCGCATCAAGTTTTTGGCGCCGTTGCCGGGGACTTTTTAGGGTCTATTTAGTAGTCAGAATTAGTTTTCTGAGTCTTTGTTTATTTTCAGTTTTGTTATTTTTCCTTTTATCTCACTGCGTTTTTGAATCTGCGTTTTCAGGACTGTTCAGTTGATGCCCAGATTGCCTCGCGATTTGGTGTCACCACTCGACAACCCGGAAAAACTGTATACCGAACAGAACCGCAGAAACCGATAAAGCAGGATGGCAACCAACCAGAGAGATACACCCGAGAACATCGAAGCCGGTGGACAGGAACGAGAGACACGTACCCCAGCCCAGATGGCTCGGTACATTGAGGAACTTGTCACAGCGGGACTTGCTGCCCGAAGCAACCAGAGAACATATAACCGATCTGGGAAGGCGTTGGTGGAAAATTTCGAAATCCCCACCGGGGGGCATGAGCGAGCTATTGTGGTGCCCGAGATCACCGCCGAGCACTTTGACATCAAACCATCCACCATCCAGACGGTACAAACTCTCTGCCCGTTTCATGGCAGGGCCGACGAAGACCCGAACGATTTTATCGGGAAATTCGAAGATTACTGCAACAAGGTCAGATACATGGGCGTAGAAGCAGAGGCACTCATGCTGGTCTTATTTCCATACTGTCTTTACGGAGTAGCCAAAGACTGGCTCGAATCCCGACCACTCCGATCCATCACCACATGGGAGGAGTGTGTCGCAGATTTTCTGGCAAAGTTCTATCCCGCCTCCCGAGTCATACAGTTACAGAGCGAGATCCTGTCATTCAGGCAGAAGATGGGGGAGACGGTGGTGGACGCATGGGACAGGCTCATGAGATTGGCCAAACGGTGCCCGAACCACGGCTTTGGAGACGCAAAAATTCTGCAGGTTTTCTACCATGCCCTAGACAGGGAGAACGCCGACAGGATTGACAGAGAGGCCGGGGGAAACTTCCTGTATCACGTGGACAAAGAAGGTGCGTATGACCTGATGCAGCAGTTGGCCAAGCAGGACACCCGACTGTTTGACGATCGCAGGATGGCGGCTAGAGCCGAACCCGCAGAGGATGACCGGATAGACAACCTGGCCAAGATTGTTCACGACTTGGTCAAGAAAGTCTACTCGGATAAGAAGACTGTTGCAGCAGTCGAAGAACCTGATTTGGACACAGCCATTGAGGAGCTAAGGACCGAAGACACCAATTACGTACAGCAGCAGTGGGACCCGAGCCGGTACCGACCGGGTACGAGAGACCATCCCGGGTTTCGGTACGGAAACTCGAACGCAGCAGTTTATGCATCGGGATTCCAGCACAGACCACCAGCCCAGCAGGCTGCCCCGGCCCAGCAGGCTCAGTCAGTCCCATCTGCGCATCAGTACGACGCCCAGATGAAAGAGATCAAGTCCATGTTCCAGACCATGGAGTCCCGGTTTAAGCACATGGACACCCTGACGGCAGATATGCAGACAACCAAAACGTCACTGCGCGCTTTGGAAGTACAAGTAGGGCAGTTAGCACAGCAGCTAACAGAGAGACAGCCAGGAAACCTACCCTCGAATACAGTAAATAATCCACGGGCTCAGATCAATGCTATCTCCACTCGGAGTGGATTGGCACTGCAGGATCCACCGTATCCCAGCCACGCACGTGCAGAAAATCCGAAAGAAATAGAACGCAACTTGTCGGGCCAGGATAACAGCACAGTCGAACGCCCCCAGCCGAAGGGCTCGGTTGAGCAGGATGCAGTGCAGAACGAGACAGGTGCAGAAACTGTACCAGTCTCCAAGGAGGTCCCGTACCCCTTGCGAACACGAAAGAGGGATGACAGCAAAGACTACGCCAGGTTTCTCGAGATGTTCAAGCAGCTGCAGATTAACATACCTTTTGCTGAGGCTTAGGCTAAGATGCCCACTTACGCCAAATTCCTCAAGGACATCTTGTATGGGAGAAGGCGGATGAGCGATTTCGAGACCATAAACCTGACGGCAGAAGTGAGCAATTGTGTGAAGAATGGGCTACCGAGGAAGAGAAAGGATCCTGGCAGTTTCGTCATACCGGTCATCCTAGGTAACGCTTACACAGGAAAGGCTCTGTGTGACCTAGGGGCCAGCATCAACCTGATGCCGCTGACGATTTTCAAGAGTTTGAAAGTCGGTGAACCCCGACCCACCAGAATCATGTTGCAGATGGCAGACAGGTCCGTAAAACAGGCTTATGGGGTTATCGAGGATATTCTGGTCAAGGTCGGCGAGCTGATTTTTTCGGCAGATTTCGTCATCCTGGACATGGAGGCAGGGGAAGTACCGCTCATACTTGGCAGGCCGTTTTTAGCCACAGGCGAAGCAATGATAAACTGCAAAAGCGGGGAGCTGACCATGCAGATTAACGAGGAAAAGGTGAAATTCAACGTTTTCAAAAATCTGCAACTGCCAAATTACTACGACCACGAGGATATCTTTGCCATCGATGTGGTTGACGAAGGTTGGGAAACGAGGAGATGGACCAATTGTGGGAAGAGATCGACAGCATGTACGGGGAAGAAAAGGAGAAGACTCGGTGCGAGCACGCCATGAGAGTCGAGGACTGGACCACTTTGCACCGGGACGAAGACGGCGGGCAAAAGATGATTCTGGTCCCGTCACTCAAGGAGCCACCCGCACTGGAGCTGAAACCGCTCCCGAGCCATCTCAGGTATGCGTATATTGGTGAAAATAGTACTCTGCCCGTAATTATTTCGTCACGTTTATCTCAGGAACAGGAACAGAAACTGCTGGAAGTATTGCGAGAGCATAAGGAAGCAATCGCCTGGACGATTGCAGATATCAAGGGGATCAGCCCATCCTACTGCATGCACAAGATCCGAATCGAAGAAGGCAAGAAACCGGTGATTCAGCCCCAGCGGAGACTGAATCCGAACATGAAGGACGTTGTGCGAAAAGAGGTTATGAAGTGGCTGGAAGCGGGAATCATATACCCCATATCGGACAGCACATGGATCAGCCCGGTCCAGTGCGTGCCCAAAAAGGGGGGTATTACGGTGGTGCAGAATAAAGACCAGGAGCAGATTGCGCAGCGCACCGTTACAGGCTGGCGGATCTGCATGGACTATCGGAGGCTAAACGACGCAACACTGAAAGACCACTTCCCGCTACCATTCATGGACCAGATGCTGGACCGGCTCGCCCACCACGCCTATTACTGTTTTCTGGACGGGTACTCCGGGTACAACCAGATTTGCATAGCCCCGGAAGATCAGGAAAAGACGACGTTTACCTGCCCATACGGTACGTTCGCGTTTCGGCGCATGCCGTTCGGGTCGTGTAATGCTCCTGCCACATTCCAGAGATGTATGATGGCGATTTTTTCCGACATGATCGAGAAAAATCTGGAGGTCTTCATGGACGACTTTTCACTATTCGGGGACAGTTTCGAAGACTGCCTGTTCCATTTGGGTCAAGTTCTGATCCGATGCAAGAAGGCGAATTTGGTGCTCAATTGGGAAACGTGTCACTTTATGGTCACCGAGGGGATCGTGCTGGGTCACAGAATTTCCAGCAAGGGACTCGAGGTGGACTGGGCTAAGATCGAGGTGATAAAGCAGCTTCCCTACCCGACGAACGTAAGGGCGATCAAAAGTTTTCTGGGACATGCAGGATTTTACCGAAGGTTCATCAAAGACTTTTCCAAGATCACAAAGCCACTCTGCGCTTTACTTGGAAAAGACGTACCCTTTGATTTCGATGCAGCATGTCGGCAGGCTTTTGACCATTTGAAAGAGAAGCTGACCACAGCCCCGGTTATAACCACGCCGGATTGGTCACTCCCGTTTGAGCTGATGTGTGACGCCAGCGACTACGCAGTCGGGGCAGTTTTGGGGCAGCGAAAGGATAAAATCTGCCACGTCATTTATTATGCGAGCCGGGTACTTAACGACGCCCAGCTCAACTATGGCACGACAGAAAAGGAACCGCTGGCCGTAGTGTATGCCCTGGACAAATTCAGGCCCTATTTGGTCGGGTCAAAAGTTATCGTCTTTACCGACCATAGTGCCCTGAAATACCTGCTGGACAAGAAGGACGCAAAACCGAGACTGTTGAGGTGGGTACTACTGATGCAGGAATTCGACGTGGAAATCCGGGACAAGAAGGGAGTTGAGAACGTGGTGGCGGATCACCTATCCAGACTCGAGAACGTGAAGGTGGACCCGGTACCGATCAAGGAAAACTTCCCGGACGAACACATCATGGCAGTGAAAATCGGGAGACCGTGGTACTATGCCATAGCCAATTACTTGGTAACTGGCACGCTTCCCGAGGATCTCACCCCGTCTCAGCGGAAAAAGTTCGCTTCCGAAAGTCGACAGTATTTCTGGGATGACCCGTACTTATTCAAACAGGGGGCCGATAACATCCTGAGAAGGTGTATCCCGACCCACGAGGCCTGGAACGTGATCCGACACTGCCACTCATCACAGTGTAGGGGTCATTTTGGGGGAACGCGAATAGCTCATAAAATACTGCAGTCCGGTTTTTTCTGGCCGACAATCTTCAAAGACTGTCACGACTATGTGCAGGGATGTGATAGGTTCCAGAGGACAGGAAACACGTCACACCGGGACGAGATGCCGATGACCGTGTGGCAGGAGGTAGAGCCGTTTGATGTATGGGGGATTGACTTCATGGGTCCGTTCCCGTCTTCGATGGGAGATCTTTACATTCTGCTGGCAGTGGATTATGTGACAAAGTGGATCGAGGCGATTGCGTGTCAGAAAAACGATGCAGCTACGGTTGAGCGTTTTCTGAAACGCAACATTTTTACTCGGTTCGGGACGCCCAGGGCGATGATCAGTGACGAGGGATCACACTTCATTAATCGCGTTTTTGCCAAAGTTCTGAAACAGTACGGTGTGTCGGTTCACAAGGTGTCACTGCCGTACCATCCTCAAACGAACGGACAGGCCGAGGTTTCGAACAGAGAGATCAAGAGCATACTTGAGAAGACGGTTAATCTCGGCCGGAAGGATTGGTCCATCAGACTGGACGATGCGCTTTGGGCCTACAGGACTGCTTTCAAAACACCGCTGGGAATGTCACCATACCAACTCGTGTTTGGGAAAGCGTGCCACTTACCGGTGGAGTTGGAGCACAAAGCATATTGGGCCATCAAACAGCTCAACATGGACCAGAATCTAGCAGGAGATAAGAGGAAGATGGCACTGCTGGAATTAGAGGAATTCCGCAGAACGGCATTCGAGAGCGCTAAAATCTACAAAGAGAAGACGAAAAAGTGGCATGATCAGCGGATCACGCCGAAGCAGTTCAACGAAGGCGACAAAGTGCTTCTCTACAACACGAGGATGCGGTTCTTTCCGGGCAAGTTGAGGTCTCGATGGTCGGGACCGTTCATCATCAAGAAGATATTTTCATGGGGAGCATTTGAGCTGGAGAATCCAAAAGACGAGTCCAGTTTCAGGGTGAACGGGAACCGGATCAAGCCATATCTCGAGACAGTTGAGGTCGCCAAAGTAGACCCCGTCTACTTTGAAGACCCGTGAGAGGTAACCGGGTCGGGCCGTCGACCGTAAATCACAAGCGCTTGGTGGGAGGCAACCCATCGGATTACGTTAATTATTTATTTATTACAGTTTTTATTTTTCGTTCTGAATTTTGAGAGAGGCGAGATGAGTGTGTGTTAATGGGTAGACAAGTTTGTGCAGGAAATTTTAAGCAGAAAAATGTGCGGGTCAAAACCGAGAGGTCCGACACGCATTCAAAGAAGTACAGAAAAAAAAACTGGCCCAAAAGGCCAGTTACGCAGCCCAGCAGGCCAGTTACGCAGGAAAAAAAAATTATAACTACGCTGGCCCAAAAGGCCAGATACGCTGGCCCAAAGGCCAGCTACGCAGCCCATACGGCCAAACACGCAGGCCAGAGAGAAAAAAAAAAAAAAAATTGAAGTGGACCAGCCACGCAGCCGGCCCAAACACGCGGCCCGGCCACGCAGCCGGCCCAGTTACGCAGCCCAGCTAGAATGCCACGCAGCAGGAGGAGGCAAGTGCAGCTTCCGAAACCTTAGGGGGCCAAAATGCCATTTTACCAAACTTGGGGGGAGTTTTTTGCA
Organism: Linanthus parryae; assembly: GCA_023055425.1. Taxonomy (NCBI): domain Eukaryota; kingdom Viridiplantae; phylum Streptophyta; class Magnoliopsida; order Ericales; family Polemoniaceae; genus Linanthus; species Linanthus parryae. The sequence continues at coordinate 146,193,736 of JALGPY010000004.1, forward strand.
ATTTTCGAAAAGTGCCAATTATTTAGCACAACTATATGGACGGCACCAGACCATTGTCCTCCATTGTTACCATTTTGAAGCTTCCTCTTTCCTCATTTTCTCTCCACCTTCAAAAGTTCAAATTTCACCAAATCAAAAACCGAGCACGTTTTTGGGATCCTCGTGAGAACTGGATCATTTTGGTGTAGTTGAAGCTGCAAAACAGTGTCAGAATTGGTGTGGGGGTCAAGTCAAAGTTTGTGAAAAAATTGAAGAAAAGCTCCAGATTCGTTGGCTTCGGGTCGAAATTCGAGAAAACACAAAGGAGAAACGTCGAAGAGGAGGGCGAGGCCTACAAGGTGCCCAAGTCAGAATTTTTTCCGGCGAGAAAAATTTTCCTGCGACTTTTTCCGGCGACAGTTTGTTTGCACTCGTTGACTCACTCCGAGTGCTCAGGTTCAAAAAATTTCTTCTTTCGCTATTTTTTCGGTTTTCGGTACCAACCCGTGCCCGGGTTTAGCATGCTGCATATTTGACTGTTTTTTACTGTTACTGCGTTTTTAGCTGCTTTTCTGCATTTTTAACTGTTACTTGCGTATTTAACACAATTTTTACGTAATTGACCGTTAAACTGCAAATTAGCATAGGGTAGCGTAATTAACTGTTTAAGCTGCGTATTTAGCTGTTTGGACTGCGTACCTGCATTTTGGCAGCGTTATCTGCGATATAAAAAAAAAATTGCGTAATTGACTGTTTTGACTGCGTACCTGCATTTAGACAGCGTTTTCAGCGTTTTAAAAAAATAATAATAATTTTTTTAAATTTCTGAATTTTTTGCTGTTATGGACTGGCTTGAGAGACCCGTGGCGTTTGATTTTCTTTTGCCTTTTGCCATTGACATCCCGTATGAGCAGATTACCGAGACCAACTTTGATAGTTTCCGGTTTGTGAGTTACCAGGCCCATCTGCACTATCTAGAGACTTTAGACAGAGGGTTGACACCGGATTATAGGTTCGAGGTAGATGATGAGAGGATGCCGTTAGCTATGAGAAATTATGCTAGACGGCCCGATCTCTTTGGATGTGCCTTAGAGAACTTCCCTGAGAGGGCTAGTTCCGCGCTCACTAGGGAATTTTTCTGTAACCTAATCTATCGGGAGTTCGGGGAGACAGAGTTGTACCCGAACTGGGTATACTGTCGTAGGGGGTTTATTTGGTTGACGCCCCTCGCAATCCGCTGGGCGTATGGCATACCTGGCGAATTCGAGGGACAGTGTGCGTACGATATGCTTGTTCAGGACTCTCCTCCGCAAGAGGAGCTCTTGAGGACTCTCTGTGAGGGGGCGGATGAGGCCCGTTGGGAGACCAACGGGAGGTTGCATGGCACGTTTTTGAGTCCGCCAGCCCGGTGGTGGTTTGAGTTTGGAGTGAACCGGGTCGTAGGGATTCAGCATATCACTAAGCTGCCCTACGAAGTGGTACTTCTGGTGTACTGCTTCATGACCCGACGCCGGGTCGACATACCGGCCCGGATTTGGGCGAACATTAGAGAGAGAGCCAACACGCATAGCCGGCGAGGTTTCGGGTTTTGCAGCCTGATTACCCGATTGGCTACCCTGAATGAGATTGTCATCGAGGGTGAGCGAGATTTAGACCCCGCCTCTTTCCGGCCATTTTGGCGAGTAGGTAGACGGGCCATGGGAAACCGTATGGCACCTGAGCCTGCCGAGGCGTTTGTGGACTTAGATGAGGATGAGCCGGGTGATGACCCGATGGACGAGGATGGGCAGGCCCCTTCCTCAGACCCTGACATTGGACCGCCCCCCGCCCCCGCGCCCAGAAGGCGCGCTGCTCGACCGAGGGGGGGCCCTGTCCATGACCCCACCGCGCTCTCTAGTTACCGGCCGCCCCAGGAGTACATGGCTCCAGATCCTACCCCTGTCCCGGCAAGGCGTTCCACACAGGAGCGTCCTGTCATGAGAGAGTTTCCGACCCGACTACATCGGTCTCGGTCGACTTATGAGCACGGTCAGTCTAGTGGGCCCGTCGAGCCTGAGTCTAGCCGGCCCCCTCGCCCGACCAGGATCCCTGTCCCCGAGCCTGAGCCTAGCCGGCCTACTCGGCCACCCCGGACCGCGGTTCCCGAGCCTCCCCGGCCATCGAGGGCAGCTGCCCCTGAGCGTAGCAGGTCATTTCGGGCCGATGCTCCCGAGCCTTCTAGACCATCCCGGGCTGCTGCCCCTGACCGTAGTCGGTCGACCCGAGCTCCTGACACTACCATTCCTCCGTGGACTGCCTTTGAGCAGAAACTGACCCAGATTGATGAGAGGGCCGAGTCTGGAAGAAAGTCCATTAAGGACATGTGCAAGAAACAGTTTGGTAAGATGTGGAGACTGATAAAACACAACCAGAGGACCAACGACAAGAGGGGAAAGGATCAGGCTGCTGCGTTGGCCGCGATTCGCGAGGAGCAGAGAGAGGCCGCCCGGAGCGCGGGCCGACAGGTCCCGCTACCGTTATTCTTTCCCTCGACTTACTCCAGTGAGTTCGATACCATTTGGTCTGGAGAGGCGGAGTCGAGTCACCATGACGATGCCCCGGCTTCGGCCCCGGCACATTCTGATAGTTGGTCCGACTCCGGGCCATACTGCCCACCCCCGGACACTCAGTCATACCAGACGCCGCCAGCGCCAGCGCGCCGAGGGGGCCGTGGACCGAGACCCACTGGGCCTAGCAGTCCTAGGTATCGGTCTACCAGCAGTTCTCTCAGTAGCATGTCCGGTACTTCCGAGACCGGGTCAGACCCTCCCTATGTTCCAGACGAGTCCGAGTGAGTGCCATGAGGGCATGCCACCTCTTTAGTGTGGGGATGGTGGTCGTGTCTGTATTAACCAGGTCTGCACGTTTTTTCATCTTCATTTGCAATTTTGAGTTTATTTATTGAGTCAGCACGTTTTTATTTTTGATTCTACCCACCACAAATTTCTGGCCTTGCATTGTGTATATATAAAAAAAAAACGAAAATTTTCAGAAAATCCAAAAAAAAACAAAAAATCAGAAAATTTGAGAACGGGCAATCAAGAGAACAGAAACTGGGAAGAAATCGAGGTTAAATCCTTTGACAGAAAAGAAAGCTTGCACCGAGGTATAGTAGATAGGTGAGAGCCAGTGACCCTTGGAAACCGCAAGTAGTTATCATCTGAGCTAAGGATCCGACTAGTTGCCACACCGCCGTCATCTAGGTAGTCGACAACCCGCCCACGGGCGCCGTCACGGTCATCGCATCTTTCGGTGGAGTGACTGGCTATCAAGGGACCTCACGTCCTGTTTCTTACCCCTAGGTCCAATTAGTCAAACCGTTTGAAGCCATTTACCCTCTTTCTTCGTAGCCACTTTAGCCTAGGCAGCCTTCTTTGAGACCTCATCAGTCGATAGTTGGCTATTCTACATGTTATGACGGAGGGAATGAGTAGAGTGGGTCTTTGGATGGGAGAGCTTCATGATATATCGGTTTTGGACAGTTTTGACATTGACACGTTTTTCGAGGGAAGGACAGGGTGAGTGAGAGGCGACAGTGCATTAATTTGCGGAGGTGGATCATTGCATTACATAGTGACCACAGGAGGAGTTAGTCGCGTGCGAGACATCTTTCCGCAAACAATGGGGTCCGGGGGGTTGTGAGGTTAATTGGTGGTTGTGTCGGGTTTCTACATCTTTGGTGATGAGGAGGTTCGGTGGGACTGCACAGTATTATTTCGACTACAGGATCAGCGCTTCAGGATTAGTGTGGGGGTATTCCATATGAGGACATCTTTCATACCCCACGATGACAGTTTATTTTTACTCACTCAGCTTTAGTCAGTTTATTTGTTGTTATTCATGTATTTATGTGTATATAGAGTCATAAAAAAAAAAGAAAAAAAAATAAAAAAAAAAAAAACAGAAACAGAAAAATGAATGAATAGAAAAAGAAAAAGAAGAAAAAAAAATGATGATCTAGTTTTGCAGTTTTTCCTCTATTTATGTTGTTTTTGTTATTGAGTCAAAAAGCTGAGTGGGTAGCACAATTTTCGAGACAGTTACACCACTGCACATTTGTGGCCGCGAGAACGACGAAGACACACCGGGGGACAGGAAGATTGATATGGCAGGAACTTAGGTGTTTCAGGCAGTTTTTCGGGAACTCGGTGAGGGGTGTGAGTTTGGGGAAATTGTGAGAATGTCATAACGAGTAGGATCATGCCATACCTTTACACATATATATATCCCACCTGTTAGACTTAGAGCCTTGATTCGGAAATAGCTCGGATGGTCGGTTAATTAGGGATTCGCTCAGGTTGATAACAAAAGTAATAGTACTCGGGTCCAGTGCTTAAATCCACCAAAGAAATCTGTTCAGACTTACCGATCGATTGCAGGGAAGTATTTTTTGGAAAAAGGATGAGGTTTTGAGGACACTCGGTTATGTTTTTGAGATTGCCCAATCTCACCAAAAAGAAATTATTTAGTACTTTTGAGTCGTGTGTATTGAGTCTGTGTATATTCTTTCTGAGTCAGTTTCTGATCGAGTCGTCTGGTTTATATGGACGGGTAGGAAGAGTATGCAAACTGATGGAAAGGAAAAGGTCTTGATTCGAACTTGCAGGGGGTATTTGCAAGACAGATATGTATGCATTTCAGGGCAGTATTCAGGATGTTTGCTCGGGACGAGCAAAGGTTAGTGTGGGGGTAATTTGATAGCTCCTCACTAGGAGTTATCGGTTAACCCAATTTGAGGGGTATTTTCGTCCTAAATGAGCGTTTTAGTCGTTTTCTGCCCCGTTTGACTCGGGAATTCACAGTTTGCTGTTTTTATCTCCTAGACGCATAAACTGCTTTATTTCACGCATATCGAGATATGATCACGGGTTTTGTTTCGTGTCGTTGATGCAGGGACAGGACTTGTGCAGGAGCCGGAAATGAAGCAGGCATGCGGGTGAAGGATCCAAGGAGGCTGAGAAGCCGAGCATGCAAGTCGAAAAGATTGGTACGTTTCCCGAGGAAGATTGGCACGCATCCCGGGGAGCCTAGCACGCATCCCGAGGCATCCCGAGCAGTTTGGCACGCATCCCGAGACGGACGAAACACACTCCCAGAAGATCAGCAGTCATCCCGAGACATCCCGAGGAGCCTGGTACGCATCCCGAGGCATCCCGAGGCATCCCGAGGAGTTTGGCGCGCAAACCGAGGAGGCAGCTACCTACGCTGCTAGCTACACAGCTAGCTACGCAGGTAGCTACGCAGTTAGCTACGCAGCTAGATACGCAGGTAGCTCCGCAGGTAGCTACGCAGCTACCTACGCAGTTAGCTACGCAGGTAGCTACGCAGCTACCTACGCAGGTAGCTACGCAGCTACCTACGCAGCTAGCTACGCAGCCAACTACGCAGGTAGCTACGCAGCTATCTTGCGCAGTTGGCCCGTTTCCCGAGGCGGTGGCAGACGGCCCGTTTCCCGAGGCGGTTTCGGCCCAGTGGCAGTTTCGTAATTTTGGCAGTTTCCAGAAACGTCTCCAGCACTATATAAAGACTCGTCCAGTGCTCATCAAAAAAACACAACACAATTCTCAGCACAACCGAAAGGAGATCGCAGAGCACTCTCGGTGAGCACGGAAGCAGGAATTCAGACTCTACAGCACGCGTTTGATTTCACTATCTCTCTTATTCAGAAACGTTGTTATTTAATTATGTCACTTAGTAGCTAAACCTTTTACCTAGGTTCTCGGTGAACCTAGGGTTTCGTATCCAGATTTTATTATAGACGTTTGATTATGGATTCATGATTGTTATCTTAAATTCAGCAGCTTTATCTGTTATTCTGTCTTTGACTTTTATCGTATATGCATGATCGGAGTCGGGAACCAGAATTGCTATAGACCCGAGCCTGTAGGTGAAAACGTCAGGTTAGGGTTAGGAAGAAAAGACGGGATTTAGTACCTTACCCTGATGGACCGACCAGAGAAAGGGAGATAGGGCTAGCATTGAAAAACGTAAGACCAACTGTTAGAGAATTTGACCCGGGCCATTCGGACAGGTTAGAAACCCTAACAGGCTTACACCGAGACTGCAGATTTAGGCAGCTTAACAAGAATCCGAAAGTCTGCAGGATCGGGATTACGTGTGGAATCTGAAAAGTCACTGCACAACTGGTGCGTTGCACAGATATCGAAATTGCTGAGTGTTTTCATATCAACTGAAAAATGTAAAATCTGTAGAAACCCTAGGGGATCCTGGAGCCTAGTTCTCATCTATTATCGTAACAACCGATTCAACTTATTTCAGAAAACGTCACAAAAAAATATTTACGTTTACGTTTTTAATTTCTTTTTTTTTGTTTAGTAAACTGCAATCACAACCTACTCCTCCTTGTTACTACACTCGGTTAACCGAAACTGACAACGTGAGTAAACCCCAAATAGTCCTCGTGGGAACGATCACCCGAGTCTAATTGCACCCGGTATTACAAGATTCGTACACTTGCGACAGCACGTTAGTTTGCGCATCAAGTACCCTGATATCAGTTTGAATAATGCATTTTTGCAGCTGATCTTGACATTTTGGCACACACCACTGCTCAATATCACACTTCCATCTGCCACTCTGACTTGCATGTCTTTGATCACTGTAGGGTAGAGTTTCACTCTCTTAGCTGTGTCCTGATCAATGAAATTATGTGTGCTGCCTGTATCAATTACTATGTGTACTAATTTCCCATTGATGTGCCCAAAAATCCTAATGGTATCCATGTTGGTGTGGCCAGCCATGGTAGGTGTGTCAGTATCTTCCACTGTTTCACTCTTAATTTCAAGAGTAATTACATGCTCCTCCTCTTGACCTTCATCTTCTTCCATGTCTTCTTCTTCATTGCCAATTATGAGAAATAGTGTCTTCTTAGCACGTTTGTGTCCTGGAGTGTAAGCTTCATCACAATAGAAACACAGTTTCTTGTCTCTCTTCTCCTTCATTTCTGCAGCTATTAATCTCTTGTAGGTCTTGTTAGCTAGATAATCCTCCTTAGTTGCTGCACCAGACACATTCCTATTCTTATCAGCTGTAACAATAGTACTTTTGTGATAGTGTTTCTTGTTGATGTGCTTTTCTAGTGATTCCACATGACTCTCTTGTAACCTTGCTATTGCCTTGGCCTGGGACAAGGTTTTTGGAAACTGTAGCTGTGCTGCTTCCTGTAAATCTTCTCTTAATCCACTTATAAAACTTTTGACAAAGTACATCTCAGTGGCCCAGGGGTGCATTGCCTTGATCCTAGGCCTTAGACCTTCAAATCTGGTCTGGTATTCAGCAATTGTAGTATGCTGCATTAATTTGTTGAACACTTTCAAGAGGTTTTCATGGCCAGGCTCAGCAAATTCAACACACACTTGTTCACAAAACTGAGTCCAAGTGGTGGTGTCTAATTGTTCATACTCAGTTCTGAACCAACTATCAACCTCCCCTTCTAGATGTAAGGACACCATTACCAATTGCTGGCAGTCATTCATGGAGTAAATGGTGAAGTACCTTTCTACTCCAAGCAACCATCCCAGGGGGTCATTTCCACTGAACCTAGGAAATTCAATTTTTGGTAAAGGAATGGATCCGTTGGAGTGGTTCTTCATACAAGTGTTGTTTTCTGCTTCATTTAGTTCCTTATCAGGCACATTACTAGTACTTGGATTTCTGATTACAGATACAGGAGTCCTACTGTTCTCATTACAAACCTCAGAATAGGAAGCCATTTTCTCCTTGTCTCTTTGATTTTCCAGCAAATTGTAACAATTCATCATCCTCTTAAATTGTTCATTGAAAGACCTTTAAATTCTCCCCAAATTTTGACCTAATTCATTTGACAAATTAGTCTTAAGATCGAGGATCTGAGAGTTTATACCTTCATCTACTTTGACAAACTGTACTCGGAGTCCATCAATGGTGTTATCCAGGTCGTTGATGCGCTCTTCAAGCACAGCAACCCTCCCATCCACCTCTGTTGCTGTCACCGATTTTGCGAGTGTTTGGCATATCTGTTCCTCCTTTGAGCTGAACCAGGCTCTGATACCAACTTGAAGTGACTCCGGAGCTTCACCGGAAGGTTGGGGATCGGAAATGGCTCGGAACTAGGGTTCCGAGCAGATATGAGAAGAGGAAGAGAAAGAGGGAAGAACACAGAGAGAAATGGGGGATAAATTTGTATTAATTCATAATAATGCAAACAAGCCTCCTCCACCCTTTTATATAGCAAGGGGGAGGTAAATGTCATTACAGCAAACTCCTAACGGTAAAAGACAGCTCAGCTGATGTGTGACTCGAACGAACCAATCACAAGCCAACATCGGGTGAGCTGTCATCTACGTGGCCACCGGGACTCTCTACGAAGTCATCCTACTTATCCTATTTGAAGGCGACAGCTAAGACAAAATAGACGGTCCAGATCGAACAAGTGATCAGATCGGACGACTACTGCTTAACTGAATTACACGACCACAATTTGGCGTTTAATTCAGTTTAGTCCTAATTATACGACCACAAAGATGGAAAATTTACATTTTAGTCCTTGCTCTGCAACCTTGACACCACGCCACCGCACTAGGGTTCTCTGAAGAGAAGAACCGAGTCCGAACCTATAATGGTATTAGGGTTTCGCACCATCAGAAAGCGAGAGAAGGAGAGGGAAAGCTGGTTTTGGTTCTCCAGCAATAGCTTACCAGATGGATATAGATAGATGGAGTACACTTTCACGGCTAGCGTAGGGTTCCCGCACAACCAGACTCGCCGACGCGGTTATTTTATTTTCTTTTTTATTTTTTTTAGATGACGATATCAATACACCGACACGGCAAAAAAAAATGCGTAAAAGACACTTTCACCCCTCAGGTTTGACATAAAGAAACTTCCACCTCATCCAATTTGTGAATGAACGCGTTCTCTTCGTTGTGCTAAACTTCAAAACATTTATAGATCTGACTGTGTCATTCCACATTGGAGGATAGCATATTGTCCCAAAACTAATGGCAGACCAACACTCCCAAACTTGTGGCATCATTATCAGAGTAGATCTTATAATTTTGGCACGCTTAATATGTGAAAGTGTCATTCCTCAATCTGAAAGCGGTAATGTAATATCCCGTCCCACATCGGAAAATTGTGGTTTGGTATTGTGGATTAGATGTATATATGGTTGAGGGATTGTGATATTATGTCCCACATTGGAGATTTGTGAGTTTGAAATCTGGTATATAGTAAACCTTGTGGATTACTACTAGCACCTTCGAGGCTTAAGCATTTTTATCCGGTGGTACGGGTAAAGAAGTTGTTGGGTCAGTAATCCACGGGTGTTACAAATGGTATCAGAGCCAGGTTGGTCCCGCAAGGGCTCCGTGGCAGTTCGCCGTCAGCCAAGGGGATACGTGACTGGGCACCCTCGACGAGGACGTCGAGTATATAAGGTGGGGGGATTGTAATATCCCGTCCCACATCGAAAAATTGTGGTTTGGTATTGTGGATTAGATGTATATATGGTTGATGGATTGTGATATTATGTCCCACATTGGAGATTTGTGAGTTTGAAATCTGCTATATAGTAAACCTTGTGGATTACTACTAGCACCTTCGAGGCTTAAGCATTTTTATCCGGTGGTACGGGTAAAGAAGTTGTTGGGTCAGTAATCCACGGGTGTTACAGGTAAAGTGTCTTCGCATCAAACTATAAGGGGTAAATTTGTGTTTTAACCCGCGCCATGCATGAGGAGTAATAGTAAACAACCGGTGTTTGTATCATACTGATAAATTATGTTCCATTTTGGGATTTACACATAGGTCTTCTACCACACATAATTCGCTTGTATAAGATCAAAAAACATACTAACACGGTAATTTACAAAAAATACATAAGACACTTTCACCCCTCAAGTTTGACATAAAGACACTTCCACCCTATCCAATTTTTGAAAGAACGCATTCTCGCATGTGTGCTCAGTTTCATAATATTTACAGCTCTATTGTGTCATTCCACACTCCAAGAGAGCATATTGTCCCAAAACTACTCTCAGGCCAACACTCCCAAACTAGTGGCATCAGTGAGGGTAGATGTTATAATTTTGACACATTTAAGGTGAAAGTGTTATTTCCTCAATCTGAAAGCGATAAGTGTCTTTGCATCAAACTATAAGGGGTAAATATGTGTTTTACTCCGCCTCATGCCTTAGGGGTAGTAGAAAACAATTGGTGTTGGATAGTCCCTTGTCATGGTGGCAGCGGGTCGGACGGGCCGTGCCGGGGGGTAGGGCGGGTCGGGCCGTGCCCGGGTTGAAGTGGCGGAATACTTAGCACGTGCCATGCCCAGGTCATTTGCACATGCTGACCCGATAGCGGGCTGGGTCGGACGAATTATATATATGTTTATATATATATATATGTATATACTACTATTAATAATAATAATTATTATTATTATCTGAATAAAGAAATAAACTATTACTAAAAATAACAGACAACTAATAATTAATTAAATATTGTCACAATTTATTAATTATTAGTTGTTTGTTAATTATGAGTATGAAAAAAATTCGTACTAGTGTAGTGGTATTTATATGATGAGAATTTTTCCTTCTTTCACTTTTTACCCCTAAAACTAGTCGTTTATGGCATTTGGGAGGGTTAAAATAGTCTTTTGTTAGATCTATACCCAGATTTCCACTTTTCTCCCTCAATGTAGCCGTTTATTTTGAAAAATGGAGGGCAAAAGGGACAAAAAGCCTACATAGCCGTTGGAAATGGAAGGAAAGAAAAAAAAAAGCTGCAGCAGAAGGGGTCGACTCGTCCTTGCACGTACCGGGTACGAGCTGTGCGGGTCAAGAGGAGGACGGGTCGGGTGGAGGTGAAATGTGAACACGTCCTGCCACGGGCTAGGCACGCCAATGTGCGGGCCGTGCCTGGGTCGGCTACCAGACGGGGCATGTTCGGGGCGTGTTTAGGGCGGGTCGGAGCGGGCCGTGCCAAATTGACACGCGAGTCGGCCTATATTGCCACCTTGAGTCCCTTGTTAGTTGGTAGTTTTTCAATTTCTGGGATTGTGTGGTTTATAAGCAAAAATAAAACTAAAAATCAAAAATATTAATCCATATGTGTCATCATCATAAAGAAAACGACTAGCATACATCTGGTGTCGTATTGTGGTACGGCTTCATTTTGTATGTGTAATAATATATGATTTTTAAAATAGAAATTGTTTGTAACTAGACAACTGTATTATAGTTTTGTAAAGACCAAACGAATTAATTGAAATGAAGACTATGCAAATCATCTTATATTAGTTACTATTTTATTTAAGTAGAATATTATGCTAGAGTGATTTGAATTATTTAACACAGTAACTTCACAAATTTAATAGAGGGTGGGCATCCACCTCAACTCTAGCCACCAACCTAGAAACATAGTTTTGGTTGTGTCATGTTAGCTTGGGCACTATCACAGATATTGTGTCATGCACAGCACAACTCTCAGCGGACCATGTTCCTTCTGCCCTTAGGGAGCTAGCCACCAGAGGGTGGCCCACGTCGTTGACCCCACGGGTCGTACATCACTCGGTCTCAGGAGCCCCAACCGGAACCGTGAGATAAGGTTTGGGACGGCGTACCTTGACTAGGGAAGTCCTGTAGACATCTGGATAGGGTAACGTTCATCAAGGCTTCCACAAAAGGGAATTCTTGGTCCGGTTACTCGGAGAAGGACTCGCATGAGTGCCTTATATCTAAAAGCTATGTGTTGACTAGATCTGGATTCCAGACCATATTACATTCCTCAGGCGATCACTTTTCACTTACTCAAGGAGGGTGAAGCCAACGGACTCCCTTAGAGCTTGGTGCATGGGGTCTACCGCCACACATACTTCGCTTGTATAAGGTCACCCTCCTTTTGTGTCGAGCAGTGCATCACCCACGGTACTCCCCTACCATCTAGAGCTATCTTAATCTCTAAGTAATTAGCTCACACTCATTTCCTTCTCTTCTGGCTCTCATTCTTCCTTCTTTCATTCCTTTAATTTGCATCAACTCATACTCTACCAATATCGATCTGTCGAACTCTCTTGTAAACAAGAGTTGATCCCAGAAATTGACCCAATGCTTCTTATGACAATAAAACTTGGAGTTTACCTCTCAACTTATCAAATTGTATAACTTGGTTACGGATTTCATGTAGCTATGCTTAACACCGACTCTAAAAGTATATAATTTTTTATTTGTAATTATAATGGTACTACATAGAGTATTTATAGGACTTCTGATTAATTCAGGTGGGCTTTCTTAAGGCCCAACTTTTTTTTGAGAAATTCTGAAGGCCCAACTTTGAGAGTTGGTCATTTGTAATAAGATAACGCCATGTATATAAAAGTTGTAATGCGACATAAGCTTGAAATTTAAGTCATTTTGTACGTGATATCAATCATTAAATGATCTAAATTAAGAAATATACTAAGTCAGATCTTTAATATGGGTCTGTTTTTAGTCTTTTTGTTGCCCTAAGCTAACAACAGAACGGAGGTCTATACATGTAAGTCACTCCCTGACTATTACGAATAGATAGAACTTCCTATGTATCTTTTCTTTCTCTATGTTTTCCTTCTAGGGATTAATATTTTCTTTCTCTACATTTCTCTTTTTAGTAACCTTTTTGTAGGTAGATGACACAATTGTCCCTAAAAAATACCCCACAATATTAATTGGGTGGACTCCACCATGCAGTTATGTGTGTGAACAAGGGATAGACAGGTAAAAGGAACATTAATTTTTTCTTAATTCATGCGCCTATTCTCTCTGATGAGAAGTAAGCGATACGGAGGAAGTAGAACTTTTGACATATAGTACATGGAGTATAGATTTTGTCACTTAACATGTCACGACCCGTCTTTTTCTCTTTACGTTGATTAAGAATTTATTAGAATAAACGCGTCATTTTCGGCCGCGACAGAAAGACGAACCTTTTCGCTTTTCGATAAAAATACTGAAAGTTTAGAAATATACAACTTCTTTTCAATTTCAATAACACGTCACTTTCTTATTCATTTCAACAATAATATTTTACAATTATCAAATAAACAATCCTAACAAATATTACAATTAATTCGGAAATCCTATAGTTCTAGCCCGTCTATAGTCTTCGGTCAACCCGGTATGGTACCTGTAATTATTTTAGGGTGAGCAAAAAGCCTAGTAGGTACCGCCTAACCACTGGCGTAGAAATATAATAATCAATTAAACTGCAACATCGATCACGAATCACATAATTATCGTGCTTTATACATCATGCGAATAACAACAATAACTTAACAATCAACATATAAGCAGATAATCATGTATAGACCGAAATTAGAGTTGACGTGAAAACTATATTTTCCCTACCTTTATTGGAAGTCAAAATCTCCTTTTGAAATAAATCGGCAAAGCTTTGTGCGTTAAACCGGCTATAGTGTTGCTAGTAAATTGAAAATTCTCTCTTTTTAGAATCTCAAGTGAGTTGAGAAACTAAAAAAAATAATACAGTTTCGAATCCGGAAAAATAATTGGAACAACAACTCTCAAAATCACTAATTAGAGGAGAGGGGGAGGAAGGTGTAAATTGGAATGAAGGGGGTGAGGCCTATTTATAGTAGTTGGCTGCTGGGGGGAGATCACTGTCATTTCCACTGACTTTGGGGGAGCTTACTGTAATAAAAGAAAATAAATCTGAAAATATCCATGAAGGATAAGGCAAGTGCTGGCAAGGTGACTCTATGGCACACTCTCAACAAGACAACAATGACCAGCTATGCTACCAAGCATGTTCAAATAAAAAAGAGAAAATGAAACAGGCAAGTGACTGACTCGAACCAGAACCAACGACCAAGCTTAATAAAGTGATACACCCAAACCACTGCACTAGCAAGCCAGTGATGATTAGATTGACAAAAACTCGTTCTTATCCTTAATTTTCAGAAATTTATCAAAAGTACTATGACTATACCAAATTCCCTCTATACTTTAAAGTAGGATAAAATTATATCAAATGCATTCAAACTGAAACTTAGACGTTAAGAAACTTCATTTTATTTTATTTTATAATTTTTACCTTCATTAATAAGAAATGACTTGCTAACAAATACAATCATATTCACAACTTTACTCTAGCAATTAGTAATCATGAAATAAATATATGAATCATGGACAATCTAAAATACATATACGCATGTTATTTACAATATCATACGCAATAATCAATTATTTCATATAATTTAACACATAACATGAAACATATAATTTCCTATACATTTCTTATATTCTAAATAATATTTCTACCAAAACTCAATTTGAGAAATAAATATAAGGTTTAGAAAATAGGGGTTATTACGTAACATATCCGCACTTTGTAAGAAAATGACAATCGAGTCAAATTGGCTAACACCGTTAGTGATTCACAAGTTCCATTAGATAAGATAAGGTAGAGACACTTCAGTCTTTCCATACTTAAAAGAGGGCACAATAGTCTTTCTTGCTCTTGGTTCAAACTACGAATCAACTACTTAGATGACAGAATCAAAATAGCTTGGATGTATAATCAGCTACTTAGCAACTAGACGAGATATCCTCTTTCTCTCTCTTGGTTGAAACTACGATACATAGATAAGACAAGGCCAGGATTATTCTCATTTCTTGAGAGATACTGTAACGACCAGAGCGGATTACTATCCCAACAAGGCAACAACAAATTCGTTATCCGTACAACCGGATAAAATGCTGAAGCCTCAAAGTTGCTAGTAGTAATGCACAAGATGTACTATACACCACATGTTAACTCATAAATATATCTGATATGGGACTGTGTATTAAAATTACTCTAATGAACAAACACATTAGGAAAGCCTTACATAATGATAATAAATATAACTACGCATATACGTTCTTTACCATTCGAAGGCATTTTTATCAAGTTGCTAGTAGGCAAGGACGTGTGCCTTGTCGCATTTGTCACAAGAGCTTAAGAGTTGGCTGCTGGGGTGTACGGTGAGAGGTCACTATGCTCTGATTTTCTGGAGTGGGACTAGGGGTTACTCCGGACGTGTTGATCGCTGATGATAAGTTCCTTCTGACTACAGCTGGCGAAGTTTGGGAGTTACCAGGCACATTTTCTGTCTGCGCAGAAAGCCTGGGTGGTGGAGGTGTAATATTTGATGAGTTTAGAGCACTTTATACGACTGAGATCTCTCTGGCAAGAGCCTCGTTCCTCTGGGTGTTGGTGGTAGCTAAGTTATTAATGAGCTGCATCATTTGAGCCATCTAGGCTTGCATGGTGGCTTCTAATGCTTGCACAAAGCTATTGCGGGATCAACAGCCATTGAGATCTGCCGGTTAGCTAACTGTTGGTTAGCTTGGATTGTTGGGGGAGCTTCTTGATTGTTGGCGAAGATAGTTCCATCAAGACCATCTCTGTGTCGTGATATGATCATATCATCAAAATTTTTGTTGAAACTTCACGTCGGGCTCACCAATGTGGATAGGTTTGTGTGACAGGGATGATGACATAGTGTTCTCGAAGGAAGATAGGACGATCTCCGGTGATCTGTACGTATGGAAACTAGAGATATTGGTGATGATAGGGATTGGAAACAAGGAAAGTGTGCTTGTGGTGGTCTATGGATAATGATCTATCCCCGAAAAGCATATGTGAAGCGGATGACCCTCCTATATATAAACATCCATTAGCAACGATCATGGGGGAGTTACGATATTAATCACGCCCCCATTAAGGCCGTTAAGTTAGCCGTTACGAATATCATGACGGATATCTCAGAATATCGTTATTAGATCTGCAATATATAGGGGTCGAACAAGTCTCCTTTAAGACACACAAGGGTCGGAGGTGCGAAAACAGCCACCTGCGACGAGCTTTATTCCAACCTCCAAACCACTAGATCCCCTATTTCCCGTGCGAGCTGCAATCTGCGAAGGGACTGGTCTCAAGGTCCCCATGTGTTGACATGGCACGATCTGATGCACATGGCGCATGGTGAAGTTGTAACACCCCCAAAACGACCAAGCCGGAAGCCCGGGGATGTCACTGCGTACCCGAGATTAAACCCGTATACAAGGAGGTTTTATAACATAAAATCCAAACCAAATCTTTAAAATAAATAATTAAAACTTTGAAACTTGTCTCGCCACAAACATGGGCATTATTCCAATCTAGAGTTTCTCTAAGTCTAATTGAAGTTCTAAAGTAAATAAATGTGATCTACTATACTTTTCCTATGTATGTCGAGTCGCGCTCCCGTTACTCAATTTTCTAAGTCAGCGGAAAATACTGAGTACGCAACACCCAGACATGTAAACAGATTACGAAGCAGTTTATAAAAGACACATAAGTTTGAAGAGTAAATAATTCGAGTAAGAGTATAAGTATAAATCGAGTTTTTCCTTTAAGCAATTCAATTGTAGAAACATTCCCAACCTCTTCCTCATTTGTCCAATTGGGAATTTTAATTCTCAACCATAAATGTTCATCCTTTTAGAAAACATATATTACCATGTTGACACGGGGAGAAACCAAGTCACACAACTAGGTGCAAACCAATACCACACTCACAAGACCATAAGTGTCGACACCTCCGTAAGACTTCGTGTGGTCAGAAGAGTAAGTACGAGGAGCAACCCGGGGCTTGTGGCGGCCGAGCAACCAAATAAAATTGGGCTGAGTGACCGTAGTCAACAACAACCGATCCCAAAATAATAAAGTGTTCCCGATACAAATCTTTCACTTTACGTTATTACGTCTTATTAATCATGTGATAGTTGTGATAGAATCATCTTTGTAAAATCGGTAAACTTTCTCAAATAAATAGTTCAAATAGATATTCAAATTTTGAGACAATAAATCACCAAAGCAGTTTAGACACGAAAGAAGATATGGGGGCTAGGCCTGGCATGTTTAATTACCTTGAATCTCAAGCAAAGCAAATCATTTCCTAGTAATACTCGACGTATCCTTCGTCAGAGAACTCGTAGCCTACAATTTATATTTCCTAATTAATACATTGCTAGAACAAACACAAACAACACAAACAAAGTCCTGTATGCAATGCAAGTGTAACCCCCTTATTATTTTCCCAACCTTTAATGATAATATTTCTATTATTATAACACAATATTTAGTGACTATCGTTTATTATTGTAAAGCATAGCTATAGTTATATAAATATAACTTATAAGATTAACTAAACTATTGCTTTGATTATTTAGGGTAGAGAAGCATATTATTTTCCCCAAAAACAATTATAATTCTAATAGTAGTTTCTCCCAATCCAAACAAGCCTTAGTAGAGGATAAATTATAAACTAACTTTATTTAAAAGAAATAACAAATTTATTTATGGAAAATAACTTATTCTAATTTGCTATAAGCCTATAAAAATAAATAAGAAAGATATTTGTATCACCGTTATCCTACATCTTTATTTTTGAGTAAATATGAGTACAAAAAGATTACTTTAAACTTATATAACAAAGAATGACTCTTGTGAGATTCGAACCTAGAACCTAGCTTCTACATATCCACCAAGGCTTAAGTGATAGCATTAAACCACTAGGCAAACAGCCCTTTTGTTGTCTCCATCCCAACTATTAAGTGTTAACTTAATAATAATAATAATACATAAAATATTAAAAAAAAAAAGAAGGAAAAAGAGGAGAAAGAAGAACGGGTTTCATACCGAACAGAGAGAAACCCGACGGGAATGAGGGGTGGGAGTCCGACGGTGGCGCCGGAGAGAGGCGGCTGGGCGCGGTGACGACGGCAGCGACGTGGGCGGCGCACGACGGCAGCGGCGGCGGCGGCGGTTGGGTCCTCTCGGTAGCCCGACGGTGAGAGAGAGAGGGAGAGCTTTGGGAGGTCTTTGGTGTGAATTCCTCTGAGTTTCAAGGGGTTTATATAGGTAGAGAGGTGAGCAATTAAACCGGAAAGAGGAAACCCACTTCGAATTTTCCAATTCCGAATTGGACTATGTTTTGGGCAAAATTGTTTTTCTTGGTGAACAAGATTGGGTCTCTACTGGAATAGGAGTGTATTGGGACGAAAATCAACAGGTTTGATGAAGATTTGGAGTGGTGATGGTGGTGTTCGGGTAGGAGATGGAGTCTCCCGTCCATGGAAGAAGATGAGGAAGAAGATGACTTGTTTTAGGGTTAAAGAAACTTTCATCCCCACTAGTTTAGGCATAAACAACTACCACCCCCTTAGTTTAAATAAAAGACACTATATAAGTTAAGAATAAATACATAAACACACTGAGGTAGTTTATAACTTTAAAATTAACTTTTAAATAATAACAACTAGTATCCAAACTTATAAAAATGTTATATTAACACCCAAGATTATATTAAATTACCCGTTTCTAAATAACGAGGTATTTCATCCTTATCCCCTTAGAGAGAACTTCGTCCTCGAAGTTTGAACTAAATTCTCAACAACCACTAAGGTATAAGTCTCCGTTCTAGGGTATAACTACTAAATGCAACCCTTTTGTCATGCCCGATGAGCAATATTCTATAAGGAGCACTAAAATGACGTGCTTCTAAAATGACGTGCTTCGAAACCGATGCATCAAAGATTACAGAAGTTGCCAATTGTGGGCTGCTAAATGGTCCACGTAGATGCGGACTTGGATTCTATTTTGACCAATCTACAACCGTTTAAAACTTTTGTAAGCATCTACGTATACTTGTGTAATCATCTCCCTATTAAATAAATGAAAATGGATCGAGTCAAATGCTTAATCCGTTTCGCCAGAAAGTATCCAGTTAACTTTTTCCACCCGTAACATGTCACTTTCACCCGGTGAGTAGCGGTGAAAGTAAATATTATTTTCTGGGAGTATAACAAAGTAAAAAGCCTTTATGGCTCAAGTTCGACACGTCTTATGTGAATAGTGGTAAAAGTTAAATTAGGTACTTGTAGCGAAACAGAAGAATGTAGTAAGTAAATGTTGTTCTCTGTGAGTAAAACAAATGAAAAAGCCTTGATGGCTCAAATTCGACACGTCTCACGAGAATTTTATTAATTCCTTTCCAAAAAAAATTATTGACTCAAGTTCGACACGTCCTACTCTTAAAAATTTTATTTTTTCCGTTTCGAACTCGAGAAACTCCTATATATACGTGTTAATGTTATGGTTTCCAATGGAAAATATAGAACGACGCTAATCGTATGTCTATCAACTCTCATTTCTTGGAAGACAGTGGCTGCACGATATGTTCTTGGAAATCATGCTCCTTGATTTCTACATCTCGTGATCTGTAAGTGAATTGTTATTGTTTGTCCGCCCTTTGAACATTTCAGTGAAGTAAGATGTATATATTTCACTGTTTCTCTGAGTAAATTACATCGATGAATATTCAGATTAGTAGTTAGACGTTCCAGTAAATCTTCAAAACATTTTAATGAACTTTATTAGAGACTCAATGAATATACATATTCAATGGATCTCAAGTACATTTCAATGCATCGTTTGACAGATAAAGAGATAATTTCAATCGGAATCACATATAACCTTCAAATGTTCATGCTAGATCAAAGATCGGAGCTGAAAAACATATTGTTATTTGTAAAAGCTTGTGAACTATTTGGCTCGTCTTGAGTTAATCATTTTAAATCTTTAACGCATCAAGTTTGATCATCTTGACTGATTTGTTTGTGAAAGAACCATTTATCTTGTTTTATCAGTGTTTTTTTGCCCCTTTTAATTTTTCAGATGCATACAGATTATTCAAAAAGTAACAAAATTGATGGAACAGAACCAAGATCGTTGTTCATGTCATTTCATAGCAACCTCGCCATACAAATATACTGGTATGTTTTAACACAATATTTGTTTTCCTTCAAAAATTTGTGCCAAATTATTTTTCTATGTTCTGTTTTTGTAGATTTCCATTCTTAAAATCAATCAATTATGTTTAACCTCAGTAAATAATAGTTGTTCATCTCTTGCTTGTTTCTTTAATAACTTTTGTATACATATATGTATTCTACACAATGCACATTTCCACACTAGAACAATTGTGTATGTAACAAAATAAAATATTCACATTCTATATATTTACTTTTTATTTTTTGCGTTAGCGAGACAAACTATTACACAATTTCAGACTGCCAAGAGGTGACTCCAGCATGTATCGGACACATGACCTCTGAATAAGGAGCCGCTCTCCTAATTTCCAACAAATCAAACTTATCCTTAAAATTAAAAAGTCTACAATTTTTTATCAATTCCAAGAATTAAAAGGTTATTACATTTTTCACAACATAAACATGTAGAACCAAATAAAGAAAGAGTTTGGTAAAAAATTAAAATAAAGAAAGAGTGCGCAACTGTGATGACAACGTTGAATCATTTATTTTTTCTCCACAGTTTTGAAAGCTTTCTAAAAATGCATATTTTATTCTAATATAGGAACATCTTTAATTTGTAACAAATTCAATACAACTTAGTAAAAAATACATGGAAGCCATATGAAGAAGATTACTTAATTTTAAATAAAAATAAAAATAAAAAATGAAGAAGATTACAGCGTGGGGATACCAATAATTAAATTATTTCAACTTAAAATAATATTTTTTTGATGAATCACCTTAAAATAATAAGGAAAATAGTAATCAAAATAATATATAAATAGTAATATTAGTTAAATAATAACAATCCCCAATTTTCCGATTTCAATTTACAAAGCCCTCCTTCGCTTCGTCATTGTTTACTTTCCTCCTGCATGTCGGAGACCTCTTCTCTCTCTCTCTCTCTCTGCAATTGGAAACAACACGAACCAGTGAAGGAAACTCATAAATGAACAACATCTGGCTATGTAATAATACACATTATTGTGTGTATTATATATACCACTACTACTCTATGTTTAGCAACAAGGAGGAAGCTTTTCTGAAGAAGGAGGAGCTATTTGCAAAACTGGTCTGCTCTGATTCTGTACCAACGTGACCCCCTTTGAATCAGACAGAAGAAACCCAGGTGATTTCTTGCCAAACCACCTCCTAGGTTTTCATTTTTTGGGGTTTATTTGTGAAAAATGTGATAGGGAAGTTAGGGAAGATTTTGATTCCTTTTGAATTTGATTTATTGATAATGAAAATTAAGCTTGCAAACCCAGGTTTTGAATTATTTCGAAAAAAAATAATCTGAAATTCTATCTCGAGGAAATGGTTGAGAAATCAGGGGAAAAAAACCTGTTTTTATCTTGTAAATTAGGATGAATGAATTCAGCTATGTATGAAGCCAACAGGGTAATCACATTGTGGGGGCTGAATATTAGAGCTTAGGAGTATGATGCTTCATTTTTGCAATGTTATTCAGAAGAGGTTGTGCTTAGGCTTATCGCTTAACTATTACACCTTAAGTTCTTGATTTCGTCCAGAGACATAGTCAGATGTATAATCACTATAATGTTCTTGTCTTGTAGCTAACGCGAACATGGGAGGATTAGCTCACCAAGGGATTGTTAGCTGCCGAAGCTCAGCAGTTAAGAAGGCTGAAACTGACCTCAGGTGATTCAACCTGCTACTTTGCTGCTTAATTATCTGGCTTCTATGAGACATCATGTTTTCTAACTGTGCGCAAATTATCTTTAACAGGCACGAATATGCCCTGTGTGAGGAAACCAAAAGAGAGCTGGAATATCTTCTTAAGGTATTGCATCTCACGCATTTTTTTTATTTTACTATTTTCATTTTCATATCATGGATATGGTTTTAGGCGATTGAGTTGTTGTTATCATCAGGGTGAAAGCCCTTTGGACTTCAGACGGGGAAACACGGCTTCTGAGCTGGAAGGTTGCTCTCAAGTCTCTCCAATTTTGATAGATAGGGAACCTGAAGATTCCATTCTTCAAGAAAGCCGCATTATACAGGTTTTTTATTTTTTATAGTTATTGTGCTCTATGTTTTTATATTGTTTGAAGGAATTATGTTGCTACTCTCATCATTGAACCCTAATGCATGAAATGATCTATCAACAGTCTAAGCGGAAAAGGCTTGCTGAGATTCACACCGCTGCTGTGCCCGTGGAAAATCGTAGGAAGTCTCATTGGGATTTCGTCCTTGAAGAAATGGCGTGGCTGGCAAATGATTTTGCTCAGGTTAGATTTTTGTTAAACATGTTTAGCATTATTATGTGAGAGGGCACGGCATTTAGAGTAAATTTATTGGTTACATAACTGCAACTGTAATAAATTTACTCAAGCCCTGAGATAAACTTTACAGAAAGTAAGTTGGTCAAGTGCTTGCATATGGCATAAAAAAAAGTTTCCATAGTTGCTTATATTTGTGAACCTTTTCCAGTTAGCAATAATCCTGTTTATAATTTATAAGTTTTCCTCATTTAACAGGAGCGTCGTTGGAAGATATCTGCTGCTGGGTTGGTGTGCCGTCAAATCGCTGGTAAAGTTCGTCGGAGCACACCAGAAATGTTACGGGACGGGCACTTAGCAGAGGTACGGATGCAATGCTTCATATTTCTTTATAGTTCGTTACTTTTCATCTGTCTTTCTCTAGTTGGATACTTCATCATTTTGCTGGTTTCACACTGATGTAGTAACTAGTAAATGGTGTGAAGAAACAAAATTTATGTGCCTTCATGTTCTGTTTTTTCCGTTTCTTACGAAATTCTATTGCTGCAGGAATACCTCTCTTACGTGGTACCCCCTGGTGCAATGGGGAAATACAGAAGATCTGTAGAACTCACGGTAAGTGTTTTCCTCATACTGAGAAATTTTTATGGAAAACCATATACTATTCACATTACCAATAAATTTTAGTATTTTACTACCATTCAAGAAGCCAAATTGGTGATGGTATAGATGTTTAAATTTTATAGGTTGTATCTGACAAGAGATGCCAGTTAACCAAGAATCGATGATAGATTGTGTTACTATAATATTTTGATTATTTTCCTACCTGGTCAATGTTTTTTTTTCCATACTTGATGTAATTCATTGGTAAAGTAAATCATGCTCATTATTCCGATTCCCCTTGTGCTTTAAAACATAGAGGGAAGATTCCAGAAAGAGATTGAACAGCTATTCAGTTAAAGCTGGTGGCAACAGAGGTAAAAATTCCTCTCCCTCGATTATTCACTAAATGTTCTTCGCATATATGCTTTGTATTTTATCACCACATGAAATGTGTAAACATATATTTATCATCCCCTCTCCTGATTGTGCTCTTTTCTCTTATCCGAAGGTTGTATTAAGATCCCAAGGAACTTTGGTGGCAACCAAGGGAAGAGGACGGAATCATTAAAGGTATTTTTGTTTTGGTATTGCTGAATGCAACTTCTGTTAGAAATATTCTCTATTATTTACCAAAGACGGATCATTGTGAAATCTCCCATTCGGATGAAAGCTAACTACTATCGGACTAAGTAAAGAAATTCCCTTCTTTTTACCTCTGCCTACAATTTCTTGCTTGAATCGATTTGTTAGCCATGACTCCATCCTACTTTATCTATGCATATATACATATGTTAATACATATCCCTACAACTTATTCTATCTCATTTCCTGCTCTAACCAATCACTCAAAACCAAAAGTCACTTGTACTGCCTTATCCCAGTACCATCATATCCTACCTCATATCCCAGTACAACTCTTATCCCCATGATTTTTATCACTTCCCCAAACGAGGCCTTGACATTTTTTTTCCTTGTACAATGGTTTCTATACAACAGGTCCTTGTAGCCCTTGTACATGACTTGGGTCCGAATTGGGAGCTCATCAGTGATACTATCAATAGTGCTTTGCAGTTCAAGGTAAATATCTTTTTGCTAGTTATTTACTTTTTAGTGTCTTCATAATACATGCAGGCGAGCGCTATAGCAAATGTTTATTTACCTTTTTGTATTCCTATGTGTTTCATTATTCTCCTCTTTGGCAGTGTATGTTTCGGACGCCAAATGAATGCAAGGAGCAGTACAGAAGATTGATAGATAACTCTTCTGGTGAAAATTCCGGATCTTCTCAGCTATATACCGCCCCTTTACTTGGAGTTCCTAAGGTACAAACTTTTCCTTGTCAAGTCAAGCTAGATATATTGCTGGTCTTACTTTAGCGGAAGATATGTTTACCTTTGAGTTTAATTGTTTTGTTGATACCTTTTCAGGGCAATGCGAGGCTTCTTCAGGAGACGAAAGAAGAATGTACTCTCAAATCTCATTTTGAGAAAATCGTATCAGTATCACAGAAGTCGCAAACCAAGATGAGAAAGGTGAATATCTTTGGTAGATAAATATAGAATACGTGTCGATGCTGCGAATTTCTTTTTCTTTTTATAATACTGCGTGCTTCCTCTTTGCGTATTTGTATTGTTAGTTTACAATTGGGTAGCCTAACAAGTAATAGATTCTTTTGTGAAACTTGAAGACAATGCAAGGTGTCGCTGGATCTCATTGCTGCTTTCTTTCCAAACTTGTTATCTTAAAGATAATGGAAATGTTTCTTGATACATTCTTGATGCTGATGTGCTTATTGTTTCCTTGTTAAAGATCAATGGTGGGGATAAGAAATTAATTCAGCCACACCCTTCTCATGCACATACTCTTTCCCAAGTTTGTCCAAGAGGTCGTCCGCTCACGTAAGTTTCAGCTTGTACACACCCTATTTGTCTGTTTTGCATAATTTTTGTCATGCTAACCCCTCTGTTCTGATTGTTTAATGAAGGCCACTTGATCTGTGTGATGCCAAAGCTCCTGAATTCCCTGCGCATCATCATGCCTTTATTAGGTACAATATTCACTGTTTCTTGATTTCAGATTACCAATGTTCTTGACTTTCTAATTCTGATATGTTTTTGGCTCTTAGGGATAACACGGCCATGTCAAGACCTGTTTTTGAAGAAGCTAGCGCACAAAACTGGGGGAGTGTGGCTCCTCCTTTAGATACTTTGGATGAAGGTATTTTTGAAATATTTGAAACAACTATTTCAATGACCAATCCTCTGTAACATGAAACAGTTAACTTTCTAGTCTTGTTCCTCGAGGAGATTTTGTTAACAGTTTATTTAATAACCATTTTTTTTCTTACCATGATTTTTTTTTTGGAAACTTGATACCCTTTAACTCTTCGTATGTGCTTATTCCTCTCCATATTCCAGTGTTTCATGCATTTAGTGGTTGATCTCCCATGGTGAAAACTGAAAACACTCCTTGGAGAACTTAGTCGAGGTATAGATCATTATTTTCCCAATATCTGCTTTAATTTGTTTGTTTGTTTGTTCTCTTGCACTAATTTTTAAGTCTTTGGACATTTCTTCATAGGATACCTTCTTGCAAGCTTCTGCCAAGAATCAGGGACTCATGGGGAACACTGATGACACTGGGAAAAGTAGTAACATTCAAAGTGCTGAAGCTGAAATCAAGCATGAGCAAGTGAGACGAGAGACAACAAACACGAACTGACCCTCTGAACCTAGTCCCAAACAAAGTCATCACCCACTAGTTTCTCATGAAGGTAACTTTACTTCTCTTCTGTGCAAAGTTGCTATTTGATTACCCCATTTCACTGACCAGGGCATGGCATTGTGCTTCTTGCAGGTGAAGGTAGCAGCTGTTATACGTATCTGTGTGGGAATGGGTAGATGAGAAATGTCACAGTTGCAGGATCTCCAATGTTGTAATCGCACGAGGATGATAGAGACATGGAAGTAGTTACATTAGTATAAATTCAGGAAACAACTTTGAGTCGTGTTTTGAATAATAATAGACATAATGATAGTTCTCTCTGATATGTCGTATATGTATATGTATATGTATATGTATATGTATATACTACACAATAATGTGGCTATGATCATGTACATATTGCGATATGTCTAATGAAATTTTCTAAACTTGCGCCATATCTTCAATATCAACTGTGTTTCAACCCCCGGACCTAAGAAAACAAACAACTCAGAGTGCACAATCTTGAACATATACTGTGTTGTTTGAAGTTTGGCCTTTATTTATTTACGTTACCGGACTATTAAGAGACTCCATTTCAAGACATTCGGATCATCGAAACGGGTGTTGCTCTCCCCAGTAAGGTATTTCTTACACGCAATCTTTAGCTTTAGTTTTCAGACATATTGCCGAAGGAGAACTATTTGGGTGCCAAACCTTGTTCGCTATATAGGGCGTGCTTAGAGTGAGTTTACCCGTGAATTCCTGGGGCTCTAGGGCAATTTATTTTTAATGTATTTTTGTGTGATCTTTTACTAGTTTGATAAAGCTATGTGTGAGAGAGAGAGCACTTTGAAACACTCCTCGAATAATTTTGAGGTACTTTATGGACACCTTCCTGATGAAAATGTGAATAGTCATTTTTATTTGATGTTGAAATGAGGTGGTGTCTAGACATACGACACTGGTAAATATGCTCTTAGTATGAACCAAAATGACAGATGTTACTTCGTATATTCCAAGTCTTTTTGTTACTCCATATTCCACCTTACATTTGAAATTCTCTCTTTAGAAGCACATTATTAGACGAGCTCTCGGCACAATCCATGAACAATGTATGAACTAATACTTCAGTGGTAAGTTTCACTTACAGACCCTCAGTTAATGATGCTCTTCACTTACATCCCTCTAAGTTTGAGAAATTTTACTTGCACCCCTTATGACTACCAAATTTGTTCTCACTTACACCCCTCTGTGTATTCACTATGTTAGTCGGTAGAGTAACTTCTAAATTTAAATTTTCGGACAAATTTACCCTTACAGAGGCTGCAAATGCCAATTCAGAAAATCCGACCTCAAGTTAGTCTCAGCTTCCTCTTGTAGTAGATGCACCATGTTCATAAACGCATACGAAATATGCGGTAGAATACATATATTTTCCACGTGTTTAGAGTACATATTGGGGTGGAATGTGGATTGACCTTTCCTGGCTTTGCAAGGTAAATTTGTTCGAAAAAATAGATTTGGAAAGTTACTCTACCACTCAGCATAGAGAATACAGATAAAGAGTGTAGTAAGTAGTAACATGTTTGGTAGTTAACAGGGGTGTAAGTGAAGATCATCCTACCCTACCAAAGTACCAATTCTTCAGACTACGAAATTAAGAATGTCGCTCGCGTATTTGAAACTTCGAGGGTTTATTGGTACTACTAGGGGAATACACCTGTCCCCTTACTATCACACCCATCCACGATGATTGACGTTGACTACTTCACCTATTCACTCTCATCAACCCACAACCCTTGGATTTCTCTACAACTGAATGGCTAAGATCTTCCCAACAATGGTAGTATGAACAGTAAAATCCCCTTCTACTCTAGTACTACTTTGGCTAAGGCCACTGCTAGGAGAAAACTGAATGACTTTCATAAATCACTACCAGATAAGGAGTGAAAGTGTCATTATCCAATGTGGAAGGGGTGAAAGTGTCTTCGTATCAAACCTTAGGGAGTGAAAGTGTCATTATCCAATCTGGAAGGGGTGAAAGTGTCTTCGTATCAAACCTTAGGGAGTGAAAGTGTCTTCGTATCAAACCTTAGGGAGTGAAAGTGTCTTTTACCCTTTTAAAAAGTCAGAACAAGTGAGCCCCTAAGAGCATCTCCAATGGTTAGGTTAAAAAGTTAGTTTAGTTATAATTTACATAATTAGAAAAAATAACAAGCTCCAATGAACTAGTTAAATGACTCAATACTTTACATATTCTGTATCCCGCTCTCTACTAGTAGCTAGCTAGAAAGTAGGAAGTTAAACTTTTTGTGTCTATCTCTCTCCTACTTTAATTTAATAAATAAATATTTTTATAATTTCATACATACAAGTTATGTAAAATACATGATACCATTGTAGCAAACACTAAATAGTTCATTTAGTTAAAATTTATACTAGTTATAATTTAGCTAATTTGTGGTTTTACCATTGGAGATGCTCACCTTGAGCTGATCTCTAATCCAAGGGTGGAAAATGTTTGTGAGATGGACGGATTAGATATATTTCTGGCGTGGGCCTTACAACTGTGATTTTCTGGACCAATTGTGGCCCAACCACTTAGAACCCAACTCTCTCTATCTCTCTCTCTATCTGCAACACCTCCTTCTGCTACTGCGCTCTCAACAACATCATCTTCTCCGACAGCGAGCTCTCTCATATCTCTCTCCTGAGCTAGTCGATGATGTCGTCAATGGCGATTCCGGCACCCGTGCCTTCCATCTTCGCCCTATCGACGCCTCGTTCCTCCGATCGGCTCCACCGGAGACACTTCATCTCCTCCTGGTAACTTCCTCTCCTCTCTTTTGAATACGACTGTCTATCGATTCCTCAGTATAAATTGGCTTCGTTTAATTTAAATCCAGAATACATTCCTTAGTAATTTGTTTCCAATTGATCCATCAATCGCCGGCTGTCTTTCTGTTTGTCTCATTCAACTCACTTTGAGGTTGAAATTTCCAGTCTAGGGCTTGTTTGCCAGAAATATCAAAACGAATTTTAACAAATAGAAATAAGCGTCAATATTTGTTACTTGTACACGGAACACATTGTTCTCTTTGCTATAACTTGGTTGGATTGAGCATGCCCGAAACAATTTAGGGTTTCATTTGTATCCAAAAATAGCTAGATTTCTCCTGTTTCATCCTAAATGAATAAAAACAAAAGAATTTGAATGAGGAGAATTGTTTAAGGGCTGGTTTCGGGTTCATCCCTGTCAATGAATGTGTTATGTTTCATCTAGTATTAGAAGAAGCTCCCAAAGTGAGGATGCTTAATAGAAAATGTATTAGGTGATCAAGAGATTTCGGGCGTACAATTGTTATTCCGCAATATGCTCCCGGGTAATGCATCTTGCTACTATCCAGAATCCTTCCCCTCAAGAATTGTGATTTGTCACACTATCACTACTCTTATGCAATGGTTGATGAAACAAGATATTCTATGAAGAATTAGTTCGCTAACTTTCACCCACATGATTGTAGCTCAAAATTCAAGATAATCACAAGAAATATTTATCGTCTTTGGGAGGAGATTACCAAAGTTTATGGTGCTTAATAGAAAATAATTTGCACGAGTCTGCTAGCGATTATAAATATGAGAATGAGATGTATTCAGGTCACTGCAAGTGACTTGTTTCTAGTACTCTTCACTTGACATCTAGTTATCCCAGGTTATCTTGCCGCTGCCGTCATATTTTGTAACATTACTTATCCCTTCTCTTATGTGTCTGGGGCTCTTGGCTATGTGTGGATAATTTACAGATTTAGCATCAATTCCTTTTATCAGATGGATCTACTTTTGGTTACTGATGGCGGCGGGATGTGGACTTTTCATTAGCGAAGAAGCTCTGAATATATGGGCCTGTCCTTTGTTATGGTACTTCTGTTTCACAAACTGAGTTCATTTACCTCTCTTATTCAGCAGCTTCAACTACACTTTGACTAACATTTTAAACCACAAACTTGTGAATGATGTAGGTGGGTATCTCCTTAACACAGGCTATTGTCTTTAGACGGAACATGGCAGTCTTTCGTTCAATCATTCTCCAGAAACGCCCCATACATAATATCTACAGTTCTCTGGGTCTACTGGTTAGTGATCCGTTTTCCTTGGTGTAGTATTTACGAAATGTCCTGGTATCAGATAATTAAGAAAAAAAAAAAAAGAATACTGCATCACGATCTTGTGCGTTTTATTTCTCTTCTCCAGAAAATCAAAACACAAATGCATATGATTTCATGTTGATTCATTTTCTTTTATAAAATTTCAAAAAGGAAATTGTATATCATTGCATCAACCAATTTCCTCTAATTATCATACTTCAGGGGAGTCTGCATCAGTGACATGATTCCATTTATCTGGGGAAGCTTTTCAGACGATCTGGGGCATCTGATGATTTTTATTCAAAGGTCTTCCCTTTGGACTCTGTTTTACTAATTTCTACTATTCCCAGTCAGTTTTTGGACTTTTATAGATCTGTAGCTTGATGGTTATCCTACTAGTAAGGCCCTCTTCACAATACACTTGTAGACCAGGCACAAACCTTGGTGCTTCCTACAGGGATCCTTTCAATTATCCTTAGTAAGGTCTTTGTCTTGTCTACCAAAAGTAAGTACTCAGATTAGTATTTCAATGCTGTGGTTAATTGTAGTTAGGAATCGGCAACGAGAAAGCTGTTGATATTACCGATGCAGTGCAAAGATACAGATATCTAGTTGTTTTTGGTAAGTTCGGATGTTTCAACCTTTGTTTTGTTATGTACAAAAATCTCTTGTTAAATCTAAGATTCTTGCATAAAGTCTTTGCCGCAGCTTTGTGTTCAATCCAAGATAAATAATCTCACCGGAGAACTTCCTGGTCGGAATATTGTCATAGCAGTAAAAGGCTTCTAATGGCAGGGTTAGAATAATGAAAGAGTACTTGCATTATTTTTTCTAAAGGCAGGATGCTATCAACAAGGCCTATAAATAATCCAATGATATCTAACAAGCTAGGAATTTACACCACTCAAACCGAGGAAGAAAGGAATACATGTCATATGCATAGTTGGAAGCCTAATGTATGCTATAGTTTGCACTCGACCAAACATATCATTCACTGTTAGGGTGGTAAGTCGTTTTATGGTTCAACCGAGGAAGGAATATTGGCAAGCGAAACAAATATTCAGGTACCTTAAGGGTACGTCAGACATTGACCTCCGTTATGGGGACAATCAGGAAGCTTTGGTTGCTGATTTTTCGGATTTGGACTATGTTGGGGACATTGATTGCATGAGATATATGACTCATTATGTGTTCACACTGGGAGGGTTCTGTTGTGAGCTGGAAGGCAAGACTACAGTAGACGGTGACTTTGGCTACCACGGAAGCGGAGTACATGGCTTTGACGGAAGCTACGAATGAGGGAATTTTGTTGAAGGGATTGATCAACGATCTAGGCTTACATCAAGATCAAGCGATAGTCCTTAAAATCATGTTCATCACAAGAGGACGAAGCATATTGACAAACTAGAGCAGGATCAAGGTAAAGAAGGTGGGGACGACTGACAACCCCGCAGATATGTTCACCAAGCTGGTTTCAGAGAGCAAGTTCCAACATTGTTTGGAATTACTCAACATCACGAAACATTGAGCCGTTTGGGGCTATCGGACCCGGTGGGGTCAAGTGAGTCTCTTTGGTTAGAGAAATTGGGTGCGGAGAAGACGTAGTTTTGTTTATGAGAAGAGGAGCAGTTGTTGTTGACGATAGAATTCAAGTCAAGGTAGAGATTTGTTAGAAATATGCCTTGAATAGAAGAAATTGTCAAGAGCAATAAAGGAAAGTGTGCCAAACCTATTGTTGGTCGTACGACCAGGTGGACTAGTCGTACGAGCAGATTCCTAGGTCGCACGACAACCAGGCCTGGTCTTACGACCACGTCCTAGAGGGTTGCAACCAGGGTTGTTTCCTTATTGTTTTGGAAACATTGGGGGGGGGGGGCGTCTTGGGCATTATAAAAGGGCGCATATTAGCTGGTAATAGGTATGCAAATCATTGTAATTGTTCCTCTCGATAAATAAATGGTGCTACTTCTCCGTGGACGTAGTTGACAAAATTTTCCGTCAGGGAATCACGTAAAATCCTTGTGTTCTTTTTGTTTGTGAGTTGGATTCGTCGTAACACAATACATACACACACAATCTAATAAAGTTGATATGAAACAACTGATAAGTGATTTAAATAAAGGTAAATTTAAGAAGAGCCATTTAAAACTTATGTAAGCACCAAGTATACTTGTGTAATTATCAACTTCCTATTAAATAAATGAAGGTGTGTATAACCAAATACTTCCTCTGGTTCTCGAGAAAGTACACAGTTGACCTTTTTTACATGTAACCATGTTACTTTGACCTGGTAACTTGGATAGCAAAACGATGCAATTTTTTGGTTATTTTTTCATGATGTCATAGAGTAAACTACTCTACAATGCCATGAAAAGATTACCGAATTCTTGCATCCTCTTGCTAACCAAATCTTTGGGGTCAAAGTGACCCGGTGAATAGTAGTAAAAGTTAAATAGGGTACTTTAGCGAAACGGAGGAAGTATGTTGTAAGTAAATAATGCTCTCTGTGAGTGATACTGTCATAACCTGGGGGTATTCGAGCAAGAACGGTGAAACGAAAACAAGAATGAGACAGTATTTAACGTGGTTCACTAACGAATTCGCAATGAACCTTCTAGCTACCTCCACGGCCAAAAACAGACATTTTATTGAGAGAGAATCCGATTACCAATGCACACCATGGCCACAACGACCACGGCGGCCACCCTGATACACCACACTTGACTCAAACTGAAAGCACTACACGAATTGTCTAATGCTAACCCGTATGTGTGTCACTGATATATTGCACCAAATGAGGATGGCCCTTTAAATACACATGTGAGGAGGTGAGAATCAACTCACTTGGCTATGCAGGATACGTCCTGCCAATGACACACTCCACCGCCTCAACTTTTCAAGTTATATCCAAAAAATCTCTACCTTGACTTGAATCATCTCAGCAACCCGAAACCAGAACTTGATGTTTCTCTCTTCAAACCTGAATCGGATGCGTCTCCCAGAACTAGAAACGAGCACGCTCCCCAAATAGATGTTCTGCAGCTTGATCCGAAACCTGAACCGCGAAATCGTTGCTCGAACTATCATGCGTCCTTGCAATGACTGTGCCAGATGTGGATGCACTTCCTGAAACAGAAACAAGATGCTTCACCCAGAACCCGACTCGAATACATTCATTGAGAAACAGGATTGAATGTTTTCTTGATGCGCCCAATTGCGCAAGACAGATGCACCACGACAAGTGTCAGATGTGATTACTTACCAGACCCGATGTGCCCCGAATGCCTCGGATGCGCAAGATGCTCGCCAGAAATAGATCGCGCAGATGCGAGCTCAATGTGTGTCATGGTACACGCCCCAAAAATATAACAAATGCACGCCAGACCAAACTCGTGCATAATGCGCGCAAGAACCACATGCGCTTGCCAAAAATCTCACGTGCAAGATGATCCATGCCGTTTCTTTAACTCCAACGAGTTTCTGCAACACATGAGCCAGAACCCGATTCAATTAACACACCAGATGCTCCATACCGGGAGCCGGATTGCGTCTGACCGCCAATTGCAAGAACGTCGGATGCGAGTGAATCGCCAGATTCCCACCAGTACTGAATGAGTGCTGGATTTTCCAGATCCCTTGCACACTCATCAGAAGCGCGCCAGATTGCTCCAACAGGAGCCCAGATAGCCCCCCCTTCATGGGGCTTCAGATGGTAGGTATACATGCGCCACCTATTTCAGAGGCCAGAGAACAGAACTTGTTTCTCCTCACGAACAAATCGATCTTGATTGCTGAACCATAAATCTTTCTTGGCGGAATCTCGAAACCCAAACTCCGGATAGACTGCTCCACCTGAATTGCGAAACCCTAGCTTTGAGTTCTACCAAAATGTGAAACCCTAGCTCTTGGCTCCACCTAGATCTTGGAACCCGACTCTGATATGAGTTTGTTGTAACCTGGCAGTATCCGAGCATGAACGATGAAACGAAAACAAGAACAAAACAGTATTTAATGTGGTTCATTAACGAATTCGCAACGGACCCGCTAGCTACCTCCACGGCCAAAACCCGATATTTATTGAGAGAGAACCCGATTACCGGTGCACACTGTGGCCACAACGACCACGACGGCCACTTCGATACACCACCCTTGACACACAATGAAAGCACTACACAAATTGTCTAACGCTAATCCGTATGTGTGTCACTGATAAATTGCACGAAAGGAGGATGACTCTCTAAATACACATGTGAGGAGGTGGGAATCAACTCACTTGGCAATACGGGATACTTTCTGCCAATTACAAACTTCACCGCCGCAACCATTCAAGTCATATCCAACAAAGACAAAGGGGAAAAGCTTTATAGCTCAAGTTCGACACGTCTCACGGGAATTTTCTTAATTCATTTTAAAAAGAAAACTTGTTGACTCAAGTTCGACACGTCCTACCCTCAAGAATTATATTGTTTCTTATTCTAACTGGACAAACTCCTATATATGTGTTGAAATGTTAGGTTTTTCCAACGAAAAATATAGAACGGTACAAAGCTTATGTCTATCAATTCTCATTTCTTTCAAAACAGTGGTCGCACGATATGTTCTTGGAAATCAAGCTCTTGATTTCCACATCTCTTGATCTGTAAGTTAATTGTTATTGTTTATCAGTTCTTTAAACATTCGAGTGAAGTAAGATGTATACATTTTACTTTTTATGTTCTGAGTAAATTATATCGATTAATATTCAGATTAGTAGTTAGATGTTCCAGTAAATATTCACAACAGTTTATTTAACTTTATTAGAAACTCGTTGAATAGGCATATCCAGTGGATCTCAAGTACATTTTTAGACAAATAAAGAGATCATTTCAACTAGTTCACATAAAACCTGCAAATGTTTCTGCTAGATGAAAGATCGGACAAGATCCGGTGCTGCAAAACCTATTACTATTCTTAAAAGCTTGTAAAATATTTGACTCGCCTTGAATTACTCATTTGTAAGTTTTAACGCATCAAGTTTGACCAACTTTTTGTAAAGTATATCTCAGGCATTTACAGTTATGTTACTAATAAATCTACTCAAATATGTCAACAATTGTGATTAAGTGGTAGGTAGTGCAAAGCGGCCAACTGATCTGAACTCTAGAAACTCATTATGATCCCAAACTTCCTTGCGATCTTAATACGACCTTCGGATAAGAAAAAATAACTCAATTAGGAGAGGAGATGATAAATATATTTTACGCATTTCATGTGGTGATAAATTGCAAAGCATATGTAACATTTAGAGAATAATCGAAGGAGATGACTTTTTACCGCTGTTGCCGCCAGCAATAACGGGAAAATTGCTCCGTCTCTTTCTGGAATCTTCCCTCTACGTTTTAAAGCACACGAGGATCGGAATAATGAGCATGATTTACTTTACCAATCAATTACATCAAGAATGGGAAAAAAGAAACATTGATCAAGAGGGAAAATGATCAAAATATTATAGCAACATTGCAAAAAAGAGAGTGGGAACACAATCTATCATCGATTCTTGGTTAACCGGTATATATTGTCAAATACAGTCTATAAAAACTAAACATCTATACCATCACCAATTTCGCTTCTTGAACGGTAGTAGTAAAATTTATTGGTAATGTTAAGAGGATATGGTTTTCAATCGAAATTTATCAGTAAGGGAAAAGACTGCTCATCCTGTTTTCCATAGAAATTTATTGGTTATGTCACTGGTAATTATGACAACTTAAGCTTTTGAGGCTATTTGGTCTCAACTCACATAAGAAACAAAGTAAGGAGCCAAACACTTACCGTGAGTTCTACAGATCTTCCGCATTCTCCCATTGCGCCAGGGGTACAACGTAAGAGATGTTTTCCTGCAGCAATAGAAGCTCACGTACCGAATCATAAGAAAAGGAAAAACAAAACATAAATGGTACGAAAAATTTGTTTCTTCACAATTCTAATATCAGCGAGAAACCAGAAAAATGATGAAGTATCCAGAGAGAGAGGGGTCAAAAGTACCTCTGTTAAGTGTTCGTCCTGCAACATTTCTGGGATGCTCAGAGGAACTTCACCAGCAATTTTATGGGAAATAAGCGCAGCTACAGATATCTTCCAACGAAGCTCCTGTTAGATGAGGAAATCTTATAATTATAAATTTATGCCTAACTGGAAAAGGTTCAGAAATATAAGCAACTATGATTATGCCATATGCAAGCACTTGACCAAATTTTTGGAAAGTATATCTCAGGGTTTGAGTAAATTTATTACTATTACAGTTGTGTAATAAATTTACTCAAATATGTCATGCCCTCTCACATGATAATGCTAAGTAGGTTTAACAATTGGAAAGCTAGAAACTGTCAGCCAAAAAATCTAACCTGTGCAAAATCATTCGCCAGCCACGCCATTCCTCAAGGACGAAATCCCAATGAGACTTCCTACTATTTTCCATATGCACAACAACAGCGTGAATCTCATCAAGCCTTTTCCGCTTAGTCTGTTGATAGATCATGCCAAACATGTTAGGATCGTCTTAGAGCGATTCAACAACGCAACGAAAAGCAAAATGAAATATAAGCACGAACAAGAACGCGGCGATTTACGTGGTTCACTAAATTGGCGACATCCACGGTCCACACCCACTTCACTATGATGAATGAACGAAGAATATGTCAGATCTCTCTCAGCCTCTCTCAGGTGCGATGTGATACCCTAACCCTAGACCTAGGTTAATTATGTAGAGATAGCTAATGCATGAATTGCTTGTAAAACCCTCAACTTTAGACTGGGTTACAATACAGTCTTCGCACTTAACAATCTCCCGCTTGAAGACTTATTAACTCCGAATGTACTTCTCCCTGCTTCAATTCAACATCCTCCACGAGTGTGGACTTGGCCTCTCATCATGTAACTAGGCCAACCGAAGCCGTGCAGGTTCTCAGCTTCTCCAAGGTCACAACCTTGGTGAACATATACGCAGGATTCTGGCCCGTGGATCTTCTCCAGCCTCTCCGAGGTCAAAACCTTAGGTTTCAGTGATGGAAGTAGCTAAATAATTCCTCAATTGAAAAACATAGAGCACAATAACTAAAACAAACAAAACCTGTATAATGCAGCTTTCTTGAAGAATAGAATCTTCATGTGCCCTATCTATCAATTTTGGATGGACTTGAGAGCACCCTTTTAGCTCAGAAGCCGTGTTTACTTGTCTGAAGTCCAAAGGGTTTCCACCCTGATGATAAGAAGAACTCAATCGCCTAAGCCCATATCCATTATAAAACTTCGAACAAGTAAACATGAAGATTCTATCATGAAGATTATATTCTTCAATAAAGCCGCATTTATACAGGTTTTGTTTGTTTTAGTTATAAAGCTCTATGTTTTCAATTGTTTGGAATTATTTAGCTACTTTCATCACTGAAACCTAAGGTTTTGACCTCGGAGAGGCTGGAGAAGATCCGCACGAGCCAGAATCCTGCGGATATATTAATCAAGGTTGTGACCTTGGAGAAGCTGAGAACCTGCTGGGCTTCGGTTGGCCTAGTTACATGATGAGAGGCCAAGTCCACACTCATGGAGGATGTTGAATTGAAGCTGGGAGAAGTCACTCAGAGTTAATAAGTCTTCAAGTGGGAGATTGTTAAGTGTGAAGACTGTTTTGTAACCCAGTCTAAAGTTGAGGATTTTACAAGTAATTCATGTATTAGCTATCTCTACATAATTAACCTAGCTCTAGGGTTAGGGTATCACATCGCACCTGAGAGAGATCTGATTGTATTCTTCATTCATTCATCATAGTGAAGTGGGTGTGGACCGTGGATGTAGCCAATTTGGTGAACCACGTAAATCATCGCATTCTTGTCCGTGCTTATTTTTCGTTGCGTTGTTGAATCGCTCTAAGACGATCCGAACAGGTTTGGCATGATCTATCAATAGACTAAGTGTAAAAGGCTTGATGAGATTCACGATGTTGTTGTGCATATGGAAAATCGTAAGAAGTCTCACTGGGATTTCGTCCTTGAGGAAATGGCGTGGCTGGCGAATGGTTTTGCCCAGGTTAGATTTTTTTGACTGACAGTTTCTAGCTTTTCAATTGATAAACCTACCTAGCATTATCATGTGAGAGGGCATGACATATTTGAGTAAATTTATTACATAACTGTAACAGTAATAAATTTACTCAAACCCTGAGATGAACTTTCCAGAAAGCTGGTCAAGTAAGCATGTGGCATAATCATAGTTGCTTATATTTCTGAATCTTTTTCAAGTTAGGCATAATTTTATAATTATAAAGTTTTACTCATCTAACAGGAGCGTCGTTGGAAGATATCTGCAGCTGCGCTGGTTTCCCATAAAGTTGCTGGTAAAGTTCCTCTGAGCATCCCAGAAATGTTGCAGGACGAACACTTAACAGAGGTACTTTTGACCTCTCTGTGGGTACTTCATCATTTTTCTGGTTTCTCGCTGATGTTAATATTGTGAAGAAACAACTTTTTCGTACCATTTATGTTTGTTTTTCCTTTTCTAATGATTCGATACGTGAGCTTCTATTGCTGCAGGAAAACATCTCTTACGTTGTACCCCCTCGTGCAATAGGAGAATACAGAAGATCTGTAGAACTCACGGTAAGTGTTTGGCTCCTTACTTTGTTTCTTATGTGAGTTGAGACCAAATAGCCTCAAAAGCTTAAGTTGTCATAATTACCAATGACATTACCAATAAATTTCTATGGAAAACAGGATGAGCAGTCTTTTCCCTTACTGATAAATTTATATTGAAAACCATATCCTCTTCACATTACCAATAAATTTTACTACTACCATTCAAGAAGCCAAATTGGTGATGGTATAGATGTTTAGTTTTTATAGACTGTATTTGACAATATATACCGGTTAACCAAGAATCGATGATAGATTGTGTTCCCACTCTCTACTTTGCAATGTTGCTATAATATTTTGATCATTTTCCCTCTTGATCAATGTTTCTTTTTTCCCATTCTTGATGTAATTGATTGGTAAAGTAAATCATGCTCATTATTCCGATCCCCGTGTGCTTTAAAACGTAGAGGGAAGATTCCAGAAAGAGACGGAGCAGTTTTCCCGTTATTGCTTGCGGCAACAGCGGTAAAAAGTCATCTCCTTCGATTATTCTCTAAATGTTAAATATGCTTTGCAATTTATCACCACATGAAATGCGTAAAATATATTTATCATCTCCTCTCCTGATTGTGCTAGTTTTTCTTATCCGAAGGTCGTATTAAGATCGCAAGGAAGTTTGGGATCATAATGAGTTTCTAGAGTTCAGATCAGATGGCCGCTTTGCACTACCTACAACTTAATCACAATTGTTGACATATTTGAGTAGATTTATTAGTTACATAACTGTACATGTAATAAATTTAGGCAGTAACTAATATATTTACTCAAACCCTGAGATATACTTTACAAAAGTTGGTCAAACTTGATGCGTTAAAGCTTACAAATTAGTAATTCAAGGCGAGTCAAATAGTTTACAAGCTCTTAAGAATAGAAATAGGTTTTGCAGCACCGGATCTTGTCCGATCTTTGATCTAGCAGAAACATTTGCAGGTTTTATGTGAACTAGCTGAAATGATCTCTTTATTTGTCTAAAAATGTACTTAAGATCCATTGGATATGCATATTCAACGAGTTTCTAATAAAGTTAACTAAACTGTTGTGAATATTTACTGGAACGTCTAACTACTAATCTGAATATTAATCGATATAATTTACTCAGAACATAAAAAGTAAAATGTATACATCTTACTTCACTCGAGTGTTTAAAGAACTGATAAACAATAACAATTAACTTACAGATCAAGAGATGTAGAAATCAAGAGCTTGATTTCCAAGAACATATCGTGCGACCACTGTCTTGAAAGAAATGAGAATTGATAGACATAAGCTTTGTGCCGTTCTATATTTTCGTTGGAAAAACCTAACATTTCAAAATATATATAGGAGTTTGTCGAGTTAGAATAAGAAACAATATAATTCTTGAGGGTAGGACGTGTCGAACTTGAGTCAACAAGTTTTCTTTTTAAAATGAATTAAGAAAATTCCCGTGAGACGTGTCGAACTTGAGCTATAAAGTTTTTTCCCTTTGTCTTTGTTGGATATGACTTGAATGGTTGCGGCGGTGGAGTGTGTAATTGGCAGAAAGTATCCCGTATTGCCAAGTGAGTTGATTCCCACCTCCTCACATGTGTATTTAGAGGGTCATCCTCCTTTGGTGCAATATATCAGTGACACACATACGGGTTAGCGTTAGACAATTTGTGTGGTGCTTTCATTGTGTGTCAAGGTGGTGTATCGAAGTGGCTGCCGTGGTCGTTGTGGCCACGGTGTGCACCGGTAATCGGGTTCTCTCTCAATAAAATATCGGGTTTATGCCATGGAGGTAGTTAGCGGGTCCGTTGCGAATTCGTTAATGAACCATTAAATACTGTTTTGTTCTTGTTTTCGTTTCATCGTTCTTGCTCGAATACCGCCAAGTTATGACAAACTCGTATCAGAGTCGGGGTTCCAAGATCTAGGTGGAGCCAAGAGCTAGGGTTTCACGTTTTAGTAGAACTCAAAGCTAGGGTTTCGCGATTCAGGTGGAGCAGTCTATCCGGAGGTTGGGTTTCGAGATTCCGCCAAGAAAGATGTTTGGTTCCAAGATCTCTTACGTTGAGCTTCTATTGCTGCAGGAAAACATCTCTTACGTTGTACCCCCTGGTGCAATGGGAGAATACAGAAGATCTGTAGAACTCACGGTAAGTGTTTGGCTCCTTACTTTGTTTCTTATGTGAGTTGAGACCAAATAGCCTCAAAAGCTTAAGTTGTCATAATTACCAGCGACATTACCAATAAACTTCTATGGAAAACAGGATGAGCAGTCTTTTCCCTTACTGATAAATTTCTATTGAAAACCATATCCTTTTCACATTACCAATAAATTTTACTACTACCATTCAAGAAGCCAAATTGGTGATAGTATAGATGTTTAGATTTTATATATTGTATCTGCGCAGAAATACCGGCTAAACAAGAATCGATGATAGATTGTGTTTTTTCTGAGAATAGTGATAGATTGTGTTGCTATCTCCCACTCTCTACTTTGCGATGTTACGTACTACAAATTTTTGATCATTTTCCTACTTGATGTAATTGATTGTTAAAGTGAATCATGCACATTATTCCATTCCTCTTGTGCTTTTAATTTTTAAACGTAGAGGGAAGATTCCAGAAAGAGAGGGAGCAGTTTTCCAGTTAA
The DNA here is from genome assembly GCA_023055425.1 of Linanthus parryae. Classification (NCBI taxonomy): domain Eukaryota; kingdom Viridiplantae; phylum Streptophyta; class Magnoliopsida; order Ericales; family Polemoniaceae; genus Linanthus; species Linanthus parryae. Next base: position 146,234,635 of record JALGPY010000004.1, read on the forward strand.
TGCTGGCGGCAACAGCAGTAAAAAGTCATTTCCTTCGATAAGTCACTAAATTTTATTTGTAAATATGCTCTGTGTGTGTGTGTATGTGTGTGTGTGTATCATCTCCTTTCCTGATTGTGCTTTTTTTTTTCTTATCCGAAGGTCGTATTAAGATCGCAAGGAACTTTGGTAGCAACCACGGGAAGAAGGAGAAATCGTTAAAGGTATTTCTGTTTGGTATTACTGAATGCAAGAGATATTGTCCTGGAGAGACTTTTTTGTTATAAATATTCTCTATTATTTACCCAAAGACGAATCATTGTGAAATCTTGCTTTCGGATGAAAGCTAACTACTATCGGACTAAGTACAGAAATTCTCTTTTTTTGAACTCTCTGCCCACAATTTCTTGCTTGACTCCACCCTACTTTATCTATGCATATATACACATGTATACATATGACTTTTGTTGCCTTGTAGAATTAATGGTTTCAACACATTAGGTCCTTGTAGCCCATGTACATGACTTGGGTCCGAATTGGGAGCTCATTAGTGATACTATCAATAGTTCTTTGCAATTCAAGTTAAATATCTTTTTGTTAGTTATTTATTTTTTAGTGTGTTCATAATACATGCAGGCGAGTGCTATAGGAAATGTATATTTACCTTTAGTATTCCTATGTTTCATTATTCTCCTCTTCGGCAGTGTATGTTCCGGACGCCAAATGAATGCAAGGAGCAGTACAGATGTTTGATAGATAATTCTTTTGGTGAAAATTCCCGATCTTCTCAACTGTATACTGCCCCTTTATCTGGAGTTCCCAAGGCACAAACTTTTCCTTATCAAGTCCAGCTATGTATCACTGGTCTTACTTTGTGGAAGATATGTTTACCTTTGAGTTTAATTGTTTTGTTGATATATTGCAGTGCAATGCGAGGCTTCTTCAGGAGATGAAGGAAGAATATACTCTCAAATCTCATTTTGAGAAAATTATATCGATATCACAGAAGTCGCTAATCAGTGAGAAAGGTGAATATCTTTGGTAGATAATAAATATAAAATGTGTCGGTGCTGCAATTTTTCCCTTTTTATAATAGTGCATGCTTCCTCTTTGCGTATTTATATTAGCTTGTTTACAATTGTGTAACCTGACTAAACATGGATTCTTTTGCGAAACTTGAAGGGAATGCGAGGTGTTGCTGGATCTCTTTGCTTATTTCTTTTCAAACTTGTTATCTTAAAGATAATGAAAATGTTTCTTGATACATTCTTGATGCTGATGTGCTTACTTTCCTTGTTAAACATCAATGGTGGGGATAAGAAATTAGTTCAGCCACACCCTTCTCATGCACGTACTCTTTCCCAATTTCTCCCAAGAGGTCGTCCGCCCACGTAAGTTTCAGCTTGTACACACCCTCCTATTTGGCTGTTTTGCATATGCTATATCTGTCATGCTAACTACTCACCTGGTCTTACGTTTAATGAAGGCCACTTGATCTGTGTGATGCCAAAGCTCCTGACTTCCCTTCATTTGGATACCAAAGCTTTTCCTCTGGTGGCTCAGCAACTTCTCCTTATCATCATGCCTTTTTTAGGTAATATTCACTGTTTCTTGATTTCAGATTATCAGTTTTTTTAGTGTCTAATTCTGATCTGTTTTTGGCTCTTAGGGATAACATGCCCATGTCAAGACCTGGTTTTGAAGAAGCTACCGCACAAAACTGGGGGAGTGTGGCTCCTTTGGATGAGATGCCGGTCCGTTTTCTGCTACTCTTTTGTCTTTCTCTGCAAGCTTTTTGTAATGTCTCTTCTAAGTGCCGAGTTTACTTTTTCGTCTGGATATCTGACTAAATTTTAAACTGGTTGGCTGCCCATGCAACTCTATTGAAAACTATTTCAGATACCTTCAGATAGCCGATTTTTCACCTTCTGAGTTCTGATGCGTGTGCTCAAAAAATGGCCAATCCTCTGTAACGTGAAACAGTTCGCTTTCTAGTCTTGTTCCTTGAGGAGAACTTGTTACTGTTATTTAATAACCCTTTTTTCTCCTACCATGATTTTTCTCTTTTCTCTTGGAAACTTAATTACCTTATAACTCTTTACATATGCTTATTCCTCTCATATTCCAGTGTTTCATGCATCTTGTGGCTGATCTCCCATGGTGAAAACACTCCTTGGAGAACTTACTTGAGGTATATATAGATTAATTATTTTCCCATATCTGCTTTAATTTGTTTGTTTGTTCTCTTGCATTTTTAAAGTCTTTGGACATTGCTTCATAGGATATCTACCAGGTAGTTCCTGCAAGCTTTTGACAGAATCAAGGATTCATGGGAAACACGGATGCCTCGTGAAAGAGTTGACAGCTAAAAGCATACACTGGCAAAAGTAGTAGTAACATTCAAAGTGCTGAAGCTGAAATCATGCATGAGACGACAGAAGTAGAGGAATTGTTGCCTCAGCAACAGAGACTTCAAACACGGACGGACCCTCTAAACCTAGGCCCAAACAAAGTCATCACCTACTAGTTTCTCGCGAAGGTAACTTGAATTTTTCATCTAAGCAGATGCCTGCCAAATTTTATAGTGTGCAAAGTTGCAATTTGCTCACCCCATTTCACTGACCAGGGCATGGCATTGTGCTTCTTGCAGGTGAAGGTAGCAGCTATTATTTATATCTGTGTGGGAATGGGTAGATGAGAAAAGTTACTGTTTTAGGATATCTAATGTTATAGTTGCACGAGGATGGAAGTAGTTACATAGTTTTCAGGAATCATCTTTGATTCGTTTTGAATAATGATAGAAGATATCTGATATGCATATACTACACAATAATGTGGCTATTATCATATACTATCGCGATATCTAACGAAATTTTCTAAACTACCGCCGTTTCTTCAATCTTGTCTCCATTGTGTCGACAACTGAATCATTGTTAGTGTGTTTCTGTTGTGTTCAACTCACACGAGGTTGAAATTTCTTCTAGTCTGGGGTTAATTAAGAAAACAAAGAACACAAGAGTTAACAAGTGCAAGATCTTGAACACGCACTGTGTTGTTTGAAGTTCGGCCTTACCGGACAAATAAGAGCCGTAGTACTACTTTTCAAGGCATTGATATCATCAAAATGGGTGTTGCTCTTCCCAAAAAGGTTTTTATCTTGCACGCAATCGTACCGCTTGAGATTTCAGACCTATTGCCAAAAAGACAACTATTTGAGTTGCCAAATCTTGTTCGTTATATAGGACGTGTTTAGAGTATGTTTAGCCGTGATGCAATGGGGTTCTAGTGCTTTAGAGCAAGATATTTTTCATGTATTTTTTATGTAATCTTTTACTAGTTTGATAAAACAGTAAGAGATAAAACTTCGAAATGCCCCTCTAACAATTTTGAGGTACTTTATGGGCACTCCAACCCTGATGAAAATGTGAATAGTAATTCTTATTTGGCGCTGAAATGAGGTGGTGTCTCTGGTGAACATTGCTCTTAGTATGAACAAAAATGACATATGTCATTTCATATTCCAAGTCTTTTTGTTACGAGCAATTTTCAGTGCTCCAAAAGAGCACCACGTGGTACTCTACTTTCAATCACAGTGCACCAATTATACAGACTGTTAATGGTTGACACATACTCATTGGTTGTAGAGCACACATGTTGCTCTTTTGGAGCAGTAAAAATTTATGTTTTGTTACTACATATTTCCCCTTACACTTAAAATTTTCTCATCAGAAGCACATTATTAGAGGAATGTATGCTCTCGGCACCGTCCATAAACAAGTATGAATTAATTCTTTAGACTACCAATGTCTTGTCAAATCAGTTACTATCTATATATTGAAACACGTGAGTGTTTTACTGTTCACTCATGTAATGTTGTCTAGATTAGCACCGTCTGATCACGTTTGAATGAACGTTTATGTACTTTTTGCTCTCTCTCCTCCATCTAACTCTGAGACTCTAAGTCTGACCAGCAGACCACAACTATGACCCTGTCTCAAAAAAATAATCACCTGTTACTCTCTTGCCCATCCAATTCAAGATGTTATTTATCCCGATGCTTTTAACTGTAGACTATTGACAAATAATTATACTTAGTAGAACTTGTGATATAAATGTCGCCCCCGCGTTTTCGAGGTTTATTGGCCTTTGAACTTATCCATTCAATGAAAACTAGGAAGAAGGGTGCAAAAGGTTTTATGGCCTTAAAGGTCGATATGACAAAGGCCTACGACCGTATTGAATGGGGGTACCTGGAATCTGTTATGATAAAGTTGGGGTTTGGTGAGAAGTGGGTCAGGAATGTTATGAATTGTGTCTCGACTGTTAAGTTCAAACTGATTCGTAACGGGATGGTAGAGGGAGAGATCTTACCGGAGAGGGGAATCCGACAGGGGTGTCCATTATCCCCGTTTCTTTTTGTTCTCTGTAGCGAAGGCCTCTCAAGTGCTCTTGAGGTTGCTCAGGAGGCGAAGCTTATCTCTGGTGTGGCGGCAGCAAGATATGCACCTAAGATTTCACATCTACTTTTTGCTGATGATAGTTTTTTCTTCCTAAAAGCTACCTTGGAAGAGATTACTAACTTATTACAGATTTTGCAGTTATATGAGATTGCTACAGGACAAAAAATAAATTTACAGAAATCGACGGTAGCCTATTCCTCAAATGTCAGTCCGGAGTCGCGAGCGGTGCTGACTGAAGCTTGTGGAGTGAAGGAAGTGGATGATCATGAACGGTACTTGGGGTTACCGACGGCACTGGGAAGAAGGAAACAGGTAGCTTTCTCAGAGCTTATTACGAAAGTCTTCAGTAAACAAAAAACTAGAAAGAGATGTACCTTTCGGTGGCTGGGAGGGAGGTGATGATAAGGGCTGTGGCGCAGGCCTTGCCAACGTACTCTATGAGCTGTTTCTTACTTCCAGCTGGAGTTTGTGCAAAGATAGAAGCAGCTATCAATAGATTTTGGTGGGCTTCTGGGAATAAAGAAAAAGGCATTCACTGGGTTAGAAGTAGTGTACTGAGGCTACCTAAACTTCAAGTAGGGGTGGGTATGAAGGACCTTACCTCCTTTAATAGAGCACTGTTGGCAAAAATTGGGTGGAGACTGTTAACAAAACCAGAGTCTTTGCTAAGTAAGACTTACAAAGCAAAGTACTTCAATCAGAAGCAATTTCTGGAAGCTGAACTGGGGCAGAATCCAAGTTATGTGTGGCGTGGTATTGTAGAAGGAAGGAAGACACTTATCAAAGGGCTGAGGTGGAGAATAGGCGATGGGGAGAGAGCTTGTATCGCAGATCCGTGGATTCCAAGGTTGACATCCTTCAGACCAATCAATGCGAAAGATCTGCATCAAAGTCAAAAAATCAGTACTCTCCTGAATGATCAAAATCAATGGGACGAAAATAAACTGCGATCCTACCTTCATCCAATTGATGTGGAAGCTATCAAAGAAATCCCACTGCCTCCTTTCAAAGTCCCAGATACAATCATTTGGCACTATACCAGTGATGGCCTGTACTCGGTTAAATCGGGGTATAGGATCGCCTCTCAACACCATAAGGAGGAAGGAGAACCGTCCGTGGTTAACCAGTCGAACTGGCTAACGAAGATGTGGAAAATGAAGGTCCCCAAGAAAGTGGTTTTTTGTGTGTGGAGAATCTGGGCCAATGCTATTCCATTATTGACCAATCTCAGAAAGAGGAAGATAGTAGATAGAGCTTTATGCCCACTGTGTATGAAGGAAGAAGAGGATGGAACACATTTATTCATGAGATGTAGGCTAGCGAAGCAGATCTGGGTTAATCTTTTTGGAGTCGATTTTCTGGCTACTAGGAGGGGGGATATCTCCGACTGGATCTGTTTAGTCCTGCAAGAAGAGAAGACATGCAAGATAAGATCTTTCCTCACAGGTTTGTGGTCGATTTGGTATGCGAGAAATCAAAAAGGTTCATGAAGAAATAGAACCCAAACCGAATGAAATTGTGGAGAGGATTTCAACTTATCTTATGGAGTTCGATGAAGCGGAGCTGTGTAACCCAGATCGGATCCAGAGCCCCTTCGGTTCATCAGCCACGCCTCCGAAGCAGATTTGGAAGCCACCGCCGGTGGGGCGTTTCAAAGTAAACGTGGATGCCTCTTTCTGCGTGAACTCAGCAAATGGGGGAATTGGAGTGATTATTCGAGACGACAAAGGGAGGATTGTGGCAGCAATGGCTAAGAGAGTTCGCCGGAGTTCATCGGCGAGAGAATTGGAAGCAAGAGCTCTGTGGGAAGGATCTAGATTCGCTCTGGAGATGGTTTGTCTCTCCGTCGACATTGAAGGAGACTCTAGAACTCTGTGTAACTGGTTCAAGAGTGATGCCTTGGATTTCTCAATAGCCGGTGTCTATCTCGAGAAGACAAGAGAGTTATTACAGTGCTTTAAAGATGTGTCGGTTGAGTATACAAGGCGTGAAGCTAATACGGTGGCGCATGGGTTGGCCAAGTATGGTTCATCCATTGAAGACTTTGAGGCCTGGCTGGAAGAAGGCCCAACTTGGGTTCAAAATTTAGTTGATTCTGATTTTGTAATTTTGGCCCAAACAGTTTAAATGAAAATTATCCGTTTTCTCAAAAAAAAAAAAAAAAAAAAAAAAAAAAAAAAAAAAAAACTGTGCTGTTGTTCAATTTTAAATTGGGACAATGTTGTAAAACAAAGAGTTATTGGGGAGAATGTTTCGGTACAATTATTTTTGTGGGCCAACGGAACCAAATCTCTCAACATCATCTTCTTCTCTGATAGCGAGCGCTCTCTGTCCTGAGCTCGGCGATTATGTCGTCAATGGCGATTCTGGCACCTATGCCTTCCATCTTCTCCATACCAACGCCTAGCTCCTCCGATCGGCTCCACCGGAGCATTCTCATCATCGGTTGTCATAAACCTCGCGAATCCGACTCATTCCTCTAGTAGTTCCTGGTAACACTTCATCTCCTCCCCTTCGAATACTTGCCTTCGTTTAATTTTCCAGTGTGTAATTCGTTTCCAAATGATCCATCATTCTTCTGTTTGTCTTCATTCAACTCACTTTGAGGTCGAATCTCCAGTCTAGGGCTTGTTTGCCAGAATTATCAAAACGAATTCAAACCAATAGAAAGTAGCGTCAAATTTGTTATTTATACATAGAAGTACAACAAAGAGTTATCTTCTTTGCGACAAGTTAGGTGGATTGAGCAAGCCAGAAGCAATTTAGGGTTTCATCTGTATAAATAAATAGCTAGATTTCTCCTGTTTCATCCAAAATGAATAAAAACAAAATAAGATATGGAGGACTCAAATGAGGAGAATGGTTTAAGGATTGGTTTCAGGCTCATCCCTGTTAATGAAATTGTTATGTTTCATCTAGGCTCCGTTTGGTTGGTGGTAAAACATTTTCCTGTAAAATGTTTTCCCTTGTTTTGGTGTTTTTGTTGATGTTTGGTTGGAGGCAAAACATTTTCCTGTAAAATGTTTTCCCTCAAATTATGTAAAATGATTTACACATTTCAAATCCGTAAGCCAATTTCCGGAGAGTGAAGGAGCACAACAACAACTCATACTAACACTTTTCCACCACCAATACACCCACCTCCACCACAGCCCATCACAGCCACCCACCTTCACCGCCACCCATCACTGCCACTGCCGTTTGGCAAGTGTCAACCAAACACGAGAAAATATTTTACGCCTAGAATATTTTCCCTTGTAAAACATTTTACTGCGAACCAAACAGAGCCCTAGTATTAGAAGAAACTCCCAAAGTGAGGATGCTGAAACTAGTGAAACTGCAAAATTTAGAGATGGTGCTAGAGAAGGAGAATGTGAGGATACTCAAAAGGTATTTGGTGATCAAAAGAATGCGCCTTAAAGTATGGGGAGTTCCTTCCTGGTAAAATTAGATATAGCTCTTGGCATAGCTGCAACAGTAACACTTGTATCTATTAGTTTCACGAATCTAATGCGTGGGTCGTCTCCTGGAGCACATTATTTAGCTGATGGGTCATCAGCTTCCACATTGGCCAGTTCCTCTGCTGGTTTCCCTTTCAAAATTTTCAGGCGTACCAATTGTTATTCCACAATATGCTCCCGGGTAATGCATCTTGCTTCTATCCAGAATCCTTCCCCTCTAGAATTGTGGGTTGTCAAAATGTCACTACTCTTTTGCGATGATTTATGAAACAACACATATATTCTACGAAGAATTAGTTCCCTAACTTAAAACCACATAATTGTAGCTGAAATTCGAGATAATCACAAGAAATATCAATCCTCTTTGGGAGGAGATTCCCAAAGTTTATGGTGCTTAATAGAATATAATTTGCATGAGTCTTCTAGTGCTAGTGATTATATTTATGAGATTGAGCTGTATTCAGGCCATTGCAATTGACTTACTTCTAGTACTCTTCACTTGCAACATTTAGTTATCACAAGTTATGTTGCTGCTGCTGTCATATTTTGTTACATTACTTACGCTGTCATATAATGTGGGATAGTTCAGTGAACATCCCTTCTCTTATGTGTCTGGGGCTCTTGGCTATGCATCCTCAATTCCTCATCTTGTTGCTACTGTCTCTAAAGGTTTCTTTTACCATATGTGGATATCTTACAGATTTACCATCCATTCCTTTTGTCAGATGGATCTACTTTTGGTTACTGATGGTGGCGGGATGTGGACTTTTCATTAGCGAAGAAGCTTTAAAATATGGGTCTGTCCTTTGTTGTAGTACTTCTGTTTCACAGACTCAGTTCATTACCTCTCTTATTCACCAGCTTCAGCTACACTTTGAGTAATATTTTAAGCCACGAACATGTGAATGATGTAGGTTGGTATCTCCTTAGCACGGCTACTGTCTTTAGACGGAACATGGCAGTCTTTTGTCCAATCATTCGCCAGAAATGCCCCATACATAATATCTACAGTTCTCTGGGTCTACTGGTTAGTGATCCGTTTACCTTGGTGTAGTATTTACGAAATGTCCTTGTATCAGATACTAAGAGAAAAATAATTCTGCATCACGAGCGCCTGCATTTTATTTCTCTTCACCAGCAAATCAAAACACTAAATGTAGATACTTTCAAGTTGTTTCCTTTTATAAAAGGGAATTGTATGTCAATGCATCAACTAATTTTTCCTCTAATTATCATATTTCAGGGGAGTCTGTATCAGCGACATGATTCCATTTTATCTTGGGAAGCTTTTCAGACAATCTGGGGCATCTGATGATGTTTATTCAAAGGTCTTCCCTTTGGACTCTGTTTTACTAATTTCTACTATTCCCAGCCAGTTTCTGGACTTTTATAGATCTGTAGCTTGATGGTTGCCCTACTATTAAGGCCACGCTTATAGACAAGGACTCAACCTTGGTCCTTCCTTCATGGATGCTTTTAAGTATCCTTAGTAAGTCTTCTTCCTGTCTACCAAAAGTAAGCTCTCAGATTAGTATTTCAATGCTGTGGTTAATTGTAGTTAGGGATGGCAAAGAGAAAGCTGCTGGTATTACAAATGCAGTGCAAAGATACGGAAATCTAATTGGTTTTGGTAAGTTCAGATGTTTCAACCTTCGTTTTGTTACGTACAATAATCTTTTACTAAATCTAGGATTCTTGCACAAAGTCTTTGCCCCAGCTTTGTGTTCAATCCAAGATAAATAATCACTCCGTAGAACTTAATGGTTAGAATATTGTCACAGCAATGAAAGGCTTCTAAAGGCAGGGGTGGAATAACACATTTTACTCGCTTTTGAAGGAGTAATAGAGCTTGGCTCAAGGAGCCTGTACCATTTGTAAGTCATATGCCCTAAGGACTTGGGAAACTCTCGCATCCTAAGGTTCCTGTCTGCGCCATATGGTCCCAGCAGATCTATGAACCTCATAATGTGCTTGTGTGCATCACCATTTACCTCACCAAATTTGTCCCACTTTGGGGCTTTGTAGCCAGAGGAATTGGGCATTTGATAAACCTCCATTGAGATCGGAGGAATGCACTCAGTGCTAGGCATGGCCCTATTGGTGGTGCCTTGGCTTTCAATGAAGCTCTCTAGCCTCTACTCCAGTGCAGTTATAGTAGGCGCGGCCGTGTGCCTTGTCGCATCTGTAAGAGCTTGAGGGTTGTAAGGTGAGAGGTCACGATGGCTCTGATTTTGTAGAGTGGGACTAGAGGTTACTCCGGACGTGTTGATCGCAGATGATAAGTTCCTCCCGACTGCAGCTGGCGAAGTTTGGGAGTTACCAGGCACATTTTCTGTTTCTGCAGAAGGCCTGGGTGGTGGAGGTGTAATATTTGATGAGTTTAGAGCACTTCATACGACTGAGATCTCTCTAGCAAGAGCCTCGTTCTTCTGGGTGTTGGTGGTAGCTAAGTCATTGATGAGCTGCATAATTTGAGCCATCTGGGCTTGCATGGTGGCTGCCAATGCTTGCACAGCCACTGTTGCAGATCAACAGCCATTGACATCTTCTGGTTAGCCAACTGTGGGTTAGCTTGGATTGTTGAGGGAGCTTCCTGATTGCTGGGGGAGATATTTCCATCACCATCTCCGTGTCGTGACATGATCAGATCATCCAGAGTTTTGTTGAAGATTCACGTTGGGTTCACCAATGTCGATGGGTTTGTGTGACAAGCTGACAGGGATGATGACATAGTGTTCTTGAAGGCAATTGGTGATGATAGGGATTGGAAATAACGCAAGTGTGCTTGTGGTGGTCTACGAATAATGAATTATCTGAAAAACCTCTGTGAAGAGGATGACCCTCCTATATATACACATCCAGTAGCAACAATCATGGGGAAGTTACGACATTAATCATGCCCCCATTAAGGCCATTAAGTTAGCCGTTGCGAATATGATGGGGGGATATTTCGGAAAATCGTTACTGGATCCGCACATATATAGTGGTCGAACAAGTCTCCTTTAAGACATACAAGGTCGCAGGTGGGATAACAACTACCTGCGACGAGCTTTATTCTAGCCTCCAAACCACTAAATCCCTTAGTTCCCGTGCGAGTTTCAATCTGCGAAGGGACTCGGTCTCAAGGTCCCCATGTGTTGACATGGCATATGATCTGGTGCGCATGTCGCATGGTGAAGTGGCCAACTGCGGGCTGCTGATTGGTCCACGTAGATGCGGACTTGGATTGTATTTTGGCCTATCTACAACCATTTAAAAATTGTGTAAGCACCTAGTATACTTGTGTAATTATCAGCTGCCTATTAAATACATGAAAATGGGTCGAATCAAACACTTCATCCGTTTCGCCCGAAAGTATCCAGTTGACTTTTTTCACCCGTAACCATGTCACTTTGACCCGGTGAATAGTGGTAAAAGTCAAATTAGGTACTTTGTGGCGAAACGGAGGTAGAATGCAGTAAGTAAATATTGTTTTCTGTGAGTAAAACAAAAGGAAAAAGCCTTTATGGCTCAAGTTCGACACGTCTCACGTGAATAGTGGTAAAAGCCAAATTAGATACTTTGTGGCGACACGGAGGAAGAATGCACTAAGTAAATGTTGTTATCTGTGATTAAAACAAAGGAAAAAGCCTTTATGGCTCAAGTTCGACACGTCTCACGAGAATTTTAGTAAAACCTTTCAAAAAGAAAACTTATTGACTCAAGTTCGACACGTCTTGCCCACAAGAATTATATTGTTTCCGTTTCTAACTCGACAAACTCCTATATATACATGTCAATGTTAGGGTTTCCAATGGAAAATATAGAACGGCGCTAATCTTATGTTTATCAACTCTCATTTCTTTCAAGACACTGACCGCACGATATGTTCTTGGAAATTAAGCTCTTGATTTCGACATCTCTTGATCTGTAAGTGAATTGTTATTGTTTGCCAGTTCTTTAAACATTCAAGTGAAGTAATATGTATACATTTTACTGTTTTTTGTTCCGAGTAAATTATATCGATGAATATTCAGATTAGTAGTTGGACGTTCCAGTAAATCTTCAAAACATTTTAATGAACTTTATTAGAGACTCGATGAACATGCATATTCAATGGATCTCAAGTTCATTTCAATGCATTTTTTGACAAATAAAGAGATCATTTCAGCCGGAATAACATATAACCTTCAAATATATCTGCTAGATCAAAGATCGGACGAGATGTGATGCTGACAATCTTATTATTATTCGTAAAAGCTTGTAAATCTATCTGCTTGTAAACTATGTGGCTCGCCTTGAATTAGTCATTTTAAACTTTAACGCATCAAGTTTGACCATCTTGACTGATTTGTTTGTTTAATAATTATTTATCTTGTTTTATCAGTGTGTTTTTTGCCTCTTTTAATTTTGCAGATGCATACAGGTTATTCAAAATATAACAAAATTGATGGAACAGAACCAAATCGTTGTTCATGTCATTTCATAGCAACCTCGCCGTACAAATATGCTGGTATATTTAAAAAAAAAATTCCTTCAAAAAATTGTGCCAATAATTTTTTCTGTGTGCTGTTCTTGTAGATTCTCATTCTTAAAATCAATCAATTATGTTTAACCTAAGTAAATAATAACTTTGGTATATATATATATATGTATTCTACACAATGCACATTTCCGCACAATTAAATGTATATATAACAAAATTAAATATTCACATTTTATATATTTACTTTTTATTTTTTGCGTTAGCGAGACAAACTATTACACGATTTCAGGCTGTCAAGAGGTGACTCCGGCATGTATCGAACACATGACCTCTGGATCAGGAGCCGCTCCCCTAATTTCCAATAAATCAAACTTATCCTTAAAATAAAAAAGTATACAATCTTCTATCAATTCCAAGAATTAAAAGGTTATTACATTTGTCACAACATAAACTTGTCGAACCAAACAAAGAAAGAGTTCGGTAAATAATAAAATAAAGAAAGAGTGCGCAACTCTGAAGACAAGGTTAAATTTTTTACTTTTTCCCCACAATTTTGAAAGCTATCTACAGATTTGATTTTAATACAGGAACATATTTAATTCTCAAAATAATCAATACTTAGTAAAAATACATGAAGCCAAATAAAGAAGATTACTTATTTCAAAATAAAAAATAAAAAATGAAGAAGATTACAGCGAGGACACAAATAATTAAATCATTTCAGTTTAAAATAATAATGATAATAGTAATCATAACAATAAATAAATAGTAATATTAATTAAATAATATGAAAATCCCCAATTTCCAATTTCAATTTACAGAGCTTTCCTTCGCTTCGTCGTTGTTTACTCCTGCATGTCGAAGACCTCTTCTCTCTCTCTCTCTGCAATTGGAAACTATACGAACTAGTAAAGGAAACTCATAAATGGACAACATCTGGCTATGTAATACACATTGTTGTGTACTATATATACTACTACAGTAGTAGTCAGCATCTCTGTATGATTCAGATACTCAAATAACAATTTGACAGCACCTCCACATGAATCATATATCAACTTACAATTTCACAATAATCAGTCATAACATCGACACAGTAATAACAATTCGATAATTATAACAGTTATATCGAAGCAGTACATCGACTAGCATATAAACAGGTAACACAATACGTTTAGGGCTATAATGTTGTGTATACTATATATACTACTGTAGTGGTATATATACTACTACTGTACTATATATACTACTGTACTGTACTATATATATACTACTACAGTAGTACTACAACATCGAGTAGTAGGGATCCTTACCGTCGAATAGTTGCGATAGCTCGAGCCCTTGACCTCACCCTCCGTACCATCTTAGCTCGGCATTTAGGGTAGAGATTGGGAGATACGAGAAAGGTCCCCGTCATTCGCTTGTTCATTTCCCAAAACCATCAAACCTTAGAGGATTTCCTATTAGATCGAAGATTACGTTGGTCCCCTCTCACTACCGTTCGAGTACATAAATGCCGTCTCCTTTTAGTCGATCCGTCTGAGAGATCTACGTGCGATGTTTAGCAAAAAGGAGTAAGCTTTTCTGAAGGAGGAGCTATTTGCAAAATTGGTCTGTTCTGTTTCTGAACTGACGTGACCCCCGTTGAATCGGACAGAAGAAACCCCTAGCTTCATTCCAGGTGATTTCTTGCCAAACCAGCTCCTAGGTTTTGATTTTTTGGGGTTTATTTTTTACAAAGTGATAGGGAAGTTAGGGAGGATTTTGATTCCTTCTGCATCTGATTTATTGATAATGAAGATTAAGCTGACAAAAAAATGTAGAATCTCCCAGGTTTTGAATTATTTCGAAAACTTTTGAAAAAGATAAAAATCTGAAATTCTATCTTAAGGAAATGCTTGAGAAATCAGGGAAAAAACCTGTTTTGATCTTTAAAGACATCTTTGTGCTACTAGATGCTAATGTAGACTGATTTTGTGCTTAGGATGCTAAGTCCAGATGCTAATGTAGACTGATTTTGTGACAAGGATTTCAATTAGGATTTTGATGCTTCATTTTTGCAATGTTATCCAGAAGAAATTGTGCTTAGGACATCTCCAACCCATTCGGTTTTCCCCCTCCCCTCCTGCCACGGCCCCACCATTTTTGCCATCTCCTCCCCCACGGGCCCACTATTTTCCCCTTCCCCCAAACTACTACTCATCTCCATTTGGACTTGAACTGTATTTTTATACGGTTTTGCCCATCACCCTTCCCCGGACCCCCATGGGTTGGAGATACCCTTAGGCTTACGCCTTATCTGGTTCTCCTTGTTTGAAAGTGTTCTTTATTTCATATAGATATTATCTGTTACTCCTTGAGTTCATAATTTCATCAAGAGACATACATAGTCATATGTATAATCACTATAATGTTCTTGTCTTTTAGCTAACGCCGACATGGGAGGATTAGTTCACCAAGGGATTGTTAGCTGCAGAAGCTCAGCAGTTGAGGAGGCTGAAACTGATCTCAGGTGATTTTACATGCTACTTTGCTGCTTTATTATCTGGCTTCTATTGGACATATTACAAATTGAATTTGGTTAATGTATCACCCATGTTTTCTAATTGTGCAAATTATCTGTGACAGGAAAGAATATGCCCTGCGTGAGGAAACCAAGAGGAAGCTAGAATATCTGCTTAAGGTATTGCTTCTCACGCCATTTTTTTATTTTACTATTTTTATTTTCATATAAGGGATATGGGCTTAGGCGATTGAGTTCTTCTTATCATCAGGGTGGAAACCCTTTGGACTTGAGACGAGGAAACACGGCTTCTGAGCTGGAAGGGTGCTCTCAAGTCCATCCAAAATTGATAGATAGGACCCATGAAGATTCTATTCTTCAAGAAAGCAGCATTATACAGGTTTTTGTTTGTTTTAGTTATTGTGTGACGCCGGGTTATCACCCAAGCGAGGGATCACAGCGGAATCAACAATGAAAAGGCAAAGAACTAGGGCACGAAGCTCTATAGAGTTCTAAATTATACAATAATCAAAGTCTGACGAAAAATTACCCACAAGCCGGGTATTATAGCTCAAAACCTAATATTGCCAAAATTACAAAACTAGCCCAAAACGATAGGCCTTATTGAAAATAACACACAAATGATAGTTTGACCCAGATTGGGCTAAGTAAAGAAGTCAAAATGCGAAAAAAGAAATCTGCAAAAAATAGCAAAAAATATCTTCGAAGTCTCCGTTGACTGGTCAAACGTCCTTTTTTTTGGGCTGAAATCTTGCGTGACAGGGGTCTCACCGCAGTCATTCGTGACCGCCTCACCGAGAGCTTTCCGAAAACATATTATATTAGGCATTCTGATCCATGTAGCTCAAGTTACGCCCAAAACAGTGTGGGGTGAACAAAAGGGACCATTTTGCTCCTCTCTTGCGCTTGTCTTCCATTTTGTGGTAGTGAAGCGTCAGATTAGTCGCGTCTGACAGCTCGGCCTCGTCTGGTTCATCTGCTCCTGCATCAGTCTCCCCTGGTTGGAAAGAACTCGTCCTCGAGTTCACTCCCTCGTCTTCAGAATCCACAAAGCACCGTGTGAGGTGTTTGACATTAAACACTTCAGACGTCTTCAGGTGACTAGGAAGCCGCAACCGGTAAGCATTGTCATTGATCTTCTGCACAATCTCGCAAGGCCCAATCTTCCTGTCCTTCAACTTACTGTATTCTCCCACAAGAAAACGATCACGAGTCAATACAGCCCACACACAATCACCAACATCAAAAAGTACATGACGACGATGCTAGTCGACCCGGGTCTTGTACTTGCTATTGGTTTCCTCAATCTTGCTCTTCACTTGGTCTTGAATGTCCTTCAAATGTTCTGCCATCTCCTCAGCCTTAGGATGAACACGTCCCACACGCGTAATGGGAGCCAAGTCCAACACCCCCTGACGGGGTCTGACCATAAACAATCTGGAAGGGACTCATCCCAGTATTCCTGTTCACTGACCTGTTATACGCAAACTCCGCCTGAGCAAGCACCAAATCCCACTGCCTGGAACCTGCCAAACACCTGAGAAGATTCCCTAGGCTGCGATTCACGACCTCCGTCCATCGGTCTGCGGGTGATACGCACTGCTGAAGTTCAACTGAGTGCCCAACTTCTCCCAAAGGCTCTTCCAGAATTGGCTCATGAACTTCGTGTCACGATTTGAGGTGATGGACCATGGTAACGCATGCAGCTTCACAATATCTCTTGAAGTAAAGGTGGGCTATCCGGACGTCATCCATTGTCTTCTTGCATGGTACAAAATGTGCCATCTTGGAAAACCTGTCAACAACAACAAGGACAGAATCTGCCGCTCTTTGGGTGTGGGGTAAGCCAAGCACAAAATCCATACTAACATCAAACCATGCCGCTTCAGGGACAGGTAAAGGAGTGTAAAAGACCTGCATTAGTGAGAACTCCCTTCGAACGCTGACACACATAGCAACGGTCCACATAGTGTGCCACATCAGCACTCAATCTCGGCCAAAGTGCCCTTCCGGGTGGAGCTCCCTCGTAATCTACTGCCGCAAAGAACAATCTGGAACGCACAAACGTCGTTCCGGAAACAGATAACCATTATGAAAAACAAAATCATGGCGCTGACCAGAAATTACCTCTCAAAAGATCTACCCGAAGGAAGGATCAGCCTCATACATCCCTGCAAATGCCTGAAACCCAGGGACCTGGTTGCTCATGGAGGTAAGAAGCATATTAGGACGACTCAAAGCATCAGCTACCCGGTTCAAACTTCCTGCCTGGTGCTTCAATGCAGTGGTGAATTCCTGCAGATAGGCCACCCACTTGGAGTAATTATTGCTTGCTCCAAGAGCAAATATGACATGGTGCTCTAAGCAATACATCACATGACACTTCAGAAACATGTAGGAATCCACTTTCTTTTGTCTACCACTCATTCTCTTTCCTCCTGACGTGTCCAGTGATGTATGGTTAGAGCAAATCCACATCATTTGCTCTTAGAGCAAACAAAAATTTCTCCACCCACTTGGCTTGTGCTGCCCATTAATGTACTTCAAAGCGTCATGATCGGTAAACAAGATGAACTCCTTCTGCACTAAGTAATGACGCCAATGCTTCAATGTCTGAATAATGGCGTGGAACTCCAGATCATAAGTCGAGTAATTCTTCCTGGCCCTAGACAGCTTCTTACTGAGAAACGCAATCGGACGCCCTGACTGACTTAGAACACCGCCAATGCCCAAACCTGAGGCATCACAGTTAACCTCGAACATCTTGTCAAAATCGGGGAGTGCCAAAACTGGTGCCTCTGTCATCATGTTCTTAACCTGGTTGAAACTGGCCTCTGCTTCATCCGTCCACTTGAAATCACGCCCTTTTAGACACTCAGTGATAGGTGCCACCAAAGTGCTGAAATTCCTGATGAATCTGCGGTTGAACGACGCTAACCCATGGAAACTACGCACATCATGCAGTGTCTTAGGCCTAGGCCAGTCCACAATGGCCTCAATCTTCGAGGAATCTGCATGTACACCATTAGTAGACACTATGAATCCCAAAAATTGCACAAAACTAGTGAAAAATAAACACTTCTTCCTGCTAATGAACAGATTCTCCGCCTTCAATGCTTCAAAGACAGCTCGCAAATGATCAAAATGGACAGCCCACGTAGTACTGTAAATAAGAATGTCATCGAAATAAACGACAACAAACTTCCCCATGAAAGGCCTCAGAACCTGATGCATGAACCGCATGAATGTGCTGGGCGCGTTGGAGAGACCGAAAGGCACTACCATCCACTCGTACAACCCATGTTGTGTCTTAAACGTGTTCTTCCATTCGTCTCCCTACTTGATCTGAATCTGGTGGTATCCACTCTTGAGGTCAATTTTTGAGAAGACCTTAGAGCCGGACAGTTGATCTAGCATATCATCAAGCCGTGGAATGGGAAATTTGTACTTAACGGTGATCCGATTGATGGCTTTGCTGTCAACACACATGCGCCACGAACCATCCTTCTTTGGAACTAACAGGGAGGTACTGAGCAAGGACTCGTACTCTCCCTGATGTAACCCCTCTCAAGTAATTCGGCCACTTGCCTCTGTAACTCTTCTGCATCCTTGGGACTGAGACGATAGGCAGGTTTGTTTGGAAGACTAGAACTTGGAACTAGGTCTATCTGGTGTTGGATGTCTCTCAAGGGTGGCAAACCAGGAGGGAGGTCTTCTGGCATCAGGTAGGAGAACTCACTCAAAACCTGTTGCACCTCGGGAGGTAAATTAGAATCCCCATTGCCAGTACTACTATCAGAAGGGATCAAGGCATACACAAACCTCTCCTGCTGAACCTCTCCCAAGAACTGGGACCGAGACAGCAGGTTAGCCGGGGTTGGAGTGGGACCCTCCCGTCGCGATGCTAGTACGATTTTCTTCCCCTTCATAACAAAAGAATGGGTGTTCTTGTACCCTTCATGGATTAGACGACGGTCATACTGCCATGGGCGACCCAATAAAACATGGCATTCTTTACCACATCACACCAATGGCTATTATGATATTTATTAGCAATTGAAAAAAGAAACAAGGCATCTTTATCAGCTGTTACCTCAGAACCTCTGATTAACCATGACAGCTTGTAAGGCGCAGGATAATGCTCCGTCTTCAACTGCAATTTCTTGACAGAGACTATATTGTCGCAACTACCGCCGTCTACGATCATCTTGCAGCAGGTAGTGTGAAAGATATTGGTTCTCAACCAATCATCTTCCGAATCGCCCTTGGGGGTTAGCAAACTCTTACGGACGACCAGATTCTCGTGACCATCTCCATAAAGCACATCTTCATCTTCATAATCATCATTTACGGGATCTCCCTGGTACCCAACCTCTTCGATCTCGTCAGTCGCACCTTCTTCGATGAATAGACTCTTTGGCTTTTGCACAGCAGGTTTCTTGCACTCTGTCGCCCTGTTCCCTGGTTCGCCACACCTGTAGCACTTCAAGCCGCTACTCAATGCACCAAGTGCTGCCTGGGTGGCTGGTCGGGACTCCTGAGATCGATTCGATCGATTGGTTTGATCGGTGCTCGATGCAGGTTTTCTGCTATGTTGTTTCTCCACAGTAAGATCCCTTTGGTAAGCTTCTGAGACCGACCAGAAAGTTTGAAGGCATAGAACATCCTGCAGTGATTGTCGCAATCCTAACAAGTACCGTGCTACTAGCTGCTCTTCGGTTTCGAATAGGTCATTCTGGGCAATCAACTGGTAGAACTCTTCAGTGTAATCTTCCACTGATTTGGCACCCTGCCTCAACGTGTGGAGACGCTAATATAGGGTTTGGGTATAGCCGAAAGGAAGGAAGTGAGCCTTCATCTTCTTCTTCATCTTTTCTCATTCAGCAATCTTCGGTTTTCCCTGCTTCTCACGAGAACGACGCAACTGCTCCCACAATGCTGAACCTCGACCCTTGAGCTTGATCGCGACCAACTTCACTTTCTCGCGTTCAAAAACCTCCTTGTATTCAAAGAATCTGATCCACCTCATTTAGCCAATCGATGAATCCATCGGCTTGAAGGATACCGGAATAACTGGGGATCTCGACCTTGAAGCCTAGACTGCCGTGGTGATCGTCACGACCACGGTAAGCCCAAACTCGTGGTTCACGATGGTACAGGTTCATGATCATCCAGATCTTGCACCGCCAGGCGCCATGTCAGCTCTTCGATCCGCTGCTGCTGAACCTGGTTCTGCCGCTGCAGTTCTTCTATCATCATCACGTCTTCAAGGTTACGTTCTCTTTGGGGGGCGTCCTCAGCAACCTTCTGCCCACGAGTACGTCCTCGAGCCATCACCGATGTTGATCTTCTTCCCAAGTCGAACTTGCTCTGATACCAACCTGACGCCGGGTTATCACCCAAGCGAGGGATTACGGCGGAATCAACAATGAATAGGCAAAGAACTAGGGCATGAAGCTCTCTAGAGTTCTGAATTATTCAATAATCGAAGTCTGACGAAAAATTACCCACAAGTCGGGTATTATAGCTCAAAAACCTAATATTGCTAAAATTACAAAACTGGCCCAAAACTATAGGCCTTGTTGAAAATAACGCGCAAATGATACTTTGACCCAGATCGGGCTAAATAAAGAAGTCAGAATGCGAAAAAAGAAAACTGTCAAAATTAGCAAAAAATATCTTCGAAGTCTCCGTTGACTGGTCAAACGTCTTTTTTTGGGGCTGAAATCTTGAGCACCCCGTCACTCATGACCGCCTTGCCGAGAGCTTTCCGAAAAACATATTATAATAGGCATTCTGATCCCTGTAGCTCAAGTTACGCCCAAAATAGTGTGGCATGACCAAAATGGACCATTTTGCTCCTCTCTTGCGCTTGCCTTCCATTTTCGTGGTAGTGAAGCGCCATATTAGTCGCGTCTGACAGCTCGGCCTCGTCTGGTTCATCTGCTCCTGCATCATTGTGCTCTATGTTTTTCAATTGTTTGGAATTATTTATCTACATTCATCACTGAAACCTAAGGTTTTGACCTTCGAGAGGCTAGAGAAGATCCACACGAGCCAGAATCCTGCGAATATGTTCACCAAAGACAACCTGGAGAAGCTGAGAACCTGCTCGGCTTCGGTTGGCCTAGTGATGCAGGACCTGCAAACGAAACGAAAAAACACACTCCAAAATAACAGAACCAGTACTCTCAACAATGGAGGAATTCTCAGCTTTTATTCATAAATTTCAGAAGTGACTACAAAATGAAAGAACCTATGCTTTTTATAGGGAAAAGCATAGACTAAATAAGGAAAAGCATTTAAAGAAAATTGACCTAATTAACTCACTTATTAAGGAAATGAAAATCAATCAAGTAATAGTTTGGCAATGTGCTGAGAATGTCAATTATTTCCTCCATCTGCTTATTTCCTCCTCCTTTCATACCAGAAATGAATATCTGGTTTCCTTTTTGGTTTCTGATTTCCATCATTCTCTCCCGCCTGAAAAGAACTCTTCTCCGAAGAGTGGTAATGATGCAAGAACTTGGGATCGATATTACGAAATTCATCTTCCGTGATCCAAGTAGCATCGATGTCAGGGCTGTTAGCCCACTTGACAAGGTACCTACGGATAGTACCACCATTGGTGAGAACATCCTGGTCGTCAAGTACCTCTGAAATTACGTCGGTCTTGGACGAGGGGAGTGGTGGAGCCTTTGGGGCAAGAGTTGTTGGGCTAGAAGAGGACCCTTGTAGAGGAAGCGGTGGTTGAAATGTGCCATGATAAGGGAACAAATCTTCCACATTAAATATTGGGCTAATAGCCATTTCGGGAGGTAAGTCTAGTAGGTAAGCATTGGGACCTAACTTCTGAATGATGCGATGAGGCCCAATGGCACGCGCATGAAGCTTCTTAAAGGAGTTCTTGGGATATCTCTCAGGACGCACACGTACCATCACATAATCTCCTTCTTGAAAGTCCATCTTACGGCGGTGTGCATTTGCTGCAAGACGATAATCTTCATTACTGAGCGAGATTTTCCTCCTAATCTCGGCGTGAAGTTTATGGATGTGCTCGGCAAAAGATTCAGCCGGTTCGGATGATCGAGCATCGACGGGTAACTTGACAAGATCAATCAATTGGCGAGGGGTAACTCCGTGAACAATCTCAAAAGGGCTCTTGCCAGTGGACCGATTGACAGAGTTGTTGTAAGCAAACTCAGCAGTGGGGAGAACCAAGTCCCAAAGTCCTGGTTTGTCTTTAACAATGCACCGCAGTAAGTCTCCCAAGCTGCGGTTAACAACTTCTGTTTGACCGTCTGTTTGTGGATGAAAGGCAGATGAAAATTTTAGTTGAGTACCAAACAACTTCCATAGTGTCCGCCAAAAGTAACTCACAAACTTAACATCGCGATCAGAAACAATGGATGTAGGCAATCCATGGAGACGCACGATCTCTCGAAAGAACAACTTTGCAACATGTGAAGCATCCGCTGTCTTGTTGCAAGGAATGAAATGTGCCATCTTAGAGAATCTATCCACCACGACCATGATAGAATCATGCGCCCGCGCAGTCTTTGGTAGACCAAGAACAAAATCCATACTAAGATCTTTCCAAGGTTCATGGGGAACTGGCAATGGGGTGTACAATCCCGTGTTCCTCTTCTTTGCTTTCGACACTTGACATGTGCGGCATTGCGATACGATTCGAGCAACGTCTCTCTTTAGTGAAGGCCAATAAAATCTATCTTCAACAAGAGCAATAGTTTTATCGCGCCCAAAGTGTCCAGCAAGTCCTCCTGCATGTAACTCCCAAACAAGAAAGTCTCTCATTGATGTGCGAGGAATGCAGAGTTTGGACCCCTTAAAGAGGTAGCCATCTCGAATGACAAAATCAATATGATCTAGACGATCTCCATCTCTAACATCACGGTAGATGATACCAAAATCGGCACACGTGTCGTACTCTTCTTTCAGCCTATCGAAACCAACGACATGAACACTCATAGCTTGAAGCACTGTCATAACACGACTAAGAGCATCAGCAACTTTATTTTCAACACCAGCACGATGCTTGAGGACGAAGGTGTACTCTTGAAGATATTCAACCCACTTGGCATGCCTTGAGTTTAAATTCCTTTGAGAATGTAGGTAGCGTAAAGCTTGGTGATCCGAGTAAAGGACAAACTCTTGAGACAACAAATAATATCTCCAATAGCGAAGTGCTTGCACGACAGCATAAAATTCCTTGTCATAGGTTGAATACTTTAGTTTTGCTCCATTAAGTTTCTCACTAAAGAATGCAATAGGATGACCTTCTTGACTTAGTACCCCTCCAATGCCTACTCCTGAAGCATCACAGGAGACTTCAAAAACTTTAGAAAAGTTGGGATGTCTCAAAACAGGAGCCTTTGTCATTTTGTCCTTGATTTCCTCAAAGGCCTTGGAAGCTGCATGTGTCCACTTGAACTCGCCTTGTTTCATGCAATCGGTGATAGGCGATGTAATGGAGCTAAACCCCTTAATGAATCTTCGGTAGAACGTGGCCAAACCATGAAAGCTTCGAACTTCAGAAATGGTTTTGGGTATTGGCCAATCCTTAATGGCTTTAACTTTAGAAGGATCGACTGCTATTCCCTCTGAGGAAACAACGAATCCGAGGAATAGAACTTGATCTTGTAGGAAAGAACACTTCTTTAAGTTAAGAAAAAGCTTTTCTTCACGAAGTGCTAAGAGAACTAGCCGAATGTGCTCCATGTGATCATCCTTTGATTTGCTAAAGATCAGGATGTCGTCAAAATACACAACTAAAAATTTACCCAAGAAAGGGCGAAGAACTTGATTCATGATTCTCATGAAAGTACTTGGAGCGTTGGATAAGCCAAAAGGCATTACCAACCATTCATATAAGCCATCTTGCGTCTTGAATGCAGTTTTCCATTCGTCCCCCAGCCGAATGCGGATTTGGTGATAGCCACTCCTTAAATCCAACTTAGAAAACCATTTTGCACCGACCATTTGATCCAGCATATCGTCAAGTCTCGGAATTGGAAACCGATACTTCACAGTAATTTTGTTAATGGCACGACTGTCTACACACATTCTCCAACTTCCATCCTTCTTAGGTGTTAGCAAGGCAGGGACAGCGCAAGGGCTAAGACTTTCACGGATAAATCCTTTGTGCAGCAGCTCTTCAACTTGACGGTTCAATTCAGCACGTTCTTTAGGATTCATTCGATAATAAGGTAGATTTGGCAGTTGAGAGCCTGGAACAAGATCGATGGCATGCTGAATATCCCTCATCGGTGGAAGCTCTTTTGGCAATTCTTCTGGTGCAACATCCTGAAATTCGTCCATTAACTTGCGTATTTCTGGGGAAAGTGAAACAAATTGATCACTTCCTGCAGCGAGAATGCTTTTAGCCACTAAGGCTAACATTAGTCCAGTCTCGTTGCTCTCCTTCTCGAACTCTGTTTTTGTGAGAACATGAAGTCTTTGCTTCTGAGGTTTCTTCGGCTCAACCTTCTCTTTATCCGATGGCTTTGCAGGGTAAAGCTTTATGGTCTTGCCTCCGTTCTTGAAAACATATGTGTTCTCTCGACCATAGTTGATCACAGCTTTGTCATAAAGCCAAGGGCGTCCCAGCAAAACATGGGCTACATCCATAGGAAGAACATCACACCATATCCTGTCCGAATAATCACCCATTTGGATAGGCACTTTGCATCTTTCTTTCACAGGCAAGGAAGTGTTGTCCACCCAGGCAACTCGAAATGGACTAGGGTGTGGCTCGGCTTCTAGTTTGAGCTTTGCGACAGCAGATTTGGACACGACATTCATAGTACTTCCCCCATCAATGACAATTTTACAAACTTTATCTCCACATTTCACAAATGTGTGAAAGATGCTGGTTCGCTTCCATTCATCGTCTTTAGATGGGACCGAGAAGATGCACCTCATGATGTTGATGTAGTTCTCTTCTCCTGTAAATTCTTCTCCATCTTCGGAATCTTCAGGCTCCTCCAACGGCTTCACTTCCTGGTCGACATGCTCCTGAGGGAATTCTTCATACTCATGGTTTATGATCAAGTTACGTTGGGGACACCGGGCTGCTATGTGACCCTTTTCATGGCAGTTATGACACACTATTGCTGGATTGACAGACCGGGAAGTGGCAAAAGATGACCCAGTTCCACCATTAGAAGTGAATCTAGGGTTTGTACTACCCTTAGACACAACTGCAGTGGTTTGTCCCGATGTCGTACCTTCAGGCTTGCTGAAGGAAGTTGACCTACCGTGTTGAAACTCCCCAACTTGAGAACTCCAACGTTTTTGGGCAGCGGGTTTCTTGTAAGTCTCAATTTCTAGCGCTTTCTGGTAAGCGTCTTCAATTGAGTCTGGAAAGTACAAATTGACCTTTCGCTTGATTTCTGGACGCAATCCGTTGATGAATTTTGTCAGTGTTAACATTGGGTCTTCTCGAATTCGACACCTCAAACGCAAGTCTTCAAATTTGCTCATGTACTCCGTCACGCTGGAAGGTGCCTGCTTCAAGTTAGTCCATTGGTCTAACAGTTGCCTCTTGTGGTGCCTCGGTAGATACTTTGACTCAAGTTTGTACTTCATCTCATCCCAATAAAGAATGGGCTCTTGACCATGCCGCTCTAAGTCCGCTTGTACGTCTTGCCAAAATCGCTTGGCAGCTCCTACTAGCTTTACTCTTGCGAAACGAACTCGGCGGGTCTCGGACATATCGTGCCAGTCAAAGTAATCCTCCATAGCTGCTATCCAATCGAGAAAGGCATTGGGATCTAGTCGGCCGTCGAATTCGGGAGCTTCTACGCGAGCCTTCTTCGTAATGTCGTCATCCCTAGTTTCTTCATGCCTATACCTTCCTTGGCGATATCTATCTGGTGAACGATAGACCCGTCTCTCTTGAAAGCGTCCTTGTGTTCGAGTAGGCCTTTGATACTCGTCTTCATCTTCATCTTCGAAATCTTCTCCATGTCTATACCTTCCTTGTCGGTGTCTCACTGGAGATGTATAGTGTCTTTGTTCTTGATATCGACCTTGTTGTCGAATTGGCCTTCGATTCTCAACCTCGTCTCCATACTCGAACTCTTCAGAGAAATCTTCATTTCGTCGCCGTGGTTGACGATCTTCAAAGCGGTTAACATTAGAAGTCCTTCCTCGCAAGTCGTGGACACCCCCTCCCTTTGCGCTATCACGAAGATGTTGTACTCCTTCTCTTTCTCTTGGACTCCTTTGGGACATCGCGGGCTCCGATCCTTCTTCGGTCATTGGTTGTTTACCGAGGGACTTGGTGAGTTGAGACAATTGTTTTGTCAATTCATTTTGAAACTCCAATCGTAGTTGGTCAATGGACTTAGTCACATTCTCCATAGATGCCTCAATGTTTTGAACACGTTGTTCCATCGCTTCTTGTTGACTTTGGAGGTCTCGAATGGTCATGGACCGCACAGCAATTCAATGACGGGATGGGCTGGAAATGTGTTGCTGACTAAGTGGGCTGTAAAGAGGGCAAATGTCTCTTCTTGGTGTTCTCTTCACTTGCTTACACGTGCAGCAACGAGGAAATGAATAATGCTAGAGAAGTTGTGGGGTCTGAATTGATCGGAGCAGCAATCAAGGCTCTTCTGGATCTGCTGTCCGAGATTTTGATGGCCTGATCTTGTGTTTTGCCTTCAAATAGATGGCTCTGAATAACAGAAGCGACAAGACCAGCCGCACAAAGTAGTGACGAAGGCTGCGGCGACTCAAGTATGTCTTATCTTCTTTCTGCCTCGTCTCTTGCTTCGTCTTCAGCTTCGTCTTCAGCTTCTGTCCTTTTGATGGCGTTGACTCGCTGATTTCCGATGACGATACTTCGGCGAGTGTGGCTGCAGCAGATTCTTTACGAAGAGATGCAGCAGCGTGTGCGAAAGAGTAGCAGTGGTAGCGTGTGGGGCTGGATCGGGGATTGGCTCTGATACCAATTGATGCAGGACCTGCAAACGAAACGAAAAAAACACACTCCAAAATAACAGAACCAGTACTCTCAACAATGGAGGAATTCTCAGCTTTTATTCATAAATTTCAGAAGTGACTACAAAATGAAAGAACCTATGCTTTTTATAGGGAAAAGCATAGACTAAATAAGGAAAAGCATTTAAAGAAAATTGACCTAATTAACTCACTTATTAAGGAAATGAAAATCAATCAAGTAATAGTTTGGCAATGTGCTGAGAATGTCAATTATTTCCTCCATCTGCTTATTTCCTCCTCCTTTCATACCAGAAATGAATATCTGGTTTCCTTTTTGGTTTCTGATTTCCATCACCTAGTTACATGATGAGAGGCCAAATCCACACTCATGGAGGATGTTGAATTGAAGCTGGGAGAAGTACACTCAGAGTTAATCTGTCTTCAAGTGGGAGATTGTTAAGTGTGAAGACTGTTTTGTAACCCAAGTCTAAAGTTGAGGGTTTTACAAGCAATTCATGTATTAGCTATCGATATAATTAACCTAGGGTTAGGGTATCACATCGCACCTGAGAGAGGCTGAGAGAGACCTGATTGTATTCTTCATTCGTTCATCATAGTGAAGTGAGTGTGGACCGTGGATGTAGCCAATTTGGTGAACCACGTAAATCGTTGCGTTCTTGTTCGTGCTTATATTTCGTTTTGCTTTTCGTTGGGTTGTTGAATCGCTCTAAGACAATCCTAATAGGTTTGGCATGATCTATCAACAGGCTAAGCGGAAAAGGCTTGATGAGTTTCACGCTGTTGCTGTGCATATGGAAAATCGTAGTAAGTCTCACTGGGATTTCGTCCTTGAGGAAATGGCGTGGCTGGCGAATGATTTTGCCCAGGTTAGATTTTTCTGACTGACAGTTTCTAGCTTTCCAATTGTTAAACCTACTTAGCATTATCATGTGAGAGGGCATGGCATATTTGAGTAAATTTATTACACAACTGTAACAGTAATAAATTTACTCAAACCCTGAGATATACTTTCCAGAAAGTTGGTCAAGTGCTTGCGTATTTGCTTATATTTCTTTACCTTTTCCAGTTAGGCATAAATTTATAATTATAAGTTTTCCACATCTAACAGGAGCGTCGTTGGAAGATATCTGCTGCTGCGCTGGTTTCCCATAAAATTGCTGGTAAAGTTCGTCTGTGCATCCCAGAAATGTTGCAGGACGAACACTTAACAGAGGTACTTTTGATATCTCTCTCTCTCTCTGGATACTTCATTATTTTTCTGGTTTCTCTCTGATGTTAATATTGTGAAGAAACAAATATTTTGTACCATTTATGTTTTGTTTTTCCTTTCTTATGATTCGGTACTTGAGCTTCTATTGCTGCAGGAAAACCTCTCTTACGTGGTACCCCCTGGTGCAATGGGAGAATACAGAAGATGTGTAGAACTCACGGTAAGTGTTTGGCTCCTTACTTTGTTTCTTATGTGAGGTGAGACCAAATAGCCTCAAAAGCTTAAGTTGTCATGATACCAATGACATTACCAATAAATTTATATGGAAAACAGGATGAGCACTCTTTTCCCTTACTGATAAATTTCTATGGAAAACCATATCCTCTTCACATTACCAATAAATTTTACTACTACCATTCAAGAAGCCAAATTGGTGATGGTATAGATGTTTAGATTTTATAGATTGTATCTGAGCAGAAATACCGGCTAACCAAGAATCGATGATAGATTGTGTTTTTTCTGAGAATAGTGATAGACTGTGTTGCTATCTCCCACTCTCTACTTTGCGATGTTACGTACTACAAATTTTTGATCATTTTCCTACTTGATGTAATTGATTGTTTAAGTAAATCATGCTCATTATTCCCATTCCCCTTGTGCTTTTAATTTTTAAACATAGAGGGGAGATTCCAGAAAGAGAGGGAGCAGTTTTCCAGTTAATGCTGGCGGCAACAGAGGTAAAAAAGTCATTTCCTTTAATAAATCACTAAATTTTATTCGCAAATATGCTTTGTGTGTGTGTGTGTGTGTGTGTGTGTGTGTGTGTGTGTGTGTGTGTCATCTCCTCTCCTGATTGTGCTTTTTTTCCTTATCCGAAGCTCGTATTAAGATCGCAAGGAACTTTGGTGGCAACCAAGAGAAGAAGGCGAAATCGTTAAAGGTATTTTTGTTTTGGTATTACTGAATGCAAGAGATATTGTCCTGGAGAGACTTTTTGTTATAAATATTCTCTATTATTTACCCAAAGACGAATCATTGTGAAATCTTCCTTTCGGATGAAAGCTAACTACTATCGGAAGTAAAGAAGTTCCCTTTCGGATGAAATCTAACTACTAGCGGACTAAGTAAAGAACTACTATCGGACTAAGTCAAGCTTTATATTGCTGGTCTTTATTAGCGGAAGATATGCTTACTTTTGAGTCTAATTGTTTTGTTGATATTTTGCAGGGCAATGCGAGGCTTCTTCAGGAGAGGAAGGAAGAAGATACTCTCAAATCTCATTTTGAGAAAATCGTATCGGTATCACAGAAGTCGCAAATCAATATGAGAAAGGTGAATATCTATGGTAGATAAAATATAAAGTACGTGTCAGTGCCGCAAATTTCTTTTTGGTTTTTATAATAGTGCATGCTTCCTCCTTGCGTAGTTGTATTGTTAGTTTACAATTGCGTAATCTAACAAAACATGGATTCTTTTGCGAAACTTGAAGAGAATGCAAGGTGTTGCTGGATCTCTTTGCTGATTTCTTTCCAAACTTGTTATCTTAAACATAATGAAAATGTTTCTTGATACATTCTTGATGCTGATGTGCTTACTTTCCTTGTTGAAGATCAATGGTGGGGATAAGAAATTAATTCAGCCACACCCTTCTCATGCACATACTCTTTCCCAATTTCGCTTAAGAGGTCGTCCGCTCACGTAAGTTTCAGCTTGTACATACCCTATTTGTCTGTTTTTGCATAATATTTGGCATGCTAACTCACCTGGTCTAATCGTTTAATGAAGGCCCCTTGATCTGTGTGATACCAAAGCTCCTGAATTCCCTTTATTTGGATACCAAAGCTTTTCCTCTGGCCGCTCAGCAACTTCTGCACATCATCATGCCTTTATTAGGTAATATTATTCACTGTTTCTTGATTTCAGATTACCAGTTTTATTGACTGTCTAATTCTGATATGTTTTTTTTGGCTCTTAGGGATAATCTGCCCATGTCAAGACCTGGTTTTGAAGAAGCTATCACACAAAACTGGGGGAGGAGTGTGGCTCCTCCTTCAGATAATGAAGGTATTTTTGAAATATTTGAAACAACTATTTCAAATACCTTTCAGATAGCCAATTTTTCGCCCTGCTGAGTTCTCATTCATATGCTCAAAAAATGGCCAATCCTCTGTAACACCTTGAGGAGAATCTGTTAACAGTTATTTAATAACCCTTTTTTTTCTTACCATGATTTTTTTTTTTATTGTGCTCTCGGAAAGTTAATACCTTTAACCCTTTATATGTGCTTATTCCTCTCCATGTTCCAGTGTTTCATGCATTTAGTGGTTGATCTCCCATGGTGAAAACTGAAAACACTCCTTGGAGAACTTACTTGAGGTATAGATCATTATTTTCCCATATCTGCTTTAATTTGCTTGTTCTCTTGCATTTTTATGCCTTTGGACGTTGCGTCATAGGAAAGGTAACTTAAATTCTCATCTATAAAGATGCCTGCCAAATTTTAATAGTGTTCAATGTTGCAATTTCACTGACCAGGGCATGCTTTGTGCTTCTTGCAGGCGAAGGCAGGAGCTATTATATATATCTGTGTGGGAATGGGTAGATGAGAAAAGTTACTGTTGCAGGATCTCTAATGTTATAGTCGCAAGGATAATAGTGACATGGAAGTAGTTACATATATTAGTATTCAGGAATCATCTTTGAGCAGTAGAAGTTCCGTTTGATCATGTACACATTGCGATATCTATTGGATTTTCTAAACTACCGCAATTCCTTCAATCTCATCTCCAATGAGACAGAGGAATCATTGTTAGTGTTTTTCTGCTTTGTGTTCAACTCACATGAGGTTGAAAAGATGAACTAATGACTTTGATAAAACTGTGAGAGATACGAATACTTTCTCTCTCTAGAGATAGTCCCCGTGCTCCTCGTGAGCTGCTACAGTGTCGTTCCAAGATCTTCATCATCATCATTATTAGCTTTTTCTTGATCCGCTCTCAAAGATATTTCCTTTTAAGCTTTCCAATTCATCCTTCATCATGCTTTTCTTAGTTTAGTGTGTTTTTTTTTTTTTTTTTTTGTCAAGACCTAGTGTTGTTGTGCATTCTACCCTCCTCCAATCGGTGGCTGTTCTGTCTGCAGCACTTTCCCCTTGTTCTTGTCAATCTTTTGCATGTGTACTGTTCACTTGTTTTTTTGGTTCTTTTTATTCCCATCCTCCTACTTCTCACTTCTTGTCTTCTTTCTGTGTTTGTTAAAGTGTGTTTTTGGTCTTTTCCTTGCACTGTTCGTGTAGTTTCCACAATGTCTTCTTCCTCTTTTTCTTCATTGTCTGTTTCAGATCTCATTCTGGACACAAGGTTTGTTCCTCTTCCGAGAGAGGACCTGCTTTCACCACCAACCATATCCTTACTTATGCTCTTAGAGATCTGTGGTCTAAAGTCTTTTGTAGGGAAGTCTCTTGATGACCACCCCCTTCAATTTTCCAACTCCAAGAAGCAGTTTCTTCGAAATGGAAAACTCTTGAACTTGTTGAAAAAAAATAAGATGTGTTTATCTTTCACTGCCTTAACCCAGACGATAAAGACTCTTGGCCGAAAGTTTGCTCTCTGAGGTTTTGACCATTAGAGATAGATCTCCCAATACTGTTCTTTCTCAAGTTTCTTTTCCTTTTGTTGATGTCTGGGTCCAAGTTGTGTCCCAATGGAGTACTTCCAATTTGAATTGGCCGAGGATTTTGGGCGTTTGGCCGTAGAGCTCTTGCATGTTGACTGGAATCATAATAGGGTCGTTAATATGGATCTTTTTCGCTTCAAAGTCCGTATTAACAGTGTTGATCCCTTGATTCCAGGGGCTTACATTGAAACTCTAGAGGGTACTCATCACTGGGTCTACTTTCATTAGGAAAGGTTCTACAAAATTTGCATGGCTTGTGGAAGACTAGGGCATAAAACTCATTCATGCCCATGGGAGGAGTGGGAGACGGCTAATCATCTACATGAGAGGTTCCAAAACTCTCCCTTTGCTAACTCCCTTTTGTACATGATTGAGCATAATGAACAGCTCTTTACCACCTGGATGAGGGCTTTTCGCCTTTATGGCCCTAACCGTACCACTTCTTTTATTATCCAAAACCCTAATGACATGTCCCCTCCTCCAATTGATCCGGCGTTTGCTTCATTTGATGCTAATGGCCAAGCCTCAAACCACCAAAATGTCTCACCTAGTTCATCTTCCAGCACTGATGAATTTTTCTCTCCAACTGAAAATTTATTGCAGCAACCCCTGTCTCCTCGTACTCCTCTGCCACCAGCATTTAACACGGCAAGTACGGACCCAACTATGCAAACCCTTCAAGGTGCTGCTTTGGCCTTGCAGCTTCTCATTAACTTTAGTTAGATTCATCCAGATCGGATTTATTCCACTGATTCCGACCGACAACCACCCATGCATGCTCCCGATCTGGTCCAACCCCCCTCCCCTTCATTAACTCCACTGCATGCTACTCTTCTTCATACCACTTCAGATACCAACACTCAAGGCCATATAAATGCTCCACCTTCTAATCTCCCCCCCCCCCTCCGCAATCAAATTCGCCTCAACCAGTTTCTCTTGCTGCAAGTATGGATCCTATTCCATCTCCTTCTCAACCCATTGCCTTTCCCACTTCTGGTATCAAAGTTGATCTGGATGGGCCTATTTTGATGCCTCATCAGGTTGCATTCACCGTGCATGCGCCTGATTTTGATATGGAGGTGGGTAATGATGTTTCTGAGGTCATTGTTCTTGATGGTTATGATGAGGAGAAGATAGAGGTTAAAATGAATGAAGAACTTCGGTTGACTGGGAGTAGTGGTGTTGCATGCAATGAAGAGCTGAAGGATATGAAGTTCCCTCACATTTTGGAGGGTCAACTTGATTCGGAGGTGTTTCCTTTGGGCCAACTCTCTTTTCCAGACTCTCCAAGAAAGAGGATGATTCAAACTGTGGAGGACAAAGATGATGTTGATCTGAAAGAGGTGGAGGAGAAGAGGGGTCAGAGGGCTTGTTTTTCACATTTCAACCAAATGAATCCATCTGGTACATTTTTTTTACCTGTTTTCAATCATACTTAAACTTTGAGTTTAATCCATGTGTTTGCATGTCTTCTTCACAAATAGATCCATATTTTTTAAACGGGTTTAGGCAGGTTGTCCCTCAACAACCTCCCAAATCACCATGAATCTCTTGTGTTGGAATTGCAGGGGTTTAGGTCAGGCTCCTGCAATTTCGTGAAGTTTTTAATCTGACCAAAAATCATTTTTTACAGTTTATATTTCTCACTGAAACTAAAATGACTGTTGAAAGAGCCAACAACCGACTTAGGATCCTAAACTTCACCCATTATTTTGGTGTTGACTCTATAGGTGCTTCTGGTGGGCTTTGGATTGGTTGGAATTCCCCGTTATCTGTCAATATTTTATTTTCTTCTGAAAATCTTGTTCTCTGTGAGATGCATGCTTTTGGATTTAGTCCTTGGATTTGTGGCTGTATTAATGGTGCTCCTGTTCTTGCTGAAAGAATGAATGTTTGGTTATCTATTGATGATTAAACATCAGTCTTTGCCTCTAATGCTCTTTGGTGATTTCAACCAAGTCATTTATCCTTTTGATAAATGTGGAGTCAATCATGTTGATCATGGTGCTGGTTTTCTGTTAAACTTTCTTAATGATTGGGGTTTGGTTGAGTTAAAAAATGTTGGACCATGATTTTCCTGGTCAAATAATAGATTTTCTAGTACCCCTACTTTTGAGCGTCTGGATAGAGCTTAGGTTTCAGTTCATTGGATTAGTTGTTTCCCTAATGCTTTTATTCATAATCTGGGAATTTTAGTTTTTGATCATGCTCTTTTAGTGGTTAAACGCATGCCAAAAACTGAGTTTTTTCCTAGACCTTTTAGGTATGAAGCTTGGTGGAACAATAACAAAAGTTGTGTTGACATCATTCGTTACATTTGGTCTTTGCATATTCCAGGTTCTCCTCTTTATGAAAGTCAACAGCTTCTCAAAATCACTGTTAAAAATCTGAGTTTCTGGGCAAAGAATAATGGTTCTATAACAAATCAGCTTGCTATTGCTAAGGAGAACCTAATCAAGGCTCAAAATGACCTTCATGTGACTAAGGATTTCAATCACTATTTGAAGCAGAAACAAATTGTTGCTTCACTTAAATCGGCATGTGAGTTATTTTGGGCACCGAGAGCTTACTCCAAGTGGCTATCTGAGGGTGACTCTAACACTAAAATTTTTCATGCCATGACCAAGATTAGAAGATCAAGGAATCACGTTTAGGCTATTAGGGATGATCAAGGTGTTACTGTTAATGATGAGTCCAAAATTAGATCTATTTTCTTTAACTATTTTCATGATCTCTTCTCTGCCCAAAGGAATTCAAATGAATTCTCAACTGTTTCTAAACTTAGTGCTACACTCTCCCCTGCCCAAATTTTTTTTCTTAACTCGCATTTCACTGACAATGAAATTGAAAATGCTGTCTTTTCGATGGGGCCCTTAAAAGCACCTGGTTATGACGTCATTTCTCCAAAAATTTTTCAAATGAATTGGAGTATTGTTAAGGACAAAGTCCTTAAGGCTGTTCATTTCTTTTTGCGTTCGGGCCACATGCTAAAAGAGTCTAACAGAACCTTGATCTTTCTTTTTCCTAAGTGTGATTCCCCTCAAGCAGTAGGTGATTTCAGACCTCTCAGCCTCACGAATGTCATCTACCGTATTATTGCAAAGGTCCTTGCTAATAGACTCAGAGCTGTTATTAATGATCTTGTGGGTTGGCAACAAACTGTTTTCATTCAAGGAAGAAACATTGCTCATAATATCAGTATTGCTCAAGATCTTATTCATTTTATTGATTCATGCAAGGCATGTGATATGGATGCTTATGCCATGTTAAAATTGGACATGTCTAAAGCTTTTGATGGCATTAATTGGTGTTTCCTTAGACAAGTGTTAACTCATTTTGATTTTCCTAATTTCTTGCACCTTA
This sequence comes from Linanthus parryae, assembly GCA_023055425.1. Lineage (NCBI taxonomy): Eukaryota > Viridiplantae > Streptophyta > Magnoliopsida > Ericales > Polemoniaceae > Linanthus > Linanthus parryae. The sequence goes on from JALGPY010000004.1 coordinate 146,269,760, forward strand.
TCTTGGAATGTGTCACGTCTGTTTCTTATAGTGTCCTTATTAATGGGTCTCATACTGATACTTTCGTTCCCAAATGTGGTTTAAGGCAAGGGGATCCTTTATCCCCTTTCCTCTTTTAGCTTTGTGCTGAAGCTCTGTCTAAGTCTTTGAATTGTGCTTTAAACTAATGGACACTTGGTTGGCATTCAACACTCTCCTTCAGGCCCCTGTATTTCTCACTTACAGTTTGCTGATGACACCATATTTTTTTTCAAAATTCTTCCAGACACAAGAGTTGTTTAGTCTAACATCCTTGCTACCTACTGTGCTGAATCTGGGCAATTACTCAACACTGGCAAATCATCTTTAGTGGTTAGTCCTAATTGTTCTTTCCATTTGAAGGCCACTTTAAGTAACCAACTTCAAATTGACACCAAAAATGAATATGGGAATTATTTAGGTCTCCCCGTGGTTGTTGGCAAAAATAACTCCGAGTTTTTAAACTCAAACATTTCAAAATTTAAAATTCTTGTGCTGTATGAAAAGGAAAATTATTAAATAAAGCTGGTAGAATCACTCTCATCAAATCCACTCTTTTTTAGCAAGCTTGTTCTCCCCTTTTCTATCCTCAGTTTTCCAAAAAAAAATGCAATAAAATCTCTTCTATTTATGCAAACTTCTTATGGTCTGGTGATAGCTCTATGAGGGGTTTTCATGCAACGTCTTGAGATCATGTTTGTCTTCCTAAGAATCGGGGTGGCTTGGGTGTTCATCAAATCCACATTTTTAACAAAGCTTTAATTGCCAAACTCACTTGGAAGATTATTGGATCTCCAAACTCCCCGTTTTCCTCCTACTTTCTCTCAAGGTATTGCAAGAGAAAATCCTTCCTTCATAGAAAATTCTATCCTTCTTCCTCTTGGAGCTGGAGAAGTATTTGTTAACCAAGGGATCACATTAAGAGTAACATTGGGTGGTGCATTGGTAATGGGAATTCTATTCGGCTAAGGAGAATTTGTGGATAAAAGAGGTTCCTCCAGCTTCTTTGCTGCTGCCATTGATCAGTTGGGAGATGTTGGTACTAATCTCAGAACTGTCAGTGACCTCTTTGAGCAGAATCACAAGGGTTGGGACATGAGAAAGCTTAATTACTTTTCACCTTGGTTGGTTAATCTCATTAAGATAATTCTATTACAGAATCGCTTCAGTGATGACACTCCTTTCTGGATGCCTGGCCTCTCCAAAGACTTGACTATAAAATCCTGCTACAATTCGCTTATTGCTTCCTATGTGACTGACAAATTAAAAAGTGAAAGGGTGGATCAGTCTTTCTTGCTTTCCAAGGTCAATTTAAACTTTCCCTAGAATAATTTTTGGAAGCTAAAATTGCCTCACAAGATCTTGTTCTTCCTATGACAATGTGTTTCCAACAAACGTCCCACAAGAGAGTACCTTCACAAGATTGGTTTGTTAAATCAATCAAATTGTGTTCTTTGTGGCCATTATTTAGAATCCACATCACATCTTTTTTTCGACTGTGCTTTGTCTAAATCCTGTTGGAGCCTCACTCCCTTTCCTCTTTCTGTTTTAACTTTCAATCAATTCATTATTTTTTCTCTAAGCTTCTCGATCTGAATTCTGGTCTTGAACTTGTTTGGTCTGCTGCAAATTTCTGGGAGATTTGGAAAGCTAGGAATCATGTTGTTTTGGGGCATTCTCATACTAATGATGATGGTGAGGATCAGGTGTGGTTGGATTCATTACCTTCAACCTCCCTTCTTGTTAGAATTAAATGTAGTGCTACTACGCTCCATGAAGTTTGGAAAACTAAAACCGTTGCCATCTCAAAGAATGTTAAAAAAGGTCATGATATCTTTCTGCACTGGTTGAACTCACCTAGCAACCATGAAAAGTTGTTTATTTCCACTTCTTACCGTAAAGCTAAAGGTTTCAGGCATTGTTCTTGGACTGTTACAACAAGGAATGGAACCCTTGTGCATCATTCTTACTACACTGACTTACCTAAGATTGCTGGTACAATTGCTGCCATTTCTTCAGCTTTGGAGAGGATTATTGATTTTGTTTACCTGCACGTTAATATTCGTATATCTAATCCCTTTATTTTCAACCTCTTGCAGAAGGAGCAGTCCTGGCATTACCAGCTCCATCCTCTTCTCAGGGCTCTGGACCTTCTTAGGATCAAATTATGTTGTTGCTCTTTGTCCTTAGTCTCTTCTTATACTGTTGTTCCTTTTGGTTCTTTTGCTGGTAGCCTTTTGGGTTGTTTTTTTTGGCTATCTTTGGTTTCTATGGGCCTATGTTCTTTGCCCTTTTTGTGTTAGTTTATTTCGTTGGTTTGTTTGATCTCTTTTCATGTAATCTTTTGTTGAACTCGATGTACTTCTTGACTTTGATGTAATATATTCTTCTTCTTTGCATAAAAAAAATAATATGAGAGGAAGTACTTTGAAACACCACTCGAATAATGTTGAGATACTTTACGGGCACCCCAACCCTGATGAAGATGTGAATAGTAATTCTTATTTGGTGCTGAAACGAGGTGATGTCTAGATAGATGACACTGGTGAACATGCTCTTAATATGAATCAAAGTGGCAGATGTTACTTCGTATATTCCAAATCTTTTTATTACCTCCATATTCCACCTTACACTTGAAATTATTTCTTTAAAACCACATTATCATAACTCTATGCTCTCGGCATAACTCATGAACAAGTATTAACTGATCAGTTATTTTGTTAATAGGAATATATAGTAACTTAGCACTCTAACTTTGGCCTATTGACAAATATTATTCCGTTGGGTTTTTTAAAGATGTGAAACCTTCAGTCACTACCATTTTTTCAGGTGTGTACTGAGTAAACTCCAACTCTAGCTCAGAAATTACACTAGAGATGTAGCATAATAAGAGAAAATCTGAATGGACAGACTCGCACTTAAGAAAACAAGTAAACAACCCTTAGTGGTGAGTCCCAACATTTTGTGGACCAATTGTGGCCCAACCACTTGGAACCAGATCTCTCTCTCCTCTCTATCTGCAACTACTGCGCTCAACATCATCTTCTTTCTCTGATAGGCGATGATGTTGTCAATGGCGATTCCGGCACCTGTGCTTTCCATCTTCGCCCTACCAACGCCTCTCTCCTCCCATCGGCTACACCGGAGACACTTGATCAATCCTTCCACTATCCATCACCACCACCGAGCATTCTCCTTCTCGGTTGTCATAGACCTCGCGAAATCGACTCATTCCTCTAGAAGTTCCTGGTAACAACTTCATCTCCTCTCTTTCGAATACATTCCTTCCTTCAATTTCATGTAGTAATTCCTTTCCAAATGATCCATCATTTTGCAGGCGTCTTCATTCAACTCACTTTGAGGTTGAAATTATCCAGTCTCAAGGTCCCCATGTGTTTACATGGAATGATCTGATGCACATGGCGCATGGTGAAGTTGTAACACCCCCAAAACGACCAAACCGGAACCCCGGGGATGTCACTCCGTACCCGAGATTAAACCCGAATACAAGGAGGTTTTATAACAGAAAATCTAAACCAAATCCTTAAAATAAATAATTAAAACTTTGAAACTTGTCTCGCCACAAACATGGGCATTATTCCAATCTGGAGTTTCTCTAAGTCTAATTGAAGTTCTAAAGTAAATAAATGTGATCTACTATACTTTTCCTATGTATGTCGAGTCGCGCTCCCGTTACTCCAACCTTCCACCTAAACTTGTGGTGCAAAAATAAAAAGAAACACCACAGTTTTCTAAGTCAGCGGAAAATACTGAGTACGCAACACCCAGACATGTAAACAGATTACGAAGCAGTTTATAAAAGACACATAAGTTTGAAGAGTAAAGAATTCGAGTAAGAGTATAAGTATAAATCTAGTTTTTCCTTTTAGCAATTCAATTGGGGAAACATTCCCAAACTCTTCCTCATTTGTCCAATTGGGACTTTTAATTCTCAACCATAAATGTTCATCATTTTAGAAAACATATATTACCATGTTGACACGGGGAGAAACCAAGTCACACAACTAGGCGCGAACCAATACCACACTCACAAGACCATAAGTGTCGACACCCCCGTAAGACTTCGTGTGGTCAGAAGAGTAAGTACGAGGAGCAACCCGGGGCTTGTGGCGGCCGAGCAACCAAATAAAAGTGGGCTGAGCGACCGTAGTCAACAACAACCGATCCCAAAATAATAAAGTGTTCCAGATACAAATCTTTCACTTTACGTTATTACGTTTTATTAATCATGTGATAGTTGTGATATAATCACCTTTGTAAAATTGGTAAACTTTCTCAAATAAATAGTTCAAATAGATATTCAAATTTTGAGACAATAAATCACAAAAGCAGTTTAGACACGAAAGAAGATATGGGCGTTAGGCCTGGCATGTTTACTTACCTTGAATCTGAAGTAAAGCAAATCACTTCCTAGTAATACTCGATGTATCCTACGTCAGAGAACTCGTTGCCTACAATTTATATTTCCTAATTAATACACTGCTAGAACAAACACAAACAACACAAACAAAGTCCTGTATGCAATGCAAGTGTAACCCCCTTTTTATTTCCCCAACCTTTCATGATAATATTTCTATTATTATAACACAATATTTAGTGACTATCGGTTATTATTGTAAAGCATAGCTATAGTTATATAAATATAACTTATAAGATTAACTAAACTATTGCTTTGATTATTTAGGGTAGAGAAGCATATTATTTTCCCCAAAAACAATTATAATTCTAATAGTAGTTTCTCCCAATCCAAACAAGCCTTAGTAGAGGATAAATTATAAACTAACTTTATTTAAAAGAAATAACAAATTTATTTATGGAAAATAACTTATTCTAATTTGCTATAAGCCTATAAAAATAAATAAGAAAGATATTTGTATCACCCTTATCCTACATATTTATTTTTGAGTAAAGATGAGTACAAAAAGATTACTTTAAACTTGTATAACAAAAATGACTCTTGTGAGATTCGAACCTAGAACCTAGCTTCTACATATCCACCAAGGCTTAAGTGATAGCATTAAACCACTGGGCAAACAGCCCTTTCGTTGTCTCATCCCAACTACTAAGTGTCAACTTAATAATAATAATAATGATAATAATAATAATAATAATAATAATAATAATAATAATACATAAAAGATTAAAAAAAAGAAGGAAAAAGAGGAGAAAGAAGAACGGGTTTCATACCGAACAGAGAGAAAACCGACGGGAATGAGGGGTGGGAGTCCGACGGTGGCGCCGGAGAGAGGCGGCTGGGCGCGGTGACGACGGCAGCGACGTGGGCGGCGCACGACGGCAGCGGCGGCGGTTGGGTCCTCTCGGTAGCCCGACGGTGAGAGAGAGACGGAGAGCTTTGGGAGGTCTTTGGTGTGAATTCCTATGAGTTTCAAGGGGTTTATATAGGTACAGAGGTGAGCAATTCAACCGAAAAGAGGAAACCCACTTCGAATTTTCCAATTCCGAATTAGACTATGTGTTCGGCAAAATTATTTTTCTTGGTGAACAAGATTGGGTCTCTACTGAAATAGGAGTGTATTGGGACGAAAATCAACAAGTTTGATGAAGATTTGGAGTGGTGATGGTGGTGTTCGGGTAGGAGATGGAGTCTCCCGTCCATGGAAGAAGATAAGGAAGAAAATGACTTGTTTTAGGGTGAAATAAACTTTCACCCCCACTAGTTTAGGCATAAACAACTACTGCCCCCTTAGTTTAAATAAAAGACACTATATAAGTTAAGAATAAATACATAAACACACCTAGGTAGTTTATAACTTTAAATTTTTTAAATTATAACAATTAGTATCCAAACTGATACAAATGTTATATTAACACCCAAGATTATATTAAATTACCCGTTTCTAAATAACGAGGTATTTCATCCTTTTCCCCTTAGAGAGAACTTCGTCCTCGAAGTTTGAACTAAATTCTCAACAACCACTAAGGTATAAGTCTCCATTCTAGGGTATAACTACTAAATACAACCCTTTTGTCATGCCCGATGAGCAATATTCTATAAGGGGCACTAAAATGACGTGCTTCTAAAATGACGTGCTTCGAAACCGATGCTTCAAAACTAAAAGATTACAGAAGTTGCCAATTGTGGGCTGCTAAATGGTCCACGTAGATGCGGACTTGGATTCTATTTTGACCAATCTACAACCATTTAAAACTTTTGTAAGCATCTACGTATACTTGTGTAATCATCTCCCTATTAAATAAATGAAAATGGATCGAATCAAATGCTTAATCCGTTTCGCCAGAAAGTATCCAGTTAACTTTTTCCACCCGTAACATGTCAGTTTCACCCGGTGAGTAGCGGTGAAAGTAAATATTATTTTCTGGAGTATAACAAAGTAAAAAGCCTTTATGGCTCAAGTTCGACACGTCTCATGTGAATAGTGGTAAAAGTCAAATTAGGTACTTTGTGGAGAAACGGAGGAAGAATGTAGTAAGTAAATGTTGTTCTATGTGAGTAAAACAAATGAAAAAGCCTTGATGGCTCAAATTCGACACGTCTCACGAGAATTTTATTAATTCCTTTCCAAAAAAAATTATTGACTCAAGTTCGACACGTCCTACTCTCAAAAATTATATTTTTTCCGTTTCGAACTCGACAAACTCCTATATATACGTTTTAATGTTATGGTTTCCAATGGAAAATATAGAACGATGCTAATCGTATGTCTATCAACTCTCATTTCTTGGAAGACAGTGGCTGCACGATATGTTCATGGAAATCATGCTCCTTGATTTCTACATCTCGTGATCTGTAAGTGAATTGTTATTTTTTGTCCGCCCTTTGAACATTTTAGTGAAGTAAGATGTATATATTTCACTGTTTCTCTGAGTAAATTACATCGATGAATATTCAGATTGGTAGTTAGATGTTCCAGTAAATCTTCAAAACATTTTAATGAACTTTATTAGAGACTCAATGAATATACATATTCAATGGATCTCAAGTACATTTCAATGCATCTTTTGACAGATAAAGAGATAATTTCAGTCGGAATCACATATAACCTTCAAATGTTTATGCTAGATCAAAGATCGGAGCTGAAAAACCTATTGTTTTTCGTTAAAGCTTGTGAACTATTTGGCTCGTCTTGAGTTACTCATTTTAAATCTTTAACGCATCAAGTTTGATCATCTTGACTAATTTGTTTGTGAAAGAACCATTTATCTTGTTTTATCAGTGTTTTTTTGCCTCTTTTAATTTTGCAGATGCATACAGATTATTCAAAAAGTAACAAAATTGATGGAACAGAACCAAGATCGTTGTTCATGTCATTTCATAACAACCTCGCCATACAAATATACTGGTATGTTTTAACACAATATTTGTTTTCTTCAAAAAATTGTGCCAAATTATTTTTCTGTGTTCTGTTTTTGTAGATTCTCATTCTTAAAATCAATCAATTATGTTTAACCTCAGTAAATAATAGTTGTTCTTCTCTTGCTTGTTTCTTTTATAACTTTTGTATACATATATGTATTCTACACAATGCACATTTCCACACAAGAACAATTGTGTATGTAACAAAATAAAATATTCACATTTAATATATTTACTTTTTATTTTTTGCGTTAGCGAGACAAACTATTACACAATTTCAGACTGCCAAGAGGTGACTCCGGCATGTATCGAACACATGACCTCTGAATAAGGAGCCGCTCCCCTAATTTCCAACAAATCAAACTTATCCTTAAAATTAAAAAAGTATACAATTTTTAACAATTCCAAAAATTTAAAGGTTATTACATTTGTCACAACATAACATGTAGAACCAAATAAAGAAAGAGTTTGGTAGAAAAATAAAATAAAGAAAGAGTGCACAACTGTGAACACAACGCTAAATTTTTTCTCCACAGTCTTGAAAGCTTTCTAAAAATGCATATGTTATCCTAATATAGGAACATCTTTAATTTGTAACAAATTAAATACAACTTGGTAAAAATACATGAAGCCATATGAAGAAGATTAGTTATTTTTAAATAAAAAAATAAAAATGAAGAAAATTACAGCTTGGACACCAATAATTAAATTATTTCAACTTAAATAATATTTTTTTTGATGAATCACCTTAAAATAATAAGGAAAATAGTAATCAAAATAATATATAAATAGTAATATTCAGTTAAATAATAAAAATTCCATCCTCTCAAAAAAAAATCCCCAATTTTCCGATTACAATTTACAAAGCCCTCCTCCTTCGCTTCGTCGTTGTTTACCCCTCCTGCATGTCGGAGACCTCTTCTCTCTCTCTCGCTCTCTCTGCAATTGGAAACAACACGAACCAGTGAAGGAAACTCATAAATGAACAACATCTGGCTATGTAATAATACACATTATTGTGTGTATTATATATACCACTACTACTCTATGTTTAGCAACAAGGAGGAAGCTTTTCTGAAGAAGGAGGAGCTATTTGCAAAACTGGTCTGCTCTGATTCTGTACCAACGTGACCCCCTTTGAATCAGACAGAAGAAACCCAGGTGATTTCTTGCCAAACCAGCTCCTAGGTTTTGATTTTTTGGGGGTTTATTTGTGAAAAATGTGATAGGGAAGTTCGGGAAGATTTTGATTCCTTTTGAATTTGATTTATTGATGGTGAAGATTAAGCTTGCAAAACCCAGGTTTTGAATTATTTCGAAAAAAAATAATCTGAAATTCTATCTTGAGGAAATGGTTGAGAAATCAGGGGAAAAAAACCTGTATTTATCTTGTAAATTAGGATGAATGAATTCAGCTATGTATAAAGCCAACAGAATAATCACATTGTGGGGCTGAATATTAGAGCTTGAAAGCTATCTTAGGAGTTTGATGCTTCATTTTTGCAATGTTATTCAGAAGAGGTTGTGCTTAGGCTTACCACTTATCTGTTACTCCTTGAGTTCTTGATTTCATCAAGAGACATACAGTCATATGTGTAATCACTATAATGTTCTTTTCTTGTAGCTAACGCGAACATGGGAGGATTAGTTCACCAAGGGATTGTTAGCTGCAGAAGCTCAGCAGTTGAGAAGGCTGAAACCGACCTCAAGTGATTCAACATGCTACTTTGCTGCTTAATTATCTGGCTTCTATGAGACATATTACACATTGATTTTGGTTAATGTATCATGTTTTCTAACTGTTCGCAAATTATCTTTAGCAGGCACGAATATGCCCTGCGTGAGGAAACCAAGAGGGAGCTGGAATATCTTCTTAAGGTATTGCATCGCACGCCATTTTTCTAATTCTAATACTTTCATTTTCCTATCATGGATATGGGTTTAGGTGATTGAGTTGTTCTTATCATCAGGGTGGAAGCCCTTTGGACTTTAGACGGGGAAACACAGCTTCTGAGCTGGAAGGGTGCTCTCAAGTCCCTGCGAAACTGATAGATAGGGCACATGAAGATTCCATTCTTCAAGAAAGCCACATTATACAGGTTTTTTATTTTTTATAGTTATTGTGCTCTGTGTTTTTCAATTGTTTGAAGGAATTATGTTGCTACTCTCATCATTGAACCCTAATGCATGAAATGATATCAACAGGCTAAGCGGAAAAGGCTTGCTGAGATTCACACCGCTGCTGTGCCCGTGGAAAATCGTAGGAAGTCTCATTGGGATTTCGTCCTTGAAGAAATGGCGTGGCTGGCAAATGATTTTGCTCAGGTTAGATTTTTGTTAAACATGTTTAGCATTATTATGTGAGAGGGCACGGCATTTAGAGTAAATTTATTGGTTACATAACTGCAACTGTAATAAATTTACTCAAGCCCTGATATAAACTTTACAGAAAGTAAGTTGGTCAAGTGCTTGCATATGGCATAAAAAAAAGTTTCCATAGTTGCTTCTATTTGTGAACCTTTTCCAGTTAGCAATAATCCTGTTTATAATTTATAAGTTTTCCTCATTTAACAGGAGCGTCGTTGGAAGATTTCTGCTGCTGGGTTGGTGTACCGTCAAATTGCTGGTAAACTTCGTCGGAGCACACCAGAAATGTTACGGGACGGGCACTTAGCAGAGGTACGGATGCAATGCTTCATATTTCTTTATAGTTCGTTACTTTTCATCTATGTCTTTCTCTAGTTGGATACTTCATCATTTTGCTGGTTTCACACTGATGTAGTAACTAGTAAATGGTGTGAAGAAACAAAATTTATGTGCCTTCATGTTCTGTTTTTTCCGTTTCTTACGAAATTCTATTGCTGCAGGAATACCTCTCTTACGTGGTACCCCCTGGTGCAATGGGGAAATACAGAAGATCTGTAGAACTCACGGTAAGTGTTTTCCTCATACTGAGAAATTTTTATGGAAAACCATATACTATTCACATTACCAATAAATTTTAGTATTTTACTACCATTCAAGAAGCCAAATTGGTGATGGTATAGATGTTTAAATTTTATAGGTTGTATCTGACAAGAGATGCCAGTTAACCAAGAATCGATGATAGATTGTGTTACTATAATATTTTGATTATTTTCCTACCTGGTCAATGTTTTTTTTTTCCATACTTGATGTAATTCATTGGTAAAGTAAATCATGCTCATTATTCCGATTCCCCTTGTGCTTTAAAACATAGAGGGAAGATTCCAGAAAGAGATTGAACAGCTATTCAGTTAAAGCTGGTGGCAACAGAGGTAAAAGTTCCTCTCCCTCGATTATTCACTAAATGTTCTTCGCATATATGCTTTGTATTTTATCACCACATGAAATGTGTAAACATATATTTATCATCCCCTCTCCTGATTGTGCTCTTTTCTCTTATCCGAAGGTTGTATTAAGATCCCAAGGAACTTTGGTGGCAACCAAGGGAAGAGGACGAAATCATTAAAGGTATTTTTGTTTTGGTATTGCTGAATGCAACTTTTGTTAGAAATTTTCTCTATTATTTACCCAAAGACGGATCATTGTGAAATCTCCCATTCGGATGAAAGCTAACTACTATCGGACTATGTAAAGAAATTCCCTTCTTTTTACCTCTGCCTACAATTTCTTGCTTGAATCAATTTGTTAGCCATGACTCCATCCTACTTTATCTATGCATATATACATATGTTAATACATATCCCTGCAACTTATTCTATCTCATTTCCTGCTCTAACCAATCACTCAAAACCAAAAGTCACTTAAACTGCCTTATCCCAGTACCATCATATCCTACCTCATATCCCAGTACAACTCTCATCCCCATGATTTTTATCACTTCCCCAAACGAGGCCTTGACATTTTTTTCCTTGTACAATGGTTTCTATACAATAGGTCCTTGTAGCCCTTGTACATGACTTGGGTCCGAATTGGGAGCTCATCAGTGATACTATCAATAGTGCTTTGCAGTTCAAGGTAAATATCTTTTTGCTAGTTATTTACTTTTAAGTGTCTTCATAATACATGCAGGCGAGCGCTATAGCAAATGTTTATTTACCTTTTTGTATTCCTGTGTTTCATTATTCTCCTCTTTGGCAGTGTATGTTTCGGACGCCAAATGAATGCAAGGAGCAGTACAGAGGATTGATAGATAACTCTTCTGGTGAAAATTCCGGATCTTCTCAGCTATATACTGCCCCTTTACTTGGAGTTCCTAAGGCACACACTTTTCCTTGTAAAGTCAAGCTATATATTGCTGGTTGGAAGATATGTCACCATTGAGTTTGATTATTTTGTTGATATTTTGCAGGGCAATGCGAGGCTTCTTCAGGAGACGAAGGAAGTAGATACTCTCAAATCTCATTTTGAGAAAATCGTATCGGTATCACAGAAGTCGAAAATCAGTATAGGAAAGGTGAATATCTTTGGTAGATGAATACAAAATACATTTCAGGGCTGCAAATTTCTTTTTCTTTTTTGTAATAGTGCGTGCTTCCTCTTTGCGTATTTATATTAGCTAGTTTAGAATTGCGTAACCTAACAAAACATGGATTCTTTTTGCAAAACTTGAAGAGAATGCAAGGACTTGCTGGATCTCTTTGCTGATTTCTTTCAAACTTGTTATTTGATAGATAATGAAAATGTTTCTTGATAAATTCTTGATGCTGACGTGCTTATTTTCCTTGTTAAAGATCAATGGTGGGGATAAGAAATTAATTCAACTACACCCTTCTCATGCACATACTCTTTCCCAAGTTTGTCCAAGAAGCCGTCCGCTCACGTAAGTTTCAGCTTGTACACACCCTCCTATTTGTCTGTTTTTGCATGATGTATTTGTCATGCTAACTCACCTGGTCTAATTGTTTAATGAAGGCCACTTGATCTGTGTGATGCCAAAGCTCCTGAGTTCCCTTCATTTGGATACCAAAGCTTTTCCTCTGGTGGCTCAGCAACTTCTGCACATCATCATGCCTTTATTAGGTAATAATATTCACTGTTTCTTGATTTCAGATTATCAGTTTTCTTGACTGTCTAATTCTGATATGTGTTTTGGCTCTTAGGGATAACATGCACATGTCAAGACCTGGTTTTGAAGAAGCTACCACACAAAACTGGGGGAGTGTGGCTCCTCCTTCAGATACTTTGGATGAAGGTATTTTTGAATATTTGAAAAAAACTATTTCAAATACCTTTCAGATAGCCAATTTTTCACCCTTCTGAGTTCTGATTCATATGCTCAAAAAATGGCCAATGCTCTGTAACATGAAACAGTTAGCTTTCTAGTCTTGTTCCTTGAGGAGATTTTGTTAACAGTTTATTTAAACCATTTTTTTTCTTACCATGCTTTTTTTTTTTTTATGTTCTCTTGGAAACTTGATACCCTTTAACTCTTTATATGTGCTTATTCCTCTCCATATTCCAGTGTTTCATGCATTTAGTGGTTGATCTCCCATGGTGAAAACTGAAAACACTCCTTGGAGAACTTAGTCGAGGTATAGATCATTATTTTTCCATATCTGCTTTAATTTGTTTGTTTGTTCTCTTGCATTTTTAAGTCTTTGGACATTTCTTCATAGGATACCAGGTGGTTCCTGCAAGCTTTTGCCAAGAATCAGGGACTCATGGGGAACACTGATGACACTGGGAAAAGTAGTAACATTCAAAGTGCTGAAGCTGAAATCAAGCATGAGCAAGTGAGACGAGAGACTTCAAACACGAACAGACCCTCTGAACCTAGGCCCAAACAAAGTCATCACCCACTAGTTCTCGTGAAAGTAACTTTACTATGCCTGACAAATTCTTTAGTGTGCATAGTTGCGATTTGATCACCCCATTTCACTGACCAGGGCATGGCATTGTGCTTCTCGCAGGATCTCCAATGTTGTTATGGCACGAGGATGATAGAGACATGGAATTAGTTACATAGTCAAGTATAAATTCAGGAATCAACTTTGAGTCGTGTTTTGAATAATAATAGAAATAATGATAGTTCTCTCTGATATGTAGTATATGTATATGTATATACTACACAGTAATGTGGCTATGATCATGTACATATTGCGATATGTCTAATGAGATTTTCTAAACTTGCGCCATTTCTTCAATCTCATCTGTGTTTCAAGCCCCGGACCTAAGAAAACAAACAACTCAGAGTGCACGTTCTTGAACATATACTGTGTTGTTTGAAGTTTGGCCTTTATTTATTTACTTTACCGGACTATTAAGAGACTACATTTCAAGACATTCAGATCATCGAAACGGGTGTTGCTCTCCCCAGTAAGGTATTTCTTACAAGCAATCGTTTGGCTTTGGAGTATGTTAACCCGTGAAGCCTAGGGGCTCTACGGCAAGATATTTTTATTGTATTTTTTGTGTGATCTAGAGCACATTGAAACGCTCATCGAACAAGTTTTGAGGTACTTTATGGGAACCCTAGCCATGATGAAAATGTGAATAGTCATTCTTATTTGGTGTTGAAATGATGTGGCGTCTAGACAAGACACTGGTGAACATGCTCTTAGTATGATCCAAAATGACATATGTTACATCGTATATTACAAGTCTTTTTGTTACTCCATATTCTACCATACATTTGAAATTCTCTCTTTAGAAGCACATTATTAGAGCTCGCGGCACAATCCATGAACAAAGTATGACTAATACTTCAGTGGTCAATTTCACTTACAGACCCTCAGTTAATGATGCTCTTCACTTACATTCCTCTTAGTTTGAAAAACTTTACTTGCACCCCTTATGACTATCAAATTTGCGTCACTTTACACCCTTCTCTGTATTCACTATGTTAGTCGGTAGAGTAACTTCCAAAGTTAAATTTTTCGGACAAATTTACCCTTACAGAGGCTGCACATGCCAATTCAGAAAACCCGACCTCAAGTTAGCCTCAGCTTCCTCTTGTAGTAGATGCACCATGTTCATAAATGCATACGAAATATGCGATAGAATACATATATTTTGCATGTGTTAAGAGTACATATCGGGTTGGATTGTCATTTCCGGGCCCTGCAAGGGTAAATTTGTCTGAAAAATAGATCAGGGAAGTTACCCTACCACTTAGCAGAGAGAATACACAGACGGAGTGCAACTAAATATATGTTTGTAGTTATAGGAGTGTAAAAGAAGTTTTCCAAACTAATAGGGGTGTAAATGAAGATTATTCTAATAGCAACTTTGCACTGAATATATGTTTGTTTGCTATAATTGAATACTAGGCGATACCCCGCGCTAAAGCGCGGGGCTTTGTACTATATCCTGATTTAAGATTTAGACGTTAAAAAAGAACCTAGTAATTAAACTTCGACTAATTCAAATGATGCATAAAATAATTTCTTTAATTTTTATCCTGCTTAATTTTATATTAAAAACTTCTCTTAAAGTTGCTAGATCTTATAATGTGGATGTTACATTTATTTTATAATGATGTAAAGCATGTATGATAATATTAATATAAGTTCAATAAATATAAATAGTATCATACTACCTATAATAAAAGGAGATATGGCCACTTTGCCAGCTAGGCGTTTTGCACACCGTGGACCATTGATTGGCTTGCATGTGGGTTTGCCGCCATTTACCTCCAACGGTGTTTTGCCACGTCCTTCTTCGTCACTGTTTACAATTTATTTCAGATTGAAATGTCTGTGTTGTCCTCCTGCGGACCGGTATTTTACTGAGGCCATAATGGCATCGTTATGTAATTATGTTTTCCGGTCTGGACCCATGCGTAAATTCGATGAAAAAAATAAAGTTTGATAACTTCCGGTTCTGTCCCTGCTATTTGTCATTTACTGGTTGCTTTCAATGGATTTAGTGGTTGTAATTTTGGTGCAGTCGTTGGATATAGATGTAAATTTGTTGAAAAAAATAGATTCAGTTAACTTCCTGTTCTGTCCCTGCTGTTGTCTCTTTATTACCTATCCTGAATAGAGTTGGTGGCTGTAATTTCGTGTTGTGCTTCGGATCGATACGTAAATTCGATGAAAAAAATAACTTTTGATAACTTCCGGTTGTGCCCCTGCTATTTGTCATTTACTGGTTTCTTTCCATAGATTTATTCGTTGTAATTTTGGTGCAGTGGTTGGATTTAGATGTAAATTTGTTGGAAAAAATAGATTCAGTTAACTTCCAGTTCTGCCCCTGCTGTGGTCTCTTTATTAGGTATCCTGAATAGAGTCTGTGGCTGTAATTTCGTGGTGTGCTTTGGATACACATGTAAATTCGATGCCAAAAATAGAATCTATTAACTTCCGGTTCTGCCCCTGGTGTTTCTGCTTTATGGGATGCCCTCAATACATTTCGTTGCTGTAAATTGGTTGTGTGACTTGGATGTAGATGTAAAGTTGTTGGAAAAAATAGCTTAAAATTGTTTATTACATGCCAATTTCTCTTAATTTCTATCTACGCCCTTGCTACTCGCCGTATTTCAGACGATAAAGTATTTCGTTAGAGGGTTATTTCAACCATGGTTTTTGCAAATGTTTCGGTGTGGGTTTCAAATTGTTCATTACATGCCAGTTTCTCTTAATTTCTATCTACGCCCTTGCTACTCACTGTATTTCAGATGACACAGTATTTCGTTAGAGGGTTATTTCAACCATGGTTTTTGCAAATGTTTCGGTGTGGGTTTCATATTTGGTGGCCGTAATATTGTCTACTTAGTTGGATGCAGATGTGAAATTGATAGGAAAAAATAGCTTATGTTAGGTTCTTTTGTAATAAGTTATTTCAGGCGCACCTTTAAATTGTTCATTACATGCCAATTTACAAGCTATTTCTATCTACGCCCTTGGTACTTGCTGTACTTCAGATGATAAAGTATTTCGTTAGAGGGTTATTTCATCTTAAGCCTGTTTTCGTCTACATGAGAGAGATGTTTATTCTTGATTAGAGGATCAGAAGAAATATGCGACGTTTAGGGTTGTGTCGGTTAGATGTTTAGGGTTGCGTCGCTTGGCGACGTACGCACTGTGGAGTCAGAGAGTGATCACAAGTTGAAGATTGAGCTGTCTAAATTTAGCAGAGGTACTTTTGCAATTAACAATTTTAGGTAGGTACTTCCGTAGTAAGTGATTTTAGGCGCAGTTTTAAATTATTTAATATACTCTATTTTGGTTAAAGGGTTATTTCATCTTGAACATGCTTCCTTCCATAATGACCATTTCAACCATGATATTTCCATATGTTTTTGGTGTGGGTTTCATATTTCGTGGCCGTAATATTGTCTGCTTAGTTGGATGCACATGTGAAATTGATAGGAAAAAAAAATAGCTTTTGTTAGATTCATGGAGATGTCATCATATTGATGCAGGAATTTTTTATTTGTTATCAGTCGATTTTGCCCTTGCTCATTCAGGCTTTCTACAACGGCGATTATAGTCAGTGGTTGAGGTAATTTGATCGTCTTCTCCCTCAGAACTTTGCCCTCACTCTGTGTCGGTGCTCATTGGTGGGCTTAGCACCGCCTTCTTTTGCTTGGAGCCCAAGTACATGTACTGTTCCAGCCACTATTCTGACGTGAGCTGCTGTTACACAGCTTACACGTGTCGCAACATTCTCGTGGGTTTAATGAGAGGATGTCTCCGTTCTCCCACTGTCTACTCTCTTCGATCTCTTTCCTGGTATGTGCAAAGCTCTCTCCCTGTTTTGGGATGAATTTATCCCCTGTTTTTTTTTTTTTCCCTTTTAAATTCTATCCTTTCCCTTCTTCTTCATTTTTCTGCTTCAAAGGTTCACTGTTGGGGTTGCATGTATGAATTTTGATGTAAGATGTGTGTGCAATGGTTTGTCTCTATTTCTCGATAGTTCTTCCTTGTCTTATTAAATTGTTCACTTATATTTTCGCAGCATTTTACTCACTGTTTAATTTATTTTCCGTTCGGAGGTTGAGTGGAGGAGTTGCATGTTCAGACTGGGTACAGTTTCTGGTTGTGGGATAAAATGTGTGTAGTTTGTGGTCAGATTGGGTTTGGTATGGTGGTCTGGTGTTATTAAATGCTGATGATTTGGATTATTCTATGTACATAGGTGTTCCACTACAGTTGCATGTACAGATCCATTGCAGTTTGTAGGTCCCCTATTAAATGTTTATGGTTTGGTGTAATACGGCGTTGTATGTGGGAGTTGGGTGTTATTAAATACCAATGATTTGGTAATTAACCGACTGTATTGTGTCCTGCTATTCAGCAGCTTGTAGATCGTATATCATAACAAAATTGCCCTGTTTCTGATCAACTTTTGTATCTATTCTTTGATGTATATCGTGCCGGGAACAAAATTTGGTTAGACAGTTGTTTGTTTGATTCACTGTCTTTGAATATCCCATGTTTAATTGCATTACGTTATCTGTTCCAGCTGGTTTGTGAGGTTACAGATGTGTTGCTGGTTGTGACGAGTTCATTGGACCGCATTGTCAACTGTTTTCCTGGTAAGATGTTTGAATGAATGGTTTGTTCCATGGCATGATTGAAATCCAGGGATGATCTAAATTTTCCTCCTTTTTTTTTCTTAAAATTTTCCTTTTCAATTTGTCATCTGGGTTTATCTGGTTTTTCAGCAACGTTGAAGGAGCTATTGGGCTGAGTGGTAGCTGTATTGGCATTGCTGTTTGCATATCACAGGTTCTTCTCTGCAATTTCTGAAATGATGCGGGTACTGTCGTTCAAAATGCTGGCCATAGCTTGTTTTATTAGTGATGTGTGAACTTTATATGTTGTTATGTGGTCGTAATTCTATTCGATGGTTAAAATTCTACGAGTTCATATTTGTTTGTGTGATTTGTACAATATGATCCTTAATATGATATAATATGGGATGTATGTTAAAAAGATAAATGTCATTACTGGTGATGAATATGTTATGTTAGAACATGTGCGTCACTTAAATTTTGTCAGTGAATAAGTATATTTTGAAGTAGTTTGAATTGAGTTAAGTGTGTATTCACTAACGGCAGCAGACCGTTGCAGAATGAGGTAGATGGAAGTTTAGAACAAAAGTCCCAAAATATGGGAAAAAGTCGACCATTCGGTGCATCACAAAAATTCTTCGATTGTAGATTTGTTGTGGTTTGTCCTGAGTAATGATTTACAATATAGGTATGTCTGCTACTAATACACACAAGACTCCACCGGTCACTGAATCGGAAGCATTGCAAGCTTCCGGACTGCGCGGAAATTCCCTGGGTGAGGGAGAGATTGAATGTCCCGGCGTTCTGACATCACAGCCGCCAGCTCTTATCAGTACTGCATGTGATACTACAAATGGTCAGTCTTGCAGATTGCCTCCAGTTGATCAACTAAGCAGTGGTAGAATTGCAAGCTCTGGTGCTCGTGGCCGCGGCGGAAGAGGGCGGCCTCGAAAAAATGCAGTTGTCGTAACTTCACACGGTGCATGCAATAGCCATCAGGCAACGCCAGAGTTAGTTAACACAGGGAAACTTGGATTACCTGCTGAATCAGAATCATTGCAGGATTCTGGAGTGAGTAGGAATTTAGTTCCTGGTGGAGATGATGTATCACCATTGACTGTTATCCATCCTGTATATGCTGGCACTACTGATGCATCATTCGCACTGCCTGATGGTGATAATGTAGGCGGTGGACGAACTGTGGACTGTAGTGGTCGTGGCCGTGGTAGAAGAGGGCGTCCTCGCAAAAATGCTGCTGGTGCAACAACATCTGAACTTACTGCGACTGTGCGGAATCAATTTTTGCGTGAACACGTGGAGGGCACTGCTGTTGCTGCACCGGTTGCCATAGCCTCTGCTGGGGGTAGTTCCTCAGTCACTCCTACAGCAACTCCCCCTTCCGTAAAACAGCAGGTTAGTGATGTTATTAGCGGAAATTCATGTGCTGATGTTAATTGTTCCGCTATTATGCAATCTATGTGTTCCGATGCAATGATTCAGGTTTTCGGAGAAGGAGGTGAAGTCCCAGACAATGATGTTCGTCACTGTGATGCTACTGAATCATGTAGAGGTGTAGTTAGTGGAGTTAATGCGGTAGATTGTTTTGAAATTGCAAATGCTGTCGATGCAACATCTGCTTCAGAGATTTCAGGGGGGGGTCGTCGTGGACGTGGTAGAAGAGGAAGACCCCGGAAAGCCGAAGCTGATTTGACTTCGCATAAGGTCAATGATGGAGTTGGAGGAAGGACGGAGCGAGACAACAATCCAAAAGTATTTGATAATGTCGTGCGTGCCTGCAACCATTTTTTCCGTGATCAAATAGAAATAGCTGGTGTGTCCAAGCTGGTGCACAATCCTTCCACTGGGGGTGGTTCATCCAATACTGTTATATCGTCTCCCTCAAATGTAACACAGCAGTCCATTCCCGTGTCTCCCGTGATTGAAATACGGGAGGTTTCTGATGTTAGTTCTCAAAGTTCATTGGCTGATGTTGTGGGTTGCCATACCAGGCAAGTTACACTGTCCGAATCATGTAGTGTTGCAATGACTGTCGTTGCTGGTAGGGATGGTTCCGAGGTTGAAAATGTTGAATGTGGGATATCTGCTCAACAACTATCATGCAGGACTGGGCGTGGACGCGGTAGAAGAGGAAGACCTCGGAAAAATGAAGCTGGTGCAATTTCAGAGAGGCTAACTGTCCAGCCTGGACACAGGCCGGAGCGAGAGAACGGTGCCTCAATGTGTGATGTTAATGCGGTAGTGCGGAATCAATTTTTCCGTGAACACGTAGAATCCACTGCTGTAACTGCACCGTCTGACACAGCCTGTGCCGGAGATAGCACATCAGCTACTCCTAAAGCACCTCCCCCCTCTGAAAAACTGCAGGTCGCCAATGTTATTAGCGGAAATTCATGTGTTGCTGCTGACTGTTGCGATGTCATGCAACCTATGTGTTCTGATGCATTGAATCAGGTATTGCGAGGACGAATTGATTCTTCTTCTGTAACTCCAACTGCTGACCGCAGGTGTTGTGGTGAAGTTGCAGGCAATGATGTTCGCCACTGTGCTGCAACTGAACCAGTGAGTAAGCTTGGCGTCGGTGATTGTCTGATCACTGGAAATGATGTCACAGGGATAACTGCTGTACATATTTCACCTGGGGCTCGTCGTGAATGTCGCATAAGAGGAAGACCTCGGAAGAATGGATCGAGTGCAACTTCACACAATGATCCCAGTGGTGTTCAGAAAAAATTGCAGGGAACCAAAGACTCAACAGTCCTAAACAGCTCGAAGGTTGTCGCCAATCATTTTTTCCGTGATCAAGTAAATTCATTCACCATATCAACAAAAGGTTGCTATAGCTGTGAGAGGGAAGATTCGTCCACTGCTCATGAGGCTGATCCTGTGATTGTGACAGAAGATGTTGCAAACATCGTTCGTGGAGAATCATCGGTTGACATTGTGCATTCCTCTGGTTCACAATTTACTTATTCGGAAGCAGTAACTCATCGGCCAACTTTGTTGCCTGGAAGCGGTGGTAAAGAAGTACATAATGAACAAGAACAGACACCTAGAGCTGTTGTTCGTGATGGAGAAGACGTAGGCTGTAATGTTGCTAATGCAGACAAGGCAGCGAGTAGCGTGGCAACTTCAGGAAACTGTCGGAAGAGAGGTAGACCGTCAAAAGTTGATTCAAGTGCTTCTCCAGTATGTGAAAACAGAAGCAGTGTGAGTCCAAACAATAGTCGAGAATGCAGAGGAGAGGAGCAAACTGTTGTGCCTCGGCCTAAATGTGATTCGCAACGAAAGCACAGTGGAACGGGGAAAGTTTCGTCTCAGAGATTACGTAAACGTGGTATTGCATGTCTCCCGGCAAAACATTGCCCTGCAGCCTCAACAAATGCAGTCGGTACCTCAGTGCCTCCGTCCACAGCAACTGCACAGCTAACGCCACGTTCCAGATCTTCCCGGATTGTTGTCCGTCATGGTTTCTGTGTCACTGCTCTGGATGTGTACAACGGTCAGCAGAATCATGGGCTGGCATTTGCTCCTTCTAGCGTCACTACTGCTCCGTGTTCTCGCACAGCGCATGATTCATTTCCACCTCCCTTATTTCGCTATGCTGCAACTCAATCATCATCTGACATTCCTGCATCATCGAAGACTATTGGTGAAGGTGGTTCATCATGCTCATTGTCAGGTGAGTCCAGCAAGCATCCTCCTGGTACTTCCACTGGCGCTAAACCATCGAGTGAGTATTATACTACTGCTGATTTCATGATATTCCCCCTCTTGTCTGTTCACAGTATTGATTATTATTTTCAATGTGTCTGTCTTGCAGAGAAGAAGCGTAGAAAGAAGTGGCAACGTGATCCCCCCTCTCCTCCCACTGAACCGAGCCGGCTACCCCAGCCAAGGATATGTCCTCATTGCCAGGCCAAACTGTTTGCGTATGAACCAGATGGATTTTGCTGCAGTTCGGGCCGAGTTGTTCTTGCTGCACATGAAATTCCTGATACACTGGCTGCATTGCTACTGTCGGATAATGCAACAAGTCAGGAATTCAGAACTTCGATTCGTGCATACAACAGTTTATTTTCTTTCACATCCATGGGCGTGAAGAATGATCGTGAAATCCTCAAGAACAGCAAAGGAATTTATACATTCAGGGTTCAGGGTCAAATATATCATTACATCAATAACCTCGACCCCGGTGAGGAGACACCTCGATATCTGCAATTATATTTTTACGATCCTGCTTATCAATTACATTGTCGATCTCAGACGTTCAGCAATGTTGATCCGTCTATTATTGCTTACCTGAGTGACATCCTGAAATCAAATCCCTATAATGAAAAATTCCAATCAATGTCTGAAACCCCTGATCTCATGGACTGTGATATACGTATTCGGTGTGATCCCGGATTGGATTAGAGAACCCATAACATGCCTACTTCAGATCAGGTTGCCGGCATTTGGATAGATGATGAATATCGTGCAGGCAAGTATTCGCGTGATATCTTGGTGCAGCGAAAGAAGGGTGGGCCAGAACCAATCAAGTACCACTTGGGTTGCTACGACCCACTACAGTACCCGATTATGTTCCCTTATGGTCAACCTGGTTGGCATACTGGTATTGAGAAGAAACCTGCAAAGAATAATGCCGCAAAAGGGCCAAAGAAGAAGAAGCGACGTTCAGGTTTGCACATGCCCAATGTTCTTGAATGACAGAATCTTCTCTTCTATGCAGACATATTTACATCATCTTCTAACTGTTATTTTGGTCGATGCAGGTAAAGAGGATGCAGAGTCAGAGATTCCAACTGTGACCTGTCGGCAGTACTACTGCTATCGTTTGCAAATTCGAAGCATGCGGCATTCCTCGATTTTATTTTTTGGTCGTTTGCTTCAACAATATATTGTTGACATGTACATCAAATTGGAAACAAGTCGACTTGACTATGTGCGCTTCAACCAAGATGATATTCGTGCAGAACTTTATCGAGGTATAATTGATAGTCTGGCAGCAGGAGAAACGAATCCTGAGAACATTGGTCGTCATGTTGTTCTACCGCCTTCATTTGTTGGGGGACCACGAGATATGAAGCGTCGTTATCAAGATGCAATGGCCCTCGTGCGTCAGTTTGGAAAGCCTGATTACTTTGTGACGATGACTTGCAATCCTAGATGGTCTGAAATCCAAGATGAGCTCCTGCCTCATGAGGAAGCATCGAATCGACCGGATTTAGTAGCTCGCATTTTCCGTGCGAAGGTAGTTGAGCTGAAACGTGATTTAGTTGAACGAGAAATTCTTGGACCGATTGCAGCTTATACGTATGTCATCGAGTATCAGAAACGTGGTCTTCCACATGTGCATTTCCTGCTGATTCTCAAAAAGTTTGCGAAATTGATGCAACCTGATGAGTATGACAGGTATATCTCAGCTGAAATTCCTGATCCTGAGGTCAATCCTCATCTCTACAATGCCGTTGTCAGGCATATGATGCACGGTCCTTGTGGTGAACACAACAAGAACAATGTATGTATGCGGCCTCGTACTGGATGCAAGAACAGATATCCCCGGGATTTTTGCAATGCCACAAGAACTGGTGATAATTCGTTTGCTATTTATCGCCGACAGCGCAACGGTCGCACTGTTGAGGTTCGCGGAGCCACTCTTGATAATAGATGGGTCGTGCCTTACAATCCATATTTGCTGGCGAAATATGACTGCCACATAAATGTCGAGATTTGCTCAACAATCAAGGCAGTTAAATATCTGTACAAGTATATTTACAAAGGGCACGATAAAATTGCATTCCAGCTTGTGTCAAATCAAACAAGTGGTATTGATGAAATTGCAGCCTTTCAGTCTGCCAGGTGGATTTCACCTCCTGAGGCTGCATGGCGTCTTTACAGTTTCCCGCTCAACGAGATGTATCCTTCTGTAATTGCACTTCCACTTCACCTTCCCGGCATGCAATCTATTTCCTTCGACAAATATACGAAGCTTCCATACATTGCCGCGGATAAGAAGTACGCAAAAACAATGTTGACGGAATATTTCGAAACAAATAAGCGTGACAAAAGTGCAAAGCGTTGGTTGTATAGTGAATTTCCACAACATTACGTGTGGAATAAGACAAATTTATGCTGGGAGCCTCGGAAGAAGGGCTACAGTATTGGACGTATTGTTGCTGCTAATCCTTCGGAGGGAGACCGCTTTTTCCTCCGATTATTACTGACTCATGTCCGAGGTGCTGAATCATACGAGCAGCTGCGAACAGTGAGGAATCACATATGTGAATCATACCGTGAGGCATGTGAGAAACTCGGTCTGCTGGAAAAAGACACAGCACTTGAAGATTGTTTAGAAGAAGCTGCGACTTTTCAAATGCCGCAGACATTGCGGCGTTTATTTGCCACTATCCTTGTGTACTGCCAGCCAGGCAATCCACGGTCTTTGTGGGATCGGATGTATATGAATCTATCTGAAGATTTCCGGAAAGAGAGGAGATTGAATGAAGCTCAAATTCTATTCAGAACTGTTAAAGGAGTGAATATATTTCTAGAGGCAATGGGGAGACAATTGATTGATTTCATTACTTCGTTACCAGTTAGTCAGAGTGAGGAAATGAATTCCGTGAATCGGGAAATTGAAGAGGAATTGGCAGTGCCGATTCCAGCCGAAGACGTGGCTGCCATCGACCAGCTAAATAACGCGCAATCAGCAGCTTACAAAATAATCACAAATCACATCGACGAACTGAAAGGTGGATGTTTCTTCGTCGACGGACCAGGTGGCACGGGGAAAACTTTCCTGTACAGAGCTCTGCTGGCATATGTCCGCAGTAGTGGAGGGATTGCTCTGGCTACTGCTAGCACTGGTATTGCAGCCTCAAACTTGCCTGGTGGAAGAACTGCGCACTCTCGCTTCAAGCTCCCCTTGGATACCACGGATAAGAATACCTGCAACATTGGAAAACAGACAGCTCTTGCTCACCTTATTCGTGAGGCCAAAGTTATCATATGGGATGAGGTGACGATGGCGAAGAAGCAGAATATAGAGGCTTTTGAATGTATGCTACGCGATATATGTTCCAATGAATCGCTATTTGGAGGTAAGGTCGTGGTCTTTGGAGGTGATTTCAGGCAGGTGCTGCCTGTGACGGTGCGTGCTACTAAGGAGGAATGTATCTCCAACAGCATTGTTGACTCACCTCTATGGGCCAGTATGCATTTGCTTTATCTAACGGAAAATATGCGTGCTGTTGACGATCCTAACTTCTGCCAATTTCTCTTGTCGATTGGAAATGGTAGTGTGCAAGATGTTGATGAAGCGACAATAGATTTGCCAAAATCGATGATTGTGCCATTTATTGATGAGAGCATGTCAATAGATTTGTTTATTAAAGCTGTATACTGCAATTTCCAATCTGACTGTTTGGACCCGCGGTACCTTACCGAAATAGCAATTCTGACTCCTCGGAATGACTGCGTAGACCGAGTGAATGAAATTTTGCTGAGTAGATTTCCAGGGCAGTCTCATACATATAATAGCTTCGATCGATCTCTGCCAGAGAATCAGTCGACTCATCCAGTAGAATTCCTGCATACACTAACTCCCAATGGGATCCCACCTCACCACTTAGAATTGAAGCCAGGTTGTCCACTAATGTTGCTACGCAACCTTGACCCGTCATCTGGATTGTCAAATGGTGTCAAACTTATTTGCAAGGAGTTGTTGCCTAATGTAATATATGCTGAGATTGCAGTCGGTCCAAATAAGGGGAAATCCGTGTTCATTCCTCGGATCCCGCTCAGACCGTCCCAAACAGATCACTATCCCATAGAATTCGAGCGTAAACAATTTCCAGTTCGACTATGCTTCGCTATGACCATCAACAAGTCGCAGGGCCAAACTCTGAAACATGTTGGTGTTTACCTACCTCAACCTGTATTCTCGCATGGTCAACTGTATGTGGCATTATCCAGAGCCAAGTTAGGGTCTGCAGTTAAAGTGTTAATCGAACCAATTGACGGCATTCAATTTAATTGCACAACTCGAAATGTTGTGTACAAAGATCTGTTGCATAGAGCAACTCGCGTACACAGCACATTTTAAATTCCATTCATGGTTAGTGCTCGCCGGTTTCATCATGCGGAGATGCCACTCATGTGGTGTGCAGTAATATAATATAATGTCACCTGAAACAGACTTGATCATTAGTTGAAAATCTTGATATCTTATATACTAACACTATTCAAATGCCTTTTGTAGGAATTCATTGAAATCATGGAAGGTAAAACTTTAAAGTTGTCTGGATTGACGGACGAATGCAAAGAATGGAAACTCCGACTGCGGGTGGCCGAGAAATCACGAATATTGACAGGAAAGGCTTCCAACACAAAGTACCAGCGTTTTGTGCTCTGTGACAGTGAGGTTGTAATTAAATTTATGCAAAGATATTGGTCAAATAATCTGACTGTTTGTTTCTTTTATTTTGCAAATGTAGTGTGCTCTTGCTGCTGTGTTCACAATTGTTATTCTCAATCTTTCGATTTCCATGTTCAATAAATTTTTATTCAAGTTGCAGGGCAAACAGATCCAGGCAACATCATTTGATGCAGATATACCCAACTTTGACAACAAGTTACAGGTCTATCATTCGTACTGGTTTAGCAATGGTGTTGTGCGACCTGTCAACCCGAAGTACCGTTACATAGATCATGATTTCTCCCTTGTGCTTAACAAAGAAATGGAGGTAACCGCAGTTGAAGATAAGGTGGACGAAGGCTGTGGCAGCAACTATAATTTGAAAAGTCTGGAAGAAGCTCGCACTCTTGTGAATTCCGGTGAGAAATTTGGTAGGTCATATGCACTGCTTTGCATAATTTCTACATAGATATTTCATATTAATATAAAGTGTTAAATGTTTCCCCATAATAAATACACACTTCTATTTGTATTGTTTGTATTTCACTATGATCATAGATGTTGCTGTCATCATCATTGCTGTAATGTCCACGAAGACAGTACCCCGAAAAGATTCAGCAGGTCGTGCTCGAGTGAGGGATGTCATTGTTCTGGACGACTCGTAAGTACCCTGCCTCTGAGCATTGTTTTGTATTACGTAGTGTTCAAGTGTTGCTTCTTGGTGCGTGCAATTATTGAAGGCTATATTTACATATATCATTTCAGCGGTGTCCCAGTTTGTTTATCCTTATGGGACGATGCAACCACAGCAGAAGGAGATAAACTAAATATACTGGCCAGTGCTCATCCAGTTGTAATTGCAACGAATGTGTGTTCAACAACATATCTGGGTAACTTTCCCTTAACATCAGTATTAATGAGTATGGAATTACAAGATTATGGACGGAATGGAAATATGACTGCATTATATGAAAACATAGCTTGCACAACATTATATTCATGTAATTGCTGTACATGTGTTTGTAGATTTTTCTCTGAGGACAACAATGTCCACTATGTTCCTGCACAATATCGAGGATCCAAGAGTTGACGAGTTGATTGACTGGTATATGAATACAACTATTTATACAGTTTCCAATTGCGACAACATGATATATTTCCCACATTTAATCTCATATCTGTTTCTCTCGTGTAGGCGTGATGCAAATTATCAGATGATTGATAAACTCAGGAATCCTGAATTATATTTGGCACAGAAGAATCCTAAGACAAAGAACACTGAATTCAAGTTGTCAAAGATTGCAGACCTCCCAGAAAAACCGGTATTTTCTCCACCGTAGTTATATCGTATTGTTGGGAATTTATTGTTATGTCCGGTTGACAGTCCTCTATATATATCCTGCAGTCTGCAGACACTGATGTGTGGGTGAAAGTTTCAGTTCTTGCCTTACCTGAAACACAGAGACTGTGGTACCATTCTTGCAGTAAGTGTACTCGTGCAACGAGCTATGTAACTGGAGAAAAATTCAACTGTTCTGGTTGCCACAATTCTGATTGCACTTCCGTACCATGGTAATTTGATATAATTCTCTTCTATCCAACTTCAGCTGTATATTCAATCTCCAGTGACCAAATATAGAAGAGCAACTATGAAACAGAAGAATGGGAAAAAAACAAAAAGAGGAAAATTTTTTGTTTTCCGAAAAAAAAAAAAACAGATATAAAAAAAGTTTTGAGTACATTCATTTTTGCTTTGTAGGGGTCGTCTAGAAGTCCAAATTGGAGATGACACTGGAGAGCTGAATGTTGTCGTTTTCGGACATGGTGTCGAAGCTGTCCTGAAGAAAAGTGCTGTTATATTGTCAGCAATGACAGGAGATGTATGCACGCTACACTTAAGGCTTGATTCCATAGTTTATTAATGTTATGGTTCATATGTTAGTGTGCTTTGTGAAGAGAGTGCTAACTACAAGACATTGATTCATTTCAGGAACACAAGGAGCTATTACTTAAAGCTAATGAGTCAAGTGTTAAAATATGTTCTATTTTCGACTTGCTGGATCTACAAGCACGAACCGCAGAAGGGTCAACAAATGGAATGTTCGCCAAGTGGAGACGGCATAGTTGGACACAATGCCAGCGTATGCGCCCAACTGCAGATCAAGTATGCAACCACATGTGTACATAGAAGCATTACTACAATAGAAGCTCTGCTGTGATCCACTAGCACTACAACTTTTGTTCACCTGGAAAAAATGCAAGGAGATAACATCATGGTAATGTTCCATTGTTATCTCCCTGCCTTTTGCCCCCCCCCTTCTTTTCTTTCCCAAAAACTATTGCATCTTCGAACAGATTCGTCCTCTGCCTTCCGTTTAATATTAATCTATATTAAGTTCTCCATGTTTACAATTGCAGTCAATTAAACTGATATTCCATATTACAACAAGTTACAGTTGCAGGGATATAATACTAATACATATGTATAATATAATAGCTTGTACACAGAATAAAAACAATAAACGATCCTTGGAAATTTTGGTGAGGAAGAGAGAAAGAGGAAAAAAGAAAAGGGAAAAAAAAAAAAAAAAAAAAGAGTTCCATCAGTTATTAGATTTCATAACCAACACAAACTATTCTTGTCTACATTTAGTACACATGCTTCAAGATGACTTCAAATGCCTGCACTTTCTAGGTCTCCTATATAATGTTACAAGATTGACTGTAAGCATTTCATGAACTATTTCTCAATCTATTCACCATGTCAGGCTACAATTCTGATGAAGAGCATTCTTGCTGGAATTTAACCACCTTGCTAACAGACCTTCCCACCACTGAAATAAGCATCCCAGCTGGGAGCTATGTTCACATCTTCTCACCCAACAACACAGTGCAGCCTAACATGAGCTCACCCTATCATCCAATGACTGGAAACACAATGTATGATGCCGGAAATCACCAATTTCACGTTATTCACATCCCGACATCACCAATTTTCCGTGCATCGCCTCCCAGTGGCAACGAATTTATGCATGCAGCCTACGGTGTTGGTGTAGCACTTTCTCACAGTCCGCAAAATTGTCACTGGAACAGTCCCCCAATGCGAAGTCCAGGGTCACCAGTCTTCTATGCATCGCCGCCTACTTGTACAGATTTCCTCCATGGCTCATACAATACAGGTATTCCCCTACCAAATTCCCCTCCACAATATAATTATTACAACTCCATTGCATCTCCCCAGTATCAGTACTCCCCTCTTTCGTCAAATATTCACCCACAATCACATTCATACTCAGCCTCACCACAGAATTATGGTTCACCAATTCCAATACCAGACCATCAAGTATTAATACCTTTACATTTCCCTACCCACACATCAGATTTCCTTCCGCAAATCACCGAGCAACCTTTGGTATACCAAAGTGATCTGCAATCACCCTATGCTTCAGACAATGCCGATGATGAATGTATATTCTTCCTCGAAAACTTGCCTCCTCCGAGACAACAGAATCCATATTTGACTTCTACACCAGGTCATCATACTTTTACGAACCCAGGTAAAGGCAATGAAACTGGATCCTCTTCTTCAACTAGCAAGAAGATCCGCTCCCCATCTACGTCATCTCTTAGAATCCACTGGTCACCTCCTGCAAAACATATCATCAAACTAAATTTCGATGGGGGATTCTACTGCGACTACAAACGTCCAACCTGGCCAACCATAGTTCGTGCTGGTCTATATCGTAATTGTACAGGAGATTGTGTGTATGCCTTCGCTGAAATTGAGCATGAGAAGAACTCTGACTTTGCAGAGGCATCTGCACTGTGCAAAGGTTTGAAGTATGCATTAGATCGGAACTGGCTTGATATATGGGCAGAGGGCGATGCTAAAAACATTATTGACCACATAACTGGTGTGTGTTCTCATGTTTTCCCAGAAGACGTTTGTGCCGAAATCGAAGAAATTAAAGAACTACAAAAAAAATTCAAATCATGTTTGATAACATTCATCCATCGTGAAGGTAACTCTGCGGCAGATGCACTCTGTGTAGCTTTCAAACATCACGATGGATGTTATGCATTCGAAACAACGGGTCTACCTGAACGTGTTCAGGATATTGTCGAGCAAGAAAAAAAAAGGGAAGACATACCGTAGAGCGTAGTAACCGGTTCTAGCATTTGTACCTGGTTCATTTTGTAACACTAGCATCATGAATAATTTGTGTAATGTAATGTTGTTAATTTCGGCGAATTCAGATACTCTTACCAATCCAAGTTGACATTGGAATTTGGTTAAGTAGTGTTCACTCACCAAAAAGGAAATTGCAAAAAAAGAAAAAAAAAATCAAAAAAAAAGGTCTTTTATAATACTCCGTACAATATTTACACGGATCTACTTATTTACACAATGAGTTCATCTGGGAATGGAGCTGTATATAAACTGAAGTACTATCCCAGACAAATCAGTTGTTGCTGTGTATAATATAATATACATTTAATTACATATATTAAGACATATGCACAAAAATCAATTTATTTTGTTATCTCTACTACACTTTCGAATGAATACGCCCACAAATCATCAGAAATGCAACGTATCAAATTTATAGCTACATTCCACGAAATTACAATGATACTATGACTAATATTTCCTATATTAATTAGAATATGTAGTAATTTATGGCTTCTAGCCAGAAAGTAGGAAACAGTTGGAAAGAATAGACATCCCTACTGCTATTGAAATGAATGCAGCACATTGTGATAGAAAATTCAAGGCAATGTGAGTAAGCCATTACATGAGGCAACAGCACAGGTTGCATGCATGCCACACATGTGGCTGCTAAAATCTGCTTGACAATCATGACTTTGTACGAACCAATGCATCAGCTCACCCATTACACCTATACTGTAATTGGTATTCCTAAAAAGTAAAAGATTTGGTTGACGACACTTGTCAACAGAATTCTGAAATTTCTTGGAGACCAAGTTGAAAGAACAGATATAAATTAGTATTCCACAATTTCAACTATTTGCCGACCAACACTTCAAGGTAACCATTATATACTAGCATAAATTGAAGATATTGTTTCCACATACACAAATCTAACAAACTTACTTTACAATGTGCAGATAAATAAGAGAAGTATAATCTGGATGCAAGGGTAGTATCCACTTCTGTATTGCCAGGTCAACGACGTGTGTTGTGCTCATAATCCACGTTAGTAAGTTATATATTGCAACAACTCACCATTACAAAATATCTACCTTATTTCGGTTTGTAATTATCGAAATTACGACAGATATATTTCAATGGAAGGCTGCCGTAACACTGCAACTAAGCAAAACGTAACCGAGGAAACACGCAGCATTCCAAGAGGAAGGGCCGAGGGAGCAGCTATCTATCGCAAAATATTCAACAGTGGTAAAAATGTTGATGAAATGATCACAGATACTGAAAAGGAAATTCAACGAGTGGAGCGACAAATACAAATACTGGGAAAAGTAACCTTTCTCAAGCAACAGCAGCTCGAGATCCAGACGCAATTTCTCCAAAAACTGCAGCGAATGAGCATTGCCCGTAGGCGGTCGGTAACATCCAGCACGTCATCATCGGGATCCAAGCGAAAACGGTCTCCAACAACCGCAGGAGAGGATTAGTAGAAAATGAATCTGTTAACATATTCTGGATGTTTGAGTTTAAATGTTGTCTTTACGGTACTCTTGCAATTTCACGTTGCAGCCGTTTCGTAGTAACTTATGCCTCATAATTTTGGGATGTCAACAACTTGTAACATCTCTTTCCTTTTTTCTTTCTTTTTTCCCCCTCTCTTTATTCCACTCTTTTTTTTTTTTTTTTTTGTATTTTTCTTTTCCCCCTTCTTTCTTCTTCTTCTTTTTCCGTTTTGATGTGCATCTTTTTTTCTTTCCAACAACTTCCATTTGAACTAGATAAAATTCATTACTTCAGAACATTAAAAAATAACGTCAGTAAGCAAAAACCTTGATCAAGATTATTACACATGACAATCAATATAGTGTCTATGGACACCCAATTTGTGAAATACAATGAAAAATAACATTATAAAAATTTATCACTGATACCTCAAAAGCAGAGATAACTTTATGATTTGAAAAAACAACATCCACATCCTACATTTACAACTACCCAACTTCGTTGTGCTGGTAAGAAGACCTTTCAACTTCATCCTCCCAGCCAAATCTTCCCTGATTTCTAACTTTTCTCTAACAGGTATTACAACTTATCTCGCAATGATAATTTCGAACAGGTACTGGATATCATACCGTATTTGTCACAGCGATCTACTTATTCACAGTATTCCTATTCGTGATTGTTTAGGTCGGGAATTCTCCAACTCGATTCATCAGATCTCAGCGAGTCACAGGTTCTAATATCATCACTCTACAGGTACCTGATTCCAAATAGCATCTTCTTTATCTGTATAATCGCTCACAGGAAGAAATCTACATTACTCATATTCAGTCCCTTTTGTGAACAAATGATTGGAATTTATCGAGTGCTACTGTTTTCATATGTTATATTAGTGATTTCTATTCCAGATCTGCTACCAATGTCTTGATCTATAAATAGTACACTCCACATAGCGACGAAATCTGTCTGATTGGTACACAATGGAAATAGATATATTTGTTGATAAGAAGTTCATCTTTAGTTTCAATTGAAGACACACATTGTTATATTTGGCTAGATAATGAGAGGGGAAAAAAAAAAAAAAAAGAACAAGAAATTAAAAAAAAAAATGATCAGGAAAAAAAATGTTGTGAAATTGTAAGTACAAGATTCATGAATTTAATGTTGTTAATCTGACTAATAGATTAAATTGTAGTCATGTGGAATGTGATTATACCAATAATTGTAAGTACAATATTCATGGATCTACTGTTGTTAATCTCACTAATAGATTAAATTGTAGTCATATGGAACGTGCAGCTTCGAAAGACAGCCTTTGCAGATATATACAATTAAGCTTATGCGTAAAATAGCAACCATACTTTACCCAATTATGGATATTATACCAATATATATAGGCCACCGAGTCATATGGAACGTGATTACACCAATATATATAGGCCCCCCACTACTCAAATACTGATTATTTATTACAAATTTACAGTAGTCCAGATATCTCAATTTTGGGAACATACCAGGTCACTACACACAAAACTTATTGGTCTAACTCCTTAAACCAAAAACGGTGCATATTGAATCATGTTAGGTACAATTAATTTCTACCAGATAGTTTCGACTGAATACTGTTATTTTACGTACGAAGAGTTATAAAAAAATAGCATCAGTCTGTGAATTCATTACGATGTGGCGGAGAAAATATCTCGTGCAAATTAACTCACACGGACATTAATCATTCATAGTTTCAGTAAATAATCATACATGTATTTCAACCCCCATATCGCAACTTCTGCTCAACCGATTGCTGATGTAGCATAAATGAAGAGAACGCATTAACATGCATATGTTTTAGATCGTCTCCTCTGTGCCACATTCAGTAATACAGATTATTATATTCCTCTTGCAGCTATCTGGAAATGAAATTCTTCCGAGTTATCACGGATCGAGATGAAGACAACAACAACTTGGTAGGCCTTATGTCGCATATATATGTGTGTATATATACACATGTATATGCGTGATTTTTAGAAAGAAATTGGATTGAATAACACTAATATTAATTGTAATAAGAGATGGATTTATTAAAGATTTCAAGCATCTATTCACTGCAGCGACTGCCAGATGACTTTGTGCAACATCATCGATCCAATCTTGGAATTAATGCAGAGCTTGTAGTCCCAGATGGCCGAGTGTGGGAGATAAAAATGAAAAGTAGAGGTAACGACATATATTTGACAACAGGGTGGAAGGAATTTGCAGCTCATTATTCGCTCTCATATGGACACATGCTGACTTTCAAGTACGAGGGACATTCGAAATTCAAAGTGACAATCTATGGTCTCACTACATCAGAGCTAGATTACAATGCTGGAGCTTCTATCCTGAATGCAAGAAAGTGTGCAGCTACTCGTGCATTGAATAAGGCTAATTCCTACAAGGCTCACTGCAACAAGCCATGTTTCGCTGTTGAAATACAGAAGTCCCATTTGGAATCTTCCGGCGGACTGGTAAACTTTCAATGTTAAATTTCATTTACAACGGCATTGTATTCAATTGCAACAATAGCGCCTGACAATCTCATGTTTGCATTACAGAATATACCAATTCAGTTCAGCAGGGCATACTTGAAAGAGCGGACAACAGTTGTGTACATTACAGGGACTTCTGGTAATACAACTTGGACTTGCCGTTGTAAATACCCAGGTGGAGAGAACAGCGACAAGAGACGAGTGTCTTGGTATCAATTTGCCAGAAGTGCTAATGTACGTACTGGAGATGCATGTGCCATGGAATTAGTTGATTCGAGCATGCCAAAATTTCGGGTGAAAGTGTTTCCAGCATAGCCTCAACGTATGAAAGTACTCTGTACTAAGAATATCCAGACATTTCTTTAAATATTGTCATTTTGTCAACCTGTTCCAGTATTATTCTATGTTATTATCTTTGCAAAAACATAACAACCTAATGTTGCAATGTAACTATTACTTTGATGACATGCATCATGTAGCGTGTAACTCAAAGCTCTGTCTATGGTTTGCTTAATATCTAATGCATTAAGTTACATTATGTTTCATATATATTGTGACATATCAAAGTAGCAATCTCTGTTCCCTTTTATTTCAACTGAACATGGCATGTTCAGTCACAACCTACCTTAACAATTCCAGCTGCAGTAATAATAAAGGCAAATCTTGCACACAAGCAACAACAGTATTTCAATTGTCGAATTGGATTGAATACTATCACACTATAACACTCACATGCTGTTGTACAATTCAATGCCTCGAGATTCCACACATGCAAACTTCAAATAATGCATTTGTTTCAATATCTACCACATCATGAACAGGAACTACACCTGCTCACATACTGAATCTGCACACACAAAGTCACAGATATTGAACGGTTGGCAGAGGTCTCTACAGAGCATCTCTTTTCAATTTCAGATGCAAATAGGTAAGAAGCTTCCAAATAGCTCATTGATATATGAACCCTCTTGGAATGCACTTGCTGATCAGATAGTGCAGAAGTAATTGCGATCATGTGACCATCTCTGCAAATTGCACAATAAATTAACTACGAATGTGAATTGTCAATTCAAGACATGATCAACACATATGAAATAACAGGATGAAAATTCAACTTGCAATGGTTACATCGAATTTACAAATTACATTAATTATATATTGCAGAATATTTGACCAGAGGTATGGAAGACCTCACTATATAAGAACTGCTTCCCATGTCTACAATCAGTATCAAATTGCAAGCAATACAATTGAGATTCAGAAGTTGTATCAATATACAACTAACAAATCCGTTGTATACTGAAGATGATGCCGTCCAAGATTGCAGATATTCGTGCGTCACTGGTAAAGTTAGAAAACCTCAAATTATTGTTATCACAGAATGGGTGAAATTCCAGGATATCCATCTATGTGATAATATTTTTGATCTGCATATACTTTCGTCTTCTGAATTTACAATAAGTATTTTGTACGTACAATCTTTAACGGAATTCTTCTTCTTGCATATACCTGCCCTTTGCTTTTCAATCTCTCCTCTTAATAATAA
Organism: Linanthus parryae; assembly: GCA_023055425.1. Lineage (NCBI taxonomy): Eukaryota > Viridiplantae > Streptophyta > Magnoliopsida > Ericales > Polemoniaceae > Linanthus > Linanthus parryae. The sequence continues at coordinate 146,305,758 of JALGPY010000004.1, forward strand.
TTTAACTTCATTCAAACTTCTTTATTTCATAATCCATCGTTCTGATTTCTGTTTCTCCGGCTTCATCAAACGCTGAGAAGCCTATGTATGAAGAAGCCTGGCTTAGGGTATCAACACGTATCTTTCCGACCAGTCAAACCACTTGGTTCAATGCATGTAACCGTTGCAATCGTGAACGTCGACGTCCATACTGTCCCGTAATGTAATGACATACAATGCGACACAAGCCCCAGGTTAATTATTTCACACCTGATGAATACATTAAAAATAACAAAATCTATTGGCTACAATTGAACACTACCAGTTCACACATGACAGGTACATTCGTGTATAATATGATTACATACCATTTTCACAGATGCCGCCTTATAGTGGAACTGCGAGATGACACTGGAATAATGGATGTGATGATTTTCGGCCAGGCTGCGGAGACCCTTCTCCGAAACACAGCTGAAAATCTGGCAGCAATGACACCACAGGTATTACCTAATTTGCTCCGAACAACTACAACCACAGTGCGGTACTTACTCATATGAAATATACAGCTGCTCATAGTTATGTAATACACAAATAACGGCATTATTTTCTCAGGAACAAGAAGCTCTACTGGTTGGCTTAAACATGGAAAATGCAAATGAAAATGTGTATGTTCGCGTGTTCAAATGCACGCCGCCAAACAACCACAGGGTAACTAAATGGGTCGTGAAAGAAGTTCAGTATGCATGGTAAACAAATTGATATTCCATGCACAGTCGAAGACAATGCTGCTCAGCATATGAAGAGAAAGACCACCGAATGTTTGCCACATTGCTGCTACAGTGCATTCCACTGTTCAGAATGATGTTTTCTCTTTGTTCTGTTATGTTATAAATTGTACCGCTTTCTTCTTTTACCGCAAGTAATAATAAAACGATATGAAGAAATCATATCTGCTGTTATAGTGTTACAACGTCCTCAATGAATTCAATATTTACACAATTTCTTTCGTCCATAACCGAATATAATCTGCACATGTAATATAGTACACCTGTTAATGAAAAACTTCAGTAACTTAAGTGTTTTGGATATGGCGCCAGTTCACACATATTAGATAGCGTTTACACAGAGAGTCAGCATCCTATATACACATATTCATACCACTTATAATAAAAACCCTCTGTCATACATGTGAACAATGACAGCGTAGTTTACGGAACTCTTGTTGTTCATACGCACATTCATACCACATATGAATCCAATGACAGTGAGTGAGTGGTGAATGTATAAACAGTCAAATTAAAAGAAACAAATTGCCTGACAAAGTCACGGACCAATTGTCCAGTTTTATCTGGCATTATCTGCCATGCATTTCACCTCCCCTCTTCTATAAAAAACCTATAGATCCATTATTCAAGATAACAAGGAGCATAAACTATCTATTCGTAGAATAAACAGCTACAATGTCAAGACACAGAAGAGCAGTCTCTGAGGAAGAAGTAAGCAGTAATGAAACTATTGCAAGTTCCTCAGCTTCAAGTCCATCACTCTCGCAGTTTGTTACTGCAGCAACTCGATTTCAAGAAACACCTCCGCCTCCCATTTTGACTCCTCGCAGTAAGTTTCCTACCATGTTTTGCTATCTGCGGTACTTTCAAAATGTAATGCGGCCACAATATTGTACGATATTAGTTAGCCAACGACATATCATATTTCCTGCTACATTAATTGAAATATAAACCTGATATATATCTTAATACTCATTTCTCTACCTTGAAGGAGTGATAAGGATAAGTGTGCATGGTTTTATCTCACCGATAACCAATACCGGTGGAATCGGTGGTGTCTGCCGCGATGACAATGAAAACTGGCAGCTTGGTTTCATAGGAAGAATTGATGGAGTCTCTCAATTGGAAAGTGAGCTATGGGCAATTTATCAAGGTATTCATTCAGCTTATGAAAATGACTGGAAAGAAATCAAGATTGAGACCTCCAACTATGAGGCCAGCAAAATCTTTCATCTCCAGACTACTGCTCCACTATCGATGAGGCGCGAGATCCGTGATGGATATGCATTGCTCAGACGCATGAAAATAGCCTTGATCCCTATCGAAAAACTGGACAACAGCGTTGCACAACAGCTTGCATCTATGGGATCTCAACAAAGTGATCGTTTCAAAATATTGTATGATGCTCCAGATATTATTCAAGATCTAATTGTTGAGGACAAATTAGAAAGTTGTAAGCGTTACACCTCCTCAACTGACACAGACTAATGCAATCTCATCTGTACGACAATTACGTCACTCTCTCCGTCGTATTCTGTAATTCTCATCTTCAACTAAATAACAGTTATGTCAACAGTTTATATTTCACTTACCGTTGTTAGTTCACTTCATTTATTTATATTATAACATTGATATGAATCTAATGACCTGATTCCTGGTCAGTTGAAGCCCCAAAACCCATATGTCAACTAATATACGTCGCGTGATCGAACTGCGCATTATTAGGTCATGATGAAATTGTTCTACTAATTCACAGTGCATTGCTTGCATTATCCATCATATGTCTGATGTCTAAAACATCAACTAATATACATTGTGGCACCAGTGGTATGAACTGATGACGTACAATAAATACCAGTGAACTCCATTTAACATAATAAAACATGTGACTTATCAATGAAGGGGATGTTAAAAACAAGGGAGAGGGAAAAGAACAAAAACAACCAACACAGATTAATGCAGTCTGATCTCCCAACAATCTTCAGTCATGACAAAGTTATCGTTACAAAATATTATTTGATGCTCCAAATATTATTCAAGATCTAATTGCCGAGGACAAGTTAGAAATTTGTAAGCATTACACCTCCTCTCACGACACAGACTAATGCAATCTCATCCGTACAGCAATTACGTCCCTCCATGTATGTTATTTTGTGATTTTGATGTTCAAATAAATAATAGCTATGTGAAGAGTTTATAATTCACTCACTTAAGAGCTGTTATTTCATTTCATTTATCCATATGAGAAGATTGCTATCCAGTCGTATTTTCGAGTTCTCTTGCACTGAACTCACAGCGAACGACGAATACCGGTGAGCTTCGTTAAACATGGTTAAATGGATAACTTATTGACAAAGGGGATGTTTAAAAAAATGAAAAAAAAAGAAACAAAAAGGGTCAGCAAAGCTGTAAATATAATCTTGCGAATACATTGCACCGTATATCTACGCTTGCCTCCGAACATATTAATAATTAACACATCAAATTTACGATCACTAAATCTATTGAAAATAGCCTATTTCTTGCATCAAATGTACGTATTGATCCAGACCGGATAACACAATTACATAATCATGCCATTGTAGCCTCAGTAAAACTCCTTTCTAATTTATTCTCCACGATTACATAGTTTTGCATAACTAATCAAAACTAAAAATAACCCAACTTCATGACACTCATCATAAAACCTAACATCAAACTACACTTGACTGGAACAGAATACCAGAAGATGCAAGACCTTCTACACCTTCGGTTTCTTCTGGGACGAATCCACAACACTATCATCTCTCTTCTTCCTCTTCCCGCCCTGATCTTCTGTACCATCCGGTGGACAATTCGCTTTCTTCCTCCGCGAACCTTCACTGCCTTTGCCTTTAACTTTCTTCTTCTTCTTTGTACCGGGATGGTAAGTACACGTCCAGTTATTTGGAAAAGAGGAAGCTGTGTCAACCCGCCAGAATTCATCTTTGTCCGATGCATCTGAATATATAGTTGACTCCGACCCCTTCCCAACCACATACGAATTATCATGCCAACTCTCCCACGAAGATATACCCTCTGACAACTCCAACTCACTATCATATTGCTGACTTTTCTTCGTCTTCTTCTTCATGCTCTTCTTGGCAACCTTCCTCACCTTACTATCACTACTTTCTTTACCAGAATCCATTGCTGTACTCTATGTTATTACCACAGCAAATTGGTTGTGCTTATATACAATTTATGAATATGAATGTGAAAAGACCGTTGCAACTGTTCACGTCCATTCAAAGAACTTATTACCATGCATCTTCTAAGAGACACGTCTGTATTAAATGCACACTTTGAATCAATGAGAAGATATTGCAAACCCCACTAAATCTACCGGCGAAATCTTCAACACACAAGAAACGATAGATCTTAATGATGAAACGTATATCAGAAGGAATCAGAGAGTGACTTATTGGAGAGGAAACTAGGCGTTGACAATAGATTAGGGTTTCAGGTTATAATTGTGTTTTCCTGGTGGTAGCGGCGCAATTAAAACCTCTGTAAGAGCAGCAGAGTATAATTATGAGAATCAATTTTGAAGAAGTATTTTCTATTACATCTATTTTAAAACCAAGAAAATAAAGTTCCAAGTTATTGTATCACAAACACACGTTTGTAAATATAATTATTTTTCCTTTTAAGGAAAATATTTGCGATCAAATACACGTTCACTGACATTAGTAAATGTCAATATCAATTTCCTTGAGTGTGATTAATACACGTAATATCAATTTGTTGCATCAAACCATAGATTTTGATGTCATCTTCTTAGAAAAAATTAGAAAACAATTTGTACTATGATGTCCTTTTCTTAGAAAAAATTAAAAACAATTTGTACTATACTCTTTATGCGACACATGAATTCCAATTACACGTACGGTGAGACAATTGTCAACTTCCAAACCGAACGACAACGCCCGGTGCAATGGCACGCCGCGCGCAACGCGCGCGGAGTGAACCTAGTAGGTATATAAACTTTAGAAGTCATTATGCTTATTATATAAAAATATCATTACAATCTTCTTGAACTAATATGTTTATCATGCAATTTTGTTTTAATAAAAGGATGAACAAATTCTGCATTAAAATAAGGCATTTGCATTAGAAGAATTCTATACAAATTTGAATGTGTACAAACTTTTATTATTATTTCAAATAAGATTACTACATCATTCACTAATGTCTACACTTGTTTAGAAGAATCAAAATTTTGTATCCTCAAATAAAAGAAGAAAACTGTAAAACATCTGACCCAATTTCCCATTCCAAAGGAAGAATGTCGGCTTCGAGATATAATAATGGAGATGTACCAAACATGAAAATTTAGAGCTCATGATGGACTAATTAGTGAGGCAAATTTCTCAAAAACACACGTGATGTCATTTGCATACATGTAGATGCACAAATACATGCAACATATGTTTTGTAAAGTCAATTCTTATAATTTTATTTGCATTAACGTTTAATGTAAATACGGTGTCATAATTTATTTTGTATAGATTCAACTATATAATATACATCAACCAAACATTCACAAAAGAATAATCATTTTAAATACTAATAAAATTTACTACAAAAGCTCATGTACCTATAATCTTTTTTACGTTAATTATGCTATAATCATATACATTTTGTACTAATATTTGAAACGTATTAATACTCAAGACATAAAAACAATTTATATTATTACACAGAATGAAAATATAATTTTTCTATTCCGACAGATGTGTTATATCAGAAAAATCATAAATGTGGTTTCTACTTTTTAAATAATTTATGAATTTATTATGCTATTATCATATGTATTTTGCACAAATACGTAAAATAAATTTATATTCATGTCATAAATTATAATTTGAAATAGTAACCTTCAAATTATAATGACAAATTTATAAATAAGTACATGGCGATTTCTCATTGGTTGATTATGAAAAAATAGACATGTAGGATTACACATGTCATATTGTGAATGCTTAAATAATGACAAATGTCGAAACGTGGTTTCACCTCGGGACTTTTCTGCTTTTATATTATATAGCTATTATCATATGTATTTTGCACAAATACGTAAAATAAATTTATATTCATGTCATAAATTATAATTTGAAATAGTAACCTTCATAATGACAAATTTATAAATAAGTACATGGCGATTTCTCATTGGTTGATTATGAAAAAATAGACATGTAGAATTACACATGTCATATTGTGAATGCTTAAATAATGACAAATGTCGAAACGTGGTTTCACCTCGGGAAGATTACCCATTCTTCAGAGTTCAGACTACGAAATTAGGGATGTCGCTCACGTATTCGCGACTTCGAGGGTTTACTGCGCTCTCAACATCATCTTCTTCTCTGATAGGCGCGCTTTCTCTCTCTCTCCGGAGCTAGGAGATGTCGTCAATGGCGATTCCGGCACCCGTGCTTTCCATCTTCGCCCTTCCGACGCCTCGCTCCTCCGATCGGCTCCACCGGAGACACTTCATCACTCCTTCCACTATCCATCACCACCACCGTTCATTCTCATTCTCCGCTGTCATCAACCTCGCCAATCCGACTCATTCCTCTAGTAGTTCCTGGTAACTTCATCTCCTCTCTTTTGAATACGAGTGTCTATCGATTCCTCAGTATAACTTAATTTTCCAGAATACATTCCTTCCTTCAATTTCATGTAGTTATTCGTATCCAATTGATCCATCAATCGCCGGCGTCTTTCTGTTTGTCTTCATTCAACTCACTCTGAGGTTGAAATTTCCATTCTAGGGCTTGTTTGCTACAAATATCAACACGAATTCAAACAAATAGAAGATAGGCCTCAAATTTGTTATTCCTACATAGAACAACAAAGAGTTCTCTTCTTTGCTACAAGTTTGGTTGGATTGAGTAGGCCGATGCAATTTTAGGGTTTCATTTGTGTGCAAAAGTAGCTAGATTTCTCCTGTTTCATCCAAAATGAATAAAAACAAGGAGAACTAAAATGAGGAGAATGGTTTAATCCTTTAAGGGTTGGTTTCAGGCTCATCCCTGTTAATGATTGTGTTATGTTTCATCTATGATTATAAGAAACTCCCGAAGTGAGGATGCTTAATAGAAAATGTATTAGGTGATCAAGAGATTTCGGGCGTACAATTGTTATTCCGCAATATGCTCCCGGGTAATGCATCTTGCTACTATCCAGAATCCTTCCCCTCAAGAATTGTGATTTGTCACACTATCACTACTCTTATGCAATGGTTGATGAAACAACAATTTCTATGAAGAATTAGTTCGCTAACTTTCACCCACATCTTTGTAGCTGAAATTCAAGATAATCACAAGAAATATTTATCGTCTTTGGGAGGAGATTACCAAAGTTTATGGTGCTGAATAGAAAATAATTTGCACGAGTCTGCTAGTGATTATAAATATGAGAATGAGCTGTATTAAGGTCACTGCAAGTGACTTATTTCTAGTACTCTTCACTTGAAATATTTAGTTATCCCAGGTTATGTTGCCGCTGCTGTCATATTTTGTAATATTACTTGTCCCTTCTCTTGTGAGTCTGGGGCTCTTGGCGGCGGGATGTGGACTTTTCATTCAGGTCAATGCAAGCGTTTTTGTAATATTTTGTAATATTATGTGTGGATAATTTACAGATTTAGCATCAATTCCTTTTGTCAGATGCATCTACTTTTGGTTACTGATGGCGGCGGGATGTGGACTTTTCATTAGCAAAGAAGCTCTGAATATATGGGCCTGTCCTTTGTTGTGGTACTTCTGTTTCACAAACTGAGTTCATTTACCTCTCTTATTCAGCAGCTTCAACTACACTTTGACTAACATTTTAAGCCAGGAACTTGTGATTGATGTAGGTTGGTATCTCCTTATCACGGCTATTGTCTTTAGATGGAACATGGCGGTCTTTCGTTCAATCATTCTCCAGAAACGCCCCATACATAATATCTACACTTCTCTGGGTCTACTGGTTAGTGATCTGTTTTCCGGGGTTTAGTATTTACGAAATGTCCTGGTATCAGATAATTAAGAAAAAAAAAGAATACGGCATCACTATCTTGTGCGTTTTATTTCTCTTCTCCAGAAAATCAAAACACAAATACAGATGATTTCACGTTGATTCATTTTCTTTTATAAAATTTCAAAAAGGAAATTGTATATCATTGCATTAACTAATTTCCTCTAATTATCATACTTCAGGGGATTCTGCATCAGTGAGATGATTCCATTTATCTTGGGAAGCTTTTCAGACGATCTGGGGCATCTGATGATTTTTATTCAAAGGTCTTCCCTTTGGACTCTGTTTTACTAATTTCTACTATTCCCAGCCAGTTTTTTGGACTTTTATAGATCTGTAGCTTGATGGTTATCCTACTAGTAAGGCCCTCTTCATAATACACTTGTAGACCAGGCACAAACCTTGGTGCTTCCTACATGGATCCTTTCAATTATCCTTAGTATGGTCTTTGTCCTGTCTACCAAAAGTAAGTACTCAGATTAGTATTTCAATGATGTGGTTAATTGTAGTTAGGAATCGGCAACGAGAAAGCTGTTGATATTACCGATGCAGTGCAAAGATACAGAAATCTAGTTGTTTTTGGTAAGTTCAGATGTTTCAACCTTTGTTTTGTTATGTACAAAAATCTCTTGTTAAATCTAAGATTCTTGCATAAAGTCTTTGCCGCAGCTTTGTGTTCAATCCAAGATAAATAATCTCACCGGAGAACTTCCTGGTCGGAATATTGTCATAGCAGTAAAAGGCTTCTAAAGGCAGGGTTAGAAGAATGAAAGAGTACTTGCATTATTTTTTCTAAAGGCAGGATGCTATCAACAAGGCCTATAAATAATCCAATGATATCTAACAAGCTAGGAATTTACACCACTCAAACCGAGGAAGAAAGGAATACATGTCATATGCACAGTTGGAAGCCTAATGTATGTTATAGTTTGCACTCGACCAAACATATCATTCACTGTTAGGGTGGTAAGTCGTTTTATGGTTCAACCGAGGAAGGAATATTGGCAAGCGAAACAAATATTCAGGTACCTTAAGGGTACGTCAGACATTGACCTCCGTTATGGGGACAATCAGGAAGCTTTGGTTGCTGATTTTTCGGATTTGGACTATGTTGGGGACATTGATTGCATGAGATATATGACTCATTATGTGTTCACTCTGGGAGGGTTCTGTTGTGAGTTGGAAGGCAAGACTAAAGTAGACGGTGACTTTGGCTACCACGGAAGCGGAGTACATGGCTTTGACGGAAGCTACAAATGAGGGAATTTTGTTGAAGGGATTGATCAACGATCTAGGCTTACATCAAGATCAAGCGATAGTCCTTAAAATCATGTTCATCACAAGAGGACAAAGCATATTGACAAACTAGAGCAGGATCAAGGTAAAGAAGGTGGGGACAACTGACAACCCCGCAGATATGTTCACCAAGCTGGTTTCAGAGAGCAAGTTCCAACATTGTTTGGAATTACTCAACATCACGAAACATTGAGCCGTTTGGGGCTATCGGACCCGGTGGGGTCAAGTGAGTCTCTTTGATTAGAGAAATTGGGTGCGGAGAAGACGTAGTTTTGTTTATGAGAAGAGGAGCAGTTGTTGCTGACGATAGAATTCAAGTCAAGGTAGAGATTTGTTAGAAATATGCCTTGAATAGAAGAAATTGTCAAGAGCAATAAAGGAAAGTGTGCCAAACCTATTGTTGGTCGTACGACCAGGTGGGCTAGTCGTACGAGTAGATTCCTAGGTCGCACGACAACCAGGCCTGGTCTTACGACCATGTCCTAAAGGGTTGCAACCAGGGTTGTTTCCTTATTGTTTTGGAAACATTGGGGGGGGGGGGGGCGTCTTGGGCATTATAAAAGGGCGCATATTAGCTGGTAATAGGTATGCAAATCATTGTAATTGTTCCTCTCGATAAATAAATGGTGCTACTTCTCCGTGGACGTAGTTGACAAAATTTTCCGTTAGGGAATCACGTAAAATTCTTGTGTTCTTTTTGTTTGTGAGTTGGATTCGTCGTAACACATACATACACACACAATCTAATAAAGTTGATAAGAAACAACTGATAAGTGATTTAAATAAAGGAAAATAAAGAAGAGCCATTTAAAACTTATGTAAGCACCAAGTATACTTGTGTAATTATCAACTTCCTATTAAATAAATGAAGGTGTGTATAACCAAATACTTCCTCTGGTTCTCGAGAAAGTACACAGTTGACCTTTTTTACATGTAACCATGTTACTTTGACCTGGTAACTTGGATAGCAAAACGATGCAATTTTTTGGTTATTTTTTCATGATGTCATAGAGTAAACTACTCTACAATGCCATGAAAAGATTACCGAATTCTTGCATCCTCTTGCTAACCAAATCTTTGGGGTCAAAGTGACCCGGTGAATAGTAGTAAAAGTCAAATAGGGTACTTTAGCGAGACGGAGGAAGTATGTTGTAAGTAAATAATGCTCTCTGTGAGTGATACTGTTATAACCTGGGGGTATTCGAGCAAGAACGGTGAAACGAAAACAAGAATGAGACAGTATTTAACGTGGTTCACTAACGAATTCGCAATGAACCTTCTAGCTACCTCCACGGCCAAAAGCGGACATTTTATTGAGAGAGAATCCGATTACCAATGCACACCATGGCCACAACGACCACGGCGGCCACCCTGATATACCACACTTGACTCAAACTGAAAGCACTACACGAATTGTCTAATGCTAACCCGTATGTGTGTCACTGATATATTGCACCAAATGAGGATGGCCCTTTAAATACACATGTGAGGAGGTGAGAATCAACTCACTTGGCTATGCAGGATACGTCCTGCCAATGACACACTCCACCGCCTCAACTATTCAAGTTATATCCAAAAAATCTCCACCTTGACTTGAATCATCTCAGCAACCCGAAACCAGATTTGATGTTTCTCTCTTCAAACCTGAATCGGATGCGTCTCCCAGAACTAGAAACGAGCACGCTCCCCAAATAGATGTTCTGCAGCTTGATCCGAAACCTGAACCGCCAAATCGTTGCTCGAACTATCATGCGTCCTTGCAATGACTGTGCCAGATGTGGATGCACTTACTGAAACAGAAACAAGATGCTTCACCCAGAACCCGACTCGAATACATTCATTGAGAAACAGGATTGAATGTTTTCTTGATGCGCCCAATTGCGCAAGACAGATGCACCACGACAAGTGTTAGATGTGATTACTTACCACACCCGATGTGCCCCGAATGCCTCGGATGCGCCAGATGCTCGCCAGAAATAGATCGCGCAGATGCGAGCTCAATGTGTGTCATGGTACACGCCCCAAAAATATAACAAATGCACGCCAGACCAAACTCGTGCATAATGCGCGCAAGAACCACAACATGCGATTGCCAAAAATCTCACGTGCAAGATGATCCATGCCGTTTCTCCAACTCCAACGAGTTTCTGCAACACATGAGCCAGAACCAGATTCAATTAACACACCAGATGCTCCATACCGGGAGCCGGATTGCGTCTGACCGCCAATTGCCAGAACGTCGGATGCGAGTGAATCGCCAGATTCGCACCAGTACTGAATGAGTGCTGGATTTTCCAGATCCCTTGCACACTCATCAGAAGCGCGCCAGATTGCTCCAACAGGAGCCCGGATAGCCCCCCTTCATGGGGCTTCAGATGGTAGGTATACATGCGCCACCTATTTCGGAGGCCAGAGAACATAACTTGTTTCTCCTCACGAACAAATCGATCTTGATTGCTGAACCATACATCTTTCTTGGCGGAATCTCGAAACCCAACCTCCGGATAGACTGCTCCACCTGAATTGCGAAACCCTAGCTTTGAGTTCTACCAAAATGTGAAACCCTAGCTCTTGGCTCCACCTAGATCTTGGAACCCCGACTCTGATATGAGTTTGTTGTAACCTGGCGGTATTCGAGCAAGAACGATGAAATGAAAACAAGAACAAAACAGTATTTAATGTGGTTTATTAACGAATTCGCAACGGACCCGCTAGCTACCTCCACGGCCAAAACCCGATATTTTATTGAGAGAGAACCCGATTACTGGTGCACACTGTGGCCACAACGACCACGACGACCACTTCGATACACCACCCTTGACACACAGTGAAAGCACTACACAAATTGTCTAACGCTAATCCGTATGTGTGTCACTGATAAATTGCACGAAAGGAGGATGACTCTTTAAATACACATGTGAGGAGGTGGGAATCAACTCACTTGGCAATACGGGATGCTTTCTGCCAATTACACACTCCACCGCCGCAACCATTCAAGTCATATCCAACAAAGACAAAGGGGAAAAGCTTTATAGCTCAAGTTCGACACGTCTCACGGGAATTTTCTTAATTCATTTTAAAAAGAAAACTTGTTGACTCAAGTTCGACACGTCCTACCCTCAAGAATTATATTGTTTCTTATTCTAACTCGACAAACTCCTATATATATGTTGAAATGTTAGGTTTTTCCAACGAAAAATATAGAACGGCACAAAGCTTATGTCTATCAATTCTCATTTCTTTCAAGACAGTGGTCGCACGATTTGTTCTTGGAAATCAAGCTCTTGATTTCCACATCTCTTGATCTGTAAGTTAATTGTTATTGTTTATCAGTTCTTTAAACATTCGAGTGAAGTAAGATGTATACATTTTACTTTTTATGTTCTGAGTAAATTATATCGATTAATATTCAGATTAGTAGTTAGATGTTCCAGTAAATATTCACAACAGTTTATTTAACTTTATTAGAAACTCGTTGAATATGCATATCCAGTGGATCTCAAGTACATGACAAATAAAGAGATCATTTCAACTAGTTCACTTAAAACCTGCAAATGTTTCTGCTAGATGAAAGATCGGACAAGATCCGGTGCTGCAAAACCTATTACTATTCTTAAAAGCTTGTAAAATATTTGACTCGCCTTGAATTACTCATTTGTAAGTTTTAACGCATCAAGTTTGACTAACTTTTTGTTAAGTATATCTCAGGCATTTACAGTTATGTAACTAATAAATCTACTCAAATATGTCAACAATTGTGATTAAGTGGTAGGTAGTGCAAAGCGGCCAACTGATCTGAACTCTAGAAACTCATTATGATCCCAAACTTCCTTGCGATCTTAATACGACCTTCGGATAAGAAAAAATTAACACAATTAGGAGAGGAGATGATAAATATATTTTACGCATTTCATGTGGTGATAAATTGCAAAGCGTATGTAACATTTAGAGAATAATCGAAGGAGATGACTTTTTACCGCTGTTGCCGCCAGCAATAACGGGAAAACTGCTCCGTCTCTTTCTGGAATCTTCCCTCTACGTTTTAAAGCACACTAGGATCGGGATAATGAGCATGATTTACTTTACCAATCAATTACATCAAGAATGGGAAAAAAGAAACATTGATCAAGAGGGAAAATGATCAAAATATTATAGCAACATTGCAAAAAAGAGAGTGGGAACACAATCTATCATCGATTCTTGGTTAACCGGTATATATTGTCAAATACAGTCTATAAAAACTAAACATCTATACCATCACCAATTTCGCTTCTTGAACGGTAGAAGTAAAATTTATTGGTAATGTTAAGAGGATATGGTTTTCAATCGAAATTTATCAGTAAGGGAAAAGACTGCTCATCCTGTTTTCCATAGAAATTTATTGGTTTTGTCACTGGTAATTATGAAAACTTAAGCTTTTGAGGCTATTTGGTCTCAACTCACATAAGAAACAAAGTAAGGAGCCAAGCACTTACCGTGAGTTCTAAGAATGAGTAATTCAAGGCGAGTCAAATAGTTTACAAGCTTTTAAGAATAGTAATAGGTTTTGCAGCACCGGATCTTGTCCGATCTTTGATCTAGCAGAAACATTTGCAGGTTTTATGTGAACTAGCTGAAATGATCTCTTTATTTGTCTAAAAATGTACTTGAGATCCATTGGATATGCATATTCAACGAGTTTCTAATAAAGTTAACTAAACTGTTGTGAATATTTACTGGAACGTCTAACTACTAATCTGAATATTGATCAATATAATTTACTCAGAACATAAAATGTATACATCTTACTTCACTCGAATGTTTAAAGAACTGATATAAACAATAACAATTAACTTACAGATCAAGAGATGTAGAAATCAAGAGCTTGATTTCCAAGAACATATCGTGCGACCACTGTCTTGAAAGAAATGAGAATTGATAGACATAAGCTTTGTGCTGTTCTATATTTTTCGTTGGAAAAACCTAACATTTCAAAATATATATAGGAGTTTGTCGAGTTAGAATAAGAAACAATATAATTCTTGAGGGTAGGACGTGTCGAACTTGAGTCAACAAGTTTTCTTTTTAAAATGAATTAAGAAAATTCCCGTGAGACGTGTCGAACTTGAGCTATAAAGCTTTTTCCCTATGTCTTTGTTGGATATGACTTGAATGGTTGCGGCGGTGGAGTGTGTAATTGGCAGAAAGTATCCCGTATTGCCAAGTGAGTTGATTCCCACCTCCTCACATGTGTATTTAGAGGGTCATCCTCCTTTGGTGCAATATATCACTGACACACATACGGGTTAGCGTTAGACAATTTGTGTAGTGCTTTCATTGTGTGTCAAGGTGGTGTATCGAAGTGGCTGCCGTGGTCGTTGTGGCCACGGTGTGCACCGGTAATCAGGTTCTCTCTCAGTAAAATATCGGGTTTATGCCATGGAGGTAGCTAGCGGGTCCGTTGCGAATTCGTTAATGAACCACATTAAATACTGTTTTGTTCTTGTTTTCGTTTCATAGTTCTTGCTCGAATACCGCCAGGTTATGACAAACTCGTATCAGAGTCGGGGTTCCAAGATCTAGGTGGAGCCAAGAGCTAGGGTTTCACGTTTTGGTAAAACTCAAAGCTAGGGTTTCGCGATTCAGGTGGAGCAGTCTATCCGGAGGTTGGGTTTCGAGATTCCGCCAAGAAAGATGTTTGGTTCCAAGATCTCTTACGTTGAGCTTCTATTGCTGCAGGAAAACATCTCTTACGTTGTAGCCCCTGGTGCAATGGGAGAATACAGAAGATCTGTAGAACTCACGGTAAGTGTTTGGCTCCTTACTTTGTTTCTTATGTGAGTTGAGACCAAATAGCCTCAAAAGCTTAAGTTGTCATAATTACCAGCGACATTACCAATAAATTTCTATGGAAAACAGGATGAGCAGTCTTTTCCCTTACTGATAAATTTCTATTGAAAACCATATCCTTTTCACATTACCAATAAATTTTACTACTACCATTCAAGAAGCCAAATTGGTGATGGTATAGATGTTTAGATTTTATATATTGTATCTGAGCAGAAATACCGGCTAAACAAGAATCGATGATAGATTGTGTTTTTTCTGAGAATAGTGATAGATTGTGTTGCTATCTCCCACTCTCTACTTTGCGATGTTACGTACTACAAATTTTTGATCATTTTCCTACTTGATGTAATTGATTGTTAAAGTGAATCATGCACATTATTCCATTCCCCTTGTGCTTTTAATTTTTAAACGTAGAGGGAAGATTCCAGAAAGAGAGGGAGCAGTTTTCCAGTTAATGCTGGCGGCAACAGCGGTAAAAAGTCATTTCCTTCGATAAGTCACTAAATTTTATTTGTAAATATGCTCTCTCTTTGTGTGTGTGTGTGTGTATCATCTCCTTTCCTGATTGTGCTTTTTTTTTTCTTATCCGAAGGTCGTATTAAGATCGCAAGGAACTTTGGTAGCAACCACGGGAAGAAGGAGAAATCGTTAAAGGTATTTCTGTTTGGTATTACTGAATGCAAGAGATATTGTCCTGGAGAGACTTTTTTGTTATAAATATTCTCTATTATTTACCCAAAGACGAATCATTGTGAAATCTTGCTTTCGGATGAAAGCTAACTACTATCGGACTAAGTAAAGAAATTCTCTTTTTTTGAACTCTCTGCCCACAATTTCTTGCTTGACTCCACCCTACTTTATCTATGCATATATACACATGTATACATATGACTTTTGTTGCCTTGTAGAATTAATGGTTTCAACACATTAGGTCCTTGTAGCCCATGTACATAACTTGGGTCCGAATTGGGAGCTCATCAGTGATACTATCAATAGTTCTTTGCAATTCAAGTTAAATATCTTTTTGTTAGTTATTTATTTTTTAGTGTGTTCATAATACATGCAGGCGAGCGCTATAGGAAATGTATATTTACCTTTAGTATTCCTATGTTTCATTATTCTCCTCTTCGGCAGTGTATGTTCCGGACGCCAAATGAATGCAAGGAGCAGTACAGATGTTTGATAGATAATTCTTCTGGTGAAAATTCCCGATCTTCTCAACTGTATACTGCCCCTTTATCTGGAGTTCCCAAGGCACAAACTTTTCCTTATCAAGTCCAGCTATGTATCACTGGTCTTACTTTGTGGAAGATATGTTTACCTTTGAGTTTAATTGTTTTGTTGATATGTTGCAGTGCAATGCGAGGCTTCTTCAGGAGATGAAGGAAGAAGATACTCTCAAATCTCATTTTGAGAAAATTATATCGATATCACAGAAGTCGCAAATCAGTGAGAAAGGTGAATATCTTTGGTAGATAAATATAAAATGTGTCGGTGCTGCAATTTTTCCCTTTTTATAATAGTGCATGCTTCCTCTTTGCGTATTTATATTAGCTTGTTTACAATTGTGTAACCTGACTAAACATGGATTCTTTTGCGAAACTTGAAGGGAATGCAAGGTGTTGCTGGATCTCTTTGCTTATTTCTTTTCAAACTTGTTATCTTAAAGATAATGAAAATGTTTCTTGATACATTCTTGATGCTGATGTGCTTACTTTCCTTGTTAAAGATCAATGGTGGGGATAAGAAATTAGTTCAGCCACACCCTTCTCATGCACGTACTCTTTCCCAATTTCTCCCAAGAGGTCGTCCGCCCACTTAAGTTTCAGCTTGTACACACCCTCCTATTTGGCTGTTTTGCATATGCTATATCTGTCATACTAACTACTCACCTGGTCTTATCGTTTAATGAAGGCCACTTGATCTGTGTGATGCCAAAGCTCCTGACTTCCCTTCATTTGGATACCAAAGCTTTTCCTCTGGTGGCTCAGCAACTTCTCCTTATCATCATGCCTTTGTTAGGTAATATTCACTGTTTCTTGATTTCAGATTATCAGTTTTTTTACTGTCTAATTCTGATCTGTTTTTGGCTCTTAGGGATAACATGCCCATGTCAAGACCTGGTTTTGAAGAAGCTACCGCACAAAACTGGGGGAGTGTGGCTCCTTTGGATGAGATGCCGGTCCGTTTTCTGCTACTCTTTTGTCTTTCTCTGCAAGCTTTTTGTAATGTCTCTTCTAAGTGCCGAGTTTACTTTTTCGTCTGGATATCTGACTAAATTTTAAACTGGTTGGCTGCCCATGCAACTCTATTGAAAACTATTTCAGATACCTTCAGATAGCCGATTTTTCACCTTCTGAGTTCTGATGCGTGTGCTCAAAAAATGGCCAATCCTCTGTAACGTGAAACAGTTCGCTTTCTAGTCTTGTTCCTTGAGGAGAACTTGTTACTGTTATTTAATAACCCTTTTTTTCCTACCATGATTTTTCTCTTTTCTCTTGGAAACTTAATTAGCTTATAACTCTTTACATATGCTTATTCCTCTCATATTCCAGTGTTTCATGCATCTTGTGGCTGATCTCCCATGGTGAAAACACTCCTTGGAGAACTTACTTGAGTTATATATAGATTAATTATTTTCCCATATCTGCTTTAATTTGTTTGTTTGTTCTCTTGCATTTTTAAAGTCTTTGGACATTGCTGCATAGGATATCTACCAGGTAGTTCCTGCAAGCTTTTGACGGAATCAAGGACTCATGGGAAACACGGATGCCTCGTGAAAGAGTTGACAGCTAAAAGCATACACTGGCAAAAGTAGTAGTAACATTCAAAGTGCTGAAGCTGAAATCATGCATGAGACGACAGAAGTAGAGGAATTGTTGCCTCAGCAACAGAGACTTCAAACGCGGACGGACCCTCTAAACCTAGGTCCAAACAAAGTCATCACCCACTAGTTTCTCGCGAAGGTAACTTGAATTTTTCATCTATGCAGATGCCTGCCAAATTTTATAGTGTGCAAAGTTGCAATTTGCTCACCCCATTTCACTGACCAGGGCATGACATTGTGCTTCTTGCAGGTGAAGGTAGCAGCTATTATGTGTGTGTGTGTGTGTGTGTGTGTGTGTGTGTGTGTGTGTGTGTGTGTGTGTGTGTGTGTGTGTGTGATCTCTAATGTTATAGTCGCACGAGGATGGAAGTAGTTACATAGTTTTCAGGAATCATCTTTGATTCGTTTTGAATAATGATAGAAGATATCTGATATGTATATACTACACAATAATGTGGCTATTATCATATACTATGGCGATATCTGACGAAATATTCTAAACTTCCGCCATTTCTTCAATCTTGTCTCCATTGTGTCGACAACTGAATCATTGTTAGTGTGTTTCTGTTGTGTTCAACTCACATGAGGTTGAAATTTCTTCTAGTCTGGGGTTAATTAAGAAAACAAAGAACACAAGAGTTAACAAGTGCAAGATCTTGAACACGCACTGTGTTGTTTGAAGTTCGGCCTTACCGGACAATTAAGAGCCTTAGTACTACTTTTCAAGGCATTGAGATCATCAAAATGGGTGTTGCTCTTCCCAAAAAGGTTATTATCTTACACGCAATTGTACAGCCTTAGATTTCAGACCTATTGCCAAAAGACAACTATTTGAGTTGCCAAATCTTGTTCGTTATATAGGACGTGTTTAGAGTATGTTTAGCCGTGATGCAATGGGGGTTCTGGTGCTTTAGAGCAAGATATTTTTCATGTATTTTTTGTGTATCTTTTACTAGTTTGATAAAACAGTTAGAGATAAAACTTCGAAATGCCCCTCTAACAATTTTGAGGTACTTTATGGGCACTCCAACACTGATGAAAATGTGAATAGTAATTCTTATTTGGCGCTGAAATGAGGTGGTGTCTATACAGAGGACACTGGTGAACATGTTCTTAGTATAAACAAAAATGACATATGTCATTTCATATTCCAAGTCTTTTTTTTACGAGCAATTTTTAGTGCTCCAAAAGAACACTACGTGGTACTTTACTTCCAATCACAATTATACAGACTGTTAATGGTTGGCACATACTCATTGGTTGTAGAACACCACGTGTTGCTCTTTTGGAGCACTAAAAATTTATGTTTTGTTACTACATATTTCCCCTTACACTTAACATTTTCTCATCAGAAGCACATTATTAGAGGAATGTATGCTCTCGGCACCGTCCATGAACAAGTATGAACTAATTCTTTGGACTACGAATGTCTTGTCAAATCAGTTACTATCTATCTACTGAAACATGTGGGTGTTTTACTGTTCACCCATGTAATGTTGTCTAGTTTAACACCGTTTTGATTACGATTGAATGAACATTTGTTATATGTACTTTTTGCTCTCTCCTCCACCCAACTCTGATACTCTAATTCTGACCAGCAAACCACACCTATGACCCTGCCACAAAAAATAATCACCTTTTACTCTCTCGCCCATCCAATTCAACGCGTTATTTATTCCGACCCTTCTAACTTTAGTCTATTGACAAATAATTATATTCCGTGGAACTTGTGATGTAAATGTGGCCCTCGCGTTTTTGAGGTTTATTGGTAACCTACAAGTTACAACAGTTTTTGGACTTCTATATTATAAATTAGGACGGTTGACTTTATTTCAACCGTTAGATTGAATCAACCCCAGCCCTAGATCTCACCTACCACCCCCTATATGTGAAACTAACTTTCTTTCTCTCTCCGAAAAAGCATCGGAATTGCCCAAGCCTTCAAACATCCACTCTCCACTTCCATGTTTTACTCCCCCATTATCTCCACTCCCATGTTTTACTCCCCCCAATTCCCATTATCGTTGGCTGCTTTTATAATTTCATGTCCAAATTGTTAATTATGTGCATTTTTTTTAAAGAATTATGTATGATCTTTTATTGCCTAACTAGGGGATTGTCCGTGCCCGCGCCAACTCAAAATTTTAATAGGTTTACGGTCTATGATGCTTAGTGTTATTATTTTCCTTTAATTTTTAAATAATACAGCTGTTTAAATAGTCTTAATTTTTTTTCTTTTCCTACAACATGTTTTACAATGAATTTACATAAAAACAACATTGTTCTACAATGAATTTTTTTAAATTCCTACACGGGCATCATCACTGGTGAAGTGTTTTTACTTTGTGTTTGTGGTAGTGCCCCCGGGCACGGGCAATCCCCTAGTCTTAACCATTTTGTCTCTCACAAATGGATGTCAGTTGTCTAATTTTAAATTGGGGGTCAATGTTGTAAAACAAAGAGCTATTTGGGAGAAGGTTTCGGTACACAATTTTTTTGTGGGCCAACGGAACCAAATCTCTCTCTATCTGCAGCATCATCATCTTCTTCTCTGATAGCGAGCGCCCTCTGTCCTGAGCTCGTCAATGGCGATTCTGGCACCTGTGCCTTCCATCTTCGCCCTACCAACGCCTCGCTCCTCCGATCACCGAGCATTCTCATCCTCGGTTGTCATAAACATCGCGAATCCGACTCATTCTGGTAACTTCATCTCCTCTCCTTCGAATACATTCCTTCCTTCAATTTCATGTAATTCGTTTCCAAATTATCCATCATTCTTCTGTTTGTCTTCATTCAACTCACTCTGAGGTTGAAATTTCCAGTCTAGGGCTTGTTTGCCAGAAATATCAAAACGAATTCAAATCAATAGAAAGTAGGCGTCAAATTTGTTACTTGTACACGGAACAACAAAGAGTTCTCTTCTTTGCTACAAATTGGTTGGATTGAGCATGCCAGAAGCAATTTGGAGTTTCATCTGTATAAATAAATAGCTAGATTTCTCATGTTTCATCCAAAATGAATAAAAACAAAAAAAAGGATATGGAGAACTCAAATGAGGAGAATGGTTTTAGGCTTGGTTTCAGGCTCATCCCTGTTAATGAATCTGTTATGTTTCATCTAGGCTCCGTTTGGTTGGTGGTAAAACATTTTCCTGTAAAATGTTTACCCTTGTTTTTTTTTTTTTTTTTTGAGGAAAATGTTTACCCTTGTTTTGGTGTTAAGGTGTTGTTTGGTTGGAGGCAAAACATTTTCCTGTAAAATGTTTTCCCTCAAATGATGTAAAATGATTTACACTTTTCAAATCCGTAAGCCAATTTCCGGAGAGTTAAGGAGCACAACAACAACTCATACTAACACTTTTCCACCACCACTACCACCTAGGCACCTACCTCCACCACAGCCCATCACAGCCACCCACCTTCACCGCCACCCATCACTGCCACTGCCGTTTGGCAAGTGTCAACCAAACACGAGAAAATATTTTACGCCTAGAATATTTTCCCTTGTAAAACATTTTACTGCGAACCAAACAGAGCCCTAGTATTAGAAGAAACTCCCAAAGTGAGGATGCTGAAACTAGTGAAACTGCAAAATTAAGAGATGGTGCTAGAGAAGGAGAAGGTGAGGATACTCAAAAGGTATTTGGTGATCAAGAGAATGCGCCTTCTGGTATGGGGAGTTCCTTCCTGGTAAAATATTATAGCTCTTGGCATAGCTGCAACAGTAACACTTGTATCTATTAGTTTCAAGAATCTAATGCGTGGGTCGTCTCCTGGAGCACATATTTAGCTGATGGGTCATCGGCTTCCACATTGGCCGGTTCCTCTGCTGGTTTCCCTTTCAAAATTTTCAGGCGTACCAATTGTTATTCCACAATATGCTCCCGGGTAATGCATCTTGCATCTATCCAGAATCCTTCCCCTCTAGAATTGTGGGTTGTCAAAATGTCACTACTCTTTTGCGATGACTTATGAAACAACACATATATTCTACGAAGAATTAGTTCCCTAACTTAAAACCACATAATTGTAGCTGAAATTCGAGATAATCACAAGAAATATCAATCCTCTTTTGGAGGAGATTCCCAAAGTTTATGGTGCTTAATAGAATATAATTTGCATGAGTCTTCTAGTGCTAGTGATTATATTTATGAGATTGAGCTGTATTCAGGCCATTGCAATTGACTTACTTCTAGTACTCTTCACTTGCAACATTTAGTTATCACAAGTTATGTTGCTGCTGCTGTCATATTTTGTTACATTACATACGCTGTCATATAATGTGGGATAGTTCAGTGAACATCCCTTCTCTTATGTGTCTGGGGCTCTTGGCTATGCATCCTCAATTCCTCATCTTGTTGCCACTGTCTCTAAAGGTTCCTTTTACCATATGTGGATATCTTACAGATTTACCATCCATTCCTTTTGTCAGATGGATCTACTTTTGGTTACTGATGGTGGCGGGATGTGGACTTTTCATTAGCGAAGAAGCTTTAAAATATGGGTCTGTCCTTTGTTGCAGTACTTCTTTTTCACAGACTCAGTTCATTTACCTCTCTTATTCAGCAGCTTTAGCTACACGTTGAGTAACATTTTAAGCCACGAACATGTGAATGATGTAGGTTGGTATCTCCCTAGCACGGCTACTGTCTTTAGACGGAACATGGCAGTCTTTTGTCCAATCATTCGCCAGAAATGCCCCATACATAATATCTACAGTTCTCTGGGTCTACTGGTTAGTGATCCGTTTACCTTGGTGTAGTATTTACGAAATGTCCTTGTATCAGATACTCAGAGAAAAATAATTCTGCATCACGAGCGCGTGCATTTTATTTCTCTTCACCAGCAAATCAAAACACTAAATGTAGATACTTTCAAGTTGTTTCCTTTTATAAAAGGGAATTGTATGTCAATGCATCAACTAATTTTTCCTCTAATTATCATATTTCAGGGGAGTCTGTATCAGCGACATGATTCCATTTTATCTTGGGAAGCTTTTCAGACAATCTGGGGCATCTGATGATGTTTATTCAAAGGTCTTCCCTTTGGACTCTGTTTTACTAATTTCTACTATTCCCAGCCAGTTTCTGGACTTTTATAGATCTGTAGCTTGATGGTTGCCCTACTATTAAGGCCACACTTATAGACAAGGACTCAACCTTGGTCCTTCCTTCATGGATGCTTTTAAGTATCCTTAGTAAGTCTTCTTCCTGTCTACCAAAAGTAAGCTCTCAGATTAGTATTTCAATGCTGTGGTTAATTGTAGTTAGGGATGGCAAAGAGAAAGCTGCTGGTATTACAAATGCAGTGCAAAGATACGGAAATCTAATTGGTTTTGGTAAGTTCAGATGTTTCAACCTTCGTTTTGTTACGTACAATAATCTTTTACTAAATCTAGGATTCTTGCACAAAGTCTTTGCCCCATATTTGTGTTCAATCCAAGATAAATAATCACTCCGTAGAACTTAATGGTTAGAATATTGTCACAGCACTGAAAGGCTTCTAAAGGCAGGGGTGGAATAACACATTTTACTCGCTTTTGAAGGAGTAATAGAGCTTGGCTCATGGAGCCTGTACCATTTGTAAGTCATATGCCCTAAGGACTTGGGAAACTCTCGCATCTTAAGGTTCCTGTCTGCGCCATATGGTCCCAGCAGATCTATGAACCTCATAATGTGCTTGTGGGCATCACCATTTACCTCACCAAATTTGTCCCACTTTGGGGCTTTGTAGCCAGAGGAATTGGGCATTTGATAAACCTCCATTGAGATCGGAGGAATGCACTCAGTGCTAGGCATGGCCCTATTGGTGGTGCCTTGGCTTTCAATGAAGCACTCTAGCCTCTACTCCAGTGCAGTTATAGTAGGCGCGGCCGTGTGCCTTGTCGCATCTGTAAGAGCTTGAGGGTTGTAAGGTGAGAGGTCACGATGGCTCTGATTTTGTAGAGTGGGACTAGAGGTTACTCCGGACGTGTTGATCGCAGATGATAAGTTCCTCCCGACTGCAGCTGGCGAAGTTTGGGAGTTACCAGGCACATTTTCTGTTTCTGCAGAAGGCCTGGGTGGTGGAGGTGTAATATTTGATGAGTTTAGAGCACTTCATACGACTGAGATCTCTCTAGCAAGAGCCTCGTTCTTCTGGGTGTTGGTGGTAGCTAAGTCATTGATGAGCTGCATAATTTGAGCCATCTGGGCTTGCATGGTGGCTGCCAATGCTTGCACAGCCACTGTTGCAGATCAACAGCCATTTACATCTTCTGGTTAGCCAACTGTGGGTTAGCTTGGATTGTTGAGGGAGCTTCCTGATTGCTGGGGGAGATATTTCCATCACCATCTCCGTGTCGTGACATGATCAGATCATCAAGAGTTTTGTTGAAGATTCACGTTGGGTTCACCAATGTCGATGGGTTTGTGTGACAAGCTGACAGGGATGATGACATAGTGTTCTTGAAGGCAATTGGTGATGATAAATAACGCAAGTGTGCTTGTGGTGGTCTACGAATAATGAATTATCTAAAAAACCTCTGTGAAGAGGATGACCCTCCTATATATACACATCCAGTAGCAACAATCATGGGGAAGTTACGACATTAATCATGCCCCCATTAAGGCCATTAAGTTAGCCGTTGCGAATATGATGGGGGATATTTCGGAAAATTGTTACTGGATCCGCACATATATAGTGGTCGAACAAGTCTCCTTTAAGACATACAAGGTCGCAGGTGGGATAACAACCACCTGCGACGAGCTTTATTCTAGCCTCCAAACCACTAAATCCCCTAGTTCCCGTGCGAGTTTCAATCTGCGAAGGGACTCGGTCTCAAGGTCCCCATGTGTTGACATGGCATATGATCTGGTGCGCATGTCGCATGGTGAAGTGGCCAACTGCGGGCTGCTGATTGGTCCACGTAGATGCGGACTTGGATTGTATTTTGGCCTATCTACAACCATTTAAAAATTGTGTAAGCACCTACATATACTTGTGTAATTATCAGCTGCCTATTAAATACATGAAAATGGGTCGAATCAAACACTTCATCCGTTTCGCCCGAAAGTATCCAGTTGACTTTTTTCACCCGTAACCATGTCACTTTGACCCGGTGAATAGTGGTAAAAGTCAAATTAGGTACTTTGTGGCGAAACGGAGGTAGAATGCAGTAAGTAAATATTGTTTTCTGTGAGTAAAACAAAAGGAAAAAGCCTTTATGGCTCAAGTTGGACACGTCTCACGTGAATAGTGGTAAAAGCCAAATTAGATACTTTGTGGCGACACGGAGGAAGAATGCACTAAGTAAATGTTGTTATCTGTGAGTAAAACAAAGGAAAAAGCCTTTATGGCTCAAGTTCGACACGTCTCACGAGAATTTTAGTAAAACCTTTCAAAAAGAAAACTTATTGACTCAAGTTCGACACGTCTTGCCCACAAGAATTATATTGTTTCCGTTTCTAACTCGACAAACTCCTATATATACATGTTAATGTTAGGGTTTCCAATGGAAAATATAGAACGGCGCTAATCTTATGTTTATCAACTCTCATTTCTTTCAAGACACTGGCCGCACGATATGTTCTTGGAAATTAAGCTCTTGATTTCGACATCTCTTGATCTGTAAGTGAATTGTTATTGTTTGCCAGTTCTTTAAACATTCAAGTGAAGTAAAATGTATACATTTTACTGTTTTTTGTTCCGAGTAAATTATATCGATGAATATTCAGATTAGTAGTTAGACGTTCCAGTAAATCTTCAAAACATTTTAATGAACTTTATTAGAGACTCGATGAACATGCATATTCAATGGATCTCAAGTTCATTTCAATGCATTTTTTGACAAATAAAGAGATCATTTCAGCCGGAATAACATATAACCTTCAAATATATCTGCTAGATCAAAGATCGGACGAGATGTGATGCTGACAATCTTATTATTATTCGTAAAAGCTTGTAAATCTATCTGCTTGTAAACTATGTGGCTCGCCTTGAATTAGTCATTTTAAACTTTAACGCATCAAGTTTGACCATCTTGACTGATTTGTTTGTTTAATAATTATTTATCTTGTTTTATCAGTGTTTTTTTTTTTGCCTCTTTTAATTTTGCAGATGCATACAGGTTATTCAAAAAATAACAAAATTGATGGAACAGAACCAAGATCGTTGTTCATGTCATTTCATAGCAACCTAGCCGTACAAATATGCTGGTATATTAAAAAAAAAATTCCTTCAAAAAATTGTGCCAATAATTTTTTCTGTGTGCTGTTCTTGTAGATTCTCATTCTTAAAATCAATCAATTATGTTTAACCTAAGTAAATAATAACTTTGGTATATATATATATATATATATATATATATATATATATATATATATATATATATATATATATATATATATATGTATTCTACACAATGCACATTTCCGCACAAATAAATGTATATATAACAAAATTAAATATTCACATTTTATATATTTACTTTTTATTTTTTGCGTTAGCGAGACAAACTATTACACGATTTCAGGCTGTCAAGAGGTGACTCCGGCATGTATCGAACACATGACCTCTGGATCAGGAGCCGCTCCCCTAATTTCCAATAAATCAAACTTATCCTTAAAATAAAAAAGTATACAATTTTCTATCAATTCCAAGAATTAAAAGGTTATTACATTTGTCACAACATAAACTTGTCGAACCAAACAAAGAAAGAGTTCGGTAAATAATAAAATAAAGAAAGAGTGCGCAACTCTGAAGACAAGGTTAAATTATTTACTTTTTCCCCACAATTTTGAAAGCTATCTACAGATTTGATTGTAATACAGGAACATATTTAATTCTCAAAATAATCAATACTTAGTAAAAATACATGAAGCCAAATAAAGAAGATTACTTATTTCAAAATAAAAAATAAAAAATGAAGAAGATTACAGCGAGGACACAAATAATTAAATCATTTCAGTTTAAAATAATAATGACCATAGTAATCATAACAATAAATAAATAGTAATATTAATTAAATAATATGAAAATCCCCAATTTCCAATTTCAATTTACAGAGCTTTCCTTCGCTTCGTCGTTGTTTACTCCTGCATGTCGAAGACCTCTTCTCTCTCTCTCTGCAATTGGAAACTATACGAACTAGTAAAGGAAACTCATAAATGGACAACATCTGGCTATGTAATACACATTGTTGTGTACTCTATATACTACTACAGTAGTAGTCAGCATCTCTGTATGATTCAGATACTCAAATAACAATTTGACAGCATCTCCACATGAATCATATATCAACTTACAATTTCACAATAATCAGTCATAACATGGACACAGTAATAACAATTCGATAATTATAACAGTTATATCGAAGCAGTACATCGACTAGCATATAAACAGGCAACGCAATACGTTTAGGGCTATAACGTTGTGTATACTATATATACTACTGTAGTAGTATATATACTACTACTGTACTATATATACTACTGTATTGTACTATATATATACTACTACAGTAGTACTACAACATCGAGTAGTAGGGATCCTTACCGTCGAATAGTTGCGATAGCTCGAGCCCTTGACCTCACCCTCCGTACCATCTTAGCTCGGCATTTAGGGTAGAGATTGGGAGATACGAGAAAGGTCCCCGTCATTCGCTTGTTAATTTCC
Source organism: Linanthus parryae (assembly GCA_023055425.1). NCBI lineage: Eukaryota > Viridiplantae > Streptophyta > Magnoliopsida > Ericales > Polemoniaceae > Linanthus > Linanthus parryae. The sequence continues at coordinate 146,333,171 of JALGPY010000004.1, forward strand.
CAAAACCATCAAACCTTAGAGGATTTTCTATTAGATCGAAGATTACGTTGGCCCCCTCTCACTACCGTTCGAGTACATAAATGCCGTCTCCTTTTAGTCGATCCGTCTGAGAGATCTACGTGCGATGTTTAGCAAAAAGGAGTAAGCTTTTCTGAAGGAGGAGCTATTTGCAAAATTGGTCTGTTCTGTTTCTGAACTGACGTGACCCCCGTTGAATCGGACAGAAGAAACCCCTAGCTTCATTCCAGGTGATTTCTTGCCAAACCAGCTCCTAGGTTTTGATTTTTTGGGGTTTATTTTTTACAAAGTGATAGGGAAGTTAGGGAGGATTTTGATTCCTTCTGCATCTGATTTATTGATAATGAAGATTAAGCTAACAAAAAAATGTAGAATCTCCCAGGTTTTGAATTATTTCGAAAACTTTTGAAAAAGATAAAAATCTGAAATTCTATCTTAAGGAAATGCTTGAGAAATCAGGGAAAAAACCTGTTTTGATCTTTAAAGACATCTTTGTGCTACTAGATGCTAATGTAGACTGATTTTGTGCTTAGGATGCTAAGTCCAGATGCTAATGTAGACTGATTTTGTGACAAGGATTTCAATTAGGATTTTGATGCTTCATTTTTGCAATGTTATCCAGAAGAAATTGTGCTTAGGACATCTCCAACCCATTCGGTTTTCCCCCTCCCCTCCTGCCACGGCCCCACCATTTTTGCCATCCCCTCCCCCACGGGCCCACTATTTTCCCCTTCCCCCAAAGTACTACTCATCTCCATTTGGACTTGAACTGTATTTTTATACGGTTTTGCCCATCACCCTTCCCCGGACCCCCATGGGTTGGAGATACCCTTAGGCTTACGCCTTATCTGGTTCTCCTTGTTTGAGAGTGTTCTTTATTTCATATAGATATTATCTGTTACTCCTTGAGTTCATGATTTCATCAAGAGACATACATAGTCATATGTATAATCACTATAATGTTCTTGTCTTTTAGCTAACGCCGACATGGGAGGATTAGTTCACCAAGGGATTGTTAGCTGCAGAAGCTCAGCAGTTGAGAAGGCTGAAACTGATCTCAGGTGATTTTACATGCTACTTTGCTGCATTATTATCTGGCTTCTATTGGACATATTACAAATTGAATTTGGTTAATGTATCACCCATGTTTTCTAATTGTGCAAATTATCTGTGACAGGAAAGAATATGCCCTGCGTGAGGAAACCAAGAGGAAGCTAGAATATCTGCTTAAGGTATTGCTTCTCACGCCATTTTTTTATTTTACTATTTTTATTTTCATATAAGGGATATGGGCTTAGGCGATTGAGTTCTTCTTATCATCAGGGTGGAAACCCTTTGGACTTGAGACGAGGAAACACGGCTTCTGAGCTGGAAGGGTGCTCTCAAGTCCATCCAAAATTGATAGATAGGACCCATGAAGATTCTATTCTTCAAGAAAGCAGCATTATACAGGTTTTTGTTTGTTTTAGTTATTGTGTGACACCGGGTTATCACCCAAGCGAGGGATCACAGCGGAATCAACAATGAAAAGGCAAAGAACTAGGGCACGAAGCTCTATAGAGTTCTAAATTATTCAATAATCAAAGTCTGACGAAAAATTACCCACAAGCCGGGTATTATAGCTCAAAAACCTAATATTGCCAAAATTACAAAACTAGCCCAAAACGATAGGCCTTATTGAAAATAACACACAAATGATAGTTTGACCCAGATTGGGCTAAATAAAGAAGTCAAAATGCGAAAAAAGAAAATTGCAAAAAATAGCAAAAAATATCTTCGAAGTCTCCGTTGACTGGTCAAACGTCCTTTTTTGGGCTGAAATCTTGCGTGACAGGGGTCTCACCGCAGTCATTCGTGACCGCCTCACCGAGAGCTTTCCGAAAACATATTATATTAGGCATTCTGAACCCTGTAGCTCAAGTTACGCCCAAAACAGTGTGGCGTGACCAAAAGGGACCATTTTGCTCCTCTCTTGCGCTTGTCTTCCATTTTGTGGTAGTGAAGCGTCAGATTAGTCGCGTCTGACAGCACGGCCTCGTCTGGTTCATCTGCTCCTGCATCAGTCTCCTCTGGTTGGAAAGAACTCGTCCTCGAGTTCACTCCCTCGTCTTCAGAATCCACAAAGCACCGTGTGAGGTGTTTGACATTAAACACGTCAGACGTCTTCAGGTGACTAGGAAGCCGCAACCGATAAGCATTGTCATTGATCTTCTGCACAATCTCGCAAGGCCCAATCTTCCTGTCCTTCAACTTACTGTATTCTCCCACAAAAAACGATCACGATTCAATACAGCCCACACACAATCACCAACATCAAAAAGTACATGACGACGATGCTTGTCGACCCGGGCCTTGTACTTGCTATTGGTTTCCTCAATCTTGCTCTTCACTTGGTCTTGAATGTCCTTCAAATGTTCTGCCATCTCCTCAGCCTTAGGATGAACACGTCCCACACGCGTAATGAGAACCAAGTCCAACACCCCCTGACGGGTTCTAACCATAGACAATTTGGAAGGGACTCATCCCCGTATTCCTGTTCAGTGACCTGTTATACGCAAACTCCGCCTGAGCAAGCGCCAAATCCCACTGCTTGGTACCTGCCAAACACCTGAGAAGATTCCCTAGGTTGCGATTCACGACCTCCGTCTGTCCATCGGTCTGGGGGTGATACGCACTGCTGAAGTTCAACTGAGTGCCCAACTTCTCCCAAAGGCTCTTCCAGAATTGGCTCATGAACTTCGTGTCACGATCTGAGGTGATGGACCATGGTACCCCATGCAGCTTCACAATATCTCTTGAAGTAAAGGTGGGCTATCCGGACGTCATCCATTGTCTTCTTGCATGATACAAAATGTGCCATCTTGGAAAACCTGTCAACAACAAGAACAGAATCTGCCGCTCTTTGGGTGCGGGGTAAGCCAAGAACAAAATCCATACTAACATCAAACCATGCCGCCTCAGGGACAGGTAAAGGAGTGTAAAAGACCTGCATTAGTGAGAACTCCCTTCGAACGCTGACACACATAGCAACGGTCCACATAGTGTGCCACATCAGCACTCAATCTCGGCCAATAAAAATCAGCAGACACAAAAGCAAACGTCTTGTCTCGGCCAAAGTGCCCTTCCTGGTGGAGCTCCCTCGTAATCTACTGCCGCAAAGAACAATCTGGAACGCACGAACGTCGTCCCGGAAACAGATAACCATTATGCAAAACAAAATCATGGCGCTGACCAGAAATTACCTCAGAAAAGATCTACCCGAAGGAAGGATCAGCCTCATACATCCCTGCAAATGCCTGAAACCCAGGGACCTGGTTGCTCATGGAGGTAAGAAGCATATTACGACGACTCAAAGCATCGGCTACCCGGTTCAAACTTCCTGCCTGGTGCTTCAATGCAATGGTGAATTCCTGCAGATAGGCCACCCACTTGGAGTAATTATTGCTTGCTCCAAGAGCAAATATGACATGGTGCTCTAAGCAATACATCACATGACACGTCAGAAACATGTAGGAATCCACTTTCTTTTGTCTACCACTCATTATCTTTCCTCCTGACGTGTCCAGTGATGTATGGTTAGAGCAAATCCACATCATTTGCTCTTAGAGCAAACAAAAATTTCTCCACCCACTTGGCATGTCGTCTACTCAACTTGTGCTGCCCATTAATGTACTTCAAAGCCTCATGATCGGTAAACAATATGAACTCCTTCTGCACTAAGTAATGACGCCAATGCTTCAATGCCTGAATAATGGCGTGGAACTCCAGATCATAAGTCGAGTAATTCTTCCTGGCCCTAGACAGCTTCTTACTGAGAAACGCAATCGGACGCCCTGACTGACTTAGAACACCGCCAATGCCCAAACCTGAGGCATCACAGTTAACCTCGAACATCTTGTCAAAATCGGGGAGTGCCAAAACTGGTGCCTCTGTCATCATCTTCTTAACCTGTTTGAAACTGGCCTCTGCTTCATCCGTCCACTTGAAATCAGGCCCTTTTAGACACTCAGTGATGGGTGCCACCAAAGTGCTGAAATTCCTGATGAATCTGCGGTTGAACGACGCTAACCCATGGAAACTGCGCACATCATGCAGTGTCTTAGGCCTAGGCCAGTCCACAATGGCCTCAATCTTCGAGGGATCTGCATGTACACCATTAGTAGACACTATGAATCTCAAAAATTGCACAGAAGTAGTGAAAAATAAACACTTCTTCCTGCTAATGAACAGATTCTCCGCCTTCAATGCTTCAAAGACAGCTCGCAAATGATCAAAATGGACAGCCCACGTCGTACTGTAAATAAGAATGTCATCGAAATAAACGACAACAAACTTCCCCATGAAAGGCCTCAGAACCTGATGCATGAACCGCATGAATGTGCTGGGCGCGTTGGAGAGACCGAAAGGCACTACCATCCACTCGTACAACCCATGTTGTGTCTTAAACGTGGTCTTCCATTCGTCTCCCGCTTGATCCGAATCTGGTGGTATCCACTCTTGAGGTCAATTTTTGAGAAGACCTTAGAGCCGGACAGTTGATCTAGCATATCATCAAGCCGTGGAATGGGAAATCTGTACTTAACGGTGATCATGGCTCTGCTGTCAACACACATGCGCCACGAACCATCCTTCTTTGGAACTAACAGGGAGGTGCTGCGCAAGGACTCGTACTCTCCCTGATGTAACCCCTCTCAAGTAATTCGGCCACCTGCCTCTGCAACTCTTCTGCATCCTTGGGACTGAGACGATAGGCAGGTTTGTTTGGCAGACTAGAACTTGGAACTAGGTCTATCTGGTGTTGGATGTCTCTCAAGGGTGGCAAACCAGGAGGGAGGTCTTCTGGCATCAGGTAGGAGAACTCACTCAAAACCTGCTGCACCTCGGGAGGTAAATTAGAATCCCCATTGCCAGTACTACTATCAGAAGGGATCAAGGCATACACAAACCTCTCCCGCTGAACCTCTCCCAAGAACTGGGACCGAGACAGCAGGTTAGCCGGCGCGGTCGGGGTTGGAGTGGGACCCTCCCGTCGCGATGCTAGTACGATTTTCTTCCCCTTCATAACAAAAGAATGGGTGTTCTTGTACCCTTCATGGATTAGACGACGGTCATACTGCCATGGGCGACCCAATAAAACATGGCATGCATCCATCTTTACCACATCACACCAATGGCTATTATGATATTTATTAGCAATTGAAAAAGAAACAAGGCATCTTTATCAGTTGTTACCTCAGAACCTCTGATTAACCATGACAGCTTGTAAGGCGCAGGATAATGCTCCGTCTTCAACTGCAATTTCTTGACAGAGACTATATTGTCGCAACTACCGCCGTCTACGATCATCTTGCAGCAGGTAGTGTGAAAGATATTGGTTCTCAACCAATCATCTTCCGAATCGCCCTTGGGGGTTAGCGAACTCTTACGGACGACCAGATTCTCGTGACCATCTCCATAAAGCACATCTTCATCTTCATAATCATCATTTACGGGATCTCCCTGGTACCCAACCTCTTCGATCTCGTCAGTCGCACCTTCTTCGATGAATAGACTCTTTGGCTTTTGCACAGCAGGTTTCTTGCACTCTGTCGCCCTGTTCCCTGGTTCGCCACACCGGTAGCACTTCAAGCCGCTACTCAATGCACCAAGTGCTGCCTGGGTGGCTGGTCGGGACTCCTGAGATCGATTCGATCGATTGGTTTGATCGGTCCTCGATGCAGGTTTTCTGCTATGTTGTTTCTCCACAGTAAGATCCCTTTGGTAAGCTTCTGAGACCGACCAGAAAGTTTGAAGGCATAGAACATCCTGCAGTCATTGTCGCAATCCTAACAAGTACCGTGCTACTAGCTGCTCTTCGGTTTCGAATAGGTCATTCTGGGCAATCAACTGGTAGAACTCTTCAGTGTAATCTTCCACTGATTTGGCACCCTGCCTCAACGTGTAGAGACGGTGATCTAGGGTTTGGGTATAGCCGACAGGAAGGAAGTGAGCCTTCATCTTCTTCTTCATCTTTTCCCATTCAGCAATCTTCGATTTTCCCTGCTTCTCACGAGAACGACGCAACTGCTCCCACCATGCTGAAGCTCGACCCTTGAGCTTGATCGCGACCAACTTCACTTTCTCGCGTTCAGAAACCTCCTTGTATTCAAAGATCTGATCCACCTCATTCAGCCAATCGATGAATCCATCGGCTTGAAGGGTACCGAAATAACTGGGGATCTCGACCTTGAAGCCTAGACTGCCGTGGTGATCGTCACGACCACGGTAAGCCCAAACTCGTGGTTCACGATGGTACAGGTTCATGATCATCCAGATCTTGCACCGCCAGGCGCCGTGTCAGCTCTTTGATCCGCTGCTGCTGAACCTGGTTCTGCCGCTGCAGTTCTTCTATCATCATCACGTCTTCAAGGTTACGTTCTCTTTGGGGGGCGTCCTCAGCAACCTGCTGCCCACGAGTACGTCCTCGAGCCATCACCGATGTTGATCTTCTTCCCAAGTCGAACTTGCTCTGATACCAACCTGACGCCGGGTTATCACCCAAGCGAGGGATTACAGCGGAATCAACAATGAATAGGCAAAGAACTAGGGCATGAAGCTCTCTAGAGTTCTGAATTATTCAATAATCAAAGTCTGACGAAAAATTACCCACGAGCCGGGTATTATAGCTCAAAAACCTAATATTGCTAAAATTATAAAACTGGCCCAAAACTACGGGCCTTGTTGAAAATAACGCGCAAATGATACTTTGACCCAGATCGGGCTAAATAAAGAAGTCAGAATGCGAAAAAAGAAAACTGCCAAAAATAGCAAAAAATATCTTCGAAGTCTCCGTTGACTAGTCAACGTCTTTTTGGGGCTGAAATCTTGAGCACCCCGCCACTCATGACCGCCTTGCCGAGAGCTTTCCGAAAAACATATTATAATAGGCATTCTGATCCCTGTAGCTCAAGTTACGCCCAAAACAGTGTGGCATGACCAAAATGGACCATTTTGCTCCTCTCTTGCGCTTGCCTTCCATTTTGTGGTAGTGAAGCGCCATATTAGTCGCGTCTGACAGCTCGGCCTCGTCTGGTTCATCTGCTCCTGCATCATTGTGCTCTATGTTTTTCAATTGTTTGGAATTATTTATCTACATTCATCACTGAAACCTAAGGTTTTGACCTTCGAGAGGCTAGAGAAGATCTACACGAGCCAGAATCCTGCGAATATGTTCACCAAGGTTGTGACCCTGGAGAAGCTTCGGTTGGCCTTGTTACATGATGAGAGGCCAAGTCCACACTCATGGAGGATGTTGAATTGAAGCTGGGAGAAGTACACTCAGAGTTAATCTGTTTTCAAGTGGGAGATTGTTAAATGTGAAGACTGTTTTGTAACCCAAGTCTAAAGTTGAGGGTTTTACAAGCAATTCATGTATTAGCTATCTATATAATTAACCTAGGGTTAGGGTATCACATCGCACCTGAGAGAGGCTGAGAGAGACCTGATTGTATTCTTCATTCGTTCATCATAGTGAAGTGGGTGTGGACCGTAGATGTAGCCAATTTGGTGAACCACGTAAATCGTTGCGTTCTTGTTCGTGCTTATATTTCGTTTTGCTTTTCGTTGGGTTGTTGAATCGCTCTAAGACAATCCTAACAGGTTTGGCATGATCTATCAACAGGCTAAGCGGAAAAGGTTTGATGAGTTTCACGCTGTTGCTGTGCATATGGAAAATCGTAGTAAGTCTCACTGGGATTTCGTCCTTGAGGAAATGGCGTGGCTGGCGAATGATTTTGCCCAGGTTAGATTTTTCTGACTGACAGTTTCTAGCTTTCCAATTGTTAAACCTACTTAGCATTATCATGTGAGAGGGCATGGCATATTTGAGTAAATTTATTACACAACTGTAACAGTAATAAATTTACTCAAACCCTGAGATATACTTTCCAGAAAGTTGGTCAAGTGCTTGCGTATTTGCTTATATATCTTTACCTTTTCCAGTTAGGCATAAATTTATAATTATAAGTTTTCCTCATCTAACAGGAGCGTCGTTGGAAGATATCTGCTGCTGCGCTGGTTTCCCATAAAATTGCTGGTAAAGTTCGTCTGTGCATCCCAGAAATGTTGCAGGACGAACACTTAACAGAGGTACTTTTGATATCTCTCTCTCTCTCTCTCTCTCTCTGGATACTTCATTATTTTTCTGGTTTCTCTCTGATGTTAATATTGTGAAGAAACAAATATTTTGTACCATTTATGTTTTGTTTTTCCTTTCTTATGATTCGGTACTTGAGCTTCTATTGCTGCAGGAAAACCTCTCTTACGTGGTACCCCCCGGTGCAATGGGAGAATACAGAAGATCTGTAGAACTCACGGTAAGTGTTTGGCTCCTTACTTTTCTTATGTGAGTTGAGACCAAATAGCCTCAAAAGCTTAAGTTGTCATAATTACCAATAAATTTCTATGGAAAACAGGATGAGCACTCTTTTCCCTTACTGATAAATTTCTATGGAAAACCATATCCTCTTCACATTACCAATAAATTTTACTACTACCATTCAAGAAGCCAAATTGGTGATGGTATAGATGTTTAGATTTTATAGATTGTATCTGAGCAGAAATACCGGCTAACCAAGAATCGATGATAGATTGTGTTTTTTCTGAGAATAGTGATAGACTGTGTTGCTATCTCCCACTCTCTACTTTGCGATGTTACGTACTACAAATTTTTGATCATTTTCCTACTTGATGTAATTGATTGTTTAAGTAAATCATGCTCATGATTCCCATTCCCCTTGTGCTTTTAATTTTTAAACATAGAGGGAAGATTCCAGAAAGAGAGGGAGCAGTTTTCCAGTTAATGCTGGCGGCAACAGAGGTAAAGAAGTCATTTCCTTTAATAAATCACTAAATTTTATTCGCAAATATGCTTTGTGTGTGTGTGTGTGTGTGTGTGTGTGTGTGTGTGTGTGTGTGTGTCATCTCCTCTCCTGATTGTGCTTTTTTTCCTTATCCGAAGCTCGTATTAAGATCGCAAGGAACTTTGGTGGCAACCAAGAGAAGAAGGCGAAATCGTTAAAGGTATTTTTGTTTTGGTATTACTGAATGCAAGAGATATTGTCCTGGAGAGACTTTTTGTTATAAATATTCTCTATTATTTACCCAAAGACGAATCATTGTGAAATCTTCCTTTCGGATGAAAGCTAACTACTATCGGAAGTAAAGAAGTTCCCTTTCGGATGAAATCTAACTACTAGCGGACTAAGTAAAGAACTACTATCGGACTAAGTCAAGCTTTATATTGCTGGTCTTTATTAGCGGAAGATATGCTTACTTTTGAGTCTAATTGTTTTGTTGATATTTTGCAGGGCAATGCGAGGCTTCTTCAGGAGAGGAAGGAAGAAGATACTCTCAAATCTCATTTTGAGAAAATCGTATCGGTATCACAGAAGTCGCAAATCAATATGAGAAAGGTGAATATCTATGGTAGATAAAATATAAAGTACGTGTCAGTGCCGCAAATTTCTTTTTGGTTTTTATAATAGTGCATGCTTCCTCCTTGCGTAGTTGTATTGTTAGTTTACAATTGCGTAATCTAACAAAACATGGATTCTTTTGCGAAACTTGAAGAGAATGCAAGGTGTTGCTGGATCTCTTTGCTGATTTCTTTCCAAACTTGTTATCTTAAACATAATGAAAATGTTTCTTGATACATTCTTGATGCTGATGTGCTTACTTTCCTTGTTGAAGATCAATGGTGGGGATAAGAAATTAATTCAGCCACACCCTTCTCATGCACATACTCTTTCCCAATTTCGCTTAAGAGGTCGTCCGCTCACGTAAGTTTCAGCTTGTACATACCCTATTTGTCTGTTTTTGCATAATATTTGGCATGCTAACTCACCTGGTCTAATCGTTTAATGAAGGCCCCTTGATCTGTGTGATACCAAAGCTCCTGAATTCCCTTTATTTGGATACCAAAGCTTTTCCTCTGGCCGCTCAGCAACTTCTGCAAATCATCATGCCTTTATTAGGTAATATTATTCACTGTTTCTTGATTTCAGATTACCAGTTTTATTGACTGTCTAATTCTGATATGTTTTTTTGGCTCTTAGGGATAATCTGCCCATGTCAAGACCTGGTTTTGAAGAAGCTATCACACAAAACTGGGGGAGGAGTGTGGCTCCTCCTTCAGATAATGAAGGTATTTTTGAAATATTTGAAACAACTATTTCAAATACCTTTCAGATAGCCAATTTTTCGCCCTGCTGAGTTCTCATTCATATGCTCAAAAAATGGCCAATCCTCTGTAACACCTTGAGGAGAATCTGTTAACAGTTATTTAATAACCCTTTTTTTCTTACCATGATTTTTTTTTTTGTGCTCTTGGAAACTTGATACCCTTTAACCCTTTATATGTGCTTATTCCTCTCCATGTTCCAGTGTGTCATGCATTTAGTGGTTGATCTCCCATGGTGAAAACTGAAAACACTCCTTGGAGAACTTACTTGAGGTATAAATCATTATTTTCCCATATCTGCTTTAATTTGTTTGTTCTCTTGCTTTTTTAAGTCTTTGGACGTTGCGTCATAGGAAGGTAACTTTAATTCTCATCTATGAAGATGCCTACCAAATTTTTATAGTGTTCAATGTTGCAATTTCACTGACCAGGGCATGCATTGTGCTTCTTGCAGGCAAAGGCAGCAGCTATTATATATATCTGTGTGGGAATGGGTAGATGACAAAAGTTACTGTTGCAGGATCTCTAATGTTATAGTCGCAAGGATAATAGTGACATGGAAGTAGTTACATATTAGTATTCAGGAATCATCTTTGAGTAGTAGAAGTTCAGTTTGATCATGTACATATTGCGATATCTAATGGAATTTTCTAAACTACCGCGATTCCTTCAATCTCATCTCCAATGAGTCGACAAAGGAATCATTGTTAGTGTGTTTCTGCTTTGTGTTCAACTCACATGAGGTTGAAAAGATGAACTAATGACTTTGATAAAACTGTGAGAGATACGAATACTTTCTCTCTCTAGAGATAGTCCCCGTGCTCCTCGTGAGCTGCTACTGTGTCTTTCCAAGATCTTCATAATCATCATCATTAGCTTTTTCTTGATCCGCTCTTAAAGATATTTCCTTGTAAGCTTTCCAATTCATCCGTCATCATGCTTTTCTTGGTTTAGTGTGTTTTTTTTTTTTTTTTTTTGCTTTTGTCAAAACCTAGTGTTGTTGTGCCGCCTACCCTCCTCCAATCGGTGGCTGTTCTGTCTGCAGCACTTTCCCCTCGTTCTTGTCAATCTTTTGCATGTGTACTGTTCACTTGTTTTTTTGGTTCTTTTTATTCCCATCCTCCTACTTCTCACTTCTTGTCTTCTTTCTGTGTTTGTAAAAGTGTGTTTTTGGTCTTTTCCTGCACTGTTCGTGTAGTTTCCACAATGTCTTCTTCCTCTTTTTCTTCATTGTCTGTTTCAGATCTCATTCTGGACACAAGCTTTGTTCCTCTTCCGAGAAGAGGACCTGTTTTCACCACCAACCATATCCTTGCTTATGCTCTTAGAGATCTGTGGTCTAAGTCTTTTGTAGGGAAGTTTCTTGATGACCACCCCCCTTCAATTTTCCAATTCCAAGAAGCAGTTTCTTCGAAATGGAAAACTCTTGATCTTGTTGTTGTTGAAAAAAAACAAGATGTGTTTATCTTTCACTGCCTTAACCCAGACGATAAAGAGGCTCTCTCGAAGGAAAGTTTGCTCTCTGCGCATGGCAAGGTTTTGGCCATTAGAGATAGATCTCCCAATACTGTTCTTTCTCAATTCTCTTTTCCTTTTGTTGATGTCTGGGTCCAAGTTGTGTCCCAATCGAGTACTTCCAATTTGAATTGGCAGAGGATTTTAGGCGTTTGGTCGGAGAGCTCTTGCATGTTGGCTGGAATCATAACAGGGTCGTTAATATGGATTCTTTTCGCTTCAAAGTCTGTATTAACACAGCTGATCCCTTGATTCCAGGGGTTTACATTGAAACTCTAGAGGGTACTCATCATTGGGTCTACTTTCGTTACGAAAGGTTCTACAAAATTTGCATGGCTTGTGTAAGGCTAGGGCATAAAACTCATTCATGCCCATGGGAGGAGTGGGAGACGGCTAATCATCTGCATGAGAGGTTCCAGAACTCTCCCTTTGCTAACTCCCTTCTGTACATGATTGAGCAGAATGATCCGCTCTTTACCACCTGGATGAGGGCTTTCCGCCTTTATGGCTCTAACCGTACCACTTATGTTATTATTCGAAACCCTAATGATATGTCCCCTCCTCCAATTGATCTGGTGTTTGCTTCATTTGATGCTAATGGCCAAGCCTCAAACCACCAAAATGTCTCACCTAGTTCATCTTCCAGCACTGATGAATTTTTCTCTCCAACTGAAAATTTATTGCAGCAACCCCTGTTTCCTCGTACTCCTCTGCCACCAGCATTTAACACGGCAAGTTCGAACCCAACTATGCTAACCCTTCAAGGTGCTGCTTCGACCCTGCAGATTCTCATTAACTTTGGTCAGATTCATCCAGATATGGATCCTATTCCATCTCCTTCTCAACCCATTGGCTTTCCCACTTCTGGCATCAAAGTTGATATGGATGGGCCTATTTTGACCCCTCATCAGGCTGCATTCACCATGCATGCGCCTGACTTTGATATGGAGGTGGGTAATGATGTTTCTGAGGTCATAGTTCTTGATGGTTATGATGAGGAGAAGATAGAGGTTAAAATGAACGAAGAACTTCAGTTGACTGGGAGTAGTGGTGTTGCATGCAATGAAGAGCTCAAGGATATGAAGTTTCATCACATTCTGGAGGGTCAACTCGATTCGAAGGTGTTTCCTTTGGGCCAACTCTCTTTTCTGGACTCTCCAAGAAAGAGGAAAATTCAAACTGTGGAGGACAAAGATGATGCCGATCTAAAAGAGGTGGAGGAGAAGAGGGGTAAGAGGGATTGTTTTTCACATTTCAACCAAATGAATCCACCTGGTACATGTTTTTTTTCCTGTTTTCAATCATTCCTTAAATTTTCACTTTAATTTATGTGTTTGCATGTCTTCTTCACAAAAAGATCCATATTTTTTAAACGGGTTTAGGCAAGTTGTCCCTCAACAACCTCCCAAATCACCATGAATCTCTTATGCTGGAATTGCAGGGGTTTAGGTCAGGCCCATGCAATTCTTGAAGTTTTTAATCTGACCAAAAATCATTTTTTACAGTTTATATTTCTCTCTGAAACTAAAATGACTGTTAACAGAGCCAACAACCGACTTAGGAGCCTAAACTTCACCCATTCTTTTGGTGGTGACTCTGTTGGTGCTTCTGGTGTGCTTTGGATTGGTTGGAATTTCCCGTTATCTGTCAATATTTTATTTTCTTCTGAAAATATTGTTCTCTGTGAGATGCATGCTTTTGAATTTAGTCCTTAGATTTGTGCCTGTATTTATGGTGCTCTTGTTCTTGCTGAAAGAATGAATGTTTGGTTATCTATTGATGCATGTGTTAAACATCGGTCTTTGCCTCTGATGCTCTTTGGGATTTCAACCAAGTCATTTAGCCTTTTGATAAATGTGGAGTCAATCTTGTTGATCATGGTGCTGGTGTTCTGTTAAATTTTCTTAATGATTGGGGTTTGGTTGAGTTAAAAAATGTTGGACCTTGGTTTTCCTGGTCAAATAATAGATTTTCTAGTACCCCTACTTTTGAGCGTCTGGATAGAGCTTGGGTTTCAGTTGATTGGATTAGTTGTTTCCCTAATGCTTTTATTCATAATCTAGGAATTTCAATTTTTGATCATGCTCTTTTAGTGGTTAACTGCATGCCAAAAACTGGGTTTTTTCCTAGACCTTTTAGGTATGAAGCTTGGTGGAACAATAACAAAAGCTATATTGACATCATTGGTTACATTTGGTCTTTGCATATTCCAAGTTCTCCTCTTTATGAAAGTCAACAGCTTCTCAAAATCACTGTTAAAAATCTGAATTTCTGGGCAAAGAATAATGGTTCTATAACAAATCAGCTTGCTATTGCTAAGGACAACCTAATCAAGGCTCAAAATGATCTTCATGTGACTAAGGATTTCAATCACTATTTCAAGCAAAAACAAGTTGTTGCTTCACTTAAATCGGCATGTGAGTTATTTTGGGCACAAAGAGCTCACTCCAAGTGGCTATCTGAGGGTGACTCTAACACTAAATTTTTTCATGCCATGACCAAGATTAGATCAAGGAATCACATTTGGGCTATTAGAGATGATCAAGGTGTTACTGTTAATGATGAATCCAAAATTAGATCTATTTTCTGTGACTATTTTCATGATCTCTTGTCTGCCCAAAGGAATTCAAATGAATTCTCAACTGTTTCTAAACTTAGTGCTACACTCTCCCCTGCCCAATTTTTTTTTCTTAACTCGCGTTTCACTGACAATGAGATTGAAAATGATGTCTTTTCGATGGGGCCCTTAAAAGCACCTGGTTATGATGGCATTTCTCCATTTTTTTTTTTCAAAATTGGAGTATTGTTAAGGACAAAGTCCTTAAGGCTGTTCATTCCTTTTTGCGTTCGGGCCACATGCTAAAAGAGTCTGACAGAACCTTGATCTTTCTTTTGCCTAAGTGTGATTCCCCTCAAGCAGTAGGTGATTTCAGACCTCTCAGCCTCACCAATGTCATCTACCGTATTATTGCAAAGGTCCTTGCTAATAGACTCAGAGTTGTTATTAATGATCTTGTGGGTTGTCCACAAACTGATTTCATTCCAGGAAGCAAGATTGATCATAATATCAGTATTGCTCAAGATCTTATTCATTCATTGATTCTTGCAAGGCATGTGATATGGATGCTTATGCCATGTTAAAATTGAACATGTCTAAAGCTTTTGATCGCATTAATTGGTGTTTCCTTAGACAAGTGTTAACTCATATTGATTTTCCTAATTTCGTGCACCTTATCATGGAATGTGTCACGTCTGTTCCTTATAGTGTCCTTATTAATGGGTCTCATAGTGATACTTTTGTTCCCAAATGTGGTTTAAGGCAAGGGGATCATTTATCCCCTTTCCTCTTTTAGCTTTGTGCTTAAGCTCTGTCTAAGTATTTAAATTGTGCTTTAACTGATGGACACTTGGTTGGCATTCAACACTCTCCTTCAGGCCCCTGTATTTCTCACTTACAGTTTGCTGATGACACCATGTTTTATTTCAAAATTCTTCCAGACACAGGAGTTGTTATGTCTAACATCCTTGCTACCTACTATGCTGAATTTGGGCAATTACTTAACACTGGCAAATCATCTTTAGTGGTTAGTCCTAATTCTTCTTTCCATTTGAAGGGCACTTTAAGTAACCAACTTCAAATTGACACCAAAAATGAATATGGGAATTATTTAGGTCTCCCCTTGGTTGTTGGCAAAAATAACTCTGAGTTTTTAAAATCAAACATTTCAAAAATTCAAAATTCTTATGCTGTATGGAAAGGAAAATTATTAAATAAAGCGGTAAAATCACTCTCATCAAATCCACTCTTTTGAGCAAGCTTGTTCTCCCCTTTTCTATCTTCAGTTTTCCAAAAAAGTTTTGCAATAAAATCTCTTCTATTTTTGCAAACTTCTTATGGACTGGTGATAGCTCTAAGAGGGGTTTTCATGCAACTTCTTGGGATCATGTTTGTCTTCCTAAGAAACGGGGTGGCTTGGGTGTTCATCAAATCCACCTTTTTAACAAAGCTTTAATTGTCAAACTCACTTGGAAAACTGTTGGATCTCCAAACTCCCCGTTTTTCCTCCTACTTTCTTTCAAGGTATTGTAAGAGAAAATCCTTCCTTCATAGAAAATTCTATCCTTCTTCCTCTTGGAGCTGGAGAAGTATTTGTAAACCAAGGGAGCACGTTTAGAGTAACATTGGGTGGTGCATTGGTAATGGGAATTTTATTCGGCTAAGGGAGAATTTGTGGATAAAAGAGGTTCATCCAGCTTCTTTTGCTGCTACCATTGATCAGTTGGGAGATGTTGGTACGAATCTCAGAACTGTCGGTGACCTCTTTGACTAGAATCACAAGGGTTGGGACATGAGAAAGCTTAATTACTTTTCACCTTGGTTGGTTAATCTCATTAAAGAATTCCATAACAGAATCACTTCAGTGATGACACTCCTTTTTGGATGCCTGCCCTCTCCAAAGACTTGACTGTAAAATCTTGCTACAATTTCCTTAATGCTTCCTATGTGACTGACAAATTAAAAAGTGAAAGGGTGGATCGGTCTTTCTTGCTTTCCAATGACAATTTAAACTTTTCCTGGAATGATTTTTGAAGCTAAAAATTGCCTCACAAGATCTTGTTCTTCCTTTGGCAATGTATTTCCAACAAACTTCCCACAAGAGAGTACCTTCACAAGATTGGTTTGTTAAATCAATCAAATTGTGTTCTTTGTGTCCATTCTTTAGAATCCACATCTTATCTTTTTTTTTGACTGTGCTTTGTCTAAATCCTGTTGGAGCCTCACTCCCTTTCCTCTTTCTGTTTTTAACTTTCAATCAATTCCTTATTTTTTCTCTAAGCTTCTTGATCTGAATTCTGTTCTTGAACTTGTTTGGTCTGCTGCAAGCCTACAACTTTCTGGGAGATTTGGAAAGCTAGGAATCATGTTGTTTTTTGGCATTCTCATACTAATGATGATGAGGATCAGGTGTGGTTGGATTCATTGTCTTCAACCTCCCTTCTTGTTAGAATTAAATGTACAGCTACTACGCTCCATGAAGTTTGGAAAACTAAAACCGTTGCCATCTCAAGGAATGTTAAAAAAGATCATGATATCTTTCTGCACAAGGCTCCAGGCATTGTTCTTGGACTGTTACAACAAGGAGTGGAACCATTGTGCATCATTCTTACTGCACTGACCTACCTAAGATTGTTGCTACAATTGTTGCCATTTCTTCAGCTTTGGAGAGGATTATAGATTTTGGTTACCTGCACGTTAATATTCGTATAGCTAATCCCTTTATTTTTCAACCTCTTGCAGAAGGAGAAGTCCTAGCATTACCAGCTCCATCCTCTTCTCAGGACACTGGACCTTCTTAGAATCAAATTATGTTGTTGCTCTTTGTCCGTAGTCTCTTCTTAAACTGTTGTTCCTTTTGGTTCTTTTGCTGGTAGCTTTTTGGGTTGTTATGTTTTTTGGCTATCTTTGGTTTCTATGGGCCTATGTTATTTGCCCTTTTTGCGTTAGTTTCTTTCGTTGGTTTGTTTGATCTCTTTTCATGTAA
This sequence comes from Linanthus parryae, assembly GCA_023055425.1. Taxonomy (NCBI): domain Eukaryota; kingdom Viridiplantae; phylum Streptophyta; class Magnoliopsida; order Ericales; family Polemoniaceae; genus Linanthus; species Linanthus parryae. Next base: position 146,350,466 of record JALGPY010000004.1, read on the forward strand.
TCTTTTGTTGAACTCGATGTATTTCTTGACTTTGATGTAATATATTCTTCTTCTTTGCCAAAAAAGAACTGTGAGACGAAGTACTTTGAAACACCACTCGAACAATTTTGAGGTACTTTACGGGCACCCCAACCCTGATGAAGATGTGAATAGTAATTCTCATTTGGTGCTGAAACGAGGAGATGTCTAGATAGATGACACTGGTGAACATGCTCTTAATATGAATCAAAGTGGCAGATGTTACTTCGTATATTTCAAATCTTTTTATTACCTCCATATTTCCACCTTACTTGAAATTATTTATTTAAAAGCACATTATCATAAACTCTATGCTCTCGACATAACCCATGTACAAATATTAACTGATCAGTTATTTTGTTAATAGGAATATATAGTAATTTAGCACTCTAACTTTGGCCTATTGACAAATATTATTCACAGACCTTGGTAGTTTTCTCTCTCTAGAATTCTCTCTAGCGAAAGAAGGTTCCTTCAGAAATGATAATGGCGTCCGATCCCATTGAAGAAGATTGGATCAACAAAATCATCCTCTCTGATGAAGAGCAGACAGAGATCGTGATTGGAAAGGAGATCTGCAAGAAAGTGGAGGAAGACTGGAAACTTTGCCTCATAGGCAGGTTCATCGGCCGGAAGGCAATTGATAAACACGGTATGAGAGAGCTCTTTCGTAGACTATGGTGCCCGGACGATGATCTTAAGGTGATGGATGTTAACCACAACACCTTCATCTTTAAGTTCTATAACAAGTTCTCTCTCGAGAAAGCTCTCTACGGTGGTCCATGGAACTTTGATAACCAGTTGTTGATTGTGAGAAACTGGAATATCAAAGAGAATGCTGATGATTGCAGATTCAATGATGTTTGGACTTGGATTCAAATATCAGGGCTGCCCATACACTTAATTCATGAGGACATCGGTTCTCTTATTGCGGCGTCTGTAGGGGAAGTGGGAAAAGTTTCCATCCACCTTGATGGTGAGGAAAAAGACGGATGCATCCGCGCTCGTGTCAGAATCAAAACATACAGACCACTACGCCGCAGAGCCAAAATCCGGACGGAGGAAGGAGAACAATGCTGGGTTAATCTCAAGTATGAGAGGATCTCGTGTGTGTGTGAATGGTGTGGTCTGATTGATCATACTGCTATAGATTGCCCAAAGCGAAGCGAGATGATCTCAAAAGAACTGTCACCGGAGTTTGGGACGTGGCTTCTTGGGAAACCGGTAGGTAAGAGGAAGAACGGAGAACAAGAGCCGACGACCGAGAAACGACGATCAGGCGAAGGGCAAAAACGGAATTTCCAACTTGGCACGGCAGAAAATCGCGGCAAGGAATCCAAAATTTTTGGTGATAAGTCAACATCTCCTTTCTGGAAACCACGACCCAATTCCAATCAAGTTACCGCGCTTTCCAAAGATAAGGAGAATGCTACTAATATTTCGGGAAGTCCATCTCTATCACGTCCAATTTTCACTCTCCCGGGATTAGAAAATTTGAATGGTGATAGTCCCATAATTAAAGGAGGCCCTCTCCCTAATCCCTTTGCGAAGGATTCGGAGGGGATTCCTAAGTCAAAGTCAAAGCTGCCGAAACAGAAAAGGAAGAAGATCAACATTAAAGACAGGGCAAGAGAGAAGATAAAGTCAAATCTTGAAGAGGATGATCTGGGTTCAAAAAGGAAGATTCCACAACAAGGGTGTATGATTACAGATCAAGGAAAGTTGATTGGAGGAAAACGTGCGTGCAGTGAACCGCTAACCATCGCCCCCTCAACCACCTCGGTAGTGGAAGCCGCTAACACTATCGAGGAAACAACTAAGGCGGTGGAAGTCATCATGGATACCGAAGAAGCATCAGGAAACAACACTTTACCAGAGGCGGAGCCTGCTAGCCAGGCCCGCCTAGCCCAATGAGTACCCTCAGCTGGAACGTACGGGGGCTTGGAAACCCCCGTAACGTTCTATCCCTTCACGACACTGTGAAGGAAAGCCGTCCAAACCTTGTTTTCCTCATGGAAACAAGGCTGAATGAGTACGAGATGGACTTAGTAAGACGGAAGGTAGGGTATGCAAATGGGTCTTATGTGGCAAGTGTCGGCCGAAGTGGAGGTCTAGCTCTTTTATGGGATATGAACACTGAGGTCACGATTGTAGCAGAAGACATACACTTCATCCACTGTTGGGTGAAGTTCGAAGACTGTCAATCCGCTTGGCTTCTCACTGGATTCTACGGGGATCCAACCAGGAGTGAACGACATCACTCTTGGAACTTACTTCGCCGCCTAAAACCTCAAGGAGATGCTCCTTGGTGTGTCTTAGGTGATTTTAACGAAGTGAGCTCATACATGGAAAAAGAAGGAGGACGAAATGTTACAGTTAATCAAACTAGCCCTTTCTTAGAGGCTCTTTCAGATTGTGGACTGCAAGACCTCGGGTACAATGGAAATCTGCTCACATGGAACAATAATCAAGACGAAGAGGCAAATATTAGAGAACGCCTTGACCGTGTTGTGGCCAATATCAGTTGGAGATTCCGATTTGGAAACGCTAGAGTTAACCATCTAGTGTGTTCCACTTCGGACCATAATCCAATCGAACTCAAAGTCAGGGAGACAGATAAGAGTCAGGCGGTGGGCACTAAACGCTTCTATTTTGAAGCATCCTGGCTCAGAGACGAGGATTGTGATACTAAAGTCAAGGACGTTTGGGAATCCACCGGCCCTTTAGTTAAAGATAAGCTTAAGGGTTGCGCAACTAATCTTCAACAATGGGGGAAGACTGCAATAGGTGATTTCAGGAGGAAAACTAGAAAGCTAAAAAGGGATATCTCAAGACTTGAACGCTTGAAGCCGACGGCCAATACTATGAGAAGTCTTCGAAAAACAAAACAAGAGCTCAATAATCTTCTTCAACAAGAAGAAGACCACTGGCACCAACGGTCGCGAATTCAATGGCTCAAAAGTGGAGATCGCAACACGGCTCTCTTCCACCGCAAAGCCAATGCTAGAAAAGCGAGAAACACAATAAAAGGTATTGAGGACCTAAATGGTAATTGGCATACGGATGAAAGTGATATAATCCGTATTATTTCGGACCACTTTGAAGGATTATTTGCCTCCTCTAATCCTTCGGAAAGTGATATTGACACTATGCTTAGCTACATCACAGAAGGTATCTCTTCGACTCAGAGAGATTAGCTGGATTCTCCGTATTCGTTAGATGAAGTGACGGAGAGCTTGATGCAAATGGGTCCAAACAAAAGCCCGGGAATTGATGGCTTCCCAGCCTTCTTCTTTCAAAGATATTGGCATTTTCTACGCAAGGATGTGGGGGATTGTGTTCTTCGTATTCTTAATGGCCAAAGCAGCGTGGCGGAGTTTAACCATACGCTGTTAGCGTTGATTCCAAAAATAAAGCAGGTACGCACCCCCGCTGATTTACGACCTATTAGTCTATGCACAGTTATTTACAAACTAGTGTCTAAAACAATGGCTAATAGGCTTAAAAGGGTTCTTCCGTCTATTATTTCGGAAAACCAGTCGGCTTTTGTACCGGGCAGGCTCATCACTGATAATATAATCTCGGCTTTTGAAGTCCTTCACTCCATGAAACATAGAATGAAAGGCAAAAGAAGAGTTGTTGCTTTCAAAACTGATATAAGCAAAGCCTACGACCGAGTTGAATGGTCTTTTATTGTCAAAGTGATGGAGAAGTTAGGGTTCGGTCCTAAATGGGTCAACCTAGTTTATGATTGCATATCAACCACTTCTTTTTCCTTCTCCTATAAGGGTCAAGTTGCTGGTCGTATTATGCCCAAGCGGGGGCTTCGTCAAGGTTGTCCAATCTCACCGTATCTTTTCCTTTTTTGTGGTGAAGTTCTCTCTCGTGCTCTCACGTATGCGTTGTCTAGTAATGCTATTACAGGTGCTACTGCGTCCCGAGGGGGTCCTAGAGTCTCCCACCTCTTTTTCGCGGACGATAGCATGATTTTTACAAGTGCTACAACAGAAGAAGTTGAGGCCCTATCTAGACTACTTACACATTACGAAGCAGCTACAGGACAACAAATAAACAGAGAAAAATCTTCAGCGGTTTTCCCGTCCAATGTTACTGATGCTGAAGGCTTGCGTCTCTGCAACATTATTGGCGTCAGAAAGGAACAACTCCATGACAAGTACCTGGGCCTCCCAACAGAAATGGGGAAGAACAGAATTATTAACTTCAAAGCTATTGAGGAAAGAATTAGTGCAAAGTTAAATGGCTGGAAAGAAAGGTACCTGAGCCCGGCCGGGAAGGAGGTACTCCTGAAAGCGGTTGTGGAAGCTATTCCAACATACACCATGGGTTGTTTTAGACTCCCAAACAATCTTTGTGACAAACTGGAGGCCGAAATGGCACGTTTTTGGTGGAACTCTTCCATCACGAAGAGACGTATGACTGGATCTCCTGGAACAAAATGAAAAGATCAAAACATGAAGGAGGAATCGGTTTTCACCATCTAAATCATTTCAACATAGCTATGCTTGGAAAACAGTATTGGAGAATCCTTATGAACCCTAATCTTCTTCATGCCCGTATCTTGCGACACAAATACTGTAAAGAAGAAGGAGTGCTAAAAGCTGAAATAAAGAAGGGGTGTTCTTATCTTTGGCGAAGTATACTGTCCAGCAGAGACCTGGTGCTCAGTGGTTGCCGCTGTAGACTAGGAAACGGAGAGCAACTTGATGCGTTTCGGGATCCTTGGCTTCTGAGACCGTTCAAATTCGGGCCCTTCACGCCAAATCGCCATGATAGAGATCTCAAGATTGCAGACCTGATCAAAGAAGACAGAACTTGGGATGAGAACAAGTTATTGCAGTGCTTTTGGGAGGAAGATATCAATGAAATCAGACGAATTAAAATCCCTTCAGTTCCCCAACCCGACAGACTCATTTGGCATTTCTCTGAAAATGGCCAGTACACGGTAAAATCAGCTTATCGTCTCTTAATCCAAACAGAAAACTTGATTGGTAAATCTTAGTTTGGAGACTCATCAATTTGATCTACGGATTGGTGGAAAATTTTCTGGTCTCAGAAAATCCCAAAGAGGGTTTTGTACCCAATTTGGAGGGCTATAAACAACAGCCTCCCAGTCCGATCAAATCTAATTCACAGAGGTATACCCATCGAAAATGTATGCCCTGTTTGCAAAAGTAAAGGAGAATCGGAGACTCATCTGTTCATGGAGTGTCCGACGGCAAAAAAGTGTTGGGCTTTACTGTTCGGGGATGATTTTGTGCATGAAATCAGGGGACCCTTCCCTTCTTGGTTCCCAAATATGTTTCTGACAAAAGGAAAGGAAGATCGAAGGAAGATGAGTGTCCTTATTAGTAATCTATGGTGGAATCGAAATAATCGGGTTTTCAAAAACAAAATGGCAAAGTCTGAAGAAATCATCAAAAGAGTTGAAGACTACCTGTTAACCTCAGATCCACACATGCATGAAGCTATCTCGGTGGCTCCGACTCAGATCTGTTCGCCATCCCCGGAAATGGGTCCAAAAAACCCACCGGAAGGATGGGTAATTCTCAACACAGATGCTGTTTGGAACTCAAAACAGAATTTAGCAGCAACTGGTGGAATTCTCAGAGAAGCCAACGGCGTCTTCATCGCCGGAAAGTCCACCCAAATTCCCTTTCCGATCTCCCCAAAAGCAGCAGAAGCCGAAGCTCTCTTGGAGGGGATCAAATTTGCCTTAGAAAGGAATTGTCAAAGAATTTGGGTGGAAACTGATTCAATCGCAATCTACAAAGCTCTAAGAGATGAAGAAGGAAGAGAGAGAAACAAATCGGATGTAACTGAAGTTGGGAGGTCTCTAGAAGAGTGTTGTAGCCTCCTCGAGCAGACGGAAAGACACGTGGTGGTCCACGTTCCGCGCAGATGGAACGTCCTCGCGGACCGGGTGGCGAAATTCGGGCTAGGGTTGGGACTAAATCAGAGCTGGGTTTGGGCTGGAACTCCACCGCCTTGGGCCGTGGATTTAATTTTCAGTGATGTATTGGGCCGTTTCAATGGCCAAAACTTGATCTAATCCAATGGATTCCTTTCAAAAAAAAAAAAATGTGGAACCTTCAGCCACTACCATTCGTTTATGTGTGCACTGAGTAAACTCCTACTCTAACGCAATAGTCAGAAAAGCACACTGGATAGTAGATAGGTAGCCGAGTCAGAGAAAATCCTAATGGACAGACTCGCACTTAAGAAAACAAGTAAACAACCCTTACTGGTGAGTCCCAACATTTTCTGGACCAATTGTGGCCCAACCACTTGGAACCAAATCTCTCGCTCTATCTGCAACCACTGCGCTCAACATCTTCTTCACCGATTATTCAAAAAAAAAAAAAAAAAACATCTTCTTCACCGATAGGCGATGACGTCGTCAATGGCGATTCCGGCACCTGTACTTTCCATCTTCGCCCTACCAACGCCTCTCTCCTCCGATCGCCTCCACCGGAGACACTTCGTCCCTCCTTCCACTATCCATCACCACCACAGAGCATTCTCATCCTCGGTTGTCATAAACCTCACGAATCCGACTCGTTCCTCTAGTAGTTCCTGGTAACAACTTCATCTCCTCTCTTTCGAATACATTCCTTCCTTCAATTTCATGTAATTTGTTTCCAATTGATCCATCATTCGCAGGCGTCTTTTGTGTTTCTTCATTCAACTCACTTTGAGGTTGAAATCTCCAGTCTAGGGCTTGTTTGCTAGAAATATCGAAACGAATTCAAACAAATAGAAGAAAGAAAGAAAGAAATTGAGCATGCCTAGGGCTTGTTTGCTACAATATGGGTGGATTGAGCATGCCTGAAGCAATTTAGGGTTTCATTCCTATCTAAAAATAACTAGATTTCTCCTGTTTCAACCAAATTGAGTAAAAAAAAAAAAAAAAAAAAAAAAAAGAAGAAGAAGAAGAAGAAGAAGAAGAAGAAGAAGAAGAAGAAACAAGATATGGAGAACTCAATAGAAGAGAATGGTGTCCGAATTTCTCAAAAAAAAAAAAAAAAAAAAAAAAAAAAAAAAAGAAGAAGAAGAAGAAGAGAATGGTTTAAGGCTTGGTTTCAGGCTCATCCTTGTTAATGAATCTGTTATGTTTCATGTAGGATTAGAAGCTCCCAAAGTGAGGACGCTTCTTTTTTTTTTTTTAACAGAGATATTGTATTACCACAAAAACAGAGATCTGTAACAAAATTCCTCCCTGAACCTGCTAAAGCATTTCTATCTAGCTCAACTACAACCTCTAATTCCTCCTCAACTTTTCTATCCACAATTAAATCAAGGCGAAGATTTCTAAACTTTTTAGCTAGCCAGTCAGCACATTGGTTGACTGATCAGTTAACCCAGTTTAGTTGGAAATGGGAGATTCTTTTCTACTCCAAAATGTCAGTTTAGAGTGAGGATGCTGAGACTAGTGAACGGGAACATGGCTGCTCCAAAATGTCAATTTCATGTAGTAATTCGTTTCCAAATGATCGATCATTCGCCGGCGTCTTCTGTTTGTCTTCATTCAACTCACTTTGAAGTTGAAATTTCCAGTCTAGGGCTTGTTTGCCAGAAATATCAAAACGAATTTTAACAAATCGAAATTGGCGTTGAGTTTGTTATTTGTACACAGAACAACAAATAGTTCTCTTCTTTGCTACAAGTTTGGTTGGATTGAGTATGCCAAAGCAATTTAGGGTTTCATTTGTATCCAAAAGTAGCTAGATTTCTCCTGTTTCATCCAAAATGAATAAAAACAAGGAGAACTCAAATGAGGAGAATGGTTTAAGCCTTTAAGGGTTGGTTTCAGGCTCATCCCTGTTAATGAGTGTGTTATGTTTCATGTAGGATTAGAAGAAGCTCCCAAAGTGAGGATGCTGAAACTAGTGAAACTGCAAAATTTAGAGATGGTGCTGGAGAAGGAGAAGACGAGGGTGCTCAAAAGGTATTTGGTGATCAAGAGAATACAACTTCTGGTATGGGGAGTTCCTTCCTGGTAAAATTAGCTATAGCTCTTGGCATAGCTGCAACAGTAACACTTGTATCTATTAGTTTCAAGAATCTGATGCACGGGCCGTCCCCTGGAGCACATTATTTAGCTGATGGGTCATCTGCTTCCACATTGGCCGGTTCCGCTGCTGATTTCACTTTCAAAGTTTTCGGGCGTACAATTGTTATTCCACAATATGCTCCAGGGTAATGTATCTTGCTTCTATCCAGAATCCTTCCCCTCAGAATTTTGGTTTGTCACAATGTCACTACTCTTTTGCAATGATTGATGAAACAAGATATATGTTCTACGAAGAATTAGTTCCCTAACTTTCAACCACATAATTGTAGCTGAAATTCGAGATAATCACAAGAAATATCAATCCTCTTTGGGAGGAGATTAGCGAAGTTTAAGGTGCTTAATAGAAAATAATTTGCATGAGTCTGCTAGTGCTAGTGATTGTGAATATGATATTGAGCTGTATTCAGGCCATTTGAATTGACTTACTTCTAGTACTCTTCACTTGCAACATTTACTTATCCCAGGTTATGTTGCTGCTGCTGTCAATGTTTTGTTAAATTACTTACGCTGTCATATAATGTGGGATAAACAGTGAACATTCCTTCTCTTATGTGTCTGGGGCTCTTGGCTATGCATCCTCAATTCCTCATCTTGTTGCTACTGTCTCTAAAGGTTCCTTTTACCATATGTGGATAACTTACAGATTTACCATCCATTCCTTTTGTCAGATGGATCTACTTTTGGTTACTGATGGCGGCGGGATGTGGACTTTTCATTAGCGAAGAAGCTCTGAATATATGGGTCTGTCCTTTGTTGTGGTACTTCTGTTTCACAGACTGAGTTCATTTACCTCTCTTATTCAGCAGCTTTAGCTACACTTTGAGTAACATTTTAAGTCATGAACTTGTGAATGATGTAGGTTGGCATCTCCTTAGCACGGCTACTGTCTTTAGACGGAACATGGCAGTCTTTCGTTCAATCATTCTCCAGAAATGCCCCATACATAATATCTACAGTTCTCTGGGTCTACTGGTTAGTGATCCGTATACCTTGGTGTAGTATTTACGAAATGTGCTGGTATCAGATAATTAAGAAAAAAAAAAGAATACTGCATCACGAGCTTGTGCGTTTTATTTCTCTTCTCCAGTAAATGAAAAACAAAATGCAGATAATTCCATGTTGCTTCCTTTTCTTTTATAGAATTTTAAAAAAGAAATTGTATGTCACTACATCAACTAATTTTTCCTCTAATTATCATACTTCAGGGGAGTCTGCATCAGCGACATGGTTCCATTTTATCTAGGGAAGCTTTTCAGACGGTCTGGGGCATCTGATGATGTTTATTCAAAGGTCTTCCCTTTGGACTCTGTTTCACTAATTTCTATTATTCCCAGCCAGTTTTTGGACTTTTATAGATCTGTAGGTTCATGATTTCCCTACTAGTAAGTCCCTCCTCATAGTACACTTGTAGACCAGGATCAAACCTTATTAAGGTCTTCTTCCTGTCTACCAAAAGTAAGTACTCAGATTAGTATTTCAATGCTGTGGTTAATTGTAGTTAGGGATCGGCAAAGAGAAAGCTGCTGGTATTACCAATGCAGTGCAAAGATACGGAAATCTAATTGGTTTTGGTAAGTTCAGATGTTTCAACATTTGTTTTGTTATGTACAAAAATCTTTTATTAAATCTAGGATTCTTTCTTAGAATCTTTGCCGCAGCTTTATGTTCAATCCAAGATGATAAATAATCACACCGTAGAACTTTCCATTTAGGATATTGCCACAGCACTGAATAGAGAACTCAGAGTTAAGACCTGAGCCTTGAACCTTCCTTTTTAATTTATATTGGTTCTCGGAGTTCCTTTCAAGAGAAATTGTGGAAGACTTTAGAGGCAGGGTTGGAATAACGCATTTTACTCACTTTTGAAGGAGACTTACAGTCCTTTTTTGCTTGACGAAGTAAGGAAGCTTAAACATGTAATCAAAGATTTGTCAAATAGATTGATGGAAACTTCTACATGAAGGGTTTAAAGCTGAACCAACTCCTAAGCACAATATCCTTTCGAAACTGGTATCTTGTGCAACAAGCAGAGCTTGGTGCTTGGTTGCACAGATTTAATTTAATTTTTTTAGAAGTATTAACGTCATTTTTTTTTTCATAAGGGAACTATGGATACATCATAGTCAATAATACTACTTGTTTCACATTGAAACTCAAGTCTCGTCTATCTGTAAATGATTTCTTTCTTTGTGACAGTGGAGCGATTTTCTCTTGGCGTGAGAAACCCAACAGCTTTCCTAGCCGGGGCACTGGTAATTTTGCTTTTTCCATTATGTCATCATGCTTCGTCCTCATTCTATTTGGTTGCCTTCATACCTCAACTACAATTCTTGCACTCCGATACTGACATATTTAGCAAAGTAAAGGACATCTGTCGTGATTTGAGGACGAAGGAGATTCTTGTTGTCTCACAAAAGAGATTCTCGTTGTCTTTAAGTGCGTCTATGTTCAATTTATAATGTGAATACCACATATAGATGTCTAAACGCGCTGCTTTATATCTACTTTTGATACGAGTTGTTGCTTCAAATGACTTCTGGCACCATAATGCTCTCAACAATAGAGCATGTGTTGCTTGAACGTACGTTTTTATGGTACAGATGAATTGGCAACATACATTTTCAAGGTACATGAGTTTGCAGGTTGGCTTGACGAATCAACAGTAATTGAACCACCTTTCTCCCCCTTTAAGCTTAACTATATATCTCGTCTTTTTTTCTCCTCTTGAGAGTTACATTGATACGATATGCTAGCACTTTCTATGACGCAGTTAGCATTGAAGTTTACTATTATGTCCAACTTCTAGACTGTTGTTCACATCCGTCAAATCAATTTTTTTTTTCAACTGTAATGCAGGGTATATCTCCAGAGTATTTCTTTGCGGGTGTCTGTTGTGGTGGACTGATTACCCTTCCGCTTCAGGTAGTTTCAGTTATGTTGGAAGTTTCAAATAAATAGTGAATTCACAAATTGAGCCATCACGATTCACGGCCATGAAAAAATGAGTAGAAAGTTTCACTTTCTCCAGTTTTGATCTTATAGCTTAATTGATCCCCACGTGCACTGATGATGAATTAGGAACATCATTGCTTTCTATGCACGACAACCTTTCACTAGGCCATTTAGATCTTTCTTTCACGTCAGATCGAACAACCTAATGATCATTATAAATATAATTCTTGTCTCTGGAAGTAGCAGCACGCTAGAAGTTTGGTAGTAATTTCTATGCGAGTTCTGAATGACATTTTGTTGTAAGCAACAGAACCTCAGGAAACTTGAACCCCATTAGAAGCATAGATTGAGTGCAGGATATGGGAAGGGAAAGACAGAAAGTCCAATCAAATAACTCTTGGAAACATTAGTCTTTACCAGAATTTGCACCAATGTGAATAGTTTGTCTTCCCATGTTCTTTTCATTTCCCATTCTACAATTTTGAGCTAATATCGGATTCCTACTCCTGAAAGCACCCATGGCTGCTAACACTTGTTTCAAAGAACCGACTAAAATCGTTGTCAAGTAATTCAATCCTTTTTTTTTTCAGCTAACAATTGGATTCCTACTCCGGAAAAGGCCAATGGTTGCTGTTGCAACGGTTGCATCCGCCGTGGTATAGACATATCCTTCAGTTTTCTTTGCCGAAGTTATGATATATCGATCTTATGTGCATTGCGACCTAATTCTGTTAATAAACAATGCAGGGAATTTGGACAGTGTTTCCATACTTGATAGCCGCATCAACAGCAATGTTCCTCTATCTGCGACGCAGATTTTCCAGCTAGTTCGAACAATTTTTGCACGATTCAGGAAGAACAACGAGTTGGCTTCCCTACTCTTTGTTTGTTGTTTTAGCACGCACGTCATGTTTCACCAGGCCTTCTGACCTACGTATTTATATACTCAACAGAATTGACTCACCGGACAACTTATATTAGTTTCATGTAAAGATCCTACACAGAACAAGATGAAGCTTTACCTATTTTCTCACACCTCATAATTCACACTGCCTGTTGAATTTCAGATTTGTAAATACAGAAGCTAGTTGCCTGCGCTTGTACAAGAGTCGTTGGATTTTGTATTCAGTGAATTCCTAAATCCATGTCTATATTTCTAGGTGTGAATGTGTATTTGAGAGAAAATGTTACCCGTGAAAGTTAAAAGAAAATAAATGCAAATGAAAGATTAGAAACTTACTTTCCCATACGTGTTCATTTCATTTTATTTCATAAAAAAATAGGTGGGAAAGCGAGTGGTGATAAAACTTTCCGACAACACCATCAGCTATATAGCTGCAACTTGTTGATTGGAGCCACGAAATTCCAGAAAGGAGAGCTGCATTATCTTCTCTGTGAATGATCATCTCTAGAGCTTCTTGTTCTTGAGAATCAGATTCAACCAAGATATGTTCACTAACCCTATTTTATTCTCTTCTTTTCGGTAAAGCTGAGAGAATAGCCCCAGAGTTCATCTAAAATGGCTTGAATAAATGCCGAGCTCCAACTACCATCACTGGCTTCGTTTGGATATCATGGTTTGGTTAACTTCAATAAAAAGCTAACCAAAACATCAATCCAAAATTTGTAGGACCCACATTCCATTCATTTTTTTACTCATATAAAAGTCAAAAACTTCAAAACCAAAACTCTCAAATTCAAACACCCACCTGGTTTGGTTAACCAAACAAGCCCAACCTTGTTATCCAAACAGGACCACTGTCTCTACTCCCTACAAACAACCCCAATTTCCTTCTGCTGACCACCATTGATTGCAGCACGGTCCATCTCTCTGTCTCCCTCTTAAATCTATCTGACGAATCCCAAGGTGGACCCCAGCTAATCTCTCTCTCTCAGACCTTATCCTCCGTAGCAGAGTCTCTCTTTCGTCAATGGGAGGTGGCAAGAAGGTCTCCACTCACGACAACGCCAAGGACTGCTGGCTCGTCATCCATTGGTTGTGTTTGGACGAGCTTAAAAGAGCTGAAATTATATTAGCCTGTTGAAATGAGTAGTTGAGCTGAGGAGAGCGATAGTTTCTCTCCTCACTTCGACAACTCATTCCAACAAATTGATATAATTTTAGTTTATTTAAGCTCGTCCAAATAGAGCCGATAATAATCCGAGTTCACCATATTTGGTGACACTGTAACAATTTGTGTTTTAACAGGTACACGATGTGATAAAACGATGTAATTTTTGAGTTTTGACCTAAAGATTTGGATATCAGAACGAAGTAATTTTTTGATAATTTTTCATGGTATGGTAGAGTAAAAATTTATTCTATAATATCATGAAAAATTACCTAAAAATTGCACGTGTAACTAATCAAAGCAACCCGATAAATAGTCGTAAAAGTCAAAAATAAGAAGAAAATTACCACAAAGGTTGTTGGCGTGATCATGACAAGTTTTTAAATTCTGTTTTAGGGTAATTCTGGCGGTCCCCTCGTTGATCTTCACGGTCAAGTTGTTGGCGTGATCACCCTCTCTTCTTCAAGTTTCTTAATTCAGTCTGCGTAAAGGAAGGACTTGTGTATTTCTCTTAGTTCCGTTGGCCTTTTTCTTTGCTATCTTCAGTCATACTACAACTATGGATGCTCGAATGCAAATTTATCCTTTGTTTGGATGTTTTTTATTTGCAGAAAAACAAAGCTATTTGGGGGTTGGTGGCTTTGGCTGGAGGATCAGGGGGCTATTGTACATAAACCCTGATGACGGGTCAAGTAATGTTATTGATTTGATTTTGGTAATCTAACTGGATATGTCCTCTTTGACCCACCTGATAGGGACTGTGTGAAATGCATGGACTTTTTCGAGGCTTTTACATGAAGCGTCGCGTCTTAAAGATGTGATTAAGAGACCTTTCATTCTTAGTTCGGATTGTACCTTATCCTTCTTTCTTTTCAAAATTTCACTGTATGTGTCTGTTATTAAGTTGTGTGATGTAATAGTAGGAAAAAACAGTCCAGTCTCATCAAAAGATTCAATATACCTACGTGAGATGGAGATGGACCAAAAGCACGTTGTGTATGCTTTGGTACAGGCACCATCACCAATGCTGCCGCAAAGATTGTTCCAGCTGTGGTAAAGATATCTCTTCCACAAAGGTTGTTGGCGTGATCATGACAAGTTTTCAAATTTATGGTTTAGGGTAATTCTGGCGGTCCCCTCGTTGATTTTCACGATCAAGTTGTTGGCGTGATCACACTCTCTTCTTCAAGTTTCTTAATTCAGTCTGCGTAAAGGAAGGACCTGTGTATTTCCCTTAGTTTCGTTGGCCTTTTTCTTTGCTATCTTCATTCATACTACAACTATGGATGCTCGAATGCAAATTTATCCAGCTGATTTTAGGTATGGGTTTGTTTGGATGTTTTTTATTTACAGAAAAGCAAAGCTATTTGGGGGTTGGTGGTTTTGGCTGGAGGATCAGGGGGGCTATTGTACATAAACCCCGATGATGGGTCAAGTAATGTTATTGATTTGGTTTTGTTAATCTAACTGCATATGTTCTCTTTGACCCACCTGATAGGGACTGTGTGAAATTGATGGACTTTTTCGAGGCTTTTACATGAAGCGTGGCGTCTTAAAGATGTGATCAAGAGACCTTTCGTTCTTAGTTCGGATTGTACCTTATCCTTCTTTCTCTTCAAAATTTCACTGTTTGTGTCTGTTATTAAGTTGTGTGATGTAGTAGTAGGAAAAAACAGTCCAGTCTCATCAAAAGATTCAACATACCTACGTGAGATAGAGATGGACCAAAAGCACGTTGTGTATGCTTTGGTACATGCACCATCACCAATGCTGCCGCAAAGGTTGTTCCAGCTGTGGTAAAGATATCTCTTCCACAAAGGTTGTTGGCGTGATCATGACAAGTTTTCAAATTTCTGGTTAAGGGTAATTTTTGCGGTCCCCTTGTTGATTTTCACGGTCAAGTTGTTGGCGTGATCATGACGAAGATTCAAGCTTTAGAGGAAATATGTTTCGCCGTACCAATTGACTCACTGTCCACCATCATCGAGCACTTCAAGAGACTCCAGTATTCTCAGCATCACGATCTCTTTGACATTTCATTAGAAACGGAACTATAGTATTTTTTAGCAAATAAACCATAATTCTTACATAATTTGGTAAAATCGCTAATTTTCTGTAGCTTATTTTATTTCTCCTAGTTTCACAGGAAATAGTTTGGTGGTGCCATGATTACCCGGAAAAGGATCGGTGGAAATGGAATACATCTTAGAAATTTGCTAAATTTTCATGTATCTAATTTCTATTTCGTTAAGGATGTGCGCCATATGTTTTGAATAATTCTAAACGGATTGAATTTTGAACATAATTGTAGACGTAATTTCTATTTTAAGTGATTTTTATTATGTGTCAATGTTACCAAAGGGTTTAGTATTTCTATAATAGGGATTGATTTTACTACGTTGAGAAATTATGTCTATGTTTATGTTTAAAATTATGTCCATATAGCATTAATCTATTTTTTTCTAATTATTTTGGATGATTATTTAGCATCTTCCACCGCAAACTTTTTCTGTAACGATGTACCCTCAGCCAGGTGCAGTGGTTATGTACGTTATTTTTGAATGGATTATGGGGTCTATATGAATGCTTCATGAGATGATTACAATATGTATTGCTATGTGTTATGGTATGTTCTTGTTTGTCCAGAGTGCTATAGGGGAGTCTAACAACTTTTTTTTAGATTTAACTTTATTGTTTTATAGTGTTGATGAGGGGATGGGGAGGGCACGGGAAAAACCGTATAAAAGTACTGTTCTATGTCCAACCTCATGGGGAGAGGGGTGCTATGACGAAAGTTGTTGGCGTGATCATGACAAGTTTTCAAATTTCGATTTAGGGTAATTTTGGCGGCCCCCTCGTTAATTATCACGGTCAAGTTGTTGGCATGATCATGACGAAGGTTCTAGCTTTAGAGGGAATAAGTTTCGCCATACCAATTGACTCACTGTCTACCATCATGAGCACTTCAAGAGACACGGGTATTCTAAGCATCACGATCTCTTTGACATTTCATTAGATAAGAAACTCTAGTAATTTTTAGCAAATAAACCATAATTCTTACATAGTTTTGTGGAATCGCTAATTATTTATAGCTTATTTCAATTCTCTTAATTTTGCAGGAAATACTTTGGTGGTGCCATGATTACCCGAAAAAGGATCGGTGGAAATGGAATACATCTTAGACATTTGCTAACTTTTCATGTATCCAATTTCTCTTTCGTTAAGATGTGCGCCATATTTTTTTGAATAATTCTAAACGGACAGAATTTTGGACATAATTTTAGACATGATTTCTATTTTAAGTGATTTTGATTATGTGTCACTTTTACCAAAGGGTTTAGTATTTCTATTATAGGGATTGATTTTACTACATTTGGAAATTATGTCTATGTCTATGTCTAAAATTATGTCCATATTGTATTACTCTATTTTTTCATAATTATTTTGAATGATTATTTAGCATCTTCCACCGCAAACTTTATCTGTAACAATGTACCCTCAGCCACAGTGCAGTGGTTCTCTACACTATTTTTGAAACAATTAAATAGGGTCTATATGAATGTTTCTTGAGATGATTACAATATGTTTTGCTATGAGTTATGTTATGTTCTTGTTTGGCCAGAGTGCTATGGGGGACTCTAGCAACCTTTTGTTTTAGATTGAATTTCGTTGTTTTGTAGTGTCGTTAGGGCATCTCCAACCCTATGAGGGGAGGGGGAGGGAATGGGAAAAACCGTATAAAAGTACGGCTCTATGTCCAACCTCATGGGGAGAGGGGGTGCAATGACGAAGGTTGTTGGCGTGATCATGAAAGATTTTTAAATTTCAATTTAAGGTAATTCTGGTGGTCCCCTCATTGATTTTCACGGTCAAGTTGTTGGCGTGATCATGACGAAGGTTCTAGCTTTAGAGGGAATAAGTTTCGTCATACCAATTGACTCACTGTTCACCATTATCGAGCACTTCAAGAGACACGGGTATTCTAAGCATCACGATCTCTTTGACATTTCATTAGATAAGGTACTATAGTAATTTTTAGCAAATAAACCATAATTCTTACAAAATTTTGTGGAATCTCTAATTATCTGTAGCTCATTTCATTTCTCTTAATTTTGCAGAAAATAGTTTGGTGGTGCCATGATTGGCCCTGTTTGGATAACAAGGTTGGGCATGTTTGGTTAACCAAACTAAGTGAATGTTTGGATTTAATAATTTTGGTTTTGAGGTTTTGACTTTTATGTGAGTAGAAAAATGAGTGGAATGTGGGTCCTACAAATTTTGAGTTGAAGTTTTGGTTAACGTTTTATAGAGGTTAACAAAACCGGGATATCCAAACAGGACCATTACCCGGAAAAGGATCGGTGGAAATGGAATAGATCTTAGACATTTGCTAATTTTCATGTATCAAATTTCTCTTTCGTTAAGGATGTGCGCCATATTTTTTTTTATAATTATTTTGGATAATTATTTGGTTCAATTACTTATTACCCACTTCCAGTTTGAGGTAATAATCCATCTACCACCCCCAGTTTCAAAATTATCATATTACAACCTTCAGTTTTTAATTGCAAACAATCAGCAACTGGGATAATTTCCATCCAATTTTTTCTGTTAGTTAACGGTTTTTTTAGGGTAAATTAGTCCAATCAATATAATATGAACATGATGAACACAATCCATCCACAGCTGCACCGCCGCCGCAGCACCCAGAATCCGACAACCACCCAGAATTCAGCAACCATAAAACGGAAATTTCAGCAACCTACAACCCAGATCCAACCAAACCCCCAGAAATAATCTTATGCAAACAAAAATTACATAAATTACAACCAAGAAAAAATACCCGAAACACTGATTCAGAACTCCATGATACTGAAATTGAAACACGGACAAGAAAGACCCAGGTCAAACTAAAAAAAATTCCCAAATTGACAGAATACCCCAAACCCATCTCAAACCCCATTCAAATATATCGCAACCAAAACCTACAACCCAAATCGACAACCCACGAGCGCCTGAACTAATCACAAATTGAGATAAGAAGAAGAAATCTCACAACCCAATTCCACAATCCATAGAAGGAAGACCAATACCAGATCGAGAGAAGAAAAGAAATTCCACAACCCAGACCAACAACGAAATGAACACAGCCCTGACCAGTGATAGATCGAGAGAAGAAGGATCGAGAAGAAGGAGAAGAAGAGACGACGGTGGCTATGGCGATGAGCTTTGCGCCGTTTAAGATCATCTAGCAGCTTTTGGGGTCATGAGACGAGAGAGGCGAGGAGCGGAATCATTTGCTCTTCATCCTCTATCATAATCCTTTTCTCAGTTTCTGCGAGTGGTTTGCTTTCTCCTTCTCCTTATTTTGTTGGGGTTTGTTTAAATAGTCAACTTCAACTAGTAGAACGTGATCATATCAACTCCTTCTCTTTTTATTTTGTACTTTTCCTTTTTCTTTTTCTTTGTTTGATATTTTTAGTTTCTCAAATGAAAAATATTTTTTGGCATGGACAATTATACCCTTCTGACCGTTACTAACTTAACGAAAAATTCGTCCCAGTTGTTGATTGTTTGCAATTAGGAACTGGAGGTTGTAATAAGTGAGTTTTGAAACTGGGGTGGTAAGTGAATTATTACTTCAAACTGGAAGTGGGTAATATGTAACTGACCCTAATTATTTAGCATCTTCCACCGCAAACTTTTTCTGTAACGATGTACCCTCAGCCACGGTGCAGTGGTTATCTACGCTTTTTATGAAAGAATTAAATGGGGTCTATATGAATGCTTCATGAGATGGATTACAATATGTTTTGCTATGTGTTATGTTATGTTCTTGTTTGGGTTATGGGGGATTCTAGCAACCTTTTGTTTTAGATTGAATTTTATTGTTTTGTAGTGTCGTTACGGCATCTCCAACCCTATGAGGGGAGGGGGAAGGGATGGGAAAAACCGTATAAAAGTACGGTTCTATGTCCAACCTCATGGGGAGAGGGGGTGCTATAAGAATAAATTTTGCCTTCAGTGTGGAAGGATTACGAGGGATTTACTCATGGACACCCCCCCCCCCCACCCCCACATGGAATAGAATTTGACATTCTTAATTAAATTTAATAGTATTTTATGCTTATATTATGTATTTTTATTTTGATTAATATTTTTTATTTGTAAAAATTAATGATGTATTCACGATTGTTGTAAAGTATATTTACGAAAAGTCATCGTTATCTTATTTTGTTTAAAGTATAATAAATATTTTTTATTCAGTTAATAATTATTAAATAATTCTATTTGACAAAAAAAACAATTATTAAATAATTAAAAAAATACGGTTAAAAAGTGTCAAATTTCATACATATTAAAAATTAATTTTGTTGGGTGGGAGGGGGGGGGGGGGGGGGGGGGGGGAAGGAATGGATTGGAGATGATTAGTAGTTTGAGGGAGGGGGGGGGGGGAAGAGGGGGAAGATGGTGGGCCCGTAGGGGGAGGTGAGGGGAGGAAGAAAATGATAGGTGCCCTTAGAGCACACGAGATCACCTAATAACTTTGGTGTCGTTGTGGAACAAAAAAATGTTGTCCTACTTATTGGGTGCAAGTGTATCGGGGAGACTGTGTAAGGAAATAATGGTAACGAATACCTGAATATTTAAAAATCATTCAAAGAAGGACGAGGTGCTTTTAGAACCTCTAAATTTTAATCAAGCATTTTTATAGTATTTTTACTACTTGTTTAGACCCTAGATCATGTACACTTTGTAATCCAACACTTAAGATATTTCATTTTTAAATAACATTTATCCTCGATAATCTTAGTGAACCAAACATGTCCCAACTCCTAAGATTTAAACTTCTTATCTTCTTTAGAGATTATTACAGATAATTCATAATACATATATACCCATACATATAGCTTTACTTTCTACAAGCAGATCAAATAAACATCCGAAGATAATGACAAGGACAAGGAGGAGGAGAAGAGATAAGTTGCTCAGTACTAATCGGTCAGGTGAAGAACATGGTGAATATATAATTCTGAAATGTGCAAATTTGAGGGAAGACATTGAAGAATTGGAGGTTACACATGTAGTTTCGCATCCCCCGCATTCGGGTAATGGATGTGAGATAGGTATATATAACAATATAAAGTTCTCTTTTCTTCAATCACGAAGATTGAAAAAAAATGACATTACTTCTAAATTTCTCAAATTTTCCGTTGTTAGTTTATACTACAGTGGTTAATACTGACTACTTCAGACATCTCGTTAGATGGGTTATACAAAAAAATAATCCTATTGTTCGGGGATATACAAAAATCACCCCTGTATCCTTCTTATCCTCCCGCTTGTAATTTTTCTCTTCCTCCGCCGTCGACTGAACCAGATAAGACGGTGGAAGACGACGACAACGATGAAGAATAGAAGGGAAGCAAGAGGTGGTGAAGAACAGAAGGGAAAGACGACGACTGTCTCTGAAGGCTGGTGGTATTGTTAGATATGGGTCGGTGTAGGTGAGAGAGGTAGCAGGAGGGGGCGGAGAAGGAGTGGGGGAGACCATCGGTGGTGATGCTGTTAGATCTGGGTCGGAATAGGAGTAGAGAGAGAGAGAGAAAAGATGCAGAAATGAGGGGTGAGGAGAAGAAATGGTTTTATAGAAATGTAAATTTTCTTGAAGGTGAGGGTACATATGTCTTTTTACCCCTCTTTTAGTTGTCATTAGTCACCGTTAGCTGACAAGAGTGATTTTTGTATATCCATAAACAATAAGATTGTTTTTGTATATAACTTATCTAACGAGGGTGCTTTTTATCTTTTACCCATTAAAAAATAATTTGTTTAGGGACGCACATTTTATTTGACACGTGTAGAGGTAGTATGTGCCTATGTGGCTAACGTTTAGGAAGGTAATTAAATCACATGAATCTGATTAAGATGTGGGTAAAGGACACTTTCACCCCCCCCCCCCCTCAAGTTTGATGCAATGTTACTTTCACCCCTTCCAGTTTGAGAATATATAAGTTAACATGTTCAGGTATGCGAAATTTTAGAAATCATACACTCCTGAAGTGTGACACCATTAGTATGGAGTATGCGTTCGTGACTGCTAGTAGTTTCAAAGATAAATTTCCCCTCTTAGGGTATGACATAACATAATCAAGAGGCGCAAGTGCCCTGAAGTTTGGCACACTAAGACTAAGTCCAATAAAGAGATAGAGGTGCAAGGGGGCGCCGAAGGCACAATTTAGTTGCTTCAGCAGCTGGGAGGCCAGCTGCTAATCAACTATGGAAAGTGGAGGTGGAGACCGTGATCTTGCACCGGTCCCACGATCGTTGCTGGGTTTGTTTGTTTTTTCCTTTTTGCTTTTTAGATAAACTCACATGTAGTTTAAGAGAAACTGTCAAAATATAATAATAGGGGTGGGGAAAGTCTTCCACGGTTGTAGTTTAGATGGCAAAATTCTAAAAGTGAATATTAAATATGGTGGAAGTTGGTAGGTCAGATTGGGGGTGAAAGAGTGACAGTTTTAAAGTGTAATTAATTGGTACTCTGGAGTAAATGATGTGTCCGTACTCCGTACTCTAACCATACAGCATATGACAAAGAATATGAAGTTATTACGTGTCATGTACTCCAGTGTTAGACAGGGTCTAACGGAGTAAAAGTGTCATTACACAAACTAAAATGGTGTGAAAGTGTCTTTGTATCAAACCTGAGAGGGTGAAGTGGTCTTTTTCAGCCTGGGAGAGGTAGGTGTAGTTTGGGAGTAGTAGAGGGACCAGAATTATTATGGTGGGTAATTTATAGTTTGCACTCTCGTGTTTATGTAAATAGGCAATCCGTACCCCAACCGTTCATCAATTGACAGGGAACACTCTTATTTTGGATGGTTTGTAACGGTCATGGACGGAAAATGTGAAAGTACTAATTTACCCATATACCTTTACTCAATATGTATGGGGTAATTTACACAAAGCACCCTCGGGTTATTGTAAATAGACATTCAGTATCCCTACTGTTTGCCAATCGGCATAGGACACCCTTAATTTAGACAGACTCCAATAAAAAATGAGTAAGTTTATTTTACATTCAATCTTTATACAATGTTTAATCTGCAAGTTACATAAAGTCTAAAAAGACCAATCTGCCCAAGGTTATTGGTACATTTAAGACTTCAATAATGTTATGCGAGCAATATTTTAGTGCTTGAAAAGAGTACCACGTGGTTCTCTACAACCAACCAATCACTGTCCATTTGTTTAGCTGTCGCATTTTCATTGGTTGTAGAGCACCACGTAGTGCTTTAATGGAGCACTAAAAAATTTCTCTGCTATTGCCACCGAAAAATCCCCTATTGATGAAAAGATGAAGGGTTAGCCAATCTACGCAACTTATAGAAAGCACTCAACTCAGATGAAAAAAATATCACATTTGTGTAATTTTCATCTCCGCAAGTCTAAAAACCTGAGTCATCCAATAGATTAAAAAAAAGAAAAAAAAAAACACCCTTTTGTGTTCTTGGCGGTACATAATTCAGTTGACAGAGAGACTGAAAGGGGAAGACGAAAAAAAAATTCGTTTTAGTTGATTCTTTTGTTGTAATTTATTTAAGATGTTGATTGATAGTAATAGAATTGTGTCTTTTTGCTATGTATCTCTTCGTATCTTATGTTTTTTTTTTTTTTTTTCTGTTCACAAGCCTTTTTTAGCATATTACAACAAGCTGAGTGCTTGTTTTCTTTATAAATTCAACACTTGAATTTAAATAAACTTGAATTGTATTAACTACTATAATGTTTGACAAAAAAAATACTATAATCCTCTTTATTTTAGTTTTGGATATTTTTTAACGATACTACTACTATTTAGTTTCACTTTAAAAAATTCATTATCATTCCAGTAAACAAATCACAGGTTGATGTTTATATTTGACAAGTATTCTATCGGAAATAATTTTGTTAAATATAATTTTAAATTAACTCTGTGCTGATTTTCATTGTCGAATTTACCTTTTGACAACAAAAAAAATATATTCTATAGTAATTTATAACCATCCATGGAGAGGTAAGAGAATTGTACAATTTATGATATAAATAGTAATATATAAGCTTCTAAAGATTAAAAAAGGGACATTATATAACACTAGATAGCATAATAGGCATGAACCAAATACCTAAAGGTGTACCCCACTGCCAACTCATAAAATAAGGGTGTTCAATGTCAATTGACAAACATTAAATGTGTGCATTGCATATTTACCTAACTGGGGGGGTAATAAGTGTAAATTACGAAAAATCAGGGAGCAAAAAGGGAATAAAAAATACACCCAAAATTGAGCCCCACTATCACTTAACAGCTCCCTAAGATTGAAAACAGTGATGGTGAATGGGTCTCAGAGGACAAGGAGATTGTTCGCATCGTGGAGGATTGTTTTTCCTCGATCTTCAAGTCTACGTCGCCAACTATGGAAGAGATCAGTCCGCTACTTCATTTTTCAGCGAAAATCATTACGACTTCAGATCGAAATTGGATAGAAAGTGATTACACGGCTGAAGATGTTCATTCGGCTTTGTTCCAAATGGGGCCTGACAAATCGCCAGGCATCTACGGATATACAGCTGGATTTATCAGAAAAATTGGGAGATCGTGGGGCAGGAGGTCACTAAGGTTTGCTTATCTATTCTCAATGAAGGTCAGAGCATTGAAGAATTTAATTCCACTCTTATTGATTTAATTCCTAAATTAAAGCAACATAGGAAGGCTAGTGATTTTCGCCCTATTAGTCTCTACAATGTTATTTGTAAAATTGTTTCGAAGGCTCTAGCTAACCGGCTCAAGAAAGTCCTTCAGTATTTGATTGCAGAGAATCAGAGTGCTTTCGTACCAGGTAAACTCATCTCTGACAATATTTTAACAGCCTTCGAAGTGATTCATTCTTTGAAGACGCGCAAGAAAGGGAAGGAAGGTTGTTTAGCCCTTAAAGTGGATATGAGCAAGGCATACGACAGAGTTGAGTGGAACTTTCTCAAAGAAGCTATGGGTCATATGGGGTTCGGGCCAAGATTTGTCACCACATTCATGGATTGCATCTCCACGGTGAAGTATAGTTTTGTCCGGAACGGTTCAGTGATGGGGCAGGTTACTCCAGAGAGAGGACTGAGACAAGGGTGCCAACTCTCCCGTTATCTCTTTCTTATTTGTAGTGAATTACTATCTCGAACTATTACAGGTGCAGTTGACGATGGGGAATTAAAAGGGGTTACGACTTCGAGGGGAGGTCCAGTTGTCTCTCATCTCTTCTTCGCTGACGATAGTTTGTTTTTCACACAGGCCAATCCGGAAGACGTGGAAAAGCTCATGGATATTATAAATTTGTATGGTCGTGCTTCGGGGCAGCAACTGAATCTCGACAAGTCAGCGATTGTTTTCTCTAGTAATACACCCGAGACTGACAAACAGGCAGTAATGCAACTTTGCGGAGTTGGAGAAGTTGAAAAGTATGACAAATACTTAGGGCTCCCGACGACGATGGGGAAAAAGAAGGTCATCACGTTCGCCAACCTTATTGAAAGACTCATCCCAAATCTAAAAGGTTGGAAGGAGCGTACTCTTTCGGCGGGAGGAAAGGAGGTTCTTATTCGTTCTATAGCACAAGCTCTTCCTACTTACGCGATGTCCTTCTTTAAACTTCTGGATGAGATTTGTTATCGGATGGAGCAACTTATACGTCCGTTTTGGTGAAGCAAAGCTGAAAAGCAGAGGGCTATAAGCTGGATTAGTTGGGAGAAGATACAAAAGGAAAAAAGGCATGGTGGTCTGGCCTTTATAGATCTCAAACTGTTCAACGACGCGCTCTTAGCCAAGCAAAGTTGGAGAATTTTGAGGTACCCTAACTCTCTTCTCAGTAGGGTATTAAAAGCAAAATATTTTAGACAGAAGGACTTCTTTCAAGCTGAGCTTGTCTTTAACCCTTTGTTTGCATGGAGTAGTATTATAATTGGCAGGAAGATTTTGCAAACATGTTTAAGGTGGAGAGTGGGAGACGACAAACAAATCAAAGTCTCGGATAACTGGATCCCACGGGAACCGTCCTTAAAACTGTATGTGCCTCCAGCTAATGAAAATATGAAGGTTGCCGAACTTATTACATTGAACAGGACTTGGAATACACCCCTTCTGGAGGCTGAGTTTGCGCCGGTAGATGCAGAGGAGATCAGCAGAATCCAATTGCCTTTGAATGGACAGACGGACAAGCTTCTTTGGCATTACTCAGAGATGAGCCACTACACGGTTAAAACAAGTTACCAACAAGCTTTGAGACTCAAGAACAGCGCCACAGTCGAGGGTTCTTCTAATCCGGATCAGAAGGCAATGGAGAAGATATGGAAGATCAAGGTGTCGGTTAAGATTCAACACCACCTATGGAGGTGTATACAAAATGGTATCCCCACTGTTGAGAACTTGAGGAAACAAAAAATAGATGTTCCAAACTTCTGCTATGCATGCCGTGAACCTGGGGAGTCTACCTCCCATGTTTTAAGTTTATGTTCAGTTGCAAACCAAGTCTGGAGGAGGATTGCTCAGGGGTTATTTCTCTCGCAATCCCCTGGAAATTTTAAGGTCTGGGCAAGCTACTGGGTTGAGTTAGCAAGTGGAAGTGATCTTGTCACTTTTGCCACAACAGTTTGGTGGCTTTGGCGTGCTAGGAACAGTGCCATCTTACGAAATAGAAGCTACTCAGCAGAGCATATTTGCAGAGAGATTCAATCCTCGATGGAGGAATTCTCCAACCTTATGGTACCACCGATTAACAGAGAAAGATCAGTTCAAAGCTCCTCTAAATCTGGGGTAAGCCAAAGCACGGATGGATCAAAGCAAACTTCGACGGAGCGTGGTGTAATATAACAAGACGAGCTGGTATAGGGGTTATCCTTCGAGACGAGCAGGGAAGGGTCCTGCTAGGCACTGCAGTTCCGATCAAGAATGGTACGTCGACGAAACATGTGGAGGCAATAGCTGCGCTTGAAGCTCTTCGGTTAGGAAGGACAATAAACAATTGTTCCTTGATTCTTGAAGGAGATGCAAAGATACTCACGGATCAAATCCAGCAAGCATTGGCCGGCGAAGGAATAGAAGACCTTACAGAGACGGGAGCGATTATTGAAGAAATAGTGCTACTGGGCAGAGACTTTCTCAGACTTGAAGTATGCTTTGGTACAAGACTAAAGAACAACGTGGCTCATGGTTTAGCTCAACATGCAAAGGAAGACAATAGAACTGTGCAGCTTGATAGTACTGAAATTCCTTCATGGATTAGAGACTGTATTCATAAGGAAGCAATTTCTGTAACTTCAACAAGTTAGTTGATGCAAGATCCAATTTCTCAAAAAAAAAAAAAGAAGCTCCCTAACGGAACTGGACAATAATTTGTAATTATTATTTCAGAAAATAGGAGTGTTCCCTGTCAATAGATGAACAATAAAATGATAGAAATTGCCTATTTACATAAATCCGGGGGTGCAAATTGTAAATTACCCTTATTATGGTTGTTGGTTGGTTGGTTAGTTCAGTCTCTCCCCTCTCGTCAGTCATTGGGCCGGTCATCTCTCTCGCTCACCAACCCCAAGGCCCCAGCTATTTAAATCAAATCTACTTCAACTTCTTCATCTTCTCCAGAGAAAGAAGCTCCAGATTTGCACCAAACAGATCTCTCTCTCTCTCTCTTCCGATCTACTCCAGATTTGCAGAAGAGTCTCTGTTTCGTCAATGGGCGGCGAGAGCAAGGTGTTCACTTTGGCGGAGGTCTCCTCTCACGACAACTCCAAGGACTGCTGGCTCGTCATCCATGGCAAGGTATATATGATCTCGCCATCTGAAATCTCAATCTGATCCGATTGAATTACTCAGTTGATTTCTTCTAGTAGTGTTTGATGAGCCTGATTTTGATTTAGAGATCCGATCTGATGACATAAGCTCCAGTTCTAATCGATAATTTGCTTGTGTCGAGTGGATTCGTCTCCAATTTATACCTTTTTGTAGTATTCCAGTGGTCACTCCATGTGAATTGTCTGTTTTTATGCAATTTGCTGCTGATCATGGTGTAGTTTTCTTGTGTTTCGTTCCTCTGTAACTCTTCTCTATCATGGTGAATTGATCATGGTGAATTGATTTGGCCTTTTACTTCAGTTTTGGTCTCATGATTCTCGCAAATTTCTGAGCTTGGCCGATCTGATTGTAGTGAATAGTTGTGAGAATTAATGTGTGCAGATAAAAGGTTTCGCGTTTTGATGTGTAATTGAATGTGTGTAGATAAAGAGAGGGCTTGTTCAGACCTGATCTGA
Source organism: Linanthus parryae (assembly GCA_023055425.1). Taxonomy (NCBI): domain Eukaryota; kingdom Viridiplantae; phylum Streptophyta; class Magnoliopsida; order Ericales; family Polemoniaceae; genus Linanthus; species Linanthus parryae. Next base: position 146,377,937 of record JALGPY010000004.1, read on the forward strand.
AGACATCAATGAGGATATATCAATGTCCGGGAGAAGAATTCATAGACAACAACCTAGAGAGATGAGGGACTTTCTACCCCCCTTGCAATCCTTCAACAGATAGATCATGTAATCGCTTATAGGGTTTCAGTACTAGACAGTTTCATTAGTCCATACCTCTGAGCAATCACAACTTAGGTTCCACTTCTGAGCTTTAGTTGGCCGATCTGATTTTAGTGATTAGATATAACAACATATGGAGATAAGATAGGACTAGATATGCTTTATGATATTGTAAATTGAATGTGTCTAGTCTGAAAGGAGAGTTGTTTGAACCTAACTCATAGATATGTAATGAGGATATCAATACTCTCATCAGTGTAAACACATTCAGACTTAACCCTCTCGGTGGTCAATTTTTTCGTTGGAATTGTTTGTTTTCTTGCGTGTTATGTTTTGTTACAGTACTTCAGTTTGCTGTTCATGACCAAGTTTACCTCCTGTTGGAAACTCTTCTGCCAAATTGAGATTGTTTTTTTGTACTATTTTCTCATTCCTAAAAATTCCATCTCTATCTGGATGGATTAGAAGATTTGGGCATTTTACTTTGGTGTTGGTCTCATGATTATCCCAGACTTCTAAGCTTAAATTGGTCGATCTGATTGTGGTGAATAGATATGAGAATGTATATAGAAAAAGCGACTAGTTTATATAATTGAATGTGTCTTAGAGTATAGAACGGGAGAGGAATTGTTTGAACCTAATCTATAGATTTGCTGATATTTGATGGGGATATCGATGTCCGGGAAAATATCCTAGATGTCAAGCCTAGTTTTGTTACCCATACTCATCATTCTTGTGTATTTTTTACTTCTTGAGATATTTCGGATGATATCATCCTTATATGGACAGTAGTACGATTTATACTCGGTGGTCCACCCAGTATGTAAGAATGTCATCCAAAGTTGTGAAAGTTAATGAACCTCCATATCAGGGAAGGGATAGCGACCTTCCATCCCCCCACAATCTTTCATGACATCATGTAATTGCTTATATGACTTCAGTTCGCTACTAGGCAATTTGATGAGTCCAAATTGCAATTCTTTATTTTCTGCATTCTCATCATGTATGATATTTTATAAATGTATTAAGAAAGAATGTTTCTTCTACCATATCCCTGCACCCGTGTCGAAAAGTTAGGATACGTTTTAGCCGAGTCCATGTATCTTACTTTTAAGCAAGTTTGCAAATCCGATCTCTGGATCCATATATCAGATCCGATACTCGCATCCGAGTCTGTGTAACATAGTCTATCACAACCTTCTTGGGGGAAGAGTCAACCGGTTAGGTGAATGTTATGACTGCTCAACCACTCTAATCTATCTATGATTGCTTTCAGCTCACGTGTTGTTCTTCGATTTAAGGTTGGGGACGTGGTTATGGGATACTAATTACGTAATGTTTGTCACTGTATTTGTATTTTAATAGGTATATGATGTGACAAAGTTCTTGGAAGACCATCCTGGTGGCGATGATGTTTTGTTATCTGCAACAGGTAAAAAACCACTGACTGTTTGAATAAAAAAAAAAGAATGACATGTTACAAACATTATTTCCATTTTTTTAACTGAAGTTGCCCAATACCACGGATAAATTGTTTTTTATATTTGCTTTCCTCTGGATGGATACCTGGTATGATTTGCATGTCCCTAACAATGTGCACCTGGACAGGGAAGGATGCAACTGATGATTTTGAGGATGTCGGCCACAGTAGCAGCGCGAAAGCTATGTTGGATGAATACTATGTAGGTGACATTGATTCGTCGACAATCCCCACCAAGACGGCGTACGCACCTCCAAAGCAGCCTCACTACAACCAGGACAAGACGTCGGATTTCGTCATCAAGCTTCTTCAATTCTTGGTTCCTCTCTTCATCTTGGGCTTGGCTTTTGGCGTCCGTTACTATACCAAAGCAACTTAAATTTAGGAGTGTGTTCAAGAGACTCCAATTGTTATGTATTTCTCTCATTACTGATTTGAACACATCCCCCCTATTATTATTCTTATACACCAAAAACAGTTTCAGTCAGATGATGGGGAAGTAGATTATTGAACTCATACTGTCCCAGTAATGCTTATGTGTTTGCTTTGCCCATTCTTATGGTTTTCAGATTTGATGTTTGATTCTTCATTGCCATGTTTGGTTTCTCGGTATTAGCCTTATCAGCTAGAGTTAGACTAAGGCCTGGTTTGGCTGTGAGCTAAATTAAGTGAGATTGTAGGATTTTATCTTATATGATTTTGGAGGTTTGGATGAATGAGATTACTTTCGGACATGGATTTCCTACAACCTTGGTTGAGGAGCTCCCATTGCCTTGTAAGGGGCGTTGGGCTATTGGGGCTGTCACGTTGTGGTTCTGTGAGTACTTTGCGGGGAAATTTGGTAAGGGAAGTGTGGAAAAGAGCTATGGTTGTGAGGGACATGAGATGGAGAATTTTCTTTTCCTTTGCTGCCGAGTTCTGATGAAGCCAGATATGCCAGAGAATGAGGGAGTACCTAACCACTGACATATTTAAAAAGTGGAAATGTGGTAGGGAGAAGGTGTTAAACAAAGTAGGAGCTCCAAGATGGAAGTTAAACCCAAGAGAAGATTATTGTCAAATATGTTTAGAGAACCTGCATTCCAAAAGAGGTGCTCATTGGTTTCTGGGGAATGTCTTATGTCTGTAACGGGGCCAGCTACTGTCACTGATGTTAATATATCTTCGGTGAATAATTTCTCTGCTTGACAGAATATTAAAGAATAACCTCCAAAGGAATGACTGAATCTTCTGCAGTATCTCGAGAGTGCGAAAAGTGTTCAAGGCGTGATCGTGCTGGTTGGGGGACCAATGGTTGTGTGACCAAACGCAAGAAAATATGCCGATTTCACCGAGAAAGCACCAGAGACCGCGGGCCACCAGATCTGCTTATCAACATGTGCTTTAAGTGGGATGTGAATTGTCCAATTCTGTGACATTCGAATTTATTAGAAAAATTGCACAGCAATAGAGTGAGGTTCCATTCATTGGATTTGACTTTGAAAACTTTCCTGAAGGTAAAGGTTGGATAGTTGGAAACAGTGGATGCATCAAAGGGGGTTTCCAGCTTTGCAAGCCACTTGTATTTAGAGGATGAATGCTGGTGTCGTCGCCTATATGAGGAAGACGATGAGGAGGAAGAGAGAAAATGAGTGTGTTGACAGTACTTTCCCAAAAGAATGAGAGAACAAATGTTATTTGGATTGAACCAAATACAATATGCCGTTTTCGCAAGCATTGCCTAATTGGCAACCTTGAGGCTTCTGAAGCCATGCCAGTCGTCCTTGATTGGTTGGCAGAGAAAGTCCCCAGCCTTCCAAGGAATGCCCTTTTCATCGGTTGATTTCCACAGGAAGGAAATAACGATTCCGTGTAATTTGAGCAAGAACTGTACAGGCAGACGAAAGACTGCAAAAATGTAACCTGGTATTGCCAGTAGACATGGCCTTGTTTGGGAGAGCTTAATTAATAGATTAATTAATTATATTTGAACAATTAATCTTACCTGTTTGGAAAATCAGATTAATTATAAGATTTTTGCTAAAAGCCGGGTCCGGTTGGAAAGCAAGCCATGTCCGGTTTACATTTAAATAATTTTGCCACTCTTTAATGATCAATCCAGGACCGGTTGGAGTCCTAGCCGGGACCGGTTGGGTGGGAAGAAGTAAATCATGAGTGAAGTTCTGCATGAAAACAGTTGGAAGAGGACAAGGGATCTCCTAAAATTGGTGAGAGCGCCAATCAAGGGGAGGCACGTGGCTTTACCCGGTCCCTGTTCGTGTCTTACCCGGTCCCTGTTCGTGCCATACCCGGTCCCTGTTCGCGGCTTACCCGGTCCCTGTTCTCGACCGGGCCCGGATGATTTCGCGCAAAATCTACATTTGCCCGCCAGATTATTTATAATTAATCTATCTAATAATTAATCTTTCTCAAACAAGCCCATGATGTAATGAGAGTACGACCTGTGAAGCTTAGAGAGCTCTGCTTCCAATAATTGAGCTGGGCTTGATAGCGGTCTAAGATCCCACTGAAGATTTGTTTCTTTGGAAGGGAGAAATCCATGACTGTGCCCAAATATTTCCACGCTAACTGCGATATTGTGATCCCTAATATATTGTCAAGAAACTATGCATTTGTTGTAGTCATGACCGGATTGGTGATCATCGCAGATTTGGCACAGTTGATCTTCTGTCTCGAAAGAAGGCAATTGTTGTCCAAGGTAGTCTTCAAATGCAACACTTGTGGCTTCCGGAACAGGAATGAATTGCCGGCAAACAGGAAATGAGAGACTTCATAAGCATTGCGGCTGATGAGAATCACCATCCCCGTGCCTTCTGCCATTAACTGATTAAGGGCAAATGATAGAACTTGTGAATTGATAAGGAACAAAAAGGGGGACAAATGATCACCTTGACGGAGCCCTTGCGTAGTACTGAAGGAGGAGGGGACTCATTTGAAACCACGAGACCAACGACAAACAAGTAAAAACACGGAGGTGATAAAAGTGGTGGAATCCATATTTTCCATCACGGCTGTCAAAAAAGACACGGTGGTAGGCTTTGTTCATTCTAACTTGAAGGCATAGAAGGGATGTCTTCTTCCTAGTCTTTTCGTGGTGAATGAATTCCAAAATCTTGTGGACAGCCAAAATATTATCTGAAATCAGCCTTGTACAGAAACGCTCTGATTCTCCGAAATCATGCATAAACCAAACATAAGAACACAAATTTAAATATCATATCCTACATCACTCAGATCTCACAAGTATGCATATCCTGCCATTTCTTATCCCCGAGTGCGGCCCAAAACTATGTGAGATCGTTTATAAGCCCAGCATTAATGAGCATTCTCATACATTTAGCTGATCAAAATTAATAACAGTCTCTTGATCCTGACATGATCCAGAGGAAAATTACAGCTTCATGTACGATAAATACATGGAGTCACAATCTCTTTATTTATGCATAAGACCTCATAATAGCAGAGATCTGAAACACTCCTAAACTGATGGAAGTTCCAAATGACAGTCGATATCCCCATTTCTTACAAATAACCTAACAAAGAGGCCTTATGGAGCTCTAAGCAGAAGAAATACTCCCTCAGCGGCTCAGATGATTACAAGAAGGCCGAACCACCACACACACACGCATACACATGATTCTGTAAATAAATAGGTCTACATTTATAAGCGAAGAGTTATAATAACTTCATCAAACATCAAACAAGAAACGCCACAAGGTGCATTCTTTTTATCAGTTTGTTGCTGGACCATCATGTTGTGAAACCATGAATGAGATGAAGAAACCTCTCCTTAGGTTAGTTCATCACAAGATGGAATGGCTATCTTCATCTTCATTCTCGATATCTTCTTCGGTATCATCACTCGTTGATGAAGAAGAAGACACCCCCAAGACATTTTCAGAGTTCTGTCGCGCAGAATCAGGCGCTGAAGTAGAAGAAATGACATTTTCTGCATTTCTTGCATCCTCCGGGAATATAGCACGCGATATCCACCTTCTAAATGTCCCTGCTGCAGTCTCCACATATATAGCCTTCGGCTTCACAAGCTCAAGCCTATGATCGGGAGTATGCTGCTGACTGAATCGGCCTGGAAGCTTTGAGCTAGATTTGTAACATTCACCACAAAGGTCAAAGCCCATAGATTCCTTGCAGTCTCGGCATCTGTATCTGTCGCCAATTATTGGATACATCTGCATATGCAACCACCACATAATATTGCAAGTCAACCATCCATGCAAGGATTAATGAAAAGTTGCCTACATAAATTGTATGTATGATGCCCTATGGCCCTAGAGGACATTGGCTGCCGGCTGATATGTTTCAGCACAACACCCTCGTGTAGTCATCACAAACCAACCTCAGAATTTGCATCCGAATCAGCATTTATGATTCAAGAAGAAATAATAATAATAATAATAATAATAATAATAATAATAATAATAATAATAATAATAATAATAATAATAATAATAATAATAATAATAATAATAATAATAATAATAATAATAAGACAAAATCCACCCTCCATGTTTGGATTATATACAAAAACAACCCTCATGTTCGGGGATATACAAAAACCACCCGTCAGAGTTGGTGGCTAACGGCACACTAACGGAGAGGTAAAAAGACATATTTACCCTCATTTTGACTAAAAGTGCCACACTATAAATACTTTTTTTTTCTTCTTTCTTCCTCATTTTGTGACCCTAGCTGCCTCCTTCCCCACCTCTCTCTCTCTCTCTCCCCTCCACCACGATCGACAGAACCCAGCCGCCGCCCCTTTATTCTCCGACCCCTCCTCCTCCGATGATGAATCCCTCCACCCCCGTTCTCCCCGCTGCTGCAGGGGAGCAACCGATGGTTCTCTCTTGCCTCAGATCTGAAACAGAGGGCTCTCGGCGGTGCTAATCGACGCCTGGGGCGAACGCTACATGGACCTTAAAGAGCTCATTGGCCTGACCACCACCAAGATCTCGTCCAGCGGCGCCGAACCATCGACCTCAACTCCAGCGGAATAGAAGATGGGTTTGAAGACTAGAGGTGTTGGAGACCAGCAAACTGAAGCCAGCGGCCGTTTGATGAGGAATCGAAGAAGTTGTCAGAGTATTGTCGCTGGTGATGCACGGTGGATGTACTAGATCTCTGTGGTTGTTGCCTTCCCATAGCGCTCATCTCACTTTCTTCTATCTCTACTCCGATTCAAACTTTGATCTCTCTCTCTCTCTCTCAAGAACAATTGATGAGTGACTACTGAGAAGAGTTCGAAGTTCAATGGTGGAGATCCCTTCCCACTATTTTGTCTCAGTAACTGTAGAAAGAGAGAGACTTGGACATGCTCGATGAAGTACAGTGGGCGAGAGAGCGACTATGAATTTTGAAATGCTTTTGCAGTTTTGCCAAAAAGGATCGGGAGATGGAGGCGGTTGTTCCCAGTGTTCTTCTTCATCCTCTTTTTCTCTATAATTTATTTTTCTCTTTTATACAGATATCCTCCATATTGTGTTGTGTTGTGTTGGTGGTGGTGATGGTGGCGGTGGCGGTGGTGATGGTGGCGGTGGAGGATACCTGTCGTTGGGGGAGTGGAGTTGACGGAGGTGAGATCTTCTGTGAGGCAGTGGAGGGTTGATTGGGTACAAATCCTTTGCAGGTTGGTTTGGTTGGTTGGTTAAAGCGGCTGTTGTTACTTGTTAGATTGATTGCAGCAGGTTGAGGTGGAGTGGTGATTTAGGTTAAGGTGGTGTAATGGTGGGTACTGTGTTGGTAGGTAGTATTGGGTGATTTCAGGTCTGGTGATATGTTGCTGCGTTGTAATTGGCAGCAAGGAGAGCTTGGCTGTGGGGATATGGTGGTGGATGTGGTGGTGGTGGGGATGTGGTGGTGGTGGAGGTGGCGGTCAAGAACACCAAGAACATGAACAAAATAAAATAAAAAATACAAGTAGGGGCAAAATAGTCATAAAAAAGACATATTGCACCCCCATACTTACTGATTGTAACAGAAGGGTGTTTTTCGTCTAACGTCCATCCACCGACGGGTGTTTTTTGTCTCGACAGGGGTGGTTTTTGTATATCCCCAAACACGAGGGGTGTTTTTATATATCACCCATACTCAAGGGGTGGTTTTTGTCTTTTACCTTAATAATAATAATAATAATAATAATAATAGTAGTAGTAATAATAATAATAATAATAATAATAATAATAATAATAATAATAATAATAATAATAATAATAATAATAATAATAATAGTAATAATAATAAAATGTTGTGAGCGCCAATAGGCCTGGTCGCATAGTGGGACAAAGCATTGGCCTAGGAATTCTCTGACTCTGGTCTTCTCCCCCAACACCGCACTAAGGTATTTTCAATTACTTACACTAGTCGTATTTGTGATAGTATATTTCTGCTACTTACGGAGATTAAAAAAAGGTCGACCTAGTAAAAAGACATACAGACCAAAAAGAATGTTCAGCTGGATCACTTGATCCCAATTACGAGTTTAAACAAGCGTGGCATGCAAGGATGTATCATGTGCTTACAATTGTGTTTTGGGTAGGGATGGCGGTTAGATCCGGTTGATAAGATATCCGGCATGATCCGATCCTCATGGAGTACAAACCCCATCCGGTCCGTCAACAAATAGATCAGATATGGATCACATGTTTTGTATCCACAAAATCTGATCCGGTCCTATAAAGATATTATACCTATTAAGTTTAACAGTAATATTTATGTATTAATATAACTATGAATATATTATTTCCTATATTTACTTTAATAGTAATTTCTATGTATTAATATAACTATGGATATATTATTTCCTATATTTACTTTAAAGAACATCGTGACTTTGATATGTCTATGCTTTTCTTATAACGAAATTGATGGATTCATACTTGTGAAGTGTAAACTAAAATGATTTTAAGTGTAAGTCATGATTATCTTAGGGCCTAATTGACTAAAAATATTGTTCTCTATGTAATAAGTAATCCGATTCGAATTCAGCAAAATCCGAATTTGTATCTGATCTGATCAGGACGTGGTGGGTCAGATTTGAATATAGATTGATCTGGTCCAAAACCGATCTGTTGCCATCCTTAGGTTTTGGGATGAATGTCTTATTCTCCTGTCTGACCTCCTGATACACTTTTCTGTTACTCCACTCAAAGTTTAGAATAATTCTGAACGGACAGAATTTTATACATAATTCCCAGTTTTAGTGACTTTGATTAGGTGTCAATGCTTCCTAAGAGTTTAGCATTTCCATAGTACGGTTTGGTTTTAGTACATTACGAAATCACGTCTACGTTTATGTCTAAACTTTGAGCACTCTGGTGCGACTGAATTGCAAGCTGCTTCTACCTGGAACATGACTCATCCTTCAATTCTCAGAAACCCAAAGTGATAAAAGGAAAATAGGATGCCGCATACAGTACGAGTCTTCAATTAAGCTAAACCATATAAGAAACTTCAAAATTGAAATTAGTAAGCACTGTAAAACTGACACTTTCTCGGTTTGTTGTTTCTTATTTTAATGTTGTTTATCGTTTCTACCTTCCCCTATCAATTTGGGAACCGGAAAAAGTGAAGTCACTCCAGTCTGCTTCCGTGTATCTTTTCGCACTAAAATAAAGACAAAGAAAGGATATAGATGGAAAATTAAGACAAAAGGATTGACTAACGAGGATCAAAAGTATCAGTGGAGTTATTACGCGAAGGCTACCAATATTTAAAAAAAAAAAAAAAAAAAAAAAAAAAAAAAAGAAGCCAAAGGTACCAAGCCATGCAAAAATTGAAGATACTAAAGAACTCACCCCGCAATTATCACAACCAACGCTAATGTGAACCTTCAAACCATTGTCATCCCATGAATCAGAAAGACCCACTTCCGTTGCTAGTGGCTGTTGAACAATTTGGGTATCAACTTTTGTACAGCCTGGTGGAAAAATCGTGATTAAAATTCATAAATAAAATAATAATAATGCGAAGAAAACAAATGAAAGTGGAAAACAAAGCTCTCTGGACCAACAACTCGCTAACTATTTGCATGCCAACATGCTGGACAAGGTCCGAGTGCCCACACCACTACCACAATAATGAGAAGGATTAATATAAGATTGAAGCGAGAACATTAAAATAGTAAAGTTCCATTTATAAAACATAATTGTTTCTACTTGTTGCCAATTTTCAGGTACAAAGCCTCAGATCTAGGCTAGTATATTGTATATGTTTAAATATTGATCTGAGGTTCTTTTACCTCTTAGATACTTCTGTGACGCTAACCATTTCTTGCACGTAGTTCAGGACGACATGTGTTCAGTTGTGATAGCTTGGATTCAATTGTGAAGACTATCTGAATGGTAATAAGGTCAGAATTCCTAGTTCTCTAACCTTCATCTTAGGTCTAGAGTTTTGCCTAGTTCCATCCAATAGGAGAAGGGCTTACGGTCGAAATGACAAAAGAAAGGAAGCCAAAGAGTGGCCGAATCAAAGTCCTGCGCCACCGGTAAATCACCTAAATGCTTTGACTGCGCGCGGGCATCATTTGGTCCTCCACCTCCTTCGACTTTTATTTCCATATTCGTTTTAGAATTTTAGACATTTTAGAATTCTTCCATGGGATCTCCGAGATTCTCTTTTAGAGCATTCTTAGATTGCTCTCCAAGTTCGTGTCTTAGCCCTATTAGGAGATCTCTCCCTCTAATCTCCTAATTCCTAAATGTAGAACTCACGTTAGAGTCAAAATAATTGTTCTGTATTATGTTTTGTGAACCATAATAGTGGTTATTTAGGGCTACATCAAGTACTGATTTAAACTACTGCTGAGACTATTTTGGAAACTATAGTGAACATAGAAAACCACTTAGGAGACTATTGATTTCAGAAACTCCTGATTTAGGAAACTTTTAATTCTCTACACGCCCCTGTAAGATGGAGGATCGAGACGAGACTCTTGGACCGAAGTAGGAGAAATACAGAGCGAGACAACAGCTTGGTGAGGCAGTCGGTGAGCTAATACGCAGACAAAACATGGGAAACGCGAAGAGGACATGTTTGAACTTGTTCTCGGACGAAGTGAAAGTCAAGAGCGACGTGTTACATCCGTGAGTGGAAGACCGGACTAGAGCGAAGATAGTTGGTGCCAAGGTTATCACAACATATCACCGGAGCTGCAGAAAGGCTGACACCAAGTTCAAACAGAAGAGAGCAAATCCAACTTAAATCGGCGGAGGCAGCTGCAACGGCATGATATTCAGCCGCATTAGAGGACCGAGCACCGAGCGACAGTATTCTGCTTCTTGAAGCTCCATGAAAACAGTGGTCCGCCAAGATAGACTATATACCTAGACGTTGAGGTGTAGGTATCCCTGTTGCCAGCTCAGTCAGCATCAGAAAAGGCGTACAGAGAGCACGGCCCATGCCGAATCAAGATACCAACATCAGTAGAGCCTTATAGATAGCGAAGTAGCCGTTTGACGGCTTGCCAATAGACTGTCGTAGGCCTGTGCATAAACTGAGACAAGATAGACGGTTGATGGAGAAGAAAATATCCGGTCGGGTCAGAGACAAATACTGAAGACTGCTAATAGCCATGCGATATTTACGCGCATCGGAGAGCGGTGAACCACTAGTAAGAGTAAGATCTAACACAAGACCATCTAGATGGGGAGAACTTCTACCCCCAAAAAGTAAGATAGGTACCCAGATTGTTGAAAAGAGGAAATGTATGAGCTAGCCACGATAATATCGCCCACATATACCAAGAGGAAGACAGTAGTCCCAGAATGACGAAAAATAAATAGGGAGGTATTCGAACGCGAGTTCATAAAACCCTGCTGCAAGGGAAACAAGCAAGTTCCTCATACAATGCTTGTGGAGCCTGCATAAGGCCATAAATTGCTTTGCACATGCGACACACAGTGAGGGTGATCTTGATCATGAAAGCCTGGTGGTTGTTCCATATAAACATCCTCATGTAAAGTCCTGTGAAGGTACGCATTATTAACATCTAATTGTTTAAGTAGCCAGGCTTGAGAAACAGCTAGGGACAAAGTTAGGCGAATGGTAAGGGCCTTCACAACAGGACTGGATGTCTCATGAAAGTTAATGCCCGGTTGCTGATGAGAACATTTCGCTACAAGTCGTTCTTAAACAGAACCGTCAGGCAACCGCTTAATCCAAAAAACCCACTTGCACCCGACCAAGTTATGGTAGGGTGAGGGTGGTACTAGCTCCCAAGTATGATACCGAACCAATAAATCTAACTCGGTGGACATGGCTACACGCCACTGAGGATGCCGGAGCGCCCCGGCAACAGCGGTGGGCTCCGTATCAATATCCGAGTTAGAAGAAGTGGCAGTAAGAGTGTATATGGGTTTAGCCTAGCACACAAAGCACTTATGGTCATTGGATCAACTTCTTCTTTAGGACTACAACCATTTCTCTCCACTGGTGAGAAAGAATATGAGCCAAACCAGAACGTACAAGCCAACCAAGACCCAACTCTCACTTATACCGCCTTAGTGGCCTACCTCTTTTCAATTTCCGTTGCCCCCAATGAGTGAAGTTAGTAGGGAGGTGTTTCCCTTGGCGTTGGCCTTGTCTGGAGGGCTAAATTTGGATTGCTTGAAGCCCATAATGTTTATTCTCATATTATGGGCCACAATTTTGGTCCTTATCCTTCTCTGAAGCCCATAATGTTTTTTCTCATACCTAGGATTGCTTGAAAATTTCCACAGAATTTTATTTTGTCAAGTGTTGAAGAGTAGATTTCTAAGTTGTATCCCTTCCTATTGTGCTTACATTAGCCGTACATCCAGCATGAATCTATCCAGATGCCCCAATGTTAAAAGGACACTACTCTTTTCTTCAACGGGAAGTAGGGGTTACATTAACGCTTACTTCTAGAAAGCGAGAATCACTGTAATAAGAGTATAGGTAAGAAAAATGAAAACCACCGTAGCATAACAAGGAATTAGAGCAGAGACATACATGTTGCTGGACTTTCATGCTGAAGTTGGAATTGTTTGAGCTGACTACTAACTCTCCTTACAGCATATTCATTCGTGAATTGTTCCTCCAAAAAATGATCAAACTCCAGACAGACTTTTGGGGATCCCCGTGGATGTAAACTTCGACAAAGTTGACATCGTATTCCCTCTTCAGTTGGAACAATGCAAGTCTCACAATACACTTATCTCAGAAGAAGAATAAACCAACCAAGACATATCAACCATCATGTGATAATTAACAACGAAAACATTGACCAGTCTAAAGTTAAAGTGTGTACCATGGCCACAATTAAGAACAGCAGGTCGATAGAGCAGTTGCTTGCATGCAGAACACAGTACGTCAACAATTGAAACCGGCCTACAGATCTGAGCAGTTGTATCTGTCACTTCGCTGCTCTCAATGGCAATTTCTTTTGAAACACACGAGCTCTCAGCTTCAGTGAATGCAGCAGGTTCTCCTTCCTCCATTTCAGTACAAGATTCTCCTGTTCTAATAGGAATATTAGCAGGTAACTGTTCGTAATTACTTACGCTGGATGATTCTTTCTGATGATGCGGACAATTCAGTTCTCCATTACTACATGTAGTAGCACATATAAGATCTTCTACATTTGGTGAAAAGATGTCAAACTGCTTTTCCTCCTCTGCACAAGCACATATAACAATGTATTAAATCACAAATTTACTCACCAATACAATGTCATTATAGGCAACACAAAACTAGTAAAAGCAAAACTGCTAGCAAGCTTCACCTAGAGTTTGATCTTCCCTTCTCTTATAGGCTACAGGATATATCTTCAGAAGTAAGAAATGAAGCATCTGGCAAATAGTAGGAAAATAATGATATGGATCCCTACAAATTGGACAGTGAGACTCCCGATAGGTACTCATAGATCTATGGACACACCAGAAGCAGGAAATGTGACCACAAGCTGCATAAATTTCAGAGAAAGTGGAGATCAATTAACCAGAAAAGTTTCTACGATTTTATGCGTCTGCGGCAAAGCTTACCCAAAACGATGGGTTTATAGAGAAGTTCCCTGCATAAACAAACAAAATCTGTTTAAGACGGACATCTACTGATTGGAAAAACAAATAATCCGTGAATAATTTCTTATAGCATGTAAGTAATTGAGAAAGCAACTAAGTATTAAAGCTTAGAAGCACGTCAAAGCTCTTTCAAATTATTTGCATGGAAATGCTCAACACCACCAGATGCTTGTGTGATTTTTGCTCAATGTGACCAAATGGTTATGATTCTTTTCATGGTCCGCTTATTCTCACACATCAAACTGTGATGATGTGTTAGAACAAAAACTATGAATGTGCATTTCTATCATCTAAATAGTTCAGATTGATCTACGTTTTCCTCAAATTTGCAAAAAAAAAAAAAAAAAAAAAAAAGGTGGACGTCACTGAAGAATAAATGAAAAGAACAAAAGCAAGTGAAGTTGAAAGTGTTTAAGAAAAGCAAAAAGTTGTTCGAATTAGAAGTATGCAGTAGGGCCAGGACCAAAATCAGAATGACGAATCCATCAAACGTATTAACATGCATTCAGAATAGACTGGAAGGGTTTTATGATCTTCTAATTGTATCCGGCCATATAGAAAGATCCATAATCACATGTCTCCCATAAGCATAGTTCTACAAACTGGACCAGACGTCAAACCGATGAGGGGGCTGGTTTGAGCTTCAACCGGTGGGTAAACCGGTTGGACCACAATTTTTTTTAAATAATGTATAATTATATTTTATACAAATATCTAATAACCTTAAATTCAGAATAGCCTAAAAAATTCGAATATGACCAACCTGTTGGGCTGGTTTGGATGAGCTGGATTCTAGGATAGATTGATTATCAATAGACTGGATTGAATTTGGAGATTTTGCACGAAATGAATTGGATCCGGGTGAAAGATAACCGGGACCGGCTGAAACATACAGGATCCGGGTCCACCTAAACCGGAACCGGATTAAAGGAACACAGATCCAGCCATTAATCAGGACGCGTGAAGTTTCATCGCCGAAGGACACGTGTTAAATTTCTGTTGGTTGTTCATGCCGAAGACGCGCCTTCTCCTGTACCGAGGACAGGTAACGTGGTGCAGTTGGTGGTTGGAACGTCCGGGACCAGTCAATATTCCTCATCACTTTCACGCAAGATTCCCTCCTTTCCCACTACCCATAAGCCATTTTTAACACGGGATAAATGAGCTTAACATTAAAAAGCTAGCCGGATCCGGCTTATAACCATATCTGGATCCTGCTTTTCCCGAAAAACCGAAAAAAAATCTAGCTCATCCAAACGGGCAAGATTAATTGAGGGTATAATCTATCTATCCCCAATAATTCGGCTCATCCAAGCATACTCACGGATCATATTACACAACAATAACATCATCTAAGTTCACAAACATACAATTAACATCATCCAATACATTTCATAAACACAAACACAGCACCATCCAAGTTCATCAAGTTTTCAAGAACCAATGATTTTTTGACATTTGACATAATGATTGATTAAGTGTATATTACGATTTGAACACACAAACCTCCTGGTACAAATTCCATAGTAATAAATAATTTTTTAATATTAACCTTGTTTGATAATGTAATATGATTTCTCTATAAAAAAATAAATAATTTGATATTTAAAGGAGGTCATGTCAGTCCTTTTCATTTGAGAACAAGAGAGTAATATTCATTTTCAAAAAAATTAATCAACTTTTTTGTTTCTCAACGTTTAACTAACTGAACAATTACACAGTATGTACTAAAAATGAATAATATTTGCATATTAGAGCTTGTCCCTGTGGCAAACTTCTTACAGGTCCATGGTTCGATATTATGCACGAGCGAGAAATTAAAGTATGCGAAAATTGGGAAAAGCCGTCTGGTTCGTGGTTCAACCATAAACCGGGCGATTTTGACCGGTTTGATTGCACGGGTGATCTGATAGCTGGACCGGATCAGTCGGGCACCAGTTCACATATTCGACTGGTCGAACCGACCGGTCCAGTCTGGTTATTACTATGCCCTGAAGTCCTACAAGAACAGGATAAGTTGGCAATACTAACTACATCGCATTCTATATTGATTTTTTCTCAATCTTCTATTACCAGATAGCTTAGACTTCTCAAGACCGACATAGCTCTTCGAACTAAATTTCCCTACTCATGAAAATGGAAGAGAGAGGATTGGAAGGATGCGATGTTTCCCGTGCTGGTCTTCGATAAAAACAAACAAACAAACAGTAATGGTAAATAAGTCTCTTACTATAACACATATTTAAAGTTTCAGATCTTCGTCGACATTTCATCAATTGAAAATAAAGATTTCCCCCCTTCAGGGTCCTTCAACTTCATCCTCAAGGTGTAGATTAGACAAGAATCTATATCTATACTACTCTCTAAAAGTATGAGTGTGTTAAAGTGTTTCCATTGTTTTGCTTATTACCTAAATTACCCTTGAAAATAGACATATTTACAAATCCGAAGAGTTGTGACTTGTGACTATTGAAATTAGAGTTGTAATTTAAAGTTTAAATTTAGCTGAGTTTAAACTCAATGGTTGTGACTATTCAGTTTGTGCCTTTTCGAAATCATATCCTCATCATATATGAATAGTTGTTGTCCCTCTTCGAATGGGTACCTTCACCATTATAAAAGGAAGTCTTGAGAACCTAAAATTTACACTCACCTTGCTAACTGTCTCCCTCGTTTTCTTTCAATATTTGTTGTTTTCTTTGGAGAATTTTGCAATCATTTTCGAGACTACACCATACATTGGCGGCTTAGCAAGTCCTAAGCAAACCGCACTATCCGACTAAAATGGAGAACGAAAACAAGTTTTTTCAGGCCCATTTGTATTGTTGAGGGGCATGTAAATCTTGCGAAAATCATTTGTATGTCAAATATTGATTTACATGCATTTCATTTATCACTAACTTGCTGAGTCGAGTGTTAAATGTTGAAAAAAATGTAAACATCGACTCTGAAATATTACAGTACTTCTTGTCTTACTTTTTTTGGGTAAACCTTATTGTCTTACTTTTTTTTCTTCCCAGTTTCAAAAATAAGTGTACGAGTTATATTTCTCGTTAGTCTTATTTGTTGATGTTCTTTTTATAAGAGTTTATATATTATAACAAATAAATGTCATGTGCAACGCACGAGCTCATAACTAGTAAGAAAAGAGTCAAAATACATGCAATAAAAATACATTGCTTCTTTTAATGTTTGCGGGTTAAAAAATAATTACATGAGTAAAATGTAGAGAGTTAATCCGTGTCAAGGTTCAGCGATATCCTGTTTACAAACACCAGATAAACAACTGGTCTAACCACTGATTCGTTAGACCAGATAAACAAGAACAAGATACAAGATGGATACAACTATCTCTGATGCCAAACACCGACAACAAGGCCCCAATTCCAATAGTTGACTATGGGCGAATCATCAGAATTTTCACAAACTCGAAAGTTAGGGATTTGAATTTCAATTTCAAAACAAATTAGGTCAAAATCGCACGAAATAGGATATCAAATGAAAGATCAACAAGAACTTACAGGCAAACACAGCAGACGAAAGCTTCGGAAATCGCCTCCTCCGGCTCGGCGGCTCGCGATTCGGCTTCCATCGGAGCCGACGCCGCTCCGCCAACGAAACACCACACTGATTTCTCTACAGAACGAGAGAGAGATGATTCGTGAAGTGTAGAACGGAAATGCTCTGAGGGAAGAGAGCGTTGAAGAGTTATTAGCTTTTGTCGATTGGTTTATTAACAACAAATCTCACTCGTTACGCGGTACTGTGTACCCGCAGCAGGGGATAAGTGCCCTCGACCTATCGGCAGCTCGTTGTTACAGTTGCACGTGTACTGTGGCTGCCGAAACGAGACGAAACGTGGCGTTCTATTTTAACATTTCTTTTCTTTCTTCTTTTTGAGGAAGCCCCCCGGAAATATGAGTTATCACACTAGTCACATACATTGTTTGGTAAAATTACAGAAACGGCCAACTTCATCTTCTTCTTTTTTCTGAAAAATTGTAGCTTCTATCAAAAGGATAGGCTATCAGAGCCAATACAAGACTAGAAAATATCTGATAAACATAATAAGAGTGGTACACTCCACCAACTTTGAAGAGAAAGCCATGCTCAGAAAAGAGAAAAAATAAAAAAGAAAAAAGACAGTGAACATTCCAATACATCTTCAAAATAGGATATCATCACTCTTCCACGTGCTGACTTTTGAGTTTCCCAAAACAGTGAAGAGGAAACAACCGGATTCACCGGATGCACCTCCGGCCGCTTGGAACACCACTGGAAACTCACTGACATGGCAAAGGCCTGATGTCAAAGAACAATCAGAGTCTAACATCCCCCCCCCCAAACTGAAATTAGGCCGTTATAATACCGATCATATCTTTTACATCTACAGAAAGCAAATCAATCTTAATTCTTGACATACAAAGTACTATCTCACCGGAGATAATCCAATTTATTTCCCAATCCAAAAGCCAAGTCTCTAGAACCTCTCATGCTGTAAAAACGTCGGTTGGGATATGAAAAGCTCCGATCTGACGATTTCATAGCAGAAATGATGATAATCACCAAGATCCAAAAGCCACAAGAGGCTAATTCCAACAACCGTCGTCGATCTAAGATATCCTTCTAGATCTACCCCATAGAGCCTCCTCGACCTCGATTCCAAGGTAGGAAGACCTCGCATACTCCAATAACTGAAACACCAAAAGGAAGCATGATCCCAGACGATCTGCAGAACGGGGCTGCCGGAAAACAAGGCATAGAGAGAGAAAGATTCTGCTGATGGATCTAGAGAACTTTCGGAAATGCGTCTATGGATCAAGATAACTTTGTGAAATGCGTCGATGGTGAAGGGGCAGAGACGCACCGGAGAAATGGAGATGATGGTCACCCTCAGGGACTGATTTGGCTGAACTGTTGACCTCAGGGACTGATTTGGATGAATAGGTGAAGAGAAGAAATGATGAAGAAACTTGTCGGAGCAAGATCGAAAAACTCACAAAGGATTACTCTCTCTCTCTAACTTTCTCTCACTAGAGAAGGCATAGGACTTATTTCTAAACAGGGGTACAGTTCGGTTTGTACGCTTTACGTTGAAATAGTTAATCAAATTGAACCTATAAATTATTAATCTTATATAACCGAACAACACTATTTGAAACGAAAACTGGAACCGAACTATACCGAAAGTTCCAATTTAGTTCGGTTTGGTCCGGTTCACCTAATCATTCTTGCACGAATATCCTGGCACTAGTATGTTAAAAGATTTCACTAAGAAATAAATTAAATAAACATAGAAAATTTACAAAATTATAGTCTTAGAGAGAAATTGTAGGGCATGACAAGAATAGAGAAAATTTAACATCAAATAAATCATTTTTAGTTTTTTTGTTTGTCCAAATCATTTTTAGTTGACTAAACTTTCTATTTAGGTTTCTAAAATACTTTATATTTAGGATTCACTTTATTTCCCTTAGACTTATATGTTTGTCGTCTACTGAGATCCAACTCAAAACCTCATGCAAGGGTTTTTAAACGCTCTACCACTTGAGCTAGCACTCATTTGCGGATACACTATATTGATCGCTGCATTTACATTTATACGATATATGTTATATATAAGTATCTTATGTGTGCAACGTTTCGATTCACTTTATGCATTGTGTAATCTTCTATATTATAAAATAGCATGGTTTAACTAACTTATGATTTTTCAACCGTTATATTAAATCAATCCCATCCCTATCATTAGATATCACCTACTTATTACATCTCTAACTATCCACTCTCCTTGGACATCCCTAACTATCCGCTCTCTTTGGATATCTCTAACTATAGGAGAGAGGTTTTTCTCTACTTCATCCCTAACTAATAGGAGATAGATTGTGAGTGATTCCCACATTAATAATGTTCATCCTATACTTGGAAGTTGTTCTTTTTTTTTTCACCACATTTGTAAATATAATTTTTGGATAACACCTCTAAATTCATTTTAAAAAAATAGTACCCTCGGACACGGGCAATACTCTAGTTGGTTAACAAACTGGAATTGAACTAAACCAATTAGAGTGATTTGTGAAGAAACTCTATTCATTTATAAACCATATAACCGTCCAAAATCGCGACATTGGGTTTGATTCTGTCGGTTTAATTGATTTATTGTAACACCCCCACTCTGAGGGAAATTTAGCATAAGATCCCTAGACTCATGGGAGTGTCCTCCGCTAAGGCACGGGAATGCCCCAACAAGGAGTCAAACCTTAACGGTTCTGTTACGAGACAGAATTTAAGAAACTGAAACTTAAATCAAACTTACTATTATACTTTGTGGACTTCTGAGTGATTGATTATATCCCCAGATGCCCACGTCCTCCCCTGCAGATTGGCTGACATTCTCGGCGTGCAAGAACAAGCGTTTCACAGAGAGTTCAACCCAATTTTTAGGAACCTTAGAGATTGATTCATAAAACTATTTCAACATGAAATTGAAAGTATTAAGTGCAAGAATACCAGGACCAATTGGCTTGGCAATCCGTCTAATAGATAGTTAGATATAGAGGTTAAAAGTTTAATAAAATTGACCGGGTATGAACTGCCTCTACTCACAAACATGAAAACATCAACTTCAACATGACTTTTGAGAGGCTTAGAGTTCAATTTTGAAGTAGAAATGTGAATGAAAGTGGTAGAATCAAGTGCAGAGAATCTGCAGCATCACAAAGTAACCCAAGAGATCAACTAGGGAAGAAGTTAAGGAACCACAAACAGCCCCATTTAAAGGCACTGAATATTTATTAATTCTGAAGCTTTCACCCTACTTAACAACGTTTCAAACAACCGGCAATTTGCTTGCCATTTTCATAGATATTAAGAGGGTGCATTAGGCAGTTCAAGGCATGTGTTGAAGATTACACCACCAGTTATATACCAGTGAAAACATGAGCTTAATATCTAAAGTAACGGACACGATACAAAGGACTGCAAGTTGGATAGGTCATCTCGTATAAGGTCTGCAGATTCTTAGGAACACCAATGCAACATCTTCAAAATATATTTCAGCTCTTTTAGAGTTTGATTCAGTCCAACATATTTATACAGAAATTGTAGTATTAGTATTGGGGAGCGTAGCAGCTGGGTCAAAGTTTTAACTCCAAACATCAAACAGGGAGTGAGTTAGAAGAGCCCAAAGTTGGCTGATTTCATCCACCAATTGCACCCATTAGCTTCACAGAGGGTACTTTGAAGCTTAATTACATAGTGACTAAAAATCTGAGGTTGTGTCATTCAAACTTACAGTTAAAAGCATTACATGTTCACAGGAGGACAACCAGAACCCAAGATACCACAATTCGAGAAAGTTATGTTCTTTGAGAGTTAGGTAAAATCCACATGAATATGTATTGAAGGAGTAAAATACAATTGCGGTGGATTCGATTTACAACCAGGGAATACAAAGTAATAAGGAGCTCAATAAGAGGCCTTACAAAAACATAGATACGCTAGCATGAACACGGTCAGTTATTCCGCCGGAATTTGCACCCAAATAAGAATAAAAATCCAATAATCTTTGATTCTGGGTGGATTTGAAGGGCATGTTTCTATAAGATGCAGGGATCCTCAATATGTAATAAGAACCAACAATGGACCTAAAAATAGAGTTTTACCGAACTCCCTGGATAACCAAGCAAATTTCGGCAAGCTTGCTTTCATGAACCGGCGACTGTCAACGATTTTGGCGATTCAGGGACCAATCGTGGGTCTTCTAGCTTCGTTACAACCTCAGGAATAAGAACACGTCAATTAATTGGACGAAATACCCAGATCAGGGAGAATTTGATTGGCTAAGAAACTAGGGATCGAAACTTCATACCCGATTTATGAACTCGCCACCGAACGAATCTTTGAATCAAATGAGGGATTTAGCTCCTCATGCTGTAGAGATATTCCAACAGATCGGAGGACGGGTGAAGGTAGTTGCAGTGGTGGCGTTGGTGGTTGTTCTTGGCGGTAATGGTGAGGAAGAAGAGCTGGGTTTCTTCCTGCATTCAAACTGTTTTGGCTTAAGCCAGATGTTGTATTTATAGATGGGATTGGCTGGTAATATTGTGACACATCATCGGGTTATGTGGCAAAACCATAGGGTGTGAACACAACTTGATTTCATATTGGGGTCCATAGTGCAATTTTAGGAAATCTAGGGGTAGAATTCGATATTACTTTGTCTTTATAAAAACGCAAAAATTACCCATTTCAGATTCAATATTCTCTATTATTCCCACCCCAATCAAGGCTTCTCTCTCTGTTAGATACCAGCTGGAACTAAAATTTTGAAAATTTATACGTTATCCCCAGAAATATTAAATATCGCACTTTAAAACCCCTACTTTTTTTTGGGATGTTACATTTATTATATTTTCCTTCCACTTTTTTTTTTTGAGGAGAAGACTGAATTTTATTAATCAAACTGGGTTTGGGCTGACGAGGCCCGTTACATCGTGTAACAAAGTTTTAGATGCCCAATTGGGCTCAGTTTCATACCAGGCTGAATTAATTGGGCCGAGAAGCCCAAACTTAGCATGCAAATGGGCTGCTTGTTTTCCTGTGCGCCCGATGTAGCGGAAAATACACTTCTCGAAGTCTCGGGACAAAACCATCCTCTCGTGCAGTACACTACCAACTTCCGAGAAGCATTGATTATTTCCACTTCCCAATCGGTCCATTTCTCTGATCAAAGCAAGACCGTCCGTTTCTATCACCACTCTTCTCAGACCCATTTCCTTCGCCATCTTCACGCCCTCTCGGATTGCTTGGCCTTCCGCTGTTCTTGCTCTTGTACCGTATGAGATTCTCTTCGAAAAGCTTGCAACGAACCTCCCATGGTGGTCTCTGATTACACCACCGGCCCCTGCAATTTTTCGCCTGAAATCCCACGCGCCGTCAACGTTAACTTTGAACTCGCCATATTCAGGTGGTCTCCACATCTGGGCTGGTGGGATGGTGGTAGCAAGGGGTTTTGATGTAGCAGATTCAAACGCCTGAAGCTTCTCCACCGCTGATCTCACCAGATCTGAAGCCGTGACACCGCCGTTACTGAAAAGATGGCGATTTCTATTGCTCCACAGTTCCGAAATGCACATGCAGATAAGTTGGATCTTTCTCTCTTCCTTACAAGTTAACACTTTGTCTTTAATCCAACTTGAAAAATCAGTGTTACTCGTGCTCAAGTTTAACTCTGAGAAGGCAATTTTCCAGGTTTCCTTCGCTATATGGCAACGGAGAAAGATGTGGGTCTCGTCTTCCTTGGCTCTTCCACAGAGATTGTAGAAAACTGGTAAGTTAATGTTTCGCAAAGCTAAATTCATCTTTGTTGGGAGAGCCCTTCTCCACCCTCTCCAAATGGGAAAGAGATGCCTCCTGGGGATTTTGATTTTCCAAAACTTGTTGAGCCAATCTTCATCTTCTACGTTACTGCTGTTGCTTCTGTGTGAATGTGATTCCTGTACTTGTTTTTTGGCGATCTGATAACCAGTGGAAACAGAATAGATACCTGTATCCGTAAAATTCCACATAATAAAATCTCTCGATGGAGAACTTGAAAGGGGGATTTTGCAGATATCGACTATATCCACAGGCCAAAAAAACTCGTTAAGTTTCTGCATATCCCATTCTGCTTGACCAGGAATCATGAGATCTGCAACCAGTAATTCATTATTTTGCGCCGTGGTAATGGGTTTATAAGGGAACTCTCGTGGTAGCCATGGATCGTTAAAAGCTTTCACATGGTTGCCTGAGCCAATCCCCCATCTCAAGCCCTCGATTATAATGCTCTTGCTAGCCAAAATACTCCTCCAAGTGTAAGAACATTGAGAAGTGGCCTCAACTGGCAAAATATCTGAACGGCTGCAGTATTTTTTGTGCAGAACTTGGCTTAGTAAAGAATCTTTCTCACTGATTATACGCCATAATTGTTTACCCAACATTGCGAGGTTGAACGCTTGAAGATCTTTAAAACCAATCCCCCCCTCTGCTTTATCCTGTTTGAGCTTCTCCCACGCAATCCAGCTGATCTTTTGATTTTCACCTTCATGTCCCCAGAAAAACTTGCGGCTAAGAGTCTCAATTTTCTTGCAGATTGATTGAGGGATCTTGAAGCAGCTCATGGTGTATGTCGGAACAACTTGAGCAACCACTTTTATAAGGGTTTCGCGACCTGCAAAAGAAAGTGAGCTACCTTTCCAACCCTTGAATTTGGAAGCAACTTTTTCATACACAAAGTTAAAATCAAGAGTTTTGTTTTTCCCCAGTGAGGTAGGGAGGCCCAAATATCAATCATGTGAATCCACCAAGGATACTCCGAGCAAACTGCTAAGAAAGGATTGTCGCTGTGGAGGAATATTGGCCGAAAACACCACTGCGCTCTTTTCCTTGTTAATTTTTTGACCCGTTGCTTTCTCAAAAATTTGTAATAATTGTAAAATTTACTCAATCTCTTCTTCCTTAGCTTTAGAGAATAGGATACTGTCATCTGCGAAAAATAGATGACTTATGACCGGGCCATTACGCGAAGCTTGTAAACCAGAGATCACTCCTTGGGCGCAAGCTGACGATAGTTTCCTCGAGAGAGCTTCTCCACAGAGCAGGAAAACATACGGTGAAAGGGGGCAACCTTGCCTCAAACCCCTCTCAGGTATGACACTACCTACACAACGTCCTTCATATACAAAACAAAACCTCACCGTAGTGATACAGTCCATAACTAGACTTATCCATTTGTTACCGAAGCCAAAACCCTCCATACAAGCACGTAAAAACTCCCATTCTACACGATCGTAGGCTTTAGACATATCAATCTTTAGAGCAAAACTACCGAATCTGTCTTTCTTACGATACTTCATTGTATGGAGAAGTTCGTAAGCAAGAAGAATATTATCGGATATCAATCGATTGGGGACAAAAGCACTTTGATAAACGGAGATAATTGAAGGGAGTACCTTTTTAAGCTTGTTCGCCATCGTCTTCGTAACAATTTTGTAAATTACGGAACACAAACTTATAGGTCTGAGATCTGTAGGCCTCCTGACTTGCTTGACCTTTGGGAGAAGCGCGATAACTGTTTTGTTAAAATCTGCCATACTAGTTACACCATTTAAGACATCAAGACAAGTTTTCTCAACATCTTTTCCCACGACATTCCAGTGGGTTTGGAAAAAAGTCGTCGGGAAACCATCAAAACCGGGGGCTTTAAGGGGCCCCATTTGATCAAGAGCACTTTTGACTTCACTGCTTGTATATGGATTATCAAGCATCAAACGATTTTCACCCATAACAATGGGAGAGATTTCCTGTAAAAGGGGTTCCATCTCCTCCATCGATGGATTCATGATTTGAAAATTTCATTGAAATAGGAAGAAAGAATAGCAACAATATCAGACTCAGAAGTGCACCACTGACCGTTTGCATCTTCAAGTCCTTTGATTGCATTTCTAGCTTTCCTGATTGTTGCCTTCTTATGAAAGAATGCTGTATTTCTGTCCCCCTTCTCTAACCACTGCACCCGGCTCCGTTGAAGCCACAACTCTTCCTCCTTCAGGAGTAGTTTATTTATTTCGGATTTGACTTCTGTAATCTCGTTCCTTACGAGACCGCTTCTAGCCAAACTTTCAAGGTGTACTAGTCGACGACGTAATTCGGCCACTGTTCTCGTAATATTGCCGACTTCTTTCCCTTCCCAGTCTTTAAGATCAACTGCTAGATTACTCAACTTGTCTTGTAGCGGCAATTGACTCGGCATTCTCTGCCAGCTGTTTTCCTTCCACTTTTAAGTACAATATACTTCTATAATGATATGCTACTGTCTCAAACTTTTTCAAGCATAGTTTTAAAAACCGGACCGGCCGGTTCGACCGGTCGGACCGGTGAACCGGTCTCGGCCCGGTTGGTTCGATAGTCGGACCGGGCATGCACAAAACCGGTCAAAACTGGTCAAAAACCGGCCGGTTTACGGCCCAACCGGTGAACCGGGCGGGTTATAAACCGGCCGGTTTTTATTAATTTCGAAACATTAATGCACTTGCTGTGATTCGAACCTGAGTCCAGGTGCTATTAAGCACATAACTTATCCGCTGGGACAAGCTTGTGCTTGTGAGTGAAATGCACATTTTAATATTTATAATAGATCTCAGAATTGTGTCTTTGTTGTTTTTTGAAATATTGTTTTGTTTGTCCTTTTTTTCTTTTTATACAATTCTGTTATAGAAACATTGTAATGTTAAATAACCTTCAAATTTAAACACTTTGTCTTACATCTCAATGATATTACAATATTAAAAAAATGTTATATTATTAAAAAATCATTGCAATATTATTAAACAAACATAACCAAGTTAATGCTATTTTTTATATAATTTGATGATGTTTTTGTTATGTAAATGAGCTTAGATTAGCTGCATTTGGTTGATATAGTAATCATATTCAAGTAATTTATGTTATTTTTACATTTTAATTATATTGTTTTTAGATACCTATATAAAATATAGAAATTATATGTTATTAAAAAACGTGCAATCAAACCGGTTGAACCACCGGTCCGACCGGTTGGACCGTGAACCAGTGCCTCGCCGGTTTGATGGCCGGTCCGGTTCTGAAAACTTTGTTTTCAAGTCTCTTATGTGATTCTACCCGAGTTACACTTTAATTATTGCCTTGCCGAACCCCGGTTCGATCGACTGGCACAGTGAATCGGTGTCTTACTGATTTGGTTTGGTAGTTGGATCGCCATTGCAAAAAATAATGAAAACCATAATTAATTGCCCAAACCCTTGAACGAGCGATAACTAGGACCATATTGATGTATGTTTGGTAGGTATGGTTGGCAGGTGAACTGTTTGGACAATGACTTATTTTCTTTCAAATTGCAAATTATAATCTGTATATGTTGAATATTATATGGAAATGCTAAACGTCGCCTTTTTTCTTCACTCTTTAAATTCACCGCCTATGTGGATGTTTATAATTGGTGATTGATTATATTATAGAAGTTTTGACAGAAAATCCCCTCGCAGTTTCGTCTCGCTGACATTTAGCTACATGCAGTATTGGTTTTAACTTTTACCACTTATAGTATTGTAAAATTGCGACACTTATGTCCATATGGACTAACTCCGTTAACTTCCGTTAGATAAGTGAGTGACATTTTAGTATTTTAATACATCAAAAGGGATAGTGTGGCCTTTTCTCATTTGTTTTTCTTTTTTCTTTTTTGTTTCTCTCTTCTAATTTTATTTATCTTTTTTTTTCTTCTTCTTTTTCTTCATCATATTTATCTAACGAAAGTTAACGGTGTTCGCCCGTTTGGACCTAAATGTCGCAATTTTACAAACTGCAGAGACGATAAGTGGTAAAATATGTAGCTAAGTGTCAGCAAGACGAAACTGCGAGGGAATTTTCAGTCAAAAGTTATATATTATATTATGCGCTCAAAGGGATTGTTGTGCATTTTCTATAACTTTTTGGCAAACCTCATAAATTATAGAGGGAATTTTGCTGCAAAATAGGTGGACTCTTCCCCTCTTTTGAGAAAAATAAGCTATATATAGCAAAAACTAGCCATGAGCCATTACAATCAAATCAGAAACTACGTGAGCTTTGAACCAACTGCGAGAACCCGAGATCATTATCAACGTTTTTCGCAAACTTAGCCAACACATGAGCAGCATTGTTAGACATCCAAATTCAGATTTTCTTCATCCTTTTCTCTATATCTATTGCATGGTTCTTCAGAAGAGTCGTAGTTTATGATACAGAAAACTATGATATTTATATTTTATCTAAAACCTTTACTAAAATTTTACTATTGGTACAAAAGTATTGGTATTAAGTAAATTAAGGCCTCCATTTGAAGACAGCCCTAAGAGCCAATGAACCAGAATACGAACGAGAAAAAATCATTAAATTTTGAATCGGGAAGAATCGAGAGGTGACTCGTTACGATTAGCTAAAATGTTGAATCGGTCGTTAGCGTGACTTGATCGGTTACCGTTGGACCGAGAGGCACGGTACATGAATAGGGTCGTAGAACGAACAAAAACAGAATCGTAAGGTACCGGTGAACCGAGATGGCCGGTGTTGACTGATACATAATGGTGGGCGTTATCGAGAGAGATTCACACTAACTAATTGACGTGACATAGATAGAGAGTATACTTTGTGTTGTTAGGAAGAACTAGCGATATTGGTTAAGCCCTGAGGGATCCGTTGGAATCTCCTATCACATACGTTACATTACAAAAATCA
The DNA here is from genome assembly GCA_023055425.1 of Linanthus parryae. Lineage (NCBI taxonomy): Eukaryota > Viridiplantae > Streptophyta > Magnoliopsida > Ericales > Polemoniaceae > Linanthus > Linanthus parryae. The sequence continues at coordinate 146,405,873 of JALGPY010000004.1, forward strand.
TAAACAGAGAAAATATCAAAAACAGTTATTATAGTCATTAATTTCAGTTTTAGTTTAAAACAACCACCAATCACAACTACTCCTCCCCAGTTATTTGTATGTTGAATTATACTTTTCTAATTAAATTGTTACGATTTGTTCTTGTGAGATCGATTTACACTCGATACTTACCGGTATCAATTGACGACCTAGTGCACTTGTTAGAAAACGCTTTGTTTCGCGTCAATAAGCATATTCATCGTCTATTGGAGTTTAATTTTCACCATCTTCTATATTTATTAATTAACATTATGATGTGCATAAACTATTAGAGATGCTCTACAAACCTCAAATACTGAAGATGCTTAATTTCTAAAATATGATGCATTACACAGCATGTTCTGCAAAGATAAGGGCAACATTTCTGAGATATATATCTGTATAGGAGTATCCTTCTACTATATTTAGCTTACAAACAAACCATCTAGCTTACAAACAAACCATTTAGCTTACAAATATGGACAACAGGGGTACTTACATACATCCAAATGCAGATCCATGCCCCCATGTGGTCATGACAACATCAATCACTCCATGATTCAAAAAAATTGTAAGTTTTTCAATGGATATGGATAACTGCAACAACATACATTCTTTTATACAAAGACTGTTGAGAGTATGTTATTAGAAAATCAATCTTTGATGGTTGAACTCAATGGACGTTTCCCATTTTTCGTAGAAACACATTCCACTCAATCTCTTCTTTCCCAAAAATGTCGAATCCAAGCAGCAACGACGATGAAAGCTTCTGTGAAGTTTCAATTTCAACAGAAGTTTTATAGAAGTATGCAATATGCAATCAAGCCAATGTCGAATCCATAGATAAAATGGGTCCAAAATTACCAATTTTACAGAAGTTTTCATCCCAAAGCTTCAGCCTGATGCTGCCAATTTCGAAGAAAAAACCTGGTAATGACTGTGCAAGTTTAGGTGACGAAACCTAGGTCATTCTAGACCTTGGCGATGGTATCTACAGAGGCAAAGTCCCTAAAGTAGATAACAGAAAAAAAAAAGATTGTCAATTTCAACAAGATAATAATATTGCAAACGGATGATGCAATCAGCTAATTTTAGAACAGAGGTTGCAATGCAATAAGTTTTTTTTTTTTTTTTTTTTTTTTTTTTTTTTTTTTTTGGGAAATACTACTGATACAGCAAATACTGTAAATTATTAGGGTTACAATTCAAAGCAACCAATGTTATCATGCAACAACACCCTAGGTGGATGCAATATAATTTTTGTGTACTAGAAGTACGCAATGTCCAATTAAGCCAATTTTTTTTTACTATATTTAGCAAACACACACCCATTTAGCTTGCATAAATATGGACAAAAGAGGTACCTCATACCTGCATACATTCAAATGCTGATCCAATTCCCCCCATGTGGCCATGACATCAATCACAGCATGATTCATCATCATACAATCAAAATTTTGGAAGTGTTGTTCAGTGGATATGGATAATCACAATATCGTACAAGTACATTTTTATATAAAGACTGTTGCGCCTAGGTTATAGACAATCAATCAATCTTTCTTGGTTTAATTCAATCGACGTTTCCCAATTTTTTTAGAACCACATTCCACTCAATCTCTTCTTTCCTATTAATGTCGAATGCAAACAGAGATGGTGATGAAAGTTTCTGTGAAGCTATGTCTCTATCCGGTGGTGCAGTTCTTCCTTTGGTCGTTAAAACAGCTATAGAACTTGGACTATTTGAGATCATGGCGGCAGCGGAAGAAGAAGCTAATAATAATGGTGGGGGATCACACCTCTTATCTGCTCATGAGATAGTTTCTCGTCTTCCTACTAAAAATCCAGAAGCCGAGTCCATGATTGAGCGAATGCTCTGTTATCTCACCAGCCACTCTGTTCTAACTTACACCATCGTCGATGATGAGAATGGAAATTCGAGGAGAGCCTACGGTTTGACACCTATAAGCAAACACTTTGTTCCTAATGAATTCGGTGTTTCACTGGCTCCTCAGCTGCTCTTTGTCCACGACATGGTTAATCTTGCATCATGGTTAGTACCTTCTTTTCCTAGTTAAGTTTTAGGCTTAATTACTTAATGCATACCCCTAGTATAATAAAACTGTCACTTTGCATAATCCATCTTTAAAACTTGCTGTAAATGTACCCCATTTACAATAAATAAGTCAATGTGAAACTGGGTAATTTTCAAACTTTACCCAATCGACATGTTCGGCGAAGAGAGAGAGATCCCAAGGAGCAGAGACGAGAGATAGCCACGTGGTTTGTCGAGGATGAGAGAGGCATTGGGGTATTCGGTGAGATACAAGAGTGATGGAGATGGGGATGGGGGAGGGTGTTTTGTGAAGGGGTTGATTGACAGAGAAGAGAAGATAGATCTTTATCTTCAATTTTTTTGTTTTTATTTCTTTTTCTACTTTTATATTTTTAAAGTTAATTCATTTTTTGTTTTGACAAATTTACCCTTCTTGTGATGACGGTGTTTGGATGAAAATATTTATCTGTTTCACATTGACTTATTTTTTGCAAATGGAGTATATTTACAGCAAGTTTTGAAAGTGGGTAATGCAATGTGATAGTTTCACTATACCGGAGGTATGTATTAAGTAATTAAGCCTAAGTTTTAATGAGATTTAAGGTGAGTTTGGTATGACTTTTAATAATTGGATGGGCAAATGACATTTAATCTATAGTCGTTTGACACATGCGACACTAAAATCACATCATCTTTAATGAGAAAAAATTCCATGCACTTTTAATTTTGAGACAAATAGCCTCAAATCCTTGATGGGATTGGGTTAAATTAATGGAAATTCATCGCGTGATCTCACGAGATGGGGGATGTGATGGATATTACAGTAAATTTCGTTAACTTTTATATATACAGGGGCAACCTGAAAGATGCAATTCTAGATGGTGGGATTGCATTCAACAAGGCTCATGGCAAGCAAGTATTTGAATATACAAGGGAGGATACTAGATACAATGAAGTCTTCAACCAAGCGATGAGAAATATCACTGATATAACCATGAACAATATGCTTGAAGCGTACAAGGGATTTGAGGGCATACGTGAGATTTTAGATGTCGGAGGTGGATTTGGTGCTTCGATGGCTGCCATAGTCTCCAAGTATCCCCAAATCAAAGGGATCAACTTTGATCAGCCTCATGTCCTAAAAGTTGCACCTATTCACCAAGGTAAATTAATTTTGCTGTCAAAATAAAATTGATCTAGCTATCAAAATTGTAATATGTTGTTATTTTATATTCATTATAGACCCTTATTCATTTTATATGCTAGGGGTGGTACATATCGAGGGAGATATGTTTGAGGAGGTTCCTAAAGCTGAGACCCTCTTTATGAAGGTAAGAGCATATCTAATCGGCCATACAAAATGCTATATTAGTACAAATATGCAAAAAATTGTAATCGTAAGACCATCATGCATTGTACAATATATGCACATTTCTTTCTATATTTAGTCCACTGGATAGTAGGGACCCAAAATTATGTATATCTCTCTTCAATATCATGCATTTCATTTGCTTATTTTAGATTCAGATGACTGTGAAATGTAAAATAAAATTGGATTGTTTGAATAAACACTATAAATGCATGTAATGCGAGGTTAAAATATGAACAATTTAGCTTTTTCGCACTGCCACTGTCTTTTTTTGGATAATTCATACGGTATCACCATTTGCTACTTGGGGGGGGGGGGGGGGGGGGGAGGGGTGTTCAATATAGTCATGTAATTGTTTCATATGGCCCTGGATTCAACATCAGACAAAGCATTTGGATCATATAACGAGTTACCTAGTTTCGCATGCAGTGCGTTCTTCACGATTGGAGCGACGATTATTGTGTCAAATTGTTAAAGAACTGTTGGAAAGCGTTGCCTCCATCTGGGAAGGTGATAGTAGTGGAGTCCCTTCTTCCGGACAACCCTGAGAGAAGCTTCATATCAAGACAAATGTTCAGCATCAATATGCGACTGATGACCATAACACAGGGAGGAAAGGAAAGAACAAAGAAAGAGTTTGATGCATTGGCAAAAGAATCAGGATTCTTCCTTGAAGTAATATGTCAAGTTCCTCGTGATAAAGTTTGGGTTATGGAATTTCAGAAGATGGCATGAAATTCAATACTATGATAGGCTTGGTTTGGAATAAGAGGAAACGACAACCATTGTTTCCTGCATATCTGTCCTAATATGTTAGTCATTTTTTTTTACAAATAGTAATGTAATGAGAATAAATGTAAAAAATAACAAGCATTGCGAAAATTGCTATCATGCAGTAATCATAGTAGTACATGTGGGTCCACATAAACATAATAAAAAGGGAGTACTAATTAAAAGAGAGTAAGAGTGGGGGAAAATGTAATCGGTTGTATTCTTAAAAGAAGCACAATTTTGAGAGTTGAGACAACTTGGAAGGACAAACAAAAACAAACATTTTAAGACCGAGGAGCTGGTCATGTAATAATATTTTGCTGCTCGAATACCATACAAGTTCTCCAAAAAAAAAACATACAAATTTTATTAAAAAAAAGTTTGTGGAAATACACAAGACAGAAACTCGAATACCATACAAACTTTGTGGAAATACAGTATGTATCACCGAAAGAATTTACCGTACAAATTATAGTATAACCCAAATTTTATAAAAACACAAGACAAAAAACTCGAATACCATTCAAACTTTGTGGAAATACAGTATCACCGAAGGAACTTATATAATTCATATACTTATATTATAATCTAAAATTCTATAAAAAAATATATAATATAACTCACAAATTTCTTTAGACCCGGCATATATATGATCTAATTGAATCGTGCTGAGCATGTCATCAACAAATTCTCAAAAAAAAAGCATGTCATCAACATGATGTTTTATAGAAGTCAAATCTTTATCGTGTTTGATTCACCAACATTAATTTCATTTTAAGAAACACTATATTTTCACTAAAGCTTAAAAAATGTAGCCAACAACTCACGGAAGGTTCCTATCATTAGTTAGTTAATTGTTAAACACTTCTTATGAAAAAGAGGTGCTCCTATTAGCAAAATCATCATCTTGTATTCTTCTTTCTCCAAAAACTCTAATCTCACAACAGATTTCACACAAAAATGTCGATTTCAAACAAAGACGAAAGTTATGTCGCAGCTCTACAGCTCGCTGCTGGTTCAATTCTTCCCATGACCACAAAAGCAGCTTTAGAGCTCGGCTTATTTGACATCATTGCAAAAGCTAATGGTGTTCACCTCACTGCTTCTGAGATCACGTCTCGCCTAGTTACAGAAAACCCAGACGCTCCGGCTATGATTGAGCGAATGCTCAATTTCCTCGCGAGCACCTCGGTTCTTACTTCCTCTGACGTCGTCGACGAAAGTGGGAGCTCGAAGAGAGCCTATGGTTTGTCACCTTTGAGCAAACACTTTGTTCTTAATGAAGATGGAGTTTCTCTTGCTCCTCTATTGCTCTTGTTCCATGACAAAGTCGTTCTTGATACGTGGTAAGTTACTACTTGGTCTGCCTCTCTTGAATCTTCTCAGTTGACATCTGGAGGTCACTTTCACTCGGTGATTTAGTTAGCAAAATGATGCAAGATAATAAAAAGATTACCAATTTTTTTTATTGTTTTGTTAACTAAGTCACCCGATGAATAGTACAGTGAAGATTCATGAGTAACGGAAGTAGTAGTACATTCCGTATTTTGTGTTTCTCTAGAATTTGCTTTTGCCATGAGTTGATAAAATGACAAATGATTTTTCAGGCACTACATGAAAGACGCGGTACTTGGAGGAGGGATACCGTTCAACAAGGCACATGGGATGCACGCGTTTGAGTATCCGCGACATGACAGTAGGTACAATGACATTTTTAACCTTGCCATGCACCATCAAACTGCGCGGACCTTGAAGAACATCCTCCAAGCCTACAAGGGGTTCGAGGGCATAAACGAGATTGTAGATGTTGGGGGTGGATCCGCTGCTACGCTCTCAGCAATAGTTTCCAAGTATCCTCATATAAAAGGCATCAATTTTGATCTACCTCACGTCATAAAAGATGCACCTGCTATTTCAGGTAGTACGAATATATATAAATCCTAACACAATATACGTCTAACAGGGTCTCGAACCCTAAATCTTGTGTATAATCAGAATTTAAAAGGCCCTGCATAAGATTTAGGGTTCCAATTCTGACTCTGTACAAAATTTAGGGTATGTGATTTCAACAATTTGCTTCATGAAAAATTGATAAAATGTTCACTTTTTCTTCATTAGGAGTGGAACATGTTGGAGGTGACATGTTTGTCGAAGTCCCTAAAGGAGAGACTATCTATATGAAGGTAATGTGTGCCCTTTCCTAGTAATTTACAAGTAACCACCTCCGAAGTATCTGAAATATCACATGACTCCCTCAAACTTTTCAAAATCTCATATATTCATTTACCTCAAAAAAAAATTGTAATATGCATTACTCTTGGTGATGTTCTATTTGCAGTATATGCTTCATGATTGGGGCGACGATCTCTGCATAATTTTGTTAAAGAATTGCTGGAGAGCGTTGCCAGAATCGGGAAAAATAATTGTGGTAGAATCTCTCTTGCCAGAAAGTCTTGATAACGTTGACCCTATATTAGCATGCGTATTTGGTTTGGACGCGTGCATGATGACTCTAAATCCCGGAGGAAAAGAAAGAACGAAGAAACAATACGAAGATTTAGCTGAGAAAACTGGCTTCACTGTTGAAGCAATATGTCAAGTACCAAACGACAACGTGTGGATCCTCGAGTTTCATAAACAGCATCAGTAATAGCTTTTGTTCAGCCCTATATATCCTTGTGTGTTGAGGGAGGGGTGGATATTTTCACATTTAATCTGTATTTGTTTCTCTTGCAATGCATTTGATTTTTCTTTTATTGGGATATCTATTTCTACATTTTACTATTGAAGGCTGAAGAGAAAAACTCGACAATTTAAATTTATCTTTGATTGTGCATTCAAAAATTTGCATTCCCTTGCTCAAGTACTTTAAGATGACAATTTCATCTGTAGAAGTTAAAACGATACAAAACTTCCTAATATTTTCATAATGTCCTACCTTTGTTTCGCCAAATTCTTCCTAATTTGACTTTTATCACTTTGACTGTGAATAGTACACAAGCAAGAACTTGGCGAAATAGAATACTGTATTAAGATGAATAGATGATGATTTATTAAATAAAATTTATGTGAACTTTTGTATTATTTTACAAGGGAAATTGGCATCTTAAACTACCCTTAAAATAGCCAACAGCTAGTTTTCGAGAGACAGAGGAAGCACGGCAAAATCACCAAACCAACCCTTAAAGTCAAGTCAAATTATACAAGGAAGCACGTTGGAACATCACAATCAAGTTTTCTCTCATTTGTTTGCAAACGTCTTAAAATTGCTTGGTCAATTGTAAAATACTCGCTGACCTAATAAATCGATTTGATAAGTACTACGTTGTGATTGAGCAACAACCCTACATGACCCATTTGAGATTAAAAAAAAATGATAAAAGACTTGTAAGTTAAATACGATAAACAAAGATGGTGCAGAAAATATGTGGAATAATCCTAGTCTTCCAGCAGATTGAATGTATGGACTAGCGGAATTAGAGTCTGCATTTGACTGTTAATTCATTATGATCATTGGATAGGACTGATTTGAATTAACTGAACTATAATTAATATTAGAGCTGTAGTAATTCAGTATCAATCTACAATTAGTCCCATCCAGCTAACCTCTCGTCTATCATTTTTTTCCTATTTAATACTGATATTGAAATTAGTACAGAACAATCAAATACACAGACTACATTCTCCTCAAAAAAAAAAAAAAAAAAACACAGCCTATATTCCGACAATTCAGCTAATACGGCTAATACAAGAAAACCAAATGTATTAAAAGTGCACCTTCACTATATAATACAGATATTACAATTCCTCCAGAGCTATCAAACACAATATTGACGAGACAGCACAACACAACACAACACAACACAACGCAAAGTAGTGCGGATGAGCATGCTAGAGTTATATGTATCCTTATCTCCTCTTATATATAAATAGTTACAGGCGTACAGCCAACATGACATGAATGACTAAGAGCACCACACGCGAGCAATGTTATGGCGCTCCAATTAAAAGTTCACCATATAACAAACCCTTAAAGGCATATTGTACATCAATACCGACAGGACTCAAATGATAACTGGAGAACAAACTTCTGCTTTAGAAGTTTGTAGATGATTTACAAGTGGGGGAACAACAACTAGTATGATTCAACCAATAAATAAGCACATCTTAATCTTACTATCCACCAACCATTGCGCCTCTTCCGCTGATTCTGATTCCTCAGCTTTTTCAGTAAAATAGAAGCGCTCTCAGTGGAGTGTGGCATTGCACGCCAATATTTCATAATAATAATAACAACAATATGTAAAAACCTGCATCTGATACCGTCCTCAGTGGACTGTCTTCAGTAGCCCAGATTGTGGAATGATGATGAGCAGCCATTGTGTAAACCGAGCTACTACTGATGAGAATTTCACTTCCATAACTTGACAGAGCTGTCGTGACTAGCAGAAGCGACCATTCCAGTGACAGTCGACTGAGACAGAGATGCGATTATGTTCTCGTGCGCCGGAACTGTCATGCTCTTGTTCTCTGCCATGTTCCAGAGCTCCAAAGACTGCATATGATGTATCAACCAAGATAACAAAGTTATGACTAGTGCTACAGATACTATATTAGTGACAAAGATCAAACACGGTCAATTTCATTCCAAGAAACTAATGCTAAGAAGCTGCGAGTTCCCTTCATAAACAAATCGGCTATGCAAAAAAGAGTAGCAACTATGTTCATGCCATGTTTAGAGAAAGATTAAGCAACATCAGTTCTGATAAAGAGAAGCAAAACTGAGGATAGAATGGCAGGATAAGGCGAGTTATTCTTGAGACCCTCTTATCCCTTGATTATTAGCCCAATATCCCAGGACAACTTCTACAGGTAAACACTGGGATGACCTATCCTAATCGGAGACTGATTAGCACCCTCATCTCGTATCCGATCCTATTTAATCCGTTATACAGGTATTCCATCTGTGTTAACCAAGAATTCATTTCCCAGAGGGGGGGGGGGGGGGGGTATTCGATACAATTACACACTATCGAAACAATCAAAAGTCAACAGAAATGTAATGACAGTGGTGACAATTTTACATGCGATGTTCAGTGACGGAACAAGACACGATTGATCCATGACTCCAACCGAAGGCTTGTTGACTTATATTTGGATTGTGACATTACTATGGTGTAGGAATCAGGGTATTGAAAATATACATACATGTGTACCAAAGGCCTTTCTGGACTGTGGGATTATTGCATTATTTGGATATGGTGGAGATGAGAAAAGAGAATATGTTCCACGTTCTAAAATTCAATAATGCAATAATCTCAGAATCCAAACAAGGCCGAAGTGTATAGTAGTTATAATGTTATTTCTATTACTCAATTAAGATAACATGACGGCCTGATGGGAATTCGGGTACATCCAACGCGTCATTTAGATACAACTGATACATTCCAATCACAGAATACCGTAGTATCCAGACTTCCAAATACCACCTTATCCATGGCAACTTCTCCCCTCATACTTTACTGGCAATCAACTGAAAAGTATTCAATAAATTGGGAGAGAGAGAGAGAGAGCCCAAATTTTGGTCACTAGCCATTATTGATATGTAAACATCAAGTAGTTCTTACTGAAAAAAAGGAGTAGAAGGAAAGTACCCGCAATCCACCGATCACCAAAAGAGATGAGTAACTTGGATGAAAAACACAAGAGTGGAACTGATTGCCATTTGGACAAAGAAGCTCATGAACGCACTCTCCCGTAGTTATCGACCACACTTTCACAGATTCCTCACTAACTGATGCCAAATAGTCTCCGTTGAGATCCCAACACAGATAGTTCACCACTCCAGAGTGCCCCTGCTTACAAGAGGGTGGGTACAAGCTATGTCAATCGAAACAATAAGTTAATCAACTTTAATACAGAACCAAGTACAGAATACACAGACCGGGAATGCATGAGTTTGCCTGTCAGTTTCCACATCAAATATGGATACCACCTTATCTGACGCTGCTGCAACTAGACGACCAACTGTTGGTTGGAACCTAACTTGTGCACTACCTCCTTGCTACAAGAAGCAGAAGATGATTAGAACTCTAAAGGATAACATAGTGCATCATCATCATACATTTAAAGCAAAACATAACTAAAAAGAGATAAGTGTCAAAAACATGAAAGAACAAACCTTTGAAACACGGGCGCATGTAAATGGGTTGATGTTCCAATACCGAATCTCATTGTTACTATCGCAAAAACATAAAAGATCGTTCTTCTTTGGATGGAAATCCAGAGACATAACATGTGAAGGATGCCCTGTATACGCATGCAAACAATAGTTCGGCTGCAAGAAAAAGCAAACTAGTTTATAGTTGTGGTGATAACACTTATAAGGAATTTTCTAAGCTTGTTCTTAGCATATGAACAGCCAAGAGTCAGAGTTAGAAATGATAGAATCTGACAAGTTTACCACTATATCTATGGTTAGTCTATCTTGGAGAAGTTATCTTAAATGAGAATAATGGAGATAATTACATTAGCTGCATCCCACAATCGTACAGACTTGTCAAATGATGCTGTAGCCAGCTGAGTTGAATTTGGTCTGAAACGAACATCAGTAATTAAATGTTGGTGTTCTTCTGGTGTGCTTTCTGTTTGCAGAGTGTCCATATTCCAGAGAATTGCCTGAATAAACATGAGAAAGTTTAGAATTCTGGAAGCCGTATAATTTACAGAGTTATTACTCAACCTATATGATAAACCCATCATTCATGACTTGAGTAATATGTAGTAATAGATCAAATTCTGGCGAACTACTACAGATATGGAGTAGTGATTAGACCCAGATCTTCATAAACCATATCTTTTCTTATTACTGAAAGTATCTACCTTTTTGTCGTGTCCAGCACTAGCTAGCAACTTCCCATCTGAAGAAAAATGACAGCAAGTAACTTTGCTCCTTGTTCTTATACAACCAACTTCTCCAAATGAAAATCCTGAAAAAAGTAATATGACCCATCTTCTTCTAAGTATTATACAAACCAAAACACTAACCAGCACAAATAGGATATACTGAAGTAAATTAAATACCTTTAGATGATTCTGTTTTAGGCGCGGTTAGACTTTGTTTTACGGTACCATACATATCTCTTCCATCTCCACCATCATTTGACAGAAGTGACTCCACGTTATCATCCAAAGCGCCAACATCCCCAAAATGTTCTATGTCTTCCTGCACTAGTAATCAACATTTCAGCAACTATCGAGCATCAAGCTCCACGTTACTAAAAAAAAATCATCATTATCACACATGTTTATTCGGTGTAAACGTGCATTAACTGTCAAAAAGGCATACCAGCTGATTTGTAGACGAGGTAAAACCTCCTGCTCCATCTGCACCATACATCATCATACTTTTTGGGACATTGTTGACATGTTGCATACTACTGGCTGAAGTTAATCCATCACCAGCAGTGTGAGTGGATTGTGGAGAGCTTGGTGAAGGGCCTGCTGTATTTCCGGTGCCAGTACTGTTGGCAGGTCCAGACGAAGAATGTTGTTTCCTTCTCTTCTATGACACGATAAACAGACAGCGAATACTACTTAATTGTTGAACCAAAATTATAAAATGGGAAACAACAGAAAATTTTATACCACTATTGCATAAAGACTGTAGTTTAAAGTAGCATCGATCTCATCTACAGAGGCCATGAAATTCAACTAAATGAGAACAACCTGCTGTAATTGCTGCTGTAACTGGTCCTGCTGTTGAGAGGAAGACTGTTGCATCTGAGCCATCTTCATCTGTTTCAATACCCACAATAGAATCAGAGAAAGCAATAGACCTCTCCGAGTTAAAAGGTATAGAGTATAGACAGACCGGTATCAACTAGAAACAGTGATCACTGTTAGATTAACATATTTGAGTGGATCTCCTCACATAAAGCCTCATGGAACTTGATAAGATCTCTATAATTAATCCTGTGAGATCCTACTTTGGTAGTTGTAATAATCATATTCTGTTATATTTCTCTTTTTCTTTTGTAACAAATTCTGTAGCCAGCGAAAAAAAAACATGTTCTTTTATACTTTCAATTGCAATAGGTGTTTATAAATCCATATGTATGAGTTGATGAATTCTAGTGCTAGAGTGATCTTAGATAATAGAAACGCCAGCTTTCTCTAAAGAAGATCAACACTCAGCAAACGAAATTTGAGAATAAGGAGCCTGTTCCGTTCACATGTAAAAAGCTGCAGGAGAATTCCGAAAGCATAATGTTTGAAATAAAATAGCATATGGTTGAAAACTATGATTATTCTGCCAATAATGCTCGTAATGATCTTAAGAAAGTTCTCTTACCTTGGAGGAATTTGATTGTGCAGGAGAGCATATAGATCCATCATTTCTAGAGGATTGGCCATCTTTTACGTTCATGTTACCCCTGGGCAAGCCGCCGAAGCCAAAGTTTGGTGAACCCATATGGTTGCCATGTGCCTGAGCTTGTGCTAATACATGTTGCTGCTGTGATGCCAAAAGCAACTGATTTGGGGTTTGAATATTCGGCTTCTGCATCTGTAAACCCATACTAGGTCGTAACTGATCAATTCCCTGGATAAAATTACATTGATAATTGTCAAACAGCCAGAAATATCAGAAGCTTATTTCTTAAGAGTATAGAATATCCCGAAATAGCAGTGAGATAACTCACAGTGAGAGGCCAGCCCTTTAAAGGAAGACCAGTGACACCCTGATTGATTCCTGAAATGACCAGCAAAATCATGAGGACTAATGTTAGTACAAAAGCAATGATGGCCAGTTTATTCAATTCAGCCAGCTGGGTGACATCACTGGAAGGAAGCTTATAAATAGTAGTTATAATCTCAAAATAAATAGTAGAAGTTGTCTAAATAGGCATTTCCTAGAAAAACAAGAGCTTAATCCCCTCCTACTCTAAAATGGAAACACCTTTGTCTGCATCGGTTCCAGAAGAATGGTTCACCCCTGGTCATTAACAGCAGTGACCTCAGTGTTAAAGGAATCTTTAAGGGTACTCATGCATTATTGATTTATTTCAAGTATCAGTCAATTACCCAATACGACGTTTTTACAACAACAATCTGCGGAGTAAAATACTAAAATGAACACACTGAACCACCCAACGTAGTGTTTTTCAACAAAAGTTGACCACCCAGGGTATATCTTATCAAGAAGAACACAAAATAAAATAAAGAGAGAGATACAAATTTCTATGGAATTCATTATAAACAACAATGAAAAGTTTAAAATAAGGACTTCAGGATACTATGCATAAAACTACATGTTGAATAAGTGGATCTGAGCAAGGAAACTGACAGAAGAAAACTGAAGACTTGTACAGAACAATTTTGCCGTGAAACAGAATATACATCGTCGTTAACCACCAGTAATAACATAAAATTCAAGGTCCAGTAGAGCTATTTATCAGTTATTCCGCAATTTGAAAACGTACCTCCACTAAGTCCGGATTTTGATTGTGAGATTGCTTGTCCATATATTGATGAAGGATCCATTGACAATGATTTTTGAGGTGCACCTAAATTGACTTCTTGTTTGATGTCCTGAGAGTTTCAAAGAGATTACAGTAACTCAGCATTTTGCAGGACTGAGATGAATCAACATAACAAAAGAGTAACTCGAGCATGGTTCCGTAAGTACAGTGTTCAAATGTGGCCGTCCCTGCATTTGCTGCAACGCTGCTGACATGCCTCCCGAATTTCCTTGAGGTAGCTGGCTGAACAGAAAACAAAAGTGCAATAAATTTCAATCAAGGTAAAACCTATGAAACAAGTTAAGTAATAATGTAGGATCAAGCTTCACAATCATAACGTACCCCTGATTGGCTGCTGACTTCAGAAGGGCCATCCTATTTGCATCAATAAGACCTGTAGAAGCTTCAGAATCCATTGAATGAGGTTGCTTCATTCTTTCCTCATACATTTTCATGGCTAATACACTGGCTGATGGCTGCCCCATCATCCCTTCAGAGTTCATCGCGTTCATGGGACCGCCAATGGGAGGATGATTTGGATCCCGTCTCTGCAACTGAGCATTACGCTGTTGCATGAGTTGCATTTGCTGCATTTGTAGCTGTTGATGCTCTCTTGTTTTCATTTGTTGGGTCTGATTTAATTTCAAGTACACAGAGAGCCACAGAACATTAATTACGTTAACTCCAAATCATTACTCGACCCAAAGAAAAAAAAAAAAAAAACAACTGATTGAATCGGCAGCTACCTCTATGTAGCTTGCTGCGGTTTCAGAATGTTTCTCGTTCGTTCTGGCAATGAAGATATCCCAAAACACAGACCACCACTCGAAAAGAAAGCCCCCCGGTGCGTCAATTGCTGAAAGTAAAAGTTGAAGCTACTTCATCACTCCCAGGCCATGAATTGTATGCAATTTATCCTTATCTCAGTAGGAAAATGAACCAGAGAGACGTAATAAAGGATTTGTTAAGAATGATTTTACCTACTGGGTCTGTTGCCACTTTCCCTTCAGCCATGAAAGCTTTAGCTGAATTATGCAACTTTCTCTTCAACAAGTAGTCATGTATGTAAACATCAAGCCTAGCAAGATATCAAAATTAGGAAGAGTAACTGCAAAGACCGAATCAGAAGAACAAAAAACTACATAATAAGCTGCTATGAGGAATAAGCTATCCAAAATGTGACATGTGGAATAGCTTATCCGCATTTACAAAATAAGTTGTTATGGGAGCATAAGTCATCCTCACTATGAATCCTGGGGGTCCAGCTCAAAACCAATTGGCAATGAGGGAGTAGCCCAAGTAACTTATTAGGCACAGACGAAACAGACCGAGTCCCAATGTGGGACAAATAAGTAACAATTCTCAACACTCCCAATGTGACATATGCAATAGCTTATCCCCACAATATCCTAAGAACCAAAAAATTCATCATACTTTTTGTGTTGTCGAGGGCACGGGATATGCACTAGTTAAAAAATAAAGTAAGAAATGAAGAATTGCTTACATCTTATCAGCCTCCCAGTTACTTTGCGCCATGTTCAGTGTCAAACAATTAATCTATACCACAAACAAAGCCAGAATCAATAAGAACACAAAATTTCTGAATTCGGAAAACCTAATAATCAAAATCAAAACTCACTTTAGTAGATCACACTCTGCATTGCCAATCCGGAGTAGATCTCCACTCCAAAAATCCACCTTACCACCGAAATCAACAAAATTTAGAGGCCAAAAAACACAGTAAACGCCAAATTGCACACGAATTGATGCGAATTACAGTCGAATTACTCAGTTTAGGAATTGTAAACCCTTGGATTGTTCAAAAGTGCGAAAGAGTTGAGAGATGATGAGTACCGGTCGTCTCCATCAACGATCTGATCCGATTTACGCCAAAACAGCTAACGGAAAGATAACGGAAGCTCGCCGCCGATGAAATTCCGTTGGACGGAAGATGCCCTGAGCTCCGACAGCTAGCAGAGAGAGAAAGAAGAGCGTTACGGTACGGAGGTGAGGTCCGTTATTAGAAGAAGTGACCGAACAGATTTGGTCAGGCTGGTTCGGGATCAGGGTCGGGATATTAAAGTGTTTGGGCTGTTTGATTGATTCTGATTAAAGCTCGAACAGGTGTACCACTCTGATTCTTCTCTTCCTTTCATTTGGCTTTTTGACTCGTTTCTGGATCACTTTGATTGGGTAATTTGGCTCAAAACGATACGATTTTTAATAATTTTTTCACCGTGGTATAGATGATCACTCTGTCCCTGCTCTTTTTTCTCAATTTGACTTTTATCACTATTCATTGGGTCACTTTGACTCCGTAATTTGGATAGTAAAGTGATGCAATATTTTGATAATCTTCTGATAGTGTAGTAGAGTAAAAGTTACTCTATAACACTGTGAAAAAATTGTCAAAAATCGCATCGTTTTGTTATTCAAATTATCCGGTCAAAATGACTCAGATACGAGTCAAAAAGTTAGTATATGAGAAAAAAGAGCAGGGATAGAATGGTATAGAATAACTTTTACTCTACAATATCATAAAAAATTATCAAAAAATTGCATTATTTAGCTATCTAAATCACCGGATCAAAGTGACCCGATGAATAGTGCAAAAAGTCTCATTATGGGGAAGAGGATTCATGAGACTATCAGAGTGGTATGAAGGTTAACGGTTGGACCCAGTCCTGACTCGTCACTCAGCAAATGGGGGGACAGCGGCTTGCCAGCTGTGAACTAGTTGTTCGATGTTTAAGGTGTAGGTAGGCCTGACAGAATTTATGCCGTTCCCAGTTCCCACATTAAAGGGCTCTCGAAGTACTTTCTCCTTTGATAGTATTACGTATGTACCCCTGAGTTTTCTATATTTTGGTTTTGTCCACCCAACTCCAATTAATACCATAATTAACCTCACTTATTATTGTTAGGTGTTTGTTAGGTGCTACTGTACCTCCCAATTCATGGTCCCCCACCCTAATTTCTGGAGATATAGTAGCTATGGATTCCTCTGGATTCTGAAAGGCAGCTCATTAGATAATAAAATAATTATACTATTTATTGTATAAACGACTCTCATGTGACAACACACCTACCTTGAACATATTACTTCATTTGTTTCTTCTCTTTTTCTACGTTTTGACTTTTTTACTCGCATCTGGATCACTTTGACCGGGTGATCCGCATCGCTAAACGATAAATTTTTGATAATTTTTTAACCATGTTATAGAACAATTTTTGCTCTACAACACCATAAAATAATTGTCAAAATATTAGATTATTTTACTATCCAAATTACCGGGTCAAAGTGACTTCGTGCATAGTGACAAAAGTCATAACATAGAGAAAGAAAAGAAACGGAGAAAGTGCTATTTTAAGTAATACGTAAAGATCACATATAAATGCGAAACTTGAAAATCAAATTGTAGCCGTAATATACGTGACTTCAAAATTGGATTTTTTTTACTAATCTATGAGACTAGCCTACACATCTAGTATATGTGACACACACGCACATATATAGGGGCGGAAATATGAAGTTCATGCTATGGGTGCGAACTTACATTCGTAACATATCATCAGCGCACACTCCATTGTACGTCACTCATCAGTTCATCACTTTGACGAACAGTCCTCTCTTTATTTCATTGTAAGAATAGAAAAATACTATATTGAGTTTATATATTAGGGCTAGTGTGTAGAAATAATTATAATAATACCTTGGAATTATGAGCACATATGAATAAATTTCACACTAGGGGTTCACTTAGAATTTTTAAGGGAGCATTTATGGAAGAAATTCAAAAAAAAATAAAAAAAAAAAAAGTAATAGAAATGAAAAGTTGGGTGAGTGCATTTTACCCCACTAGACACACGGTGCATCCGCCCTTGCATATCTACAAAAATTGTACACGAGCTCTAAAATAAGCAAATAGCGGGTTTGTGCTGAGAGATATCATGTGTTATCTTTCTATGAAAACATAATATACGATAACTTAAGCGGATAATAACATGGTATATAAGTAAGAGTGGTCTCCTCATTGTCTCAAATTGACAACATAAATTTTGAATATTAGATGTTTATGTCAACAATTGACTAGTATTATTGTGAGTTTGCATCAATATTATTGGAATAGTTGTCTTAGACAAAAAAAATATTCGAACACCCACCAAAGTGAATTAACACATTGATTTGAGAAATTCTTGTTATGTACCGTATTGACACTAATAATTATTTGTATTTGTGTTTTATCCCTCCATAATATATTTCTCTTCTTAAAAAAATTAGTATTCTTACATACAAATTGTTCGAACGGACATTTTCATTTTTGTCATAGTATATTTTAAATGCTCTTAAGAATGTCATTTAAACACTGTACATTACGTGACAGACTTCCTCTTTACAATGTCTTATTTAATAATTACACATAGAAAATAAAAGCAATATAATTTAGAGGAGGAGTATTACTGATTACACACTGTTGAAAATATATGTTTTGTGCCGAATTTGATTTTAGAAGATTTACTTAGAAGCTTAATTTATGCCCTAGTAAACGAGTTAGTCAGTATAGTTTTGGAGTATAGAAAAATCTTGTTATTGTCGCTACGGTGGTAGCTCAAGTGGTAGAGCGTTTACATGAGGTCCCGAATTTAAACCCGGTTGACTAAAAAAAAACTTGTTATTGCAATGGTTTTGGGATATACTAGAATAAAGTATAAATTTAAGGGTAAAGAATTAATTTAAACTATAATTAAGGTTCACCAGAGCAATTAAGCAATCAAGTCAAACTGAAAATTATGTGATCCACGTGGCAGAACACGAGTGGTCGACACTTTCTAGAACTCAATAGAACTCCAAAACTCTCTCGGTCTTGTTGCAGAGGATCTCCTTCTTTCTTTTCTCCGAAACCTTTCCATACTACACCAAACCCTAATATTTATTCAATCAATCGTCGTTTGCTCTGTGTGTCGGTTTCATTCTCATTGCTCGACGCCCAAATCAGGTACCCTTTTCATTAATTAAGTATATTCTGAAATTCGCATGTTTCGTATTCGAATTAGCTATTGACAGCGATTGAACAAAATTTGTGCTTTCTTTGGGTAAATCTGACGATTCAGGCCCAAAAAGATTATATTTTTGACGGTTGTGAATGGAGGATTTTGGATTTGGGGTTGAATCTAGGGTTAATGGGTTTGATCTGTGAGATTTTGATGGTTTCGGGGAAGTGATTTTGATTTACGCGTTGACTTTTTTGGAATGTCAATTTGATGTTGATTATAATGGTCAGTCATGAGATTTTGCTGTTTCTCTTATGTGGGTTTGGGAATTCAGTTATCAATTGACCCTTTGCCTGAATTGGAACTCAGACAATACGTTAGTGGAGTATCTTTGATTCATCTTCTGTAGGATGGGTGAAAAAGCATCAATCTTTAGTCTGGGATTAGTATGATCCCATTTTTTCAACAGATTTGATTTACAAGAGAAGTTGAATTGATAGAAGATTAGGAATTGGGGGGCTTTCTATGTGGATACCCTTGTTCTTTTTTTTTTTTTTTTTTGTTTTTTTTTTAATCCGCGAGGTCCGAGTTCTTTCTCTTGCAAGTGGTAATCAAGTTTGATAGAGCTGTTACTCCACCCCTCGGTTACATTCTAAATGTTGTAGCTTAGTATGATCTTAAGCTATTAGCTGAGGTATGGTTATGTTTTTTTGTTAATAGGGTTTCATGTCGATGTGTGTAGGTTGACTTGCCTTTTTCGTGAAGATCTTGCAAGCATAAGCCAGGAAAACTAAAGAGAAGCTAAGTCTTGTTCAAGTTCCTTTCAGACTTTGGAGATGGCAGAGGTTTGAGATCCCGTTGCTTCGCTCTCTTTCTTGCATACTGTTTACTCTGGAATTCATGACCTATTTTGACTTTTTGTTTTCTTTGCTTTTGTGCTATCTCATGTTTTGCAGGATGGTTACAAGGTTTCCTTGAATGTTTACGACTTGAGTCAAGGATTGGCACGACAGCTATCTACCACATTTTTGGGAAAAGCCATCGAAGGGATCTGGTAAGCACCTTTCTAATTAGAGTACACTTCGAGGTGTTTGTTACATGTCCAATTTTTACCGTTGAAAACACAAAATAGTTGTTGTAGCTTCAAAGATCATCCTTTTTCCCATAAGAGCAGAAATCAGAGCCAATTGACGAAGAGAGCTAGAAAAAATGGTCAATGTCATTCCCAGATCAATCATTACACATTAACAATTGGAATATCACCAATTGGGTCGATGGACAGAGAAAGTAGAGAGGTCTGTGGAAGCTCAAACAAAATCAGACCTGTGTCGGTGTTATGGCCACTCTGTTTGGGTTGGATTGGGGCTTTGTGTCGGTGTTGATGACGGCAATGTAGTACATGTTGGTGGTTTTGGGTCAGGGAAAATGGTTGTGGGTTGTGTAAAGCAAGAAAGGGAGAGATATGTTGGCAGTTGAGGTGCTTGGTTGGGTTGATGGCAGTGGTGGTGATGGTGATGATTCTTGGTTGGGTTAGGTTAGTGGTGTGGTGGTTGGTGCAAGAGGTAGTGGTGGTGTAAGAGAAAGAAGAGGAGATGAGTAACTCTAAAGGATAGTCTGTTTCATTATGTAGAAATTAAGGGGTAACGTAACTTCGTTCTTTTAGAGGTTAAAATTGTCTCAAAAGGGTGTTAGTAATGGACATTGACAGAAGGGTGGTGTGTGTCACAACTTCAGCCCGACAGAAGGGTAGTTTGTGGTATGATCCAAACCACAGGATAATAACTTGGTAATTACCCATACCACATGGGTGGTTTGTGTCATTTACCATTCTATTAACCCTAATCTAAGTACCAAAATACTGGTACTTATTAATAGGAAACTGATATTAGATGTCACGGTTTCTTCTCAATATCCGACTTTTTGAAATTCCTGAAGTTATGCTTGAACTTGTAGTGGATCTTCACAAGTTTCAATTTTGTATGTTGATATGACAGGCACACTGGAGTCGTGGTTTACGGCAACGAATACTATTTTGGGGGTGGTATACAACATGCTCCAGTTGGGACAACTCCGTACGGAACACCAATCAAAGTAGTTGATCTAGGTGTGACTCATGTTCCCCAGGATGTCTTTGAGATGTATCTGGAGGAGATTAGCCCCCGATACACGGCAGAAACCTACAACCTTCTCAAACACAACTGCAACAACTTCAGTAACGAGGTTGCTCAGTTTTTAGTCGGTGGTACTGTTCCAGACTATATTCTGAACCTCCCTAATGAAGTTCTGAGCAGTCCAATGGGTGCTATGATTTGTAAGTCCCTCTTTCTTTTCTGGTTGTGTTGTTTCTCGAATATGGAATTTGGAAATGAAGGTTGAAATGGAAGTGCATTGGAGAACCTGGTGTTTTGTGGCGACTCGGTCCAGAGATTAAATTTAAAACGAGAATTAAGAATTAATTATAAAACTGCACAGTTTAATCAATCAGTCTGCCCACTCGTAGTTACATTGAGTCTATACACCAAGGAGAACACACCAGTCCACCGATATCACCTTTTACTAGAAATACTGATAGGCTAGTACGTGACAACTCGTAAAGTGACATGTTTATTTTTTGGGGAAATCGTTTCGTACCAGTCTTTTAGTGTTTATTTAATGTGGTCCTGGCAGACTAGTGTGTCCTCCTTGTGACTTATTGATTAAGGGTCAGTTTGGGAGTTTGGAAATGCCGTGGCGGTGCAGTAAGCTGTTGTATTAGAACCATTGTGGGAAAGTTGTGAATTTAGATAAAATGTTGTTTGGTAAATATAACGTAGAAGCTACGGTGAAATATTGATATAGGGATTTCATGTTTGGTAAATTCAACTGTGAACCTGTGGAGTGGCGAGAAAGTAAAATGAAAATTTATGTGATGCGTATACATTCAGTAAAGATATATATATATTTTTTAAATAATTGCAAGGTTGAAATTGGTTGTAGAATAATTAATCAAAAGCATGTTCCTTCCTTAAAATTAAAGAAATCAAAAGCATGCTCCGAATAACATTTCCCCCTGCTTCCTGCAAGCTGCTCTGAGATAGCAGAAACTGTCTCTGAGATAGCAGAAACTGTCTGAAAAGTTAAAAAATAAATATTTTTACCAAACGCTCTGAAAACTGCTTCTGCTTCCGGAAAGCAGTTGTGCTGGCAGCAGAAGCATTCCAAACTGGCCATAAAATGTGTGGTTATCAGTCACATTTTTTAAATTAATATGTGAGACGTAGAACCAACAATATTTTTGTAGTTCGAAGGTCTTATTATGTTTGGTTTCTGTTTCATTGGTGCAGTACCTATGATACAACAGCTGGAGGCAACTATGCGAGCCGGCGCTGTTCCTCAGGCTCCACAGTTCCGACCACAGGTCAATGTTGCCGCCCAATCAGCAAGCGCGAACAATTCCTCAGTCGGCGGTGCAGCAGTTGCAGAGGTTAAAACCAAAAGCATACCCCAAGTGCAATCTGCTAAAGATAACTCTGTACCCCCTGCTGTGGAAACTGCTGGAGCATCACAAGAGAAGAAATCTCCTGTGAAGGGAGTTGAAGGAGATCCACTGGGGAACGCGCGAAACAAGGTTCAGGAAGAGATCAGCGCTGAATTTGCTGCAATCATGGCGACTGGGACACTGCGCGCGAGTGAGGCCGCCGCGCTTGCGACCCGTAAAGTAATGGAGCGATACGGCCATATAAGTGCTGCTAAGAGCTAGTTTAGTGAAGAGTGTCGTTCTTAGTAGTATTTATTTTGTGGGTTTGATTTATTAGACAAAAACCTGCGACACCAATCTGTGTACTGATAATTTGATCCTTGGATGTCCTGAAACAATAATTCTTCTGTCGTCTGAGCATACTCTTCCACCGCCATTGGTTGCAAATACACTTTGGTATTGACTCAGTGATAGAGCGTGCAAGATCGATGCATGAGATTTAACATTTGAACTATGCTAGACGTATGTTAGATTAACATTTATATGATGTTTTAAATAATGAATCAAGGGTGAGAGTGTGGTTCACCAACCAAAATGAGAGTTTGGTTACCGAATTCTCTGGTTGAGCAAAGAAGCGACAGCTCATTGTAGTCCCAAATTTGAGTATTCTTACCAAAATTGGCACATTATTGGGGATGCATTAACATCTCTTTACTTGGTTGGCAAAAAAATGTTTAACTCGAGGCAAAATATTCAAAAAGGGAGAATTCCTCAATTTGAAGACAGTGTCAATTTTGAGACAGACGTAAAAAAAATGACAACTCATTGAAGGGCCAAATTTGGGTATTCTCACCAAACTTGGCACTCATCAACCATCATAGATGCTTTAAGGTATTCTACCGACCGACTAAAAATGCTGAATTTGAAATGATCTATAGAAAAGGAAAAAATTGTTAATTTGAAAACAGTGCCAATTTTAACACAGGCACAAAATGACATCTACTATTTGATGAAGGGCTAAATTTGGGTATTCTCACCAAAATCGGCACTCATTTGAGATGTTTTGAGATACTTTTACTGACCGACTAGAAAATTACTGAATTTGAAGTGAACTATAGAACGGGCCAAATTCTGGTAATTCGTCAATTTAAAGAAAATGCCAATTTTAACACCTACACCTCATTGAAGGGCCAAATTCCGGTATTCTCACCAAAATTGGCACATCGTGGAAATGCTCTAAAACATCGGTAAAAGAGACTTTCACCTCCTATAGTTTGATTAAAGGACACTTGCACCCCTTTAAATTTAAAAAGGACACTTTCATCCCTTTAGTGTGCAGAATTTCAGAAAACTGACACCCAATATTATGATGTTCTTAGTGTGGAGTTCAGCCCTGTCACTAAATGTAATCATGCAAAACATGGGTTTACCCAATGTACAATAAACTTTGTTACATGATAAAGTAGACCAATTTATCCAAAATTATTTTCAGTGACGGACCATCCCTAGACTAACGAAACGAAGTCACAATTAGGAATTATAAGTTGCTTGAAATTCGGTACACTAAAGGGATGAAAGTGTACTTCAATCAAATTAGAGGGAGTGAAAGTGTCTTTTACCCCTAAAATGTCTAATATCTTTACTGGCTGGTGCATACCCCGTACTCCAGGGTTCTATCCTGCAAATCATGTTTGTTGTCTTCGGTAGTGCTCAACTATGTACGGCTCGAATAAGCTATCCTACATTTATATAGTAAGATGTTATGAAGAAATGACTATCCCAAAATATGACATATGAGATAAACTATTCCACATGTTATATTGAAGGACGAAACATGATCTATCACATACAGATCTACAACATGAATTATAACGGAAGATTCATGTGTTTATCTTGTCTTCCTTAGCTCCTAAGCACAACGGATGATCGTAGGATACTTATTTTCACGTGCCCACCTTGCTCCCACAGTATGACTTGAATCACTAGGACGAAAGCTCTGATCCACATCAAATTCCACCAATGGAGGATTGTTAGAGAGAGGCTAGGATTCCTAGAATTGTATTTTGATCAGCACATGATCTCTACACAGTAGTGCATTATTATGTCTCTAGCATGATATGTGTAGGAGGCTCTCTCCTTATATAGACAGACTTATACCTAGTTTGCACACAACCCCTTAAGGTTTGTGTCTTTGCTATTAACTCCACATATTTAAGCATTGTTGCAACTAACCTCATAAAATTAAAATAATTGCATTAGACACCCCACATAGACGCACTAAATGCTAACATATATTTTTGGAATAAACTATTCCTCATCAACAAAATAATGCTGATAATGCTGAATTTGGAGTGATTTAAAAAACGGGGATTCTTCGTCAATTGGAAGTGGAGAAGAAAAAGGAATTGATTTGCAAATAGGGTCGGATACAGAAGAGCCTCGATCTCGTTCGCTGACATGCATTACAACATCAACCACCACCATAGAGGGTGAATCCAAATTGAATCTCCCCTCTATCTCCTATCGGGTATCGCATCTCTTTTTCATCTTTTCAACTTTGTCCAATTCGTTGCCCCAATCTGGTTTCTGGGTGGTCTTGGTTATGGTTCTTCCATAATCCAGATTCGCTGGTATAATAATCTTCTGGGTTTTCCGATTACTAATAGGAAAAGGTTTCAACTTTGTCTCCCAATCGGATTAGCCTTCAATTTGGGGCTATAAATAAGATTTCCCCTAATGGGTAATCCCAAATTTGAGTTCTTTTAGATTGCTGCATAGTTTTCTTGAACTCTCTCTGAGGTCAAGTCCAAATTGGTAAATAGTGATCCTTTTTTAAGGCATGAAGAGTGAAGTTTGGAGATGGGTTTTAGGTTTGACATACATAGTAGCTGTTGCAGCTATCTGGATTGCTGCTAGCTATGTGGTTCAGTCAGTTGTCGACGGAGACAAAGGCGTTTCGCCTTTTCTCATCACCTACATTTGCAATTCCCTCTTCATTGTGTATGTTCCCATTGTTGAAATTGTTCACTACTTGGAGGATACATATGGGAGTGTCTTCTTTTGGCGGGGTCGAAAAGCTAGTATTTTGCAAGAATTGAAGGAGTGTGAAGAGGCCGTGCTTCTTGATCAGACCAATACGGATGTTGTTCTTGGCGATGGTTCGATTCTTTTAGCTTTGGAAGAAGGAGAAAGTATAACACACCATGAAGGACAGGAGATTCATCATGTAGAGCATCATCCTATTAGTGAAGAAGCTAATAAGGGGTTAGATGCCAAAGGGCGATGGACACGAGCAAGAGTGGCCAAAGTCAGCTTGTTGATATGCCCCATTTGGTTTTTGGCACAACTCTCATTCAATCTTTCACTCAAGTACACTTCAGTTACGGTAGGCTACACTTGATTTTGATATAATTTTGCTCTTGTATTCGCATTATTACTAATGTAGCTAATTTTGCTCTTTGATTTTTTGCCTACAGTCGAATACCATCTTAAGCACCAGTTCGAGCCTGTTCACCTTTCTGGTGGCTCTAGTGTTTTTGGGCGAGAAATTCAGTTGGGTCAAGCTGGCTAGTGTTCTCCTTTGCATGGGAGGAACCGTGGTTGTGAGCTTAGGTGATTCGACGAATGGGTCAAGTGCAACTGCTTCACACCCTGTGGCTGGAGATGTTTTTGCATTAGCGTCTGCAGCCTTTTATGCCGTTTATATTACTCTTATTCGTCTGAAACTAAATGATGATGACGGGAAAAATGGTAGAATAAGCATGGCGCAGTTTCTTGGCTATTTGGGTTTATTCAACCTCTTGATCTTCTTACCAGTTGCTTTGATTCTTGACTTCACCAAATGGGAGCCGTTCAGCAATGTTACGAAAGAGAAGCTTGGTCTGATTGTGGGTAAAGGTATGCTTACGAATTTCTCTAATGTTTACTTATTCGAGAAAGCTTTGAGAAAAAGTAGTTTCCAATTGGAGATTTCAGTTTCACTGATAGCCTATGCTTTGTTTTGAGGTCATTGCACCTTCATTTATCATTGTTTTTGTGCTTGGTTTCATTCATTTTGTGCTTGTGCTTGTGCTGGACAATGCTATTATATTTGTGCCCTAGGTTCATATAACAAGTTTAGAGCTAAGTTACCTGGAACGCGGATCGTTCCGATTTGTGGAACGGGAACGGGATTGCGGAACGCCAGGGGTAGGCTTCTTGGGATACCTTTATAGCTGTTTTACCATTTATCGCAAATCATAAAGTGTAAACTACTCAATATATGAAATATTTAAAAGTCAATACTCTAAAAATTGATATAACACATAGATGCTTTAGGTGAAATTAGTGAAAAATAGGGATCGCCAAATCAAGCGATCTGGATCGCTGGTGTTCCACGTTTCGGAACGCGTTATCCAATTCGCAATTCGCGGGGGTACGAGTGAATTGTGGTAACACTGGTTTAGAGTCTAAAGGATTTAGGATTAGTCGAACTAAGGCAGAGTTTGTGGATTGTAACTTATTTGGCCATCGGACAGTGGGAGAAGAGGCAATAATTATCGGTGGGCAAGAGGTGCTAGAGTAGGATAACTTTAGATATCTCTGGTAGATTCTATGTAGAGATGGAGAGAGATATGATGTTGTTACCTATAGGTAAAAGCAGGGTGGATGAAGTAGAGGAGTGCTACTAGCATATCATCCGTGCCTGGAGGGCACTACCAACACCAACCACAACCACCAGAGAACCGCCACATCGTCAAGCCACAGCCCACACTGAAACCCCACCATCGCCGCCAAACCCAAATCACTATGACCCAACCTTCCTCCCGCCCTTGCCGTCTACTTTGGAACCCCAACAACTTGGGCTTCCCAACAACTTCTCTCTCTCCCTGCGGTTGAATCAAGCCACCACCTAATTGTCTGCAACTATGAACTACCAGTCAAAGATCGAAGAGAAGAGAAAATAGGTGAGAGAAATAGTTACTTTGTTGGTTAGAGAGGCTGATAGAGTAGGTCCAAAGGATAAGGACAGCTGTTACAATCCTACGTCTGTAAATTTTTTAATCAAGTGGTCAAAAAATAAAACACGTAAATTTTTGTGTACAATACAACACAGAGCTTCTATAGCATATAGATGTGACCGTAGGATCCTGGCTAGGTTGAAAGGTACATAAGTTTTATAACACCTCTGTAAGACGCGCTTTAATGTATGGGACGGAGTGTTGGGAGATTAAGAATATATATGATCAAAAAACTAGTGCAGCAAAAAAGAGAATGCTTAGGTGGATGAGCAGTGTAACTAACAAAGATAGGATATGCAATGACACAATTAGAAGGGATTTAGGCTTTGTACCTATAGAAGACAAAATAAGGGAGAATCGATTAAGGTGGTTTTTGATAATGTGTATCGTAGGCCATTGAACACCCCGGTTAGAAGAAGTGATATGGTTCATATCAACGGTGGTAAACAAAGGGACAGGGAGACCAAAATGAACCTAATGGAGGAAATGAGTTTGGAAAGATGCAACTGGAGATGTTTGATGCATGTAGCCGACTACGGTTAAACTGTGGAAAAGGTTTGTTGTCATTGTCTTTGTCAGGTTCGTATAACGAGTTTGGTAATGGAGAAAAGGGTTAAAACTTCAAATCTCTTAGATACTAAGAAATAGGAGGAAAGGGCAATATTTGTGACTTGTGAACCACGGGGTGTTTTTAAGAGGGTGAGGACCTAGTCGTGACTTCTGAGCTCCACAGAAGAAACTTATGCATAAGACTTCTTTTTTTCAGAAATCTTGAAGAGAATATGCAACTGAGCTTCTTAGAGCATCTGCTATAAGGAAATAGGTGAAGTATATTTTAGTTGTTTATGATATAAATATGAATATTTGTAAACTGTGACTATAGCTAATTTTCTATAGAATTTACACTTTCAGTAACCAATATGCCCAATCTAGCGAGCCCAATAAAAGGTAGGCTCATTTGAAAGTCTCTTACTTTTTCCTTTGCACCAAACCGTCTCTTTGTCTTAATTATAATAATAATGTATATATAGGCGGATTCTAAGAAGCATCGATGCTACTTGTGTCGGATATGTTATGGGAAGTCGGGAACAGATATGGGACACAACATTTTCTAAAATAATGATGATACGGACATGACAGGGATATGCCAACATTATTATTTCAAATTTACATTATTTGAATTTTATTATAACGGATGAGAAAATTATCGCTTTTACCTTTTTTAAAATATTTATGGTGTAAATAGCTTAGTCTCTTAGATTAAGTATAAGAACATGAGAAAGGGGAGGAGCTTACATTGGCATAAATGTCACAGAAGAGTTTAGATTAAAGTAAAACTTGTGTGAATAAATACCCTTGAAGCTCTGGCATGTGATAGAACTTAAAACCTCGCTTGAACTTTTTGATCAAAAGGGCAGCCCTTTCATATGCCGAACTCTCAATTAATCATATGTTGTATTTGCTTTAGCCTTATTGTATTTTAAGCCAAATATTTCATACATGACCCCGTGCGAAAGTCTAATAAACACAAAGGGGGACTTCCGTGTCTCATTAAGTGTGAATGGGTAAGTCGCCAATCCCTAAATATGTCCCCACCGTGTCTCCCAAGTGTCCTGTCTAATAAAATTCTCTAAAATACCCTAACACGTATTTTGGAGTGTTGTACGGGTGTCCGACACGGCAAGGGCCCCTGTTTTTGAGTGTCCATGCTTTTTAGGGAATAATTTATGCTTTAGATTTACTACCTAGTAGTGCGTTCGGCATGATGGTTTATTTTGGTTTATGGTTTAAAAACCAAATGGATTATTGAAAGTGTTTGTTTGCAGTGGCTTAAAAACCAGTTTTTAATCTCTCTCTTTCTTTTTTTTTTTTTTTTTTTTCATTTTGCCTTGGTGGAAAAAAACAACTTTTGATGGTTTTTTCTTTGGTTTATTTCTATGACACACCAAGACTATATGTATGAAGTCCTTAAAACTCAATTACAAGGACTAGGAGATATTCTGACAAAAAATATGCAGAACAGTGACTTGAGATACTCTTGGTTCCTTCAACTGCCACATTCACCCATTTTCTCTATCTATTGTATTAGCACATTATCACTACCTTTGCCTTCCAATAGCAATTTGAATCTGTTTTGCTTTTTTGATATGTTAAATGCTTAATGGTGCAGAATCACATTTGGGTTACGGCATTCCATTTTTTCGCTTGTTGTCTCTTCCTCAATTCATCTTATTTACATGATGGTTTTATTTCCTTGTTGTTGTTTAGGGCTATTGGATAATGTACTAAGTGATTACCTATGGGCCAAAGCCGTCCTGCTGACAACCACCACGGTAGCAACAGCGGGTCTAACCATTCAGGTGCCACTGGCAGCGTTAGTCGACTCGTTGATGGGCACCGCCCCTAAACTTACGGACTACATCGGTGCTGCAGCTGTCATGTTTGGCTTTGCCGGGATTAACATCCCTTCCGATGTCTTTGTAAAACCAAATGAAGAAGAAGAAGAAGCAGAAGCGACTCTCGAACTTGAAAGTGGAGATCCCAGTAGTATAGCCATTTAAAATCACACCATTAGTTATTGATTTATGTATCATTTTTTTTATTGTACTATACCTTGAACATGGTAGAATTTATAGTAAAATGTATAATTCTTCTTATTCTTAACGAGTTCGTTGGTTATACCCAAATTTAGCCGGAATTGAATTGTTACGTAAATACGTAATTATCTTTGCAGATACGAGGGGGATGGTTATATCATGGTGCATGAATTGGTTATGATGAGAAGCTAGTGTTCTTTTTTATTAGATGTTAGATCATTTGCATCATCTTCTACAGAAAGGATGGATTTTGGTCAATGGGAGTTGGTTAAGTTGCCTGAGGCTTGAGTTTGAGTCCCGATGCTGGTGGTCTCTGTTTTATGTGATGTATAATTTCCGTTATTAGGGCATGTTCAGCCGTTGGGATTGTGGGACAGAGGCTTCATAGTCCTGGGGCAAGAACCATTTTATGTACATTTTGGTTCATAATAGGTATTTTCTAAGTTATCCGGGCTCTTTAATTTCAGCATTGCACCTGTGTCGGACTTGATCCTTGCGAATAAGGGTATTGGATATGTCCCCATCCATCCGACACTCCCAGGTTTTAAGACATTGTCATTCAATTGGCTTCAATTTCTTCTTCCCCCTTTTTGATTTCTCCTTCATTTCTGATTCTTTGTCTTGTTCAAAGTTGTGGTCATCTAAAATCTCACTGCACATCCCCTAACATCATTGACATGTTCCTCTTTCTTATCAATTGATACAAGATGCAACATTCA
Organism: Linanthus parryae; assembly: GCA_023055425.1. Lineage (NCBI taxonomy): Eukaryota > Viridiplantae > Streptophyta > Magnoliopsida > Ericales > Polemoniaceae > Linanthus > Linanthus parryae. The sequence continues at coordinate 146,436,370 of JALGPY010000004.1, forward strand.
AATTTCAAAGTCCTCCCTCTTTATGGTCAAAAAAACCATTCAGGTTTAGGCTTAATTTATGAATATAAATATATAAAGGGTAAAAGACAAAAACCACCCTCGTTAGATGGGTTATATACAAAAACAACCTCATTATTTGGGAATATACAAAAACCACCCTTATCAAAGACAAAAAACCCCCTGGCAGTGACGGACGTCGGACAAATACCACCCTTCTGTTAATGTCCCTTGAGAAGGGGTGCAATCTGACCCCTTTTATGACTATTTTGCCCTTATTTGTGTTTTTGTGTTTATTTGGTTCTTGTTCTTGGTGTTCTTGGCCATCACCTTCGCCGCCACCATTGCCGCCGTCATTGCCGCCACTGAAACCCCTTGTCTTGGTGTTCTTGGCCACCACCACCACCAACCCCACCTGCAGCACCACCACCACCACCCAACCAACAACATCATCAAGAATATGAAGAACAACATAAGAACAACAATATACTAAACAAAATTCAGGACCATAGTTTCTTGGCAAAATGAATCTGTACCAAGTTTTATGTATATCAAACCGTATGACTACGTAGATGAAAATCGAGATGCAACGATGTTCAAGGTTAGAGTTTCTCGCTAAGTTTTCTACTTCTTGATTTTTGGAATACCACCCATCTAACAGAAAGAGGCATCACACCATTTCTTATCAGGTGAGAACTTGATCAAGTGATGAAATTTCATGACTTTGCATTTTCTCATCTCCCTCCCCCGCATCAATTGCTTTCTTCACCCAAATCAGTAATCAGAAAAAGGGGGATTCTTCTAAACCCAGATCCCCACTCTATTCTCCAGATTGCAGATGTAATAATTCACCATCAAGATTCAACCTTTGTCTAATTATACAAGAACTTGAAATAAAAAATCAAAATAAGGGTTTGAGGAACAGAGAAATCAAACCTCAAGAGCGTGTTTTAATCGGCGATGTCGACGACGGTGATTTTGTGGCTGTCGGCGACCCATTTCTGGAGGGCGTTAGAGGCGCTGCGCTTGGGGAGTCTAAGACAGAAGATTCGACATTCGGCGACCGGCGACTGGCGTCGGAGGGAGGGAAGGCGATGGTGATGATGTTGACGAAGGAGAACGTGGTGGAGACGGCAACCTTGTGAATACCCAGATCTGAGAGACAGCTATGGAGGTTCCGAATCGCCGGAATCAAGTCGGAGGAATCCGACGGAGACTTGATGAAATCGTCGCCGACGGAGATGGCGGTGATGCGAGCTCGTGGGTAGAAGGGGACGACGTGGGTGTAGAGCCAGTGGGTAGAGGGGGAGATGATGAGCCGACGGAGAAAGCTTGTGTTTTTCAGATGGTGTAAAGCCAGTGGGTTTGATAATGGAGGAGGAGAGAGAGGGAAGGTAGGGTAAGAAATGAGGAAATGAAAGAAAAAAATGATTATATACTAGTGTAATTGTTTTTCCATCTGAGGGTATATATGTAATTTTGTTCCTCCGTTAGTTGACTGTTACCTCCGTTATCAGACAGGGGTGGTTTTTGTATATCCCCAAACAATGAGGTTGTTTTTGTATATAACCCATCTAATGAGGGTGGTTTTTGTCTTTTACCCATATATAAATGAATGCAATGTGTCAATGACACTGTATGCTCGCAACCCGTGTGCAAGATTTGAAAAGTTTTTAACCGAATCCCCGAATCTTGAATTTCAGCAAGGGCAAATCCAAATTCTTAGAATAAATCCAACATGATACTCTGCACCCAAGTCCATGTACTAGATTATTAACCATGAAGTTTCGAAGCTGTCATGTTTCAACAATCTATTACATCAAGTTGAAATCTGAAACTTACAGTCATAATGACATGTTCTGATGGTTTTTGTGGTTCAAATGGGCTAATGCTCTAATAAAAATCATACAAAGAAGATTAGCACGATCCAAGAACAAGGACAACGCTCAGAAAACTATGATCTGAAACCGGTAGTTCCTCTTCCACTACACAAAAGCTGAACGAATACTAACAAATGCATCTGAAAACACAGAATGCAAAAGCCGAGTCAACTTGCTCTCATCTGATGCTGCCTCGAACTCAGACCCCATTCCATGGCTTCCTTTATTGCTCTCTCCCGCTCTTTCTCAGCAGCTTCGTCCCGGTATTTCTCACTTGTTACCTCCTCCTCATCATCATCGTATCGTGGTGAAGGAGGATCCGATAGAGGTGTAACTTTAGCGGGCCCCTCCCCGAGGAAGCTGAGAGCAGTCACGACATCACTCATCAACGGCCGCGTTGAACCATCGTCTTGGAGACACATTGCAGCAACTGCAACAGCTTGGTTCAAGCTTTTCTGGGGGTAGTCTCCTCGGAGAAGTGGATCAGCTAGTTGTGGAAACAAGCTTGACTCTTTAAACATTGGTTCCGCCTGCTCAAAACCCACCACGACAAAATAAGGTTTACATAAAACATTAACTTTTAGCATATTAACCCCTATGCAGTATATGGTCGCCGTCTCGCTGATAGACCTGCATAGGGGAATATTAACCCCTATGCAGTATAATAGTGCATGTATCGCACTGTCAGCGAACATATATTGCACGAGGTTTATATGTCAAAAAGTCCTAAAACAAAAGATCAATAGGAAACCGAACAAACTTACCCATGTGACCAAGTTTTGCTCCTTAAGCGGCTTCGTATTGTCGACCACTCTCCTTCCAGTGATTAACTCCAGCAGAACAACTCCAAAGCTGTAAACATCTGATTTCACAGTCAACTGACCTGTTCTCTGGTATTCTGGGGCACAGTACCCATATGTGCCCATAATCCTGGAAGAAACATGCTGCTTGTCTCCTGTAGGACCAAGCTTTGCAAGTCCAAAATCGGAGAGCTTAGCGTTGAACTCGCCATCGAGCAAAATGTTGGACGATTTCAGATCACGGTATATGACTGGCGGGTTGGCCTTGTCGTGTAAATATTCGAGACCCTTTGCTGCACTCAGAGCTATCTTCATCCTCGTAGACCAATCTAGAGGTGGTTGACCTCGTGGAATATCTGAAAATCGGAACATTATTATTAGTTCATGATTAGTTTTACTACATTAAGTCACTCTTGTTAGAGCTGTCAAATGGGCCGGAAACCCGCCAAACCGGCCCAGGACAGCCCATTTGATGGGTGAACCGGGCCAAGACTTGGGTGATCCTGAACCGGGTCGGGACCGGAGGGATAGTGGTCCGGTCCTGTGGGGCATGGATGGTCCCAGGACTCCTACTCCCTGGCCCGCAGAAGCAGATCTACTAAGGGGCAAGGGGTGGCAATTGTCACCCCCAACTTCTTCAAAATCGCACTTTTACCCTTGTGATTACACAAATGCTCCGGCTGAGTTCACATTATTTCACTAGTACCTTTAAAAAGATAACATTAATTTTTTTTATTTTTTATTTTATTTTATTTTATTTATTTTTTGCCCCGGCTGTCTTAGTTTTCTGGCCCGGCCAGGGTACCAACCCGCATGATTCCAGGACCGGGCTGGGCCTGTTGGTCCTCCTTCAGCATGCCCGGCCTGTTTGATAACTCTAATTCTTGTAAAGGGGTCTATTTTTTATGTTCATTCTTATCTTCCATAGGCGTTCAGCTACACCCTCATATATCAGAAGAAGGAGGAAAAAGAATACGAAAATTACCAAGAAGATGGTCTTCCAAAGATCCCTTGGACATATACTCATATACTAGAAGCCTTTGCTCTCCATCAGCGCAGTAGCCTATAAGGTTTACCAGATTTGTATGGTGAAGGAGGCTCAGCATCAACACCTCCACAAGAAACTCTTTGTTTCCCTGGAGTCCATTCCGATCAAGTTGCTTCACAGCTACTGTCTGCATCAATCAACACACAAGAAAAGTTCATAATTACGAAATGCTCACAAAAGAGAGGTTTATGATCTAAAAGACCACGACTTTCAAATTATTTCTTCCGAAATTTGATTTATTCTATCTTGCTATCCTTAAGCAGGACCATCCTTCCTTTTATATCTCAACCTAGGAAGCATGGACACTCCCAAATAGAGGCCGTATCCGTGTCGGACACTTAGGACACTCGTGTGACACTCAAAAAATACGTGTCAGACAGTCAGACACTCCAACTGGTGTGTCCAAGTATTTCAGAGAATTTATTAGACTGGACACTTGGGACACTCCGGGGACACTTAATGAGACACGGTTTGGGGCTATTAGATTTTCACACGGGCTTTTTGTATAAAATATTATAACTTCAAATGGTTAAAATATAATTAGGCTAAAGTAGATATAATATATGAAAAGGCTGCTCTTTCGAACTAAAAAGTTCAAGCGAGTTTTGAAGTTCTCACATGTGACAACTTCAAGGGTTTTCACAAACACAACTTGGTAAACTTATCCCTTATCCTTACTCTTATCCGTATACTTATCTGTATCTGTAACTGTATCCGTGCTTCTTAGGTCTCTCACACTGCCATTTATGCTTCTGTGAAGCAACAAATTTATCAAGAAATTATCCAGGGACAGGGAGTAACAATATTTTCGAATTTGCATTCCCGGCATTTAATGAAGTCAGAAGGCAAAATTAGAAATTCCACACTGCAGTATGATCAGGCACCCACTTTACTCAAAGGAGAGTTGGGGTTCCATACCACACATATCAACCACTAGTATCAGTCTCGATGTTCCGATGTGGGATACCGTCTAACATAACACCCAGAAAAATCTAAATATGAATCCAAAGCCTCAATGGACTGAACATCAAAAACTTATTAAGAGCATCACAGGCTAATATATTATTTCAAGGGTACGGGAGAATCTGTAAAAGTTCATTTGTTGATGCACCACACACTTCATGTTCAATTTGAAATTTGAGCGAGGGTAGATGTGATTTTAAAAAGCCTTTGGTTTACTTCAAACTTATCTCAACAAAAAGGAGGCCGAGTTAACCAGAAAAGATGAATATCCGTAGTAGCTAGGTCGATTTACCTGGCCCGTTTTATCAAGGTAGCCTTTATAAACTCGTCCGAAGCCGCCTTCACCTAGCAGACATTCCTGTCTAAAATTCTTTGTTGCTGTGGCCAGCTCACGGAAGGTGAAGGTTTGTGCTGCAATATTGTTACTAGCTTCTTTTGTACCACCATTCTTTTTGTTTTTATCTTCATTTGTTACCCTTTTCGAACCTCCTTCTGCACAAGAAGACATTCCTTTACAACATACATCAAAAATATAAATTTCAAGAGCTTCGTACATAGGTCGAACAAAGAGAGCACAATTTTCAGAAAATATCATCGCTAGCAAGACTTTCATTCATCTACGAGACATTTACTTACCGGAGGGTCGTGTTTGGGGAGGAGCTTGTCTATATTGAGAAGCTGAAGCAGGTGCCGTCCTCCTTTTGCTTAGAATCCTCTTAGACAATCTCTTTTCATGAGATGATGATGAAAAACAGGAAAAACAGCTCATGTTTCAAGCTAGCTAGCCTAGCTAATGCGAGAGAGAATTCTTTGCACCTGAAATATAGGAGTTAGAATTCTTTCACACGAGGCCCCGGTCTGTAGAGAGATCCAGGTAGATGATATTTCCCGAATTTACAGAGACCTTATAACCAAAATGCTGGTTTCGAATTCACTCAGATAAATCATCAAGCATATAAGTCTCAGATTTCTTGCAATTTAATTTATAATGTATGTCCTTGCAAAAAAATCAGCAAAAGGAGAGGGAGGAACATGGATAGGGGTGATTCAAGAAAGAAAGGTTTTGGATATCATCATGGACGAGGGAACCAATCCATCAAACCTAAGTTTTGATACATCTATGGTGCAAAATAAGAATCTTAAGAACAGAAAGTTCAATTCTAAGGTAAGGACAAACCAGGAAACACTGAATTGGATAACGAATTCTACTTTAAATAGGTAGAACCTAAAAATAACAAAGTCTTAGAAGTGTATGGATGTTATGACTGTCCAAACAAAGGAGAGAGAGGGGTATGGCCTTCTAACCGAGAACCTTTCCACAAAAAGGGGAGGCAGAAGGGGAAGGAGAATTTGAAGGAATGTTCATGAAAACATGCAAGCTTATGGGCGGGTTTGAATATAACAATCTCTTTTTTGGAGCACCGTTGTGGAAATTGCCCAAGCCTTAGGCACATCAATCATTTTGACAGAGATGGCCATCTTTATTTAAGGAGACTAGGGATTGTCCCGTCTTTTGGGGACTACTACCAGATGAAAGACAGAGCCTAAAAGGTCAAACAGAGTCATTTTGGTGAGTTGCACAAAGCCGAAAGACGGGGGTAATTTCTAGCCATTCATATATGTCAAATCTAATGGCTTCGTATAGTCAAACACATTCCTTCCTTAGTATGTAGTATATGGTTTTCCACTCTGTTCTAGTGTAGCATTAATGAAATTAGAATCCAAAATCCGAAACTGTAGCTTTAAAACACCTTCCTCCATTGGTATATATATTGCTAGCCTTAAGATATTACGTTCTTGTACTATACCTGAACCAAATTATCAATACGGCCAGCCAATACATTCAAATAGACACGGCAGCTTGGTGACGAAGATGCCACTTTGGTCAAGAGACCACTTTTATAATGATGTTTCCTCGAACCTAAACCATGTTTCGCCCCCATCAGCTTAAAAACTCTGCCTACCGCAGTGGCTGCAAAAAGGCAAGACGGACACAGAAGTCACTTCATTAGGTACAAAACCCATGTACTGCATAAACAATCATCATAGAAGGCAATGCAAATACATTGGCCATCATGTTGTAAACAGCTTGGCATATGCATATCATAACATTACTGAAAACAGGCTCTGTTAGTGACCTTGCCAACTTTCCATGGATTTGTTTCCCCCTTCTATGTTTGTTAAGTGGTTACATGCTTTAAGTCCTGACATAAAGTGAAGGGAGTTTCCATGAACTTCAGCCTGGACTAATCAGAATAGATTTTAGCTAGGAATTCTATATATCTTCTGGAGTTGTGGTGGCATACCATTCTGCACATAACCTGTTATCACAAGAAACTACATTCTTCTGTGGCATTTTTTTCCCACAGCGCATTCGCATCTTCCACTAAACCATTGTACTACATGTAACCAGATATCAGTGGAGTCAAAAGAGCCATGAGCTAGGCATGTGGCAATGCATCAAAAACTTACTTTTGGAGCAATGCATCAAAAACTTACTTTTGGAGATTCATTCAAGATGTTGCACCTCAAGTTAACAAGGGCACAAAAATAGTGCCATCCGCCTTTAAAAGTTCCGCCAATGTTGCTTACAGAAGCGACATAACAGTAACAAAAATAGTGCCACCCTCTCGTCTCCATATGTTTTGAAACATTATCGTCTTGCATCCCACCTAACAGTAACATCACCACATTGGAAGTTTTCACAAAGATAGAGCCAAACCCATTAGCAATGACAAACCCGAATCTTCTTGCCAAGGACTAAAGTTTTTACTACTTCCTCCGTAACACCTCTTTCTCTACGTTTTGACTTTTGTCACTATTCACTAGATCACTTTGACCTGGTGATTTGGATACCAAAATGAACTAAGTTTTTCATAATTTTTTCATTAGTGTTGTAGAGTAAAAGTTATTTTATAACACGGTAAAGAATCATTTTCAAAGTGATCCACAGTCAAAAAGTCAAAGAGTAGAGAAAGAGGAGGAAGTAATTTTCAGTGCATGAATAAACCGTCAAGGTATGCAAGGCATGATACTCCAGGCCACAATGGACACACCCAGAAAGCATTGCATTTGAAGCAGCTAGATTTCTTTCTGGCATTTCATCAAACATGTGGACTGCGCTTTTTGTGCTGCCACGTTTCGAGTACATATCCAATAGAGAGAAGTCTCCATCACGACGCTGCCAAGTAAGAACCCAGTTCTGACAGCTTGTCCATGGATAGAAGAACCCAGAGGAAGGAGCGAGGGAATCGGGTCGGGTTTGGTTGGGTTTTTCGGGTCGGGTCACGCAAGTGGATCATGTCGGAGAAAAGTTGGAGGGATCTCGCAAGATGGTAGAAACAAGTGTAAGCGGAGATGTGCGTCGCTGTTGAGAACTTTCTTCGAACAGTTGGTGGGCGTGACTCTGTGAGTTCTGCAGGAGGAAGTTGTCGGTCGCTCCTCTTCTAGAGGATGTCCTAGTTAATCTACAAAAACGACCCGGCGAGGCATTTGAGTTCCAACTAGGGCTGCATGTAGAGTTGCACTTCGAGTCGGTTAATCGTCCGGTTCCGGTTAAAATCGACCCGAATTAACCGAACGAGGAGAACCGAGAACCGAACCAAATAGAGAGGACCGAAACTGACCACCGAACCGTATATTAAAGGTCCCGGTTCGGTCATAGGTTACGGTAACCGGAACCGGAAGCGAACCAAGTTCGCAAGAACCGGAACCGGCCGGTTATAACTAAAAAATTTGGCTAATTTTATGTTTTTTTACTATTTTAGTACTACAAAATTCAAGGAAACCAAAAAAATTTAAAAAAAAAAAAAAAAATCATAAACCGCCTAGAATTGGTACCGAACCGTTGTACCGATTCTGGTCCAACGATTCAGGTTCGGTTAGACATATGACACATTTACCGATTTCGGTTAGCCGAACCAAATTGGCCGATCTCCCGGTTAATCGAAACGGAACCCGTCGGTTATGTAATTTCCAGTTCGGTTTCGGTTAACCGAACATGCAGCTCTAGCTGCAAGTAATACCACCCCAATTGCAAACCTGATCAAACAACGCTTATTGGTTCGGTTCGGTTCGGTTAGGTTCGATTCAGTTTACAATGAATTACGATTCAGTTTAGGTTCATAGAATTTCAAACTGAAATTTATCTGTTTAGTTGAGGTCCCGGTTTTCTACGACCTGCTAAACTTTAAAGTGGTAAACCTCTAAGTCGTTAAACGGTTATATTAATATGTAATACTATATATAATTATCGATAATAATTACACAGTTATAATTAACCTTCTAGGATTCGTTTGATCTTTTCATTCTCTCATCTCATCCTCTCGTCTCTCTATTTCTCAGGACTCACACCGCGGCGTATCCTTTGTAACTGCGTAGTATGTGAAGTTGGAAGGGTGATTTGGACTTAATTTTTTTTTTTAAGGAAATGGACTTGTAAATTTGTAATATTTGAAGTTCTTATTTCGTTGTAAAATGAAAAAGCTGTCCTTAGCATGTTTGTGAAATGTTCTCACTGGGAACTGTAAGTAGAACTTATGTTTGTTTCGTTCATTTAGTTGGAATTAATTTCTGATTTTAAATATATTTTGTTTTTTAGGTATTTTTTAGTTTTTGAAGTTTCATGATTAAATTGAAATTATATAAAATATTATCCGTAGGGCTGTCTCAAGGTTTTCGGGGGCCGAAAGCAAGTAAGAAATTTGGGGCCCTATTTGAAGAAAAAATACACAAAAAATATATTCTTTTTTAAAAAAAATAAAATTTTAGAATTCTATTACTTGAGTGTACTATCTTAGGTTGATCTTTTTAAAGAATATATTAACTTTAATTAATCTTCAATGACCGTACAACTTTTTGATACGTAAAAAACTAAAATGTTCACATATGTCATCAATAAGATTCGAACTCGGGTCAGGTTTGTGATTAAAATATAAACCAGCACCAAACTAATATCCAATAGTTGCATCAAAATATGTAATTAAGGTTTTACTAGAGTTCTCTTTTTTAAAAATACATTTAATAAAACTGGGGCCTTGCTGGGTTGGGGGCCTAAAGCAGCCGCCCCGGCTGCCTTACTATAGGGCCGGCCCTGATTATCAGACTAACCGGGGTTCGAATCAAAACTGAACCGTCTATAGGCGAACTAAACCGTTTATAAACGGTTCAATTTATTTGAAGTTTTCCCAGACAGAGAATTTAGAATCGTTCGGATTTTGGTGCAAACCGAACCAAACTGAACCTTTAATATAACACCCCCACATCTATAAATACACAATCTTATGATCAAAATTAGCAAGTTTGGCAAGAACATTCAAAATATTCTTCCCTCCAAAGAAGCACTCTCTCTAACTCCCTCAAATCATCTCATTTTCCCGAGTAACTGTAGTTGGAGGTATTCCTCGGTGATTATATTAAATGCCGTCAACCAATGAACTGAAACCCCCTGTGTTGAGTTCAGTATACGGGTAGGTTCCTTAAGAACCTAAGTTATGTTTCATCTAATTCCTCTGCCCATGTTGAGTATTAGCAAAATTAACCGTTGCTATGTTGTTCCTGTAAGCAATTAATGTGAGCCTGGGAAGCATAGGTGTGACCTTTAGTTCACCAGAAATCGTTGTGGTTGCCAGATTCGGGGCAGCACACTGTCGGATATTAGGAAACAATGTCAGTGATTGATTCATAATATTAGGACATAATTATTGCATCCTTGACTGTGATCACACACATGATATTAGGAGAAAATTGGGGATCCTGATTGTGCACTAATTCAGCACATCTCTTGTATATATTAGAATGTATGTTAATGAACAATAGCAAGCTTCACCATATATCTCTGCTTATGCGTTATGGTATCAGAGCCTCTAGCTTAAACAAGCCCTTTTCCCATCTCCCTCCTTTGCTTCTAATTCCTCTCCCAGTCTTTACCATGGCTGAAACCCAATCGTCAACCAATAACTCAAGTCCTGTGATTTCGAATTCCATCATCTCAAATGTTGATAACAGTCTGATTGTTATCAACGTTGCTGCTCAAATCGCTCTCAGACTCACTCAAGAAAACTACACCTCATGGCACGCTCAATTCTACTTCCTCTTAATTGGATATAACCTGATGGGTTATATCGATGGCTCTATCCCCTGTCCTTCAGAGAAAATTAAAAAGGATGATCTGGAAATTATCAATCCTGAATACACTTTCTGGATTCGACAGGATCACCTTCTACGAAGTGCCATCCTTGGATCTCTATCTCCCCCCCCCACCCAATTCCCTTTGTCGCTAGTACCAAATCCTCTCGCGAGGCCTGGACAAAGCTAAAAAAACATGTATGCCAAGCCCTCTTATGGCCGTATCATGGCACTTCGTGATGGGCTCAACCGGCTCAACAAGGGAAATCAGAGTGTGACGACCTATATGCAAGCCATTCGAACACAGACAGATTCTCTTGCCATGGTTGGTGAACCTCTTAGCAATCAAGAGATCATTTTTCATGTTCTCAATGGCGTTGGCCCAGATTATAAGGAGATAGTAGCAGCAGTGCGTGCTCTTGATCATCCAATCTCGTTTGAAGAACTTCATGACAAGTTGGCTGATTATGAAGTTTTTCTCAAACGAGAGAATCAAACACATGAGAACTCGGTGCCCATCACTGCAAATTTTGCAAATAAACCTGATCTAAATAGATCAGGTAACCATCAGAATCGACAAGGAAAAGGCAAAAACAATTTAGGGGGCACCCCGCTTCAAGGACAAGGCCAACATGTCCACAGAAATGCCAATCATCATGTCCAGTCTCATGGCAAAACCACCTGTCAATTCTGTGATAAGCCTGGTCATGTTGCCAAAAAATCCCGCTAACAGCTTGCTGTCATGCCAAGGCTAACCCAACAACATACTCCACAGTACCCTTCACAGTACCCTTCGAACCTTGGTGCAAGATATCGTCCTTCATTCTCACAACCCCGTGCTCACTTTGCTGCTCAACCATCGCCTTCATCTCCCAAATGGCTTGTTGACTCAGGTGCTTCGCATCATGTGACATCTGACCTCAACAACCTGTCTCTTCATTCAGAATATGATGGATCAGATGATATTATGATCGGTGATGGTAAAACTCTTCCAATTACACATACAGTCGTTACTCAAATCTCTTCTGCTTCAAATTTATTTAATTTATCTGATGTTTTGTGCGTTCCCTCGATGCAGAAAAATTTAATTTCTATTTCAAAATTTTGCTCAACAAATAATGTATCTATTGAATTCTTACCTTCTTCTTTTCTGGTGAAGGATCTCTCCACGGGGGCAGGACTTCTGGAAGGACCGAATAGGGATGGTATCTATGAGTGGCCAACTACTACATCATCATCATCATCCTCTCCCATCTTCGCCTTTTCTACTATCAAAACTTCATATCAAGACTGGCACAACCGTCTTGGGCATCCGTCTTCCAAAACATTGACTCATATTCTTCGTACTTTCAAATTACCTACTTCGTCTACGCCTCAGATTTTAGAATATCGTAACTCTTGCAAATGCAATAAAATTCACAAGCTGCCTTTCTCCGTGTCATCTCTTAAAAGTAGCTCTCCTCTCGAATTAGTATATTTGGGGACCATCACCAATACAATCTCACGATGGTTATAGATACTACCTTTTATTTGTTGATCATTTCACAAAATACATTTGGTTATACCCCATGAAACAAAAATCTGATGTTTTCATCATTTTTCCCAAATTTAAACGTATTGTAGAAAAATATTTCTAGAGGCCGAACATATCTTTTTATTCCGACAATGGTGGTGAGTTCCAAAAGTTGAAAAACTTTTTCGAAACAAATGGAATTTCACATTTTCTTACTCCTCCACACACACCGGAGCACAATGGGACGGCTGAACGTCGTCATCAGCATGTTGTTCAGACCGGTCTTACTCTTCTCACTCAAGCATCACTACCTCTTTCCTTTTGGTCTCACGCTTTTCTTACCGCTGCATATTTAATTAATCGCATGCCCACCCCTCTCTTATCCATGGAGTCACCTTTTCAAAAACTCTTCCAGACCGCTCCCAACCTTAGTAAACTTCGAATTTTCGGGTGTTTATGCTACCCGTGGCTTAAACCATATGCACGAAACAAGCTTGATCCTCGATCCACTCCGTGCATTTTCCTCGGTTATTCTTCCGCGCAAAATGCATTTAAATGTTTTGATTCCAAAACTAAGAGAATTTACATTTCCCGTCATGTTGACTTTGTGGAATCTGTATTTCCAAATAAATCGCTTGATTCATCTACCACAAGCCATGACAATGATAACATTTCCTCTTGGTTACCATCCTTAGCACCCACTCACTCCCTCATCCTTACCCCTCAACCTACACAACCTGCTTCTTCCTCAAACAACTCTACCTCCACTCTTCCACCCTCACCAAGTCATCATCCTGATGACAGAATTATATGCCTAACCATGTCCCAGAAAGCGGGTCCACGCCCTCAACTAGTACAACAACATCACCTTCCTCAATACAGAACACCAACACAGTGTCCCTGTATTATAATTCTCAAGACCAACCACCTCAGTTTGAGGCCTCTATAAGAGATCAGACCTCCCCTCCTCAACCATTACAAGAGCCTCCTGTCACTCGATCTAAAAATAATATCTTCAAACCCAACCCGCGGTATTTTGCTGTCATTACCCAGGCATCCAATCCCTTTTTTGAACCCACCAGTATCATGCAAGCCCTTCAGCACCCTAAGTGGCGTGATGCAATGGCACACGAATACAATGCTCTTATCCGCAACAACACATGGACACTAGTCCCCCCAATCCAAGTCAAAATCTTGTAGGTTGTAAATGGGTCTTTCGTATTAAGAAGAAACCTGATGGTTCTATCGATCGATACAGAGCAGGCTTAGTTGCGAAGGGATTTCATCAAAGACCTGGAGTAGACTATCATGATACGTTTAGCCCTGTCGTAAAGCACACCACTGTGCGTGTGGTCCATTCCTTGGCTTTGTCTTCAAATTGGCCCCTCCAGCAACTTGATGTGAATAATGCATTCCTTCACGGGCACTTACAAGAGGAAGTTTTCATGATTCAACCTCCAGGTTTTGTTGACGAAACTAAACCATCCTTTGTGTGCAACTTGCACAAAGCCTTATATGGCCTAAAGCAAGCACCGCGTGCTTGGTTTCATGAGGTTCAACGCCATCTATTTTCTTTCGGATTCATCAATGCAAAATCTGACACATCACTGTTTATTTATTCTCGAGATGGACTTATTTTACTATTGCTTGTATACGTGGATGATATCATTCTTACCGGAAATTCAATATCTATAATTAACAAGTTTGTCAATAACCTTGATGGCAGGTTTTCCGTTAAAGATTTAGAGTCTCTCAGCTACTTTCTTGGTGTGGCAGTCACTCACATGGACGCTGGACTGTTTCTTTCTCAGAAGAAGTATATTGAAGATATCCTTGAGAGCACCAATATGGTGGGGGCAAATCCAGTAGACACTCCTCTATCTACATCAACAACCCTCTCCTTGAATGATGGATCAAATTTAACGGATGCCACTCAATATCGTCAAGTAGTTGGAAGTCTTCAATATTTATCATTTACCCGTCCAGATATTGCATATGCAGTGAACAAATTATCACAATTTATGCACAAACCTACCACCAACCATTGGAGTGTTGTGAAACGTGTTCTTCATTACCTGAGAGGTACAAGTGACCATGGTCTATTCCTGCACCGTGACTCACCTATGTCTCTTCATGCGTTTTCCGACTCAGATTGGGCAGGGAACAAAGATGACAGGACATCGACCAGTGCCTATGTTGTTTTCCTTGGCAGGAATCCTATATCTTGGAGTTCAAAGAAACATAACAATTGCGCGTTCCTCCACAGAAGCTAAGTACCGAGCTGTTGCATCTACTACATCTGAAGTCCGCTGGCTACAATCTCTAATTCAAGAACTTGGCATCATGTTGACCCAACCTCCCGTTATCTACTGTGATAATATCGGTACTACATACTTATGCGCCAATCCGATTTTTCACTCAAAAATGAAACACATAGCCATTGATTTCCACTTTGTCGGAGAAAAGGTGCAATCTGACCACCTTCGTGTCACTCATATTGTTTCTAAAGATCAGTTGGCTGACGCCCTCACGAAGCTTCTGCCTCGTCCACAATTTCATTCTTTGCGTTCCAAGATTGGTGTCTATAATCCGAGCACCATCTTGCGGGGGCATATTAGGAAACAATGTCAGTGATTGATACATAATATTAGGACATGATTATTGCATCCGTGACTGTGATCACACACATGATATTAGGAGATAATTGGGGATCCTGATTGTGCACTAATTCAGCATATCTCTTGTATATATTAGAATGTATGTTAATTTGGAAAAAAGAATGTATGCTAATGAACAATAGCAAGCTTCACCATATATCTCTACTTCTGCGTTATCGGATACTGTGCCGGAGTTTAGGTAAGAACTTCGTTCTTAATGATTTTTCTACTGCCAATTGCTTGTAATTGGTCCCTGTAACTCCCTAATTGCGTTTAGAACTTCAACACTTGTTTGTAACTAGGAAATTAACATGTTTGATTCATTAACTTCACAAATTTTCAGACCAGTTTTATACCTTATTAATATAAATGCTGATCTAATCCTTCATTGTTTGGCCAAATCTTATGGGGTTATTGATATGTGTTCTCGGCATGTTTGTCCACAACTTTCATTTTGTTTACTTCATCTAATTCGATCTCTAAAACTCCAATAATTCAACATGAGGTTGTTGCAAATGACTTGTTCTTGTGAGAGAGTCATGTTTTGAGAATTCTAGCCAACTCTAAGTTCTCATATATTTGTGCATGTTAGATAGAACTGTGTTCTCTTTATTGCTACCTATGTTAAGTCATATGTGGGGACGTGTGTGTAGTTACTAGAAATATAGTTTCTAGCCTTCTGTGTAAATATTAAAAGCTGTGGGGTATTGTTTGTAATTACATGAACTTACTAACAACCTACTGAACAGGTTGTTAGTCACATAGTAATCAATACAGCTGTTTCATATTTCCCTCTTCATCTTCTCTCTCTATTCTCTCTCTTCTGTAAACTTTTCTGTTAATCTCTGATGTTGAGATTCATGAATTGTGTTCTTGAACAACTTACTCCTGTATAACATGACTTCAATTAGCTGTTTTGAGCTACTCAAATTACTCTCTCAATCTTCATGAATTTGGCCTGCAAAGTGCAGCCCTGGACATGTAAACTTGGGAATCTAGAAATTTTCCAAATGTTGGCAAGCTGTGTTAAATAGCTAATTTCTACTAGTCATGACTTTCTATATACTTGACGTAATAGAGTACTTTTGTTTGATCCTGGACACTCTTTGAGTTCCCGGGTCTGTGACCTCATTACTTCTTGAATATACTAAAAGTTGCAATCTTCTTTCTCCTGTATCAAAATCATGATGAATATTTCAAATCATGTTCTCTGACGATTCTTAAAATTCTAAGTATCTTTTTTCTCAGAAAACAAGCTCAAAATACCTGCTATGAACATGCTTAAAGCTCTTGAAAACTTTTAAATGTTGGATCATGATCACCATACAACTTTGAGTTTGTGAGAGTTAAAATATGTTTTGGAATCGTTGGATATGGTTAATATGCCATCGTTTTGCATCCTCGTTTCAATCACTTTCCAAATCCGACATCATTTAGCAAATGAGCAAGCGCTATCCCCCTCTTCTCCTCAAGAATATGGTTAATACGCCAATTATGCCTATTCAGCGATGCATGATTCTAATGGCACTAATATTAATACAAGAGTTATAAAGTTATACAAGATATATATTTACATATATGACCCTATACACTTCTATATTAGTATTAGTGCTATTAGATTCATGTTGACGGAACTTCCCCCTATGAATTTAGCTGGCGTGGGTGTATATCTCACGGACACACGGAGAAACATATCGATCTCTATGCACAAGTATCTTTCTGTAGCCACGCCATTGCAAGCTGAACTTCTATCCATTCGTCATGGCATTGCTCACGTACGCACATTACATTATCATAGCGTTACTATTTATTCGGATTGTCTAATGGCATACCTCATCTTACCGGGGAATGAGCGGTGCTCCTATAAAGGCTCATATTCTAGCCAGGGGCGGAGCTACATGGGGACTGGTAGGGGATATAGTCCCCATTTTTTTATTTTTTATTTTTACCCTTAATTTTCTTATTTTTATTTCTTCTCTTTCTTCCACTTTTGAGTTTTATCACTATTCATTAGGTCGATTTGACCCGATGATTTGATTAGCAGTAAGATGTATTTTTTTGGTAAATTTTCAAGGTGTTGTACAGTAAACTTTACTCTACAACACCATGAAAAAAGTATCGAAAAATTGCATCGTTTTGTTACCCAAATCACCGGGTCAAAGTGACATGTCTACGGATGAAAAAGTCAAAAGTGGAAGAAAGAGAAGAAACAGACCAAGTATGACTTAGCCCCCACAGGTTTGCCCCTATTATTTCTATACTTTACATTTTAGCCCCCACTAGTTCATATATTTTTACCTAATTTTAATTTTAACTCCCACTACCACATAATTCTGGATCCGCACTTGGTTCTAGCACGTACGTATCAAGTAGGAGGTTTCGTTAGTAGATGTTTGTACATTGTGGAAGGTCCCAGGTTCAGATTGACGTGGCCCATCGGCTTTCAGCTGTTGTGGTCTCTCGAGTTCAGCGCCTAGATTGCGCTTAGTCTCGCTGCGTACTCGCTGTGTAGGGTAGTTGTTTTGTGTTGGTACATATTTACATGTTTGTGTTAGCTTGTATGTTTTGTGATCTCCCTTCTGGTTAGGGACTTGTATAGGGTTAGCGGTAGGCTCTTGGGTTAGGGGCGACCTTTGGGTTTGTATAAATCTTGCCTGAGGTTGCGTCTATGTACTTGCTCTCTTGTGACTAATAAGATAGTAAAATATTTTGGTTTTTCAATGAATAAAAAGATAAATTTGAGGTTTAGCATGGCGACTTAACCTCAAACAGATTTACAAAGTATCCCAAGGTATTTAACTAATGGTAATGCGGATGGGGATGTGGACGACCGCACTGTCTTCGGGGCCATCATGCACGATTGTAAAACGTTGATGAATCAATTCCAAGAATCAAAGTGTAGCTGGTGTCCAAGAGATTCAAATATCCAGGCGCATAGATTAGCTAAGTTTGGACTTTCATTAGAATTACCGAATGTTTGGGTAGGTTCGATCCCTGCTTGGGCAGATTGTAACTTGAGTTTATGAGTTCAATGAGGTTATTTTCTCAAAAAAAAAAAGAAAAAAAAAATGACACACGAAAACGACACTGCGGGGAGAACTGCTTTTGTCCATTGTCTTGCATGATTGAGTAAAAAGAAGGAAATAATAGAAACCCACTCTAAAGAACAAGATGGGACATGGATATTTCAAAACCGTTGGGTTACTATTTACACCATGAAGTATTCAAAGGCACCATCATACACATAGAATCTACCTACATAGGTCAAGAAACACAAGAACATTCTGTTGATGAATGAATGAAAAGATGTCCCAAAAACATTGTCATAATTATCAAATGATCATTTGGACTTCTATACGAAGTATGAACTGTTATATAGCATGTTTGGTACCTATTTAGAAAAAATAGCTTAGAAAATATGCTTAAAATGAAAATTAAAAGAAATGTTTGGCATTTATGAAAAAATACCGACTAAAAGTAAGGAAAACGGTATATGTCACAATGTTTCTCCATTATTTTATGTGACCACCCCTATCGGCTATGCTGATCAAGTGTGTATGTTGTTATAAATCAATAAAATAATATTTCATTATAATATCGTTTCTCTAAATAGTAAGACAATGGCCCTGTTTGGACCAGCTTTTATAATATCATTATAAACCACATATATAGTAAGACAATGGCCCAGCTTGGACCAGCTTAAATCAGTTGAAGTTATATCTGCTTATCAGAATGAGTGGCTGAGGTAAGGAGGAAGGCAGCATCTCTCATCACATCAACCACTCATTCCATTAAGTTGATATAATTTCAGCTAATTTAAGTTTGTCCAAACACGCCCAATAAACTAATTGATAGGACCGTCCAACGAAAAGCCAAAAAAAAAAAGAAACAAGTAATAGCCAGAGCCCAGAAAGCTGAACTTACCTCTGTTTCTTCTCTTTCACCTTACTTTACTTTTTGACACCCGGTGATTTGGTGAGCAAAACGATACACGAATTTAGTAATTTTTGCATGATCTTGGAGAGTAAACTTTACTCTACAATATTATGAAAAAATTGCCGAAAAATTACATCGTTTTACTATCCAAATTATCGAGTCAAAGTGACCCAAATACGGGTAAAAAAGTCAACCGCGTGGAAAAGAGAAGAAACAAAGATAGTAGTATTTTTATATGATACACTTAACATTGTATGATTTACAATCGTTTAATAAATTCTCAAATTTTTGATTGATTATATTTCTACATAGTGATATGATAATTGTAGTATGATCATATGAATCATCAACCAGTCATATATTCTCAAAATAACACATCTGTTATACCACGTCATCATACCACGTGGTAGGGAATATTAATTTAATCAAATTTTGAAGACACTTGAGAAGAACACAATCCTAAAAGAAAATTAAAGATCTTCCTTCTCTAGGCAAAATAAAGCTCATTTGTCAAATCTTCTCTCAGATAGTATTCTCCAATACAGAAAATTAAGTTTAAGCTTTTTTCATACAAAAAGGATATTAAGAAAAGGTTTTGCATCGATTCATCTCGAAATAGATTCTTTTCAAAAAATCAAAAGTTAAGGGTTACTGTGAACTAAAGTTCCGCCATCCCATTTTGAAATATCAATCAAAATTAACAATGAGAAGAAGATGGGAATGAGAAGACAATGCATCATATATACAATCTCAGGATCCACATGTCTTGAAAAATGAAAGTGTGTGAACAAAGTATATTACAAGAAAAATAGCAATTCTCAAGAAATTGTAAGATCCCAAAAATAAGAGAGAATAAAGAGTCTTTTAACGAAAACCAAAACAAACATAAGCATTTTCTTTAAATAAGTAAAGAGAAATGAAGAAGCATGAACCTAACGAACCTTCAAAATCCCAGTTATTTGGAATTCTCAGTTAGTTCTAGATTATTAAGGAAAGATTTTTGAAACTTTAAACGGGTACCAAACATGCTCTCAGTCTGTAATTATATTTTCCACTCTCATATCAAATTATATAGATCACCGGTGCATACAAATACAAAATTAAGCGTCCCCTTTAACACTGTACATCTCTAAAATGAAAATTTTAAAATAAAAAGAAATCAATAATATTGCTACTAGTATGATGAAGATGACAGCATATGGTACCAAACAGTAATAAAGAAGAAGTAACAAACTCTCTGACTGAAGGACAAACCAGTATTAATGCATCATCTCTCTCCCTACCTCTTCTTCTTCATCTTCAAATTCAAACTTCAACTGCAAATACCATGGATGGTATAGACAACCCTTAACGGTTCGATATCGGGTTTGGCCCGCTAGGAACTTCATGAGCACCAGCTTCAAACTGTTTAGGATCTTGTGCCTTCTCTGGATGGTGGTGGTTCATGAAGTCCATTGTGTTAGAAGTGGAATCTGATGACAGGAGCCTCCGGATCGGGCTTCTAGACGGGCCTAACGGGCCAGCAGAGTGATTGAGTAGAAGAAGGATGAGGAAGATGAAGAGAAGAGCAATGAAACTTGATGAAGATGGTCTTCTGGTAGCTGTTGATGATGTTGTTGTTGCCATGCAATCTTTGTAAATAAGAAACAAATGCAACCACCCCCCAATGTCCCAAAGGAGATCAATATCCATGAACTGGCTGGACTGCCAGGGCTCTAAGGGAGAGAGAGAGAGAGAGAGAGAGAGAGAGAGAAGAAGAAGAAGAAGATGGAAGAGGGGTTGTGAAACTATGTACACAATTCTCTTTAACCAAATGCAAAGATGCAAAGAAAGAAAATGCAATTTGATGCAGTATGAAAAGTGCCAGCCTGAATTCATGTGCGCTTTGACTTAAATACCCCGAGTATAACTTGTAACATCACAAGACATATAATATAACATCACAAGATTGTCACGCGTCTTTGTGCTGACGTACGTTTCCTGATCAATATGCATATATCCTTGTCATAAGCGTTTCGCTATTCTCTCTTCACATCAGGAAGACATACTCGCAATTTGTTAGCTCAAAATTCAATCGCTGACCAAATTTCCTTCAAAATTCTCAGAAAAGGTTACTAACCATATACTAGGACAATATGGTCAATTATAAAATTAAAGGTTTTATTTATGGGGAAGATAAAGAATCTTGAAAAGAAAAGCCAAGGGCAGAGAAAGAAAAGAGAGGGTGTGGAGGGGGATGGAACCTTTAATTTTTCTTATAGGTTGGGTGGTTGTTGCCTCCCCCCAAAAAATCTTTTTTTCCTTTTGACTTTCTTGAACCCTAACCATGGAAAAATATAGTCATCTTGTTCTCGCCCTTTGTTTTTCTTCCATTTATTTTGTTTTCTTATACTATACTAAACAAATAGTAATTTCACTCTCTATGGCGCTTATAAAATATTCCGGGACTTTAGATTATGGGTGCGTACTTATGGTATATAATATATGGAAAAAAAAGTTTCTAAAGTATCTTGTTGGCCACCCTTGACCGAGGCAATAATGTTCGATCTCATTTCAGCGTGAATACGTGATCAAATCATGGAGAGAAACGGAGAAACATATCGAAAAACTATATTATTAAATTGTTATCAGACATTAAATATATGTAATACTAGATCAGACGACTCAATATCGAAATTCTAATTAGTATTGATCAAAAATTTATGCATGGATAAGAAGAAACTTACTACTACTTAGCATAGTTATTGGATAAATGTGATTACTATTAAAAGAGTGAGATCAAACGTTGGAAATTAGAGTGGGTCAACATATAAATTATGTGCAAAGCGTACCATCATAAACTTGTTTTATCGGAAAAATGAGGGAGAAAGTTTGAAAGTAAAGCATCTCTCTCTCTCTCTCTCTCTCTCTCTCTCTCTCTCTCTCTCTCTCTCGTGGTGAGGTGGTTGAGTGATTGAATGAAAATCAGTGGTGTTGAGGATCGCATTCGTAAAAGATATATGCATATTTGATTGTCTCCTTGATGGATTCTTCATGGGGTCCTTTCTTAAAACAACTTTACCATGCAACGTACCACTATGTTTTCTTAATAATACACGACAACATTCTTAAAAAAACACACGTTACCACGTCAAAAAGCTAGCTTTGAGACCTTCAAGTCGTCAGCTTCTTCTTCTCTACCCGTCTACATATTTCAGTCAAATTTTATATCTTCCTTATGTCTTTTGTATCCACACAATAAAAGAATCTGCTCATATCACAAGAGTTCAGATTACTGTATTGTTCAGATTAACAATTATATGATGTCCTCAAAGAAACAAGTTGAGGGGTAACATATCAGATAGACACTGTGTATAGCAAATAAAACCCAAGTGTTGTGTTTCTTATAAGGAGCACCGGAACGATTGTCAAATGAGCTTGTTCGGATTTCATAATTAGTTAATTACATTTCTGTTATATGCAATTGAGATAAATAGATATGTCCTTGAGATAAATAGAGAGACATAAAAAAACTTAAAAATATGTGAAAGCGAAAGAACATGCATGGACGACAGTGGTGTGTGAAAGTCTTTCCCTGAAAATGCGCTGTTAATACAACTTGATTGGAAAATGCGTCATTGTAGTTAAATAAATTGTCAATTGGTCATGGTTGACAAAGGAGTATATACAAACAATATTTATGTAAGCTACACTTCGATATTATTATGACATTATTGAGGGATTAAAGTCAATGGAGTGTTGGACATTGAAAAACATAATTGAAACATCTAAAAGGAAGTTGTTATCTTCCGAAAAATCAGGAGTTACTTGGATTTCATAAAGCAAGAAGACATGCTAACTACTCTAGATTTTCTTCTTTGATCACTTACGTGAGAAGTATCCATAAATGGGTAATTGTGGGAAGCCAATCATACAAGAGAGAGAGAGAGGGAAAATTACTCTTTGCACTTGGAGGTGCGGAGATGTCGCTTCCAACCCCAATCCCAATCCCAATCCCAATCCCAATCCATCACAATGGCAAGCGCGTCTAAAATATACACATATAGTATGAAATGGCGATGCAGATGAATGAATGCCATGTAAGATGAGAGGGTACACTTTTTTATATAATGTCTGTCAACACAAAAGGAATGAAATTATGTTTCCACGACTTTTTCTAGATGTGGGAGGGGAATTTGAAGGGAAAATGTATATAATCAAGAAAGAATAGCTTTCTAAAGAGATATATTTAGTTCTCTTCTTCATAAACATCTTTTCTATATTCTGTTAGGGAAAATTCCAAAACTTTATTATTATTAATAATTATATTTACATTTTAATATACATTTTAATTATAATTGAGATGTTATTATTTTTCTATTTGTAACTCCCACATTATTGGGGTATTCAATATGAAATATTTGGTATAAATGTGTATTAGTTGGTGGTGTTTATTATAGCCATAATTCCATATAATTACTAGGAGTTACTACTTGATTTTGTATGGCTATATATATGTGAATATCATTTGTATGGGAGATGGATGGAGAGAATAAGTAATGAGAGCTCACATAGAAAAGTACTAGAGTGTACTACTATATATGAAATATATTTTAAGTATTCTATATAGTATATTATGAAACTCTTGTTTTTGGGCAACAACGGTTAGTGACGGTTCACAAGTCCTACAACCGGCGTGACGCTTGTAGGAGCTGGCTCGAGTGTGGGTTGAATCCTACTTCGTAGCATACCGGTAGCACCCTCACGTGGGGAGGATCTACGTTGTAGGACAATGTCCTACATAACATGCCTCTCACACCCAGGCCAGCAAATCCAATTTACATTATGTTGATTTATTATTGTTTTATTGTTTATAGTATCTCTAACAAGACTAATGTTTTGATTTCATATTGTGTATTTCGACGCAGATGACTAACAATCTACAACGTA
The DNA here is from genome assembly GCA_023055425.1 of Linanthus parryae. Lineage (NCBI taxonomy): Eukaryota > Viridiplantae > Streptophyta > Magnoliopsida > Ericales > Polemoniaceae > Linanthus > Linanthus parryae. The sequence goes on from JALGPY010000004.1 coordinate 146,460,219, forward strand.
GATCACTTAACAATATGTGTTTACAGTTGAAGTTGCTATGTAGAGATATCGATCAAAGGAGTGCTACGATATTTTCATAGAAATTTTTGAGATCTTTTCCAGACTTGATCATATACCTCTTCTACTTTAATTATTAGTTAAATCATCTTTTTTTGTCGTATATAACATGATTTATGTGAAATGCATAATCTTTTGATCACTTTACCAACATGGGACTTTTGCGGTGGTGACTAGTTTAAAGTACACACGTGATAATAAAATATTTATGCATAGGAAATGTTGGGGTCTTGTTAGATTTCCTATCAACCATTGAGGTAAAGGATCTACTTTTCATTTCCAATTTAGACATGTCTAAATATATATTATGTTAACTTTGATGTATTCATAATCAAGATTTTTTTTGTTCGTTTCTTGATGCATACTAATGAATGTTTTATTTCTTATTCTAATAGTTGAATGTGTAAACAAATCCATAAATAAGTATACCCATCATATACAAGCTTTATTTTTTTTAATGAAGAAAAATGGATACTCTCATATCATTCCTTAATCTATATGTAGCTTACTATTTTATTTTGAGAGATAACAAGTCAAACTATGTCTAGAGCATGTAAATATTCTTTTAGTAAGATAATTGCATATAGAGTATTGCATAATTGATTTCTTACAATAATTTTGATGTTAGTTGAAATTGAGTTTTCTTCCAAATAGTATGGATACTCGGGGTCGATGTCTATTTGGAAATGTGTTGCTTGGAGCACTAGAGTCTAGTTTTCAATTCCAGTACATGTAATTTTCTTCTTTGTTTCAAAATTAATTAGATTAATATTTCTTATAGCCTATTTTTCCAGGGTTCTTCATGGAGTTCTATTAAGCTATTGGGACTTCATTGCTATTGATGGATGATATTGGAGGTCATCGATTTTATTGGATTTATTATTCTCATATGACGAGACGTTCTCATATTTTTTGGCGCAAGTGAAATGGATCTCCAAAAAGAGTTATATTGTTCTTGATCTTGGTAGCTTGTGGAGTACATATGTTATGGAGCAATTATTTCTTGAAGTAAATGGAAGATGTTTATTCTTGAAGACTAATCATTTGGAATACGTTGTTTACTATGGCGCCCATGGATATTCTTATTGGTCCTTCAAATACGGGTTTCTTATCAATTTTCGAGGAACTCCATATTATTCTCATAATGAAGAACTTCTATATTCTCAAAGAAGATGAAAATTATGTGGACGTCATTTGACAGGCTCGGTTTCTTAAACTCTTTCCTCCATATATTTTTTTATTTTTATTGTTTTTGTGTAGCATTCTATAATAATCATGTTGTGAGAAAATATTGCACCACATCAATGAAAAATTATGTTGGTATATTTTATTTCATGAGAAGTTTTAATATAACTTTCCGAAGTGAGAATAAAAAAAAAATGGGGTTTGACATAAAATTGAAATTCACCAAATGGTTCGTAATGAAATTTCACAAGTTAGAAATAATTTATTGGAGGATGGAATATGTTTCTGTATCTCGACAAAATTGTGTTTATTTTCCTTTTTGAGTATCATTGCTTTAAATATTTTCCCATTGTGAGGTTTAAAATGTGGGGGTTACTTTTTTGAAATCAAATGTGGGGTTACTTGATTACATTTAATTGTATATTTTTATGAGCATTTGATATGTGGGAGTTACATAAGATAATGTAAAGAATATAATTTTATGTGCATGCATGAATTAAGTGTTAGTTTATTTTGATAGTGTAACATATGGATATCACTTAATAAAAATAACATTGTGGTCAAGTAAATTATTGCTATTATGTCTTAAAATTTATCTCGTCATTCCTAACATCATTATCATTGACTCGTTGAATTAAGTATTTGCATTAAGTGAAATTTATGTGACTCTATGGATAAGTAACAATGTGAGGGTTGCACGTGAAAATTATTTATCATAATCTTGTACATATAATCTTATACACATGTGACTTAACTAATAGCAATCTTGTGGAGATGCAACATGTTATCATTTTGTGGATTCTATAGTCATCCCTTATTGTCTATTGTTTTACATTAAGTACAATTATGTGTCTCATTGAATATGAGATAATGTGGGGGTTATAAAGGAGACATGTGAATCATTATCTTAGTTATGTGATTTCGAATAGTGATATTGTTGATGATGTGATAATTATTTTTTTGATATTTATATTTGTTATCGACTAAAATTACTAATATTGCATTTAGTGCAAATGTTGCGTTTTACAGGTTTAATGTTTGGTGTACACCATATGAAAAGGAAAATGTGATGTGACAAAGAGGATGCAAGAAAAGTGAAACGAGAAAAATTATACAAATAAAATTTTATTGGTTCCATAGTCCCTAATATTGGGATGGGGTTTGTAAACTCCTGATGGATTCCATCGTTGATAAACGGAAATGATTGATTGACCAATATGCATGTGGTTAAAATAAAATAAATGACCATTGAGGGTCTGAATGTCTAGGGGGATGGGCTAAGCCCAAAATATAGTCACCGCTGGTGGTAACCCAATCTCTGTGACTGGAGATCCCATGAAGGAGATTCAATGGGTAGAAACAATCCACGACGAGTGACTGAGATTTTCAGCACTTATATATAGGAGAAGTCTAAGACTCTCCTCCCATCCCTATGGCATTGTGCTGATTTGAGAGAATTGTGACGTTTATGATGGGTTCAAACCTTAATGGATCAAAGGCGAGTAATTTGTCGCAAGGTATGGGTCACTGACGCGGATTTACTAACGCGTATGCGCAAGTGCACGGTCAAGTAATATAGGGGTGGTATTTCAACCCCGAGTTATCGATCCCACGAGGACAGGCTTGAGATTATTTACTTAGTTATTTAATTTAGAGTACGGTGCAGGAGGAAGGATTTGATTGATTTATAAATTGAAATAACAATTAAGCTAATATTTTTGTATTTTTTATATTTAAGAAATAGATATGGAGAAACTAGGCAATCTCTAGATCACCTAGGGTTGTAGACGATTTCCGGATTATCTGAGCAACACGTTAACTATATTCTAACTAAGCCGGGTAATAGCACTGACTATCTCCTATCGGTCTCAAGTCATTCTACTTCACGGTACACTACAATCTCCTATCGGTCTCTTGTGTCTACCGGTCCGTTCTAGTAGGCTAACGACATGCACGACAACGGGTCCTGTCGATCCACCGTTGCACGAAACCGTCGAATCTCACCTACCGAATCTACCCACATTTGGCCAATCCTAACACGTCTCTTCTCAGTCTCAGTGATACGGGATTGATGTTCAAGTTCTCTACACAATTAGGTTGAGTCACTGTCGTGCACTCATCTAATTAGCTAGCATGTCCGGGTAGCTACTCCATTCATACTAAAGATTAAGCATAGAACAAGAACAATTGAATAAAAATAAGCTAACTTTAAGCATGAATCAACTATTGAGTGAAACCCTAGTTCTTGAACCCTAGTTTTATCTCCTAATCGTGTCACTCAATTAGGATTACTAACATAAACAAGAAACTAGAATTGATTCAATAGAAGAAATCAAGAAATCATGAAGCAAAGATCAAATCCGGAAAAATATCATCGTTTACATAAACCCTAGGCTCTCAAAGAGATGCCTAGCAAAACGTCTAGCTAATACTAATAAACCAAACAAGACTTACTAGTTTATCCATAGAAAGATTGAGAGAGAAGAAGAAGAAATCAAACTTAGAGCTTCAATGGAGGAGGAGTCCTCCTTCTCTTCTCCTTGCGTCCGTCTCTTCTTCACGTTTTTCTTCTCTCACGTGTCTTCTTTTTTCTTTTGTTTTATCTCTCTTTTTTATCTTCACTTAGGGTATATTAATTAATAATCAAGAAATATTAATTAATAACCCTAATTTCTGGCTTTTCCCCCGTGCGTTGCTGGGTCTGCTAGTAGATCGTACGATCTGCTACTTGATCGTGCGATCTGCTACTTGGTCGTATGATCTGCTACTTGATCCTATAAGTCAGTGAGTTCTCCCCTAGCAGATCGTACGATCACGAAAGTTGATCGTGCGATCTGCTTTGATCCTAGGATCAACTTTTGATCCTACACTTCAAACTTTCTAAAATGACACTTTGGCCCCCTTTTTCCATCTTTGTCCTCTTTTCTTCAAATTTCTTTCTCTCCCAAGCTTCCGCATATGTTCTGAAGTTCGTTTTCCTCCTCCTCTTGATCCATGAGCTCCGTTTCCTGTCCAACACAACACGAAAACACCCGTGCGATCAAAAATGACAAAATAAATGTAAATAATGTGAAAAACGCCCGGATTAATAATTTATCACTCAAAGCTAAACTTATCCAATTTCCTCAAGTTCATAGTGTATTTCTTATATATTCAACCCGGAAACTACACAAAACGGTACAAAAACGTAGAAGAAATATAACTCTAATATAGAGTTATCAAATCCCCCCACACTACCTTTTTGCGCGTCTCGAGCAAAATCAAAAACACTTCTCACACTATGATTTTCAATCCACCGAATTGCATTTAACTTCACTAGACATGTGACACAAACAACACACACACCCATGCAATCTACATGACTATACAATGCAACTCGATTATTTCACAATGCAAATATTGAAACAACACCATTTTTTTCCTTTTTAGTTAGAGATTGGGCAATCTCAAAAAGTAAACCGGCACGTCATAAGGCTCTCATATTCCCTCGGAAGTTCTATAACTTTGGTGATCGGTAGAACTTGCGGCCAGTTTCGTTAGACAGAACGGGCACGAACACAAAATATGTTGCTTCCGCACACTCATCAAACGTATCCCTAGCACTTACCTTCCGAGCTATTTATCCACGGGTTAAATTGTTGACGGTTTAGGACGGGTAGGATAGGATATTTAGAAGCGTAGTCCTAGACGTCATGATCTAACTCACAAAACCCGATTCTCACACTCCCTCACCAAAATCCAAGGAACCACACCGAATCTCACTACTCCGGCCCTCATTCCCTCAATCTTGGTGCAACGCCGTTCTCGCGGCCACAAATGTGAAGAAGTGATCTCGAACAATAGCTAATCTCCCCGATCTTCAATTTCAAGCTTGCTCCTTTATTCCCTTTCAATTTCACTTTCTATTTCTCTTTTACTCTTTTTTCTTTTCTTTTCCACACAATAACATTAAGCACATGGAGCCGACAATACGATAGTAATATCCGAGGAGATCAAATATCAAAATTAGATAACATGGGGGTGGAATGTGTCAAATTAGTGATATAATAACATAGATGTCGACACCCCCACACTTGATGCAAAGCAAATCACGAACCCAGTAGTCAATGTGTAAACGTGCTTTTCCAACCGATCCTCCTCATCACCTAAGATATAGAGAATATAAATAAAGCATAAGCACGGCCTCCTATAAGATCAACCAACCCCGACCCCATGACGTGCGGAAGAAATATCACGCACTACGGTACTCCACCTGTGATCGTGGTGTAAGGACACGACTCACCGCCACACCGAAGTGTGCTACCGTCTCTAACTCACCCTCACATCCCCTCAAAAGACGACATGTAAGAGAATCCACGTAAGATGTATCAAATCAGCTCACCCTCATCAAACCTCCCTAACTCAACTCCCTCTATCATGACGCATAGGAAATGACCATTCTAACAAGTGATTAAAATCACAATGAAAGGCTTCCTAGGCTAGAGGCTGTGAATAAAAGGGGTAAACGGATCAATAGGGGTAACTAGTGGACCTAGGAGATGGAGACGGGACGTGAGGCCCCCATAAACATCACTCGCACAGTTGTTCCGTTGCCACTACGAGGAGGGTTGACGACTACCTAAGTGACGGTGGTGTAGCGCTAGTAGGATAACTAGTCTGAGAGGCAGCTACTCACATTTCTAATGTGCATTAGCCCTATAAGTCTTCCTACTCCAGATTCTCGCGTCTACCTCACCTCAGATTTTCATATTCCTAAGGAATTCTATCATTAAGCCCTCTCCACATTCACTCTCTTCGATTGCCCTTTCTCAAAAAATTTAAAATTTTATGATTTTTTTATTTTTTTTTCAATATTTCCTAACTCTATATGCAATGGCCAACTCGACTAATCACACGATTTGGTAGGGGACTCAATAAAGTAAAATTGCTAAAAAAAAATGCATGCTAACAATCCTAACACAATACGACACTATATCAAACACTCTACACTAACCACATGTACTCCACAATACGACACAACTGCATGTAACTGGCGATGCATAACTGACATGGCTAGCAAAATATACACAAACCCCCCCACACTTAAGCGTTTCGTTGTCCTCAACAAATTTAGAGATATAATAAGAGGACTCATCGCTTAAATGTGTTGGCGGTGGATCTACACTATTATGGCTCAAAACTTAGAAACAAGAGAGAGAGTTAAAGGTACCCGGGGTGCCCGGACCTACATGGGCACCGTTGCCGCGAAACTGCAACAATAAGGGGTCTTGTGGACCGTTGACAGTTTCCGGAAAAGTCTCACCTCGCGTCCGGATTCCGATGCGCCTACTCACATTCTCTATCACACGCATCAAGAAGGGGAACCCGGAGCGTCTTTTGTACCTGTGTCCCTGCACACTGATTGAAAGTATTAAAGCAACTCTCTCTCACCCCTCAAAATCAAATATGGAGAACTAAAAGCAAAAAACAGAAACAAATTGCATCCTACTCTACATGGGTTGCCTCCCAAGCAGCGCTTGTAATTTAAGGTCGACAGCCCGACCCGGTTACCTCAACCAAAAAGGATTGTGGAGACTGCTTTATCCCTCCACTTCTTCTTCTTCCACCATCTCTTCTCGATAACTTCACGTGCACCCCTGTGCTCTGAAGAAGGTGGACACTTGTGGAAGCTGACTCCTTTCATTTTGCAATTGATCTTCTTGAGAAACTTCCACCAAGTACCACTGGGCTCAAATGAATCTCTGGCCATAAAATCATCCCAGTAGTACTTTCTTGATGCTATATGATCTTCAAATGACCCATGAAAATTATCCACACCCCCACACTTGCTGACGTCTAACTCCTTAACTATGGAATATGGATGATCAATAGAATCTCCCATAGACAAAGATATTGGAAGTTGCTCATCACATTCTTCTCCATAAGAATCCCCATACAGTAATTGTTCCAGCTCGTCGCAGACTTGCGTGACATAGGATATGGAGAATTCATCATTAATCAGAGTTGGGGCTTTTACCTCAATATCACTGAGCACAAGTGTTTCACCAGCTTCATCGTCGACACACCACAGGCTTCCAATTTCGGTGTCTTCCCATTCATACCAAGGATGTGAGGGAACCTGCGGTCTTGGCTCGCAATACGGCAGATCTTCCCATCTTCGGCACACAGGTCCACCCCAGTCTGAATCAGAGTCTGAGTCCTCATAAATGGCAGAGTCCGCCAATGGTTCCTGGACATTGCAGTCTTCACTCGGCTCAGGTATCTCTTCTTCCACTTGTGGTGGGGATGATGAAGGTTCAATTTTTAGCTCACTGTCATATGGCACGGTTTCTTCTTGTGGCTCTTGAATACTAGATTCCCCTGCTGTTGACAGTTTTTCTATTCGTTTCTTTATCCTCTCCAACATCTCCCTCACGTATTCCCTACCTGTGGCTGAATCCTATTTTGGTAATTGTGCATCTATGGACAAAAATTTGGCGCAAACTTCCAAGTCATTCATAATACTACGCCGTTCTGCCATATCCGCTGATGAGTCTTCCTGGTGGTGATGAAGCTGGGGGACATGTACTCGACATGAGTCTCTACGTTCGTGCCAAATGTCGCATACGTAGCACCAAGTTATGCATGCGACCTCGTCTTCGTGGTAACCCCTGCAGTGGAAACAGTAGGGGGGACCCGAATAACAGTCTTCGCTCCACATGCTTAAAATGTCTCTTGCTTCCTGCGTTCCTGAGAAACAAACTCACAAGACACCCGTGAAGCACAGAGATATAGAATAAGAAAAAATTAAAACTAAAAGAAAGTACTCTACACTAACTCCTAACTAAATAATCTACCGCTGTCCCCGGCAACGGCGCCAAAAACTTGACGCGGATTTACTAACGCGTATGCGCAAGTGCACGGTCAAGTAATATAGGGGTGGTATTTCAACCCCGAGTTATCGATCCCACGAGGACAGGCTTGAGATTATTTACTTAGTTATTTAATTTAGAGTACGGTGCAGGAGGAAGGGTTTGATTGATTTATAAATTGAAATAACAATTAAGCTAATATTTTTGTATTTTTTATATTTAAGAAATAGATATGGAGAAACTAGGCAATCTCTAGATCACCTAGGGTTGTAGACGATTTCCGGATTATCTGAGCAACACGTTAACTATATTCTAACTAAGCCGGGTAATAGCACTGACTATCTCCTATCGGTCTCAAGTCATTCTACTTCACGGTACACTACAATCTCCTATCGGTCTCTTGTGTCTACCGGTCCGTTCTAGTAGGCTAACGACATGCACGACAACGGGTCCTGTCGGTCCACCGTTGCACGAAACCGTCGAATCTCACCTACCGAATCTACCCACATTTGGCCAATCCTAACACGTCTCTTCTCAGTCTCAGTGATACGGGATTGATGTTCAAGTTCTCTACACAATTAGGTTGAGTCACTGTCGTGCACTCATCTAATTAGCTAGCATGTCCGGGTAGCTACTCCATTCATACTAAAGATTAAGCATAGAACAAGAACAATTGAATAAAAATAAGCTAACTTTAAGCATGAATCAACTATTGAGTGAAACCCTAGTTCTTGAACCCTAGTTTTATCTCCTAATCGTGTCACTCAATTAGGATTACTAACATAAACAAGAAACTAGAATTGATTCAATAGAAGAAATCAAGAAATCATGAAGCAAAGATCAAATCCGGAAAAATATCATCGTTTACATAAACCCTAGGCTCTCAAAGAGATGCCTAGCAAAACGTCTAGCTAATACTAATAAACCAAACAAGACTTACTAGTTTATCCATAGAAAGATTGAGAGAGAAGAAGAAGAAATCAAACTTAGAGCTTCAATGGAGGAGGAGTCCTCCTTCTCTTCTCCTTGCGTCCGTCTCTTCTTCACGTTTTTCTTCTCTCACGTGTCTTCTTTTTTCTTTTGTTTTATCTCTCTTTTTTATCTTCACTTAGGGTATATTAATTAATAATCAAGAAATATTAATTAATAACCCTAATTTCTGGCTTTTCCCCCGTGCGTTGCTGGGTCTGCTAGTAGATCGTACGATCTGCTACTTGATCGTGCGATCTGCTACTTGGTCGTATGATCTGCTACTTGATCCTATAAGTCAGTGAGTTCTCCCCTAGCAGATCGTACGATCACGAAAGTTGATCGTGCGATCTGCTTTGATCCTAGGATCAACTTTTGATCCTACACTTCAAACTTTCTAAAATGACACTTTGACCCCCTTTTTCCATCTTTGTCCTCTTTTCTTCAAATTTCTTTCTCTCCCAAGCTTCCGCATATGTTCTGAAGTTCGTTTTCCTCCTCCTCTTGATCCATGAGCTCCGTTTCCTGTCCAACACAACACGAAAACACCCGTGCGATCAAAAATGACAAAATAAATGTAAATAATGTGAAAAACGCCCGGATTAATAATTTATCACTCAAAGCTAAACTTATCCAATTTCCTCAAATTCATAGTGTATTTCTTATATATTCAACCCGGAAACTACACAAAACGGTACAAAAACGTAGAAGAAATATAACTCTAATATAGAGTTATCAGTCACACATACCCTTGGAGGATTCACCTAAGTGAGAGTTGCCTTGAGGCCGAGGCTATGGGATTGGGCTATTCCCTAGAGGCTCTCATGATTTGATTCGAGTGCATGGCCGTAATGCACTAACCCGCGAACTATGTCCAATACCGATACTGTGTGTGTTTCAGTTGACCTCGGGCTCAAAGGGTCTAGTTCAAGGCTTAGTCCACTATGATCCTTCCGGGTGAGACTGTTATCACTAAGTGGGGTTCAAGTCGGAAGACACCTCACCTATTGCGTAGTATGAAAGTTGCCCATTATTTTATTGTTACATATATTATTCTATTATTTTATTTATTTGTTCTTATTGAGGTCATTTTAAAGTTTTGAAATTTTGTGGGGGATTGTTAGGGATTTTTATGAAAATTCCAAAACTTTCATTATAAATCATTATTATAATTATATTTCTAAAATAGTCTTAAAGATGTTGGTTACTACATATTTGTAACTCCCCCATTATTAGAGTATTAAACATGAAATATTTGGTTTAATGTAGCATTATTGGGAGGTGGTTATTATGACCATAACTCCAATATTAATACTAGGGGGTTACTAGTTTCTATGCACATCTATATATATGTGAGTGTCATGGGAGATGGATGGAGAGAATATGTGATGAGAGCTCACTACTACACATGAAATATATTTTTAAGTATTCTAGTATGATACGTGATTTTGGGCAACTACGGTTCGTGACAGTTCACAAGTCCTACAACCGGCGTGACGTTTGTAGGAGCTGGCTCGAGTGTGGGTTGAATCCTACTTCGTAGCATACCGGTAGCACCCTCACGTGGGGAGGATCTACGTTGTAGGACAATGTCCTACATAACATGCCTCTCACACCCAGGCCAGCAAATCCAATTTACATTATGTTGATTTATTATTGTTTTATTGTTTATAGTATCTCTAACAAGACTAATGTTTTGATTTCATATTGTGTATTTCGACGCAGATGACTAACAATCTTAATTATGTGATTTTAGTAGTGTTGTTGCTCATGGCGTGATAAGCTTTTATGATATGTATATTTCTAACCCCTCAAATTACTAATTTTGCATCTAGTGCACATATTTTTTATTCTCAGGTAAAATTTGGTTTACATCAAATGTGACATGAAATTGATGGTGAAAACATAGCAAGATGGGAAGCGCACATTTCACGATGCACGAGAATGAGAATGATTCAATAAAAATATACAAGTATGTATATTATTGGTTCCATAGTCCCTAAGTCTTGGGATGGAGTTTGAAAACTCCTGATGGATTCCACCGTTGGTAAACGGAAAATGATTGGTTGACCAATATGCATATGGTTTAAATAAAATAAATGACCGTTGAGGGTCTAAACACTAGGAGTTGAATTCCTAGATATGTCGAGGGGGATGGGCTAAGCCCAAAATATAGTCACCGCTGGAGGTAACCCAATCTCTGTGACTGGAGATCCCATGAAAGAGATTCAATGGGTAGAAACAATCCACGATGAGTGACTGAGATTTCCAGCACTTATTTATAGGAGAATTCTAAGACTCTCCTCCCATCCCTATGGCATTGTGCTGTGATGAAAAAACAAAATTGTGACGTTAAGGTTGGGTTTTAACCCTTAATGGATCCAAGGCGAGTAATTTGTCGCAAGGTATAGGTCACACATACCCTTGGAGGATTCACCTAAGTGAGAGTCGCCTTGAGGCCGGGGCTATGGGATTGGGCTATTTCCCAAGAGGCTCTCATGACTTGATTCGAGTGCATGGCCGGAACGCACTAACCCGCGAACTACGTCCAATACCGATATCGTGTGTGTTGCGGTTGAACTTGGACACAAATGATCTAGTTCAAGGCTTAGTACACTATGATCTTTCCAAGTAAGATTGCTATCACTAAGTGAGGTTCAAGTCGGAAGACACCTCACCTATTGCACGGTATGAAAGTTGCCCATTATTTAATCGTCTATATTTTACTCTATTATGATATTATTATTTTTTATCGGGCTTATTGAGGTCATTCTTATGTTTTGAAATTTGTGGGGGACTGTTAGGGAAAATTCCAAAACTTTATTATTATTAATAATTATATTTACATTTTAATATACATTTTAATTATAATTGAGATGTTATTATTTTTCTATTTGTAACTCCCACATTATTGGGGTATTCAATATGAAATATTTGGTATAAATGTGTATTAGTTGATGGTGTTTATTATAGCCATAATTCCATATAATTACTAGGAGTTACTACTTGATTTTGTATGGCATATATGTGAATATCATTTGTATGGGAGATGGATGGAGAGAATAAGTAATGAGAGCTCACATAGAAAAGTACTAGAGTGTACTACTATATATGAAATATATTTTAAGTATTCTATATAGTATATTATGAAACTCTTGTTTTTGGGCAACAACGGTTATTGATGGTTCACAAGTCCTACAACCGGCGTGACGCTTGTAGGAGCTGGCTCGAGTGTGGGTTGAATCCTACTTCGTAGCATACCGGTAGCACCCTCACGTGGGGAGGATCTACGTTGTAGGACAATGTCCTACATAACATGCCTCTCACACCCAGGCCAGCAAATCCAATTTACATTATGTTGATTTATTATTGTTTTATTGTTTATAGTATCTCTAACAAGACTAATGTTTTGATTTCATATTGTGTATTTCGACGCAGATGACTAACATATTCCATCCACATTCATTTGCTTGTGTGCTTAATTAGCACAAAATGACCGTCCTTTATTCTTTTCCCATTCATTGCTTGCTCAGATCCACCAGGTTACAAGTATAAAAGAGGGAGACAAATATTTCCCCCAAGGTAGGGAGAGATTGAAATATTTCTCCAAGGTGTGATTATCACATAATTTTGCAATAGACAAATGATGTGGCATCTGCCACATCAGTAGATCTGCATCGATCTTCATCGATAAATTAATAACGTGTTCTTATTCATGTCACTTTTGTACATTTTTTTTGTTAGAACTTCTGTATACCCGGACTTTTCCAACAAAGCCATCAACTAGTTTTGACAAGTCCGTTGATATGTTCCCGTTCAGTTCAATTATCAAAACATAAACTAATAGTGCTGTCTTTTGACTGCATATTAACAAACATGAACATTCATTAGTTTCACATTTCTGCAGTCGCGAGCCTTAGTTTAGAAATTTAATTTAGTAGTAAGTTCATAACCATGCTAAAGGCCCGAGTATGTGTTAAGAATCTGCTACAAACTAATATTGCAGTATTGGGTGTTAGCGTCCTCGACCAATTGGACTGGTCACTTGTCAATATCATACTTGTGTATGGTGTGGTGTGTTGCACATATATCTTATTTGTTTCCTCCCAATATTAAACAAGGAGAGGTTAATTTGTTCGTGAGTCATGACTAATGAATTCACAAACTAAGAAGGATCCATATAAAGTGAGAGATCTAGCTACCTCTTTTCTTCAATATTTATTTGTGGTCATGAGATGAACATATAAAAATGATGTTTCACTTTCAGCATCAAATCAGAAAAGTCCCCATCTTCATAACTGGTTTCATGTAGTGTTACTTTCAACCATGCAAAAATGCAATAATAGGTGCAGAAAGTTGACCGTGACCCACTCTATGTATATGGTCCCATGCATGCAAAGACTCACTATCTTCCTCAATTAATAGACACAATTTTAGACCCCAAAATTTGTGTGAAATTCGTGATATTTTGGTTGTTGCAAGTAAATAACTGGTATAGGTGACTCATTTATCAAAAGAAAATTATTAGTCTTGTAGGCTCATAGCTTATATAAATCAACGCAAATAATTCTATACTTGCAGTCTTGCACCATCGATTTATATTTATTTATTTGTTTGTTTCTTGACAAACCTTTTCTATTCTTATTATCATATAATTGTACTCTCTAGTCAAGCTAGAAGGTAACCACTTTTACGTGATTATACATGTGTGGAGACGAAGTATATAACTTTAAACCACTTTTTATACTGTGATAAATACAATGGGTGTCTTTGGAAGCATTGGGTTTTAGTTTTTTATCACCATAGTTTATGTTTTAGAAAATTTTGGTTGTCCTCGATTTTTGAAACTAGATTTTTTGAGAAGACTGAAAGGATCACATAATCCAAACACCACAAATTCTAAGATCATTGGTTCAAGAATCAAGTACACTTAAAAAATTTCAACTAGCGTATACGTTATCTGGGGCATTGTGGTTTTCAAAAACTCTAGGTACGTAATTGGACATTTACAAATAATTATAATATCTTTCATATGTTACAATAAGAATAGTGTGACACTTCTCGAAGTCTCAAACAGCTTCACAACATCAAATTCATGAAATTTGCTCATGGGTAATTAAGGAAACGAGTATTCTTATTCTAATAAAATGCTTGGTTTATTAGAGTATGGATTATTCAAGAATAGCAATGGCTCCCAAAGGCCCTTTCCATGTTGCCCTAGATTTGGAATCACAATTTAGTGAACGTCTGGTTCGGGATTTTAACCCCGTTTAATCTCGTTTGGTTCATAAATTTTTTGACCTAGATTTTAATTTTAGTTGGCTAGTAATCTTCATATTATAGAATCACCGATTTTGAAGATTTTTAAGTCCGAATTACTAAAATGCCATATTTATGTTATGTATAAAGAATGTTAATTTGTCATTACAAATACCATTTTTTGAGTAAAATACAAATAACATTTTTGATGTGATGTAAGCTCAAATAATGACATTTTTCGTAAATTTGATAGTAGAATCTACAAGTCCTGCCAAATTTAATTAAATATTTAATTCGGATTTTCAATGCATGCCAAACAGTTATCAAATTATAATTTAAATTGAATTATTCACTCAAGATATTTTTATCATATTATTGGGAAAGCTACAACCAAACAGACTCTTAGTGTATTCTCCACTGTTTATAACTAGATAATGCCCGTGCTCAAATGCACGACCTGCAGACATTTGAGTAATGTAGCATATTTTATGAAATCATAATATAAACTATACCAAGTTTGTCGGTAGTAGTTAATTTGTGCAAAGATTGAGGTTGTATCATAATTTCTGTAAATCTTTATGACGTTTGAGGATCATAATATGTATATGTGAAAAGCTTTTGAGTCATAATACAATAAACAATTGTTACAAATATGGCCAAAAAATACCGAATGCTTCTATAGCAAGATTTACAATTGTTCAAAGTTTTCACAATTTAAATAATGTAAATGTAGGGTTTGCTTTCTCAAAGAAAAGAAGGGGTAGGGTCTGCTTTTTTGACTATAAATCACCTGGTTTATAATTCAAAATTGATGGAGATTAAATAGCTTTACAAGAAAAGGCAAAGACATAATGAGTTGATTAGTGCATAGTTAGAAGTTTCTTATCAAAAGAGATTGCCATGTAAAGATGGTAGGGCACAAGGTTTATCTTCTCCATATAATCATGCATATAATTATACTTTTCTTCCTTTTGGATCTTCTGGAAAAAAAAATTAAACCTCCATATCTGTGCTGCTCACTTTCTTGCAGCTTGTTTGTGTTTATTTAGTAAATTGAATGAGCACCCCAGTTTACCTATTAGGTACGTCGGTTTAAGCATTCACATAACTTATATGTGTGTCTTGGCTAAAATTGAAACCATTGCAGTATACAAGTCAATTGTGTTACTATCAACATCTTTTCGGTTTTAATATAAAGCATATATATGACTTATGTGCCATGGTTAGAATTGAAACTACCGCGGCATAAAAATCATTTGTGTTCCTATCAAGACTTTTTAACGATTACAAAAAATAGCCGAAGAAGAAAATGAGAAATAATGTTCCCAATGAATAGTTGATAAGTAGTTGGATCTCACAAAACATACACATAGTTCCAATTGACCGAGCAGGACAAATTGACATCCTTAGTACTTAAAAAGTATAAAGACTTAAATGAGATGATGATATATGTCATAAACCATGCTGACAAATCTATAAAATTGCAAATGGGTGTCAGTTATAGCGGTAGAGTGTTTAAAAGTCCCTCCATGAGGTCATGGGTTCAAACTCAATTACCGACAAATATGTAAATAAAAAAAAAAGTAATTACAATTATTTACGAGTACTAGAGCAAAAGAATGTCCTCGTATTGTAAACTAATTGTGGTGTTGTAACTTGTAAGGAAAAGAAAATAAGAAAAAGCATCTCTAATCATCGAAATTACAAGTTAAACTGTCCAAATCGCAAAGCATATTGGACTTCGACCTGAAAATAGTCAGTTTAGTTTCGATTGACCTTTTTTTTGGCAAATCAAACCAAACAAACAGGTTATAAATGATTTGATTTTTTTTCCCCAAACCACATACTATCATGGTTCGGGTTGGATTTCAGTGGGAACGATCTGGAGCCAATTCATTGTTTTTATTTGGTATCCTGAGGTCGAGAGTTCGACCTCTCTCACCCCACAATTCAAGGTGAGAGCGGGCCGTGCCGTGCCGGGTTAAGGGTGGACTGAAGGAGAGCGGGTCGGGGGCGAGCTATGCACCCATGTGGAGCGGGCTACGGGTCGGGTCAGAGGGTGGAGAAAATAGACCCGCGCGTGCCATTGGCTGGGTGTGATTGGGGGGGGGGATGCGCGGGTTGAGAGTGGGGGGACCATTTTTGTGCGGGTCGGACCGGCCCACGTTGTGCTCAATCGTGGAGAAACTTGACCCGTGCGTGCCACGAGCTGGTTGTAATTGGGACATGCCGAGCATGAGTCGATGGTTGTGGGGGCCGTGCCTGTGCCGGGTTGACCCTTGTTGGGAACGGGCCGGCCCATTTTTGCACACTAGTCGACCCGTGCTGCCGCCTTGACCCACAATTCCTGTTTGCCAATAACGACCCGACTTGACCCGGTTACTGCCACAATTCCTTTTCGTTATCACACCGGATCCGAACCCGACTGACTTCTTTACCCGTCCGCCGCCTAAGGCTCTGTTAGTCATCGTCTTCAAACCCTAAACCCTAACTTTCTTCATATCCACTGCTCTCTCTCCATCAAACTCTGTTTCGATTCACTCGTTTCTCTCCTCTGAACCCCCACGAGGTACGTTCTTCGATCACTCATTTCTCTATGAATTCTTCTACGAACGCTGCGACTATAGTGAATCTGAATTGATTTGATTTGATTTCTGTTTGCAGCGAAATTTCTGAATTAATTTGATCAAAAATGGGGATGAAGGGGAAAAGTAAGATTTTTTTACTCTTTCTCCAAAAAAATTCATTGAATTGGTTTGATTTTGCTTGCAAGAGATGTAATTTGATGTTTTTTTGTGCAGAGAGCAAGACTAAGCGAGTGACTTTGAAGCAGAAGCATAGAGTCATAAAGAAGGTGAAGGAGCATCATAAGAAGAAGGCTAAGGAGGCCAGAAAGCTTGGCTTTAACAAGAGCTCTAAGGCTGATAAGGATGGTGGGAATCCTCCCAATGACTGGCCCAACAAGGAGCAAGAGCTCAGATCACTTGAAGCTAAGCGTAATCGGATAATGGAGGGATTAGAACAGAAGAAAGCTGCTAATAAGGAGAAGGTATATATGTATCTCTTGTGTATGAACAATTTTTTGCATAATTTCATAGATTAATGACTAGGGTGATTGCAATAGGGAGAGAGATGACCTTATTGAATTAATGTGATAGTGCTGGGTATTGAAGTTCCATACTGTCTTTTCGTATGTCAAGGTATGCATTTGTGATTGGGGTTAAAATCATTGTGGATCAGATGAGATGCAGTGATACTAAACAAGATTCCTTGTGAACAGATCAAGGTTTTTCCCATTTAACCTTTGTAGGAATTGGCTGCACCCCTTTTTGGTGGTAGCTGATACAAACGTTTGACCTACAAAAGAACAAGAAGCAATAGGAAGCCTCATCTAGTTTCCAACTAACCCAGACATCCGAATCTCACAACGTGTGTTTTGCATTAGTAATGCTCCACGTTGCCTAATGATGTTTTTTTCCTCGAAAAATGATTGATATCAATTTGAAGAATTGTACATGCCTTTTTTTTCTGATGAGAACTGTTAACGCAATAGGAATCCTCAAAAGGAACCTCGATTTTGTGACCTTACTTCTATTCTCAGTTTCTTTGTTGGATGTGTTTGTACTTCACTTAATGATCTTTCAACCTTACTGCAAACATTATCGTCGTTCTAATTGTTGGCTTCTATCTAGTTGACCCATGTTTCTTTGGTTTGGGCATATGATATCCAATCTCAAAGCAATATATGCTTAACATTTTTCCAATGCCCTTAATAGAAATTTAGATCCTGAAATAATGCTCTTAGTGATTGTTGTTCCATCTACTTTTGATGATTTCACCAAGGACTCAGACTTTAGAAGATTGGACTTTTTTTGTTCATAGTTGACTAAGATTAGTTTAGCTGTTCTATCAGTATAACTTTCTTATCAGTGTACAGTTTAGTTATTGATGAAGCATTAGAGGAGGGTTACCTTTACTTATTTCAAATATTGTTGTCCATCAAGCTTATTGCTTAACATGGATTTATGTTGCCTTTTCAGGCTAAGAAGAGAAAGCTGGGTTCAGAGAACTGTGATATTGCTGACTTGGCTGATAAAGCTTCCACTAGACAGAGGAATTTCGTGGACGTAAATGATATTGATGATGGCTCCACAAGTGGTGTAGTCCGGGGTAAGCAACCTATTGATCTTGAAGAAAGTTTGGAAGACAACATTATGCTCCCTATTGTTCCTTTCTGTTTGTTGTCAATTTAATCAGTCGTCTACAGATAACTCGGAGAGGGCATTCTACAAAGAGTTGGTCAAAGTCGTGGACGCATCAGATGTCATTTTGGAAGTGTTAGATGCTAGAGATCCATTGGGAACACGATGTGTTGATATGGAAAGGATGGTGTTCAAAGCAGGTGCTGATAAGCATCTGGTGCTTTTACTTAATAAAATTGGTACTCCCTCCCTCTCTCTCTCTCTCTCTGGAAGCATAGATCTGTGGGTTTACGTATTTATATCTCCTTGTACCCTCCAGATCTTGTGCCTCGAGAAGCTGTTGAAAAATGGCTTAAGTATCTTAGGGAGGAGTTGCCAGCAGTTGCTTTTAAATGCAGCACCCAAGAACAGAAGTCAAACCTCGGTTGGAAATCTGCCCCTAAAGCTTCAAAATCAAGTAACCTCCTGCAGACTAGTGACTGTCTTGGAGCGGAAACTCTTATCAAGTTGCTAAAGAATTATTCTAGAAGTCATGAGGTACGTCTATGATGTGTTCAGTACTTCAGTCACTTCTTTTGTGGTATCAAGATTTATGATTAGTGCCTTGATTTGTAGAATTTCGAAGAGACATAAAATCCTGATTTTTCTTGATTTTGTACTAATTTTAAGTATGTTTATGTGATTGAAATGGACGATTATGGTAGGAGTTAAGTAGCCGTCCCCTCCTTTGCAAAAAACTGTACAAAGTTAATAGAAACATAGCACTCATTTATGATTGTGGTTTATTGCTGTCTGCAAGAAGCCTCAGCATATCACTATGGGAAACATGAATCCTACCTTGTAAGCTTGCTGTCAGGAGGAGGAGGAGCATATCAGTACGGGAAACATGAGTCATAACCTGTAGCTCTTTGTCGGGCAGCGATGGATCTGATAGCAGCTTTGGTCAAGAACGCGTCATGCTGCATTGGGTTACCTTGTAAATGTAGTTCAGAAGTGCACCTCTGCACAATCTGATGCTAAAATGGTGCGAATTTCACTTTAGAGTGAAATCTAAAGCTAGAACAGTTTATGCGGCTGAAAATTGGAACATACTGAAGTGGGAAACAAGGAAATCTAGGTTTCTAGGGTTACAAGCCAAGTGAACTCTTATTCTATTCCTTAACATACAAATAAGCTACCATAGAGATAGTACAATAGTCCTATTTATAGGGAAACTGCTAGTTGTCGTAACTAAACCAAAAGAAAACTATAACCTCACCTCTAAGTTCATGTTGGAGTATTTATTAAACAATTATTAGTTATCCGTCGTGTTTTGCAACAAATTTGCCAAACAAAAAACCGTCAAAAGTCCACAATAACTTTTTCCACTGTTATTGTTACTCAGTCTCTTCCTACACTGCTACAAGCCTACAACATTACCAAACTGATCCTTTGTCTTGTCATATTTTGAATGCTCAGCCTTTGCCAAGCAATGGCAAAGGTACACATGCAAATGAGCAGTGCAGAGTATTTTCTGCAGAAAGCGTAAATACGTGATAGACGAACTCGAGTGCCTTATTAGTAATCCCATTTGACGCAAACCTAGCGAGTAGGAGAGCTTCGATGCTGTCTTTGTATTACATGATGGATTACTAGATTACACCTGGACAAGGGATGCGGAAAATATGAAGGCAGATAGTATTGAACCTCACCGTTCTTGGATTATTTAAACCTTAATGCGTGATTAGAAGCTAAGATTAGTTAGATAGTCTAACTATTGTGTTAGGTGGGCAAAGAGTCATCGGTATTTTAGATCTACGCGTAAAAGTCTTATCTTATCTGGGGTTCCAGATGTTATAAAGCATTGATTCTGTCCAAGACGATGGTACTACAGACAAAGAGCTGGGACAGACATGTTAGACATGTTCTTCTACGTTGACAGACTGCCAAAACATAGGCATATATTCTAATATTGTTAGGTGTTCTGCATGGTAAATTTATCTTTTTGGACTTGATCCTGTGACTGGTGTTTATCTCATTGATATGAAATGTAACAGAGTAATGTTTGCTCATGACAGATCAAGAAGTCGATAACAGTGGGAGTGATTGGCCTTCCTAATGTTGGTAAAAGCAGTTTAATCAACAGCTTGAAGAGATGTCAGGTTGTTAATGTTGGTGCTACTCCAGGACTGACCAGATCAATGCAAGAAGTACACTTGGACAAAAACATTAAACTACTGGATTGCCCTGGTGTTGTTATGCTTCGGTCTGTGGGGAATGAAGCATCTGTTGCTCTTCGGAATTGTAAAAGGATTGAGAAATTGGAGGATCCTGTTGGGCCAGGTAACTTTCCTTTCAAATATCCTGTGATTTCTTAAGTGTTAAGTATGCCTTTTTTGCGTTTTAAACATAGATCATTGAACATGTATGTTATTCAGTCTCAGATTAAGAGAAACTAATTGACTCAGCTCATTGTAATTTCCAATGATTCTATGCTCAGCTTTATCCGCCGTGGATGGTTATGACAGTTTGAGAGAGATCAGTGTTGAATTCAGAACATAGAGATATATGGAAGTTGAAAGAGGGAGATGTGCAAGGCGGTCAATTATGTTGTTGTGATTCTGTTAGGTTGATGGTTTTGATCAAGGTTCACTTAAGGTTATGCTTATAGTGTGATGATTGTTTTGAGATCTGCGGAGCAAGTTAGAGAGAGAGAGCGGGGGAAATTAGATAACGTAGATGATTGTTTTGGGGAAGAAGAGAATTGGGCTATGGTTTTCAATCTTCAATAAGTGATTCAGGCCTTGGATGCTGTAATTTTAGGTTTTTATTCTTATTAATCTTGTGTGTGAAAGTGGATCAGTGAGGAATCGTTGATTTTTTTCAATTTAACTGCCTCCTATTTCGTAGAGGTTGGGCTAATCAGGCTTGAATAAGGTGGGAGCATTTTTTGTCGAATTTGTCATCCAGGGCTCTCGTTCTCCCTGTCTTCTAAAGTGAAGTACTGTTTGCGTGATAAAGTCTGGTCGTTGACTTGGAAAGGGGAAATTCTGGAAGTGGGAATTCGCTCTGATTTATCATTTCTTTACATAGTATTTTGGTTTATGCTCGTTCCTCCTATTTATTATCTTGGACGGCACAGTTTTTGCCATAATTTGGCACAACAGATGTACAAGAAGCATAGTTTCTGGAATAATTTGGCACGGCAGATCTACAAGAAGCGGCAGATGATGGGTGGTTTCTCTAAGAAGCATAAAGAATCGTGGAAATAGGGATGGCAATATGGTCCGATCCGATCTGTGATCCGAGCGATCCGGACCGAATGGATCGGATCCGAATCCGATCCAATTGAAAATGGATCGGATTTGGATCTGGAAAGCCAGATCCGATTGGATTTGGATCTGGATTTGGATCTAAGGGCAGGTCCACCGGGTTCCGACTCGATCCGATCCGACGTATATGTGTGCTTTACAAATATATTCATATTACCTCCCCACTTTCACTTCCAAGAAAAATACAATAATAATTCCAACCTACAAAGCTATTTCTGTTGTGTTTTGAGCTTCATAACTTGCGAACATGCCTTAGCGCATGAAATAGTGTTTACCAGTCCGTCCCAGCTCTTTCTTCCCATCTGACTTTTTTGACTCGTATCTGGGTCACTTTGACCAGGAGATTTGGATAGCAAAATAATACGATTTTTTGATAATTTTTTCACCATATTGTAGAGCACCTTTTACACTACAACACCATGAAAAAATTATCAAAAAATTACATCGGTTTGCTATTCAAATTACCGGGTCAAAGTGACCCAGTGAATAGTGACAAAAGTCAAATTGAGAAGAAAGAGCTGGGACAGAGTGGTATTTCTTATGTTATTTTTTGTATTTTATTGCAAACCCAAGTTGGATCCGATCCGAATCCGATCCGACCACGTACTATATGGATCTACGGATCGGATTTGGATCAGCTGGATGAAATCCGATCTGATCCGAATCCGGTGATGATCCGAACCAAGCGGATCTGGAGCGGATCTGGATCCCATTTCTCCTAATCGGATCTGGATCGGATCTAGCCTGATCTGATCCGGATCCGACCCGTTGCCATCCCTACGTGGAAATGCCCAAATCATGGATACTTCCTTTTCTGAGGACCAAACTGCAGTTGCCACAGCAGCTGGGTCATTTGCATGACCATAATAGGAGTTGGACTCAAAGATGTTGGAAGTTGATGGAGTGTTAAATGTTTGGTCAATCTGTTTATGCTTCATGCCTAGTGAGCTTAACTTTTCTTCATCAATGGCTTATATATGGGTTTCCACTGCACATGTGGAGTAGAGAAGATGATGTTGACATAGGGTATATTAATCAATAATATACTTCGGCCTTGTTTGGAATTTGGAAAATGAAAATGAAAATGAAAATGAAAGAAGTAAAATCAGAGATTTTTTGTCCCATGTTTTGATATATATGAAAAGAAAAAGAAAAGAAAGTGAAACGAATAAAAATTAACCAAGATTAGGGAAACCAATTTTCTGCTCTAATCGGACAGAAAAGAAAACTGGGAGAAAATTTCAACGAAGCCAAATCAGAGACGTTCTCTTCCGATCCTCTCAAGTGCCGCCTTCATCGGAAACTATTCTCTCTCTCTCTCTCTCTCTCTCTCTCTCTCGTCAAAGAGCCGCCGCCACAATATCCGGCGTTGATGACAGTGTGTCTCGTCAAACCACCGCACCATCACCAGCAATGAGGGCGTCTCTGTTTATCCCTTACCCTCTCGAAACGGGTGATTCGTTGATTGGCTCGATTACATCGATCTTATGGCTCTAATTGAGAAATATCGCAACTCTATTTTGTCCGATTTCAACGTTGTTTTGGTGATAATCACCAAGGCGGTGGATTCCGTTCAAGTGTTGAAGGTCACAATGGATTGTGTTGGATTGGAGGTTGAGGATGGGTGGGTGTTCAACTGGTTGGTGGGGATAGTAGGGGTAGTGGTGCTGTGGTGGTAAATTAACGTGAGTAAAAGGGCTATTGGTGCTATTTTTCCTGTTATGTTGTGGTAATATGTTAGGGGTAGTGGTGCCGTGGTGGTAAATTAACGTGAGTAAAAGGGCTATTGGTGCTATTTTTCCTGTTATGTTGTGGTAATATGTGCAATAAGTACGACTTTGTGGGTGTAATCTTAATATATTAAAATACAATTATTTTATTTTCCCGTTAATCGTAGTAGTATTTTGCTATCAAGCAACAGAAAAGTAAAGAGAATGTTGACGGAAAATCTTTCACTTTCTTCACATTTTCTTTTCCATTTCATTTTCCGTGTTCCGAACACACCCTCAGTGGCATGCAGAACAATTACCATTTTATTTAGTTATAAAAGCCAACTTGACCTATGCGGGGGTGGATAGGATAAATCTACGGTTTCATCAGCGTGAAAGATGAATCGTGTGTGGGTAAAGGGAGGGAGGTAAACTTCATCTCCACTCTTGCCCCTACCTGACTACTCCCATTCGTTATATTGTCGTACAGTTCATATGACACCATTTCATTTATTTCGCAGTGAAGGAGATTCTTAAACTTTGCCCAGCAAAAATGTTGGCACCACTGTACAAGCTCCCAAGCTTTGATACTGTTGATGACTTCTTACATAAGGTTGCCACTGCCAGGGGCAAGCTCAAAAAAGGTGGTATTGTAGATATTGGAGCTGCTGCAAGAATTGTCTTGCATGACTGGAATGAAGGTATTCACAAATATTTAGCCTACCATCTCCTTTTTTAACCGGCATGCAAAATTTCATGAAAAAATATTATGAGATTAGAGGGTGGTTGACCCTTTCTCTTTCTCAGGTAAGATTCCATTCTACACCATGCCTCCAACTAGGACTCAAGCAGAACCTACTGAAGCAAGAATTGTTACTGAGCTAGCGAAAGAGTTCAACATTGATGAGGTCTACAACACTGAGTCATCGTTCATTGGGAGCCTGAAATCAACCAATGATGTAAATCACGTCGAACTTGCCCCAAATGGCCCTCTGAATTTTGACGAGAACATGCTCGAGGTATGTGGTCTTGTTAAATACATTGCTCATCTTGTATGGCAGGGTCACTGTTCAGTTGATGTTCAGTTAAACTTGAGAAGTATCCTAGGGTAAAGACAGCCATTATTTTTTCCCTTGTACTTGTCTCCTCTGTGTATACACTAAAAAACTGGTCATGGTGTCAGGGGGGAGGAGAGGGTTTTAACAGGGGCTGTTTGGGAGGGGGCCGGTCCAGGTTAGGGGCCCGGTGGTAGAGGGTGGGGGTTAAAAATGAGACAACTTGAACCCCCTGACCCCGGACCAAAAACCCATGGGGGCTGAGGGGGCCAGGTAACATAAATTATTAATATATTAAATAGTACTACTATGTTTTTAGTATATATAATATATTAATAAAAAAATAAACGGTGACGTTTTGAGGGGGGCCGGGCTGGGTCGGAGGGGGCTAAGTGAAACCGCCCAGGGTTGGGGGCTAGGCTTGTGGGTTACGGTGGCCGGGCCGGATCAAGTGTTGGACCGGGCCGCTCCCGATCCAGGCCTAGCTTATTTTAGTGCGGGCTGGGCCCCTTGACACCATGTAAAGCTGGTTATTCGTGCAAACTGATTGAAGAGATATTTAGGGATAGATAAAATTTACTTCCTTTTCTCAATGAAATTGAAGTTGCTAGATGAGAATTTCTTTGGGTTCGTATTGCAGGATAATGTTGAAGCTCTACCTTCTTTTACCCAGAGCTACAATCAAGGGAGCGAAAGGAGTGATTTTGGTGATGACGATGAGTCTATGGCATCTGAAGAAGAAGAAGCTGAAATCAAGGCTAAAACAGCTGGTACTAGGCAAAATGAGAAACTTTATGCGGAAGAAGGCATGCTCAACACTAGGCTAAAGAAAGCAGAGAAGAAAAGACGGAAGAAGGCCAAGTTATCAGCCGCGGCGACTGATGCAATGGATGACGACGAAGAGTACGACTTTGAGGCTGATTATAATAAGAAGACGGAGTCTGCCATGGATGTTGGAGATAGCAGTGGGAAATCTGGTGCAAGTATCCAATCAAGATTCGACGTACTTTCTTCTGTAGCGGAGAATGGTGAAGATTAACACAACCGGTGTTTTCTCTATCCCAATGCGGTTGATTTTGACACTATTTTTTGACGCGATTTTGTCGCGATAAGGCCGAGTTATTATGGAACTTACCAATGTTAGGTTTTGTATAAAATTATTGTTATTGAGGAAAGTTCTCAAATGGTTGATGGAACACATTTTTTTCTGAAGATAAGTAGCCATTGCCAAACTTCTATTTACAGAATTGAGTCTGGATCATTGTGAACCTGAACTTTGTTCCTGAGGTCAGGCATGCCTCAAGTACTTGTCTATTGGGTACCGGTATTAGGAGGAAACTTTTTTTTTTTTTTTTTTTTTTTTTTTTTTTTTTTTTTTTTATGAAGATGCAACTTTTAATTAGTAGGTAAACAATCTTACTAGTTGTAGTTCATAACCATCATTTTTCTAGTTTGGTGAGGGTTGGCACCAAAGTTTAGTTGGCACTTTACTATGAAGGACGCCTTTGGGTAAGCTGAAAAGGTCATGAAAAGTTTAGTTGGCACTTTACTAGGATTTGGTTGATGTGTCACAACTCGCAAGTATAGATATAAAATTCTATGTTTGGGCAAAGTATGTTACGCTGGTGATACGCAATTCGGTTTCAGAAGAACCTAGTTTTTACGTATTATTTTCTCGACTGTTCAAAAGAGTACTATTTTCTTTCAATTGGCCAAATTTTAGCATTAACGGTATTTTCTTTCAATAAGCCAATTTTAGCATTAAAGGGACTGGCTCATTCATGATGCAACATGCATAGGATTCTAGGTTAAATGTAATATTATTGAAGCTCACTTGTAGTGGTAGTAAATATTTTACTTTTTGGGGCCATTGATTTGTGGATCCGTTTGTCTAGTTAGTGGATTACGTTCTCCTGATTCTTATGCTATGGAGTATTGAAAAAAAACTCAACATCAATATCATTGCAGTATGCGTGACTTCAATCTGTGTACACCTCTGGATGTGGCTGGTGAATTCATGGGGATAACAAATCTTATCCCTCCCCTTTATCCCAACACAGGCTTCTGATTTTATATTTTATTTTCTTATGTGGTTAAGGAATGTTTTTTTTTGGTTAAGAAATGTTTTGGTGAGTAGTTCAACAAAGAATCTAAGTTCTTTCTCTCGTTGCCAAACATTCATTTGATTTTAGGTTTTGAGCTATTCAGCGTTGTCTTATATCTTCAGCCATTTTATTTTTGCTTTTTCTTTTTTTATAAACCTTTGGACGTTATTTTTTCCTCCGAGAATTACATGATATAGTTGGGTTCTAATCGAACCCTGGATCTCATGTAGGGTCTTCAAACGCTCCATCACTAAGGTAGCACCCATTAGATTAGCAAAATGATATTACAATATAGTGACTATGTTATAGAGTGACTGTAACTCTACATGGCCATGAAAATATTGATAAATAATTATATTATTTTATAATCAAATCACCCCTCAAAATATTTGAGAAAGAAAAGCATAAAAAACATAACACTTGAAAACGGATGAAGAAAGTATTTTTTTAGTACTTACTACTATATAATTCTTGTGAGAGAGAATAAATAAAAAGTCCCGAACGATAAGGACTTACTACCTCCGCCCATTTCTTTCTCTTCGTTAACTTTGGGGGATCACTTTGACCGACTAATAATTTAGCTAATGATATAATACAAATATGTGTTAATGTTTTCATAGCATTGTACATCTTTCTTAGCATTACAATACTATCAAAAAAATTATAAATTTTCATTTCATATTATCAATTAAATTAGTCGGTCAAATTGATCCCCTAAAACCAAATATCAAACGAGGAGAAAGAAATGAGAGGCATGTGAGGGTGAATTTTGGCAATTTAGTCCTTGTCTTTGACCTTCATTTTTCATATGGTACTAGTATTGGTCAATTTACTCATTAAATGGTGCCATTGACACTAAGAAAATGATTGGGGTTTTTGAATTGTGTGCAAGCTTAATGGGTAAAAAGGCGCTTTCATCCTTTAGATTTGTCAGTGACAATTTGTCCCCAATTTCAGGACAATTAGAGCATCTCCAACAACAAAACGTTCTTTGGACTAAATTTGTTCCTGTCTTAAATTTTACTCCTACACTTTTTGAGTTGTTGCTCCAGCAGTAGGCCTAAAAATAAGCCACCATCACTTTTTTTATTACTTTTGTAGTTGCCATCATCAAAGAATCAGTGACTCCAGATTAAACTTGAATCTTTTAATGTTTTCCACCAGTGAATAGTAGTCTTTAGTTTTGTCCAAAAACTAGGCTGGTGTAAATTTAGGCCAGCTTTTACACCAGCTGTTGGAGCTGATTTTTGGACAAAACTGGCCTAAATATAGGCCAAAGAACGTTTTTCTCCATTTGTTGGAGATGCTCTTACACTCCTACATTGGGTTAAAGGTTTATCCTCTTATTCGTGTTAATGAATAGTGGGAGACTAACATAAATCTTGTGAGTTTAAGTTATATAATAATTGATGTGAACCACTTCGGTACTCTATACTCTTAATTGTAAGATAGTAATACCTTTAAAGAGAGAATCATGCAGCTAGGGTGGTAGTGCTAGGGCGTTGGAAGTCCTTGCATGAGGTCCCGTGTTTAAACCCGGTTAACGACAAAAAAAATTATGAAAAAAAGAAGAAGAGAGAATCATCAATTACACAATATAACACTGTTTCTGGTTATTGTAATAGTATACATAATAAAAATGAATAATCAGCTAACGCAAATCATCTAATTATATCACGCAACTTCTATTTTTTTTTATCAATTTAACCGTCATTTTGTTGACTAATTTGATACAATCTGATAAGGTATCCGGCATGATATGACCTTTGTGGAGCAGATCCGGTCCGTTTATAAATGGATCGGATATGCATCACAAGTTTTATGACCTATGAGATCCGATATAGATCATTATACCCAACAAGTTTGTCCTTTCAAATACTTAATAAGTTCAATAATAAAAATGTGCTAATATAGTCATAAATAATTATTTACTATGTGTACTTTAAATTTCAACATAAAAAAATTTACATAAATATAATTTTGATATGACAAAATTCATAAAATTGTACTTGTAAAGGGACAATTTACCTAATGTTAATTGTAATTTATAATTATCGTAACTTAAAATATCATGCGCTATGATCCAACTGATAATCCGATTCGAATCCAGTGAATTCGGATCCGAATATGATTTGATGCGAACACATGTGGATCGAATTTTGATATAAGTTGATCCTGTCCAAATCCGATCGGTTGTCATTCCTACAATCGAGAGTGTAGGTGTGATGAGGTTTAGCTCACTGAAGGGGTGAAAGTCTCCTTTCTCAAACTGGGAAGGGTAAAAGTATGTTTCTATCAAAACTGAGAGGGGGAAAAGTGTCGTTTGCCCCTATTAGTAGAAGTCTTACTAACTTCGAAGGTGACCAAACCAACGTACCCCGACAAGTCAACTACCGAAGATAGAGAAGGTTTCGGTATAGAAGCTTCTTCTTCTCTGGCTAAAGCCAAGTCTACGGTCAAAAGTTGCAATGGAACTATTCACTAAAAAATTCAAAAGAATTTCTCAAACAAAAAAAAAAAAAAAAACAAAAGAAATGGGTATTAGTATGACTTATGAGAGGGAAAAGCTCTTGGTGACCCATTTTTTGTTAATACAAAAAGAAATGGGTTCTATTATAACTTCATCAGATGTCTCGAAGGAAATAATTTCACCTGAGTCAAAGTTTCACAGTTACTGGTAGAAAAGTAAAACTAGGAAAAAGTTGACGAAATGGCGATAATATGTTTAGGGTGATAGTATGTTTTTTTTTTTTTTTTTTTTGTGAGAAATTATTTTTGTCGTCAATGGATTTGAACCCGAGACCTGATGCAGGGGCTTCCAATGCTCTACCACTTGAACTACCACCCTAGCTGCAAGGGCAATAGTATGTTAGAATAACTATGTATGATATTAATTATTTTAGAAATAGTTGCAATTTGATCAGTTTAGAGAAATGCCTTAACACATTAGAGTAAGCCAAGATTGCTCTACAAGGTGGAGTATTTTGAGTTTATAAGGCAACTAGCATTGATTTCAACCCGATTTGACACTT
The DNA here is from genome assembly GCA_023055425.1 of Linanthus parryae. Lineage (NCBI taxonomy): Eukaryota > Viridiplantae > Streptophyta > Magnoliopsida > Ericales > Polemoniaceae > Linanthus > Linanthus parryae. The sequence goes on from JALGPY010000004.1 coordinate 146,489,954, forward strand.
GAAAACTAAAGTATACGGTGATTAAATAGCTGCCCAAACTTATTCTTTACTTCTCATGGATGAAAAAATAACAAACATTTACAATCATCAGTCACAATAGAGTGCATGTGAGTTGTGCGGCTATCAATTTTACTTTTCTTTCTCACACAAATTAAATTTTCTCTTTCATTATTTTGAACTATATTTTAGCATCCGAAGAAAAAATACTTATTTTTTTAAATTTGTTGTTATTAACATAAATAGTACCGTGTAACAGTTATTATGTTTTTGAGAGATGAATGGTAAACGTTGATCCAATAAACTAAAAACAAGTATAATATTCTAATCTAATCATCCATATAAATATTAGAATTGCTGTAATACTTGTACTTGGCCAGATCCCCGGGCACTCATTATAAATATTAGATTGTATTTCTTTCAAATTAAATTATTAAAGATATTATTGAAATAAATGTTCTAGCTAATTGATCACTGAAATAAATGAGAAGTTAGGTCACCATTCACAAGCAATATAACATTTTCACTCCTCTAAAGTGACTTGTGAGAGTTGCGGTAGATGTTCTTACCCTTATTAATATATATACTATAGCTCACGTTTTAGTCAATTACTTTATTTTAATTTTTACGTATTGTATTGTATTTATATTGTATTGTATGAGTGCATATTCTTGTAAACTTATTCGAATAGATTATAAGTGATAAGAAGTATCGATTAAGGATTAAAAGTGTATATTTCCCTCTTATATTTCCACATGTTCCTGACTCTGTCATCTGTGTACCTTCAACAAAATATTTGTCAAATCGACCATCAAACTAACAAACAATATTTTGTAATGTATTATTTATCTTTTATATATTAGAATTATAGTTCCCCAATATAATTCGAATACAAATAAATCGGCTGTGAAACTGTTTTCTCATGATAGTATGATTTTTTTTCTCAAGGAACGAATAGTACGAATTTTATAAACCAATAAAAGGTGCATGCATGTCACATTTCATAGTTTTTCTTTTGAGATTCACAATTCTTAGTTTCAAACACGGTTATAATGTTTATCTAAAAAAAACACGGTTATAATGTTAAATTCCTCACTTTAATTCAAAAAAATTTAAAAATTACCACATATATTCCCTCTATTTCTTCCGAATTTAAATTTCTTTACCCGTAATCGGGTCACTTTACCCTGTGATTTGGATAACATGACGATGCACTTTTTTTATAAACTTTTTATGTACAATACCGTGTAAAAATTATCAAAAAATTATATCGTTTTATTTTCAAAATTACTTGATCAAAGCCACTCCGTGAATAGTGACAAAAGTGGGTCCATTAAAAATTAGAGGGAACAGAGGAAGTAAAAAAAAATCCCTAAAAAAAATAATTTGTTCAATGTTAAACATTTTTAATTAAATAAAAAAGAAAAATGAGAGGAAGGTCCCAAATGCCAGGTTATAATAAAGGAAGGAAAGAGGGCTGGATCTGTTCATGTCAGAGAGTCCAGCTTTGACATTAATCTGAAGAAACAGGGTGGCAATTCCGTTATTTCCCAAGATTTACGAGGGCACAACTCAGACATATACTTCTCCTCGCTTCATCTCTAAGAAAATTTAGAAAGACAAACCCTCTCTCTCTCTCCCTCTGCAAATTCATCGACGACACGCTTTTCTCTTCTCTCTCTATAAGTTGCTCCATCTGTTCCGATCTTCACCTTCTCTGCCTATTTCTCTCACTCTCGTCTTCTTCAAAGGTTTAGGGTTTCTGGTGCGAGAGAGATGGGGCAACAGTCGCTGATCTACAGTTTCGTGGCGAGAGGGACGGTGATTGTCGCCGAGTTCACAGAGTTCACCGGAAACTTCACCGGAATCGCTTCTCAGTGCCTCCAGAAACTCCCTGCCACCAACAACAAGTTCACCTACAACTGCGATGGCCACACCTTCAACTACCTCGTTGAAGACGGTTTCAGTGAGTTCCGATTCGATCTCTCATCTCTCTGATCTGTTGTTGTTCAGTCTTGTTGATCCGATCGTAGTTTGAATCATGCTTTAAGTCAGATCTGTTACTTGTTGATCTAGTTCGTGGACTCTGTATGCGATTTGACTGCTGTGATTGATGTGATTTCGCTCTCCGAAGTTCTATGTAGCTTGATTTTGAAAATTCATGGACTTCAATTCTCGAATTTACCTGAAATATTAGCTGAGAACTGCATCGATTGCTGCCTTCGTTGATTCAAAATCATTTCCGGTTCTCGTGTTTTCAGATTTCTCCGAAGTTCTTCTATGTAGCTTGAATTTTGAAAATTCTCGAATTCGCCTGAAATATTAGCTGAGAACCGCATCAATTGCTGCCTTCGTTGATTCAAACTCATTTCCGGTTGTCGTGTTTCCAGATTTCTCCTCTACGTGTATTTAGTAGCTGATCTTCATGTTTTGATCAGTTTGAAACATTATTTATCTCTTAAGTAGCATAGAAATTCTACTTTTATCTGACCTGTTGGATCGTATATCATATCTATGAAGAAGTGGCAATTGTGATATAATCTTACATACAGGGAAATAGTTTTGTTAGGCTTTTCGTCTACTTAATTTCAGTTGCATTATCATTTCCTTTCAGGCTTCTTAAATTGTCCAATTGCATTTGAATCAGTGATATTTGCATCTTCGGATTGTCAAATTTACCTAAAATATTAGCTGAGAACGGAATCAATTGCTTCCTTCATTGATTCAAACTCATTTCCGGTTCTCCGGACTCTGAACTTCTCCGCTACATATATTTAGTAGCTGAGCTATCATGTTTTGATCAGTTTGAAACATCACCTCTCTCTTGAGCTACACAGAACTTATTTTATCTGGCCTATTGATCATACAGTATATCATATCTATGAAGAGATGGCATTTGTGATAGGATATTAAAGTGAGGCAAATAGTTTTGTTAGGCTTTCCTTCTTCTTCATGTCAGTTGCATTCTCATTTCCTTTAGGAAAACTGTTCCAACTGTATTTGAGTTGGTGATATTTGCATCTTCGTGATACTTTGTTGCTCTACCGTGATATCCAATTTTGAAAACATTGGGCTTTGTAAATCTTTTATAAGCGCTATGGTTGAAAGTTGTTTAATGTTGTTTGCTGCTGGTAATTTTGGAAATAAATAAGCACTATCTAGTGTTGCTGCCTTCGTTGATTCATACTCATTTCAAGTTCTCGGGACCTCAGACTTATCTGCTACGTGTATTTAGTAGCTGATCTTTGATGTTTTGATCAGTTTGGAACATTATCTCTCTCTTGAGCTACATAGAACTTCTTTTGTCTGACCTATGGATCATACAGTATATCATATCTATGAAGAGGTGGCATTTGTGATAGGATATTAAAGTGAGGCAAATAGTTTTATTAGGTTTTCCTTCTACTTCATGTCAGTTGCATTCTCATTTCCTTTAGGCCTCTTAAATTGTGCCAAACTGTATTTGAGTCGGTGATATTTGCATCTTCATGATACTTTATCGTATCTATGAAGAAGTGGCATTTGTGATAGAATCTTAAATACAGGGAAATAAGTTTGATAGGCTTTTCCTCTACTTCATTTCAGTTGCATTATCATTTCCTTTTACGCTTCTTAAATTGTCCAACTGCGTTTGAGTGAGTGATATTTGCATCTTCATGATACTTTATCGCTCTACCGCGATATCCAGTTTTGAAAACATTGGTGTTTGTGAATCTTTTATCAGCGCTATGGTTGAAAGTGGTTTAATGTTGTTAGCTGCTGGTAATTTTGGAAACAAATAAGCACTATCTAGTATTAGTTATGTCAATTGTACCTCGACTCTTGTTTTTTCGCTAGTTTACAAACAATTGTCTTCCGGTTTCGATTTATGCATATTAGTTTTTGCAAAGTAAATTGAGTCACTGATGATGTGTGTTTCCATAATCCTTTCTCGCATTATATTCTGAGGATCCAAGTGCTGAAATGCCGGTAATTTTAATTTTGTGGCATGACCACGGTTAGATAGTGTTTTACCTCGTTTATCTGCGGGAATTGTTAGAAATAGGCACTCATTTAGGTATGGATGGCGATTGTATCTTGAATGTTTCCTTGTAACCATGCCTGATTGCGGTTCTTTCTCTCTCGTAATGGTGCTATAGTATGTCTGTATGGCTTGGCTTTCAAATGCCGCATTCTAACAGTAGCCTGTGCTCTTACTCGCTATTTTTTTTCAAATTTGATTGGCTATATTTAGATCAAATTCTGCAGCTAGATTTGTTCAGTGATTAAGTTTGTTCTACGAAGCGATCCTCGTTTTTTATAAATCAGCCAACTGGTACCTTTAGATGATATGAATGCTTGTTTTTTATGTGCTCTATCTGTCACTTGAAAAACTACTGTACCATGCATCCTAAAAAATATTGTTTGTTGGGACCTCTGGGTCTTTAATGCTCGTACCATTTTTAGGGGCGATTGTGGAATCATGTAGTGGGAAGATGCGTAGAGGAGAAAATATAGGTTATGCTCTCTACCCCTGGGAATGGGATGCTGAGTAGGAGACCCCCTGTCCTCTGAATATAGGTTATCTTGTCATGATATAAGTGTTGAGCATGTTCATTTTGGAGCATTTGTTAAATTATACCACTCATCATAGACTCAGAACCTTTAATTAGGCAAGTGTGCATGAACTGGTAAACAATCCTATGTGTGTATGATCATGTAGTGGCAATTCTGTGGTGACTAAAGAGCACTAATTTAGTTGTAGGACACCATTCTTTTTCTCTATATAGATGCTGCCTTTGTTATATCTTTATATTTCAAGCTCTATCTGCAATTTTCAGTTGTTTCTTCAGTAGTTAAGTTTGGAGCTTCACCTTTGAGGTTCATGAGTTTGAATATTGTTATCTTGATGCTACGTGTTGGATCTTAATATTTTTGATCACGCCATTGCTCTTATGCGTTGTTTTCTTTTCATGCCATCTTATCCCATTCCCTATGTACATAATCCAGTTACTTTTGTCTTACAAGCTCAATTTTTGTTCATTCTTGCAGCTTACTGTGTTGTGGCTGTGGAGTCTGCTGGCCGACAGATACCAATGGCATATCTTGAGAGAATTAAGGATGATTTTACCAAGAAATATGGTGGTGGAAAAGCTGCAACTGCTGCTGCTAACAGCCTTAACAAGGAGTTCGGGTAGTTAATCTCCTCTTACTGTTGTCCCCTTACAGCTCAATATTTCATATTCTAATGTTATGATTCAAATGCTAAAATGCAGGCCGAAACTGAAGGAGCAGATGCAGTATTGTGTGGATCATCCTGAAGAGATCAGCAAGCTTGCAAAAGTGAAAGCTCAAGTTACTGAAGTCAAGGGAGTGATGATGGAAAATATTGAGAAGGCAAGAAAATTCTAATATTTAAACAAGTTGCCTCTTGATTTCTCCTTCTTTTGCGCGTGTGATCTTACTGGTGCGACTGTATTGAGTCTGGTGATTTAGTTTGGTATAAAGACGCTGTTTGTGCTGCAGGTTCTTGATCGTGGGGAGAAGATTGAGCTTCTGGTGGATAAAACAGAGAACCTTCGATCTCAGGTCAGTTAAGAGTTAATTGAATTGGAGTGGTTGTTTCAAATTCAGTTCTAGAGGATGAATTATCGAATGACCTATTTCCTGGTATTAATAGATCAAACACAAAAATTCGTGGTTTTGGGACACTAGGCACTTTGTTGAGCTGCGATCTTTTAAGTTTTAACAGTTGTGTTATTGGCCTAATAAAAAGATGGAAAAGTTTACTTCATCAATGCGACATTCTGGAAAACGTGCTTATGACATCTGCTTATGTGACTAATAGATGGAGGCTCTAGATGTTTGGACACATTTCGGAAAACATGTTATGACATCCGCTTATGTTGATCTTCACCATGCACTGTCTAAAATACTCAAAACGTGTGTTGCTACATTTTTTAATGAGATCATGATCCATATTGATTTTAGTTAAATGGTTTGTCTTTGTTTTATGTTGTGATAATAATTCACCGTCCATTGTCTAAAATGTCTAAAACTTCTGGTGCAATATTGTGTATGTGATGGGAACCCCATCAATTTAAATGCTTTTGTGGGAGGTTATAATATATATTTAGATAACACATGATGAGAGAGTTGGCCTTCCCATTTCAATGTTTAGTCTTGCACAAATTCCTGTGTTGTTTCCATGGATGCTCTGGGCTGGGTTTACTGTCCTATCAATGTGTATGTTTGGCTAGTTTGGTTTTTTGGTTCTTTATGAACTTTTAATCTAGTTTTATTGGTTGCAAAAACCAAAAAATAATTGTTGAATCCGGTGCACCGGTTTCAGACGGGTTCCCAGGTAGAGAAATGTCACTTGTAATTTTTTGGCATATGAAAACATTTGGCAGCCCCTTATTGGCTGTCACTACTTTTTTGTTCAGTTGGCATAACCCATACACTGGATATGTTCCCGTCACCGATCAAGGCATAAAAAGTCAATAGAAAAAAAACTGGTGCCCTGGTTACACCAAGACCCGGACACCGGTTTGTCCTAAAAACCAAAAAAACACCACGACATCCGAACATCTATTATATCGTAATAAAACAAAAATTAGCTCATCCAAACTAACCCACTAACCCAATATTTACTTTCACTAGTCTAGTGCTTGCCTTCGTCATCTTGGGGTTTTGTAGATGAAGGAAATAGTGGCCAACTGGCCATGATGACTTTATTGTTCATGAGCAAAGTGTGCAGACTTTCTTTGTTGAGGGAATGTGCAGACGGTTTTTATTTCTCCGGCTTTAACTTTATTGACTACTGTGATACATGTTGCGACTTCAACTTTTTATAAACTGAAAAGCCATTCAAACATTGATTGGGCAGGCACAAGACTTCAGGACTCAGGGAACTCAAATGAGAAGGAAGATGTGGTTCCAGAACATGAAGATCAAGCTAATAGTTCTTGGGATCCTAATTGCCCTTATTCTCATCATTGTTCTGTCTATTTGTGGAGGCGGCAAATGTAAGTAGAGTACATGAATGAGCACACATGTGGCTTTTGAATAGGATGATGATGAAGATGATTATTAGTCACTTTCAGGTGGTGGTTCTCAACCTGTCTAATAGTGTAATCTTTGCTTTTGGTGTCTGTTCTACTACTATTACTACCCCACTACAATTTTTTGGACGGCGTATTATATCCTTTTGTATTGTAAGACTGCCTGTATAGCGGTGTGTTTCTGAATTCTTTGACAGACACTACTGGTTGGTACAATAGAGTCTTCTCTTTCTCTGTGTGCTGAAGCTCTGGGCTTACCCAGACGCTCGCTGTCGGTGTGTTTTTTGTTGGTTTCGAAGTTTAGGGATCATTATACTAGTGTTGGCTTGTTCATTGTGGATAATCTGGGTCCACGTAAATGGTTTGCGTTGACGTTTTTTTTTTTTTTTTTTTTTTTCGAATTTTAACAGAACAGAGTGCGGTTCTGATTCTTATCAAAGTTGATGTTCGTACTTCGTAGTCGTTTTTCTTAATCTTTCTCATATTCTCATTGTCCTTGGTGTTGTGAAGTTCAATCATGTAGTATGTGAATACTGTACCGGTCCATCTGCAGCAAAGCTGAAAATTGTTCCTACATGTAGTTTGTGGTTACTGGAATCCTTGTGTTGAAAGGTTACATCACGCGAAAAGTGAGTCACGTCAGTTCTACAATGTAAACTGATGTGTGAATTGCGGAGTGTTTGTTCCACTGTGACTTCAATATTATGTGAGGCTAAACGTGACCGGTGAAACGCATGAACCTTCTGGGTACATCGAGCAGGAACAATATTTTGATAAAAAAAAGAAGAAAGGATAACAGTTTTATTTTGACAAAAAAAAAGGATCACAGTTAATTTCAAGGGTAGATGCTAAACTATTCTGAGGTGGTTACAATTCCTTCTCCAGCATAATTATTACTGGCATGATATCTCTACCCATAAGGACATCAGGTGTAGCGAACTGTGACTTCAGACCACTTCATTTATCTTATGCGTGTTCGTTGTTTTCCAACCGATAACATTGCATTTAACGTGATTATATTGGACTAGCTAGCTTTATTATAATGTACCAGTTTGTTTCTTCTCTTTCTCCCCCTTGAAAAAGCATTGGGATTAAGGAGAGGGTTCAAGCCAAGGGTAATTCCTTTTTTTATGCCTTAGTCGGACTGTAAAAACACCCAAAAAGCAAACATAAATCCATGTGGGGTAATTTGGGTTTTCAAAACCTAAAACTTGCCAATAAAGAAAATGAGGAAAAATAGACGGAATGTACCGAAATAGAAAAGGCGAGAAAGAGGCGGAACGGAGTGGTATGCCAAACGGAGTGGTATGTCAAACACACTGTCCAGTCCGTTTGGAGTATGGATGAGATAGATTAGACATGATTTTTTTGGAGGAAAAGTCCGAGTAATTTTAAATGTTATTATCCCTTTCTGTTTTAAAAATCTCTAAATTATCTGAACACCGGATCCCGGTTACCCCAACCTGGTTTCAGCTCATATAAGGTCGGTCCCGGCTCCCAAATGGCCGGATATAGGTATGTGACCTGGTTGTGGTTTATTAAGAAAAACTATGATAGAAAAATTTAACTTGTGAAAGAAACAAAGACTTTGTTTTGAGGAGACCGTTTGGGCCTTTTGGGGAAAAATTTAGTCATGGCAGTCCTATTTGGGCCTTATGGGAAAAGGCTAATGTTTGCACTCGGTCCTTGGCCACAAATTTTAGGAGGCGACGGTAATGCTTCCCTAGCCGAGCAATTTTTTAGTGCTCTATTAGAGTACATGTGGTGCTCTACTTCCAATGACAGTAGTTGATACGTACATATTAGTTGGAGCACTAAAAAGATTCTCGAGAGGCATAATGTAGATATTCACTTTTTGATTGTAGAATGAATAACCACAAATCATGCCTTACAGGGTCTCCAGAATATCATCACTGTCACAGAGACGGTACATATCTCCAGCAATGTCATGAAAAATTAATGCAAATTTTATATTTTATATTTTGCATGTCAGTAAAACTCATGCCCAACTCCAGTAGTGGCATCTAAAAAGTAGGCATATCAGTTGAATTTTAATTTTTTCATCAGTATCTCAACTATCCTAAAAAATAGCAACAACCCCAAAAAAAAAAAAAAAAAAAAAAGTAAACAAGATAGAGGGGCAACTTTATCGTCAAATTTGGCGAGGTAGATGCATGACATCTATTTTACATTTGCAGATGCATGCTCTGTTTAGGGCCGGCAAAATGGGTATTGACACGACAACCCGACACGAAGACGACACGAAGTTATAGGGTTTGGGTTTAGTCATATGGGTCTGGGTCATAAACGGGTCGACACGATTAGACACGACGCTTAACATGTCAGGTGTGGGTCGACTCACAAAACACATTTACAACCCGCGTTACCCGCACTTTTTAAACAAGTCACCCAACATGACACGTTTTAATAAGTTTAACACTTAAACCCAACATGAAACGTTTTAATCCGTATTTAAAATCTAATATTTCTTGTTATATATAACAAATATACTAGATATTTGAGCCCAACCCATTAAAAAGTTACCCTAACTTTTTCTCATTTTTTTTTACCCTAGTGTATTCCTATAAAAAGCCTAAAGGTGTAGGATTTATGATGATCAAGAATCATAGTTGTTGCCGACACAACTTATTTGGATTGATTGTTTGTATAGGTTCTTTATTACTTAGTATTTTTTTGTGACTGCAAAATAAACGGGTAACACGACGGGTAACCCGTTTATTATTTAGGTCGGGTTAGGGTCTATAGTACCGGACAAGTTTAATATATGGGTCGGGTTCGGGTTTACCCTATATGAGTCCCGACACGAATATGACCCGACATGAACACGACCCGTGACACGAATTGCCGCCCCTAGACTCTGTTGGACTTCATTTTTTGTCCAGATCCTTTATATTTTCATAAACAACCCGTTTTCATTACCTGCTGGAGATGCTCTTACGTTTGCCAGGTTAGGAATATGTACCTTTGAAAATCTCCGTACTACAGCTCGTAAGCAGCCTAGAGAGTAAAAAGCAAATAATAAACAATTTTCCTACTAATGCCAAATCTTATCCTTCAATGCGAAAAATGTAATCTTTAAAAAAAAATGCGAAAAATTTATGAAACGACAAACCTTGCTCCTGCACATATTCCCCCAAGGGCCTGTTGGGAAAGAATAAAGTATCAGGAATAATGAGGACTTATGGGTTACAATTATAAATTATGTTTTGTTATTTTACCTTATTTGCTTCTTAGTCCTTAAGTGGAACTACATCGTTTTGTTTTCTTTTGCTTGTAATAGAGACAGTTATCGATTCGTACACGTGGCTCTCTCTGATTGATGGACGGCATCATCATTCAGTGAAGTCACGTTTATATTCTCCTGCTGGCAATGTGGGACAACTAATGAAGAAAATTATCTTCCCATTCATCATCTTTGAGTTTTAGATCTTTCGCCATTTTCTTCTTCTATCTTCTCTGATAAGTTCAATATGGTATCAGAGCCTGGTGCGGCTTGATCTTAATTTCTTGTTTCTCTTGTTGAGATCTATCTTTTGAGCTCTATTTCTCTCTCCCTCTCTCTCTCTCTCTCTCTCTCTCTCTGAGCTAAGATGACTACTCAACCTCACGGAGATCTAGTTACCGGCGTTCGTGGCGGAATCGATCCCTCTTCTCCTTATTTTCTCTCTTCATCAGATAACCCAGGTCATCTTCTTGTCTCCCAACTCTTGAGTGGTTCTAATTATTATCCATGGTAGAGGTCTATGACTGTTGCTTTAGACGCGAAGAACAAACTGGGTTTTGTCGATGGATCTATTCAACAGCCTTCTATTGCTTCTGATTTAGCTAAGATTTGGCGACGATGCGATAGCATGGTTATTTCGTGGCTCCTTAATTCATTATCTCCTGATATTGCTGGAAGTGTTGTTTACAGAACCACTTCCAGAGAGATTTGGATTGATCTCAAGGAACGTTTCTCTCAAGGTAATAAACCTAAAATTTATCAGTTATCTACCATAATTTCTGATTTAAAGCAAGGTGAAATGAGTGTTACTAATTATTATACAAAATTGAGAACCCTTTGGGAGGAATTATTGAACTGTAAATGTCTTCCTAGCTGCACATGTGGTCTAAATGAATACTTTTGCTGAAATGCAAGAAGAAGAAAGGATTATGAAATTCCTTATGGTCCCAATGATCAGTTTGCTGCTGTTAGAGAACAAATTCTGTTAATGGAGCCCTCCCCCTCTCTCAACCATGTCTTTTCAAAAGTTGTTCAACATGAAAACCAATTAGCTTTGAATACTGGGTTCCAAGGCATATTACTAAACCCAACTATGGCTATGTCTATTTCTTCAAATTCAGATATGCACAAAGCCAATTATGTTCACAATTGTGCCAATTCTGGTCAAAGAGGATTTGGCAAATCAAAGCTCTCTTGCACTTACTGCAATGGTACAGGGCATATAAAAGAAAAATGTTAGAAACTACATGGTTGTCCCCCCAACTATAAGCCAAAGTATAAGAATGCAGGTGTTAGCAACACTAGATATAGTGCTGCTCATGATGTTCTGGGTAGTGACAAACATGTTGCTCCCTCATCCTCTCAAGCTCACAATATGGAGTTTTCTCCTGCCCAATGCCAACAGCTGGCTTCTCTTATTAGTTCACATCTACAGCAACTCAAAACCACTTCACATAGTGAGACTAGTTCTATCTCACCTTATGATCCACATTCTTGAGCAAATTCTCATTATGACAGTCCTCTAATTCAACGCAAGAGTGATCTATCTTCTTCAGGATCTATGCACTTCTTGGGTGGTGTTTTTAGCACTATTTCTCCCCAAGCTGGGGGTTATGTTTCACAAGGAAGTGTTTCTCCTCATACATGGATTATTGACAGCGGTGCTACAGACCACATATGCTCTCAATTACATCCTCTTAAGGATGTAGAAGCTGTTTCTAATATTTCTGTGCATCTGCCAAATGGGAAGAAGGTAAAAGTTTCACACATTGGCAAAGTAATTCTTAACAATAGTCTTGTTATTCATCAAGTGCTATGTGTGCCTGATTTTAAGTTTAACATTCTATCAGTCTCTCAGCTTACCAATTCTGACACTTACACTTTTGTTGTGAAAAGAATAATTGTCAGCTGTTAGATTTTGACAAAAATATTGTAGCAGAAGGTGTCAAAAAGGTGGCTTATATTTGTTAAAACATTGTTTATCTACACCCACATCTCTAGCATTATCTGTGCTTAAGCCTCCTTCTGTTTCCAAGTCTGAATTATGGCACATGAGGTTGGGTCATCCTTCCTCTGAAAAATTGTCACTTTTGTCTCCATTATTACAATGTGGGAGAGTTGATTTGGACACTTGCTGCACAGTTTGCCATTTGGAAAAGTAGAAGAGATTGGTTTTTCCAAAGAAGAATAATACCATAAATATCAATTTTGCATTGATACATTGTGATACATGGGGTCCATATAGGACACCCACACATGATTCTTGCAGATTTTTTTCCTTACTTTGGTGGATGATGCTACCAGATCCACATGGATCTATCTTATGAGAAACAAAAGTGAAGCACAATGCATCATTCCTTCTTTCTGCACTTTTCTTCATACACAATTTGGTGCTATTGTCAAGAAGATAAGAAATAATCAAGCTCCAGAATTGCTATTGAAGGATTATTGCAGCCAAAAGGGTATTCTTCATGAGTTTAGCTGCATTGCTACACCTGAACAGAATTCAATAGTGGAAAGGAAACATCAGCATTTATTATCTGTTGCTAGAGCATTGAGGTTTCAGTATAATGTTCCTATAAAGTTCTGGGGAGAATGTGTTTTAACAACAGCCCATTTGATCAATAGATTGCCTTCTCCAAGACTAGGAAATAAATCTCCATATGAGCTCATTTATGGACAAAAGCCTGACTATTCATGCCTTAGAGTGTTTGGTTTTCTAAGCTATGCTTCCATTCTTCAACATGGAAGAACAAAGTTTGAAGCAAGAGCAGTCACTTGTGTTTTTCTGGTTACATCTTTGGAGTAAAATGTCATAAGCTCTATAATCTCAGTACCTCTTCTTTTATCATAAACAAATATGTGGTCTTTCATGAATCTATTTTTTCCTATCTCCATCAAGAATTTTTAAATACACCACCATGTCTTCCGAATGCCATTCTAGACTTCATGATGTCCCCAACTTCACCTCACAGTCTTCTACATCATCTGATTATGGTTCTTTTTCTTCTCCACCTCCAAATACACCAATTACACCAACCTCAATCACCCCACCACCTCATGACACAACTATTTCACAACCAAACACTATCTTACCTCATACAAGAAGACAATCCACCAGGCAAGTTAATCTGCCAAAGCATTTGAGGGACTTTGTTTTGACTATCCCAAAATCTCACAAATCCACATACTCTGTATGTATGTCCAACATCTCTCTCCTTGATGAACCAACCTATTATCAGAAGCCTGCAAACACCCACATTAAGCTCTGCATCATGAACTACAAGCTTTGGAAGATAATCACACTTGGATCATTGTTTCTATGCCAACAGATCAAAAGGTTATAGGCTGCAAATGGGTTTTTAAAACCAAACTCAAAGCAGATGGCAGCTTAGAAAGATATAAGTCCAGGTTAGTGGCCAAAGGTTACACCCAAACAGAAGGTGTGGATTTCTTTGACACTTTCTCTCCTGTAGCTAAAATTCCTACTTTGAAATGTATTCTTGCTCTAGCCACAATGCATCAATGGTTCATTCTGCAGTTAGATGTAAATAATGCATTTATCCATGGAGATTTAACTGAGAAAGTGTTTATGTCTCTACCTCAAGGGTATACTGCACCATCCCACATCTCTGCTCGAGTCTGCCTATTACATAAAGCTTTATATGGATTAAAACAGGCTTCCAAACAAAGGTTTGAAGAATTTTCTACAACTTTGTTGGATCTGGGTTTCACTCAGTGCAGAAGTGATTACAGTCTCTTTATTAAACAATATGGGAAGACAATTTTGGTACTTCTGGTCTATTTAGATGATATTCTACTCACTGGAAATAATGAAGCAGCTTTGATGAGTTTTAAGTCTCTTCTCAATCACATAATCAAATTGAAGGACCTTGGGAAGCTGCACTATTTTCTGGGTTTTGATTCATTGCTCTTCTGGATTGTCATGTCTCAATCTAAGTTTGCAGCTCAGATTCTTCTTGATCATGGATATCAGCAATGCAAAACTACCTCTGCTCCTATGATTGCTACATCCCATCTGTCAGCTCAATCTGGAGATATCCTACAAATACACTCAGAAATATAGACAAAAATTGGCAAGCTCCTATATGAAATACCCCGTTATTTAAAAACGGGTATTATGTGTATTTTATATAGTATTAAGTGCATTTTAGGTAATATTAAGTGTTAGTATGTTAAAACGAGTATTTTATAATAATATTGGGTGTTAATATGATATTAGTATAAGTTGGGATATTAGTTACTATTATTTAGAAAGTTAATTTTAATGTTATAATTCATTAGGGGGTTTTATGTAGTTTTTCCTAACTTAAAGTGTGCCTTTTAGGTGAACTTGGGGGGTAGTAGTTGTATAATGACTAAATCAGTGGGGGTTAAATTGTCTTTACCCTAAAATTTAGTCATCTTCTTCCTCAAACTCTCTCATGGAGGAAGAAGACCATCTCCAACCCAAACACCACCATTACCACTCCGAATCTTCACCAAATTCGTTGATGTTTGTCCCAAATCACTCCCTATTCGAATTAAACTCATCAAGGCTCGATAATTTAGCATCAAGCAACTCAATTTCGCCAATTTTTGGTCCCGATTCAAAATCGAAATTTTCGAAGTGGGTCTCCTAATCCTCGCCGGATTTCTCACCCTCTAGCCTATATAAACCCCCCAATCTCAGAGCAATTCTCATACCAATTCATAGCTCTCAATCTCTCCTTCGATTTCTCTCAATCTCTCTCTCTCTCTCTCCCCCGTCCGCCGCTGCCCGGCCGCCGCTGCCGGCCGCCGCCACCGGCGACCTCGCCGCCGTCGTCCGCCTTATCCCCGACGCCACCGTCGGACTCCACCATGCCTTCCCGTAATCGTTTCTCCTCTTGTTCGGGTATGAAGAACAAAACCCGTCTCTCTCTCTCTTGTTTTTGTTTTGTTCTTTTTAATTTTGACTATCATTGAAAGTTAGATCTACTATCCGACTCGGACGAATCGGGGAGGCCGAAGCTAAAAGTAACGGTGGAAAAACCAAAGCACAACCTCCAACCTTTATATTACATATTATTAAACAATACAGTACTTCTCAAGTCCTCATACGTGACTATTATACATTATTCTTGCCTTATTCAAACTATCTTACAATATTCAAACTATCTTACAACTCGTGAACTGACTTCCTCAGTGAGTCTCGTACCCATCCATACCATAGCCTTCTTCCTCTAATCCTGCGTGGGAAAGAAAACGGAACCGCAGTTTCTGAAGTCAGCTGGGAAATGCTGAGTAAATAAATACCCTAGCTCGTAAACAGATGACGAGGCATAATTTATTTTCAAAAACAGTAACAAGAGGAAGTAAGTATTTAAAAGAGTAAACAAGGCACACATCAAGCTTTAAACTTCTCATCTTTTCAATTTTCTTCTTTCTTGATCTTGAAACGGGGAGTAAATCCCAATCTTGTCTTCCTTTATACTCATAGACATTCTTGTCCTTGAAGAAAACCACATTTTAACTTTGTTGATACGGGGAAGATCTACTATCACTACGCATCCAAGACCTTAAGTGCCGGCACCCCTCTAAGACTACTCGCGGCCAGAGAGGTGAGTACATGGAGCGATCCGGCAGGTTGCGACCGGATTAAAATAAACGGGTCGGGTGAACGTAGTCAGCCACGACCAATCTTATAAACGGGTCGGGTGAACGTAGTCAGCCACGACCAATCTTATAGAAAAGCGAATATAACGATCCCCGCACAACTCTTTCCACTTTACGTTATTAGTGGATTAATATTATTCGTGTGACAATTCACAGTAAAACAACTTCTTTAACATGTAAAGAGATTTCAAACAAAACATGTAACTCAAAAATATAATTTTGAGACAAGTATTAAAAGTATACTCTGACACGAACAGGAGCTAGCACGCTAGGCTAGGCATATTTACTTACCTGGATTCCGTAGCGTCAAAACGTCCTACTTGTAGTCGTTGTTTACGAATCCGTTACCTACAAATCGGAGCTTCTAAATCGTCACAACTTTGTATAATTCTAAGATTCTTATTTAAGAATCCCATTTAATAAATCTTAAACTAGCCCGAAATCCGTGTATTATCTTCTCGGCGTTTGTCTATTTAGTTATATTTTCTTATTAGCAAAATTGTTAAACAACGAGTGTTATTTGAAGAGTTATTAAATTTCATATTACAAAAGTCTCCTTTATTCATAGGATTTGTTTTTATAAAATACTAGTAAAAATTAATAGTAGTTTGTATTTTTACATAAAGTAAATATTAATATTATCAACTATACGATTTTGGATTTTTATGAAAAATCACTTCTAAATACTTGCAATGACGTAACGATATTTATAAGCTTGAAAAAGTCATTTTTATGAATATTTAAACAACCAATTTTAAAGTTAAACAATTAAACGCAACGTTTGTTTAATTTTTAACAAAATATTACCCGTTTTAATTTCTAACGAGCGATCCGTATATTATTACAACGCCCGAATCACTTCTTCGTAACCGGGACGAAATCTATTATTTTTAGAAAATATTTTTAATCCAAAAATATTATTCTTATTTTTCGCGAACAATATAAAGTTTATATAAACTACACTTATAACCCCACAAGATATGTCAAAAGACAGCAAGACCCCCATCCTACTCACATGGCAGGTTATTTAACATGCAATACTACCCACCAAGTTCTCACAATTACAAACAGTTACCCCCTTTAATATAGTTGTCATGCTAGAAACAGTTTAGGGTAAAGACACTTTAACCCCCTTTTACAAAATCATCAAATTTAACAAGCTAAACATGGAATCAAGCATACGAGATACAATTTTGATTGTTTAAATGGAATCACGGCGAGATTTAGAGCATACCTAGGCCAAGAATGGCCGGAATCGGTCAAGAAACGAAGCTTTTCCGGGTTGCCGACGGTGAGTCGCGCAGTGCTCTTCGTCGCCGGTGATGGAGTACCTCCTAGCTTCGGTTAGGACCTGGGTTCGTCTCCTGGGAGCTCCAGGAGTCGTTTGGAAGTGATTTGGACGGATGGGAGTTGTCGGGTTGCTTGGGCCAAGCTCCCCGTCGGCAACAATGGTGGCCGACGGTGGTGGTGCTTCTCCGCTCTGTTTTTGGTGGCTTTTGTAGCTGCTTTTGTCTCTGTTTTGGGACAGAGAGGATGATGAAACAGAGCACATAGAGAGAGGAAGAAATATAGAGAAGAAACAGGGGTGGGTTGCTCCCGGTGGTGGTTCCCGTCGGGAATTATGGCGGCTGGTGGTGGTTGCCTTTCTGGGCTTGCCGCTGTTGTTGTTGTGGCTCTGTTTCTGAGCAGCGAAGGAGGTGAACAGCGAGGAAGAGATGAAGCAGCGGGTGAGAGCGAGTGATGGAGGTGGTGGTGGGTTTCCTCTTATTGTCGGGAGAGAGAGAGAGATGTGGTGGCGGTGATGGCGAAGAAGAAGAAGATGCAGATGAATTTGGAGATGGTGATGATGTTGGTGATAATTGAGGAGTGAGTTGATCTTTATAGGGGACAAAAAGCATTCGGTGATTGTGATATCAATGGAGGCGGTGGTAAAAATCTTTCTCCCGTAGAAGACAAGTTGGAGAAGATGAGTCTTAAGAGAAAATGCTATGGTGTGGTTGGGCACACCAAAACTTAGAGTGATTAGGTGTAGCACCCCCACCAAATATTGCGGTGGTCATACTCGCATAAAAAAAATGCTAAAATAAATAAACTTTCGTGTATTCATCCCCGAATACAAGCTTAATATTTTAAAATTCCCCGATAGTTTCTTGTCTATAAAATACTAAAATTTGACGAACTCTATTTATTTGTTTATTTATTTATTTTTCCACAATTGCATTCTTTATTTGGCTTTTAATTTACTATTTTGCCCTTGTAAATTATACGGGGTATTACATTCTCTCCCCCTTAAACAGAGCTTCGTCCTCGAAGCTTAAATCAGCCAAATGCTCTTTATGCTAAAACTTTTCTCTCGAAGCTAAAATCAGCCAAATACTCTTGAGGCTGAAGCTTTTACCTCGAATCTAAAATCAGCCCGGCACTCCTGGTGCTGAAGTTTTCTAATAAGCAACTAATGATCACAGCTACGATCATATAGCAAGCATGAAATTTCACATAGCAAGTATTACTTTCTAATGCATGCAGTGCAACAAATATTTTATCACGTAAAGCCGTAGTCAGGTCTATCTTAATTATGTGATTTAATCTCATTTGGTTACTAAAGGTCAGGGTTAACTATGTGATAAGGGTACAAACGTGTAATGGTACTAAATAAAGGGTTGCGTCCTCTCCCCCTTAGAGAGTGACGTCCCCGGAACTCTTCTGAGCCTACCGTCTAACTTTACCTTGATTATTCAGTCGGAGGTCGACTTACCAGAACACAAAATAGGATATGACTTTCACTAGTCTCTTACCTTGCAATTCACAAAATCTGTTGAAAAATACGTGAAACCTCTTGTATAATCGAATTAAAACGTAGGGTGGCTCTATGAAATTGTACAACCTCTAAAATCAATTGATAATCAGCATCTCATGGCCCCAAATATCTGATCCAGTTTGCATGGTCCCACTGATGAATCATACCAACTATCTGAACTTACATTCTAAACGACAATTCTGTAGATAAATCCTAAACACCTCCAAATAATAAAATTATCGGGGTGAAATATTCCGAAGTCCTGAAAAACAACCAAAGCCACCTTCATTGCTTACCTTATATTAATGGTAGCCCCAGACATAAATCAACAAATGAACTATACTATATCCCCATTATACAAAGCACATAATTATATGGGTTCCCTGATTCCAAAGGTAAATCAATACCAATATTTATGCTCATTTAGTAATAGTTAAGCAACAAAACTCCAAGTAATAAAGCCCCAAACAACTATTAACCATTTAACCACACGAAGTACTTTATTCATCACAACGGAGGATTGACGAAAAGAGATAACAAAATCTCATGATACAATGAATTGTAACTACCGATCCAATAACTGAGTTGTCACTCCGAAATTCCCGAGATTTCATAATAATTTAAGAACTATAATTTCGATGACCAGACTCCCAAACACTTTAACATTCAAACTCCGAGAACCAAACATAAACAAAGTTTTAGTGAGAAAACCTCAAAGTGAAAGAAGAACTTCAATCAGAACTTATTTGAAGAATGTATACTGCAATAATACATTAACAACAATACTTCAAATAAAAATTGATGTGAAAAGAATATGAGCCATCCAGAAATGAAACTTAGATCACCGAGACATATTATTATGTAACATAACTCCAAAAAGCGAACTCCCAACAATATCAATAACTAGATTCTTAGAGTAGTTGATCTAATTACAATATAACTCCAAATGAAAACTCCAAACTGTAACGACACCTCAAACCGGTCTTGTCGAAAGCATCTAGAATCTAGTGGGTGAAAATTTATATTTCTGGTGACTATGATCGACTAAATGGTTTATTATATAGCTACCTTGATTGTGTATGATGTTGCGATGGTGGGATCTATCGATTCCACTATTTCGAGATACATTGGGGGCTCCTTTCCTTAATTTAGTATGCAGTATAGGTAAAGGGAACATACGTAAAAGCAAAGTGCATATAGGCATGTAACATAACACATAGTTTATGATCACAATCATTGCTAAAACACAATCAGATGTGAAATTTTCACGTAAGATGTTCTGTTTTGCCTCTCTCCTTTATCTTCAAAACTAACTTTGGCCCAATCGGGCGATCAGATCTTGATGCTATATCCTCAGAGCAATCTTGTCAATTCAGCCTGATAGGCTATCATAATATTGTGATTTCGACACTATGCCAATAACACCACATCATGCCCTTCATGCCACAATATAGCCATATAGGATTAACACATATTTCCAACATGCTATAAAAGTCAAATATTCGAGCTGACAGAGGTCTTTAACTTTACAATTGGTCATTTTCGCAGATATGTTACTGAATTGGCTATTCTTTGAAGCTTTTAACTACTTCTTATATTCATATCCGGAGCCGAGTTTCTTACGATATGTGGAGTTCAGTATATAAGAAAACTTATGGTAGAACTTCAATAACCAATTGTTGCAACAAGCGAAATTTAACGTCTATTTTTTTTTTCATCCATGTGACCACGCGCATACGTTTCAACCATATATTCTAACCAAACCCCAAGTAACGATTTAAATCTGTACTCTTTGCAGTCCTAATTTTTCACTCCCGTGATCGACCAAATAACTTGGAATACTGCTTGGCCGCTTCTTTATACTTAAACAAGTATCCAATTGCAAGCTAGAATACGCTTCCAATTTCCAACGTATAAGAAGCCACCAATATTTGTTCATAAGAATAATAACTCCAAAATAAATGTCATGCAATAACACCAAATACAGACTCAACAGGCTCCAAATATAACTACTCAAAAATCTGAGTTAAAACTCCTAAATGATCTCCAAGTGACCACCAAGCTAAATCCTATAACTTCAAGAGGTACACCTAACATAATAGACGTCCAGATCCTCAAGCAATATTAGGGTAATTTAGTCTCCAAGTAATGCCTCAAATAGTTAAATATCACCACTACCCTCAAATTATTTATGACAAATCAGCATAACATAGCCCCCTTTGAAGACAAATCATGAATAGGTAGACGTCAATCAATCATTGGAACCTCAAACTCTTTCAATAACTAAGGCTGTAAAATCATAGTTGAAACAAGTCGAAAGCCGAATAGGTTGACTACATAGTCTCTCAGGTGAGGGTGGGTGGGACCTTCCTCGTCTGCTTGTAAAATAAATCTCCTTGATCGCCAGAAAAGACTCTCAAAATGAGTTTTATTCTTGACCCCTAACTCCAGATTATCCTCCCCAACCTGACCTTAATTATGCTATGTGCTCCTCACCCGAATCTTTACAATCTAGTTCAGTAATATGGAGTTCACTATTTCAAGTACATAACCATTCCCATTACGTTTCTTAAACTCAAAATGAACAATGGCCAAAACTTGATACTTCCCCTCAGAGTTATCACAAGAGGAACATACCCTATCAACATTACTATCAAACGACAATTTCCCCGTGTGATTATTGCTCTAAGTCATCTGTTCATGTCGAATCTCCCTAGCGTAATATCATAATGGTCTGTCAATCACCTCCTATCATATCCTTGTTTATGTTGTCACGGTCTCAGGGGTCCGAATAAACCATCTCTCATAATTACCATATGAAGCAGCCTATCATGCATCGCTTAGCAACTTTATATTAAAGCACCATAACTCATGTCCACAAACTATAGTTCGTCTCTTCGATTTAAGGTATACATCAAGTACGAATCATATTCTATTCCCATCCTTATTTCTTTGGAAAAGTAATAACCAATAAATTGCATATTAAGTTAGATTGGGTAAGCCACGTATAACTCCCTAGCAGGTAACACTTCTTGAAACAGGATGAGGGTGGGTGGGAGTAAGCAAGACTTATACTTAAGCTACCCTTAACCCAAGCGGCTTTCTAATTTTAATTATCTTTACCTATGTTCATTTTAAGTTTCCCTTCAGGTTTAGTTCCCTTTTACTGGACTGCCGGCTCTGATACCACCTGCAACGACCCCCTTATCCGACTCGGACGAATCGGGGAGGCCGAAGCTAAAAGTAACGGTGGAAAAACCAAAGCACAACCTCCAACCTTTATATTACATATTATTAAACAATACAGTACTTCTCAAGTCCTCATACGTGACTATTATACATTATTCTTGCCTTATTCAAACTATCTTACAACTCGTGAACTGACTTCCTCAGTGAGTCTCGTACCCATCCATACCATAGCCTTCTTCCTCTAATCCTGCGTGGGAAAGAAAACGGAACCGCAGTTTCTGAAGTCAGCTGGGAAATGCTGAGTAAATAAATACCCTAGCTCGTAAACAGATGACGAGGCATAATTTATTTTCAAAAACAGTAACAAGAGGAAGTAAGTATTTAAAAGAGTAAACAAGGCACACATCAAGCTTTAAACTTCTCATCTTTTCAATTTTCTTCTTTCTTGATCTTGAAACGGGGAGTAAATCCCAATCTTGTCTTCCTTTATACTCATAGACATTCTTGTCCTTGAAGAAAACCACATTTTAACTTTGTTGATACGGGGAAGATCTACTATCACTACGCATCCAAGACCTTAAGTGCCGGCACCCCTCTAAGACTACTCGCGGCCAGAGAGGTGAGTACATGGAGCGATCCGGCAGGTTGCGACCGGATTAAAATAAACGGGTCGGGTGAACGTAGTCAGCCACGACCAATCTTATAAACGGGTCGGGTGAACGTAGTCAGCCACGACCAATCTTATAGAAAAGCGAATATAACGATCCCCGCACAACTCTTTCCACTTTACGTTATTAGTGGATTAATATTATTCGTGTGACAATTCACAGTAAAAAAACTTCTTTAACATGTAAAGAGATTTCAAACAAAACATGTAACTCAAAAATATAATTTTGAGACAAGTATTAAAAGTATACTCTGACACGAACAGGAGCTAGCACGCTAGGCTAGGCATATTTACTTACCTGGATTCCGTAGCGTCAAAACGTCCTACTTTTAGTCGTTGTTTACGAATCCGTTACCTACAAATCGGAGCTTCTAAATCGTCACAACTTTGTATAATTCTAAGATTCTTATTTAAGAATCCCATTTAATAAATCTAAACTAGCCCGAAATCCGTGTATTAACTTCTCGGCGTTTGTCTATTTAGTTATATTTTCTTATTAGCAAAATTGTTAAACAACGAGTGTTATTTGAAGAGTTATTAAATTTCATATTACAAAAGTCTCCTTTATTCATAGGATTTGTTTTTATAAAATACTATTAAAAATTAATAGTAGTTTGTATTTTTACATAAAGTAAATATTAATATTATCAACTATACGATTTTGGATTTTTATGAAAAATCACTTCTAAATACTTGCAATGACGTAACGATATTTATAAGCTTGAAAAAGTCATTTTTATGAATATTTAAACAACCAATTTTAAAGTTAAACAATTAAACGCAACGTTTGTTTAATTTTTAACAAAATATTACCCGTTTTAATTTCTAACAAGCGATCCGTATATTATTACAACGCCCGAATCACTTCTTCGTAACCGGGACGAAATCTATTATTTTTAGAAAATATTTTTAATCCAAAAATATTATTCTTATTTTTCGCGAACAATATAAAGTTTATATAAACTACACTTATAACCCCACAAGATATGTCAAAAGACAGCAAGACCCCCATCCTACTCACATGGCAGGTTATTTAACATGCAATACTACCCACCAAGTTCTCACAATTACAAACAGTTACCCCCTTTAATATAGTTGTCATGCTAGAAACAGTTTAGGGTAAAGACACTTTAACCCCCTTTTACAAAATCATCAAATTTAACAAGCTAAACATGGAATCAAGCATACGAGATACAATTTTGATTGTTTAAATGGAATCACGGCGAGATTTAGAGCATACCTAGGCCAAGAATGGCCGGAATCGGTCAAGAAACGAAGCTTTTCCGGGTTTGCCGACGGTGAGTCGCGCAGTGCTCTTCGTCGCCGGTGATGGAGTACCTCCTAGCTTCGGTTAGGACCTGGGTTCGTCTCCTGGGAGCTCCAGGAGTCGTTTGGAAGTGATTTGGACGGATGGGAGTTGTCGGGTTGCTTGGGCCAAGCTCCCCGTCGGCAACAATGGTGGCCGACGGTGGTGGTGCTTCTCCGCTCTGTTTTTGGTGGCTTTTGTAGCTGCTTTTGTCTCTGTTTTGGGACAGAGAGGATGATGAAACAGAGCACATAGAGAGAGGAAGAAATATAGAGAAGAAACAGGGGTGGGTTGCTCCCGGTGGTGGTTCCCGTCGGGAATTATGGCGGCTGGTGGTGGTTGCCTTTCTGGGCTTGCCGCTGTTGTTGTTGTGGCTCTGTTTCTGAGCAGCGAAGGAGGTGAACAGCGAGGAAGAGATGAAGCAGCGGGTGAGAGCGAGTGATGGAGGTGGTGGTGGGTTTCCTCTTATTGTCGGGAGAGAGAGAGAGATGTGGTGGCGGTGATGGCGAAGAAGAAGAAGATGCAGATGAATTTGGAGATGGTGATGATGTTGGTGATAATTGAGGAGTGAGTTGATCTTTATAGGGGACAAAAAGCATTCGGTGATTGTGATATCAATGGAGGCGGTGGTAAAAATCCTTCTCCCGTAGAAGACAAGTTGGAGAAGATGAGTCTTAAGAGAAAATGCTATGGTGTGGTTGGGCACACCAAAACTTAGAGTGATTAGGTGTAGCACCCCCACCAAATATTGCGGTGGTCATACTCGCATAAAAAAAATGCTCAAATAAATAAACTTTCGTGTATTCATCCCCGAATACAAGCTTAATATTTTAAAATTCCCCGATAGTTTCTTGTCTATAAAATACTAAAATTTGACGAACTCTATTTATTTGTTTATTTATTTATTTTTCCACAATTGCATTCTTTATTTGGCTTTTAATTTACTATTTTGCCCTTGTAAATTATACGGGGTATTACATCGACACTTAAGGTCCTGGATGCTTGCGAAGTGGTTGGTTGGTTTCCCCCGTCACAACAAATTAATAATGGATTTTTGGTTTTTGTTAACGGAAAGAAGTTAACGATGAATTTTGGATTTTCTTAATGATTATGGAAATTGGTTGAAAATGATTTGGAATTGGGAACTCTTATGTTATAATACAAGAGTCAACTTTATTACCGCTGTGTTTGCGAAAAACTCTTACTTACAAATGAGTCATTGTTTTATAACTACCTCATCATCGTTTTACATGTTTGGATGTTTATTTACCAGTATTTCATGCTGATTTTGTACTGTGGTGTTTCTTTTTCATTCCGCACCACAGGTTTAGAAGATGGTTATCTGGCGTAGAAGGGGACGCGCATCACATGGAATAATAGAAGTAGTATTTCATTTGAATTTGAATTCTTTAGTTATTTAAACACTTTAGCTGTTATGCCGGTTTGTGGCTAGGATGTTGATTCTTAATATGCAATATTTTCAATTGATTTAATTATTATTGTGGATGTTTTGTGCTTGCGAACCATGTTATAAAATCTCCTTGTATCCGGGCTCCTCTCGGGTACGGAGTGACATCCCCGGGTCTCCGGCTTGGGCCATTTGGGGGTGTTACACTATATCTATGTCATTCTAGACCAGATATTACCTTTGCAGTTCACAAATTGTCACAGTATGTTTGTCAACCCACCAAAGAACATCAAACTGCACTCTATCATGTTCTGAGATATATTCAAGGTACCTCACACTTTGGTCTTATTTTTTATTCTACTCTTGATCTTCATATCACCTCTTTTGCTGATTCTGACTGGGGAGGTTGTCTAGACACTAGAAAATCTACCGGTGGTTATCTAGTGTTCCTTGGCAAGTTATTGATATCTTGGAAATCGAAGGAGCAAAATGCAGTTGCTACTAGCTCTGCTGAAGCAGAATACAGAAGTCTGAAATTGGTGGCTAAAGAACTTCAATGGCTTCCATCTCTTCTATCTGAATTACACATGCCTCTTCCAGATCCACCACTCATTTATGGTGATTGCAGTTCTGCTATCCACATTGCTAACAACCCGATTTTCATGAGAAAACCAAGCATATTGAGCTTTCTTGTCATCTCATTAGAGATCATGTTCAGAAGAAGATTGTTTGGCTTCATCATGTCTCCAGTGAGAACCAGCTTGCAGATTTTCTTACGATGCCCTTATCCTCTCCAGTCTTTAACAAGACCATCAGCAAGTTGGAAGTGATCTATGCAGCTCCCTGCCCAACTTGAGGGGGCATATTAGGAATAATGAGGACTTCTGGGTTACAATTATAAATTATGTTTTTGTTATTTTACCTTATTTGCTTCTTAGTCCTTAAGTGGAACTACATCGTTTTGTTTTCTTTTGCTTGTAATAGAGACAGTTATCGATTTGTACACGTGGCTCTCTCTGATTGATCGACGGCATCATCATTCGGTGAAGTCACGTTTATATTCTCCTGCTAGCAATGTGGGACATCTAATGAAGAAGATTTTCTTCTCATTCATCATCTTTGACCTGTAGATCTTTCACCATTTTCTTCTTCTATCTTCTCTGATAAATTCAATATAAAGAGCTCATGATAACAGAGCCTACCCAAGTAAATCTCCCCTTGTGATGGATCCATTCTCGTCAACCCTGTTTTCACATGGATTCGATGAAAAATAGTGGTCTAAAATTTTAACATGTTTGCTCGCTATTTTTTAATATTTTTAAAAATAACTAATTTTAATGCACGTGTGTTGCACATGCATTGCACGTCAGAGTAGTTTATATTAGATTTTGGAAAAGCTTAACTATTTATCTATTTTTCTCATTAAAAAATATAGTAAGAACTCTATTTTGCATATGAAGCATTTTATTCGGATTCACTTCTTAGTTGTAGATACATGGACTCTCATAGGTATAGGGACGGAACTATGTGTAGTTTAGCATGGGCCGTGGCCCCCCTAGGTTTTGGTGTAGATATAGGTACATACTTGTATACTTAGAGGTTTCTTCTTTGATTACCCTGATCTTATCATGTGCCCCCCTCCATGTTTGCTAAGAGCTTTTCCTTCTTCTATATATGTTCTATATCAGTCATGTATATTATCTTTCCTAAAGATTTGATAATGTCACCTTAATACCACTCTATTTCTTCTCTTTCTTCCAATTTGATTTTTTTACACTATTCAACGGGTCACTTTGACCCGGTGATTTACATAGCAAAATGATGCAATTTTTTGATAATTTTTGCATCTTGTTGTAGAGTAAAAGTTGCTCTATAACACGCTGAAAAAATTATCAAAAGTTTGCATCGTTTTGCGATCCAAATGACCGCTGTCAGAGTGACCCAAGTACGAGCCCAAAAGCCAAATGATAGAAAGAGAAGAAACATAGTGATATTTCTAACTCTTTCATTTTCATTGGTGTAAAGTAATTGGTTGTTATATTTGTTGTCACCAACCATTTCATCATAGCATAATTTCTACCATTGCGTTTTTTCTCTTTAGCCCACTTTCTATTTTGGTATGTTTCATTTCTTTCTCTTCTTTTTCTTTTTTTTTTAATGGTGACCAATTACATATTTACCCTCACAATTATTATCCCACTTTTCATTTCAATATACCCCACCTAACCCATTTTGCTTGCTTACATCATCCCCACTCAGGGGTAAATCAGGTTATTTACTCAGATTTGATTGTCCTCCTTATTTCTTGTGCAAATTCAAAGGAGGTTAAACACAAGAAACGGAGTGGTAAAAGATTTATATAGACCACGTAGAAGTTTACCAGAAACTGTTACTGATGGGAAAAAACTACTAATGTGACAGTTGTCATATAAATATCAATTTGGATTGGTCAATTTAAGTGATAGTTATTTTACTAACATCACAAATCTTTAAGAGTATTTCTCAAAAAAAAAAAAAAAAAAAATCTTTAAGAGTAGTACATACTATGCTTTCCTCAAAAAAAAAAAAAAAAAAAGGTACATACTATGCTAAACATTGGAGGACTATTTTGCATATGAAGCATTTTATTCGGATTCACTTCTTAGTTGTAGATACATGGACTCTCATAGGTATAGGGACGGAACTATGTGTAGTTTAGCATGGGCCGTGGCCCCCCTAGGTTTTGCTGTAGATATAGGTACATACTTATATACTTAGGCCTCGTTTGGGTAGAGGATAAGGAGGGAGCATAAGATAAGTTATGCGCTCTCTTTTTTTATCAAGTATTTGGGTGTTGGATAAGAGAGAGGATAAGTTATGTTGCCTTATGCTGATGGAGCTTTTAATGAACAAATTTTATACCCCCAACATGGAGGTATAAGCTCGGATAAGAAAATATAGCATATTAGGATGCTAGTAGGTTGACAAAAATACCCCCACAAGCTATCTAATTTCCTACCCTTGTCCCCAAACCTATCACATATTAAACTGTTTCACGTCCCTCCTTTATTTTGGAGCGTTTTATAATTTGTGAAACACAGACGAAATTATTTTGCTAATCGAGCAATAATAACTCACCGAGTTACCAAGTGAGCATCCTATGTCTAGGTTAAATTCAAACTGAGTTTCCAAGTTCTAATTGTCCCTAAACACGCATTAACGATGAATTCTACTCTCACGATCCCAATTCTTGCTTTCACTAAGAACGGGTGATTGTTTGCTTTTCAGGTTCAACAATTAACGAGTTACCAAATAATTGCAAACTAAGTTCTAGCTAACAAGACGTCTCCTATTAACTAGATGGGATGAATATCACAAAACAATCATAGCAAACGTAAAAACATCAATTAAGTTTGGCAAAACATGAATCTCAAATCATAAAACGCATAATCAATTCGAAAAACCCTAACCCCAAACTCGGGTCCTGATTTCGAAGTTTAGCTACTCATCGTAACAAAAACAATACAGAGATCCATAAAGTTCATGATAGACGAGAGAGATAACGAGAGTTTTAGAAGAATCAAACGAATTTTCCGCGCTCCCGAGCCTCCAAAGCTTCAACCGTGTCTTCCAAAGCTTATGCCCTTTTCTTCTTTTTTTCTGTCCAGTGGTCTGCCTTGGTTCTGCGTATGTCTGGAGCGTTCTGCGCAAGTACCACCCTTTCTAACTGACCTAAGGATCTATTTTTTTACTAAGACCACATAGTTTAATAAAACTTTGCTTAATTACAATTTTTCCCCATAAGTTTGCTCAGTCTCCCCTTGTCTTTTATGTTTTGGCAAAGCAAACCATTCTGCGTTGCTGGACTCTTCCCAATTTCGCTTCCGCTGGTCTCTGTTCGAAGAGGACCAGGAATACGCGGCAAGAGTTGCTTCCTTCAATCTCTTCCTGTGAAGTGAATCGGAGAAGAAGCCTTTTCTTTTTCTTTTTGCCGGAGTTTTTGGCTGCTACCTCTGCGCAATTACTAGGTTTCAATTGGTGCTGTGGCTGAACGGTGATGGAGCTTGGGGTTGAGTTCGTCGGGAATAATGGATGGCGGTGGCTTGGCGGATCTGGGTTGGAGGTCGCGATGATGGAGGTTTGGTTCAGAGGGCTATGGTGGTTATCGGTAGGAGTCGGGTCTGGGTCAGAGAGTGGCGGAGATGTGTGTTCGGTGATTTGGGTCTCGGAGATCAGAATCAATGGTGGGATGGAGGTTATGGAGGAGAAGAAAGGAGATTCGAGAGGAATTGGGTCGGCTGTTGGTTGATTTCGAATCGGAGAATCAGGCGGAGAGGTGGTGATGAAGGTGGGTTTCAGGAAGGTCTCCGGTGGTCTGGTTTATGCCGGCTGATTCGCCGGTGGTTTCTGGGTGGTTGGGATCGAAGCAGGTCGGGGTTAATGGCGATTCGACGGTGGTGAAAGGGATTGGAGGTTGGGTGGTCAATTTGTTGGGTTCGTGTGTGTTTGTTGGAGGTGATGGTGACCTGGTGGCTGTGGGCTATTGGACTCGAAGGTGATTCGGTGGTTGAATTAATGGTGGTGAAGGAGGAAGGTGGAGATTGGTGTGGCTGTGGTCGTGGCTGGTGTTTCAGGAGGTGAAGGAGAAGATGGAGGTCGGTGGTTGGTGTTTCAGAGAAGCTGAGAGGTGATTTCAGTGTTGCAACATCAGGGGTAGCCAGATGTATTTTATAAAACTTCTTGAAATTGCACTTGCCTCCCCTGCTGTACTCCCTTAGCCATTTTAGAGCTTTTTCTCGCGTTTCTGAACTTCGTATTCACCTCCAATCCATGATCCGAACCTCCGGTAACTGAAACAAACAACACTAAACGTACCGGGATCAAATGTGATACAAAAATAGCTCAAAATAGATACGAAAATGCCTGAATTTGACAATAACGCACATAAAGCTCACATTCACTAATATTTCACAAACATGGCCGAAATTTCATCTCATTGTGGGAAATCACGCAAAATAGTAGTGTATCAAATAAGAAATATAACTCCAACTAAGGAGTTATCAGAGGTTCTCATGAGTTTGATAATTATTATTTTGGGGTTGCATAACTTTATTTGAGTATGTACGGTTGAGATAAATATGAAGACATTTTACCATGCATGATGAAATTTCGTCGGTTTAATTTAGCTTGTTTATTGTAAGTTTTGTAACACCATGCCTTATATAGTACTACCTCCGTTTCTTCTCTAATACACCAGATTGACTGTTTCCACTATTTACTAGGTCACTTTGACCCGGTGATTTGGGTAGCAAAATGATGCAGTTTTCTAATAAATTTTTTATGGTGTTGTAGAATAAAAAGTTGTTCTATAACACGGTGAAAAAATGATCAAAAATTGCATCATTTTGCTATCCGAATCACCCGGTCAAAGTGACCCAAATACGAGTCAAAAAGTCAAACATGTGCCTTAGAAAAGAAACGAATGTAGTAATTTATACTTCATATTTTGCTATGGCCATGTTGTATTCATAAATATTTGATATGTTTGCATGTTACTACAAGTTTATTACGTGTATTAATATACATTTTGTTTACATTTTAACTACGTCACCAATGTGTAGAAAAAATAGTATTAAAATATAAACATATAGTGATACATTTTATATACATTTTTTCTCATCAATTTGAAATATACAATCTTTTATCAAAATAACAGCATTTAGGGTATGATAGTCATTTTGGCAAATATCCTGCATCATATCCGACAGCACCCAAACACAGACAGTCAACATATCTTATCAGGACTTATTAGACAACATTCATATCCTTACTCATATCCCAGCATAAGCCTTATCCCTACATACCATATCCTCTACCCAAACGAGGCATTAGAGGTTTCTTCTTTGATTACCCTGATCTTATCATGTGCCCCCCTCCAGGTTTGCTAAGAGTTTTTCCTTCTTCTAAATATGTTCTATATCAGTCATGTATATTATCTTTCCTAAAGATTTGATAAGGTCACCTTAATACCACTATATTTCTTCTCTTTCTCCCAATTTTATTTTTTTACACTGTCCAACGGGTCACTTTGACCCGGTGATTTACATTGCAAAATGATGCAATTTTTTGATAATTTTTGCATCTTGTTGTAGAGTAAAAGTTGTTCTATAAAACGGTGAAAAAATTATCAAAAATTTGCATCGTTTTGCGATCCAAATGACCGCTGTCAGAGTGACCCAAGTACGAGCCCAAAAGCCAAATGAGACAAAGAGAAGAAACATAGTGATATTTCTAACTCTTTCATTTTCATTGGTGTAAAGTAATTGGTTGTTATATTTGTTGTCACCAACCATTTCATCATAGCATAATTTCTACCATTGCGTTTCTTCTCTTTAGCCCACTTTCTATTTTAGTATGTTTCATTTCTTTCTCTTCTTTTTATTTTTTTTAATGGTGACCAATTACATATTTACCCTCACAATTATTATCCCACTTTTCATTTCAATATACCCCACCTAACCCATTTTGCTTGCTTACATCATCCCCACTCAGGGGTAAATCAGGTTATTTACTCAGATTTGATTGTCCTCCTTATTTCTTGTGCAAATTCAAAGGAGGTTAAACACAAGAAACGGAGTGGTAAAAGATTTATATAGACCACGTAGAAGTTTACCAGAAACTGTTACTGATGGGAAAAAACTACTAATGTGACAGTTGTCATATAAATATCAATTTGGATTGGTCAATTTAAGTGGTAGTTATTTTACTAACATCACAAATCTTTAAGAGTAGTACATACTATGCTTTCCTCAAAAAAAAAAAGTACATACTATGCTAAACATTGGAGGACATGGTCACACTGAAAACCCAAACTCAATAGCAACTGAGTAAAAGATCTTTTACAGTGATCAATTTAAAAGTTAAATTTTCAAAAAGCTACTCGGAGATGAAGTTTCAGCAGATCAACATTTTTTTTTTAATTTAAGGATAAATAGCACATAAATTCAGTGTTGAGTTCATTGTTGATTAGGCTTTTTATAAAGATCAATATGCCCTACTATAATAGATTATCATCAGCCATTTTTATGCTGATTAATTTTGCGCAGTTTGAGTTATTGCTAATTGAAATAAATTACTTTTTTACGCTGCACTTGTCGTTTTAAGTGTTTTCTTGGTGAAGGTAATGTCCTGAGTTATTTTTCTTTACCTCGGTCCCCCTTACGAAAATTCCTAGGGCCGTCTCTGCATAGGTAAGATTTTCCTTCCATTGTTGGGCTTTTGGGCAATAGAATCACCATATTGCCTAATACGATGCCATATATCTTCATAGCTATCTCTAGGGAGTTCCAATGCATAGAAAGAGATAAATACATCGTCCTAGGAAACTAGTGTATTCAATGTTTTTGATGGGAAGCATCGACATATTTTCACCCGGTGTTAATCCGTACACTATGAACAAGTGGTGCCTTCCGGGAACTGTGGAAGCTATGCACTGTGAAACAAGTGGAAGAACTTCTTCCCATCTTTTCGTGTGCCGTCATGTTTTCTGCAAGCCACTAGGGCACTTCGGGGCTATCGGGACCCTTCGGGGTAAGTGAGTCTCTGTGGTTAGAGACAACGGGGTGCGGAGGAGATTAAGTTTTGTTTTCAAATGGAGGATGAGTTGTGGTTGTCGAGAAGATTCAAGTCAATATGGAGATTTTTTTTTTATATGTGCCTTGCGTGGTTGTGCGCACAAGCTACTGCGGGATTTCGCGCGTACAAAAGCGTTTTGGACAAAGGCTGCAGGAGCTGGAGGAGTGTTGAGCTCGCATGAGATCTCTCGCTCGCACGAGTACAATGTCTTCTCCTGGGAGCAACATTGGGTATGTGTTGCAGAATCAGTTTAGGAAACGTTTGTTTTGTTGTTTACTAGGTCTATTGAAGTGGGCGTTGTTTGAGAACGATGCATAGGTCCAATGTAAGCACGTTTCTCCAGAAAAATGAAGGATTCGCTTCGCCCATTGACGTAGTTAACGATTCCGTTAATGTACCGCGTTAAATTTTTTTCTTCTTTATTCGTATTATCATTCATGAGTTTGAGTACCGTTACAATACATAAAATACTAAGAAAAAAGTATTTTACTTTTCCCGAATGTGCTAGGGTTTGATTTATTCCAACAATCCACCTTAACTCAATGACCCTAGCAACCAGAATCCTCTTCGAGTCTGGGTTGATTCGATTCAAAACAAAGCTCTAACTTGCCTTGGATCTTCTCAAGCACCCGAACTGAAACTTGAAGCCTCTTTCCTCAAAACCTAATGAGGATGCGTCTCCCAGAATAAAAAATGAGGACGCCTCCGAGTGCAAGATGTTTTGCAGATGTATGCGGGGCCAGATTCGCCAAACTTCTCTTCGACTCCCATGTTTCCTTTGCAACGAATGCGCCGAATGAGTGGATGCAGTTTCACAAAAAGAAATAAGTGCTCCACTTTGAACCAGACTCTACTACATTCACTGCTATGGGATCACAAGTTTTCATGATGCGCTCAAAATAGAGCAAGAACCAGTGCACCATCACAAGTGCCAGATTTCATTACCAAACCCGATGCACCAATGATGAGTTCCAAACATGTATCATGCAAGATGCGCCTCAAATTGCCCAGATGCGCTAGAGTTGATGATCGCCAGATTGCGCCAGATGCGAGTTATGGTTTACGCCGAGAAAAATGTGCGTGTCAGAAACAGACTCGTTCATAATGCGCGCCAGATTGCCTGTCAGAAACATACTCACGTGCCAGATACTCTATGTCGTTGCTCAAACTTCAACTCCAACTTCAACGAGCTCCTGCAACGGTTGAACGAGAAATAGATTGCGTCTGAACGCCAAAATCGCCAAGAATGATAGATGTGCGTTAGATTGCCACTCCGCACCGAAACCGACAACTCTTATATATACCTAAGGACTCTAAACTTGTTGCCAAGTAAACCTAAACCGTCCAAAAAAAAAAAAAACAAAAATGCAAGACCGGATCCTCCTCGTGGGAGCAAAAGTTGTGCTCGTGGGAGCACAATCCAGCTCGTGAGAGCTGATTTCTTCTCGTGCGAACACGGGAACATCTCGAACTGTTGCAACTTTGCTTCATTAGCTTCCTCGCTTGTTACTTTGCCCAAATGTGCTATAATTTGAGTTAATCCAACATGCTCAAGAATTTTTGGTATGGATCTCAATCCCTCTAACAGATCTACCAGACTGCATAATTTGGTATTACTCAAAGTGGGTAATCACTCGTCAGCACATGATACAAATTACTGCAACAAATTTGAAAGCATTTCCTATTAAAGCAGACAACATTGAAGCCCAAAGTTATGAGAAGCCCAATAAAGTATTGAAGCCCAAAGTCAGAAGAAGCCCAATAAAGTATTGAAGCCTGAGCTCTGGCCCAAAGCCTCCAACCGGGCTCTCTTCAGAACCTTCTAGAAAGTTTCCTTTGACCTCTCCAGAACCCTGAAGATGTGCAATGTATTTAGCTCTTAGTGAAACGGATTTATGATCGTTCATCTTGTGACCGTACAATGAAGTGTATTTATTCCTAATTCTCTAATGAAATGATAAGACGGTTTCTCTCTCTAAAAATTCTCCGTCTCTTCTATCTTCCTTCTCTCTTCTATGAAGAAACCCTAGAACTTTTCACGGTATCAGAGCACCATGCTCGCCACAATTGCTCAATCCACCTCCAATCAGCTATATCTCCTCTCCAATATTCATCATCTGATGCCTTACAAACATTGATAACTCCAACTATGTGCTCTGGAAGCACCAGATCTCTTCAATTTTTTCGCACACAGAACCTGTTTGGGTTCATCGATGGCTCATCGCTTCCACCGCCTGAGACTCTCCCCGCCGTCGACGGTACTTCTTCTCCAAATCAGGAGTTTCGTGAATGGTTTCAATAGATCACGCTCTCCAAACTCTTATCAACGCGACTCTCACGCCTGAAGCTCTGTCTCTCTCTCTCGTAATTGTAAGACCTCATCTCGAGCCGTTTGGCTTGCGCTTGAGGCGAGGTATGCTTCTCTTACCAAATCTAATATTCTGCAACTCAAATCTGATCTACAAACGCTTCACGAACGCTCTGATTCTATAGATCTATACATGCAAAAGCTTAAAGCTATTCGTGATAAACTTACTATCTCTTTGGTGATGATTGATGATGAAGACATGATTCTATATGCTATAAATGGCCTCCCTAGTGAATATAATGCTTTTCGTACAACTATTCGTGGAAGATATGATCCTATAAGCTCGAAGAATTGTCCAGTTAAAAGCTGAAGAAAAAATGCATGAGACTCAATCCGTTGAATTTTCTGACTCTACTGCTATGAATATCTCCGATTCTTACTCTGTCTCTTCCAACAACTATCGACGATCTGGTCGCGGTCGTGGACGGGGAATTCTTGGCCCTGGACCACCCACCGACAGAGGAGGCTACGGCCGAGCCGGTGGAGCTTACGACATATCCAATTTTGGATTTGGTCCAAGAAACCAGGGAGGTAGGTTTGACCAGTTCAGAGGCCGTGGTGGTGACCAAAGGGGCAACCACAATCATGGTGGTGGTCGATACAACTCAACCACCATAGCCAACACCACACCAATTAATTGTCAAATTTGTGGGAGTGACTTTCACTTTGCTGCTGATTGTTGGCATAGAACAGACTACTCATATCAAGGAAAGCCTCCTTTGGATCATCTTACTGCATATAATGCTTCATCTTCTGGTTCTTCTACTCCTGAGTATTGGTTATCTGATTCTGGTGCTACAAATCACATGACTGCTGATTTAAGGAATCTTTCTCTTGCTAATACTTATACTGGTTCTGATCATGTTACAATGGGGAATGGACAAATTTCACAAATTAATCATACTGGTACTGCTTCTTCCAAAACCAATCACCATACTTTTCATTTACATAACACCTTACATGTTCCCAATTTAGCTTCAAATCTTATTTCTGTTGATCAATTATGTTCTCAACGTAACAATTGTTTTGTATTCTATGCAAATTCTTTCTACATTCAGGATCTGGATTCGGGCAGAGTACTTTACAAAGGCTTGAGTGAAAATGGACTTTATCCTATTTATCCTTCTCTCTTTTTTGTTTCTTCTCCCAAGTCTTGTTTGGATAGTATTATCAATGTTCATTTGCTACACGCTAGACTGGGTCACCCAGCTAATGATGTTTTAACTAAATTTTTTTGGTTCTAGTTATATATCTTCTTCTTCTGCTGCAATGTGTGAATCTTGTCTTAAAAGTAAAATCACTAGACTACCTTATGCAAAATCAAATATTGTCTCTGCTATTCCATTACACTTGTTGCATTTTGATGTGTGGGGTACTGCTTCTGTGAAATCCTTACAAGGTTACAAATTTTATGTTCTTTTTATAGATAACTTCTCTAGGTATACTTGGTTGTTTTATTTGTTTCACAAATCTGAAGTTGCTTCTATTTTTCCTAAATTTCAAACACATATTGAAAATCTTTTAGGAAACAAAATCAAAATCCTTAGATCTGATGGAGGTGGTGAATACATGTCTACAGTCTTTCAACAATACCTTAGCTCCAAAGGCATTACACACCAAAAGCCATGTCCTCACACACCACAACAGAATGGTGTTTCTGAAAGGAAACATAGTCATATTTTCGAAATTGCCATTACTATGCTTCAACATTCTTCTTTGCCTCATCATTTTTGGTTTCATGCTATATATAGCTACTGCTATTTTTATCATTAATAGAATGCCAAGTCTTGTAACAAATGGCAAGTCTCCATATGAACTATTGTTTCATAAACTACCTGATTATGCTTCTATGAGAGTGTTTGGGTGTGCTTGTTATCCTAATCTTAGACCTTATACTCATTCTAAACTTGATGCTAGAAGACAACAATGCATTTTTCTGGGTTATGTTGACAACTACAAAGGATATCTATGCTATTTGAAATCTGCATAGAATTTCTATATTAGTAGGGATGTAATTTTCAATGAAACTCTGTTTCCTTACACTTCTTCATCTTCTGCAGATATCTCCAACTCAACTTGTCATGACACTGACTCTGATCTCCATCCCCACTTCCCAGGAAATGATGACACTCCCCTAATTGCTCATGATCAAGTTGGTTGGGAATGACAATCTCGATTCTGAGATGCAGTCAAGTGCACGAGATGAGGTTGCACCCTCCCAAGAACAGATACACACAGCACCAGAACAGATGCTAGCTCCCTCCCCTCCTTACATTGACTTGGCACCAAAAGGATCACAGTCATCCAATCCATCTCCAGGTCATCCAATGCAGACCAGGAGCAAGTCAGGGATCTTCAAAAGGAAGGTCCTTGACTTTGCTTCCAAAAGTGGTAAAGGGTCTGATCCTCCACACAAGAAATTTACAGGTTTTGGAAAAGTCTCTGGTTTTCCTACTTCTATTAACTGCTCTACAAGTTTCTACTTCTCATCCAACTTCTTTTTCCGAGGCTAAGAAACATATTCACTGGCAACAAGCTATGTCAACTTAATATCTTAGACTCATAAATCAAAACACTTGGAGCTTTGTTGCATGATTAATTGCAAACCATGTCCAAACCCCTTACCCTCTTCTGGAAAATTTCATGCACTAGATGGTTCTCCATTGCCAGACTTTACTATTTGTAGACAATTGTCGGGTTCTTTGCAATACCTTGTTTTTACACGACCTGGTATTGCTTTTGCAATAAATACTTGTGTCAATTTATGCATGCTCCCACCAATGTTCACTTAATTGGTGTCAAACGAATATTAAGGTACCTTAAAGGTACACCAAATCAAGGCATGTTCTACACAAAAGAGCTCATCCCATCCATGCCTTCACGGATGCTGACAGGGTCGACAACCCAACAGATAGACGCAGTACAACCGACCTTGTTATCTTTATTGGGCCCAACCCTACAAATGCCGAATATAGAGCCCTTGCAGTTACTGCATCAGAACTCTCTTGGCTCAAAATGTTGTTCAAAGATCTCCATCTCAGACTCAATTATCCTCCCACCTCGTGGTGTGACAATGCATCTGCCATAAAAATGACGACCAACTCCATTTTCCATGCTCGAACGAAGCATATCGAAATTGATTACCACTTCGTTCGAGAAGAAGCCCTTCGTAATAAACTTGTTGTTTCTTTTGTTTCAGGTGAACACCAGCTAGCTAAAATCTTCACAAAGGGCCTCCCTACACGTTTTTTGGCGCTCAAAGACAAGCTCATGGCTCCATCACCGCCTTGCGCTTGAAGGGGGGTATTAAACCATACAACATTGAAGCCCAAAATTCTGAGAAGCCCAATACAGTATTGAGACCCAAAGTCAGAAGAAGCCCAATAAAGTATTGAAGCCCTCTGGCCAAAGCCTCCAACCGGCCTCTCTTCAGAACCTTCTAGAAAGTTTCCTTTCACCTCTCCAAAACCCTAAAGAGGTGCAATGTATTTAGCTCTTAGTGAAACGGCTTTATGACCGTTCATCTTGTGACCGTTCGGTGAAGTGTATTTATTCCTAATTCTCTAATGAAATGATATGACGGTTTCCCTCTCTAAAAATTCTCCGCCTCTTCTATCTTCCTTCTTTCTTTTGTGAACAAACCCTAGAACTTTCATTTCCCAACAGTGCCAAAATTAGAAAACTTTACAGGAGATAACACGACGCTGTGGTGCGAGAATTTCTGGAAACAAGTAATATTCCCTAAAAAGACTCTTCCCGATCTTGAGAGCCATCAGGGTCTATCAACAAGACAAAACTTAGAAAACATAGGTATAGAAGATGATACATAGAAGTCAAACATGATAAATAAAATGATACTGAAGGAGTAATAGAGATGAACAAAAAGAAAGAACAGAACATAAAATACATTTCTCAAAAGGGAAGCCCATAGAGAAGTCCATGTACACTAGTAACATATTCACATTTCCCCAATTCAGGCCCCCAATTATTCCCAAACACATTGACTATAAACCCCCCAACCCCAACCGCCCCCCACACCAAACCACTCACCCTAACCCATAATAATTCACAACACCATCTTACCAACTGATGATGAAAAAACAAAACTTGCATCACAAGTAATCAACATGCTAGCTGATCTCTCCATTGTGAAATTTCTTCAAAAATAGGTAGCCTTTTCGACCTCAAAGGAGCCCAATAGTTCAACAGACGGTCCAGCCCATCGACCAAATCTTCGTCCAAGCTATGACCCGGTAGATCCGGCAGGAACGGTAGGGGCTGGCTTGAGTCCAACTCCATCAACAATTCCTCCGCCCGGTTTCTCGACTTGGTGTCGTGAGAACCCGGGAGCATGCCACGTAGAACCTCATTGAGGACCCAACGGGCCTCGTCATACCGGGCCTGCTTCATCAAGCAATGGGCCAAGTTACAGGCTTTGTTTGCGTCCGCGTCGATCATTTGGGCTTTTTTGTACACGACCTCGGCAGCCATGTAGTTATTTTTCTGCATGTAAGCCCAGCCCAAGTTTCCCTGCAACACAAACGAGCTCATCGGCTTAATTTCACTCAATTTCTGAATGCAGTAAACTATTTATTTATTTTATTTTATTATTACAGCCAATGAATCCATCAAGTAAATATTACACTATGCCACTGAGCATGAGCGAGCACTCCAGAAATTCAATTGTGGGAGACACAGGTGGGCCAGCTGGTTACGTCACTTTAGACTATGTCAGGATCCTCCCAACGTGCAACTCCTCCACTCTAAGAACAGGACCGTCTAATCTGTATTGACCTAACCAATTGGCCGTGAGCATGAGTTCAGCTGCAATATGTCATTATGTTGTGGTGCTAACAGATAGGACGGTCCGCTGGAGGAGTTGCACATTGCAGCTAAACTCATGCTCACGGTCAAGTGGTTAGGTCTGTACAGATTAGATAGATGGTCATGTTCTTTAACTAGAGGAGTTTCACGCTAGAGAGGATCAAGATCCAATACTTAAACCAGTTTAGTTTTAGTCCAGATTTCAAGAAGGCAAATATTACTTCAACTATAGTCTATAAACCTATGTTCTTGCTGCCAATTCAATCACAAAAAAGTTGAGTGTGTAAACTGCAAGGCGAAGGCATTTTCGTCAATTTTAGTAACTAAATCTCTGTGGTGCTCTGAGGATGAAATGCTCTATTACCGAAGTATGTTTGGTTCCAGCTGAAATTCTAAAAATTTGGCTAAAGCTTTATCACGGCCTAAAAGATGAAGGGTGATAACTTAACCCTCTAAGTACTTGAAAATTCAGAAAGCTGCTTGATAAGAGTTGAAAATCTGCACATTGCAACATAATTTGGATATTTGAGGATGGAATAATTTGTAAATGTTCATTCCCAAAACAGATTTATAGTCCAGAAAATCGGAAACATTCGACTCATAATTACTATTACTACGTACCAGCAGCCTGGAAGTTTCTTGCTTGACGGAAACCTGAAACTTCTTGCCATGGGAGCGCGCTGTCTTGGTCGGTTTTCCATTGAAAACCTCCCCTTGGTATATCAACCTCAGCTTCATCTTTATTAGAGCAATTTGTTCATCAACTTTGCCACACTTCTGCAACAACAACAACAGCAATTACAAAACTCATCTCATCAGTTAATAGTCATTATTGGTTTCCTAAAATTTTGGCCATGCATGCATGCAAGCAAATTAAACACATAGTACATACTTTGTACAAGTCTATGAGAACATTATCAAGGGACTCCTGGTTGTGTCTCGAGCAACGTCCTCTGAACGACTTGATAGCTTCAATGGCTTCCTCCGTTCTGTCGAGTTGCTTCATTACCACGGCCATGTCTTTGAGGGCGCTATCCACTCTGTCTCCTGCGTTTATCGCCTTCCAAAACCACACTATCGCTGCTTCCAAATCCTTTTGTACTAGCTGCATGCATGAAGATCATCAATTATTAGAAAAACAATGAGGTAACCTATGTACTAAGCTTCAAGTTATTCAACCTCAACATTCATCTAAGAGTACTATTTATGCGAGTTCTAGTATTAGATTTATATGGTAGAAACTAGTTAAAATGTTACGAGTTCCATCTTTGAGTTGCAATACAGATATCTGGAGCAGAATCTACTTTATCTGAATCAGACTCTGATACCATGACATAGTTCAAGAAGAAAAAGAAATGAGCTGCATTACTTGATCACAATTACAGTACAACTTCAGCTATATACTACTAGACTAACTAACTCTAACAACCTATGTTAAAAAAAAAAAAAAAAAAAAAAAAAAAAAAAACAACGACAACAACAACAACAACAAACTAT
The DNA here is from genome assembly GCA_023055425.1 of Linanthus parryae. Lineage (NCBI taxonomy): Eukaryota > Viridiplantae > Streptophyta > Magnoliopsida > Ericales > Polemoniaceae > Linanthus > Linanthus parryae. Next base: position 146,531,566 of record JALGPY010000004.1, read on the forward strand.
GTTGGTACTTATTGCAAACTAGCCACTTTTGGGTGTTGTTTACTACAGAAACATCACTCTACTCTTAACACAGCTGCATACCTCTTCGTATTATTAAGACACAGATTGTCAACCCTTAATAAAAAGATGGCAGGTCTGTCTCTCTATGATTCACATTCAACCCCGCAATCAACTTGAGATAGCATCATTATGAGATTGAGGAGAGTGTATTACTTGAACTATTTTATTCTTAATTTTGTTGAAATTGAGAGGAAATGAAACTCCAAAAAAAGAATTCAATGAGCAAAAGGGTGGAGCCATGCAACACAATTATATGGGGACGGGGCTGACACTTCTAGTTGGTGAGTATGATAATGTTGGAAGTTAGAACCCCCACCATAAATAGTTGATTGACGTTTCTGTCCTTACGGTAGTTGGGATCTAGAAAGAAGAAAAAAAAGTGAGGATTTGTAATATTTCTCATCTTTGTTGGCACGTGCCAAGTCACCATTGATGAAATTTTGCATTTTTTTCTCCACATTCGATCTTTTCATTCCAATTCATAACAAAGATGAAGCCCTTCATAAGTATTTGGAAGATAAGAAACCAAATAAGTGAATTTCTTTTTTACACTGATTAATTGAAGCAGAAAACATAAGAGTTTGTGTAAAAGATTTAGGCGAGAGCAGAGTAGAATCAAACACGAAAGAACAACAACGCCCTCATGTTATGATTCACAAGATGATAAAAGAGATTGATCTTTTCACTGATTTCTTTTTGTTAATGTGTAGCCTTACTTTAAATCTGAATCTGACTCTTTAAAGATAAGGTCAACGTCTTATTTTCTCAATCTGTATAAGTTTAAAGAAAAAGAAGAAGAACATGAATCTAGGGCATGAGAACAAGCAATGTACAACAACTTTGAGATCACAAAGAACTCGGGAAGTAATAAATCGTTTTGATTTAGAAACAAAACCCCTCTTATAGAATTCAATAACTTTAAGAATGACGATAAGAACAGAGAACATCCAAGTACAATAAATACGTATTAAAAACAACTGAGAAAAAAGGTAATATCATGAATTATCACACTTTTTCATCACTAAATTTGGATTATGATAAATTCATAGTAATGATTTTTTTCTTCACAAAAACTAAACCAAATAAAATAGTTTTTGAATTATCATTTAGCTAGTCATATAGTATAATAAAATGTGTGTTCATGAGAGAGAGAGGAGAGGAAGAGACCTGAGCATGTTTAGCTTTCCCATAAGGGCCATCACCAGAAGGAACCTTATGAATAACATGGAATAGATCCTTTTCTGCTTTCTTCACTGGTGAAGAAGAACCAGAAGAATAGCTAGTACCACTACTCATCTCCATCTCTCTCTATCTGTGTCTCTCTCTCTAACAATGAATGAATTTAGAGAGATGGGAGAGAAATTGTTAAACTAGAACAACCTACTAAACTATGATTGGATTAGAAGAAGAGAGAAAGAGGTTCATTTAAACAAGTAAAACCTCTCTAGAGAGAAACGAGAACCTGGACGCAACTCCGTCTCAGTTCCTTCCTCATCTTGCGTTTACGCTAGCCGACACGCGCCACGTGCCGTGTCAGACACGCGTCGTCTCCTCACTTAAGCATCGCGTGATTGTATGCTTGTCTCCTGTTTTCCCTCCGTTTCGGTATCTAACTCCATCCTCGAATCCTAGCCGTCCAATTGGGTTAGGGTGATATAACCTTAAAATGTAACCCCGGGCCCTTGCACTTTACCGTCTTTGTCAGATAAATACCTGGAATAGTGGAATCCAATACAACTACAATACCATCACACCGGTTGACTTTTGTCACTATTCACTTTGACTCGTGATTTGTGTAGTTAAAATGCAAGTGGAGTTAAAGTTGCTCTATAACACTGTGAAAACATTATTAAAAAATCGCATCATTTTGCTATCAAAATCACCATGTCAAAGTGACACAAATACGAGTCAAAAAGTCAAACCGGTGTGATAGAGAACAAACGGATGTAGTAACATTTTTTGTTACAATTTGAGCAGTGGACACTTCAGGACTACCTATGTAATCGTATTATGTCTCAATGTCTAAATGGTTGTAACTTGTATGTGTTCCATTTTTCATAGAAAAACAAAATTTTATATAGGTTCACATAAGAACATGTGCATTCGTTGGAGTTCAAGAACACAAACATATATAAAGAGTTTAATACATCTAAAGCAAATCATTGTACTTTGGTGTTGTTTTCACCATTTAGAGACTTAATGTATGCTTGTGGAAATTGTTCCATCACTAAATCCACATTATTAATGTGATGTGAGAAAAGAACCATATTGAGTTGAGTAAAAATGCTGAAACCGAAATTGTTTTATTTTGGAACTAGGAGTATAATGCAGGGACCATTCCGTTATTTGAGGATGATAAGAGTGTGGATGGTTACTCTCGTAGCCCTAGGCTTTGTCTTTTTTACCTGGTTAGGGTTCGACATTGTACGGCTGAACCTGGTCTCCATAGAGAGTCGGATTCAGATTCTTTTTGTTGAACTAAACTACTACCCTACTGTTTATATAAACAACATTATCCACATGCTACTTGCTTCCATTGAAATTTCCATGACTTGCTAAAGACTCATTATCCTATTAATTTGTTCCGACTTGTTACTGCTTTGGTCTCAAATAATAGAGGGGGTTTTAGCCTCCAAAAAATAATAAAACTGTTACAATTATTCACTTTGTCATTTTGATCAGGTGATTTGAATAGCAAAACGATGCAATTTTTTGATAATCTTTCCATAGTGCTGTGAGTTAACATTTAATCTATAACACCATGAAAAAATACGACAAAATTGCTATCTAAATCACCCGGTCAAAGTGATTTAGTTACGAGTCAAAAAGTCAAACTGTGGACTGAGAGAAAAAACAGAGGTAGTAAGAAAAATCTTCTGATTCAGAGACTTTCAAAGACACGTTCACCCCCTATAGTTTCACTAGAGGAAAGATTCACCCCTTCCTGTTAGAAAAGGAACACTTTCAGTCCTTTGAGGAGGGTCGCTACTATATGACACTCACACCTCACGAACGAAGAAAGAAACAAGCAAACACAAGATTTTACCTGGTTCGATAGCACAAAGTATGCTAACTACATCCACATCAAAAGGTTCTTCTATTTATCAAGATGAGCGATTACAATGATTGCATAATAGTTGAGGAAGCCAAAGGGTCTATTTATACTGCCCAGTCGTCCCCCAGCTTTCCTAAGTAAATTTGGAAATGCTATTTATTGCCGCCCAAGAGCCTTGCGCATGAAAGGTCGCTCCTTTCGTAGGAATCATTCGCACGAAAGGAAACCCTTAGTTGCTTTCTGGGTGATTTCTCCATTCAAGACACTTCCCAACGAATCTCCACCTTGACTTGAATTCTCTCACCACAAAACAACTACTCCTCTTCTCGTAAACAAAAACTGTCTTCTTCGCGCCCAATGTCCCTCGTCATAGAGACTCACTGAATCCCGATGGGTCCGACATGCCCCAAAGGGCCTCACTGGCTCAATATGTTGAGCAATTCCAGGCAATGTCGGAATTTGGTCTCCCGAACCGGCTTCGTGAACATATCCCCACCTCCTTGACCTTGATTCTGTTCTCGTTTCTCATAAAATAATACCTGACGTCGATGTGCTTTGTTCTTTCATGACGAACCTGATCTTCAGTAAAGATCAAGCATATCGCACTCAAGCTATCACATTAGACTATCGCTTGATCTTGAAGTAGTCCTAGATCATTGACCGTTCCTTTAAGCTAAATTCCCTCATTTGCTGGTTTTGTCAAAGACATGTAAAGTCACTGTCGGCTGTAGCGTCGGCTTCCAGCTCACAACAGAACCTCCTAGAGTAATGCATAACCTGTCATTGATCTCCAGCCTATCAACATTGGCTGCATAGTTTGAATCTGATAATCCAACAACCAAAATATCCTAATTGGCCACTGATAAGTCCAAATGGGAGTTAATTTTTGGCATTGTTTCCTACCGATTTGTGAGCATAAAGTTGGATTAAGGCGTCATTTTGAGTGTTCTTGTGAAGTATTTGTGTCACATCTCCCTCCCGCCGACCCCGATTAGCGATTAATAAAACTTTGCGTTAACGGGAGGAGGGCGCGACATGCCGGTGCGGCCTTGACTCGTCGAGAGGCTGAACGAGTAATTTATAAAAGGCGTGATAAAAGTTTCTAAAAATAACTTTGCGGAAGCGTAAATAACAAATAACTTGGGGTCGTCTTGATAAACAATTTGAATTGTAAGAAACGAAAGTTGGAACATAAAAATTCAATGTCATTTAGCCATCTCGACTCGTAACATACTCAGAGCATCATTCGGGAAATGTTCTAGGTATCATACAAGGCTCATACAAAGTCTTATATACATAATTATATAACTTATACATTCTTAAACCAAAAAACAACAACATGTATTTCATAGTAACTCCAAGTCGGCTAGCATATACTCGGCATCTAAGCACATAAGCGTCATCAAGCACGTAATCACATATGAACATAACTCCATGCTACTTCTTGCTTCTTACATGTTATTAAAACCTGAAAACAAGGTAAATTGAAAGAGTGAGCTCAACTAGCTCAGTGAGTTACATCTACGCCCCTCCGTAGGTTTGGAAAACTAAAAATGGCTAACTTTCCCATGGAGCGACATGAACATAAGGCATAGTCATACATACATATACTTGTGAAACTTGAAAGAGCATGACATTCATAAAGCATAACGTGTATCGTAAAGAAAGCATAACTTGAGTCATGAGAAATCGTATTGTTCCAAGTAGGAACCTTGCTTTGTCTCACGTGGAGACCATAACGTACTTGAACATGCTTGCTTATTTTCTTATCTTATGGCCCGTGTAACCTTCGTGACTTAACATAACGTAGGGACATGTCCATCGCGACGGCTCGTGAGGCGACGCGTGCCGTTTTATATTGCCCCGGCAAAAGGGCCGTAGCCTGCCTATACCCGACAGGGGGTTTCACTACGGTAACCGTGGCCTTTCTGAAAACGTATTTTATCTTATGAAACATTCTTTTATTTTCTTTGTTAGCATCCATGGGGCATAAACATTTCATTCGAGTAAAGAAAGCATACATACATAATAATATGGACGACATGAACATACATAAGCTTGTATGAAAGTTGAGGTTCGGTACAAACTTCGGGAGGTAGGGTAACTCACCTTGCGAGCTTAAGCCATTTACTTAACATTCCTTAGTCCAATTTCAATCAACTTAAAGCACGTGATCATCTACTCCGCCGTCACATAACTAGCAAAGAATGCTACAAATCACACATATAATCACTTAGCATTAATTCAATCAAAGCATAGCACATGCCTACATCTCTAAGATGCACATGGACTAAATTTTCTTATATTCACATACTCATGGACCTTATACTCTTTATTTGATGCAAATTATATGTTTAATGCAACACATAAATGCAAGATCACATATTATGAGCTAAAACATGAAACTTACATAAAGTAGCTTCAAAGAATTGCTTATTTTCATGTGATCTTCTAACTTATGAACTTATAAATTATAATACCATAAAATAGACATATTAAATCACATGCATGCTTATTTTCATACCATTTCATGGATTGGAGGTACAAGAAATTAATTATCAAACATGGCATAGAATATGTCAAGCAACTAGCAAAATTCAGATTTGACACACTTTAGTATTTTCAATATTACCGAAAATCTAGAGACTCTTTTGGCATAAAACTAACTGGAAATGATATTAGACACATATAGCTTTGAAACGGTACCAAAAACACCCAAAACCGAGTTCATATGAGTGAGTTATGACCCTCTAAAGTTGGGTCAAAACTTTTACCCGAGAGCAGATTTTTCTGTCCGAAAATTCATGTTTCTTCTTTCATTTTCTTCAAACTCTTTCAAATAAAATCATGCATCTAGCCCCAATTAAAACCCCTAAGACATATATGCAAGAGAATTTAACACATAGCATGAATTTAACTTGTAAAACATGATTTTGCACTACTAGGTGGTCTTGCTTTCTAATTTCTTCCATGCATTTTTATAAATCATGAAGATAATGATAAATCAAGAACATGCAAACTAAAAATTCAACATAGAAACACATAATGATCTTTCAAGGAGTAAAATCATGTCTAAGAGAAGAATACTGAGACTTATTTCATCAAATTAAGAAGTAGGAACTATCCAAACATAGTTTTTTGACATGCATGTATGTGAATCATGGAGATTGTGATGAATCAAGAACATGCACCCATAAATATACTATGCTTTCATACAAATGAGATGATTCATGCTTAATTCATATCTTGAGGATGATGAATTCCTAACATGCAAGTAGATATTTTCCATTTAATCACAATAATTAGGCGTGAAAACAAAAATAATGATGTAGATGCAAAGAAATAGAACTTACTCCTCATTTTTCATGAAGTTCTAGAGAAGACTTATGAGAAGTGGTGAATAATGGCCTCCTAGGGGCTTCACACTTGATGAAAATGCTCAAAACTTGCCACACACTTAATATACTAACACCCAAGATGAATTTTCTTCACTTAAAACCTCAAAAATCTCATGTTTGGGACCATATTTTTGGAGGGTCTAGTATAAAATCGGGATTGTGGTGATGAGGAGAGAAATGAGAGCTTGAAACAATTTTAGAGAGAGAAAATATGGAGAAAAAATGATGTAAAAGATGTACTAGGTGGCTTTTATATGCCCATAAGAAACTAGGGAGAGTGACATGTGTAAGGAGGGCAAATTGACACTTGTATGGAGGGATGACAAGTGGTAAGTGAGTGTGGCCAAGTGTCTAGCATGCAAGTTGGGTATTTGGGAGTTATTTGGTGCAACAATTCTACCACTCTTGTGTTTGATGCGATTATAAATTCGACGCATACATGATATGGCTACGTATGTGATACATATAGGAAACCTACCACGTAGTACTTGTATACATAAAACATTGCATTCAATTTTCAATTCTTCTCATGGACTATTCAAATTTATTTTGGGTTTACAATTTACACTAAAGGCACTAGTAATTAGCAACTTAACATCCAACAATTAACTTTCACCGAAACTAGTCATTTAATCTAACTAGGCACATAATTATTAATCACATATTTTACAAGATGAAATTTGAATAATAAAAAAATGCATTCAACTCTAGTTTATTTACACATAACATGCTACTCATTATTTTGCATGAGTTAAAAGTCAAAATTTAAATGACATATAAACGTATAATCACATATTATTAACGTGCTAACATAACTGAGAAATGTCGGTTATTACAATTTGTGAAAGCTGAGTTGTTGCGCATAATTGATAATTCGGATGTTTTCGTATTATTTACGCTTATTTTGTCAAGTTTAAACGCACATCGTGTTCATATTGTGTTTGACAGGAAACGGAGCTCGGAGATCAAGTGGAGAAGGAAAATGAACTTCGGAATAGATGTGAAAGCTCGGGAGGAAAAGAAATTGAGAAGAAAAATGACAAAGATTGCAAGAGGGGAGCTAAGTGTCATGTGCAAAAGCTTTATTAATGATACTCAACACCCCCAATGAAAGGAAGAAAAAGACTTAGAATAATTTGTGCGTGAAAAGAAGAGGGGCGGCTACTGTGATGCACGATCAGGTGAACAGATCGTATGATTTATCATATCGCACGACCAGTTTGTGAGATCGCACGGTCAGATTGAGAGGAGACAAAAATGGTTCCAGGTGATCGCACGAGCAAAGAAGCAGTTTGTGCGATCTGCATTAAAGAGGGGCGCACTTCTGGTAATTAATGAGGGACTGTTAGGGTTATTAATTAATCAAGCCCTGCTGATTAATTAATGAACCAAGCCCTATTTTTGGAGGAATATCACGTTGGAGAAAAGAGATAGACAAGGACGAAGACAGAGACGGAAGATCAACACCTCTTCGAGATTTTTACGTTTGATTTCATCTTCTCAACCTCACTTATGGTTATGATCGAATTTTTCATGCTAAACTTTTATATGTCTAGCTAAGCTCTTCTTGCTAGGCAGTTTATGGAGAACTAGAGTTTTAATTTAGTATTTCCGGATTATGAATGGGTTTCATGCTCTGAGAGACTAATCGTATGTATTGTTCCAAGTTAGTTAACATGTTCATGTTATTAAATCTTAGTGTATGTGGATTGATCACCTTAATCATACTAGCTATCTAGTAGATGCACGAAAGTGATCACAACTTAGTTTCGTGAAAAATAATGTTAACGTTCTCGTAGTTCCTTGAGACTCATAGGAGATAGGAGCTTGAACGATCGGGTGTGTGTGTTGTTTCAGTTTGACTGAGTTAGGATTAGTGAAAAAGATGGACCGACAAGACCCGATGAACAAACCTAGCAAGCCTATTAGAACAGAATAGTATATGGTGGTGGATGGATAACAAATATATGAACATATTATAGATTGGAATTTTGTATAATCAAGACTTTAGGGCTTACTACAAAAGATTATATATGATATTCGGCCTTTATTTATTGAGGAATGCAATGAAAATCCAACTCGACTGAGTGTTAGCAATGAGAACTTGACATACATCGGTAAGGAGAAAGTATTCATTGTGTTTAACTTGGTTTCAAATAGGCTTGACAATTTAATATTGTAGCTAGTTGTTAATAAAGCACCGTGCAGCGAGCATTGGTGAAGACGCACTTTGAGAGCGATGATAATAAGTGAATTCGGGGTGAAAGTGCTGGAGCGAGAATCGAGAGCGTTGGTCCTCGGAATTTTAGGTGACATAGGCTGTAACCCAGTTCCAATGAACTGATAATATGCTCCCTTTTCTACTTGGGCAGTCGCCAAGATCTCTAAATTCTGTATTGAACCATTATTTGTTACTTGTATTACTGCATTTATTTATTTTTTCTTGTTTATTCTTCCTCGATTTTTTTGGGTACAGTATGAATATAAGACGAGCAAAATTATTGTTTTTTGCCACTATATAATGATTATGTAACGATATGAGACGAGTAGGTTGTGTCTAGGGATGACAATTTGGTCCGGTCCGATCCGAGATCCGAGTGATCCGATCCGAAAGGATCAAGTCCGAATCCGATCCAATTTAAAATGGATCGGATATGGATTATGAAAACAAGATCCGAACGGATATGGATCCGGATTTGGATCATAGAGCATATCCGTTGGATATCCGATCCGATTCGATCCGAGTACTTTCTATTTTACAAAAATACCCCTAAGAGGTATACATAATAATAACTATACATACTACTATATAAAAAAAATTAAACTCAATTGCCTCAATAGTGCTACTAACCATAGCCTCACATAAATTACCGACCTTATGAGCAATGAATAATGCGTTAGGACAAGTTTTTGTTGTTAAATTTGTATTAGTTTGTGGATGAATTGGTATATTAATATTCTGTGCGACATTATAGTTATATTTGTCGATTTGAAGTTGTGAATGTCTTGTTAATATAGAACTAAATATAGTTTCCACGTTTTCGTAATTTATTATGTTATTTTAAATTTTTGGATTCTATTGGGAATCCGACCCGGATCCGATCCGTTTTGCGTCTTGTGGATCTTCGGATCGGATATGGATCTTGTACTTTAGATCCGATTCGAATCCGATCCGAATCCGTTGAAGATCCGATTGGATCTGGATCGGATTTGGATCTACCCTTCTTATTTGGATATGGATATGGATATAGGCGGATCCGATCCAAATCCGATCCGTTGCCATCCCTAATTGTGTCTATTTTCTTGTATGTATGCGTTGTCACAAATACCATTTTCTTGTATGTATAAATACCAGCCGGTTCGAACATTTGTTATAAAAACAATGAACCTGGACGCATATCCAAACAACGGTTAAAGTAGCAATCGCGTACATGTATTAAAAGTATTTCAACTTGATAAACTTGATAATTAAATGGTGGTCAAGTTGAAACGTGCAGACACAATGAAGAGTTACCAGTACTAATTAAAATTGTGACGTCATTCCCATGTTTTATCTTCAGTCTTCATGTTGTCATTAATTGACCCCATCAAGCCCATGACTCGTCCGAGAAAGCAATGATCTTGGGAAATTTTAATTGGCTAGTGGGACACGTCAATCACAATTTAACGCATGGTTAAAATTTGTTCCAAATGATAAATTATTCATTGCACTAGTTGACTCGTCCGAGAAAGCAATGATCATGGGAAATTTTAATTGGCTAGTGGGACACGTCAATCACAATTTAACGCATGGTTAAAATTTGTTCCAAATGATAAATTGTTCATTGCACTAGTTCTTAGTATTACTTGAAATGTTTTTGTCAGAATCTTTTCACCCGACTTTAGAGAGGTCATCTTAATCAACTATTTTGGCTAACGGTAGTATATGAAAATTTAAACTTTTCTATATATTGTAGTGTCAAAAAAGGTTTACAATATTAAAAACACTAACATATTTACGTATCATATCGTTAGTTAATTAGTTAATCATCCACTCCTTAGTCCCCTAATTTAGAGTTTCAAAAACTTCATCTCTTTGCCTAACTAGTTTTCTCAAATGCTTCAATATTTAGGGAGTCGTATTTTTATTATTAGTATTATTTTTATATTATGTATCACGTACATCTAACGAAGGACATTCACCATACGAAGGACAGTCATACGAAGGATATAGGGCCTTGGGGAGTATCATTCAAATGTTGCTCGCAATAACAGCTATTGTGTGATTATAGTTCTCTCTCTGTCTTTAAAGTCTCGCACAAAAGCAGAAAATACACAATGCCAAGCATTGTTTCCATAACTGAAAAAAAAGACGACCTTAGGTCTTCTACAAAAGCAACAAAAGACGTAATAGCTTTATGAAAGAAACGCATACACCCTCCTCAGAGCTCACGAGAAAAACTCATCAACCGAGTGGGTGACTTGTATGACGAAGGACAATAAACAGCTCATTCTCTTTTCCATGATTTGGGATAATTGGCCAAAAACATGTGCAGTACAGATGAACATGCTTTCCCTGCAACCAATTTCAATACTCCAACAAAAAAGAAAATAAAAAAATAATACTTCCACAAGCAGAAGCAGAAGCACAAACTAGTATATTCTCACAAAACACAGCACAGACTGGGAATTTAGAAAAACATCATCTACCTGTTCAAAGCGACTAAGTGGATCTCCTGGATCACGAGAATACCAATTGACTGCCTAAACTACAACTACGGGGGTAATCAGCTCTCCTCTAAAACTAAAACCATTGTATGATTAAAATACACTAACTGGTTGTTATAATGTAAAAGGGGATGAGACTGACAAATTAACAAATTTTGAATAATAATGAATATAATAGCAGTAACTTTAGAATGCAAGCAAATCTGAACACGGCTGACTTGTTCCTTGATGATTTATGTAAAAGAGAAAGATAGTCCAACAAGCTTCTGCCACAATCATATTTTCCAACTCAAAATTATCTGAAACTGATCTACATATGCCATAGTTTGTAGAAGTAATAAACAGCATAGCCATGGCAAACAAAGTTAACAAAGCAAACCCAAATCTCCCCGATCATGCCTGGTTGCCTCCACCGCCGCCCCTGTTGCGACCCCCACCGCCCACCCTCCCACGTCCGCGGTTGTAACTCCTTCCACCTCTTCCTCCACCACCACCTCTTTCATAGCCACCATCTTCACCTCCATATCTGTCATATCCTCCACCCCTTGCATTGCCAGCACCGCCACCCCTGCCTCCACCTCTTTCATACCCAGCACCACCTTCGCCTCCTGCATATCTTTCATATCCTCCTCCACCGCCGCCTCTGCCTCCACCTCTGGGGTATCCTCCTCCACCGCCCCTGCCTCCACCTCTTATGTAGGTTCCAGTTTCAGCTGCCAAATAAAGAAAGTTTAGTGCTGCTAATCAAACCAATCAAGATAACTTTTGCATCAGACAACATTTCAGGCCACAAGTTTGTTTCCGACTCCTAACAAAGATATTTTGCTACAAGTTTCGTACAACTTCAGGTCACCTAACTGGTTGCAAGGTCATGGCATGGCTCCAATGCTAAAATGATACAAACCAACTTGCAATAAATATCGAATTGATTTTCTCAGGATACTTGTAATTCAATGCTAAAGTATTTACTTCTGCTAGATCAATATTCCTCAACACAAGTGCAATATTTTTAAAACATTGATATGCCTACATCTTTCACCTTTCAACACTAGTTTCATAAACTACCCTTGCAATTCATTGCTTAAGTATTTACTTCTGCTAGATCAATATTCCTCAACACAAGTGAATTTTAGAACATTGATATGCCTACATCTTTCACCTCTCAACACTAGTTTCATAAACTACCCTTGGAAGGAGATCCAAACTACTACTAATAGTTGGTTGTTGCTATGGCTATGGATTGATCAGGGTTCAACATTTTCCTCAACTAGCTCTTATTGACCTTCGTTGGGAATGAGCGCATGCAAAGCTGTGCTACCAGCACAAAGCAAAACAACCCAACCATAAGTCAAGTTTGCATTAAATTACCAGCCAAAGCAAGAAATCCAATCACAAGTCAAATTTTCCTTCAATTCAACTAGGACTACAGCCCACATACACCACTAAGCAAATTACAGATGCATATTGAGTAGGTAGAGATTGTATCCGAGCTGGTGAAATTGGCCGCTCGGATGTTAACTAAACAGCAGCAAAATACCAACCAAGCACATCTAAGTGAAGCTTTTGCAGCTGAAGAACGGATGCTGGAATTGTACTAGAACATTCAAGCAAAGACGTAAATATTGGAGTAGTGCAACTTACGAAAGAAATCAAACCCAGTCACCCGCTGGGCACCTCTTCCCATGTTTTGACGCCCACCATTATCTGTGGGTAAAAGATTATACAGATGACATCAGACCAACACATTGAAGTTGAATCAGAGACACTGTATAAATCAAGACAGGAAAACATACCTTGGTAGTTACGATATCCACCGCGCCCATAGTTTGAAGGGCCAGCATTTTCTGTCAGAAAAAAAAGGACCAAAACATATCAGGGGAACAAGTTACACCAGCCGTAGTTAACCTTTATATGACTTCATAGCACAACTATAAAATAGAATATACCATCCCAGGAAACAATACCTTGATAATTTCCATAACCACCCCTGTTCCAACCTCGCCCCCTTCCTCTACCACGGCCTCCTCCCCGACCATATGAATCTATGAATCAAATGCACTGTCATTCAATAGTAAAAATAGCAATAATAACTATCATGTCCAAAAAATTTGTTTGCATAAGTTACCCTCATCATTGTATTGAATGCGCCTCGGTGGTTGCTGCTGATAGTTGTACTGTTGCTGATTCTGATAGTTCTGCCGCGGCTGATAGTTATTGTACTGCGACTTTGGCTGCTGCCCTTGGGAGGGAGCTTGATATCTACAGACAGATTTCATTTCAGAATCACAACCACAAAATATCAGGATCGCAACAGAGAAGAGACGGGGAAAGGAGGGAAAACATTAAGGTGCTAGGCAAATTCAGCACTGACTGGGCAAGAGCCACGCATTCAAAGCTGACTGTCAGCGTTGAATCTACGTGGCAGCAATAGCATAGTCTTCGTAGTGCTCATTTTTTATGTTTTGTATCAAAATATTACATGTTCCATGTTGAATTTGGAATTGCAAATTAAAGAAGTAGAATATCATTTTACTACCAGAAAAGAAGAAAGAAGTTTTAACATGTCAAACGAGTTAGTCTTGGTTTCTGCTATAGTGATAAGTTTAAAAACTAGTGTTCTTCACTGTTACTGTATAAAAGTAATTTTTAGGTGCAGAAGCATTAAGCATTTAACTTACCCTGGGGACTTCACATTAAGCTCCTTCGTGCTCAAGGTAATTGAAATCATTGAGACATGTCGAGTCTGCTCCACACTGTCATAAATAATGGTATAGACAAATTAATACAGAATATAGTCTGTTACATTCAACTAAAAAAAATGGTATAAGAGCAGCAAACATACGGCAAAAGACCCTCTTCAAGGGGCTCCCACACATCAGTTATGCTCTCAGAACTTATGACAGTATCTTGATGCATCCCTGGAATTCTCCTCTGTTTCAAGTAATAAAAGGTCAACACAAATCTCAACATCGAAAGAGAAGAGAAAGGAGTGAGGACTGAAATGCAATAGATAACGCAGATGAACAAACCTTTATGATCTCTGCAATGCCTACGGTCTTGCTAATTGCTTGGCCCATCGCCTTCAAGACAATCTCTCTCGCATTTTTCTCCTACAGTTCATGGAGAAAGCATAAGGCTTCATTCACATTCCATAATACATGATGTAACATGCAATGAAAAAACTACTGGCATGCATTTTAAGGGAATGTAATTAAACTAACATAAGCATTGTGGCAGTCACCAAATATGTAGGTGAGGCATTTACAGCTAGTGGCTGTGTGCAACGAAAGTCAGGTAGTTATGACGGAGCTTAAAGCTCTATGAGGACATTAGCACCAAAATGTAAGGTGTTATCTTAGGAATCATATTCTCTTGTTGATTTTAGGCATTTACAGCTAGAGGCTGTGTGCAACGAAAGTCAGCTAGTTATGACGGAGCTTAAAGCTCTATGAGGACATTAGCACCAAAATGTAAGGTGTTATCTTAGGAATCATATTCTCTTGTTGACCACCAGCTACACCAAACTTTGTGTTCAGTACAATTTTCATATTACTAGTACTCTTCAACATGGTTTTGGGATAGAGAACCACTTCATTAGGCTGTTTTAACCTAACTCTGTGATGTGAAACTGATTTAAATCAGTATGGAAAATCATAGAAAAACCAAGGTTTCGCCAGAAGTGATGTCCACATTTATACTGTAATAGTAACATTTATAAGATAGATAACAATAAGGCACTCAACAAATTGAGCTTCGAATAGGCCTGGAAAGAAACAAATTAACTCAACTCACTGATAGAATCACATCATCCTGCAAATAAAACAGACACCTGAATGATGAATTAAAATAACTAGGATTAAGTGTTTCAATTGTTCCTGATGGTATCTCTAACGTATTTGCAAATAAGATCACTCAAGTAAAGGATTATATTACCCTAATCGGCCAAAAACTTCCCAATTTGGAGTAGTGAAGGTAAATTTTCTATTGAAATGATCTAATTACACTTCACATCAGATAATCACTACAGAGAAGTTCATCACAGTACCAAATGACAGATACTAAGCAGCATAAACAGCTTTCTATAGGTGAAACCCTAACACAACTCAATCTCTTCCACTTCTTCCTACAAATTCAACGGCATTGTATACATTGACGAAATCAACGACATAATCAGAAAAATCACATACAAACACAGAAGATATAACAATTTTCCTGGAAATCGATCAAACAAATTCAACCTCACGCAGCACAACTCATATATCCGAACATCGGAAACAAGTGCTAATTCAACGAACAGTTTCTATCTACCGTTCAAACGAATGTCACTGAACCGTCCACATGAATCGGCGAAGCGAAAGAGCGAAAGCAACCGCAAAAAACAATCACAGGCAAGAGAACGGCGAAATCAAGCAGAGAATCGAGAGTATTCGAGTGATCGATCGATTACCTGAAGGAGAGAAGTGGCGTAAGTGATGTAATTCCTGACCAAGCCCTGCGATGTGATGCGAATCTCGTTCTCTTGTATAGGAACTTCAGGCCTCTGCCTATTGACCTTCTCGTACATGTTCATGGCTTCTCAGAGGCTTGGAGAGAGAGGAAGATGAGTGAAAGTTGAGAGAGAGGAAGAGAGAAAACCCTAGAAACCCTTGTTCAGGAAGGAGAATGAGGGAGGGAAAAGAAGGCTCAGAGCTTGTTAACAGCCATACAAGGGAAGGGTTTTACAACTAAATATAATAATAATAGTGTAATCGCCAGGGGCTACTCAAACGCCGATTTTGAGATTTTACTGGGCCGGGTTTTGAATGGTTTGGGCTTGCTTTTTGAAAGCCCGCATGTAAATTATGTGTGTTTGCTCCCATTTTTCCGTAAAAAATAACAATTGTGTACTTTATTTGTAGGTAATACTACTTCTTTTCATAATACTTTGCCTAATACTACCTCCGTTTCTTCTCTATCACACCGCTTTGACTTTTGTCACAATTCAGTATTCACTGGGTCACATTGACCCGGTGATTTGTGTAGCAAAACGATGCAATATATTTATAATTTTTCCATGTGTTGTATAGTAGAAGTTGGTCTATAACACGGTGAAAAGTTTATCAAAAGATCGCATCGTTTTGCTATCCAAATCACCCGGTCAAAGTGACCCGGATACGAGTTAAAAAGTCAAACAGCTGTGATAGAGAAAAAACGGAGGTAGTGGCTAATACCCTCTTCGTTCTTTCGGGTTCTTCAAAATTTCTCTTTCTATACAATCTCTCTGATTCCTCAAATTTTTATAAAGAAATTTGCTGCCACCTATGATTTCACTATCTGCTTTAGTCACTTACCGGGGGGCCTTCAAACTTTCTTCTGCTTTTCAAAATAGAACAACTTCTCAGCTTTGAAGATCCTGAGTGAACGGAAGGAATATATCCCAAGGGGATAGCTTGCTTGGGACTTGAGTATTTGCTCCATTTGAGGTCTCAGATTCATCGAACAATTTGAACTTCCTCTTACATGGTAAGTTTAATTGAGGTGCACGCAAGCGGTTCCGAACACTTTGTTTGTCTCAAGAAAAAATATGTTGTCTAATACTATATATGTTTCTTATCTTTCAGTTTATTTCATTTTTTGTCACTATTCACTGGGTCACTTTGACCCGTGATTTAATTAGCAAACAATACAAGAATTTTTTGGTAATTTTTGCATGGTTTTGTATAGTAAACTTTACTCTACAACACCATGATAATTTTCTAAAAAGTTGTATCATTTTACTATCTAAGTCACCGAGTCAAAGTGACCCAGTTACGGGTTGAAAACCAAACCAGGACATTCCTGAAGAAACAGAGGAAGTATAAAGCAAGCAAAACTAAAATTTTCATGTTCATCTACCCTTAGAAAAAAACATCATATATATGGAGTGGCTTCGAGATAACCTGTCGCCGGTTGCCTTTATATTACTTCCTATCGCAAGCGATAAAAAATATGTTACTTGTTCTTCAATTGTATTACATGTCATGGGTTTGATTGTTATCGACAAGCGATTAGAATGTCGATTCTCAATAAATCTTTAGTATTATTGCACCGTTTTTATCAATATCGGCAACAATACAACAAGTGAGATAGAAGAAGAAGTTGTGAGACACTTATCTGATCTTTTTCTGAAACCATGTAGATTGATCTGAGTCTGATTCAAATAGTCTCTTCACCAGAAAACTGAGCCACCACCCCCTCCCTCCCACCAAATTTCTATAAACTAACTATTGATGCGGCTCGTGACATAAATAGCAAAAATGTCGATGCTTGACCAATGGTGAGAAATCAACTTGGGGTCTTCATCAATGATGTAAAAGCGGTAATCCCGTTCGGAACATCGGCGAGAGCAACAGAAGTGGAAGCTCTGCAGATCATAATAAAGATCCTTGTAGATCTAAATATTGAGAATTGCATTTTGAAAGTGATGCGAGAAGTGATAGAGGACATGAACAAGTGAAGAGAGAGAAAGGAAAGTGCAACTGGTTGCTCCGAAGCAGCGAGGTACATTGAAGAGATCATTGAACTGACACATCACCGCTCCACTTACCAAGTAAGATACACATCCTGAAGACAAACGTCGCCACATTTTTGTTGTAAATGGTTTGGACCGAGTCAATAGTGGATTATGGTGTACAATCCGCCAACTTGGGCCTGTAATAGCCGTTTACTGGATTTGAGAGGCCCAGAGACCCGATAAAAATTCGAACATATGTATTAATTGAGCTTAGTATCTGCCAAATCTTTTAAAAGGTAACAAAGTTAATACACATATTACACGACCTTTAGAATATTACCGAATCACTATAATTGCGAGTTTTGAGATAACATTGCACCATTTTAATTGATAAATCATAGTCATCATCCCCAAACAAAAGACTAACAATGTATTTGAACCCTAATTTTAAATTTTTAATATTAGCAAGTGTAGTTTGCTATTAAAGCGAGTAGCATGAGGGTATCTTTCCGTTAACTTTGTATGGAAAAATATAAAAATTTATATCCCTGTTATGAAATATGTAATTGGACTGATATGAATATCCACCACATAGTTGGGTGTATTTTGTATTATTATATTCTGGTCCACAAGCCCACCTAATGCCTATATAAGGAGGCTTAGGGTTGGAGAATAAGACATATCTCATCACTGTTCTCCCTACATCTTGTCTCTCTTTATTCCTCTTCTCTCATCTCAGATCTCGTTTCACAACACGTTATCAGCACGATAACGCTCAATAATTTTCATAGTCGGGCAAACCCATGACGAGAAACTAAAGAATCGAAAGACTACTTCTGGTACGTCATACTGACCTTCCTTTATTCAGCCATGTTCTCCATCATTGGTGGACAATATGGTTCATCTTATTTTAATGACAATTGCCTAGAGTTTGGCATGTATGTTTGAACTGTAATGGGACTTCTTCCTTATTAGAATAACAACTTTTTTTCTCCGTTCTGTTATTATGAAAGAGCTTATACTCACTCTTTGTGACTAAGTAATGATTCTTATCTATTACTCAACATGTGTTTTTCTTGGGTCAAAGGAATAACAAGTAACATAGTTTTTCTCATAAAAGTAAGACTGCTTATTTTTGTTTACTGCGCATCGTCGTCATCTATAGGTGCTCTAATGTAGTGGTGATTTTACTTATATATTGCACAAGAACATTTTTTTTTTTGAAGTGTACTCAAGAACTCGGAAGTATGTACAGGGGCGCTTCAATTTTTTTTTTTAGTTGTCAATCCGCTTATTGTTGCCCCTTTTGCATTGAGAAAAAAAAAATGCCTACCTCCTGTAGAGGTTGTGGCTCATGCCATGGGGTGAAAATTTAATGTTTCATACCTTATTTTGTTTATATGTTACCCTTAGGGTTCATATCAAAACTCCACAAGCAGTCTTTGATCAAAGACTATATTGTGTTTGAAGAGATTAAATGCTATAAAAATCAAGTTTTCACACCTGAAATTGTGAACTACATGATATTTTCATCCTAACATGAAGTAGGGACATTTTATTATGACCCGAAGTCATAGTAAATTATTTTTACATCTCCAGAAGAGATGTTTAAAATTATTGTTATTATCAAACCTTCAGAAGAGGTATTGATCGGCTTGAGCCACTGATAAGCGAAGAAAAATTATGTTTTCACACCTGGAGTTGTGAACTATAGAAGGGTTTGATTGTAACTTAAGGTTATAATATAATTTTTTTTTTTATGACCTGGAGTCATAACGTATCAAGATTGAATCTCCGGAAGAGATGTCTGAAATCCCTAAAACGCTTGTTATTACCAAGCCTCCTGAAGAGGTAGTGTTATGTGTGCTTTAGTTTATTTTATTTTTATGCACTTTAATTTTTTTTTCATTTAATTTTTTTTTTTATACTTATTATGGATCAAAAACGAAACTCCAGAAGAGTTTTTGTAGAGGCTATCGACACACATGTCTAGCCATGTAAATTGTTCTTGGAGTAACATGAAATCATTCATAACCCGTAGTTATGACTTTCATAACCTGAAGTTATGAAATATTATAAATAAATTATCTCCTGAAGAGATTGCTACAATTTCAAATAATGATCCACCCTCCTGAAGAGGTTATATTATGTTTATTTCTTGTATCATATACACATTTATTTTTAACCTTGTCTAGTACTTTGCCGTTTATACACTTGTTATTGACTCAAGTAGAGCATCCAGAAGATGTTCTTAGTTCATCGGGGTTTGTTGGAAAAACGCATTTTATATGCATAAAAAGTTATTTTCATACCAGAAGTTATGAAATTATGACGATGTTTATAACACGGAGTTATAAAATACATCTTAAGATCTCCCTGGAGAGAGAATCTGCAACCACTCACTTTTAAATAATAATATTGACATTTACGTCTCTTTTTGGGTTTCTTGGAAGAAACTTTGATTAGAGAACTACGGCGTCCAAGAGATTGCTTATTGTCAATGTTTTTGTTTGAATTTGAGAATTGGTTTACACATAGTACATATGGGACAAATTGATGCCTGAAGCATCAACAAAGTATCATTATGGTTATGATCATATTGCTCACGTCATGAGGGGGAGAATGGGTCCTATTACATGACGTGAACCAAAATATCATTGTCTCTACGGGTATGTACTAATGCAAAATCCCAATAAAATGGATAGCTTTTCAACAAATGGGTGTCGATTTGGGTATACACTTTAAAGCATAAAAGGTTTGCTTGTGTAATTATGTTGATCCTCCAGAAGAGGAACATGAAATCAAAGCATCCAAAATTATGTTGGGATATGGGTATATCAATGCTCTACAAATTAAGAACACAAGATTCTGGAGAAATCTTGGGGGTTCATATATACATCATCATAATGGATCAAAATCAACGTTGGTAATTGAATAGCCGTGGGAGAGGCTCATAGCTCTGGAAGTAGCTAAAGGTACCTTAATACAATAGTAAGATCCTATTAATAATGATGATACAATTGAGGAAGCGCTATATAAATCATATAATTATTTTATGGGAAGAATGTTGACTAAATAGTTATTGGCCAAAACAAAGTCAACAAGTGCATAGAAAATTGCTCGGGTACAATCATTTAGAATATGTAGAGCATACAAAACCCGAAGCAGAAATTACATACTATGCAGAGACTACATATCCGCCGGTAAGCGTGAGATATTTGTAGTTATTATATGTCCGCTATTAAGCGTGAGACTCATGTTAATGTTATATGTCCGCTGTAACGCGTGGGACTCATATTGAGGTTTATGTCCGCTTTTAAGCTTGGGACTTGTAAAATGTGAATCATGATATATGGGTCCTGATAAATTCTCATTAGTATAATATTCTCGTGGTGAGAATGATGATAATGTTGTCTTAGTCTCGGGGACTAAGGAACAACAAAATATGGGTTAAAAATATAACTAGTTACAAATACGATCGTACGAATCACAAATTTGTGAAATTCCATGGAGGTTGGTTCCCATGAGAAATATCTTATTTGCCTGAAGCAAATCAAAAAGTTTACACTCGCGAGTAGTTTAGGTGCATATGCATTATATTGATTATGATTGTTAATCGGCTATTTTTAGATTATTGTTTTTGCAATGAGTTTTGTTTGTCAGGTATATGGATGTTCCAATGAGGGGGAGATCCAATGAAATGCTAAAAGCGCGGCACTCTTTTTCCTTCGCTACGGTTTTTTGTCCCACAGGGTTTTTCCTAGCAAAGTTTTAACGAGGCTTGCGAAGATTATGCAGATGCGTTCCAGAAGAATGTCATCATCAAGGCTGAGCAAATAGAATTCACCGATGTACTCTTTTTCCTTAGTCATTGATTTTTCCCACTGGGTTTTTCATGACAAGGTTTTAATGAGGCATCGTAGTGGTGAATATTCAAGGGGGAGTGTTATGAAATATGTAATTGGACTGATATGAATATCCACCACATAGTTGGGTGTATTTTGTATTATTATATTCTGGTCCACAAGCCCACCTAATGCCTATATAAGGAGGCTTAGGGTTGGAGAATAAGACATATCTCATCACTGTTCTCCCTACATCTTGTCTCTCTTTATTCCTCTTCTCTCATCTCAGATCTCGTTTCACAACAATCCCTTATTTTCATCCACAGTTTTTTTATATTCAAGTTTTACTAACAAATCTAAACAAATAAAAGTAATAAATATTTTAATTTAATAATTTGATATATGATAATTCAATATATTTCATCAAAAGTACATATTTTTATATCTTTTCAAGATACGAAATATTTTCTTTATTAACATATATCCGTCAATCTTAAAGTAATTTACTTTTTTTAACCGCTTCTAATAAAATCTCAAAATGTCATAATTTCACATGTATTTTTTTAATAAATTAATAACATACAAGTATCTTTGTGCATTTTAACAACTGACACCAGAGTTGACACTTGACATTCTTGAGTAGTTTTTTTACTATAATGTTTTGTATTTTTTCATGCACGTGTAAAAAAAATATCTATTGTATAAAATGCACAAAGATACTTGTATATTATTGTTTTATTAAAACATAAATGTGAAACTATGAAATTTTTAATTTTTCTTAAATATTGATATAAAAAGTTAAAGACTTTAAGATTGACGAATATATGTTAATAAAAGTATATTTTATATCTTAAAATGATGTAAAAACATGTAATTTGATGGAGTATATAGCATTACCTTACATATATAAAATTATTAAATTAAAATTTTATTATTTTTTTAATTTTTTTAGATTTGTTAGTAAAACTTGCATTTAAAAAAAAAGTTATAGGTGAAAATAAGGGATACAATAGTCTTTTATATTTATCCATCAAAAGTCAACGGAAAGTTAACATAAGGGAACCCACTTGCACGAAAAATCGAAATTTGGCCCGTCACCAGGTGAGTCTCCCAATATGAATTTTCTCCATACATGACTCGAACTCGAGACATGCTATAGCGAAACCAAGCTGCTTACCACTTAGACCAATGGATATTAAACTAAACAATTCGGACAATTCACTCACCAATCACCATGACCATAGAGTTTTGACTTTTTGTGAGGCTCCGTGAATCTCGGAGGCGACAGAAGGGCGACAGAAGTTTCAAGAGTAAACCCTAATCATGGATGCAGATCTACCGGCGACGGGGAACGCCAACACCCCGACGACAGCGGCTACCCAACCTGGTATGGCTAGTAAATCTAATTCCAGCACTGGTGGCTCAACGGCTGGTACCTCTCACTACGCAACTCCCATCAGGGATCAAGAGCTATCAATTTTGGTTGATCGGTTCGCTCATCCTTGTGGGCAGAATCAATTCGTGGGCTATGAAACTACTCTTCAAGAAGATCTGGCTTGAAGGGGAAAGCATCGAATCACTGAGGTTCGTTCAAACATCTTAATATTCAAGTTCCCATCTAAAGTATCATTGGACCGTGTAATAGCGGGGGGGGGGGGTGATGACAATATGCTTTTGCTAAAGTACTGGGATATCAGTAACAAAGTGGACAAGGTTGCTTTTGATTTCATGAATATATGGGTTCAAGTGAAGAACATTCCCCCATGCCTGCAGACTTTGGAGGATGCTAGCAGAGCGGTGTCTCGGTTGGGCACTATTGTCGATGTGGACAGCCGAGTAATGTCAGGAGACAACGATTACATGAGGGTGAGGGTGAGTCTGAATCCGTACAAACCCCTGAAAAGGGGGTGTCACATAAACATCTTGGGTAGCAAAGAGTGGTTGGATTACAAGTACGAAAGGATACCGAATGTATGTCAATTGTGTGGGTGTATCAATCACATGTCCTTTGATTGCTCAATAACACCGAGTGTGGAGGCACCCACACCGGCCGGCTTCGGTCCTTGGCTTCTATACAAGCCTCCGCCTCGTAGGAAGTTCACGACAAAGTCTAACAAAAACACAGAAGAGGATGAGATCAATATGGAGGAGGTGCAAATTGGGTCGGATAATCTGTCTGCCTCGTTTGAAGACTCTGATTTCAATGGCAGTAAGGAGGAGATGGAAACAAACGGGGGCTTAGGCTCGGAGGAAGCAAAAAGAAGGGGCTCGGGAACAATGATTCACGACAATCCACTTAGAAGTGAGGAGAAAACGCCGGTAGGTCCATAAAGGGATAAAGGGAAGGGAATCATGACAGGGCAGGAGGCAAAGAAGCAGAGTCAAACAAAATCGAAACCTAACTCAGCAGTAAAATCCCCCCAAGAAACCACCAACCAAGCACAAGAATAGAGATTCTCTAGTCCCAACCCTACGGGGAAGCACGAAGGGAAGGCCAGCAGGCAAGCGAGAGGTAATGGCGAAGGGTAGGGAAACATTACCTCCAATAGTACCCCCTGTCAACAATCAGGTTTCCATTTCAAGGATTCCAGCCATGGAAGTGGGCGCCTAAAAGACCCTAAATGCATCATTGGCGGTGGCTGCTCAGCGGCACCGTCAGGCACAATGAATCTCCTAAGCTGGAATGTGCGGGGGCTTGGGAACCCCCACAATGTTACATCTCTTCACGACTTGGTGAGTAGACAGAAGCCCAATATGGTTCTCCTGATGGAAACCAGACTTTATAAAAAGGAGATGGAGACAGGCAAAAACAGGTGTGGGTATGCAAATGGTGTCTTTGTTAGTTGCGAGGATCGGCGCGGTGGTCTGGCGTTAATGTGGGATAGGGACGTTCTTTTATCCCTAACCCACATGACAAAGCACTACATCAAAGGGTCGATTCAGAAGAAGGATCTGCAAGAGAGCTGGGTCTTTACGGGGTTCTACGGGGACCCATTCAGAAGTGAGCATAAGAATTCGTGGAAGTTATTGTCGCGTTTAAAGCCTCCGGGGCAGCCGTGGCTTGTTGTGGGTGACTTTAACGCTATTTCTTCAGATGCCGAAAAAGAAGGTGGGAGAGAAGTCACCTTGAGGCAGATTGAAGATTTTCGTAAAGTTATTCAGAGGTTAGACCTACGAGATTTGGGGTTTAACGGTAATTTATTCACTTGGACAAACAACCAACCGAATCGAAGGGCAATCCTGGAGAGAATCGACCGTTGTGTCGTAACGAACGGTTGGATTGAAATTCACAGAATGACAAGGGTAAATCATCTTGTTGCGGACACTTCCGATCATGTGCCGATTGAGGTGATAGTTGGAGGAGAGGCAGCTAAAAAGGACCGGTCCTCCCGAAGATTTCACGTAGAAGCTATGTGGTTCGAGAACCCAACATGTATTTCGGAGATTGAAGATATTTAGTGGTCAGGGCTCAATCTCTGAGAAACTGGCCACAGTAGCAACTAAGTTACAACAGTGGGAAAAGGTGAAGTTCGGCAGTGTTAGAATTCAGTTGAAACAGCTGCGTCAGAGGCTCGCAGTTTTGGGGTCCCTTGCACAATCGGCGTCCTATTTGGACGAAGCAGGGCGTATAAAACAAAAAAAAATCCGAACTGCTTAGGCACGAGGAGATTATGTGGCGCCTGCGTTCTCGAGAGCTATGGCTAAAAACGACGACAAGAATACGAGGGTTTTCCATAGAAAATCAAGTATTCGACGGGCCAGAAACAGAGTGTCTGGAATTGAAAACGATGAGGGCCATTGGGTGGACCAGCCTGATCAGGTTCGGACAGTCTTAGAAAATTACTTCACAAAGATATTCTCTACTAATGACCCGTCGAAACAGGTTATGGACTCATTGCTCAGTCCTATTGAGGGTGTGGTATCGGCGGAAAATCAACTTTTACTAGACCAGCCATTTACGGCAGACGATGTTCTGCAAGCAGTCAGATTAATGCCGAGCCAGAAGGCCCCCGGGCCGGATGGTTTTTCGGCTTTATTTATTAAAAAGTATGGCCTACAGTGGGACAGAGGTTACAACAACATGCCTCAGTGTGCTTAATGAAGGAGGGGAAGTCACAGAGTATAACCACACGCTTATTGCCCTCATACCTAAGGTGGAACAAGTCCGAGAGGTATCTGATTTCTCCCCGATCTCTCTATACTCCACGATTTATAATATTATTTTGAAATGTTTGGCTAACCGTTTAAAGCTAGTGCTTGATGAAATAATTTCGGAGAACCAGAGCGCTTTCGTTCCTAGAAGGCTTATTTCAGACAATATTTTGACAGCAGCAGAATTGTTACATTCTATGAAAACTAATAAGGGGAAGGAAGGAAGGTTTAGTTGCCCTAAAACTTGATATGAGTAAGGCTTACGACCGAGTCGAGCGCGATTATCTAAGGGCTATCATGGAACGTATGGGTTTTGGTAGCAAATGGATTTCCGCTGTCATGAAGTGCGTTTCAACGGCGTCGTATAGTATTATAATCAATGGTGCAGTTCAATGAAAAATCATACCTGTGCGAGGATTGAGACAAGGGTGCCCATTGTCTCCCTACTTATCCTCCTTGTTAGTGAAACTTTGTCCCGAGGCAGTCTTGGAAAAAAGAATTACAGGGGCAAAAGCTTCTAGAGGAGGACCTGCGGTCTCCCACCTATTTTTCGCGGATGACAGCTTAATATTTACAAAAGCTAACACAAATGAGATGTCCGAATTATTACAATTACTACATACATACGAAGCGGCCTCGGGACAAGCTCTTAACTTGCTGCTATGGTGTTCTCGGATAACGTGAACGAGGCTATGAGAGCGCAACTTAGCAGCTTAACTGGGATCCCCATTGTTGACAGCCACGAAAGCTACCTGGGACTACCTGTGATGTTTGGAAGAAAGAAAAATGTCATGTTCCAGAAGATAATAGAGAGCATTATCAACAAGTTGAAGGGATGGAAGGAAAAGACCTTGTCGACAGCAGGTAAAGAAACACTTATTAAATCAGTGGTGCAAGCAATACCCAATTATTCGATGAGTTGCTTCCTTTTGCCAGTGGGGATTTGCCATGATATATAAAAACTTATTAGACAATTTTGGTGGAGGGACTCAAAAGATAAGAAGTCACTACATCTGTTAAGCTGGGAAAAGTTGAAGTGGGAGAAAGAAATTGGGGGTCTCGGGTTCAAAGACATCCAGGCGTCAAACGTATCACTGCTCGCGAAACAAGCATGGAGGATCATCAAAAAAGCGCAGAGTTTGCTTAGCAGACTACAACGTGACAAGCATTTTAAACAAGGTGACTTCTTACACTTTAAGCCCAAGTCCCAAACCTCCTGTGGCTTTAGAAGTATACTTGCGGGTAGGGAGCTCCTCAAGAAGGGGTTAGTTTGGAAAGTGGGCGACGGTAAAAGAATCAAGAAGGGGTTAGTTTGGAAAGTGGGTGACGGTAAAAGAATCAACTTGCTGAAGGACAAATGGATCCCAAGGGGTCATCTATCTGCTACGATAATACCAAGCCCATATTTTGCTTGTTTGAAGGTCTCCCACTATTTACAAGAAGGGATCTGGAATGAAAACAGGTTGCGCACTTACTTATGGGAGGTAGACATTTCTGATATTATGGCTATTCATGCTCCAGGACAAGGAAGACAAGACAGTGCAAGTTGGAGTCAAACCCAAACAGGGGTGTACACGACTAGCTGAGGTTACAAGCTCCAGCGGAGATTGGACTTAGGTCTCCCAGAATCCTCTATGGGTTTGGAACTACCTTGGCTCAAGAATTTGTGGTCAATGTCTATACGAAAAAAAATAGCGTACCCGATATGGAAACTTTGGCATGATGCTCTTCCGGTAGCTACAAAGCTGAGAGACAGGGGAATCCCGGTTCCCACCCAATGCACCGCTTGCCATCGAATCCCAGAGACGAGCAACCATCTCTTCGTCCAGTGCATTGAGGTGATGAAGATCTGGGAGGAGTGACGCGGATTCTTAACGCGTATGCGCAAGTGCACGATCAAGTAATATAGGGGTGGTATTTCAACCCCGAGTTATCGATCCCACGAGGACAGGCTTGAGATTATTTAATTAGTTATTTAATTTAGAGTACGGTGTAGTAGGAAAGATTTGATCGATTTCTAGAATTGAAATAACAACTAAGCTAATATTTTTGGATTTTTATATTTAATAAATAAGTTTGGAGAAACTAGGCAATCTCTAGATCACCTAGGGTTGTAGACGATTTCTGGATTATCTGAGCAACACGTTAACTATATTCTAACTAAGCCGGGTAACAGCACTGACTATCTCCTATCGGTCTCAAGTCATTCTACTTCACGGTAGAATACAATCTCCTATCGGTCTCTTGTGTCTACCGGTCCGTTCTAGTAGGCTAACGACATGCACGGCAACGGGCCCTGTCGGTCCACCGTTGCACGAAACAGTCGAATCTTACCTACCGAATCTACTCACATTTGGCCAATCCTAACACGTCTCTTCTCAGTCTCAGTGATACGGGATTGATGCTCATATCTCATCCTAGCTATTTAAAGTCACTGTCGTGCACCTCACTAGCCAACTAATGGTTCCGGTTATTTACTCCATCCCCATTAAAAATTAAGCATAGATTATGAACAATTGAATTAAAATATTGCTAACTTTAAGCATGAATCAACTATTGAACAAACCCTAGTTCTTGAACCCTAGTTTATCTCCCAATCATGTCACTCAATTAGGATTACTAACATAAACAAGAAACTAGAATTGATTCAAAAGAAGAAATCAAGAAATCATGAAGCAAAGATTAAATCCGGAAAAATATCATCGTTTACATGAACCCTAGGCTCTCGTAGAGATGCCTAGCAAAACGTCTAGCTAATACTAATAAACCAAACAAGACTTACAAGTTTCTCCATAGAAAGATTGAGAGAGAAGAAGAAGAAATCAAACTTAGAGCTTCAATGGAGGAGGAGTCCTCCTCTTGTGCGTGCCCTCTTCTCTTCTCCTTGCGTTGATATCCTTCTCTCACGTCTCTCCCCTTTTCTTTTGTTTTATGTCTCTTTTTTATCTTCACTTAGGGTGCATTTATTAATAATCAAAAATCATTAATTAATAACCCTAATTCCTTGGCTTTTCCCGTGCGTTGCTGGGTCTGCTAGCAGATCGTGCGATCTGCTTTTGCTGATCGTGCGATCTGCTACTTGGTCGTACGATCTGCTACTTGATCCTACAAGTCAGTGAGTTCTCCCCTAGCAGATCGTGCGATCACTAAAGTTGATCGTGCGATCTGCTTTGATCCTAGGATCAACTTTTCTAAAATGACACTTTGACCCTCTTTTTCCATCTTTGTCCTCTTTTCTTCCAATTTCTTTCTCTCCCAAGCTTCCGCATATGTTCCGAAGTTCGTTTTCCTCCTCCTCTTGATCCATGAGCTCCGTTTCCTGTCCAACACAACACGAAAACACCCCGTGCGATCAAAAGTGACAAGATAAATGTAAATAATGTGAAAAACGCCCGGATTAATAATTTATCACTCAAAGCTAAACTTATCCAATTTCCTCAAGTTCATAGTGTATTTCTAATATATTCACCCTGGAAACTACACAAAACGGTACAAAAACGCAGAAGAAATATAACTCTAATATAGAGTTATCAATCCCCCCACACTACCTTTTTGCGCGTCCCGAGCAAAATCAAAAATATTTCTCACACTATGGTTTTCAATCCACCGAATTGCATTTAACTTCACTAGCCATGTGACACAAACAACACACACACCCATGCAATCTACATGACTATACAATGCAACTCGATTATCAAACAATGCAAAAATTGAAACAACACCAATTTTTCTTTTTTTAGTTAGAGATTGGTCAATCTCAAAAAGTAAACCGGCAAGTCATAAGGCTCTCATATTCCCTCGGAAGTTCTATAACTTTGGTGATCGGTAGAACTTGCGGCCAGTTTCGTTAGACAGAACGGGCACGAACACAAAATATGCTGCTTCCGCACACTCATCAAACGTATCCCTAGCACTTACCTTCCGAGCTATTTATCCACGGGTTAAATTGCTGACGGTTTAGGACGGGTAGGATAGGATATTTAGAAGCGTAGTCCTAGACGTCATGATCTAACTCACAAAACCCGATTCTCACACTCCCTCACCAAAATCCAAGGAACCACACCGAATCCCACTACTCCGGCCCTCATTCCCTCAATCTTGGTGCAACGCCGTTCTCGCGGCCACAAATGTGAAGAAGTGATCTCGAACAATAGCTAATCTCCCCGGTCTTCAATTTCAAGCTTGCTCCCTTATTCCCTTTCAATTTCAATTTCACTTTCACTTTCTATTTTACTCTCTTTTTCTTCTCTTTTTTTTTTATTTCCACACAATAACATTAAGCACATGGAGCCGACAATACGATAGTAATATCCGAGGAGATCAAATATCAGAATTAGATAACATGGGGGTGGAATGTGTCAAATTAGTGATGTAACATAGATGTCGACACCCCCACACTTGATGCAAAGCAAATCACGAACCCAGTAGTCAATGTGTAAACGTGCTTTTCCAACCGATCCTCCTCATCACCTAAGATATAGAGAATATAAATAAAGCATAAGCACGACCTCCTATAGGATCAACCAACCCCCACCCCATGACGTGCGGAAGAAATACCACGCACTACGGTACTCCACCTGTGATCGTGGTGTAAGGACACAACTCACCGCCACACCGAAGTGTGCTACCGTCTCTAACTCACCCTCACATCCCCTCAAAAGACGACATGTAAGAGAATCCACATAAGATGTATCAAATCAGCTCACCCTCATCAAACATCCCTAACTCAACTCCCTCTATCATGACGCATAGGAAAGGACCATTCTAACAAGTGATGAAAGTCACAATGAAAGGCTTCCTAGGCTAGAGGCTGTGAATAAAGGGGTAAACGGATCAATAGGGGTAACTAGTGGACCTAGGAGATGGAGACGGGACGTGAGGCCCCCATAAACATCACTCGCATAGCTGTTCCGTTGCCACTACGAGGAGGGTTGACGACTACCTAAGTGACGGTGGTGTAGCGCTAGTAGGATAACTAGTCTGAGAGGCAGCTACTCGCATTCTAATGTGCATTAGCCCTATAAGTCTTCCTACTCCAGATTCTCGCGTCTACCTCACCTCAGATTTTCATATTCCTAAGGAATTCTATCATTAAGCCCTCTCCACATTCACTCTCTTCGATTGCCCTTTCTCAGAAATTTAAAATTTTATGATTTTTTTTTTTTTTTTTAATATTTCCTAACTCTATATGCTTTTGGCCAACTCGATTAACCACACGATTGGGTAGGGGACTCAATAAGGTAAAAGTGCTAAAAAAAATGCATACTAACAATCCTAACACAATACGACACTATATCAAACACTCCACACTAACCACATGTACTCCACAATACGACACAACTGCATGTAACTGGCGATGCATAACTGACATGGCTAGCAAAATATACACAAACCCCCCCACACTTAAGCGTTTCGTTGTCCTCAACGAATTTAGAGATATATTAAGAGGACTCATCGCTTAAATGTGTATGCGGTGGATCTACACTATTATGGCTCAAAACTTAGAAAAAAGAGAGAGAGAGTTAAAGGTACCTGGGGTGCCCGGACCTACATGGGCACCGTTGCCGCGAAACTACAACAAGAAGGGGTCTTGTGGACCGTTGACAGTTTCCGGAAAAGTCTCACCTCGCGTCCGGATTCCGATGCGCCTACTCACATTCTATCACACGCATCAAGAAGGGGAACCCGAAGCGTCTTATGTACCTGTGTCCCTGCACACTGATTGAAAGTATTAAAGCAACTCTCTCTCACCCCTCAAAATCAAATATGGAGAACTAAAAGCAAAAACAGAAACAAATTGCATCCTAATCTACATTGGGTTGCCTCCCAAGCAGCGCTTGTAATTTAAGGTCGACGGCCCGACCATGTTACCTCAACCTTCTAGGATAGTGGAGACTGCTTTATCCCTCCACTTCTTCTTCTTCCACCATCTCTTCTCAAGAACTTCACGTGCACCTTTGTGCTGTGCAGATGGTGGAGAGTTGTAGAAGCTGAATCTTTTCATCTTGCAATTTATCTTTTTTATCAACTTCCACCAAGTACCACTGGGCTCATATGTATCGTTCTCCATAAAGTCATCCCAGTAATACCTTTTTGGGGCTAGATGATCTTCAAATGACCCATGCAATTCATCCACACCCCCACACTTGCTGACTTCCAACTCCTTAATTATGGCATATGGATGATCAATCGAATCGCCCATAGAACAAGAGATTGGGAGTTGCTCATCAAATTCTTCCCCATACGAATCCCCATACAGTAATTGTTCCAGCTCATCGCAAACTTGCGTGACATAAGATATGGAGAATTCATCATTAATCGGAGTTGGGGCTTTTACCTCAATATCACTGAGCACAAGTGTGTCACCAGCTTCATCGTCGACACACCACAGGCTTCCAATTTCGGTGTCTTCCCATTCATACCAAGGATGTGAGGGAACCTGCGGTCTTGGCTCGCAATACGGCAGATCTTCCCATCTTCGGCACACAGGTCCACCCCAGTCTGAATCAGAGTCTGAGTCCTCATATATGGCAGAGTCCACCAATGGTTCCTGGACACTGCAGTCTTCGTTTAGCTCAGGTATCTCTTCTTCCACTTGTGGTGGGGATGATGAAGGTTCAATTTTTAGCTCACTGTCATATGGCACGGTTTCTTCTTGTGGCTCTTGAATGCTTGATTCCCCTGCTGTTGACAGTTTTTCTATTCGCTTCTTTATCCTCTCCAACATCTCCCTCACGTATTCCCCACCTGTGGCTGAATCCTCTTGTGGTAATTGTGCATCTATGGACAAAAATTTGGCGCAAACTTCCATGTCATTCATAATACTACGCCGTTCTGCCATATCCGCTGATGAGTCTTCCTGGTGCTGATGAAGCTGGGGGGCATGTACTCGACATGAGTCTCTACGGTCGTGCCAAATGCCGCATACGTAGCACCAAGTTATGCATGCATCCTCGTCTTCATGGTTACCCCTACAGTGGAAACAGTAGGGGGTGACCCGAATAACACTCTTCGCTCCACGTGCTCAAATTGTCTCTTGCTTCCTGCGTTCCTGAGAAACAAACTCACAAGACACCCGTGAAGCACAGAGATATAGAATAAAAATAATAATAATAAAACTAAGATAACTAATTTAACTCCTAACAAAATAATCTACCGCTGTCCCCGGCAACGGCGCCAAAAACTTGACGCGGATTCTTAACGCGTATGCGCAAGTGCACAGTCAAGTAATATAGGGGTGGTATTTCAACCCCGAGTTATCGATCCCACGAGGACAGGCTTGAGATTATTTAATTAGTTATTTAATTTAGAGTACGATGTAGTAGGAAAGATTTGATTGATTTCTAGAATTGAAATAACAACTAAGCTAATATTTTTGGATTTTTATATTTAATAAATAAGTTTGGAGAAACTAGGCAATCTCTAGATCACCTAGGGTTGTAGACGAATTCCGGATTATCTGAGCAACACGTTAACTATATTCTAACTAAGCCGGGTAACAGCACTGACTATCTCCTATCGGTCTCAAGTCATTCTACTTCACGGTAGAATACAATCTCCTATCGGTCTCTTGTGTCTACCGGTCCGTTCTAGTAGGCTAACGACATGCACGGCAACGGGTCCTGTCGGTCCACCGTTGCACGAAACAGTCGAATCTTACCTACCGAATCTACCCACATTTGGCCAATCCTAACACGTCTCTTCTCAGTCTCAGTGATACGGGATTGATGCTCATATCTCATCCTAGCTATTTAAAGTCACTGTCGTGCACCTCACTAGCCAACTAATGGTTCCGGTTAATTACTCCATCCCCATTAAGAATTAAGCATAGATTATGAACAATTGAATTAAAATATTGCTAACTTTAAGCATGAATCAACTATTGAACAAACCCTAGTTCTTGAACCCTAGTTTATCTCCCAATCGCGTCACTCAATTAGGATTACTAACATAAACAAGAAACTAGAATTGATTCAAAAGAAGAAATCAAGAAATCATGAAGCAACGATTAAATCCGGAAAAATATCATCGTTTACATGAACCCTAGGCTCTCGTAGAGATGCCTAGCAAAACGTCTAGCTAATACTAATAAATCAAACAAGACTTACAAGTTTCTCCATAGAAAGATTGAGAGAGAAGAAGAAGAAATCAAACTTAGAGCTTCAATGGAGGAGGAGTCCTCCTCTTGTGCGTGCCCTCTTCTCTTCTCCTTGCGTTGATATCCTTCTCTCACGTCTCTCCCCTTTTCTTTTGTTTTATGTCTCTTTTTTATCTTCACTTAGGGTGCATTAATTAATAATCAAAAATCATTAATTAATAACCCTAATTCCTTGGTTTTTCCCGTGCGTTGCTGGGTCTGCTAGCAGATCGTGCGATCTGCTTTTGCTGATCGTGCGATCTGCTACTTGATCCTACAAGTCAGTGAGTTCTCCCCTAGCAGATCGTGCGATCACTAAAGTTGGTCGTGCGATCTGCTTTGATCCTAGGATCAACTTTTCTAAAATGACACTTTGA
The DNA here is from genome assembly GCA_023055425.1 of Linanthus parryae. Lineage (NCBI taxonomy): Eukaryota > Viridiplantae > Streptophyta > Magnoliopsida > Ericales > Polemoniaceae > Linanthus > Linanthus parryae. The sequence continues at coordinate 146,565,769 of JALGPY010000004.1, forward strand.
TCCCCTTTTTCCATCTTTGTCCTCTTTTCTTCCAATTTCTTTCTCTCCCAAGCTTCCGCATATGTTCCGAAGTTCGTTTTCCTCCTCCTCTTGATCCATGAGCTCCGTTTCCTGTCCAACACAACACGAAAACACCCCGTGCGATCAAAAGTGACAAGATAAATGTAAATAATGAGAAAAACGCCCGGATTAATAATTTATCACTCAAAGATAAACTTATCCAATTTCCTCAAGTTCATAGTGTATTTCTAATATATTCACCCCGGAAACTACACAAAACGGTACAAAAACGCAGAAGAAATATAACTCTAATATAGAGTTATCAAGGAGATCATGGGAATTCCGAAAACCCACCTTAGAAACCGAGAGTTGAAGTATCAAAAATTAATAGACAAAAGTGGGCAATTGCAGTGTGGTGTGTTTGGTTTACAAGAAATGATGAGAGATTCAACGACAACGTGTTCTCAGGAGCCAAAGTAATAGAACGAGTTAAGTACTACTTATCTGAATTTGGAATCTCGGATACGAAGGGAGGTAATCAGAACACTGGCGGCGAATCGGAAAGATGGAGAGCTGCCCCTGAAGGATGGGTAAAAGTTAATACGGACTGCGCCACAGATATGGGTTCTATCATCGCCGGCACTGGCTGTGTGATGCGAGATGCCGAAGGCTCCTTCGTTGCCGGCCGATACGAGAGAAAAACGTTGGTCAGCTCTGTGTTGCAATTAGAACTTACTGGAATTCAAAGGGGTCTGACGATGGGAGGAGAAGCTGGCTGCCGGAAATTGATTTTGGAAACCGATTCAAAGCAAAGTGTTGACCTGCTCGAGAAAGGGAGAAGACGAAGAAACAATGCTGAAGTGAACGAGGAGATAGCTATTATTGCGGACAGATGAATTGAACTGATGGAAGCTTCGAGGAGATCCGGACCGTACACGTGCCACGCAATTGCAACATGGTAGCTGATATGTTTGCCGAGAAGGCTTTACTGGATCCACGTTTTAGTTTGTACACCAGGCCACCTGTGTGGGCTAGTGATGTTTTGGATTCAGACTTCTATGGCCTTTTGGCCATTTAATGAAATATGTCCCTCAAAAAATAAATAAATAACCATGCCCATAATCTCTTAGGCCTCGTTTGGGTAGCGGATATGGCGGTGGGATATGATATGTTATGCTCTTCTTCCCATATCGTGTGTTTGGGTGAGGGGGGTACGGGAGAGCATATAATATCCTCCTCTTATCCCCAACTCTCTTTGTACACTAAAATCATATACCACCTCCCCCATGGTATACATCAGATATGATATGGGCTTCTTTTTTATTGGCCAAAATGCCCTCATCAACATAAAATAATTACCTAGTATAAAAGCAAAAACCCACCCACTGGAATTATTCACTCCCGTCTCTCTTTCCCTCCTTCTCTTCCTCTCCTCTCCCTGTCTCTGTTCTTCACGACAACAAGCCCTAATTTTCCCCGTTGAAGCTACTGCACGAAGCCACTACAACCGCCGTCGACTTCGGCCTCCTCATCACCCACAGTCGGCGCCTCTCCTCTCTATCTCCACCTCCGCATATGTGTTTGTCGGTATCAATTCCAGAAAAATTCGCCGTCTTTGAGAACCAAGTACGCCACCATCGTCGTCCTCCTCCTTGATCCACCGCCGTCGTCGTCCTCCAACCACCGCAGCCCAGGATGGGATTATTGAAGGAGGTGGCTTTGATCCAGTTGGATTTATGGGTTTAGACTGATTTGAGATTTTTTTAGGGAGATCGGGGGAAAGATTGAAGGCCTCGTCGAGTTTCTGGTTGATCGATTTGGTTGTAATTCGTTTGTTCTTCCTCTGGAAATTGAGTAATTGTGAGAAGTTGTGGGCATAGTATTTGTCGATATGAATGGTTCTGTGCAATTTCAATGCTCTTTGCAGTTGGAAGGAACCCATTAGTTCTTGAAAGAATAGCCATAAGAAGTGCTTTCACTAATGCCTAAAACCTCATTACAAGAAGGTGCAAATCTGTTCTGACTCAAAAATAATGGTGAACTTTTTAAATAACCCATGCTCAATTGATTCAGTTAATATCTGAACAATGTGGATGGCATGCAAGATGAGAGATTACTTTGATACGTGTTTTCTGTTTTTTTAGAAGGGAGGACAATTCTTTAGCTCATTCTTGTGCTAGAAAAGCTGTCTTCTTACCCTGTTAATTTCGAGGTCTTCTCCTATATGTAAATTTTTGGCTGTGATGACATTTTGTTGAATGATATCTTCCTTATTTTTCAAAAAAAAATATGTAAGTAATTACTGTAAAGCATATAATTTGTTAATCATGTATAACAAAGTATGTTTTTTTTTGTCAAAAGAAGTTTGTTTTGCGTACAAATTAAAACCAGAACAACTACAAATCTGAATTCACGACACTGCAGGGCAATGTGGTCATTTACACGCTAACACTTCCTCATATCCTGCCTCATATCCACAGCACCCAAACACAGTAAAACAACATATCATATCAGGCCTTATCCGACATCATACATATCCTATCTCATACCCCAGCATAAGCCATATTCGCTGTATCTTATCCGCTACCCAAACGAGGCTTTAGATTTAAGGCAGGTCTATACATTAACCGAGTGGTAAACAGCAACAGAGAACCATCAGAGTAAAAAAAAAAAAAAAGCTTCAGGGGCGATCAGAGAGGAAGAGAGGATGAGCCACCTGCTGCCAACGCTAACGAAGAAACGAGAAGTGGACTCCATCATCAGAGACACCATCGACAAAGTTCTCGTTCTCCGCTTCGGCCGAGCCTCCGACCCCGTCTGTCTCCAGCTCGACGACATCGTACGTGCTCTCTCCCAACTATCTTAGGGTTTTCATCTTCTTTGCCTATGCTCGCATGCCATTTCACGCGATTGAGGATTGATGCGTTTAAAATCGCTACGCCATTGTCTACTAAAAAATATAATGATTCGACTTCCAAATTCCAATTGATGGATAACAGTGTGGTTAGAGATGATCAATCAAGCCTTGTGATTGAAATATGTGCAATAGCTGTCGTATACTATCAGAATTATGCAATTGAGTTATAAGTATGTAGCAAATTGATGAAAAGCTTCATTGTCCGACCCAAATTTCGAACTAGGTCACTGTTTTAGATCTGTATTCCAATGATTTAATGAAAACTGGACATGCCCATAGAGTATCAGCCTTTTGATTCTTCGGACGGCTATCATATGGTAGTTTCGGAAGGAATAAATGGGCATTTACCAATTGTGAAGTTACAAACACAATGTGTCAAAATCACGGTTCACTCCTTACGAAACAATGAATTTCTAATTACGATTAAAGTGAGACACTACTACGGAAGTTTCTAGTCTTGGTTAACAATTCACAAAACCACCGGCGTATTATCGGTGGTAAGCGATTGCCTTCGGTTCGTCTTTTCCCTTGCCTGCAATTTGCAGAGATAAAACCACCCATTTTAGCAGCCATGGGTTACTTTTTCTTTTACAGTCTCTAGGGAAGAGGTAGTATGGAGGAATCTCCCATAAAACAGAGTAACTTAGTAGTCATTCTGCATTTTTTCACGAGTTTCACCCTTAAGAACTAAAGAAAGTACCAACCCATAGATAAAACTAACAGAAAAGTAGAGGCAGCTAGCCAAAGTTAAAGATAAAAGTGAGCTTCTTCCTGGGCCTAGTTTTCAAGAGAGAGCGTGGTGGTGACATGTGGTCGGAAAATTATATTGTGAAGTCTCATATGTTATGTAAAGAGTATCCAAGACATGTCAAACTATATAAATAAGCGACAACATGAATTTAGGGATATATTTGTAGTTTTAGAGAACCCAGAATATTCGGTAACATCTAGTGGCCTTTCAGCAAAAACATTTCAAAAGTTGAGGCACAATCATTATTTTCTGGGGGGCACATGTGCATATAAACTCAGGGGCACATATGTATCTGGCCTTAGAAAATCAGGGTAAACTTGTAATTCTTTAAAAGTTGGGGGGGGGGGGGGTTGGCACTTGCCCCTTGTGTCCCTATATGGCTCCTCCAGTGATCAGTTTTCTTTTACCGCGTTGCTGGAAATCAGTCAATGAAGAAGCTCCAAAACAGCCTGGAGGGTGGCAGTGCCCTCAAAAGAAACTCTGGTTGGATCATGCAACTGCTAATTGATGTTAGCACAGTTTCTTAGAAAATTAACTGTACATGCACGGGTGGTATGACACCATCTACCAGCAAAATAGAAAGCTAGGAGTTCAGGGTGAACTGCCGAGTGGGCAAATGTTTGTCGTTTCTGGGCATGCAGGAGTTGTCCATCCAATAGACCTGTAGATCTGTTCCAAGCGCCTGATGTTTAGATTGTCATTTCGGAGTCTTCAACTTCATTAGGCTGGGAACCACTCCGGTCATCCGTTTTACTTTTTTTTGGGTGGGGGGGGGGGGGGTCTATTGTGGGATGGCCGTTCTTTTTCTCCATAGTAACAAATGGCAATGGCCACGGATTCTGATCTGATTGCTCCTCTAGGGTCATGTTACCCTTGGAAGATCCCCCTGTTCATTGATTTTCCAGTTTCCACAGTTTCCAAAGGATGGAGGTGAAAGCACATAGATTCTTGGGGAACCAGTTGGTGAGCCAGCCCGTGAAACTTCGATTGGGGGGGGGGGGGTAAGGTTTCGGCGCAGGCCGCAGGGTAAGGAGGACCAAACATAGTTCACTTGGCTACATTTGCGGAGTATATGGTTAGGCGAGCGTTCGCGGGATGGGCGCCAGTGGCAACTGGGGGTGGAGGACACTGATGACCTTTTTCAGGGCATGACATGTGAGAGGCATCTCCACAGAAAATTTTTGACCTATTCCGGTATGGATGGACACCAGAGGGTTTTCCAGTGGCCAGGACACTTCTCCCAGTTGAAGTCCATGTACGGGTGTGGGTCCACGGTGCGGGTGCATCAATTTTTAATAGATTAGGGGTGCCGGTGCGGAAGATTTACGTGTGTGTGTGTGTGTGTATTTATTTTATATGCGAGATATTCGTTTACATGTGAAAATGAAAATAAAACACAATGGGCCAAATGATATATAAACCAAAAGCATTAACCATCGTACAAAATAGATGATACACATCACATGTTCACAAGCCCAAAATGACGGACATTCACGTGGTTAAATTGTAGTTGTATTTTAGAAGACCTCTCAATTAGAACTTTCAAATGACCCTTCCGCCCCACAGCACCCAGTGTGAGTATCCGATGCAGGTGCTCAACCTACCAGAAGCACCCGTGCTTTCTAGGTCCTCAATGAGGGAGGCAGGGAAAAATTTGAGGGTGAAAGATCAACTTTAAGTCAGTATCCCGATCTATCCGAGTAGGAGCCGTCCTTAGAGTAAGACCAGGCTATCTTATCTCGCTGCGTATAAGGAAGTGTAGTACGTGGGTGAAAAGGGTTTGCATATTCGAGTAGGGATCAAGGCCTCTGTGAGAGATGAGGTTTGCAACTTTGAGGCGGGACTTGGGTTTTGTCCTATGAAGGCGGCTAGGGTTGGTTTCGGAGAGGGAATCTATCATTGATGACTTTAACTGATGCTCCATTAATGGATGTCTCATTGCAGCCGCTCTATCAGCAGATCACGGCCACACATTATGCTTTTCCACCTCCCTTTTGTTTCTTTATTCTCTCATTATTTTTCCTCTTCTATTTGTTCCTGTTTGTGGAGAAAAAAATAAATCTTCTTCGTAATATAACATGTCCAGCTCCATAGATCCTCCGTCCACCTGTAATTACCTCCATTTCTAAGGTACTGGTTGGAGGGAGGGACAGAGAGAGATTTCCGAAGTTTTAAATAAAAAAAAGAGTGCGCTCTTATGAAACTTAAGATATTTAGAGGTTGTTGGCTCATCTCTGGCATATGCTCGATACATGTTAACTTCCGTGGAGGTAATAACATTTGAAGATTATATCGTGATAACATTCTAAAAGTCGTTTGCAATAATAGGAAGTACCAAAAATGATAAAATACCCAAAGTTTTCAGTAACAGGAACATAGTTTGATCTGAATCGTATCAAACTTCATGTTCCCAGCCAGGTTAACCCTAGCCCAGGACTATGTACTTGATGTTATTGAACTGGTCAAGCTATTCATCTGAAAGTTTACTGGATCAAACAGGAAAGGTAAGAATCGTAAAAGAGATAACATCAAGAGGCTGTGAAACAAATTATCAAGTATTTTATTAACTAAGAAGACCTGGTAGACAGAGTTAGCACTGCGTTATGAGTTTGCATTTAGGCTTATGCTATGGCAGTCAAAGAATCCATGGGAAAAGGTTGTTGATTACAGCTTATTAGCTTATGTAGTGGTCGATTAACATGGGAAGGAAACTGTCCTGTTTGCGTGATAAGCAGATATTTAAGAATGACACCCTGCAATCAGGTGGTCAGGAGAAGGTGGCGGGGTAGACCTGTGTTACCACGATTCACTCATACCCTAGCGAATTGCGATTTGGATCACTCGTTCGAAAACGTGGTACAAAAGTGATCCAGGATGGTAATTTTGTGATCCAGAATCGTTTCGTTATTTTCACCTGAAGTGATTATATAGGAGGGAATACCAAAGTTTCATTTGATAAGTTATGGCATACATTATTAGAATTTTGACTCCAAAATACTGCAGAAGTTGAGTAGTTTGATCCCTCATGATCTCGGAAAAAGGTTAAGTTCCTAGCAAAATATCTAAAGAAGCCTACCACTAGCGTACCGAATTCCATATAGTGTTGTGCGATCTAGTTCCACGAACCAGAGCAATCCGTTCCAGGTAACATTGGGATAGAGTGCTTTAGCTGTTGTGAGCAAGTAGCAAATATGGATAATGGCAAGATCTAATTCCATGATACCCGCAAAGAAGGTTCTCAAACAAGAATGTATTTTCCATGATTAGTTGTTGGCAAACAAGTGGGGCGTTCTTATAGTTCCCTTGCATATTTACTTATTTTTCATGTATGTAAACAAATTTCACTTCTATTCGGCATCTTTTGATTCATTTCCTAACATTTATTCCCTGTCGCTACTCTTTGTTCGAGCACAGATTTCGAAATCAGCAAGAGAGCTGTCAAAATTCGCAACTTTAGCATTGGTGGATACTGATTCAGAGGAGATTCAAGTATACGTCAAGTATTTCGACATTACTTTCATACCATCCATAGTTTTCTTCTTCAATGCTCATCACATGAAGATGGATTCAGGGTAATTCCATTCTTACCTACCCCTGTTTTTTGACAATTCATTGCATTGTGCCCTTGAATATTTTTTTTCTTCTGACAGTAACATGTTCAAGAAACTGTAGTAACCAGCTATATGGTGACTTTGTTCAATGGCGTTTGTTTATTTTCGTTAACCTCGCCTGTTTAAGAAATTTATTATTTCACAAGCATGTTGGGTCTTGATATGTTTAGCAGCTTAGTGGAGTATAACAGTGCTATTGGTGGGTTGCTGAAGTCTCCCATGATTTATATAGGTCTGAATTGTTTTTTTTTGGTAAAAACTGTCTTATGGTTAGGGCTCGGTTGTCTTAGCTGATTCATGGTTTCAAAAGCTTCACGTAGGTGACCTGTGATTTGCTCCATGTTTCACATAGCAATTCCGCCCATATTTCCGTTACTAATAATAAAGGTTAATTGCATTTTACGCCCCTCAACTTTTAAAATATTGCTAAAACTATACCTCAAATAATTAACTAAATAAAAAAAGAAAAGAAAATAATAGAAAAAGAAAAGAGTTGTGAAGAAGAAGCAGCAGAAGAAAAAAATAGAAGAACGAGGATGAAGAAGTAGCTGCCGCCACTGAGAGAAGAGATGCCGCCACTGGCAAGCACAACCACACACCACGGGTCTCTGTCGCTCTCCCTCAGTCCAAACCCATATCCGGACCACTTCCTTCATCGAACAACAGCCCAGTCGGTCTATATCATCTCCAACCCACAACCGACTGAAACCCACTTGGACATGCAAATCTTTCCCTCTCTGCCTTCCTCGAACCAACTGAAACTCATAAACTACCATTGTTGTCTACCACCATCAAACTGAAATGCAGCCCAAATCAGTGCTATCCTCAACTTCGAACCCCCCGAGTTAACCACAGAACCACAAACGCCACTACTGATTAAGTTTGCAGATCTAGTTTAGCTTTGACCGGATTCTGATTTGTAGAATTTCTGCAATTAGATGTAAATTTGTGACCTATTAGGGCATCTCCAACCCATGTCATCCCCCCCCCCCCCCCCCCCCCACGGGTCCACCATTTCCCCCCTCCCCCAAACTACTACTCATCTCCAACCCATTCCTTTCCTCCAACCAACAAAATTAATTTTTAAAATATATTTAATGATTTAAATAAATTATTAGTACTAAAAAAAGTAAATACAAAATTGTATACCAATATATATGTATATAAAAATGATAATAATAATAAGGTTGTATCGTTATGATTCAATAAATTTGACGCTTTCTTAATCATTTGTTTAAAATTATTCAATATTATAATTGTTAACTGTATAAATATAATATTAATTAAATTTCCAACAAAATAAGATAACAATGACTTTTCGTAAATATTTTCAAAAATCGTGGATACACTATTAATTTTTATAAATAATAAAAAATAAATTAATCATAATAAAAAATACATAATATGATAATAAAATATTACTAAGTGTAATCAATATTGTCAAATATTAAATTAATTAAAAACTCCATGCAGGGGGAAGCGGAGGGGATGTCCATGGGGAAATCCCCCCTAACCATCCCACATCCAAGGCAAATTTATCCCCAATAGCACCCCCTCCCCCTCCCCCGATAGGGTTGGACATGCACCGTATTTTTATACGGTTTTCCCCTCCCCCTCCCCCTCCCCGCCCCCCCATAGGGTTGGAGATGCCCTTAGGTTTATGGTGTTCTTCAAGTAGTAAAAATGAGCTTTCTCTTTGATTCTGCTGGTTTAGAACATTGGTTGGTCCGGGTTTCCTTTTTGTGTCAATGGTGCCATTGTGGTGTTGCTTGATCTAGTTTAGCCTTGAGTGGAAGAGTTGAATCATTCATCTTCCTCCTCTTTTTTTTATCTTCAGCTTATTCTTCTCATTTTTTCTTTATTTTTTATTTAGTTTAGGGAATTGATTCTTACACCTGTCATTAATGATGGTTACACCGGATTTTAATTTGCCTGACCTTTTCACCCTCATCTATCGATTAGTGACATCTTCTCTATTTCATTTGTTGCATTTTTTTTTGAGAAATTTATTTTTTCAATATCTGAATAAACTCGCCATTCCTTTCTAAAATTTAGGAATGATAGACAATATTCAAAAGAAATTCTGAATTATAGAATTGATTATAATTTAATTTAGGATTTATAACAAATCTTAAGGTCAAACATTCGGAATTTCTTTTGGATATCATCATCATTCCTAAATTTTGAAAAGGAGCATCAAAGTTAATGCAAAAAGGTGATAATAAAATGTTAAAAATCTGAAATTGTCTAAAATAAGTTACTATGAAGGAAATTGGGAGAAAAGTTAAATGAATGAGTATGTTATGAAGAATTGAGGACCCAGAAAAGTATTTGTTATAGACGATAAGTTTGTATCGTCTTAGTGTCTTGTGCTGTACTGGCCTTTTATTATTCAGTGAGGAATAATGTTTTGATTGCTGTTGGTTAGGTCAATGAATTAGAGTAAGCCTAAGGAATTCATGGACTCGTAGTAAAGACTGTCAAACATGATTTGATATTCTAAATGGAGATGAGCATATGCTGAAAGAAATAAACAGTTGGTCGATAATTTTCCTACGCATCCGAGTCATCCGACCCTAACTAATGAGAAGAAGGTATGTCGATATCGCTTAGGTTGTTAATATCATTTTAACACAGTGGAAGAAACCTGAAGCTGCTTGAGCACTGAGCAAAGTGTAGCAAATGGCCAGCAATGTCATTATAAGATGGTAAGTTAAGGAAATTATTGGGCTATCAAAGTTAAATAAGGTATCCAGAAGTTCTGCACAAGGTATACATCAATGTATTGATTGAGATCTTGAATCCCTATCTTATCTATGTTTTAAGTTTAATTATCTAATGAGGAATTGTTTGACGGTTTGTGCATGACTTGTGCCACCGCACTACTCAGAAAATAGCTAACCTTCGCAGTATGACATGCACAAAACTGATAGCTCAAGTTCATTGAACGTGGCTGCTCTCTTAAGCTCTTTTCCCCGTGTTTGAAAGAATCACGCTTTGAAGGTGATTTCTGAAGAATAGTTATGTTCTCTGCTTTTTTCTTTCTAACGAGAATTAAGGAACTAAAGTACATGCAAGAGAAACTTTTAGCTAATCTGAAGTCCTTTTCATCTCACATGGTACATGCTGTAAGTCACATGGTCTGACTATTTTCTAAGAAAAGTTGTCTATTGATAAATTATGTTACGTGTCCTGCTTTTGTATCGGGATAGACTGAAGGTGACACTTAAGTCGTTCACTTGTTACTCAGGAGCGCAGATCACACCAAATGGGTGGGAGCGTTTCATCAGAAGCAAGACTTCATTGATGTTGTAGAGGTATGCTGCTTGATTTGCTAGATTGCCCTTGGAAACATTTCTTTTTTGATAGGGTGTCAATCTGGTTTTGAGCGTAAACACAAATGAACTGTTGGAAATGCATTTAGCATATGGAAACTTGTGTAGGCTATCTTAAAAAAATGAATTAGAATGTATAACTAGGACTATTAATAGGTAAAGCCAAGGGAAAAGTTAATGAGGTAGTTTGGCTACATTGGTTTTTTTGGTTTTTTATTAAAACTTAATCTGGTTTCTAATGGTTGAGAAACCAAAAAAAGCTCACGAACCGGTACACGGGTGTTAAACCGGTGTCCGGGTATATATACAATTGCTACCTAAGCTGGGCACCGGTTAACAACTATAAATAGTCAAGTTTTGTTTCATAAGGACACATGTCACCTCACCATTGGCTCACTCTTTCACTTGTGGCCACTTTTATTCCCAAAAGGGAGACATGTGGGCATTTAGACAATGTTTAACATGAACCGGTGCCCGGCTACATGGTAGTGTAAACAAAAGAAAATATCCGGTGCCCAGGGTGTAGAAAACTAGTACACCGGATTGACCAAAAACCAAAATAAAAAACACCTGCACCCAAACACCTCTGATTATATTAAAATAAAAACCAGAAAACCATCTATCCAAACTAACCCAATCTATGCTTTATGGGGTAACTTATGAAACATTCCAAAAGAGGAATGAAGTCTTCAAGTTAACTAAGGAAACCCACACAAAAATAAGCCTTTCAAGTTTTAATACTTTCAAATCTTGCAATCTGAGATGGACCGGTTACCTAGTTGAGACCATTGCTAATATAATTATCTGAAAGATTTTGTTACTTTTTTTTGTTTGTTAAATATGTGAAAGGCAATCTTGAATCACCTGAAAACTCCTTTTAGGACCCAGACTTCACATGAAGAGAATCAATTCCCTTGTGTACTACTACTTCCATGATTACATTTTGACATTGTCGAATAAGTAAGGTCTTCTCGACACTGGTAGACCATAAAGCGATCTGACAACTAAAATATCTTCCTGACTCGACTTCACTATTGTTATTGTTTAGCAAATCTTTTAGTGAACTATGCCTTTTCTAGTTCGCAAAAGCTCCCAGGTGTTTGTGGGTGTACATCAAATTGAAGTAAAGTTTCTTTTTGCAGACAATATACAGAGGAGCGATGAAAGGAAAGCTGATAGTGAGTTGTCCTTTGCCGCCAGAGCGAATACCAAAGTTCCAGTTGCTGTATAAAGGCGTCTGAGTTCTGAAGAGTTTATTCACCATGTGGACGTTCAAAAGACTGTGCAGGCCGCGTAATCTAGAAGTGCAGAAATGAATTATGTAAATTGTAAGCGACGGGGCTGTCTTTTCTTAAACTGTTAACAACAGACTCAAAACCAGCTCATGTAATCCAATATTTGTCAATTGTATAAAACCCGCATTGTTTCTTAGCTGTATCATTGAGTTCAGCTTACTTGCAATACCTTTCTAAATATCTTTTGCCATTTTCTCAAGTCATGCCGTTACTTCTTTAGAAGACTTAAAAAGAGAAAGAAAGCAATGTAGGGAATAAATGTGGTTATTCTTTGCATGAGGTGGACTTAAAGTTGGAAAATGATTTCTCAACTTTCTTTTTCTCAATCTAAGATTAAGTGATAACCCAAACGCTAAAAGTTTTTACTGGACCAGGGATCAACTTTTTAATGAAAGTTGGGTAAAAAAAAAAAAAACTTTTTAATGAAAACCTGAGACTTGAGAGAGGCTGTTTGGGAAGTTGAATGTTTGGTTTTTGTTTTTTTGTGATGAGTGGCTGCGGTGAGGATCGATATCATATTTACACTCCTAATCACAACAATTCATTCACTCAAAAAAAAAATAAAATCCAAACAAACAATTCTCCAAACTACAATGTCATGATGATATCAAAAGTATTCAAGAGTAATTTTATAAAAATAAAGAGAATAAAAAAGAATTATAAAAAAAAAGTGTTAGGAGTGAAAGTAACATGTATTGAAATAACAATGTTTTCTTGCTCCAGACGAAATTTCTTGCTCTTTTCTATGCTTGCAATTGGCCAGTCTTCTAATTCTCACCATGTGGATTTTCATACTGATTGTTCTAATGTCATTTCACCGCTGCTTGATCCCTCTAAAGGATCATTTGAGGACTCCACCACCATTCATGCTATTTTATGACTTCTTCATCCAATGATTTCGTGTTCGATTACAAATTAAAGTGTCATTTCATTTGTTAAGATTTTCAACTCGAAGCTTAAGAAAAAAAAAATGTAACATTAACAACTTAAGACCAATATTAGATTTAATTATCATGTAGTTAAAAAGTCCGATGTGAGCCACACCTTTCTTTACTAGATTTCATTTGTACTTAGATTGATTTATCGAGGTGGTATTTAGTGTCTTTACAATGTTTATTTTGTTACAGCGGTAAGACAAGCATAACAATAACAACAATACTAGTAAAGTAATTACATCTCTATCACGAACGTGAACATGCCTATTGCCTCGTGAGGCCTAGTTTATCAGTAACTAGGACTGAATACTCGGTATTAGCGGCGAGGATGTCACATATGCTTTCTTGGTTGCCAGTCTGATGCAAATTTTGTTAGTTGCGACTAAATGCATTTCGCCGGCTTTATCCCATATATTTTTAAAATAATAATAATATTTAGAGATTACATTTTCTGTTTCAGAATAAATGATTACGATTCTTGGCATCTCTCTCTCTGTGCTAATTGGATTTGATTCTTGGCATGTGAGACACTGCAAGAGCTAAAGAGCTTCAGCCTTCTACAAATCTTTCCTATTGCATGTATGACTCTAGTTTTCTTTCTCCTGCTTCTTTCAATCTATCACAAAATGGGGTTTCTTTCACTTGAGGAATAACTTTACCTAATTTTTTGTTCTTCAAGCCTAAAAAAGAATAAGTGATTACTTTTCTTTCTTTTTTTTTTTGAAATCAATGATTACTTTTCCTTAATTTAAGCAAAATTATGCAAATTGTGCTAGTTGCTATTGGGTGTTAGAGAATTTTTTAGTGCTCCACCATAGCACCACGTAGTTCTCTACGTCTAATGAGTGTATGACAATCACTTAAGAAGTGGGAGGCTTCACTGACCGTTTGTATAAACAAATCACTTTTATTTGATGTAGAGCACCACGTGCTGCTCTAATCGAGGAGTAATTATTGCTTGCTCCAAGAACAAATATGACATGGTGCTCTAAGCAATACATCACAGGACACGTCTGTAACATGTAGGAATCCACTTTCTTTTGTCTGCCACTCATTCTCTTTCCTCCTGACGTGTCTTGTGCTGTATGGTTAGAGCAAATCCACATCATTTGCTCTTAGAGCAAACAAAAATTTCTCCTAATCGAGTAGTAGAAATTTTATCATTGGTGTTGTCCCAGTTCCTCTATATTTACGGCAGTGCCCCTGGAGAATCTATGCAAAGGACAACCAGATCTTTTCGCTTCACTCCAGCCTGTGCGTTACGAGTGTTTTTATGCCCGTTGTCCGAGCTGCCCCACAATCACTCCCTCCCTCTCTCTCTTGGTCATCGTCTCCGTCGACGATCTGGCCAAAATAAAAGATATTTATCCAGAGCACAAGTAGTTGCTGTCATGTATCAGTGTCTGCACTGACAGTATCTGCTCTGGAATCTTCCGCCGATCTGACCAGTCTCCGTCTCAATTTGATCTGCAGCGTCTATGGCAGATCACGACGACAATCGACCGAGCTCCTCGCCGAGCTCCGGCGAAATTCCGGTGAGCTTCGATGTGGAGGTTACCGGTGACAGTAGCCGCGAGTCCGACGGCCGAGACGGTGTCGCTGGCGGCGCAATTTCCAATGGCGGCAGTAACACGGCAGGTATGAGGATTTCATCTGTTGGTTTGGTTAGTAAGATTTTGTTGTGGTAAATGCACAATTGTAGAAGGACGAATTTAGCTAAACAATAATGGGGACGAGAATTCTGTCAAATTGATGTAAAATATGATATGAACTAATTATAGTAAGGATACAGATAATGATACACGCAAAGGATACAGAGGATCCGGACTCCGAGTTTTGCGTATTTCAACCGTCAATTCATCTTTCGCCATCTTATCTCTGAAAATTCCCTTTCTAACGGTAGAGCTAGGTATTGCTCACACGGAATCAAATTTGCTTCAAAATAAGGAGGAAATTGCATATAGGTTCCCATCAAAGAGGAACATTACGTTTACGTGGTTATCGAATTGGTTGGCAAAGTGATACAAAGAAATTAGGGGAGTAGCCCAAAGAAGGTTAGGACTACATGTTATTCGTGGAGCGTATGATGGAGAGAGCCACCTTAGCTGCCCCTCTCTCACCGCGCTAAGTAACCAGAGAGGGGTAAATCAGGTACACAACGGCCTCCTAGTGGGGGAGGGCCAGTGCATGGTGCCAACAAGGAGTCCACCTGTTAAGGGTGGAACTCCCACGCTGCAGCTGCCATGTCTCAAACCCTGCACCTTGGAGCTAAAATGCCCCACCGAGTACCAACTGTGCTACGGTCTGGGGGTGGCTACATATTATTCTTACATGTAGGTCAAGTTGCACGAGTTCCATTGTGATTGTTGTGTTCTACCGAGCACATGAACCACAAAAAAACGTTCAATTTTAAAATCTTAGAGGTAGGAGAAACACTTACAAGAAAAAGTGATAAAGCCTATAAATGATCAAGACTAAATGTTAAGCACCGCTAAAATCAGCTAGAGAACTCATGGTAAAGATGTTTCACGTTTAACGTCTTGCTATCTGAGCATGCGAGACAGAGTGGGACTACATGAATCTTTACTTTCACATCTTTGCCTCACGAGCAATTACTGCTCCACTGTTCTAGTAGGCGATAAGGAAGTAGTTATTTTATTTCTAAATGCACTCTTCCAAGCAGCTGAAAGGTCATTACAATCTAAATAAAGCTCTCACATGCTTGTATATTTGCCTTTTTAAAGATGTTACATCCTCTAATTAAAAGTTTCTTAAAACCACTGGTAAACGGTAGTTTCGTTGGGGGTAAATAGTTCCTCTCTTTCTCATCCCTTATATGTTGTTCACTGAATTTGAGCATGTTGGTAGTTGGTACTACTATGGATCAATGGTGCCCGATGCCATCTAAGTTTGGCAGTTCACTATTTCACAAGGAATAGCTAGGCTCATATGCTAAGAATATATTTTATGTTGCACGGTTTCTAAACATTCTCCGCCTCCTCTTCCTAGTAGTTCCTAAGTTATATGCCAATTTGTTGTTATGTTTGGTTCTGGCAGGTAAAGCTCAGAAGAGTTTGTCTAGAGGAAATACTTTCCCAGCAGAGCTATCAAATTCTGACAAACTTCAGCCTTCATCAAGTCAGCTGAATAGATCAAAGACTGAGAGACAGAATAATAAAAGTATACTGGCTGTAGACGCAGCACAAATTTTTGATAATAAAATCTCGGTTGGCCAAAAGGTAACTCATCAAACCTTCTTGTTCTAGGTAGCCTATGATATATGGCTGTCGTATATTTCTTTTCGCTTTGAATCGTGAACAAGCATGCAGATTTACTAGGTAGTGGCTGTCTATGTTGTCTCTCTGATTCAATTTTCCATGGTATGCATTGTTAGAGCTTCATATTCGGTTCAACCAAACCAAAACCGAACCGGTTAAGCCAAAACCTGTCGGTTCACGGTTTCGGGTCACCGGTTAAGGAGTTCGATCGGTTTCGGGTCACCGGTTAAGGAGTTCGATCGGTTCCGGTTTAACCGAACCGATAAAGTACCGATATCCCGAACCGGACCGGAACCGTAGACCGAAACCGGTTGAGTTATTCGGTTCGGTTCCGGTTCCTAACCGGTTCTGTTTTTTTTTTCCTTGTTTTTTTTTTGTTTTTTTTTTTAATATCTTTTGGCTTGTTTGTGTGATTAATACTTGTAAAAACATAGACTTACACAAATAATCAAAACAGGGAAACAAACTTGTATTATTAATTACAATATAAAATGTTATAAAAAAATTGCATCACTATAGTGTAAGTACATCCCAACTAGGTTGGCACCCACTCAACTATCTATCATTTTCATTTTAAAAGCGTTACTTATAAAAACTAGTTGTGGAATTACTTGGTTCGTAGTTGGATAATAAACACCCGAAAGAAGATTGGTGGCGGTATAAAATGGTTCAAGAAAATTTCTTGAGGATTCCCCAACTTTCCAATCAAAAGATGACATGGAAATTGAAATTTCATATTCACTTAAAAAACGTGTGATAAGCTGCTCGTAGCCAACAACACTAAGTAACATCAAGTACGTTGAATTCCATCTTGTTTTACAATCAATACCAAATTTTCTTCTTTTCTTACCGTTTGAGAACACATATCCATACATCGTTTGGTTCGACGGCTTGAAGACGTAATAAAAAGAATAGCTTCACGAATAGGATGGACATGATGAAAAACTTTCAAACCATCTTGTACAATTAAATTAATAATGTGACATACACAACGCACGTGTCCAATAGTCTCGCCAAAGGGTGTTGAGATCAATGTTTGTATATGGTCTATCACGCTATCACATGCCGATGCATTGTCAAAAGTAATTGCGGTTATTCGGTCATTAATACCCCACTCGTTAAAAACTTCCATTATAGTATCTCCTATGTTTAAACCGTTGTGAGGATATGGGACTTGTCGAAAAGCAATAACACGTTTTTGTAAATTCCAATTTGGGTCAATGTAGTGTGCGGTGACAAAAATGTATCCTTTATCATCTTTACCGGTCCACATATCGGATGTGCAAGCAATTGTAAAATTAGTTTTTTTTTTTTTTTTTTTTTTTTTTTTTTTTTTGTTTTTTTCTCATTATATAAAGCAATTATGTCATTCCTAGTAGTATTTCTACCAATTCGCTTATAACTCGGACAAAACGCGGTAGTAATCAATTTGTCAAACTCGGGGTCGTCGGCCATACTAACAGGTTTTTTGGTAGCGGTGATATAATGAGCTAATTCTTTTTGTGCCCTTGGACCATCATACATAAAAGGAACTAAGTTACCTTGTGCGTCATACCTAGTTGGGTTTGGACGAGCGGGTCACCTACGGTGGGTGTATCTAACAAAAAGTTTGTATACATTTTGTAATTGTTTTTTCATTGATCCTAATCCACCGGTTTCATGATATACAAATTTGCTTTGACAAAGATTACAAACGGCTTTATATTTGGGATTACCATCGTTTTCTAAGCCATCCTCTATTTTTTCCATAAAATCCCAAACCGCGCTTTTTTTAGTACCTTTACGAGTTCTTTTATTCACACCTTAGTGTCGGATCATTTTCTTCTACACCAAAATCATGACCGGCACCTACACCAATTACTTGTTCGACGTCACTAAGATCAATTTCTATATTATTACGAGAGGAAGTCATTTTTTCTTAGAAAGATTGGATAAAAAATTAAATTAAAGTTTAGCAAACAAGTAACAAATAACAAGAAGTAATAGAAGTAAAATGCACTACTAAAAATAAAAATTACAAACTCCAAGAATAATTTTTGGAGGAGGAAGGTGTAGGAATTAGGATGAAGTAGTTGGATGTTTTGCTTCACACTTGATGATGAACGAGAGAAATCCGCAATTAACAATGTTGGAAGATTGAGAGAATTTGAGAGTATGAAGTGTGAGAAAAATGGAGAGTATTGGAAGTGTTTGTATGGAATGTATAGAGTATTTATAGAAGAGTAAGGGAGGGGGGGGGGTGAGTGTAATTAGTGAAAACCCAAAAAAAACGGAAAAAACGGCCACTGACCCGCCTCAAACGGTCATTGACCCGCGATGTGACATGACATAGCGTATATTTTTTTTTGAAATTCCGGTTGGAACCGACGGTTCCGGGTCCGGTTATGGTTAGGTAAGAAACCGGTTCCGGTTCCGGTTACCAAAAACATGCGGCCGAACCGTAACCGTATGTAATACGGGTCCGGCTTCGGCTTCGGTCCACCATACCCGGTTCGGTTCTCGGTTTCTTACCGTTCGGTTTTAACCGAAACCGTCGGTTAAACCGAACCGACGTGCAGCTATGCATTGTAATTCATTTGATCTTGTTGGACAACCTCAATCTGATCATTTGATTTTACCTTTCCCCTTTCAAAGACCATACACTCACAGGAGTGAATGAATGGGGGGCTTACGCGTAGTGAAGTGGGGGATGAGGGATGTTTTTTTGTGCAATTGTTAGGAAGGGCGAGTGTTGCTTGGATGGGGGTGGTGATTTATGTATGTTTTGACATGCTTGAGGAAGACAATTCAACTTCTAACTTGTAGACTTCTCTGTGCATTACTTCCATTATCTTTTAAGCCATTTCTTGAAACTGCTACTTTTAATCACTGTCTCTCGTCAAAGATTACTAGTTTTCACTAAATTTGATCTACGATTTGGTTTTATGGAAGTTTCTCACCATTTTTCTGCAACATTGTCATATCAAGAACCAGCGATATTGCCATTTTCTCCCCATTCATTTTAGTACATATTAAGCGGATGGGTGTCTTCATGGTGTGCTTTCAGATATTTGAGGTGTCGTAACATCATGTTTGTGCATTTACCAAAATTTGAGGCATACATAGGGTGTTTCCATGAATTTTTCCAAAATAATTTTCTGCATTAGTGGTTTTGTTCCAACTCATAAATATTATTTAGGATCAGGGCTTTTATCTTTTGATTTTACTATCTCAAGACCTCTGAAACTCCTATTGCACTCTGCACGGCCTCGTCCTATTTTAAACCTAACTGAGCTGGCTCTGGACATGCAGAACTTGAGGAGTTTGATTCACTGATCTATGAGATCCGATCCAATCCAATCCGTTTACTATATACGAGCAATATCCTATACGATTAATTTAGGCAACACCCTATCCATGTGCATATATTTTGTTAGGTTAAGATTTGATTAATTTGACAAAAAATATAGGGTAAAAGACACGTTCACCCCTTTCATTTTATACAAAGACACTTTCACCCCCTTCAGTTTGGGAAATGACACTTTCACCCACCCTATCCATGTGCATATATTTTGTTAGGTTAAGATTAATTTGACAAAAAATATAGGGTAAAAGACACGTTCACCCCTTTCATTTTATACAAAGACACTTTCACCCCCTTCAGTTTGGGAAATGACACTTTCACCCCTTCAGTGTGTCAAACTATAGGACATTTACACCCCCTGATTGTGTACTTCCATACTCTAAGAGAACAATTTTGTCCCAAAAACTGCTATCAGTGACGGACCCCCAACCCAGACTGACGGCGTCACAATTAGGGAGAGCAAGTGCTAGAAAATTCGCCACACTGAAGGGGTGAAAGAGTCCTTTTTAAACTGGAAGGGGTGAAGTTTCTTGGGTACAAGACACTTTCACCCCCCTTATTTTTGACAAACCACCCCTTCCAGTTTGTGAAAGGACACTTTCACTCCTTTAGTGTGCCGAACTTCAGGACACTTACACCCCTTGATTGTGTCACTCCATACTCTAAGAGGCCAAATTTCTCCCAAAATTTACTATCAGTGACAGATCCTGCACCTAGAGTAACGACGCCACAATTAGGGAGTGTATGTGTCCTGTAATTTGGCACACTGAGGGGTGAGAATGTCCTTTCCCAAACTGGAAGGGGTGAAACTGTCTTGTATCAAATTTGAGGGGGTGAAAGTGTCTATTACCCAAGTTTCTTTGCATCAAACTTGAGGGGGTGAAAGGGTCCTTTACCCATAGTTATACTTCAAAAGCATATCCTAATCCGATTCCCAATCCCGGTTATTGCCGAATTACGGTTGCCGAATTAGAGAAGATCACACACTGTCCGTTTGATAAACCGAACTAGATCCACCAAAATCTGAAAGCGGACCAGTGGACCAATATTATCCCTAATTATACTTTATATTTCCAGTCAGGATATCCTAGATTATCAGCTTCTGTAGGCTTACAATATTGAAAAAATTAAACTTGAACTTACCCTTCAAAAAATGATTACAAATTTTCATGAAAAGTGAGGAAGGATGAGGACTTTCAGAAAAAAAAAAATAAAAAAAAAATCCAAATTCATGAGTTTGGAACTTGGATGCATTTGCATATTCTGTTACCGAGAGTGGCTTCTCAAAAGGGATTTCAAAAGTGAGCCCATAAGATTACCATTTTGGACTTAATTTTACGTTTATTATTGGTGGCCAGCACACGGCGAGGCTTGATTACGCAGATTTGGCAATATGATGACACGTGGAGCACACATCTTTGCAGAAGCCTGATTTGAGCTTAACTTGAAGCGTGCTTGCTCTCTTAGTTGACAAAATACACTTAAAATCTAGGGAGTGGTTTAGCAAAAGAAACCAATCTTGTATAGTATGGATGCTAGCTCATTCTTTATTTATCCTTGATAATTGATATTGGTAAACGAATTGATAACATTCGGCATTAGCAGAGTCTGTTCGGCAGCTGTTTAAAACAGGAAAAACAGCTTAAATAAACACCAATATTTAGTTCATAATCAGCCTAAAAACCGTAAAAAAATAGCTCTGCCTAACGAGTTTCGAGTTAAAACACTGTTTTTATACAAATTTGTTTAAAAACAGACTTTCCAAACGCGTACTGAGTTCACAATTTATTTCTTGCAATTTCACTGATTGTTTGGAAAGCACATTATAGCTTTTCCACCATCCTTGCTTTCATTTAAATTTCTTGTTTACTGAACGAACATGCAAAGCCTGATAGCTTACCTTTGTATTTTTTTTCTTCCATCGGGTGATCTTTTCTGCATGATTCTTGATGCAGTTATTACTTTTCTAATACTTCTCCTCCTGGCATTCCTATTAAACATTTCCCATCTGCAGTTGAAGTTGCTGAACAGAATAGCAACAGTGAAAGACAACGGAACAGTAGAATTTGAAGTTCCAGGAGACGTTGAAGCCCATGCTTATAATTTTCATTCTGTTAGTGTGCACAATGAGGTGGATGATGAGCCTCTTGATCCAACTGATCTTCAGTATATTCCCCCTATGCAAATCGTGATTCTTATTGTCGGAACACGCGGTGATGTGCAGCCATTTATTGCAATTGGTAAAAAGTTGCAGGTTGATGGCTTTCTTCGTCTTAATAAACCTTTTACTTTCATGTCCCTTAAGGCATTTACTTGACTAGGAGGTCCTATTGACGTTTTAAGCTTCAAAAGAAAATCTGTTCTATTATGTGCATTCCGTGTGGCTCATCTAACTTCCAGTTCATAATTCCAACTTTTGTCTATAAAGATTCATGATTAACTTATGTAGCAATAATAAGTTCTGAAACTGTGATATATGGGGCGGACGCAGGAATTTTGGGTCATGGGGGCACACCTGCACTAAAATACATTGTATAGACAGACGAGGAAGAACTTAACATTTCGAGCAAAAGGACGTAATTGTTAGAATCCATGGGGTTCCACCTCAAAACCAATTGGCAATGAGGGGAGTAGCCCAGGAGACTTGACTTATTAATTCTTTGTTTTTCCTCTTGAATTCCTGATGTGGGACTTCTCAACAGTAATTTCGTTATTGTAGAGTATAATTTCAAACTTTCATAAGAAATCTGGTATCATATAAAAAATGGTGCAGTATATCATTATTCTTCTTTGAATGTAAGTAATTACACTAATCTCTTATAAAGGACATATGGGATCTCATAATTCATAGCCGATATTAACAGCATGAGATCAAGCAATGAGCTTCACCTGAAGTGATATAGTACACAGCTCAACTTGGTGGAGTATAAGTTGGCGAAAATGTTAGCTATGATAATGAAGAACTAAATGCATACGTGACGGATATACGCAAACCTCTTTTTAAATTGAATAAGAAATCAATCACAAATTTATTTGAGTTTGACAAGTAAGATAGAAAAACAACATCACAAAGCATATTAAGGTTTAGTATGCTCTTAGCAGCCATAGAACATGAGTCCTAGTCCTAGAAAGTAACCTTCGAGGAGTTTTCATAGGACGAAAAGAGATTTTTTGAGATGGCTCCAATCGATGAAGCAACAAGGATCGATTCAATTGTATTAGAGTAGTAAAAACATATAAACTGAATACATGCATGGTTTCACATCTTCAGCATCGTAACTTGAACAAATTGACTTAATATAGCAATTTATTTAGTTAAATGAAATATGTGAAGAAGCGAAGTTAGTCAACGGTTTGGGAATAGAGGATTTTACCCGAATGAAATTCAAACTGGAGCAAACAACAAACAAGGTGGAGAGGCCTCTTCGTCGCCATTGCCATTGAACAGGCCATCGTCGAAGTTCTGATGATGGTCTGTTCGTCACCTTGGCTCTCTGTTTTGTATTGAATATTTTTATGATTAACTAGTGAATAATGATGGTTTAATAGTTTTGTAGCTATACTGTAATATTTATAACCAGTAATCGTCCTATGTTAAGGAGTTATGTGAATGAGTTTAATTTAAAGTGGGGTCCTTCATAAATATCAGTAGAACCTTTATGAACAAGAGCACAAGTTAGTGGAAAGTATTAGTAACATTTATTTATTTGATGGGGGCCTAGGACCACACAGGCAGTGCGGATCCAGGATTTTGTGTCAGTGGGGGCTAACTTTGGAAAAGACAATATTTTGATGAATAAACATAAATAGTGGAAGTTATTGCTCGATTTTAGTGGGGGCTAAGACAAATTTATTGGACAAAATACAGGGTGAAACTGCAATTTTAAAAAATTGAGTGGGGGCTCCCTACATTGATCCGCCCCTTCACACAGGTCTCATAGTAGGTCCGCTACTGATGTGATAATGTTCTAGTGTGACAGGCTGACAGCGCCAAGGAAAGGTCATTTATGTGACTAGGCCCCTCATCTTATGGTATTTGGTAAAGGCATTAAGCTTCTTTTGGTAGATATATATTTTCTGAAGTACACAAGGAAATAGTATAACACTGAACATCTATGTTATCCAGAAATGGGTATGTCCGCGTGGATGTTGTGTTTGGTGAGGATCCAAGAATCAGATCCCTTGATCCCTAATTTATGGGATATTGGAAGTTGGAACTCCATAAAACAGCATTCAAAAGTTAGGATATAGTATAGCGCAACTAATACTCACAGTCATGTTCATTAAGTATTTATTACATATTGTAACTTCAACTGTTAGATATTGTGGTTGAATTATTTATTTCATTGGTAATATTATGTTTATTAGATGTGGAGCATGCCAATAACTAGATAGAGCCAATATTTAGTGACATGAACTCAAATCTATTAAGTCTTCCTATCAATGAAACAAACTTATTAGCCAACCATTAAAACACATTGGCTCATTGCAATAAGGGACAACTGCGCCACACATTGTATGATCTATTAGAGACCCGGCTGTGTCTTACCAATCCGAACAGAGGTGTCGAGTTCTGACATGATGAACTGGACACATGTATCATATCCATGGACTCCCTCCGCCCCATTTTATGTGTCCACCTTTCTTAAAGTAAGTATCCCAAATTATGTGTCCCCTTAACCAAAGTTACTTTTTCACATCATTTTCCTCCATACCCTTTCTAAAATTCATACTTTCTAAGTTTTAACTTTCCAAGATAAACACATTAGACATGATAATTGTGTTAACGCACTAAGTCAATACTTAACCTTAATCAACGCGAAAATTCCAATGTGACACATAAAATGGGAAGGAGGGAGGAGTATATGAGAACTCATAAAAACCAATGAATTCGCGTAAGCTATCATAAGTGCACCCCATTTCTCGATGTACTGATTTTCAAGTAGAATTCATAACCTATCTGTGTAAATGTGGACATTTTGATTGTTATGTTCAGGACTATGGCCACCGTGTTAGATTGGCTACTCATGCAAATTTCAAGGATTTTGTCTTGACGGCTGGCTTGGAGTTCTATCCTCTAGGCGGAGATCCCAAAGTCCTTGCTGAGTGTACGTATTAACTTGCTTGCTAATCACGTATGGGTTTTATGATGGTTACTCCCATTGTCTTACCTCTGTTTGATTGAAGATTTGAAGGTTATTTGCATTTAGTTTCCTAACTCCTGAGCTATGATCTTAAGCTATGGAAAGGGAAGTACAAAACAATAATTCCTTGTTTATTTTCAGATTAAGATGGATGAGATACAATGACCGATTGTTGTAAGTGAACTTTAGTATGATGTTGGGTAACTATTATTGAAGATTGGATTAAAGTGGACCAACAATTAACTTGATTGATTAACTTTGAACCGAAGTTCACCTGACTACTTGAACCGCTTCGAAGTCTCCATCACTCCCATACACCAATGCCTGCTCTTGCCACCAACATGAATCGAGAAATCCCAGTCACCACTACCATGGTCACCATTACATAGTTTGCGCAACCGGCAACCATGATTCTAAAATCTCATCTCCACTGCCATCATCACTAGAAACAACAAAAATAAATCCACAAATTCTATCTATCACACTTATATCAAAACTAAGAAGCATAGCCAAAACATTCACAGACTTAGATGCTAATTAATTGCTTATCACAGAGATCAGAAGAAGAAAAGGGTATGCGGAGGGTTGGAGTGGAATGAAGTTGCTGGGAAATGGGAAATGGGATAGTGAGATTGTTGGTCTAATGCTAGCCCTAGACTCTCCTAATCAGTTTGTTGACGAATTTTTGAACTTGGAAACAGTATTGGACCAAAACAAAAAAACTCGGAACAGTTGAGTGAACTCTCTATAACCCAACTGGTTGAGGTTGTCTTTGCAGATAATATTGAATATTGGACATAGCTAGATCTAGTGTTTCAACTGTCTAATGGCTCATCTTCTTCCTTGGCGCTCCCGCATCATTAAAGCTATGTATATGGTGAGAGGTACTTGTGCCTCTGTAGATAGAAGCTTGAGTGTAGAGTGATAGCTGTTTCTCTCTTTTCCCCTTGAGCCCAAATCTAGGATTTGCATTACCTCTTGACCTGTGATATTCCCTACGTTACCTGGACTCGCCGAAATCAGCAAAGTACCCGGGTCGATACGATTCGACTCGGGTTCGGGTGTGGGATGTGTGGCGGATTCGTAGAGGAGGCATCCCGACGCGGCTGGGGCGGTGGAGCAGTAGCGAGCTTTCACCGGCGCCGGAGAAGACGACCTTTTCCGTCCTTTCGTGGTTTCGACGGGAGAGAGAGAGAGAGACGATTATCAGATCTGTTTTGGATGAGAGAGAGAGACGAAGCCGTGTGTGTGGCTGTTTTTTCTCCCCGATTGTGTCTCACAGACACAGTACATGTGATTGAAACGAAAATACCTAAATACCCTTACACCTGAAGTAACTACTACACTAGTAATGGAGGCTAGTTTTGTAACTTGATTATTGACAAGTCCTCTTCTTATATTGTGTGACACAACTGTCATTTTCTTAATATAATAGGTGATTAAATCTTTTTTAAAATATTAATAGATTTTTTGAGAAATAACATATTAATAGAATATTTTCATATATACAATACGAATTTATGAAATAACTCAAAGGTGCGCATCTTAATCTTTCTGTTGCACTAATTCTTCTTGTGAGAAGTAGTAACTGATATGCTAATTTATTAATAATATCATTATTATTATTTTAAAATTTATATACCGTATCCCCGTACCCGTATCCAAATTTTGGATACTTATATATGCCGAGTCCCCGGATCCTGTATTTAGAGGATTGTGCGAATCCGACCTCCGGATACACACCGGATATGACACCCGCACCCGAGTCCATGTAACGTAGGATATTCCTTAGTCCCAACTTCCAAGCACCGTGGCCTGTCATAGATCCGAGCTCCATAAGATCACTGAACCCCAGCTTAACGTCTTGTGCTTGTGCATCCCACTGCCCATCTGTGTACAGTTTGGGGATCCTGAATTTCAACTAATGCATTACTAGCAAAATTATCTGAAAATTCGGAAAGCTATCTACGCTCGGTAATTCAGTTTGAAATGGCTCCTCAAAACTTGAATTTCAGTTTTATGCCTAGTAATATAGTTTAATACACACACATTTGATTTCTGTGGATGGGGTATGACTATCTTATATTTGTTCTTTCTGTTGAAGCAGATATGGTAAAGAATAAAGGATTCTTGCCATCAGGACCTTCTGAGATACCTGTTCAAAGGAGCCAAATGAAAGAAATCATATACTCATTGCTTCCTGCTTGCACAGAACCTGACATTGATTCTGGTGTTACTTTCAAGGCAGATGCTATCATTGCGAATCCTCCTGCATACGGTTAGAATAGTCCCTTAAATGATGTTGGTAATTAGAGCTTTAAAATTTGATTAAAATATGAGCTCTCTTTCAATTACGAATGTATTTGCTGAACTAGTTTCCTTTGGTAACTTACAAGGCTTAACTTTTACTTTTGGTCCATGAACAATATCCCTGGCTGATCATATAAGTATTTTACCTAAAAACACAAATTTGCCTGAGCGATAAAATGTATTCTTAAGGGTGAACTGATTGGACCAACTGTTAAGAGGTTAGACAGCTATTATAATGTGGATTCCTCTAGTCCTTAAATCAGTATGAAGGCCATTAGGCTTTTCCGCAGCTCCATTTGGTTCTTGAATTTATAGAAATTTAGAGGTTCTCACATAAGGAAGCCGCAGGCGAATCCAGAAATTCCCTATAGTGGGGGCTAAATTTTTTTGTAGCAAGTTTCAAGATGGAGACGAACATAATAATTATTTCAGATGGACGAGGCCAAACATTTATATTTAACTCATCACAAATAAACAAGAATATAGAAAATCCAGAAAGTGTTTTTTTGCTAAAAACAAGTAAAAGTACTCAATTTAATGGCAGAATACACGCTTTCAATGAACCAAACCTAATTTTTTTATTTTTTCTTTTTTTGGATGGGGGGGGGGGTGGGGTGGGGGGGGGGGGGGGGGGGGGGGGTGGGGGCTGTACTGTAATTTCTGTGGGGGCGGAGGAGAATAAAATGTAAAAAGTACAGAGTAAATTTATAATTCCAAAAGTTTAGCGAGGACTGTTGCCCCCACTTATCCCAACAAAGTTTAGCAAAAATATTCCTTTTATTTCCTGGTAAGTTTTATTAAATTGAATGTATGAGCCAACTTATTCTGCAAAGGCTCCTTACTTCATGTATGCTCAAATTATGGTGAGCCAACTTATTCAGCTCTTTACTTCATGTAAAGTAAAGGCTCTTTCCCCGTGATCAAATTTATGTTTCTCCATGTCTTGTGTACAAAGAGATTGGATTTGTCGTTCTCTATATATTTACATTAACCAAACATTTCAGGGCATTCACATGTGGCTGAGGCTCTGGATATCCCACTTCATATATTTTTTACGATGCCCTGGACGTAAGTAAATATTATTCATTGCCTCTTTTTAGTTTTTGTTTCAGTTATACTTCCATCTTTCACATTCTAGATGAGGAATTCATGCATCGTGGCTTTGCATTTGTTGTTTCTTTACAGGCCAACCAGTGAATTCCCGCATCCGTTGTCCCGTGTTAAGCAACCTGCTGGATATAGAGTATGCCAAAAGATTTGTCAGCCCGTTCATTCTTCTTCTTTTCTCTTGCGATGATTATCGGTCTGTTGCATAACTTTGCCATTATTTTGCAGCTGTCATATCAAATTGTCGATTCTTTGATTTGGCTTGGAATACGGGACATGATAAATGATCTTAGGAAGAAAAAGTTGAAGCTACGGCCAGTCACTTATCTCAGTGGTTCACAAGGCTCAGAGTCTGAGGCACCCCATGCATATATATGGAGCCCTCACCTGGTTCCCAAGCCAAAAGGTAATTACTTAGATTTATACTGAATTGTCTTATGATTAAGGATGCGGGATGATTTAGCCTTCTTTTGTGTTTTGTTTGTGAAGTGAGCCGCGGTGTGCGATACCCGTTTTGGAATCCCGAATTTCACGAGTTAAAATGGGGTGGACACAACACATGCACACACACACATAAATTTCATTCTTTAATCTCGTGCTACCATCTCCAATAGATTAGTTAAAACTGAATTTTATTCAAAATATGAAGAAGTATGTGTTAAAAGTAATGAGCGGAAAAGATAGGAAGAAGAATAATGATAATATTCAACTTGATTAATAATGCAGTACATCAAGCCGAATATAGGCAAACTATGAGAAGTCCTAATTAGAATGAAATCACACGATAACTCCAAGGAACTGGAAATAACATAAACCTATCATGATAATCTAAAGGGTAATGAGAATTACAGCACAACAATCACTAATTACAGCACTATGAAAATTTTAAAAGGCTATAATACCCCCTTTTCCTATTTCTCGCTCTCTCTCCTCAGTTTTTTGTTTGTTTTGGTTCCTGATTTCTCTCCCTTTCTTTATTTCCTTGTTCCTATTTTTTCTCTCATTTGGTGGATAATTTGTTTACACGACTATTTGTTGACAAATCAGATCATAATTTCTCGTTCTGCCTCTTTCGTTTTTTCTTTGTGTCAACCACATTTCTTATCTCCCCTGTATCCTCTCTCTCTCTCAAATCTAGAAACTGATCTCAAACTTCGTTAACAAAACAAAAGGAACTTCATCTCAATCTCTTATAGCATGAATGTTGATAAAGGTGGTTGTCTATGTATAGGATTTAATGTGTAAGAGGTTGTGCATTTGATGTTGTTCATTGCTCTACACATCAATGGAAGTTTTAGATAGAGCTATGTATTGGTGTCCTTCAATGTCAATGAGTTGTTTCTGTTGACTGCTTAGTATTGGAAATAAACAAACATATACTAGATTTGTGATGCAACAAGGACTATGTTGAAGATTGGAGATTTCTTATTACTATTATAGCGAGAATTTGTAGGGTTCGTTGGCCTTTAAAGAATGAGAATGATCTCTCTCTGTTTCAGTACCCTCGCTCATTTTTCCGAACAACTAATGCAAGCGATTTCATTCACGCACAAGCGTTCAGATGAGAGAGGGAGAGATATTTTTCAGGCACGTAGAGAGAGATAGGAAGTGGTGAAGTTGGTGAGGGTGAGGGCTCAGGTGAGAAAGAGAAGATGGTGAAAAGAGGGTCGAAGGAGAGAGAGAGTTGGGGAGAGATCCAAGGAGGTGAAAGAAATGGGATTGACACAAACAAACATCTGAGGAGAGAGAGAGAGAGTTATTAACAATTGGAAATGATTTACGAATAAGTCAATTATGGAATTAAAGACAATCAATTTACCGGAATACTCAAGGGTTAATATAGTGTGTTAAAATCTGATTGTGCTGCAATTACTGATTGTTGTGCTGTAATTATCAACACCCAATCTAAAATACTAAAAAAAACATAAATCTTAACACCCCCCTCAAAGTGAAGCTCGTGAGTGATAAGCTCAAGTTTGAAATTGACGATAGTAGGCTCAAGTATGAGCGGAGTAGTAAGCTCGACTAGATGAAACTAGGAGCGATAATAGTAGGATCAGGTAGGAGCAAAGAAGTAGGCTCGAGTAGATGAAACTAGGAGCGATAATAGTAGGATCGGGTAGGCTCAAGTATGAGCGGAGTAGTAAGCTCGACTAGATGAAACTAGGAGCGATAATAGTAGGATCAGGTAGGAGCAAAGAAGTAGGCTCGAGTAGATGAAACTAGGAGCGATAATAGTAGGATCGGGTAGGAGCAAAGTAGTTGGCTCGACTAGATGAAACTAGGAGTGATATTAGTAGGATCGACTAGGTGAAACTAGGAGCAATAAGGGCTGCTTGGTAAGTAGTCATGGAATCAATATGTGGCTGATTTTGAGCCGGAAGGAAGCCACTGGAGCCATGGAATCCACAGCTGCGTCAGAGAGCCGCCAAAAACACAAGGAAGCCGTGAGCTGCAACGGAGCTGGACGGCTTGGAGACAGCTGATAGGGAAGCCAAACAGCTAGGTTAAGGAGCGGCTCACACGGAAGCCGCGAAGGAGTTGTCCAGCCGCTTCACGCTGGAGAGTCAGCTAGCGCTGTATGCGGTGAACGGAGTGGTGATCTTTGGGAGGCGCGTGAAAGCGCGCGAGAGGTCTGGTCGTTGTAAAATTTGGCCGTCTTACTCGGAATTCGAATTCCGAGTCCAATGAGACGGTGGTGAGAGAAATGGACGACTGAATGAGGCTAAACAGAGAACAGTCCGAGGGTACTTCTCGGCGACGAAACGACGAACGAACTAGCAGAAACTTGAATCACTGAACAATCCCAGCGGGCCACTAGTTGCGGTGCCAGGCGGAAGCGTGATTATGTCATCAGGAGCGTAGAAGCTCTGATACCATGTTAAATTTAGGGAGAAGAAAATAATGTACTTAACTCCAATTTTAAACGATTACAGAGGGAACCTATATATAGGTAATAATGACTTGGAGGAAAAGAAACCATAATAGTCCAAACAAACTAAGAAACAAATAAATCCTAATTAATAATGGTTGATAATAACTCTAACAATATTATCATTCTTCTTCTTCTTCCTATATATAGGTAATAATGGCTTGGAGGAAAAGAAACCATAATAGTCCAAACAAACTAAGAAACAAATAAATCCTAATTAATAATGGTTGATAATAACTCTTAACAATATTATCATTCTTCTTCTTCCTATCTTTTCCGCTCATTACTTTTAACATGGTATCAGAGCTTCTACGTTCTTGGTAACCTAATCTGCGCTTCCGCCTCTGGCGGGCGGCCTTGCCAGTAGCCGCCCGCCGGAATTGTTCGCTGCCTTGAGTTCCTGCTAGTTTGTTGCCGTTGGTTACCGCCGAGAAACAAACCCTCGACCTGCTCACCAGTTGATCATCTTCCGTTCGCCAGATGGTCTCTCACCTCCCATGCCAATCACCTCGGAATCAAATCCAGATCAAGTCGCCAAAATATCACGACAAACAGAGGACCGACGCCGTCCAAAGTTTCAGCGCCGCCGTGTTCACGCGCCAGGCTCCGCTGCTCACCAACGCGTGTGTGGCACCTCGCGGCTTGGTCTCCTCTCGCGGCTATTCGGCTTCGTTACGAGCCGTCCTCCAGCCGGCTTCTTCAGCTTCCGCACGAGCCGCCTCAAGCCGTCCGAGCTTCGTCTTCCGCCTAGCCGCCACCAGCGCCTCGGCTCCCCTCAACAACGGCTTCCTTTCCAGCCTTAAGTCGCCTGCTTCCTTTTGGCTCAACATCAGCCACAACTTGTCTTTGTCTTCCTTGGTCTTTGACCAAGCCGTTTGACCCTCGATCATTGACCAGCTGTTTTGGCTCGTCTTTGCTGAAACTGAACCGGCCCAAACCAGTTCCAAAGGTTTTCCAGCGTTCTGAAGCCGTTTCAAACTCCGTTTCCTCAGGATTGGGCTTCTCTTATTGGTTCTTGGTATTTTTAAGGTTTACATACCCTCGCTAACGGTTCTCAACGACCCGATACGTCGTTAAACTGTCCTACAACGACCTGATATGTCATAAAACTGTGGACCTAATTGCTCCTAGTTTTATCTAGTCGAGCCCACTTCATTGCTCATAGTTTCGCCTAGTCGAGCCTAAAACCCAGCCTTCGTGGTCACCCTGGCCTTCTCCGCTGCTCTACTCGGCCTTCGCAATCACTTTGGGCTTCTCCGTTGCTGCTACAATGCCTTCTTGCAAACTCAATATTGGCACATTGTGTTTTTTTTTGGGAGGGGGGGGGGTGTTAGAGTTATTAATTTATCATCAATTATTATTAATTAAGATTTATTTGTTTCCTGGTTTGTTTTTTGGATTGTTATGGTATGGTCTAAATTTGTAGGATTGCTTAGTTAGGTTTCTTTTCCTCTAAGTCATTATTGCCTTAGGCTCTCTTTGTAATCGTTTAAGAGTGGAGTTGAATACATTATTTTTTTTCTCCCTAAATTTAACAGTATGGAGGAAAATGAAGTGCAATAGGGCTTCCTTAAACAAAAGTGCAATAGGGCATTAGGCTAGTTAAGTGGCTCTTTACTTCAGATAATCTTTACCCTGCTCTCGATTTTTTATGGTCTAGAAAATGGTTAACTAAATTTTATGTGTCTATCTCTCTCCTCCTTTTATCATTATAGTTTTATATTTTATTTGCTTTATGTTACAAAAACTGACATTTAACTAACTTTTGCATACTAGTGGAGTACAGAGTAAATTTTTTGAACGGTTAAAATAAAGAATATGGATTTTGGTTAAATTAGACCTAATACATAGCTGGTACGTAGTACTGCCACTGGAGATGTTTGGAACATTCCATGTCGTAGTTTTGAAATCTGTTCTAGGTAAGATCACCTCTACTTTGTTCAGGCTTAAATCTTGTCGAGTTTGAAGTACCATCAACATTTGATTGTAGTTCTGAAAATTGGGATAGGATTTGCATATGTTAGGATACAAGGTCTGAGGTGCTTGCTGGTAGTGATTTGATCTGCATATCCACTTTAAGGTTTGAATGCCCAGCAAGGACTGATGATACGGAACAGAGGTAGCATATAAGAAAGGGTAGGGGGATAAATGTTTCTGACGTTCAGTCGTTCTAGTTATGGATAATCCCTGGTTACAGATTTTGTTCCTTTCATGGCACTAGCCTCATAATCAAGCATTTGAGTGGAAATGAGAACTTGTTTCAGACTTCTCTGGATGATAGCTTTACCTGTAGTTGAGAACTGTATGAGCTTGTGGGAAGTGGGTAATGGGACTCTTGAGTCTCGACACGGACCTTATAGTAGTTGAGAAGCAGCTTTAGATGTTGATAGTGCAGTCCTTTTCTTGAAGGCATGTACTCAGCTCAGGGCTAGTAATTAGCTCACCGTGGCCCTTTAGCCCTTTACATATTGGACTGGCCCAACTGTAATATAGTCCGATCTCTATCACTCTAAAATTACAGCTGATCTGCTATCTGAGAGAGGTAAGAAGCACAATCAGGTTTATTTAGTTGCAGATTTCTGGTTGAGAGGTCGAGCTGGGGTGACAAAGAAATAAGTATTAATGCCTAGGCGACAAAAGGAGCTTTTCCTATTTTGTCTACTTATGGGGTGTACAAAGCCGTATACGGAATTAGTGCTTTCTTCCTCAGTTGCAACTAAGAAGAATTATGCCTAGGTTGGGGGCCAAGTAGTTGGTATGCTTCAGTTAGAGGTATCTTTTGTGAATGAGATCCTGTTTATATCATTAAGGGTGTAGTGAAAGAATATCTGAGGTTGTCATGTACATATGTCTATGCAGGATCTTGCCATATAACTGATTATCTTTGAGAATTTTTGTGTTAACCTGTTAAAAGAGAAGTCGGAGGCAATTGTGAAAAGATAGAGGGGTCCTGTTGAGCTTTATAGATAGCCAGGCTTCTTTAATTGCATTTGTACGTCATCTATGTTTTCATACTGTTATCTTCAGTTGAATCCAGAAAATGTCGACGAGTCTTGTAATTTTCATTGTTTTTTTTTTTTTTTTTTCTGTTGACCATGTCATAAATAGGCATGGTTTTCCTTGGAGAAGTCTCAGCTGAAGTATTGTGTGTTTCACCTACTATTTTTCAGATTGGGGACCTAAGATTGACGTGGTTGGCTTTTGTTTCCTTGATCTTGCATCTAGTTATGAACCACCAAAGGAGCTTGTAGACTGGCTTAAAGCTGGGCCAAAGCCTATCTATATTGGTTTCGGTAGTCTTGTAAGTATTCTCCGCATATTACATCTGTTTTTTTTATTCTTCTATTATTGGTTTCTTAAGACATTTTTGTATGTTCTGTGTGGGACTTACAAGAGAAACATGGCTTGTGAAGTTTAATGTATAGAGCTGAGAGGGTGGTCTCTCCCCCTAGTGGCCAAATTGTTAGAAGATGGCTTAGAAGTCTATATTTTCCCTGCACACGTACATTGTTAGGTGTAAATAGGGATTTGGATAGTCGATTGGACTAAGTCAGTGTAAGGAGTTGTGAGATAGGCATGTTTAGCTTTAACCTTGAAGATGAACGGGAGCTGAATAGAGAGAGCTAAAACAATCTGAAAATATAGAATGATTCAAGAGAGAGAGATAGCGGCTATGTTCCGTAACACACTTTTTTTTTGTTGATAATGATTTGATCCAGTCATCCACATTGTATATCAATTTCACCTACTCAAATAGTCGTTCTTTTTTAAACTTTCAGCCTGTACAATCGCCTGAGAAAATGACCGAAATTATTGTACAAGCACTGGAGAAAACTGGACAGAGGGGCATCATCAATAAAGGATGGGGTGGCCTTGGTAACTGTAAGTTTTTGCTTATTTTTGTATAATTCACTTTCAGTTTTGCAAGCTTACTTACGCCGCTATGCCATGGTAACTGCAAGTTTCTGCTTATTATTGTATGATCCACTTTCAGTTTTGCATGGTTACTTATTCTGGCATGTCTATTTTGCTAAATATTTCTTTTGCCAGTGGCAGAACCGAAGGACTTTGTGTACTTGCTTGACAATTGCCCTCACGATTGGCTTTTCTTACAGTGTGCCGCTGTGGTGAGCATAATTTTTTAGTTTCATTTTCTCTTGTTTCATTTTGTGTGTGTCATCAGGTAGTTTGGTACAAACATACAGATTCAGAACATCTAAAAGTGGAGACATTTTAGTGCTCTCGTATTCCATTTTATGTCTGCCAACAATTCAAAAAAATGGTAGTTTCTAATTCTACTGGTAATTTGTATAAGTGGTGCACACATACTGGAACAAGAGCATTATGTGGTGCTCTTTAAAAGAATTATCCTAAAAATGTTGCATGACATTCTTGTTTGATGTTTGGCCTGTCGGATACAATTTTCTCTGATTTCATTGTTTTATAGGTTTAGCAAAATACTTGGTTATGCAAGCTTCTTGCTGGGTTACATGTGTAACTGGCATCTATTGCTGAAAAGAACTGACAATCAACGTAACAGACTGATATTCCTCTGAAAGAAAGAAAATAAAAGTGACTGGTGTAGGGGAAACCACTACTTCCGACGGTTCTATTAAAAGAACTGATCCCAGTTGTTGAGTTTATTGATTCTGTATTTCTATTCCAGAGCATCAGTGGTATATATGTCTCTGTTGTGCATGCAGCAAGCCTACCATCCTCTTGTAATGCATGTTGATGAACTATCAGAATTTGACCCCATTGGCACTTTAAGTGATTATCTATTCCAGAGCATCAATGGTTTAGGGTTGGCTTAGAATATTAGTGAACAGGGAGTGGGTTTGACTTCTGAATTTACAATACTTCCGTTTGCTTTATTGGGTATTGAGAATGTCT
Source organism: Linanthus parryae (assembly GCA_023055425.1). Taxonomy (NCBI): domain Eukaryota; kingdom Viridiplantae; phylum Streptophyta; class Magnoliopsida; order Ericales; family Polemoniaceae; genus Linanthus; species Linanthus parryae. The sequence continues at coordinate 146,601,620 of JALGPY010000004.1, forward strand.
TCGGACTATTAATTGAACATGTACAAGTGTAACTAAAGAAACAATGGTGAAAAGACAGTGTCTTTTCGAGTAGGATATGTATATTGATGGATATTTAGGAAGAGAACAAGAGAACATTTTCTTGGCAAGTTCTCAATTGTACTGTTGCATTTGTTCTGTGTTCTGCTATCCGTTTGGTAAATGATGAACTTCGCCACGTTTCTTGCTTCTAGGTTCATCACGGGGGTGCCGGTACAACAGCTGCTGGTCTTAAATCCGCGGTATATGTTTTAACACAAGTTAAGCAATTTTGCTCTGGATTTCCTCTTGTCTATGTCATTCTTATAGAGTTTATGCTGTGTTAATGTAGTGTCCAACAACTATCGTGCCCTTCTTCGGCGACCAACCTTTTTGGGGAGACCAGGTGCATGCCAGGGGTGTGGGTCCTCCACCCATACCGGTCGATGAGTTCTCACTCCCCAAGTTGGTTGATTCGATTAATTACATGCTAGACCCAAAGGTAAATTTCAATCTTTCTCAGTAACTGGGCATTTTTCAGAAATGTGTCACTAAAACTGCAATCTTAACCAAACCCTATGAGAAAGTGAAAGAAATAGATGAAGTACCACACCCGTTGATGATTTCACCCTCTAGGTTGGTTGATCACAATTAACACAAAATATTGTTCCGGCATAAAAAAAAGGTATGCAACCCGAGAAATGCTTATTCATCTGGTCAGTCAACCAAATTAATTCTTGAATTCAGTTATATATATCACATGATATGGAATATGTCATGTTGCCGCCAACAAATTGATTGAACTTTTAGAAGTGCAAATGCTTCTCTCAATTTACTAATAAACCCTAAAAATAAAATGTAAGTTCAAAGTATGAATCATGCACGTTGTGTCCATGCTCGCTCCGCTCGATTGGAACAACTTCAAATGTTGATGGTCTAATGTTTGTCGTCTTGATTGAACGCTACAATTTTTCTTTAGAGATCTGAACTTTTAAGATTATAATAATGCAGGTAAAACAAAAAGCAGTAGAACTTGCAAAGGCCATGGAAAATGAAGACGGGGTAACTGGAGCTGTAAAAGCTTTCTTTAAACAACTTCCTCCCAAGAAGCCTGAGACTCCACCAGCACCAATTCCAGCTCCGGCACCCCCAACTTCAAGTCATTTGTCTATAACTAAATGCTTTTGTTGCTCGTAAATCCCAAGTGTATATTGCATTTCCCGTCAATTCATTCATCCATATATTGATTGGTTTCTGTACTGAATAATGTAATTCTAATGTAGTTAGAGGAACACACAATTTAAACCTTTTGTGTGTGTATTGCATTGTTGGTCCATCTGAAATTGTTAGTGTTGTATTGGTTTTAAGTTGTTTCGTGCTCAAGCTGTTGCTGCGTTCAACTCAATTATAGGGAATGTCAGTACTTCTTTTGCATTTGTGGCCTAATGGATTGCTGGATTCGCTGCGCGCGCACACACACACACATGCCCTTAAAGGGGTTAGACAAAACGATAGAGAAGTGAATTCAACGTCACTACTCCAGGACTTCAAATTATATATGTTACCTAGTTGAACTTCACTTGACGATGATCACTATCTTCCCGACTAGGCACTTGGGCAGGCCTAGGGTGTTTCAACAAAATACCAAGCTGAAGGGCAACCGAGCAATTTAATGTGGAATGGTACTTGGGAAATGATACTGTTTAGACTTTAGAGGTAGAAATTTTGCGGGAAATCTCAATTTTATGCTTATACACAGAGCAACTGTTTTTTTTTTTTGATCAAACTGTAAAACATCATATTTGAGCTTCAGGCCGTTGTTCCATTTTTTTTGCAATCTGGGAATGTCACACTATGATTTCACAACCATTTATTACATCACCTTGATAATAGTAAATATTACACAAAGATCTACACTATGTTTGAGAATCATGCGAGAGAAGAAATGATCATAAAACGTAATTAATGTGATAAAAGAAATGATAAAAAACAATTGAGTTTTCTCAAATACTTCTACTTGTTGGGATTACTTCAATGAGAAATGAGAAGAAATTATTATACTTTTCATCTCTCATGTTTGATTTAACGTATAAAGGGATAGGAAAAGAAAACATTATAAACAATTTTACCAAAATAACCTTGACTAACATTATGATAAGGCAAATTTTTACTTTTGATGGGTCTTCTGTTACAATGAGTATTGGCTCTCTTCCAATTTCTCTTCTCACCAAATCTCATCACTGTTGGTGAGAAAGAAAAATTGAAGTATGTGAGATTTCTTTTCTCATACTTTCTCGCGAATTCTTACAGATTTCTAAAAAATAATCCAAATGCCAATGAAATAACGTTCTCTCACAAATTCTTTTTCTTTCTCACCAAATCATGTAATTAAAGCATACTCTTAGTTATGAGAAGGATGATTTAGTCTTTTTGATATGTTGCACAATTTTCTATTTTAGCCATCTTTTAATTTTCATTTAAGAGCATCTCTAAAAGGTTATGTGAACTAAAAAGGTCAAATACTTCTTGTTTTTCCTTAACCACTTAGGTCCAAGAGGAACCTGATATCAGTGTTAGTGTGTGACTAAAAAATTGAAGTCTATAATTCACGTTTCGTTATACAATTCAAATAAGCATGCGGTAGCTTAAGATTCTGTTGAAACCATCAGCCTCTTCTCTACTATTCAACAATTATGACTTTGACTTATAGAGCCATAAGGGAAAATTGGTAGTAATATACAAGTATGTCATGGTGTTAAGTAAATATAAGAGGGAAGGGTGTTACAAAGATTTCAAACAAACGAGGCTTCCATAAGTTTTTTCCAAGTGAGATTGATGTTAGTATCTAAGATAAAGTCCAAGGGCGACATATGAAATTTACACTTTTACTTTTGGGGCAAGCTGTTGTCCATAAGAAGTACCAGAGAGACCTTAAAATTTCGTAACAAATACTGCGGAGTTTCACCTAGTTTTACCTTTCCATATCTTTCTTTTTCAAAGAATTACACCTAAGAACCCAACAACCACATTCTCTCATTTTTTTTGAAACTACAATCCTCCTCCTTGTTGACATTTATTTTATTTCATTATACTATTATATTTCTTGCTTAGTCAACTTACATTAACCATAAGTACTATAGTAAAAATAAATATTAATTAATACGTCGCCCTATCTTGCAACTATGACTCTTCCCTCAACACCATATTGAATACATGGATGACAAAGTCCCTGGGAAACATCCCAACACTACTCTTGCAACCTCAATATACATCATGTCCCGTTGCTTTGTTAGCAAAGCACCTCAACTTCACCGGCACCGGATAAATGCTCCGACAACAAGTCGTGAAGAAACCTACAAATTATGACCTCACGAATAAGACAAATAAGTAGGTGACGGAGAGCTAATTACAAAACAACTACATGTAACATTGTTGAATCTTTGGTTTCCACCACTATCTTAAACACACACCCTTTATTGGAGAGGTAAAATACATGATTAAGTTGTATGAATGCAATTTAATGCTTGAATTTAAAGTGAAAGAGCACATATTTAATGTGTTTATCACACAAATTAGACAGCGAAGGCATCACATATATTACACCCACTAAAGGACGTAACAATTTGGTTCTATGGACAAAATTCTTTCTTTGATGTTTAAATCATGGCTCAACTGAATCATCCACAAAGTTCCCACAATATATACGTGCTTTGGACTCGTAACTTGCCAAACCTTAGGGGAATGTTCAGGAATACAAAACATTATGCTACTTGACAAATGCTCGTCGTCGTGGCATATTTGTTGTTTAGGTTGAATGCTGCCTAATTCTGTTTCTTCAGAGATTTGAACCATATGCTTACAATGTGCTTGGTAATGTAAGTGCAATAGAACTTGCAAAGGCCACGGGGAGTGAATTTAGACCGCGTTCCTGGAGTTTTGCTTAGGTTCTTTAAGCGTATTTGTTAAAAGACACTAGCCCTGCCCTTTTTACGGGCGCTACCCGATGGAATGAGTTATCTCCTGCGCAGGTTTTCGGTCTTTCACCGTCGAGTTGTTCAAGCCCAACTTAATTATCAATAGTACCCAACCGGTATCACCAACAACAATCTCTAACTAGTCTATTCTAAAGTTTATGACATATTACAGCAAACTGAATCCCAATGACCACAAGAACTAGGGATGTAAGGAAAATCTAATAAACTGACCAAACCGACCGAACCAAACCGAAATACTTGGTATTGGATGGTTTTTTTAGATGTTCGGTTTATTAACGGTTCAATTTTTCACAAACCGATCTATTAGGTTTGATTTTCGGTTTGTAAAAATATCACACCGCACCAAATCAAGCTGAACCAATACATGCTTAACATATTTTTACTACAATGTATATTGCGTAAAATATATTAAATAATCTATTAACGCAAAACGGATTAGATAGATTCGATTAAAATGACTGTATTAATCTTAATCTTCTCCATTTCTCACGTTTCATCATATTTTCTCTCTAAAACGATAGTTGTGTATATTTTTTAAGTATATTTCACTTAAAACTTTTTAATCCTTTGACAAAGTAGTATTATACTATCCATTCGATAATATTTACGAAAATCGACCGCATCGAACCGAACCAAACTGATGTTTTTCAGTTTGGTCTGGTTTAATTCATCCTTTCAAATAGTTTAGTTTGGTTACAAAATTAGTAAACTGATGTATTCGGTTAAGTTTATGGTTTTAGCAAAAACGCACCAAACCGAACCGCTTATACTCCTAACAAGAACTACCGCATCACATGTAATTCACATATTGAAGTCCAATCTATATACAATCAATCTAACAAAAATTAAGATTTATGAGATCATATGATAAGTGCACAAGAAAATCAATTAACACATTTATTGATCACATAGAAATACGTAGTGCATCATACTTCATAACAAGTAAATTAACAATCAAAACTAAAAATTCTACCTCACGGAAACGGTTTCGATTAAAAACGTAAGGTTAGAATTATGTAAGTAGTGGTTGCCTCTAAGAGTAAGGATTCGTTTCTGGTTTGGTTGAGAGCTTGAATGATATGGTTTATTTTTCTCCTACTGTGTGTAGTGTATGAGAGGAACGAAAGAAGAGAATGAAGAAACCCCTAAGAATAACCTAATTTTGTCACTTTGGAGTATCCTATTTTACAGCTTTGTGTTTATGTCAATTTCAGCCCCCTGATTGTGTCTAAAATACCCCTAGGACCCCTGCATATGAAGCATATGTAATATTGCAATTTTGACCCCTAGACCTTCATATCTTACTCTAAAACCTTTGCTACTTTATTACTTTAGACTAGACAACGCATCTTATCTAAATCATTTTCATATACAAGTAGAATATTCACACAAATGATTATGTAACACTTAAGCACCAAAGATAACTATTTAATGATGATAATAAGTGTGAATAAAAAAATTTATTTACGAAAAATTTCCGATCGCTACACATCCTGAAAAATACGGTGGGTCTGGTTGATCAAAATCAGTCGGTTCTATCATACAGAGCAATTCTTAGGTGCTCATAGAGCAAATCCACGTGGTGCTCCATTCCACTCACATTTCAACATGTGTAATAAAAGTGGGGTGAGTGGGAGAGAGAAAATAGCCAAGTAGGAATCTGTTTTTTTTCTATAACCTATAAGGGTAATGATTAACCTTAGTCGGACATGTGTCAGTTAATGAATGGTGTGGAGCAGCAAAGTGTCGTGCTTAGGTGGTGCTCTTGGAGTATCTAAAATTTTCTCATACAATAAAACGGATCCTCCGGACCCAAAAGCTTGGCATCTTAAGCTGCCCGTTGTCGACTGTCGTCGTAGTAGGCAGCTGCTGGTGGTGGAGGCTGGTAGTCAAGTGTGCCTGCTGTTCGCCATACCGAAAAGGCCGAAGACGAAGCCTATCGGCAGTGGGGTTGTGAAAACCCGTCTGGGTTGTTGCAGAGGACGCCGTAAGTCACTTGGGTCGCATACGAACGAACCAGAATGGTGTCATTTCCTGAAGGTTCCAGTGATTGCTAGCGTCGGTGGTTCGCGATCAGGGTCGTGGCTGGGGTCTTCTATGAAGACCGAACGTAAAGTTTGTCGTTCAAAGCCAGTAACGCAGGTGTGGTATGGATTCTAGAAATCGTCGGCGACATTGACTGCTTATGGGTGCCCACCCACATGCAAACCCACATGAGCGGGTTTGCGATGCAGTCAGAATCCAAGCGACGGTCCTGGATTGAAAAAAAAAGCCGGTGAATCATATGTGGGTCAAATCGTGCCTGATTAGAATTGGTGGAGTGGGCGAACTGGATCTGCTTTGCCTTGCCCTCCTGCTGCTGATGTTGATCCTAAAAAGGCAGCGTCGGTGGGAGATCTTCTAGAGACTGTTGGGTTAGGGTTTGGCTGGTCTCCAAAGCTATCAGGCGTGCATCAATGGTGGCAAAGGCATATTGAGTGTATGCTTGGCCTGTTTCCAATGTGTGTAGCCTTGTATCGACGGTGGGAAACCTTGTATTAAAGTCTTGAACCGAAGTTTGCAAACCTGGACCGTGATTTTCAGGTCTGAGATTGCGGTGAGGATGATTGTGTTTCACCACTTGGCAATGGTGAAGTGCAATGAAAGCACCACTTGATACCAATATGCTATCAGATGAACACGAACACACACAATTACTAGGATTTTTGCCCAAAAACCAATTTTCTGATTGATTTCGGTGATCGTGAAAACCCATGCACATTACATTTTTAATAAACAATTTTTAAGTAAACGACACTTACCACCCCCTAATGTAACTGAAGATCACTACCCATTGACAACAATTAAATTAACTAATACATTAACCATTGCAATAAACTTTGAATAATTGACAAAATTGTCAAGGTACTTAAGTTGACACCTAATTCGATCCTTACGTCTCGGAAACGTGTCAGTCCGTGGATACGAGTCTGTATTAGAAGAGGAACATAAGTTGTCAGCAGAAATGAAGATTAAGATAGAAAAAGAAAGAGAGAGGATGAAGAACCAAAGTTGTATTTTTGTATTGAGAATATGCCAACCTTCAACACTTTAAACAACTCATCTGTATCTAGCTACCTCACTTAACAGACCAAAAGTAAATGACAAGACTACCCTTCTTGTTTTACAAGTCTATCATTGTAGTCATAACCAACATACCACTAATACTTCTAACACAGAGGATACATGATAGTAACCTAGCCAACTATAAAACGTGTATACGTAACATTGTTCAACCCATGTTGGTCAGCCTCAGTTATTCCATTTCGTCAAGAGTCTTCCCTATAGTAGTCTCAGGCAAGAACTAGTACAAGAAGATTCATGCCAAGATAGAGATACCCCCAAACAAATAGAAGGCACTCCCAATTGTGATTGCGTTGTAGATTGATATAAAGCTCATTGAAATTGTAGCATCCATTTGATATAAAGCTCGTTGAAATTGTAGCATCCAGGGCTCTGATCACAGCCACCCCAATACCATACCCTAGGTTTCCACCACTATCTCAAATACATCAGTAGTATTTTTATTTGAGAGGTAAACGACATTAATAAGTTTATGAATACAATTTCATGCTTGAAGTTATAGTGAAGGAAACATGTGAAGGTTATATTGAATGTGTTTATCACGCAAATCACACAATGAAAGCATCAATATTACATTCACTAGAAATGACATAACAATTTGGTTTTATGGACAAAATTCATGCCTCAACTGAATCGGTCATACTCATACCATTCCCAAAATATATGCTTGCTTTGAATTCGTAGTTCTGCTGTGCTGAACCTTAGGGGAAAGTTCACAAACACATAAAGGTTTTGCTACGTGAGAAATGCTCTTCGTTGGATATTTGTTGTTTAGGTGGAATCCCGCCTCATTTTGTTTCTTTAGGGATTTCAACCTTCTGATACAATGCAGCCCGCTGCCGCATGAGTTTCTTATACTGCTGTCTGTCTGTAACATACCACATGCGACCTAATCTCTTCTACTTTGTACTTGAAGAAGTTCCAGAACTCTCAACTAACTTGGTTTATAGTAGTAATATAATTTACTATTTCTGAATCTGTCTTGACTCTGGAGTAACATGAACTATAACTCTTGTAAATTTTAGTACCTTGATTGCTCTGAGCATAATATAAAATTGGATCTTAGAAGCATTTTCTCCTTGATCTTTGTTTCCACTTTTGTATCCTGGAAAATACAAACCTTTCTTCTTACAGGAGCATATGTCTCCACTATGAACCCGGACATCACGTACAATGAGGTAGTACATTTGTTCCCATAAATAGGAAATTCTACATTTAAATGTTTCCTTTTTATGTACTTATAGCTAATTACGATTATTTATACAAAAACAAACACAAAGCCTACATAAACATACCAACACCTAGCTTATCAGAATGCTGTTGGAGGCTAAACTTGATTTAGCCAAATTTCTTGGGTGATGATAATTACACAAGTCTATTTTATGGTTACACAACTATTTCATTGTAGTGACATTTTTACCCTCGTATTGGAAAATGTTACTACTATATTCTGTCTTCAGCACCCATCATCACCCTCAAAAGCACAAATTCCAACAAAACCAACAACATTCTTATATACCATTCCTCTCCTTGACTGTGCAGTTCCACATTTACAACCGATCCAAACCCCCCGCCAACATCATCTCCGGCAGCAACAACACCACTGCCAACACCGTGTGCTTACTAAACCTCATCTCTCTCTTCTACGCTCGGTTCCATTATCAACCACCTCAGTCCCATAAATCAAATCCGTAGACGAAGTTCAAAATTCTCAAGTTTAGTTTGGAAGAAATAATTGTCTATTAAAACGCTTTATTTCAAACATCGAAAACAATACTTCAACTAGATTCTGGATTTGCATTTTGCAATGTTATAAGTAGCAAGGGTCTAGGGGGACAGTGTCCACGATTTTCAATTAATCCATCTATAACTTCAGTGATGGACAAAAGATTGAAACCCACACAATATCGGCAATCATTCATCGGTCTAACATGAGTAACTGGTTTATGAAAATTATATTTAATATTTTGTATCATTCGCTGCTGTGGATTTAATGGAATACACTTTTATTCTTATTGGAAATATTATGTTTAGGACTTACATGTTATCAAGCTTACAGTTGATGGGTCATATTGTAAATAAACAAGTCTTTGACTTGTTGACTGTATAAGTCTTCTTCTTCTTCTGTAATTGGGATCATTCATTGATGAATGAATTACTTCTTTGATTTTTCCCTCCAATTTGAGAGCTCTCTGGTTTCTGATATGGTATCAGAGCCATCCATGGCTCGTCGCCGCTCTTAGCTCCGCCGCCGTCGTCTCCGGCTGGTCTCTGTGTTCTCCGACGTTCAATCTCGGTTCACTATCTGGTATTTTCCTCTGATTTCTTCATCGTTTTTCTCTATTTCGAATTCGTCGCTTCGATACCTGTGGCCGTATCTCTGTTTGCTGTCTGAATTGCGTTCTTCGGAGATTTGTCTGCTCATTGCTGGATTCTCTGCATTTACTTCTTCTCGATTCTGCTTTCTGAGTTTGATTCGAGTTAGTTGACCGAGTTTTGCTGAGTTAGGTCTTATTTGTGCCGAGTTTTGCCGAGTTCACGCTTTCTGTACCGTTTCTGCACTGAGTTACCGAGTACTGCACTGAGTCACTGTATTTTGGACCGAGTTTTGTGTTCATCATGGCTGATTCACCTCTGCATTCCACATCTTCCTCCTCCATTGATGTTTTCTCCCCTTATTATCTGAGTAATGGCGATAATCCAGGCACTGTCCTCGTCACTCAGCTTCTTGTTGGAGTCAATTATAATACATGGAGCAGATCTGTTCTAGTGGCTTTGAAAGCTAAGAACAAAATAGGTTTTGTTAATGGATTCTTACCTATGCCTAATGACACTGATCCTCTCTTTGATTTATGGATTCGGTGTGACAACATGGTCATGTCTTGACATTTGGTGTGATCTCAAGGATAGATTCTCACAAATAAATATTCCACGAATTTATCAGCTCAAGAAGGCCATCTCAACTCAAAGGCAAAATGATCACTCAGTCACTGCTTATTTTACAAAACTCAAAGCTCTGTGGGATGAATTATCTAACTACAAGTCTATCCCAGTCTGTTCTTGTGGTATTATGAAAACCTGTACTTGTGACATTCTCAAAATTTTGGACCAAACTTATGAAGAGGACTGTGTTATCCAGTTTCTCATGGGTCTAAATGACAACTTCACTGCTGCTAGAGATCAGAACCTCCTTCAGGATCCACTTCCTTCTTTGTCAAAAGGTTTTTGCTAAGATCACTCAACAAGAGAGGCAATCCCAGATCACTTATGATGTCTCTCCTATGGAAATGTGTACACCACCTTCCTTTACTGAAGACACTGTTTCATCATCTCTGGCTTGTTACAGTAACTATGGTAAACCTTCAACCACTCCTGCATACAAGAGAAATAGGCCTGTGTACTTACTGTGGGATGTCAAAGATAAATGTTACAAACTACATGGCTTTCCACCTGGTTTTAAACCAAACTCAAAGCCCTCTTCTCATGTTGGACATGCTACTAATACTGTCTCCTCATAAGCTCACAGCACTCCATCTCATCCACAAGACAGTGCTGCCTTACCCTTCAGACCCACTCAATGTGCTCCGTTGATGGATTTACTCTCTTCAAGAATGGCTCATATGGGAAATGTTTCTGGAAATGTCTCACCTGCATCAACCTCAAGCACAACTCCTTTCCTGGATTCCCCTCTTGGGCCTCCTTCTTTTTCAGGTGCTTCTTCTTTCATTTCTTTTACTTCTCTAGCTCATACTATTCCACACACTTCATGGATACTTGACAGTGGGGCCACTGATCATATGTGCTCCTCCTTGGATTTCTTTACCACATACACACCTGTCACCAATGTCTTTGTTCACTTACCTAATGGTGCTGCTATACCAGTTAATCATATTGGTTCCATTCAGTTGAATGATCACCTCACTCTTCATGATGTTCTCCACATACCATCTTTTCAATTCAACCTCATTTCCATTTCAAAATTGATTAGTTCTTTGTCCTGTATTTTTCTTTGTCATAATGACACTTGTTTTCTTCAGGACCCTACTAATGGACACATTCTTGCCAAAGGCATCAAGAATGGTGGTCTCTACTTACTCCATGCTTCTTCTATGACTCATTCAGCTGCATCCTACTCTCTCCCATCTGTTTCTGTTCATGATGCAGCTGCCATGTCTTCTCTCACTTTGTGGCATCACAGATTAGGACACCTATCTAACAAGAAGCTTCAACACTTAGTTTCTGAGCTTAATGTTTCATCTTGTTAACTTGATAAACTCTCTTGTTGTGATACTTGTCATTATTCTAAGCAAAGAAAACTTCCTTTTCATTCTTCTTCAATTAAGACCACAAAGCCATTTGAGTTACTTCATTGTGACACCTGGGGTCCTTACAAAGTTGAATCTCATGGTGGTTTTAGATTTTTTCTTACTATTGTTGATGATTTCACTAGAACCACCTGGGTTTATTTGATGAAGCACAAGTCAGATGCTTCAACCATCTTGCCCACTTTCTTCAACTTTGTTAAAACTCAATTTCATAGTTCTATTCATGCTATTAGAACTGATAATGCCCCAGATCTTTCTCTCACTTAATTCTTTCAATCTCAGGGCATTATCCATCAACACTCTTGTGTTGAGACACCACAACAAAATTCCATTGTTGAAAGAAAACACCAACATCTTCTCAACATTGCTAGAGCCTTAAGATTTCAATCTAACATACCACTTTCTTTGTGGGGTGAGTGCATTCTCACAGCAGCATACATCATCAATAGAATTCCTAACAAGGCTCTTGCACACAAAACCTCTTATGAGATTTTATATCATTCCTCTCCTACATACACACACATGAGAGTATTTGGTTGTCTTTGTTTTGCTTCCTCACTCACTCAAGGCAGAACAAAATTTGATGCTAAAGCTATCAAATGCATCTTTGTTGGATATCCGTATGGATATAAGGGGTACAAACTGTATTCTCTTGACACACACACATTCCTTATATCCAGACATGTTGTGTTTTATGAGCACAACTTTCCTTTTCTTTCCTCCTCTCTCCCTTCATCCACCATGCCTATTCCTCATTCTATTCCAGATTTCTATCATCCACCATCACCACCACCACCATCATCATCACCACCACCACCATCATCCTCACCACCACCACCATCACCACCCTCACCACCACCACCATCACCACCACCACCACTACCATCTTCACCACCACCCTCACCACCACCACCACCATCACCTCCCAGACATTCCACAAGAACCCAGAAACTTCCCTCCCACTTTAAAGACTTTGTTCTCACAAACAAAGTCAATACTGCTGTCACCCCTTATGATATTGGGGCTTATTGCCATTCTCCCTTTTTGGCTACTGTCAACACTCCCACTGAGCCCAAATCTTACCATGAGGCTCTTACTAACCCCCACTGGGTACAAGCCATGAATACAGAGCTAGCAGCCCTAGAGGCTAATCAAACATGGGAATATGTCCCTTTACCACCTGGTAAAGCCACTATTGGTTGCAGATGGATTTTCAAAATCAAACATCACTCTGATGGCACCATAGAAAGATACAAAGCCAGGCTTGTAGCCAAAGGCTACACCCAAACAGAAGGTCTGGATTTCTTTGACACCTTCTCTCCAGTAGTTAAGCTTCATACAGTCAAGTGTGTTCTAGCTGTAGCTACCATCAAACACTGGCATATAATGCAGCTAGATATTACAAATGCTTTTATTCATGGTGATTTAGAAGAAGATGTCTTCATGGATATTCCTCAGGGTGCTTCTGTGCCTACTTCACCTCATGCTCTTGTTTGCAAGCTCAAGAAGTCTCTATATGGTCTTAAACAGGCTTCAAGGCAGTGGTTCTCCAAATTTTCTACCACCTTACTTTCTCTGGGTTTCACTCAATCCAAGGCTGATTACACTTTATTCACCATCACTCAAGGATCACACTTTGCTGCTCTATTGGTTTATGTGGATGACATTATACTCACAGGAGATCATCTAACTACTCTTGCTCACATCAAGGCCTCTCTCCAAGCTCACTTTCAGCTAAAAGATTTAAGTGATTTGCATTTCTTTCTGGGCTTTGAGGTGTCAAGATCAGAGGAGGGCATTCACTTATGTCAAAGAAAATTTGCTCTTGACATTCTCAAAGACACATGATTCATGGGAGCTAAACCTTTTTCTACTCCTATGGAAGTTAACATCAAACTCAAAGCATAAGATGGTGAATCCTTAACAGCTGATGATGCATCAACATACAGAAGGTTGGTGGGTAGACTTCTTTATCTGTGTCATACAAGGCCTGACATTTGTTACTCTGTTCATAAGCTTAGCCAGTATGTAGCCTCTCCAAGAAAGCCTCATTTGGATGCTGTTTATAAGATTTTGAGATAATATATGAAGGGCACTCCTGGACAGGTTCTTTTCTTTCCAGTTCATTCTATTGTTGAGCTGAAGGCATTTTCTGACAGTGACTGGGCTGGCTGTCAAGATACAAGAAGGTCAACTACAGGTTACATGGTGTTCTTGGGTGATTCTCTGATATCATGGAAGTCTAAGAAACAGGACATAGTGTCCAGAAGTTCTGCAGAAGCAGAATACAGAGGCCTAGCTACTACAAGCTGTGAGTTGAAATGGTTAACTTCCATTTTAAATGATCTTCAAGTGATGCCTCTTTCTGATCCAGTTATTTACTGTGATTCTTAATCTGCTATACACATTGCTAACAATCCAGTGTTTCATGAGCGTACTAAACATATAGAGCTGGAATGTCTCATTAGGGATCAGTTGCAGAATGGAGATCTCAAATTGCTGCATGTTTCCTCCGAACAACAACTTGCTGATCTTCTGACAAAGCCCCTTGGTGTAGCACAGTTTCAGTTCTTGCTTAGTAAGTTGGGTGTACGTGATTTGTACTCTCCAACTTAAGGGGGCGTATTGGAAATATTATGTTTAGGACTTACATGTTATCAAGCTTACAGTTGAGGGGTCATATTGTAAATAAACAAGTCTTTGACTTGTTGACTGTATAAGTCTTCTTCTTCTTCTGTAACTGGGATCATTCATTGATGAATGAATTACTTCTTTGATTTTTCCCTCCAATTTGAGGGCTCTCTGGTTTCTGATATTTTGATTTTCTCCCCTATTTTGATCTTCCACCGTGGGGTTCTCTTTTGGTACTAATTACTCTATGAGGATGGCTGACCCATGATGGTGCTTGTAGTGAGAAATAGAGAGTGGAAAAGAGAAGGAAGAGGAAGGGAGCCGAAGGGAGGAGTGAGATGCGTTCTATGAAAATGTTATGTCAAACCACCTCACGAACGAAGAACGAATAAAAGAAGAACACGAGTATTTTACGTGGTTCGCTAGCAAAATATTTGCTAACTACCTCCACGGTGTAAAAGCACTCTTTATTCACTTAAGAGGAAAAATTACAATGTTTCGCATACCTAATAGTGTGACTACTAGGTTCTATATATAGTGCTAGGAAATTCCTAAAGTTTCCAAATCCGATTTGGAAACAACTTGTTTCCTAACTAATCCTCCACCGCCTTTGACTTCCAATGTTTCCTAATCAAAGTTGGAAACAAAGAGTTTGGCAGCCTTTGACCAATTCAAGGCACCAACTCAACAAATCTCCACCTTGACTTGAATTGTCTCATCAACAGCAACTGCCCCTCTTCTTGTAAATAAAGCTACGTCTTCTCCGCACCCGATTTTCTCTCGTCACAGAGACTCACTGGACCCCCACTGGGTCTGACATGGCCCAAAGGGCCTCACTGGCTCAAGATGTTGAGCAATTCCAGACAATGCTGGAACTTGCTCTCCGGAACCGGCTTGGTGAACATATTCGCGGGGTTGTCAGCAATTCCCACCATCATCACCTTGATCCTGCTATCGTTTCTCAGAAAATGATACCTGACGTCGATATGCTTGGTCCTTTCATGATGAACCTGGTCCTTAGTCAAGCAAATCGCACTCAAGCTATCACAGTAGACTATCGCCTGATCTTGAAGTAGCCCTAGATCATTGACCATTCCATTAAGCCAAATTGCCTCCTTTGCTGCTTCCGTTAGAGCCATATACTCCGCCTCCGTGGTGGACAAAGTCACCGTCGGCTATAGCGTCTCCTTCCAACTCACAACAAATGCTCCCAGAGCAAATACGTAGCCTGTCATTGATCTTCTACTGTCAATATCCCCTGCATAGTCCGCATCCGAGAAACCAGCTACCAAGATGTTTTCACGTGACCCATAGCATAGGCCAATGTCTGACGTACCCTTAAGGTACCTGAATATACGCTTCACCGCCTGCCAATGGTCCCTACCCAGATGAGCCATAAAACGACTAACCACACTAACAGCGAATGCTATGTCCGGTCGAGTACATACCATAGCATACATGAGACTTCCAACTGCGCTAGCATATGGAACCTTAGAAATGTACTCCTTCTCCTCCTCAGTCTGAACGGTGTACATTCCTAGCTTGCTGTTAGTTGTCATAGGAGTATCTATAGCTTTAGCTGATAACATCCCGAATCTTGCCAAGATCTTCTTGATGTATCCCTGCTGTGATAAGAAAAGCTTCTTCTTCTTCCTATCTCTATAGATCTCAACTCCCAATATCTTCCGAGCAGCTCCCAGATCCTTCATCTCGAATTCCGCACTAAGGGACCTCTTCAGTTCTCTAATGTCCTTGATATTTCGAGTTGCAATCAAAATATAATCCACATATAGAACTAGGTAAATATGTGATCCACTATGCAACTCTTTTGATACACGCAGCAATCATACTCGCACTTGTGGTAACCAATCTTCAACATGAAGCTGTCAAACCTCTTGTACCATTGCCTCGGCGACTGCTTAAGTCCGTAGAGAGATCTATTCAGCTTGCACACGTGGTTCTCTCTTCCGGGAACTTGGAACCCCTCCGGTTGGCTCATGTATATTTCCTCCTCCAACTCTCCGTGCAGGAAAGCTGTCTTGACATCCAATTGCTCAAGATCTAGGTCGTGGTGTGCCACTAAAGCTAGTAACACCCGGGTAGAAGTATGTCTGACCACCGGTGAGAAGATCTCGTTGTAGTCAACTCCCTGTTTCTGACTGAACCCTCTTGAAACTAGCCCTGCCTTATACTTGACGCCCTCTCCAGATGTAGTTCCTTCCTTTCTTCTGAAAACCCACTTGCAGCTGACTATCTTCCTTCCCGCTGGCAATTTAACAAGCTCCCAAGTCGAGTTCTTGCTAAGAGACTCCATCTCTTCTCCCATCGCGGCAATCCACTGTGCTGACTCAGAACTAGATATAGCAGCCTTGTAGGAGGATGGCTCGTCCTCTACCTCTTCCGCTACCTGTAATGCATATCCCACCATACCATCATCTCTGTATCTCGCTGGAGGCTTTATGACTCTCCTTGGTCTTCCTTCAGCAATACTTTGATGAACCGGTTCCTCTGGTGTAGACGCATCCTCACTATCAGACTCTTCTGCTTCTTCCTCTTCGGCTTCCGGCGGCGGTGTAAGGATTTCGGAATCCTTAGGATCAATAGAATCCGACTCTCCCTCAATCTTCTTCTTTTCATCCCCAAGCTCCACCTCCACGGAGTTTTTCAACATATGAGACTCATTAAAGACTACACTTCTGCTAAGTATAATCTTGTTGTCTGCCCATATCTTGTATCCCTTCACACCTGTTCCGGAACTTATGAATACTCCCTTCTTAGCTCTTGGTACTAGTTTGCCATCATGAACGTGATAATAGGCAACACAACCAAATACTCTCAAATCCGAGTAATCCACTGCATTACCGGTCCAGACTTCCATAGGAATCTTGCATCCTATACCTGTGTGCGGGCTCCGATTTATGAGATAGCATGCCACGAAAACTGCCTCTCCCCAGAAACCTCTAGAAATACCTGCATTCGAAAGCATGCACCTTGCTTTCGCTAAAAGTGTCTGATTCATTCTCTCGGCTACACCGTTCTGCTGCGGTGTGTGCCGAACGGTGCGATGGCGTGCTATTCCCTGATCCTTGCAGAATGCATCAAACTCTGATGAACAAAACTCTAAGCCGTTGTCCGTGCGCAGCCTCTTCACCTTCTTTCCCACCTGATTCTCTACTAGTTTCTTCCACTCCTTGAATCTTGCGAAGGCTTCACTCTTGTGCTTCATCACGAATATCCAAGTCATCCTAGAGTAATCGTCTATGATGCTCAGAAAATACCTATACCCGCCAATCGCCTCGACTCGAGATGGACCCCAGCAATCTGAATGGATATAATCAAGAGTGCCTTTCGTTCTATGAACCGCCTTAGAGAACTTGCTACGTTGTAGCTTCCCATACACGCAGTGCTCACAAAACCCTAGGCTCTTGGGCGCATGCCCGGTGAGATACCCCTTCTTGTGAAGTTCCTGCATTCCACGTTCAATCATATGACCGAGCCTCATATGCCACAGCTTGGTTAGATCAGCTTCCTTAATCTCGTCTGAGACAACTCCAGCAGAACTTGTGATCGTCGAACCTTGCAACATGTACAAAGTCCCATTCTTGACTCCCCTGAGAATCATCTTAGAACCCTTGCAGACTTGTAGATCTCCACCTTCACCTTTGAAAATATATCCCTTGCTGCCGAGTAGACTTAAGGAGATCAGATTCTTCTTAATAAGTGGTACATGTCTGACCTGCTCCAAGGTACATAACTTCCCTTCATTTGTCTTCAATCTAACTGAGCCGCTCCCAATCACCTTACAGATGGCTCCGTTTTCCATGTAGACAGACCCTCCATCCGTTTGGTCGTACGTCGAGAATAGCTCCCTGTTAGAGCAAATATGATAGGAAGCTCTGGAATCAAGGACCCACACATCTTGAGAGTGCGTGACAACATCCGCTATTTGAACGTAATCATCCTCGGACGAGTTACCTTGTTCTGCTACGGCTGCGGATCCATTCTGCCCCTGTTGACCTCGTTTCGGGCAATCTCTCTTCCAGTGCCCCTTTTCCTTGCAAAAGGCACAGACATCCTTGGGTAACTTAGAACCTGAGAACTGCTTCTTCTTGTTCTTCTTACCCTTCTTGCTTCCCCCCGTTGCCATCAGTCCGGAAGCATGGTCCTCTATACCTGTGCCTGCACCCTTATGGCGCAGTTCCCTAGCATGGAGTGCCGATCTCACCTCCTCTAGGGATAAGTCGTCCTTGTTCACAATGAACGACTGCACGAAGTTCTCATATGACGGAGGTAATGAGATCAGTAACAAAAGTGCAGCATCCTCATCCTCCACCTTCTCGCCAATATTACGCAAATCTAACAGAATTGTGTTCAATTGATCAAGATGGTCCTTGAGAGTCGTACCTTCGAGCATCCGCAGGGTGAAGAGCCTTTGATTTAGCATCAACTTGCTAGTGAGACTCTTCTTCATGTAGAGACTCTCCAACTTGAGCCAGAGCTTCGCTGCTTCCTTCTGATCTGCGATCTCGATGATCACGTCATCCGATAAGCACATCATAATCGTTGCGTGTGCCTTCTCCTCTATCGCCTTGAACTCCGCTGATGCAACATTCATGCCTCCCTTTTCCGCGGTCAAAGGTGCCCACAAGCTTTGCGATTTGAGCAAAGCCTCCATCTTTATCTTCCACAGACTGAAGCTGTTCCCTCCAGTGAACATGTCGATCTTCAACATCGATCCGGACATCGTTCTTGGTGGATCTTGAACCCTAGTCGCGTGATCCACCTAGATCGCGAAACCCTAGTGTAGATACTGCTTTATGACATGGCAGATCTAGGCCACGTGGCGACCATCCAGCACACCATATTGTGCTCCATACACACAGGATCACCAGCCGAGCTGATCCATGTGGGGGCTGCGAGACAGAGCCCTCGCATACCACCGCACGGGACTTGTAGGGATTTGTGGTTTGGAGGCTAGAGTAAGCCCTGTCGCGTGCGAGCCAAGCCCGCGCGCGACCTTTAGTAACTGTTTTGAGAGATCTATGGCACGAGCTCCCTAGACCCGGTCAATCCGGTCAAACCCGGTCAACCTCGTAACGGTTCCGGTACTCGCGCACCACGTGCTCTAACGGTTCCTATATACTCGGACGAACGTGCCGTTATGGTTAAGCTAATTAAGCCGCCATCAATGGGCGCATTAACCACACTGCAACGGCCACGTTCTCCAGTATATATATATCGTTAACCTTTCCATACAAAGGAGAACAACACTGCTATACGCGGAAGCTCTGCCAAACCTCTGTCTCTCTCTCAGACATTGCTACTGACTTGCTCTCTCCCTACACACACCCCTATTCTTCCTGTGCGATCCCTGATCCACTACGTACGGTGTACACGGAGGTCTCCCCGCCGGAATCTCTTGTGCACATTTTGGTGAACCCGACGTGAAACTTACCAGCAAAAGCAACCATGTCTCAGGAGGATGATGTCAGCAACCGGTCGCCTTCCACCGAAACTCCCTCGGGAGACGAAGCTCGCCGTACTCCGACGACTCCCGGCGAGGCACCAACTTTGGAGTCTTTGGACGCCACTGTCCAAAGTCAGGCAAAAGCTCTCAAGTCTCAATCTGCGCAGTTGGAGCGGATCTTGGCCGTTCTGGGCACCCTTGCGCCAAATCCTCCACCAGGTACCGCCACCCCTCAGGGAGGAGGTACCCCTACTGCTCCAGGATTGGGAGTGTCGGCCACGCCTCCCAACCCTCATCTGCAAACTCCACCGTCAGCCGCGCAGCTGCCTTCGATCCAAGGATCAACAGCGCAAATGCTACCCCCTGCCGCTCACGCCTCTCAGCCCACGGCTTTGGCGTCTAACCCAACTTTGCAGTTCACTCTGCCTCCACCAGCCACGATTTGGGGAAACGCGGGCAGTCAATACACTCCCAATCCTCCGGCGGCATATGTGTCGCCACCGCCTACGGCAACCCCTCCGGCAGCTACCGAGGGAAGCCTCCCAGAATGCATGACGTCCTTGCAGAAGCGCGTGGACTCCATCCTAGCTCATCAATCGCTCGCGGATACCATCATCCCGAAGCTAGACAACGATCCACCCATTCCACGAGAGATCTATCTCATGCCCAACCCGGCGGGGTACAAAGCCCCCAAATGGGATAAGTTCGAGGACGTCAACGGGAACGCTCATGAGCACGTCATGCGTTTCATTGACGTCATGGGTCCATACGGAGCTGATCCCAAACTGCTGATGCGAGAATTCCCAAAGACTCTTGGGAATGTAGCATACAAATGGTACCGGACGTTGGAGCCCGGATCTGTGAAGACTTGGGACGACATGGTCCAGAAGTTCTACACCAAGTTCTTCCAGATGGAAGAGAAGGTGACGATGATCCACCTCTCGCGGATGTATCAGAAACGCGAGGAAGATGGAATCACTTTCATCAAGAAATTCAGAGCGAAATCCTTGGAGTGCAAGGATCCCATGCTCGAAAGCCGGCTCGTAGAGATATGCCTGCAGTGCATGCGAGATGAGTACAAGAGCATGCTAATCAATTTGCAAACACCCACGTTTTCAAAGCTCATCGAGTGCACGATGAACATCGAGCCCATCGTCGAGAGACAGAGAAAGAAGAGCGCTCCAGAACGACCTGCGAGTGGCACCACCTACAAGATCGGCAGATTCGGCTACAAGCGAGGACGCGAAGCTGAGATCAATGCAGTTTCGCCCCAGAAGCAAGCAAAAGTTACAAACTTCGACGCACCCCCTCTGCCATGCTCGGTGGAGGAGGCAAGCGATCTCTGCAGACAGTGGCGTAAGGACGGCGTCCTACCACCGCTCGAGAAAGCACCCTCCAAGGAGATGACCAGGGACCCTAAGTGGTGCGAATACCACGGCAAGGTCATGCACCCCACAGCCGAGTGCAAGAAGCTCAGATTCGCGCTCGATCAGAAGATGAAGAGCGGCGAACTCATCGTCAGCGACCATCGGAAGGATGTGCGCAACAACCCGCTGCCTGCCCATACAGATTCGGGCTCAAAGGGCAAGGAGGTCGCCATGATCTCGATAGTAGACTTGGAAGAAGTCGCAGAGGATGGTCTACCCATCGTTGCTGAAGTCCATGAAGAGGAAGACTATAGCATGGATACGGAAGATGAGCGTGCCGACCGCATGAAAGGGTCGCACGGCTTCGACAGATTCTTCAACGAGATGAACTTCTCCGAAAAATGTCGAGCTGACATGACAAAAGCAATCTTAAGGGTAGCGGAGGACTACGAAGAGGACCTCGTGATCTCCAACGGGAAAGTCGTCAGGGCACCCCGTTCCACAGAAAAGATTATGACCTTTTCTGCCAGCGACAAAAAGACAGATGCGAGCCACCAGAGGCCCCTGTACGTGACCGCCATCATCAACGGCGTCGAATTCAAGCGGGCATTCGTCGATGGAGGAGCAGCGGTCAATGTTGTTCCACTCCACACACTGAAGCTAGCAGGGATCCCCGAGCACAAGGTAGTCAAGCGTCCATCCCCGCTGGTGGGATTCGGAAGCGATTCCAGAATGACGATCGGGTGGATCCGCCTGGGCGTTCAGATCGGCAAAATCAAGTGCTCGGCGAAGTTCTATGTCATAGACGCAAACACCACATACCACATGATCATAGGTCGGGCCTGGATTCATCGCTTTGACGCAATCCCTTCAACGGCTCACCAAGTGATGAAAGCTATCTGGAACGACAGGATTGTCGAGATACCGGCCTCAACTAACCCGTTCAACCTGGACGAAGCGCATCTCAGCGAGGCGGTGTGGTTCACCGAGATGGCGGACGAGCAAACACCTGGACCATTCAGCCCTACTCCTTTACCTCTCTGGGAGGACATCAAGGACCAGTCACCTGCAGGCGTGATGGTGACAAGGGGAGACACCAAAGAAAAGCCGCCTACCCACGAAGAGGCGCCGCGCATCGCATATCATCGCAAGAGTGTCTACACTCTGAAGAGGATCGCAAAGCACGACCCCGAGGGCAAGGAGATAGAGAGCTTCTACGCCAACGGGAAGAAATGCTATCGCATATGAAGGTGCGCGGGGACGTCCTCACACGGGCATGGGGATGTCCCTGGGCAAATCAATCAAATCGAACAAGTTGCGCTGACAGAAGAGCCAACACAGATCGTTTCAGACGAGAAACTCAAAGAAGCGCCCGAATGCATGGAAGACAGGCCAAGACCACAAAAGCAAGAGCTAAAGGAAGTGTTCCTCAGCCCGAACGAGGAAAAGAGGAGGCCAGTCTTCCTGAGTGCGGACCTCACAAGCGAAGAGGAACAAGGACTGCTGCAGCTCCTAACTGAATACAAGGATGTGTTCGCATGGGAATACGACGAGATGCCGGGTCTGGACACGAGCATCACCATGCACCGTTTAGACATCATTCCAGGGTCTAAACCGGTCAAGCAAAGCACCAGAAGCTTTAGGCCAGAGCTCAACGTGAAGATCAAACAGGAGATTGTCAAACTCCTAGATGCCAAGTTCATAGAGCCCAATCACCATCCCACATGGTTGGCTAACATCGTGCCAGTGGTGAAGAAGAACGGACAGCTCCGCATCTGCGTGGACTTCCGAGATCTTAATCGCTTCTGTCCTAAGGACGATTTCCCACTGCCTAACATCGATTTGCTCATTGATTCAACGGAAGGCCATCGCATGTTCAGTTTCATGGACGGCTTCAGCGGGTACAATCAAATCAAGATGGATCCCGAAGATGCAAGGAAAACTGCCTTCATCACTCCCGTGGGGGTATTCAACTATACGGTAATGCCATTCGGCCTTAAAAATGCAGGCGCAACCTATCAGCGAGCCATGATGGCTCTATTCCATGACATGATGCACAAAGAAGTGGAATTCTATGTGGATGACCTGGTAGTCAAATCCAGGCATGGAGCAGATCACCTTGCAGACCTGCGAAAAGTGTTCGACAGATGCAGGAGCTTTCAACTGAAAATGAACCCCATGAAATGCGCATTCGGTGTGACCTCGGGGAAGTTTCTGGGATGCGTAGTCCATCGCCAGGGGATCGAGCCTGACCCTGCGAAAGTGTCAGCCATCACCAGCATGACGCCACCTCAAGACCAAAGTACCCTGAAAACATTCTTGGGAAAATTGTCATATCTGCGGAGATTCATCCCAGCAATCGCTGAAATCACATGCTGCTTCAGTACTCTCCTCAAGAAGGACGCCGCATACAACTGGGCTCCTGATCACGAAGCCGCATTTGGAAAACTAAAGGAGATACTTACATCCCCAAAGATTATGATCGCACCTCAACTGGGATCACCGCTGCTGCTATATCTTACATCAACAAGGAGATCTATAGGAGCACTCTTGGCCCAGGTATATGAGGGCCAAGAGAGGCCTATCTATTACATCTCTCGCATTGTGCAGCCGGCTGAATCAAGGTACACAGACATCGAACGTCATTGCCTTGCCTTATTCTTTGTGATAGAGAAGTTGAGACACTATTTTGCATCGCACAAAGTAGTGGTGGTCACCAAAAGCGATCCCATAAGATACTTGCTAACTCACACTACTCCGGGCGGGAGATTGGCGAAATGGTACATGACCATCTCTCAATACGATATTACATGCGTGAAACCAAGAGCGATCAAGTCGCAGGCGGTAGCAGATCTGTTGGCACAGTTTCCCGACAACAGTCACGAACCTGTGATCGAGGAAGAGCTCGAAGGCCCTGAAATCTACGCGATCGACGTGCCCTATTGGACCCTCCACTTCGACGGTTCGTCAACCAGAAAAGGTGGAGGCATTGGGATAGTCTTGACAAAGCCGGACGGTGAAGTCATACAGATGTCCGCAAAACTCAACTTCGCAGTCACGAACAACGAGGCGGAATACGAGGCTCTGATCGCGGGGCTCCGTGCGGCGAAAGCTTTGGAAGTGAGCAACTTAACAGTCATGGGAGATTCCAAGCTGATTGTTAAGCAAGCCTCGGGCGAATATGGTTTAAAGGAAATCAACCTCCTGCCATACCGCACCCTAGTGCAAAAGCTGATGCAGCAATTCTGCGACGTGAAATACGAGCACAAACCCCGAGCGGACAACAGGCATGCAGACGCCTTAGCAACTCTGGGATCTAAGGTCAGCATAGACAAATACCCCGCAAGGATTTCCATCGAAGTGCGAACATCGTCGGCATTAACAGAAGATGCGTGCGACGATGAACACATGGATGACGCAGACTGGCGAAAAGCAATCTTGCAAGCTATTGCGAAAGGCACCAGTAGCGAAAGCTGGGTACTCACGAAAGGATACTGCATCCACGACAACACCCTTTACTACAAGGGTCCTGGAGGAATACTCATGCGATGTGTCTCCGAGCAAGAGGGACAACAGCTGTTAGAAAAGATTCACCAACACGCTTGCGGAGAAAGCGAGGTGTCAATCTACAGGAAAGCTCAGAGATATGGTATTCATTGGCCAGGCATGTCAACAGCTGCAGCCCTGATACAAGGGAAGTGCGAAAGTTGCGCACTAATCAAAGATTCTCTACTCGTCGCTCTAATCGACGACGACACAGACTGGAGAAAGCCATTGTTTGAATTCCTCACCAAGGGCACTGTACCCGAATCGAGAAAAGAGGCAGACAAATTGAAGAGGAATGCTTCTCGATATGTGGTTCAAGAAAATCTGCTTTGGCGAAAAGGTCACGAAGGCAACTTGCTGCGATGCCTAGACGATAGGGAAGCACAAGAAGTCATGGACCTCTCCCATCAGGTGGAACACCAGGGAGGTGCGAAATTATGCAGACAGCTCCTCTCAATCGGTTACTTCTGGCCCACGATGGAAGTCGATTGCCGCACCAAGGTGCGACGCTGCCAAGAATGTCAATTCAAAGGGAACCTAGTGCACGCTCCCGCCGTGGACCTACATGCACTAGGAACGCCATGGCCATTTCACACATGGGCTTTGGACTTCATTGGCCCCATCCGACCAACGTCACATGGGAACCATTTCATTCTCACCGCAACTGAGCTGTTCACTAAATGGGTGGAAGCAATACCACTGAAGACGGCAAACGCGCTGGCTGTGGTCAACTTCATCCAGGAGAACATCGTATGCAGGTTCGGAATCCCGAATACTATTCTTTCAGATAACGGTACTCCTTTTGTTAATCGTCAGGTAGCTACAAAACTTGCGGAGTACAATATCAGGCAGATATGCTCTACCCCCTATTACCCAAAGGGAAACGGGCAAGCCGAGGCGACTAACAAAACGCTGCTGAGAATTCTGAGCAAGATGGTCGCAGATGACCACAAGAAGTGGGCCGACTCTCTTAACATAGCTCTGTGGGCCTACAGAACTTCTCCAAGGACACCCACAGGGGCCTCGCCATTTCTACTATGTTATGGGGCCGAAGCTGTGGTACCTGCGGAGGTCAGAGTCAATTCGGCAAGGCTGGCCTTCCACGCGCTCTACGAAAACCAACGCGATCATGATTTAGTCTTGCTGGAAGAAAAGCGAGAACAAGCCAAAAGGACTAACAAGCGGTACCAAGAGAGAATCGCTCGCGCCTATAACAAGACAGTCCAGCGACGGGATTTCGCAGTTGGCGACCTGGTCCTGCGCGCATCTGATCACTGCATGCGAGAGGCAACCCACCCAAAGTTCGCAGCTAATTGGGAGGGACCCTTCGAAGTCACAGAAGTCTTCGATAGCGGCTACTGCAGCATACGAAGGTTGCACGGCACAACCTCAACTCCAAGCTCAGTCAACATGCGCTGGATCAAGAAGTACTATCCCTGACTTCTCTTATTTCATACGTTTTATGATAACGTTGCTTAATGTCTCATGTGGCTACGATATTCGCAATCTCCTCTCCCATATGAGAGGATTGTAATCCTACCTCTCCCATATGAGAATGTCATAATAAAAGAATTCTCCCAAACGAGAAGTTCACATTTTTTAGCTGTTTATATCGCTTATCTAATTTGTTATAACTGTTAACAATGATTTATTCGCTGCAATAGTAACAAATATAAACACGATCTTAACTGATCATCAAAGCCTATCTCTTATGATAGCGAGCGTGATCTTAATTGATCATCAAAGCCTATCTCTTACGATAGCGAACGCGATCTTAACTGATCATCAAAGCCTATCTCTTATGATAGCGAGCGTGATCTTAATTGATCATCAAAGCCTATCTCTTACGATAGCGAACGCGATCTTAACTGATCATCAAAGCCTATCTCTTACGATAGCGAGCGTGATCTTAATTGATCATCAAAGCCTATCTCATATGATAGCAAATGCGATCTCAATCGATCATCTAAAGCCTATCTTTTACGATAGCAGCCAAACACAGACACGATCTTAATTGATCATCAAAGCCTATCTCATACGATAGCAAACGCGATCTCAATCGATCATCCCAAAGCCTATCTCTTACGATAGCAAATGCGATCTTAATTGATCATCTAAAGCCCATCTCTGACGATGGCAGCCAATACAAATACGATCTTAAGTGATCATCCAAAGCCTATCTTTTACGATAGCAGTCAACATAAACATGATCTTAATTGATCATCTAAAGCCCATCTCTTACGATGGCAACCAATGCAAATACGATCTTAAATGATCATCAAAGCCTATCTCATATGATAGCAAATGCGATCTCAATCGATCATCTAAAGCCTATCTTTTACGATAGCAGCCAAACACAGACACGATCTTAATTGATCATCAAAGCCTATCTCATACGATAGCAAACGCGATCTCAATCGATCATCCCAAAGCCTATCTCTTACGATAGCAAATGCGATCTTAATTGATCATCTAAAGCCCATCTCTGACGATGGCAGCCAATACAAATACGATCTTAAGTGATCATCCAAAGCCTATCTTTTACGATAGCAGTCAACATAAACATGATCTTAATTGATCATCTAAAGCCCATCTCTTACGATGGCAACCAATGCAAATACGATCTTAAATGATCATCCAAAGCCTATCTCTCACGATAGCAGTCAACGTAAACATGATCTTAATCGATCATCTAAGGCCTATCTCTTACGATAGCAGTTACACGCGAATGCGATCTTAAGTGATCATCTAAAAGCCCATCTCCTACGATGGCAGCCAATGCAAATGCGATCTTAATTGATCATTTAAAGCCTATCTCTCATGGTAGCAATCAAACGCAAATGCGATCTTAAGTGATCATCTAAAGCCTATCTCTCACGGTAGCAATCAAATGCAAATGCGATCTTAAATGATCATTAAAGCCTATCTCTTGCGATAGCACACAAACGAAAATACGATCTTACATGACCATCCAAAGCCTATCTTTTGCGATAGCAGCGAAATACAAAAATGATCTCAATCGATCACCTAACGCCTATCTCTTGGGATAGCAGGTTATACAGATGCGATCTTATAATGATCTTCTCAAGCCTATCTGTTACGATAGCAATTTTGGGTTAATTATCCAAACCCGTTTGATATCATGGCAACACGAGTACAGAATCATCTTATTAGATCTTCTAAAGATCTGTCTGCTATGATAGCAGTTTATGCGAGAAACGATCTCAAACAAAGCCTATCTTCTATGGTAGCAATTTGCACAGCTCAACGATCTTGATTGATCTCTCGAAAACTATCTCTTACGATAGCAACGTTGTGAACGTGATCTCATACGATTTACAACGACAAACTACAAGCCCATCCGTCAAGATGGCACAACTGCGAAAGTAAGATCTCGAATGATCTAGCGAAATATCTGTAAATTGACATCGCGTATGTGAAATCAATACATGTCATTATGCAAGGCAAAACAAGCCGAAACGCATGCGAAATTGTATTTTGTTGCAAAGAACAGATGATACAAATACTATATATCATTATGAGTCAAATGACTTACAATTTATCTATCTAGATAGCAGCTTACAAGCGAAAAGCTCGCATCTAACTACACAGCCAACATGGCTTACAATACATTCGAAAAATGGCTGATAAGCCAGCAGAAACGCGATACGGAAACCCGGACTGCAAAGAATGAACCGCCCTGGCTTCGAGCGCCGGCTACACGATGCCCAAATCTGTGGGTGACATCTGTAGCAAAGGGGATCTCGCTCTGAAAAGAGCCACATGAAACCATACGCTCGACATTCTGCTATCCGACAAGACCGTTGTCAGATAGGCTCCCCATAACATTTGCCCAAGGAGCCACCGGTTCCGGCGATCTACAGGCAAGCAGAAGCTCCAAAGGGCAAGGGCTCCTTGTAGACGGGGATGAACGCGACGGTTCGTCACCCCGGGCTCACAAACATGAAAGTGACGGATTCTTCTTCGGAGATGCTGAAGAAGAATCACGCCGTTCATTACGAGATGGTAGCACGGTCACTACGGCGCTGCACCTCGCCACGAGGCGGCCGGAAACATGACCTGCACACATAATACACGAAGAAATTTCTTCGAACACACATGAGGTATTATCTGCATCCTCTTTATGACGGTTATAAACAGCAATAAGCCTCATAAAGTGGATCTTGGAAACTATTTCTATGGCACAAAGCGCAAACTCAGGATTCAAAGCTTGAAGTTGCCATGAATCAACGAAAAACAAGCGTTGAAGCCAGCAGTCGTAAGGACTCACGGCAAAGCACATGTTTGGGATGAAGAACCCAAATGGCAAAGACAGGGTTTATATAGGCCCTGTGGAGACTCTTCGGTCGCCTAAGATGAGTCAGCAAAATTCAAAAAAGAGGGTAAGTTCAATCACTTACGCCTCGAAAAGCGGTAACAATCAATTACCCTACTAAAGGCTACGACGATTCAGTTGCGTATCCTAATAAATGACGGATAGTCATGATTCGGATGGACTTCCCAACGGAAGCGTGCTTATCTGCCGAGAAATTAGCGCGAAAATCAAGCAAAGAATCAATTGCTGATGTCATAATTGGATATGCACAGAAATGTCCAATCAAATCCCGAAAGGGGCAAAACGGGCAAACTCATTGTTTGTTGTTAAAAACAAAAAGGGGGGAGAAACCCTAGCAATATCACATTAATGTTTCAAAATATTACATTAATGTCTCAACCATTTTCCTGTTTTCTTTTCAAAATTCGAAAAGTCAAAACAAATTCTTGATTAAGGAGTCTTGGGGTGCGAACTGCTCGCTCAGCTTCTCCACTTGTTTCACTTCTTGCTTCAGTTGCTCGCACTTGGCAGTCATTTCCTGATACAGCTTTACAGCTTCATCAACCTTTTGCTTTTGCTGCTCCACCTTCTGCATCTCAGCTGCGAGATTCTGGTGACCGAGATTCAAAGTTACAGCTGCGCGAATCAGTGTAACTCTGTCCTTGAGGAATTTAAAGCCAAGTCTGCCTTGGACTTTGAACAAGAGATTTTGGCACATGCCACACAGCAATTCAGCACTCTGGGCCGAAATGGTCGCAGGTGTAGCCACAGACAGCTGCTCCAATATCCAGATGGCTTCAGTAAGGAATAGCCTCCTGTCAAAAGGTCCGATCTCCAGAGATCTCACAAACGATCGGGGGTATCTGAGACGCATTCGAACCACCCAGTCTACATCGGTTTGCTTCAAACCTGAGACATCAAAAACGGTTATAATGCCAGAACTCGCAACCAAATAATGCGACGTGCGAACGGTAAATCTTTACTTACCAGTGCCTTCCAGAATTTCATGAAGAGAAGGGATACGGGCCACCGGGTTGTTCGAAGACTGCCCTCGCTCCATGGCTCTCCTATCAGCTGCAAGCTCCAACCTCTCATAGTCAGGAGGAAGAGTGTAGGCCGCACCAGCTGCGACTACATTCCCAACCTGCGAGCCCCAAATGCTCCACGCAGGAATGGGTGCTTCTGGCTCAGTCATCGCCGGAGGCACAACCGAAGTTGCTGGACGGAAGACATTATCAGATGCGAAAATGTTGGCATCCCTTGTCCTTTCCTCCTCACCACCGGTACGGACACCTTCGTCCATCCGCACAGCATCAGCTTCGACATCATCGGAGAGTTCGATGACATCCTCGAAACGCTCAGTATGGGAGCTCGAGATGGGAACATGGGATGCAGAAGGCTGACTTCTCTGCTCCAGCTCAGGTTCCTCAGCATGACCTGCGATACCGAATGCGATAATGTGAGGTAACTTGTGTTATAAGTTATTTCACTGTCTTTACTAAAGCTAAGAATAAGCACCTCCACGCGAAGGTGGGATTGAGGTATCCTCATCATACACTAGGGACGTGGAACCGTGCCCTATCAGTGTATCCTCACTAAGCAAATCTTTAAGAGAAGCGTGACCTGGGACGCGAGTAAACCAGTCATGATTTTGCCTCAAGTGACTAAAGCCTAGTATGCGCGTATCACTCAAAATAATTACCTGAGGGTTCTCCGCATTTGCTTACCAACCAACGGCGAATGTCAGGCTTTGACACACCGTGCTTTAACGCACCCACAATTACGTCTCTATAAGTAACTGCGAGATTGAAGATCTCACCTTTATCGCCACCTGCGATCTCTGCGAAGTCCGCTTGGACTTGCTCTAGCTCTGCTGCGTCCTCTCCAGGAACCTCATCTTCCTCCTCCACATGAGGAGCCACTTCTTCGGGAAGCTCGTCTTCCTCGCCAGCTGGACGCACTAAGTCGTCAACATGCAGCTCCTCGAGGCTCCGCTGTTTCACAAGCTCGAGCTCCTCTTCCTCTCGCTGCCTTCTTCTTTCAGCAGCCTCCGCGGCTGTCTTCCGGGATTCAGCAAGAACATCCTCGCTTATGGGATCATCTGAAACGCCAGAGTGGGCATCTCTCTTTTGCCTCTTGGCCACGAGGCCACCAACGGCTTCATCATCATCATCTGCGAATACAAAATTGGTTCAAAGAAAAGAACTGCACAGAAGTCATGATAAAGGGCAAGGAGATGCGACGGAAGTACCTCCTGATTCTTCCTCGCACATCACAACTGTTGCTTCTTCATCACTTGCCTGGGGCTCCTGTCTCTCTTCCTCGTCTTGGTCGAATGGAACGAAAGTCTCAACTGCGAGATCTTTTCGCACTTTGCTGGGCATACGACCCTTGCCTTTATCCTTGATGGAAAGGGACCTCACTGGGGGAGAAGCTGGAGCGCTCCTAGGGGAAGAAATCGTAATCCCCTTTTGCCTAGGTCTCTTCGCTCTCGGCGCCGCAGTCGCCGGAGGGGACGGGTCATCTCTAGGAGGAGACGGAGCCGGAGGGTTGTCTATCAGCGAGTCAGCAAAAGTGTTCATGACCCCGCGAAACTTTGTTTCGACCTCGGCATCCATCCTCCACGCTAGCCGATACGACTCCCCCCTCCTTCTGGTGGCAACAATGGTGTCCACCAGCGATTTGGAACGGTCACCAGCTGCGAACCTCCGCACATGACACTAGACAATACAGAACAAAAAGCATCAGTGCGAGCAAATCAAAGAGCTCAAAGCACACAAGGAAACTGCTTACCTCAGCAAACGCCTTGCTATATTTGATGACCTGCGTGTCACCTTTCTTGATTGCATCGATCTGCTCCTTCAGAATGAAATCGGGGCACAAATGATTCTCGCGGTCCAACAACGAGTAGCAACCGTACTCAGACTCGCTCAAACTGCAATTGGGGCGAAACGGAAAAGAGTTTCTCTTGATCAAGGGGGCCCTTCCTGGCTGCGCCGCCGCCTCCGTCTCCATCCTCGTCTGCTGGGCAATCCAGTATGCGATCCAGTTCTGGGAACAACCACCCTTGCGAGTTCCCGCAGGCTGCTCGAAGGGAAGATTGCTCATGAGGACCGTCTTGCACTCCTTTGTCAGCAAGCGCTTGTAGCACCCTCTGACGATGGACTGGGGCCAGATTGATGGGGCCACCGCATCGAAACCAAACTGAGGCGAGACCCGAGTGGGGTCAACATCCACTGTAAGCCTTTCATATCGTGGCGCGAGCTCACGAATGTGCTCTGCAAGTGCAGGAAGAGAACCTCGCAGACACCAGCAAAAGAACTCACGATAGCGCTCGTGGAAATGCGGCCCCTTTTCAAAGAGAAGGTCTTCTGACAAGACCATACCTTTGGAAGGGTATAGCTTTGGAAACCACCGCACATTCTCGACACGTGTAGCGTAGGGCCTGGCAGTGAACTCCCTTCGTTTGTCGCATATCAAGCTCCAAGTACACTTGGTGTTGCTTGCCCCAAACCATCTCGCAGCTCTCCCGCTGTTGAACTCCTCCGTCTCGCCTGGGGGACACCACTTCTCGAGTGGGAGGGGAGTTGGAGCATAAGACGGCCAGCGCTCAAAAACCCACATTGTCAAAAAGCTGATATTGACAAAGGTCAGAACATCGAGACGGCCGCGCGATTCCCTCATCGCCAGAACCAGCTGGTCCAGCCTATAATACAACGTACCCAAGACCAAGGGTCCGAGCGCGACTCTCTGGCCAAGAGCGAGCCTCACCGCAAGTGGCAGCACATGGTAGAAGACCCCGTCATGGGGGTGACCATCAATCAGATACCTCGACAGCCAAGCACAAAGAAAGGCGCAAAGGGTCAGATGATAACCCTTGCCCTCTACGTAATTCTCGGCCTTCGGGTTTCCGCTCAAGAGCTTCTTGGTAATGCTGCTGCTCGCATAGTCTCGGAAGAAGTACTGCAACCACTTGTTCCAGGTATTCTTCGCAGATGTATCAACAAGCTGCCAGTTCGGAAGAGGTTTCGTACTGGTCCACCGAGTGGAGATTTTCTTTACCTCTGCTAGGCACTCCTCCATCTGCGCGTACAAGGCCAATTCCGCAGGTGTTCTCAAGTGACTCAAGGGGTCCACCTCGCCCATGGGGGAAAGCTCATACAGCATTTGAACGTCCTCGAGCGTGGGGGCAGCCTCGTACTCAGCAAAGTGAAACGTGTGAGTCGCAGGCGAATAGCGGGACAGAAGGTCTAGAAGCATGGACTGATCCAGCTTCACGGCAGCACCCTTCATAGCACGGACGGCGAAGAAAATGCCGGCTTTATCGAGAGTTTCGGCGTAATTGCCCAACACGTGGTCAGTCCACTCATCCATATAGTCCAACTTCTGGACAAACGCCTGAGTAGAAATTGCAGTGTATGGAAAGTGCCCATTCTCGATTCCCAATCGAACCACATCCTCGGAGCCAACTAACTCGAGCAAGGCTGAGTTAACTGGGCGAGTCAGCGTTAACAACTGCTCAACGGGAACAGGATCAGGCATCCTCTTCGCCTTCACCCTCGCGTGGTAAAAATCTTTCCCACCCAGAAAGGGGGCTTTTCGCCACAGAGCCTGCGGAAGCTCCGGCATCTCTTCATCTTCCTTGACGGGTCTGGTTACTCTTGTTTTGGCCATTCCTGCGAAAGGGCAAAAAAAAAAGGGGGGGAGAAATACCACACTTCAGTTCGAATTTTGGAATTCGAGATCTATGCAAAGGAAAGCAGACAGTTCCGGTGCCGATTTCAGAAATTGGGGATTTGCAAGACCCAATATTGTTGAAAGATTAAAAACGAAGCAGGTTTAAAGATCAAAGCCTCTTCACAGATTTCGTGGGTTTACAGATTCAACGCAGTTCAAGGCAAACGCCGGTATTTTAAAATCAAAAAGTAAACGAGGCCAACCTTGTTTCCTTGAAGCCTGCTTGGATATGCACAGTTGAAGAATACGATTTGCAGTTCTGAACTGATGGTTGATGATCTGGATCTGCTCTCGAAGATCTCCGGATACCATTCACTTTAAGAGAAAGAAGTGATGCTTTGCAATAATGGGATACAAGTTATTTATCCAAAAGAATGAAGAGTTGCGTCCCTTCAGTAGTCGAATCGCAACCGTCACCGTCGTATCGCGCAATCACAGGACGGGCTGACGTCACGCCTAAAACCCTAAAGGTCAGACGGCACGACTCTAGGGGTTTTAGGTCATAATGACACGCACGGGGGCTGAATCTACCCGTATTTGAATTGGTGCGTGGCGACGACGCGCATATTGGTTTCCGCGCATGGAAGCCTATACAGCTACGAGCCTTCACGCGCAGAAAGGGGGCTAATGTAGATACTGCTTTATGACATGGCAGATCTAGGCCACGTGGCGACCATCCAGCACACCATATTGTGCTCCATACACACAGGATCACCAGCCGAGCTGATCCATGTGGGGGCTGCGAGACAGAGCCCTCGCATACCACCGCACGGGACTTGTAGGGATTTGTGGTTTGGAGGCTAGAGTAAGCCCTGTCGCGTGCGAGCCAAGCCCGCGCGCGACCTTTAGTAACTGTTTTGAGAGATCTATGGCACGAGCTCCCTAGACCCGGTCAATCCGGTCAAACCCGGTCAACCTCGTAACGGTTCCGGTACTCGCGCACCACGTGCTCTAACGGTTCCTATATACTCGGACGAACGTGCCGTTATGGTTAAGCTAATTAAGCCGCCATCAATGGGCGCATTAACCACACTGCAACGGCCACGTTCTCCAGTATATATATATCGTTAACCTTTCCATACAAAGGAGAACAACACTGCTATACGCGGAAGCTCTGCCAAACCTCTGTCTCTCTCTCAGACATTGCTACTGACTTGCTCTCTCCCTACACACACCCCTATTCTTCCTGTGCGATCCCTGATCCACTACGTACGGTGTACACGGAGGTCTCCCCGCCGGAATCTCTTGTGCACACCTAGCTTTGATTTCACCAAGTTGTGAAACCCTAGCTTTGCTCTGCCTTGATCTTGATCTTGAAACACCGCCAAACTCGAGCTCTGATACAAGTTTTTTATGTCAAACCACCTCACGAACGAAGAACGAATAAAAGAAGAACACGAGTATTTTACGTGGTTCGCTAGCAAAATATTTGCTAACTACCTCCACGGCGGAAAAGCACTCTTTATTCACTTAAGAGGAACAATTACAATGTTTCGCATACCTAATAGTGTGACTACTAGGTTCTATATATAGTGCTAGGAAATTCCTAAAGTTTCCAAATCCGATTTGGAAACAACTTGTTTCCTAACTAATCCTCCACCGCCTTTGACTTTCAATGTTTCCTAATCAAAGTTGGAAACAAAGAGTTTGGCCGCCTTTGACCAATTCAAGGCACCAACTCAACAGAAAAGAATCGAAATAAAATTAGAGAAGTGATAGTTGTATCTCAAGGGAGAAGAGAGGCAGAGAAAGTAACATATCTTGTTGAGAATTGCGCTGAGCATGGGAGTAGAAATATGGATGATAGCATTTATGTGAGGATCGTCTCAATACCAAAATACTTGTGCAAGCATAAAAAAGAGCTTGTGTAAGTATCACACCCTTTTCCTTTTGGGACGCCTTTTGGGCAGAAGATATTTGGACTTATTGCTGATTTTGAACTACAACGTGAGGTTTTCAAGGTGTTGCCATCAATTTGATCCAGGAAAAACCGCATTCATCTTGAGGATAATGTGCTTTTCAACCGAGGGGAGTTGATACGGGTCAATCGTATAGTACAGGTCAATCTATTATTAACGCTAATTAGTATTGTTTATTTACTTAATTAATTATTTTTAGAAGTTAGTTTATTTAATATAACTATTTAATAGCTTATTTATTTAGCTAGTTAGTATTGTTAAATAATAGGACCGGGTTTTTTTTAACAATTCTTTTCCCGCCCATATAGGCGAACCGTTTAGGTCTTGAGTTAGTTTTTCTATTTAAACAAGTTGTAGTCACTTTATTTTTTAATCAATGAATCAAGAAAGATAAAGTATCGTGTCGTGTTTTATGTCTGTGTCATGTGGAGACCAGTGGATCTCGAATTCCTCCATCCCGATACTTCGCGTATCACTATCTATCTATCAATCTATCTATTACTAGTACTATAAAAAGCTGAACACTTCATTAACTATGATATAGAACAGTTACAAAAATCACTTTCAGCCAGGGCAACAGCTCCCTCATCAAGTTCACACTACTTTGTCTGTTTTTTTCTGAATTGTCCTGCTTTGACTTTCTAACCCGTAACTAGGTTACTTTGACTCGGTAATTTAGATAGCAAAATGAAATAATTTTTTGATAAATTTTTATAGTACTGTAGAGGAAATTTAACTCTACGAGACCGTGCAAAGATTACAAAATTCTTGTATTATTTTGCTGATCAAATTACTGTGTCAAAGTGACTCGGTGAATAGTGACAAAAAGTGAAGTATGTTGAAAGAGAAGAATTTAGGCATTTATCATCCTTTATATCTATGTTTCCCCCAGCCATACTATGAGTCGCACAATTAGCTACTCTGCTATGAAAATTGATCGAGCTTCCAGGCGAACTAATCCAGTGCAATATCAAGTGACCTGATTTTGAATTGGCACATAGATTTCTTCTCATCCTGAAATACAGACGCAAGGCATTTAACATCATTTTCTATCAAAATTTTTGAGTTGTTGTTTTTTTTTTTTTTTTTTTTTTTTTTTGAAAGTCACAAGCATATATAGAAATTTAAACAACTAGTCGGTTACAAGATCTACTGATCTGTCGAGCCCTATCATGGGCTGGAGAGATGAAATCTCTTGAAACAAAAGAAATACAACATGAGTTAAATGATCTCACTATCGCTTGAACCTCCCGTAATATCATGTAGATGTCCACCGTGGAGGCTTGGTTGTTTAGTGCAGTGACGAACACCTTACTGTCCGTTAAGATGTCGATGTCAGTATATCCATGTGATAGTAACCATTTAAGAGCATCCGAAATTCCACGGGCTTCTGCTTGCAGTGGCGAAGTAGCATAGAAAATGGAGAAGTGGTGATGCTGAACTTGTTCCTTGCAAACCCATGCTGCCGCAGAAGGTTTTCCTTCAGTCCAAGTAGCGTCAACCATGAATGTCCACTTGTGTTCTGGTTCTTCGTTGGAGCGCTTGAACTTGTACGTAGTTGATTGGTTGTCGGGGTTGATGGCATTGCCAGTCATGCAAACTTGTTGATCCTGCTGCAGGATTCAAAGTCTGTTGTAGTGACAGGTTTCCGCGAGGCGAATAGCTACTAAGGATTGCTGTGTTGATATAACTGAATGGTTCATCGTTACAGCATTCCGGGAGAGCCATATTTGCCGTAGAATTACGAGAATCGTAATTCGTTGAGTTGGAGAGGGGGCGTCCATGAACATGCGAAGTATTGATTGAGAGATGCTAGATGGCGCAGATAAAGGGGGCCTGTAACCAAGTGAAGAGCCAAACCATACTGCTCGTGCATGTGGGCATCGGAAGAAACAGTGACTAAGAGTTTCCTCGTCATTATGACAGAGATCGCATGTGGTATCGGACAGTGGAATTTTACGGTGGCTGAGCTCTGATTTGACCGGTATTGCGTGATTGATAAGTTTCCATATAAAGAAGTAAATCTTAGGCTGTAGACGCAAATTTCTCATAGCCAGGGCCAGTTGACCCTGCACCGATGGGTGAGAGGAGGTGTTTGCCGCTGTCAGCACTCTCGAAATGTCATAGGCTGTCTTGACGGTGAACTTCCCCGAATGATGCGCACCCCATAGATTAACGTCTTGCTGAGGAACAGAAGGTAGGGATATTGTCCGGATGCGCCGTATCTGATCTGTTGTGAAGAAAGTACCGAGAAGAGCGTCGCGCCATCGGTTAGTGGAGTGATTCCAGAATTGAGCTAACCGTAGTGTCGGATAATGCTGTAAAATGACACTCTCAGGGGATGGAGTTTCCGTTTCTCCTGGAATCCAGTTGTTTTTAAGTGGATGAATAGACTCTCCATTCCCTACCATCCAGCGCATTCCACGGTCCACAATATCTTTACCCCAACATAGGCTCTTCCATCCCCATGAAGATGAATTCACACATTTAGCTTCCAGAAATGTTGATTGGGGAAAGTATCGCCCCTTTAGAACTTGGAAAAGCAGGCTGCTCGGTTCCGTTTGCAGTCGATAACCTGTCTTTGCTATCAGCGCTCGGTTATGGGCCTCCGGTTCTCTAAAACCAAGTCCTCCTTCTTCTGTTTTGAGGCATAGGTAGGACCACTTTTTCCAGTGCATACCACGCTTTGAGCCGTTGTGCCATAGGAATGTTACAATAAGTCGTCGAAGATCTTCGAAGAAGCTTTTTGGAGCCTTAAATACCGACAGTAAGTATGTTGGAATTGACAGAAGAGTAGCTTTGATAAGGGTTACCCGTCCAGCAAAGGAGAGACAGTGTTGTTTCCAAGACGAGAGCTTTTTACGAATATTTTGAATGATCCCTGCAAAGATAGTCTTTTTCGTCTGCGTGAAGTCCATTGGGCTGCCAAGATAAATTCCTGGGGCAGGCACTGTCTTGATTCGGAAAAGCGTTGAAATGAACTCTGCGTCAGATGATTTCATATTAGGACTGAAGAACAGTTCTGATTTGTCGAAGTTGATTTGTTGGCCGGATTGACGGCAGTAATTATCCAGTATCTGTCGCAAACGCGTAACTCCAGCTTTCGTAAACGTTTGAAATAGAAACGTGTCGTCGGCAAAGAGCATGTGGGTGACACTTGGTGATGTTGGAGCAATCCGAATGCCGTTCACCGTATCTTCGTGTTGAAACTTTTGAAGCGTGGCCGACAATGCCTCGGAGATAATCAGGAAAAGAAATGGTGAAATAGGATCGCCCTACCGAATGCCCTGAGTTGGGGAGAACATAGCAGATGGTTGACCATTGACTAGTAGCGATGTCGATACTGTGGAGATACACATCATAATATTTCTTATGAATAAAGGCCCGAAACCCATTGCCTGTAAACACCGTTGAACAAATCTCCAGGAAACTCTGTCGAACGCCTTGCTCATATCCAATTTGAGTGCCAAATAACTAGATTTACCTGTCTTACGATGCCGAACATAGTGCAGCAGTTCATGTGCCACTAGAATGTTATCCGTAATAAGTTTGCCCTGTTGAAAAGCAGATTGGTGTGGGGAAATAATGTCCGGTATGACATTTTTCAGTCTATTGGCGATCACCTTGGCTAAAATTTTGTATATGGTATTGCAAAGGCTAATTGGGCGGTATTCTGCAGCCTGTTGTGGTTGGCGGTGTTTCGGAATCAGTGCAATGAGGGTGTGATTCATCTCCCGTGACATGTGTCCAGTCTGTAGGCATCGAAGAATTGCATGAGTAACAGAGGACCCCACAATATCCCAGTGTTTTTGGAAGAATTCTGCAATAAATCCATCCGGACCGGGTGCTTTATTCGCCCCAAGTTGGTAAAGTGCGATCTTAATTTCTTCTTCTGAGTAAGGAGCTTCAAGACCCAGTCTGCCCGCGGCGGAAATAGTTCTGGTAATAGAAGCAGTGCAGTCAATATCTTCCGGAGAGAGATCGGCATCGGCTGTGTTCGGGCATTGTAGCAGCGAAGTGAAATATCGCAGCAGACAGGATTCAATTTCTGTGGTGGAGTGTAGAAAATTGCCGTGCTCATCATTCAGTGCCAAGATTAGCGATTTATTCTTCCGCAGAGTTGCCGATCTGTGAAAATATGCAGTATTGCTATCTCCATAGCGTAACCAATTTTGTTTTGATCGTTGTTTCCAGTATATCTCTTGCTCAGTAGTGATATCGTCAAGGTGTCGACGCTCAGTTAGGAAATTGTCAACTGTGTTGCGGTGGAGATTGGAGGAGACATCCATTGCTGTAATTGAAGTCTGTAGCTGTGTAAGCTTCGTTTCTATTTCTGTAATCCTTATCGGAATTGATTGTAGAGATAGACGTTCCCAATTCTTCAGGTGCTTCAGCAGAAGCCGTTGCTTGTCAAAGAGATTAAAAATTGCTGAACCCGTTCGTGGCTGGGACCAAATTTTGGAGATGATTTGAGTTACTGCATCGTGGAATAACCAAGATGACTCAAATTTTGTAGTGCGATGAGGACGCCGTCGAATTCCTTCTGTATCAAGAACGATAGGACTGTGATCTGATCTTTGAATGGGTAAGTTTGTCAGTGTTGCATTTGGGAAGATATCAAGCCATTCTTGGTGCATGTAAGCTTTGTCTAATTTTTCAAACGTGGCGTGGCTGCCGTGTCTGCCATTAGTCCAAGTGTAGTAAACTCCATGGGATCGAAGCTGGATTAAGCTGTTTGTATGAAGAAAGTCCAAAAGCATGTCCATTCCTCTAGGCTTGTAGGTTGAAGCACTTTTTTTTTCATGAGTACCGCTGATTTGATTAAAATCGCCAATAATGATATATGGCTGCGCCAGATAATCCAACTGAGTCTGTAAAAGAGAGAAAACATGTTTGCGCTTTCGCGCCACAGAATGGCCGTATAGAAGTACCAAATTCCACGGTCCTTTAATCACATCAGGAATTTGCAAAATAATAAACCATAAACAACTAAAAAGAGGTACAATATTTAAACTAGAGTTCCATGATACATATAAGCCACCCTTAGTACCGATAGGATCGGCACCACAAAAACTATCGTAGCCTAACAAGTTTCCTAAAAACAAAAGATTTGACATTTTTTGCTTTGTTTCCATTAAGTACAAGATACATGGTCGATGAGTTGAACAAAGATTTTTTAGCGTTTGAACTGTAGGGTCTTGTCCTATTCCCCTACAATTCCAGCTTAGTAGTTTCATGGTGATGGCGGAGATTGACGCGCAACCTCCACCGCTTTGCAGTCATTTTCAAACTCTTCACTGAGATAGTACAGAATTAAAGCATGGTCATAGTCCAGATTAGCCATCACCTGATTAAACTGGTCCTCGAAGAAGCTTGGAGCCATAATAAGATCATCCTCAGTAAATAGATGCAGGATCGGAATATAAGATGTGAAGTCAGAGATGTTGTCCTGTAGTCGCATATGTTTTCCGCAGCCCTGTTCATTTTCATTTGTTGGAGAATGTCTTTTTGAACCTGTGATAGTTTCGGCTGCAGTACTTGTTTGTCCCCGTTCAAACGTTCTAATGGCTGAAGTCGGAGAAGAGCCTTTCTTGAGAAACCCATATTCATGAGGCAGACGATATGGACTTGGTCTTGGACGTGAAAATCGCATCGGAGAAACGTCCTCGTCATCTGAATCAGTTGTTGGGTCATCAAAGTGAACAGCTTTACTTTTTCCTTTTCCTTGAGTATCATCAACTGGAGGCTTAGCTACTGTAGGAGGACTTCCACCTCGAATAACTAGTGGCGGCGCTGCAACTCTAGGCGGCGGATTAAACATTTCATCCAGAGGTGTTACTGTTTCATTTGTGATTTGAATAGAAGCCTGAGATTGGTCATGAGCAGAGTCCATATCCTCAAAGTGAGTCGTCATTGGTGCGACAGAGAATTCCGAAAGAAAGCGCTGCCATGTAGAAGTAATCTCTGTCCATTCATCGTCAGTTGGTATGTAATTCTCCTCCAACAACTTGATCCCTAGCGAAGGGGTGAACGGGTGATGAGAGTGAACATGATGTTGCAGCGGTGGTGGTTGCTCTGCAGCTGGTGGTTGCGGTGGAGGAAGTAACTGTGGTTGCGGAGGGAAGAAAATGTTCGCTTCCTCATCAATTTGCATTTGAGTAGGTGGATGCTCTTGAATAAAGAAGTGATTATGAGGTTCATCATCCGAAACATCCCAGTCATTTTCATAAGCAGCAATGAAATCGTCGTAATCCTCTGGATTAATAGGGGGTTCTGGTTCATCCTCAGGCAATAGTTCATCCTCCATGTCCTGAAAAATAGGGTGCAGAGGGACATAGTGTTGATAAGGATTGCGATGAGCCGCTAAATAAACTCGCGGTGATGGCGGAGATGGTGGAGCTGCAGAATGAGGACGGCGCCACTGATTACCGTAGAGGCTAATCTCAGGCTGAGTCATTATCGCCGCTTGCAAGGATGCCGCTAGACGCTGAAGTTTCTGATCAATTGCAAGCCGCGCCTGATGAGGAGATTTTGGGCAGTTGTGCATGAGATGCCCAATACAGCCACACGAACGACAAAGATTATAAACTTTCTCCGGTTGACAGGATATCCACGTAATATAATCATCGTCGTCAATCAAATAAAACCCCGCCAGTAGAGGCTCTGCAGGATCAATCCATGCTTGAACGCGGACATACCCATGAACTCGAGAAGATGAGAATACTGTATCTGTCCGTGCCACCTCCCCAATGAGAGAGCC
This sequence comes from Linanthus parryae, assembly GCA_023055425.1. Taxonomy (NCBI): domain Eukaryota; kingdom Viridiplantae; phylum Streptophyta; class Magnoliopsida; order Ericales; family Polemoniaceae; genus Linanthus; species Linanthus parryae. The sequence goes on from JALGPY010000004.1 coordinate 146,643,823, forward strand.
AAGAAATTCCATAGTAGCCGGAGTGAAGCAACGCAGTGGCACGTCGTATAGACGGAACCAGACTGCTATTAACGGGGTCTCCACCATTTCGATTGCGACGTCGGGATTCCAGTGGTCCACCACCACCAGTGCTCCTCGAACAGAGTATGGTCCACCGTATACCACAGCCAGTAACTCATTGTAATTAGAAAAGTGGAGTACAAATAGATTGTTGAAATGATTAACAACCTGCACTGGTGATTGTGTACGCCAAAGTGACCGGAGAAGGTTGAGGAGAAGAACATGGTCAAAGATATGATCATCTTTAACAAGCACCAAGAGGCACTGGTGATCAGTCGGAGTGTATTGGTTCGCAACCGATTGTGGTATAGTTGTTTGAAAGCTTCTGCGAAATTGATCCTCGGAGAGACCTGGTGGCCGGACCAATCTCGGTGTTGGGTAAATACGGTTGGGTGGGCGTGGTGGGACATGTGGTTGGTGTCGGTTGTGGTGGTGGAGGGGCGGTGGTGTGTTGACAGTACCATGTCCTAACCCACGATGACGTTGATGATAAAAGCCCGGTGGATAGGAAGGCTGATTTTGGTTCTGCGGTGGTCGTGGGTTTCCGGTGTTGGACGGTGTCCCACCACGACGGTGAGGCGGACGGTAAAAATGCCTATTCATTTGCTGTTTTTCTGAGGAAGGGTGACACAGATGAGAATTGCCGTCTAGTATGGATGACATAGCGTCCATTTGAAGGGAAGAAGGTGGAAGTGTAATCGAGTGGCCTATCAGTAGGTTAGCAGAATAGTTGTTGTTTTGGGAACACCCCTTCACAAGAGCTTTAGATTCACTTTATTTCATTATCAGGTGTCTGTCCTGTCATAGGCCACGTATCCTGCAATTTTTCCATATGAATCTCTTGCTACCCATGCTGCACTGGCCTCGCCATTCTTAACACTGCCTTCACAGTTGATTTTGAATCTTCCAGCTGCTGGAGGTATCCAAAGCTTCAAGTCTTAAACAATGCAGTTCTTCTTTCTTCAATCCTTATGTTTTTCTATTAACCCCAAGATTTCATGGATAAGACCCTGTGCGTTTGGTAAAATAGCTTTTTTGGTTTATGGTTTAAAAACCAAATAGTTTATGTGTTTGTTTGCAGTGGTTTAAAAACCAGTTTTTAAACTAGTTTTTTTTTTTTGACATTTTGTCTTGATCAAAAAAACCAACTTTTGGTGGTTTTTCTTTTAATTTATTTGTATGACACACCAATACAACATTACCCTTACATCGTAGACGTATTAAATTGAAAATCGTCTCTCATTTTGGTAGCTCTTTGACTTTTAGTCACCGAGATAATGAAAAATATTGCACGAATTTTTTTCTATACTTTTGCAATAATTATTTTTCCAGAAAACTCAATTCTCGCATATTTCGGACGATACCTTTTATATGCGATGTTCTTATTATTTAGGATCAGCCATTTTGTGGTGTTCTTTTCTTAGTTACTCAACGTAGCATCAAGTATAAGTGAAATTTGTTGAAATTATAAACTTTTTTGTTGACTTTAAGTAAAAAAAAAATTGATTTTTTAGATGTCATAATAGTGTTAATTTGTTCTTCAATTTGTTACTTTCATGAAATCGTTGAATCTCATGAAATCGTGAACTTTTTTACATTGCATTTGTTCTTTTTGAATCTGTAAAAGAAAAATAAGTGGAGGGTATATTTGTCATTTAATCTACATCTTCTAGTTTAAAAACTACTACCAAACACACTGAGTTAAACATAAACTCTGAAAAAAAAAACTAAAAAAATTCCACCACAATCTAAAAACCAATTTTTCTCTTAGAAATCATTTTACCAAACTCACCCACATATATTGACATCTTTTTGGTTGAATAGCTTTTCATTCTGTCACTCCCATAGTCTCTATATAATGATTGCAGCTACCATTTCAAGTGAGCCAAAGGTTGGAAAGAATGGTTTAAAATTTAGTTTTTAAAATAGTCAAAACAAACACTTGAAACAAACTATTTGGTGGGAAAACCAACAACCAGCCAACTAGACAATCCGCCTTATTTTACAAGTGTATCATTGTTGTCCTAATTAACACAATTTATACTAACAATAGAGAAACTAAATGATTTTAAGGGCATCTCCTACCCCATGGGGGGAGGGGGAGGGGAAGGAGAAAATCGTATAAAAATACGGTTCATGTCCAACCCCATGGGGGGAGGGGGTGCTATGGGGATAAATTTTGCATTGGGTGAGGGATGGTTAGGGGGGATTTCCCCATGGACATCCCCTCCCCCTCCCCCTACCCCTACATGGAATGATTAATTAATTGAATATTTGATAATTTTAATTAAACATACTATTATTTTATGATTATATTATGTATTTTATTATTATGATTAATAAGTTTTATTTTGTATTATTTAATACAATTAATAATGTATTCACTATTGTTGGAAAGTATATTTACGAAAAACAGATTCGGAAAAGCTTATTTGGAAGTGCTTATGGAAGTTCGGCCAATGTGTCTGAACAAGAATTCAATCCTTTCAACTAACGAAAGAACTATTTTATGTAATTGTTGTTAGGTTGGTTTATTTTAATTTGTGTGTTTTATCGCTCTACTCCTTGCATTTTTGTATTAGTGTTTAATTTTATTTCTTGTAATAACGAATTTTTCGCACTTGTAATCGTTATTTTTTCAAATAAAAGTTTTGTTTGTTAATATTATTTTAATTATTATTAGTATTATTATCATTGTTGTTATTATTAACATCTTTTTTTGTGTGTATGTGTGTGTGTGTATATATATATATATATATATTTGTAAACACTTTTGCATTTACTTTTTTGGTATTAATAATTTATTTTTAAATTATTAAATATATATTACAAATTAATTTTTTGGGTGGAGGGGAAAGAAATGGGTTGGAGACGATTAGTAGTTTGGCGGAAGGGGAGAGGGAGGGGGAGGGGGGAAATGGTGGGCCCGTGGGGGGAGGGGGAGGGGGAGGGGGAGGTGAGGGGAGGGGGAAAAAGCAATGGGTTGGAGATGCTCTAAGCTAGCGAATTACTCCTTTCGTTTCGCCAGATTCTTCAAAATTTCTTTTTTGGGCGTTTCGCCAAATTCTTCAAAATTTTCAAATATGGAAACTTTCATACTGACAAAATACAACTATACTCTTTTAAAAAGACTCAAACTCACATTTTAATTGAGCTTAACTAATCACAACTAGTAAACTAATCTGATTAATTAAGCCCAATATCTACCTAACCCTAATCCTACCCAGCCCAATCCTTATCCAAACAACTCATCCTATCTAAAATCAAAAAGCATGTGTTATGTATCATTCATTCAGCAGATAGAGAGAGAAAGAGGAATGGAGAGAGAGAGAGAGGGGATAGACGAACATATGAAGAACGAAGAGGAGAACTGACCGAAGAAACACCATCCCCTCTCAGTCTTTCTTCCTCTTCTGAAATTGTGGAGACGAACGGATGAACCACGACGCCTCTCGAGACAAGAACAGATCGGTGTAGATTTTGGACCAATCGATCTGCGTAACGATGGTGATGAGTGACGACGGCGGCGGATAGGTCACGGCGGTGTATATTTCGGCGAAGGTGGAGCAGTTGGCGGCGATGGCTTCGACTGAAGAAGATGGCTCCATCTGCATCGTAAGAGTTCTTATTCTGGTTCATCTTCTTCCATCTTCAGCTAATTTTCTTCTCTTCTACTGATTCTTGTTCTCATCTCCTTGCAGGTGGATTTATTGTTTAGTCAGACCAAGAAAGAGGATTTATGGTGGAGTCAGACCCCAGTGGTTAATAGATCTGACTTCTCTCTCTTGTTCAGGGTCTATCCTGTTCTTGGTTTCTCTTCTCCATTCTACAAATTTGTTTGATTTTTTATTTAGATCTTAAATTACTCTGTATAGATCTGGGTTTTTTTGTTAATCTGCCAATTTTGTGGTTGTCATGCTGATGGTGTTTCTTAATTTTTTCTATACAGATCTTGTTATCTTTTTTTTTTATTTTTTTTTTGTAGAATCTATAATCAAGATGATTCTACAGTTTTGTTGGTGTTCTTGGTGATGATGTTCATGTTCTTGTTAAACTAGATGGTGTTGATGTTATGTTGTGTTAAACCAGAAGAGAGAGAATGTCACATGTTTTCCACTCACTAAATTTTGGTGAATCATAGGGGCAAAATAAAACATTCACCACCTTTCTTAATCCCCGTGCCCATAAAGTTTTTGAAGTATCTAGTGAAACGGAGGAAGTATAAAACAAGTATATGTAACATTGTTGAACCCTTGTTGGTCAGCCTCAGTTCCATTTCTTCCATAGTCGTCCAATTAGTCTGAGGCAAGAAGTAGTAGAAGAAGATCCATGCCAAGATAGAGATACCCCAAACAAATAGAAGGCACCCCCAACTGTGATAACCTTGTAGATTGATACAAAGCTCGTTGAAATTATAGCATTAATGACTCTCTTCACAACTGTCCCAATACTATGCCCTTGGTTTCCACCACTATCTCAAATACATCATTAGTATTTCTATTTTAGAGATAAAAGACATTAATAAGTTTTATGAATACAATTCCATGCTTGACGTTATATACTGAAGGAAACATGCTTTGAATGCGTTTATCACGGAAATTACACAATGAAAGTATCACATATATTACACTCGCTAGAGAGGACATAACAATTTGGTTACATGGACAAAGTGCATGCCTCAACTGAATCCCTCGCACATATTTCCCAAAATATGTGCGTGCTTTGTAGATTGATACAAAGCTCCTTGAAATTATAGCATTAATGACTCTCTTCACAACTGTCCCAATACTATGCCCTTGGTTTCCACCACTATCTCAAATACATCATTAGTATTTCTATTTTAGAGATAAAAGACATTAATAAGTTTTATGAATACAATTCCATGCTTGACGTTATATACTGAAGGAAACATACTTTGAATGCGTTTATCACGGAAATTACACAATGAAAGTATCACATATATTACACTTGCTAGAGAGGACATAACAATTTGGTTACATGGACAAAGTGCATGCCTCAACTGAATCCCTCGCACAATTCCCAAAATATGTGCGTGCTTTGAACTCGTAGTTTTGCAGAAACTTAGGGGAAAGTTCACGAACACATAACGTTATGCTCCCTAAGAAATGCTGAATAATTGCTGATTTGCTGTTTAAGTGAAATCCTGCCTCATATCCCAAATATTTTATAACCAGGGATGTGTGCGAAACTTGCTTTGCTACAGTTACAAGTATTGGTTCCGAAAGCGAGGGGTATGATGAAATCAGTGCACCAAATAGTGTCCACAGTACTACTAATAATTATGTCGTAATAGAGAATGATTACTCCGTGTTAGTATTTTGTAAAAATCTCTTTGCATAAATATCACTTGCCAAGTAGCCATAATCAACATAGCAAAGTCTCTCCCATAAAAAAAGACTTTGCTGGAAGAGATGCAGAACCTCCTTTAGCGATCTGAAGGTCAGGAAGGATCTATCACATACAGATCTACAACATGAATTATAGCGGACGATTCATGTGTTTACCTTGTCTTCCTAAGCTCCTTAATGCAACGGATGATCGGTTGTTTCTTGCTTTCACGCGCCTCCTCCTTGATCTTGCTCCCACCAATCTAGTGTGAATCTCGAGGACGAACACTATGTTTCACACCACGTTCCACCTCCTTGGATGGAGTTGGAGAGAGACCAGGGTTCTCTACAACTAAGAATCTAGACAGAGTAACTTTACTGTGTGGAATAGCATTATAATATGTAGGAGGTTGCCTCCTTATATAGGCAAAACTTCTCCTAGGTTTGCACATAAACCCCTAGGGTTTGAGCCTTAGCTACTAACCCCTCTAGTTTGTGCATTAGTGCAACTAATCCCATAAGGTTACGATAATTACATTGGACACCCCACATGGGCGCACCAATTGCTAACATCTCCCACTCGCACTGTGGGGTTGCACAATCCATCCAGTCTCTATCAATCTCCAACTTTCTATCATCTACAAAAGAGTATTGTGTGGCCGTGGCGTGTGACCGGTGAGAGTACCTGCATTTCGGGAGATCCGTACTCCAAACTCGTAATACCAGCATGGGAAGGCACCCTTTCGGGAGATCCACATACCAAAATCGTATAGCCAGCGCACCCTTAAAACATATAACAGTAATAATGCTCTCTGTAACTCTCGTATTCCCCAGATTCCTCTGATTGTCATCTCGTGGATCATGAGCACCTGCCTTGTCCCGAAGGCCATGCTCCAATGAGTCCACATCTCCTTTATATTTTCATATCCTACATGATCCCATAAGATCTTGCAGGTGTGCCCAATGAAGATGATAAAGAGCGATGCAACGAGAATCTTTCCTTACATACATGTGTCACTCAGATTCGGCTCAGCTGCTTTCCCAGCAGTGTCCGGAAGGCCGGATCATCCATAGCCGTAAGGTGTCACGCCAAAGTAGCACCACCGACCCGTCTCCTCATGACACAGACGTAAGTACAAAGGGTATACAGTGTCAATCATCTTTATATGATCGACGAGGCTCACACGATGAGGAATCCCAGGGACTAATTCTACTCATCACCTCATGGTCACTCATAAGCGCGCGTTATTCAAGGGGGAATATGCGCCATAGTGTTTAGACTCTGATCAGAGCGCATGTCTTATCCTTGCAAAGGACCACTATGCAGATGTCTATCCGGTAGCCCTTATGGCCACCAGCCCGAGTGCTGCGATGTCACACTATTGTGAGCAATTATCAGCTCTCGCATCTGGCTTCTTCTACACAGACTATACATGGTTCGGGGTACTAACCATAGTTGCGAATACCGTTCCGGCCCCCGTTCCGTTTTGCTCTTGGCAACGGAACGGTCCCGGATCCGGGCGGAACGACGATCCGTTCCGGTTTTACCGCATTTTTTAATATATATTTATATATATACACACACAACATTTAATTAAATAAAAACATGCACTATTCCTCAAAAATAAAAACATACACAATATTAGTGATGTCCATAACATCACAATTAAAAAAATATATGAAATGAATCACGAATCACAATAAATTAAAAGTTTTTTTTGTAAAATATTGCTTAAATTTTGAAGTCACCAATGAAGCTATAGTAAATCATGAGAGTAAAGTTCATTATCAGAACTTTGACAAAAAAAATCATTATCGGAAGAAATTCCAGTAAATTCCAAACATCACTCCTCATTTCAATTTTCCAAGTCCAGCAACAACTCAATAGTACTGAAATATAAAATCAGAAGAAAAATGATAAATATCGACTCTCACCATGAAATGGTCAATTGGTAGTAATATATAAATATCGAATCTCACAAAATCTTCCTCTAACACCTCTTCTCCTCTAAAAAATACAGTAACAGTTTTCAAAAAAAAATACAGTAACTTTGACAATGAATCTCACAAATCTATCTCTAACACCTCTTTTCCTCTTCGTCATTCATTGCGTGTTGGGGGTGGTTATGAATTCTCCAATTCCAATCTGATGATGAAAGCAAGCCGAGAGAAGAGAGAGAGCCGGAGAGTGAGAGATGAGAGAGAGAGAGAGCCAGGCAGCGAGAGAGACAGAGAGAGAGTGAGAAGAAGAAGAAGAAGCTCACCTTAATCACCAACGAACAAGAATCGACTTCGCCGTTCACAAATCGACTTCGCACAGTAGGGAGGAAGAGCACAAATCGAATCAATCCCCTGGGTCATCAGACCACGTTTGCAGAGAGGGGGCGAAGAGGAGAGGCGTGTGCGGCTTGTTTTGGGGATTAGGGTTACGCAGAAGAGTGTTTTGTGTGGGAGACTGGGAGACAAAAATTTCAGAAATTACTATTTTTTTCCGATCCGGAATTTTCCGGATTTGACCCGATTCGGGCGAAACCAACCGGATCCGACCGGAACAACCCGGATCGGACCGGATTTCTCAACGGTACGAATCGTCTAGGATACCGTTCCGTATATGCTTAAAACCGGACCGTTCCGGCCGTTCCGGACCGGAACGGAACGGTATCTACAACTATGGTACTAACCATGTTCGATTGGCCATAACCAGTCTCACCTTGGAACTTATTTCCAATGCGACAATTGAATCCGTCTGACAGGCTCCTAGCTCTACTGATAGACATCTAGCTCTTATCATAGGCCATATGCTCGTATGATAGGCATCTCATATCATATCGCAGGCTTTCAGCGCTTATCGGGATTCTGTCTCATCTTCCGCCACACCCAGACATATCCAGGATATTGCGAAGGCGGTTGCTTGTGTGAGTGAGCCAACCTAGTGTTTGCGCGACATGCTCTAAGCTAGTACAGGAAATGTAACATATCATACACGTATCAAATAACATGCAGCATAAATAACAAATCCATTCCTAATATCCAATCAATCAATGTCTCAAAACGTCTAATCAGTCTGACACCTAGTTCCATTTTCCTAACCCTCTACTCCTAGTATGACCAACAAAAGTAGCCTTAAGAAGAGGCTTGGTCATTGGATCAGCTAACATCTGATTCGTAGGAATATGCTCTAGAGTAACATCTCCTTTAGCTACTACTTCCCTAATGAAGTGGTACTTTATCTCAATATGCTTGGCCTTGCTGTGGTATTTCGGATCCTTAGCACAAGCTATGGCCGACATACTATCACAGCGAAGCGTTACTAGTCTTGGTTCGTCAACCGCTCCTAAGCTGACCAGAAATCTCTTCAGCCAAACACTCTCCTGCGCTGGCGCGGAGCAGGCAACATATTCAGCTTCCATGGTTGATAATGCAGTGCAAGTCTGCTTGCTACTGTGCCATGTGATGGCTCCTCCACCCAGCATGAAGACGTAGCCTGAGGTCGATTTACGTGCGTCTAGGTCCCCACCCCAGTCAGCATCACTGTAGCCAATGAGCCTTAGCTCAGAGCCTCGATAGCTTAGCACATAATCCTTAGTACCTTTGAGATATCGGAGAATCCTCTTAACAGCCTTCCAGTGTCCCACACCGGGATCAGACTGATAGCTGCTAACTAAACCAACAGCATGACATATGTCGGGCCTTGTACACATCATTGCGTACATTAAACTTCCGACAGCACTTGCATAGGGTACTCTGGCCATCTGGTCTCTCTCGTGTTGGGTCTTGGGACACATTTCTAGGCTGAGTTTCTCGCCATGTGCAATTGGAGTCTCGAATGGCTTGGAGTCCATCATCTGGAACCGTTCAAGTATCTTCTTGATGTATGTCTCTTGAGACAAGCCAAGAAGTCTCTTAGAACAATTTCTTAGGATCTTTATCCCAAGGATGTAACTCGCTTCTCCAATATCCTTCATCGAAAAACGAGAGGATAACCACCCTTTGGTAGTTCCGAGCATTCCTTTATCATTGCTGGCTAGTAGTATGTTATCTACATATAATGACAGTATCATGAACTTCTTTCCGGAACGTTTGACATACACACAGTGGTCCTCATCAACCATTGTGAAGCCATATGCCACAATGTCTTGATGAAATTTCAAATACCACTGTCTTGAGAACTGCTTCAGCCCATATATGGACTTAATCAGTTTGCACACTTTGTGCTCTTGACCTTTCTTCTCAAAAACTTCCGGTTGAGCCATGTAGATCTCCTCATCTAGTTCTCCATTGAGAAATGCAGTCTTAACATCCATTTGATGTAGTTCCAAGTCCATGCTATCCACTATTGCAAGTATGAGGCGAATGGAGGCTATTCTCACAACTGGTGAGAATGTCTCCTCGTAATCCACACCCTGTTGTTGGGTGTAGCCTTTCGCCACTAGTCGGGCCTTATGCCTCTCAACGCTTCCGTCTGCCTTCCTCTTGACCTTGAAAACCCATTTGTTTCCAATGGCCCTACGTCCAGGAGGCAAGTCAACTAAATCCCAAACATGATTGGTTTTCATTGACTCCAGTTCTTCTTGCAAAGCAATGTTCCATTCTTTCTTGTCAGGGGATGAGAGAGCATCGGACAATGTCCTAGGCTCATCATCTTCTTGCGTGGTGACCATCATGACCTCCCCTTGGATGTCGAATCGTCGACGGGGTACGCTCCCACGAGCGCTCCTACGCAAGGAGGGTTCTTCTTCAGCATCATCATATATGATGGGCTGCTCACTAGGCAAGTCACTCCCACTGTTCTGAACAAAGTTTTAAAAACCGGACCGGCCATTGAACCGGTGAGGCACCGGTTCATGGTCGGACCGGTGGTCGGACCGGTTCAATTGCATGTTTATTTAATAATATTTTTTATTATTTTTTATACAAAAATAAGTAAATATATTAAAAAAAAAGCCAAAAACATACATGAAGAGTTGCAGTTTTAATTTAAATCTTATTTAGCAGTGTAATATTAGTTATAGCTAAGTTTAAAAAAGTTAACAAGCACAAAAAAATACTAAATTATTGTAAACAAAAAGATTAATACTTTTTTATGCAAATTAATGGGCCTGTTTGCATAACTTTTATTCTATAAAGTATGAACATACCACTAAGTCAATAACTATCAAAAATTTGGAAAAAAAATAACTATCAAAAAAAGATTCTCAAAAATAAAAGTACTTGCGTTCAATCAGGGCACTATTTTAGCATTTCAAAAAAAAAATCAGGGCACTAGGATCGTTTCAAAAAATAACCCGAGATGGATGATGTATCATTAATTTACAAATATTTGCAACCATTGTTATCTTCACATCCACAAATTCACTGTTGTTCTTATCTCTTCATATAATCTCTCTCTCTCTCTTCTCTCTCTCTCACAGTCTCACTCCATTGCTCTGGTTCTCAAATCAAACACGCTCATCTCTCTCTCTCTATACATGTTCTCACAATCCTAATTCATAGGTAAGAAATCTAACTGTTCCTCTCCAGTTTGTTTCTTCGTTTTCTCGCTCTTTACTCTGCCAGAGGAGGATGAAGAATGAAGAGAGATGACCCATCAGAAATCCTATGAACTGATTCTGCTACTGGGCGATTGAGAAAATCTTGCAACAACCGGCGAAACCGGTCAAAACCGGCCGGTTTACCGGTTTAACGATAAACCAGCAGTTTTGATCGGTTTTGACCGGTTTGTATGCACAAGCGATCCAACTGCTGGACCGGACCGGTAAGGCGCCGGTTCACCGGTTCAACCGGTCGAACCGGCCGGTCCGGTCCGGTTTTTAAAACTATGGTTCTGAAGATCCATAGGGACTGTTCCCTGTGGGTCTATGGAGAACTGAGTATCATCCAGTGGTTCCTCTTCTTCGTAGAGAATACCATCTCCACGTGCTTCTCCCTGACTAGGAAAATCTCTCTCGAGAAATTCTACATCTCGCGATTCCATCTCTGTTAGACTACCATCCGGCTGTTGCGCTATGAATACATAACCCTTTGAGTGCTCTGAGTAACGTATGAAGATTCACTTCTTCCCCCTAGCACCCAATTTCCCATGGACATGGGAAACGTTACGTACATAGGCGGCCGACCCCCATGGCCTAAGGTGACCCAATTCGGGTTGCTTTTTGGTCCACATCTCGTAAGGGGTTGTGGCTACAGACTTGGTGGGCACACGGTTAAGTATGTATGTGGCCGTCATCAATGCATATCCCCAATAGGAGATTGGCAGATTTGCATTTGCCATCATACTACGAACCATCTCTAACAGTGTTCTATTCCTTCTTTCCGCTACACCATTTTGCTGCGGTGTGAAGGGAATAGTCAACTGCCTCACTATTCCTTTGGTCTCACAGAGCTCTTTGAATTGCTCAGATAGATATTCACGTCCTCGGTCTGTCCTAAGAGCCTTAACTCTTTTGTCCAGTTGGTTCTCTACCTCTTGTAGGAACTTTCTGAAGCACCCTAGCGCTTCAGATTTATGTGCCATCAAATACACATAACCAAAGCGAGTGTGATCATCTATGAATGTGATGAAATAGCGAGCACCATGTCTAGCTCTAACATTTAATGGACCGCAAACATGAGAATGAATAAGTTGTAAAGGCTCAGTAGCCCTTACTGATTTACCGAACGGTTTGCGTTTAGCTTTTCCTGCAAGACAAGACTCACATACAGGTAATGATATCTTGGGCATATCTCCAAGTAGGCCTGCCTTGGCCAGCCTGTTCATCCTGTCCTGTCCTATGTGTCCCAATCTAGCATGCCATCTAGTGGCATCATCATCACTAGAAGATGTAATATATGAACGAGAATCATAAACATCGTCAATGCTAGAACCAACAATGTCTAAATAAAATAAACCACGAGAAATATAACCAGTACCAAAACATGAGTTGCCAACAAACAGTTTGACAAAACCGCCCTAAAAAACAAGTTTAAAATCCAAATCCAAAAAAGTCTAGAAACGGAAATCAAGTTCTTGCGTGCACTATGAGCGTATAAGATGTCATGTTGGATGAGCTCCAGCTTCATCTTCATGTGCATCCTTATACTTCCCGTTTGTCATTGCCAATAATCCGTGCACGCGCCTTAATCACTTGCTCAGGCGTCCTTTTGCACCTGAATCCAATACCCACTCATTAGCGGAATTAGAAATGAAAAACTTGACTTATAACATAACAGTCAGAGTTTGGATTATGGTATACCTTTGGCTCGGTGCAATCACGAGCAAAGTGACCCTTCTTTTGGCAGTTGAAGCACAAGACCCTTGCCAAGTTTCTAACCTTTCGGCTCTTCTTCCCACCAGCGCCTTTGTTGATCTTGGGTTTTGGGCCCACGACGGGTTTCCCTTTACCATTTTCCTTCTTATCTGCTTTCCTCCAATTCTTGCGTGGCTTGTCCACTTTAGAATTTGGAGTCTCCGCCACCAGCACCTCACCATTGGACTTGGCGGCCTCAATCCGCTCAGATTCCAACAGCAGGTGACGCTTGACATCTTCAAGCGTCTTGACATCCGCATTATGGGTCATGTCTCGCTTCATGTGATCCCATGAGCGTGGCAGAGAGCGTAGTACCGCTTGTACTTGCTCTTCATCAGATAAGTTACGACCGGCTGCAATCAGCTCTCTGATCATGAAGGTCATAGCCCTCATATGCTGAGTCATTGTGTGCTCAGTCTTCATGCGATATGAGTCGAACCGCATTCTCAAGACTCGCAGCTTGGTGATGGAAGTAGATCCATACTTGCTCTTGATCGATTCCCACATCTCCTTCGCGGTGACAGAATTTTCGAACTCCCTGATGAGGTCATCTTCCATCATACATAGAAGATTGTAACAAGCCTTCCTATCCGCTGCTTCCCACTTATGAAAAGCAGCTAGGTTCCGCTCATGTTCCACAAGCGGTTGGTTTTCATTCATCACGGGTTCGACCCTTTCTGTCAGGAGATGGTCGGACAAATCTATGTCTAACATGTAGTACATAGCACGACGGCTCCACCTATCGTAGTTGTCCCCATTAAGCTTAACAGCTTTAGCAGAATTGACAATGAGACTAGATGATTTCGACATTACTGAAAATATGAGACATAGTGGATATTAGTTACTAGCTTTGTTTTAGCTCCTAAATAACATGTGACATCGATTAAACTTAATAGTTCCTCACAAGGACTCCACCAAAACCTAGCGTATATCCTAGGAATCAAATCTCATCACTTGTGATTTCCTATCAATTTTAATCATGTCATCATGTGAGCTCTTTTGTTTTAGTTCTTTAGCATGCGAGGTTAAACATATATATCCAATCACACACAGTTATAACATAAAACAAGCATAAGCATAAATAAATATGCAATGGATGTGGCCCCTAAGGTGCACTCCCACTATTGAGAGTACTTCTTGAGCAAGTCTTGAACTCCATCTCATGCCATCTCGCCTACTTGAGAACTCCAAGCTTGAGGCTCCTTTAGACCATCTAGTTGCTCCATGCACCTTGCACCATAGCTTTTGGTTTGGCCACCTCTCTTGAAGCTTCAATCTTCAATCTCTACTAACTATCTTATTTCTAATAAGAAGTAACCTCATAGAGGCGAGTGGATGAGAAGAGAAGACACTAGAGTATAGAGAGGCACGACACGCATGTCGTATTTTGATTACATATTCAAAAACAAAACCAAAACCAAAATATAAAACATCTATGCCACATCCATGCACCAAACACATCCATTCAACCCACAACAGCATATATAACAATATAATAAACATACTGGAATTTTCTGGAAATTTCCATAATTAAACAATAATTACTGGAAATTAATAAGCAATAATCTAACCAACTAAAAAGATCGAAAATTGCTCCCTACCACTTAGGGTCTCACCACCTATGGCAAAACGTAGGGAAAAATGACCTAAGTCTCCAGAAAAAATTTGGGCTCAAAAAAGTGTGTTTAAGGTCGTCAAATTGCCTCGAGAAGTGTGCTAAACACTAATTAATTAATCTGAAAATTACTAAAATTTTCCGTCGCTCCAAAAATTATGAAAAAATATCCACAAAATAGGAAATTTAATTTGGAGTCCCTAGGAAAAAACCGGAAGAAAAATGACGGCGGGAGGCGGCCGCACGCGCCCTAACGCGCCGCCGCGCGCGTCCGCCTCCGCCACGCGCCGACGTCGGCCACGTGCAACTCGGCCACGTGCCACGTCGGCCACGTGCCACGTCGGCATGCCACGTCAGCACCTATGCTGACGTCAACTGCCACGTCATCCCGCCACGTCATCGCCACGCCAGCTGTCACGTCAACTGACACGTGGCTGTCACATCAGTCATTCGCTGACGTGTCACCGCCACGTCATCTGCCACGTCAGCCCTATGGCCGCGTCATCAGCCGCCGCCAGCCGTGCGGCGCGTGGCCGCGCGTGGAGGCGGCTTCGGTGGCGCGTGAAGCCCACGCGCCGCCTTCCCTTGCTCCGTTCCCGACGAAATTAATTTTTCCGGAATCGTCTTTTCGTCATGATCCCGATTATGTGGTCAAAATCCAATTTTAACAAGTTTTTGAAACACGTGTTCTACTGATTGGATCTAGCAGTCCAGATTAATACTGTCACGACCCGTACCTTTTGTTTCGCTTTAAGTTGATTAATAATTAATCAGAGTAAACGCGTCATTTTCGGCCGCGACGGAAATACGAACCTTTTGACTTTTGAATAAAAATAGCGGAAGCTTAGAAATAGACAACTCTTTTCAATTTCGAATAAAAATATCATTTTCCTATTCATTTGAACAATAATCTTTACATATATCAAATGAAAGAATCTTGGCAAATATTACAATTAATTTGCAAACACTATAAATCTAGCCCGTCTATAGTCTCGAATCGACCCGTTCCGGTACCTGTAGATATTTTAGGGTGAGCAAAAAGCCCAGTAGGTACCGCCTAACCACTGGCGTAGAAATATAATAATCAATTAAACCGTAACATCGATCACGAATCACATAATTATCATGCTTTATACTTCATGCGAATAACAAACAATAACTTAACAATCAACATATAAGCATATAATCATGTATAGACCGTAATTACAGTAGACGTGAAAACTATATTTCCCCTACCTTAATACCAGCTTCACGATAACAGCATTGAAATGATATGAAAAGCTCCGAATCTTTTATCTCAGAATATTCTCAATATATCTCTATCTCACTTATCAGTAGTTGAATCGAATCTGGACTGAGAAATAACTAAAGCACTAGCCTCTATTTATAGAAGTCAACGACCAATCAGATCGCGACGAGTCACAAGGACACATGTCTCACATGTAATGAAAGCTGTGCCACACGACGACACGTGTCGCCTGTGTGTCACACATGGATAAGGATGGCCTCAGAGCATGACACATAACCCCCTTACGTGTCGCGCATGCAGGGACAGTCGCAGATATTGTGACACATGTCCCTCTGCGTGTCACCCATTCATTCGGCTAAATCTAAATGCTTATCCTCAACCACCGCGTCAAATAACATGTAATTTAGTCACGTCAAGCATTTAACAAACCACATATCGCGAGATGCATAAACAATACTTAATTATCACTTAAACTAGTGATTAGAACTAATTAACACTCAAACATTAGCACTAATTAACACTTAAACTAGTGATTAGCACTAATCATTCCCTAATTATTTTTATCTTTAATTTAGAAATAGAATAAGAAATTGTGACTTTCGGTGTCTTTCTAGACGAGCTTAACATTTATAGTTTAGCAGTTATGAATACATCTATCAGAAAGCTAAATTCTTAAACATGAAATAAAGTGAAGTAATATAAGCTTAAGAAATGCGGTCATTACATTCTTCCCTCCTTAATAAAATTTCGTCCTCGAAATTTGAATTTTAATTATCGTGGGTTTCTATTTCAAAAATCATTCTTATCATGACATAAACAATCTCATCACTTTTGCATAGCCAGACAGCGTGCCTACACAACTCCCCTTGCGCCCCGGCATACCTCGCTTGGATCAAGTTAGCCAAGACCGAGTCCCGTGCGTAGGTGACGAGCGATGCAGGTACCACACTCTACCCCAAAACGTATCCGGCAAACCTCGCTTGGATCAAGTTAGCCAAGACCGAGTCCCGGGCGCAAATGTCGGGTAAGGTGGATTTAACACACCGGGCTGGCACCGCTCTGATACCACTTGTCACGACCCGTACCTTTTGTTTCGCTTTAAGTTGATTAATAATTAATCAGAGTAAACGCGTCATTTTCGGCCGCGACGGAAATACGAACCTTTTGACTTTTGAATAAAAATAGCGGAAGCTTAGAAATAGACAACTCTTTTCAATTTCGAATAAAAATATCATTTTCCTATTCATTTGAACAATAATCTTTACATATATCAAATGAAAGAATCTTGGCAAATATTACAATTAATTTGCAAACACTATAAATCTAGCCCGTCTATAGTCTCGAATCGACCCGTTCCGGTACCTGTAGATATTTTAGGGTGAGCAAAAAGCCCAGTAGGTACCGCCTAACCACTGGCGTAGAAATATAATAATCAATTAAACCGTAACATCGATCACGAATCACATAATTATCATGCTTTATACTTCATGCGAATAACAAACAATAACTTAACAATCAACATATAAGCATATAATCATGTATAGACCGTAATTACAGTAGACGTGAAAACTATATTTCCCCTACCTTAATACCAGCTTCACGATAACAGCATTGAAATGATATGAAAAGCTCCGAATCTTTTATCTCAGAATATTCTCAATATATCTCTATCTCACTTATCAGTAGTTGAATCGAATCTGGACTGAGAAATAACTAAAGCACTAGCCTCAATTTATAGAAGTCAACGACCAATCAGATCGCGACGAGTCACAAGGACACATGTCTCACATGTAATGAAAGCTGTGCCACACGACGACACGTGTCGCCTGTGTGTCACACATGGATAAGGATGGCCTCAGAGCATGACACATAACCCCCTTACGTGTCGCGCATGCAGGGACAGTCGCAGATATTGTGACACATGTCCCTCTGCGTGTCACCCATTCATTCGGCTAAATCTAAATGCTTATCCTCAACCACCGCGTCAAATAACATGTAATTTAGTCACGTCAAGCATTTAACAAACCACATATCGCGAGATGCATAAACAATACTTAATTATCACTTAAACTAGTGATTAGAACTAATTAACACTCAAACATTAGCACTAATTAACACTTAAACTAATGATTAGCACTAATCATTCCCTAATTATTTTTATCTTTAATTTAGAAATAGAATAAGAAATTGTGACTTTCGGTGTCTTTCTAGACGAGCTTAACATTTATAGTTTAGCAGTTATGAATACATCTATCAGAAAGCTAAATTCTTAAACATGAAATAAAGTGAAGTAATATAAGCTTAAGAAATGCGGTCATTACAAATACAGTTCCGAATCTTTAAAAATTCATAACTAATTCATTGTCAATCCAAAAAATATAAAATTTATATTTCTGGAATCCTCGTGCAAAACCATACCTAACCATATAGGTTTCGTCTACTGGTTATGAAATTTCAGAAACTCGATTTTTAAGTCAGATTCGGGAACGCATATCGAGGCACAAAAAACAAGCCTAAGGCTCTGATACCAATGAAGGGCAGGAAGGATCTATCACATACAAATCTACAACATGAATTATAGCGGAAGATTCATGTGTTTACCTTGTCTTCCTAAGCTCCTTAATGCAGCGGATGATCGGTTGTTGCTTGCTTTCACGCGCCTCCTCCTTGATCTTGCTCCCACCAATCTAGTGTGAATCTCGAGGACGAACACTATGTTTCACACCACGTTCCACCTCCTTGGATGAAGTTGGAGAGAGACTAGGGTTCTCTACAACTAGTATGAATCTAGACAGAGTAACTTTACTGTGTGGAATAGCATTATAATATGTAGGAGGCTGCCTCCTTATATAGGCAAAAATTCTCCTAGGTTTGCACATAAACCCCTAGGGTTTGAGCCTTAGCTACTAACCCCTCTATTTTGTGCATTAGTGCAACTAACCCCATAAGGTTACGATAATTACATTGGGCACCCCACATGGGCGCACCAATTGCTAACACGATCTCTACGTCCTAGAAAAGTTAGTCTCCGAATGTCTAAGTATATATCCCAAAAAAAGTCCATCTTATAACAACTTGCTAATGATGCGAAAGTCTCGTTCATTTTCATATTCCAGATTCAAAGGGGACGAGCAGGAGGCTAGAAGCAGCCACCAGCAGTGTTCACCAAAGGTATGTGTCAGTGATGAAGCATCCTTATTTGATCAACCTGGAGCTATCAGAATCTACTATGACGATGTTCAAAGTTTCAAGCGCATGCTTAATACTATCACCTAAACTACCTTCTACTAATTTATTAGCTTAATGCAACAAGTACTACAAAGTATAAACTACTCTTATGTGCTAGTATCTGCAGAATACGTATACTGTGATGCATGTCTCCATTAAGCTATTTCTCTTGATTAAATATATACTGTTAGCAATTGGTGCGCCCATGTGGGGTGCCCAATGTAATTATCGTAACCTTATGGGGTTAGTTGCACTAATGCACAAACTAGAGGGGCTAGTAACTAAGGCTCAAACCCTAGGGGTTTATGTGCAAACCTAGGAGAAGTTTTGCCTATATAAGGAGGCAGCCTCCTACACATTATGGTGTGCCATAGTGCTATAATGCTAAGGCTAATAGCTATTCCAGAGAATAAAGTTACTCTGTCTAGATTCATACTAGTTGTAGAGAACCCTAGTCTCTCTCCAACTTCATCCAAGGAGGTGGAACGTGGTGTGGAAATCAGTGTTCGTCCTCGTGATTCACACTAGATTGGTGGGAGCAGGATCAAGGAGGAGGCGCGTGAAAGCAAGCAACACAACGATCATCCGCTGCATTAAGGAGCTTAGGAAGATAAGGTAAACACATGAATCTTCCGCTATAATTCATGTTGGAGATCTGTATGTGATAGATCCTTCCTGCCCTTCATTGGTATCAGAACCATAGGCTTGTTTTTCGTGCCTCGTTATGCGTTCCCGAATCTGTTTAGAAAATCGAGTTTCTGAAATTTCATAACCAGTAGACGAAACCTATATGGTTAGGTAGGGTTTTTCACGAGGATTCCAGATATATAAATTTTATATTTTTTGGATTTACGATGAATTAGTTATGATTTTTCAAAGATTCGGAACTGTACTAATCTGGACTGCTCGATCCAATCAGTAGAACACGTTTTTCAAAAACTTGTTAAAATTGGATTTTGACCACATAATCGGGATCAGGACGAAAAGACGATCCCGGAAAAATTATTTTCGTCGGGAACGGAGCAAGGGAAGGCGGCGCGTGGGCTTCACGCGCCACCGACGCCGCCTCCACGCGCGGCCACGCGCCGCACGCGCCTGAGGGCTGGCGGCGGCTGCTGACGTGGCCCTAGGGCTGACGTGACAGATGACGTGGCGGTGCCACATCAGCAAGTGGCTGCCGTGGCGATGACGTGGCAGCCACGTATCGGCTGGCGTGACATCTGACGTGGCGATGGCGTGGCGGGATGATGTGGCAGCTGACGTCAGCATAGATGCTGACGTGGCATGCTGACGTGGCACATGGGCCGACGTCGGCGCGTGAGGGCGCGTGCGGCCTCCTCCCGCCGTCATTTTTCGTCCTGTTTTTTCCTAGGGTCTCCAAATTAAATTTCCTATTTTTTGGATATTTTTTCATAATTTTTGGAGCGACGGAAAATTTTAGTAATTTCCAGATTAATTAATTAGTGTTTAGCACACTTCCCGAGGCAGTTTGACGACCTTAAACACACTGTTTTGAGCCCAAATTTTTTCTGGAGACTTAGGTCATTTTTTCCTACATTTTTCCATAGGTGGTGAGACCCTAAGTGGTAGGGAGCAATTATCGATCTTTTTAGTTGATTAGATTATTGCTTATTAATTTCCAGTAATTATTGCTTAATTCTGGAAATTTCCAAAAAATTCCAGTATGTTTTTTATATTATTATACATGCTGTTGTGGGTTGAATGGATGTGTTTGGTGCATGGATGTGTCATAGATATTTTATATTTTGGTTTTGGTATTGGTTTTTGAATATGTAATCAAAATACGGCCTGCGTGTCGTGCCTCTCTATACTCTAGTGTCTTCTCTTCTCATCCACTCGCCTCTATGAGGTTACTTCTTATTAGAAATAAGATAGTTAGTAGAGATTGAAGATTGAAGCTTCAAGAGAGGTGGCCAAACCAAAAGCTATGGCGCAAGGTGCATGGAGCAAATAGATGGTCTAAAGGAGCCTCAAGCTTGGAGTCCTCGAGTAGGCGAGATGGCATGAGATGGAGTTCAAGACTTGCTCAAGAAGTACTCTCAATAGTGGGAGTGCACCTTAGGGGCCACATCCATTGCATATTTATTTATGCTTATGCTTGTTTTATGTTATAACTGCGTGTGATTGGATATATATATGTTTAACCTCGCATGCTAAAGAACTAAAACAAAAGAGCTCACATGATGACATGATTAAAATTGATAGGAAATCACAAGTGATGAGATTTGATTCCTAGGATATACGCTAGGTTTTGGTGGAGTCCTTGTGAGGAACTATTAAGTTTTAATCGATGTCACATGTTATTTTGGAGCTAAGTAAATGCTAGTGATTAACTTCCACAATGTCTCTATCAATCGTGTCTAAATCGAAACTGTAAAGGCTAAATGGTGACAACAACGACATGATAAGCCGTCGTACTATGTAACCATCCGTTGGACATAGGTTGTCAGCCACCTACAAAGATGGTCAAACCTGTGATGAATAAGTTGTCACAGCAGCACATAGACATTATCTTTAGGCTCACCAATAGTGGGAGGCAGCAGTCAAGATAATGTCATAGAGCATGCTATGAAAAGGTGGGGAAATGACCTCATCAGCATGTTCTAGACCACTTTTAAAATTGTAGGAAGCCAAAGAAGAATCTTGGATCCATCTTAGCCATTCGCGTACATAAATTCTGAGCATTGGCTCATAATAATCCTACCTCTACTATGAGTTATGGCTCATGTCATAATATTGAGCACTCGACTTTACCGTCTGAGATTGATGCCATGTATGATAATAGAGTTAAGGGTTGTTAGGTATAAGCTATCCGTTTTGTAATTTGTTACAATCTCTCCCACGTTCCATGAAACGTTATATGACACACTTTGTAAGTGTCAAGATGTTTGGATAAGGCCAAACATCACCCTGTTCTAGGATCTAAGCAAAAAGAGTTTGCTAAGAATACTAGTCCAGCATACTTCGGATGTCTAAGCAATATATGATTGCTAAAGGCTGTTGGAGAAGTATGATCATATTTAGTGAAGTATGATAGGCAGATATAGTCCCTAGCCCGGTATTAGGACCAAGGCAACAGGTGGGGCAAGGATAAATGAATTTAAGGGGTAATATTGGTATAAGACCAAACAGCCCAAGACTGGCAAACGCAAATGAAGAAAAAGGACTTCTCCTAAGACAAGAGAAAGGTCCAGACCTGGCAAATAACTTCTCGTCTAAGGATCCGTAGGATTATCTTTGAGGGAGTAGCCACCAAAATTTGTTTTGGTCACAGTTTTAACTTTGGATATGGTTATATCATGGTGTTTGCGTTCTTAATATTCTAGCATGAGTAACGCTTCATAATCCTTGGATGTCAACTTATGAGTATGACTTAAGATTCTGATATGTGGCGCGCTAGATTAAGACACACGTTGACAGGAGAGGATGTTCAGGCTAGCTAGGGCAGGCCTGCTTGGATTATGCTCAAGGTACCCTTACCCGTGTGTGGTTCTTGCCGGACAAGAAAGGCGAAACGCAAACCATCTAGTAGAGCATTAAGGACTAATGAGTCTTTATATCTTATTCATTCTGTTGTTGTGTTCCATTAAATTGTTAAAGCTAAGACATGGTGCTTACTGTTCCATCACATTCGTAGATTATTGTCCACGTCTCAACTATGTGTGCTTGGGCCACGTAAGTCTGAGGCACAAGGGTGCTTCAGACAGGTCTCTACAAAAGGTAGAAAAACCGTCTGGATAAAAGGATATGTCCTTGGCCAGAATGAGACTGGAAGTATCTATCTTAGCAAGAGCTATGTGATAGAGAGAAATAGTAGGGCAGTTGGCTATTCCCACGCTCCAGCAAAAGGCTGTAGAGAATAAGAGGAATAGGTTACTGTAAGAGATGGTCTGATGTATGGTAGAGCGTGCAAAGTAAAAGTTCCCTATACGGATGAGACACTTTGCTAAACGACTATCAACATACGCAACCATAAGTCCACCAAGTCTGTAGCCACTACACCCTACAAGATGTGG
Organism: Linanthus parryae; assembly: GCA_023055425.1. NCBI lineage: Eukaryota > Viridiplantae > Streptophyta > Magnoliopsida > Ericales > Polemoniaceae > Linanthus > Linanthus parryae. The sequence goes on from JALGPY010000004.1 coordinate 146,666,646, forward strand.
ACCAAAAGGAAACCTGAATGAGGTCACCTTAAGCCATGGGGATCGGCAACTTATGTACTAACTAAATTTCAAGTCAGGAAGAGGTTCGTTGAGAAGTAAGTCTCTACGAAATAAAGGTTTCACTGGATGACACCCCATCCCTAAATGATCAACAGGAAATAGTTCCTACGGATCTTCAGAACAGTGGGAGTAACGTGCCTAGTGAACAGCCCATCATAGATTATGACTATGTGGAGGAACCCTCTTTGCATAGAAGCGCTCTTTGGAGCATATCCCGTCGATGAATTGACATCGAAAGGAAGACCATAAGGGTCATACGCAAGACAATGATGAACCTAGGATATTGTCCTAGGATTTTTCATCACCCGACAAAAGGGAATTGGAAGTTAAACCCTAGATGGAGGAAATGCATCTTCATGGAGTAACGTATCTTCTTATGCTATTCGGAGCACTCTAGGGGTTGCGTATTTGAAACGCAACAGCCGATAGGTAGTGTAACAAAATGGATTCACGATATATGTGATATCACATGGGAGATGTCCATAATCAAGGGATATGTTCGTAGAGATGGTGATCTCAACGAGCATGGAGGATACCGCTGGAAGATACTCGTTCATTAAATCGATTATGAGGAATTAGTCCCTCAAGGATCCTTTGAACAGTGGGAGTGACTTTCCAAGCTGGGTGCCCATCCATAAGGGATGAGAGCGAATGATGATCCTCCTATGCAAAGGAATTGCTCATAGGAGCATACCCCATCGACTACTTGAGATCGAAGGGATGATCTTGAGGATCACCTTGCATAAACGATAGGATAGAATTCTAGGCCTTATCGTTCCCTAATTATGAAGAATGAATAGTAAGCTTTAGAGGATAAATTAGAGTCTATAAGGGGCCAACCGAGTTTAAGGCTAGGTTGACTTTCCGAATGGATGGAAGACTATTGGAGATTAATGGATTTCCAAGGTCAATCAGAGACCCAGACGGAAGCGTGGTATGGCATACGACTTGCGTAGATGCGAATAAGTCTACACTCATTCTGAGGATAGACATCGACGAGTTTGAGTCGATCCGACGAATTTTGCGTTGGTTCAACGAGATATCCTTCCCAAGGCTTTGGGTAATAAGGATTACGTTGATTCGCTTGGTAGCATCAATAGTTGTGGATCCATTCTCGATAGACGTGGCGACTGAATTTCTCAATGGAGAAATCCTAGAGGTGACTAAGGTCAAATGCACAGAATGTGTGCAAGCTATTTAAGTCCATATGAGATCTTATATAGTCCTCTGGACAGCTGTATTTCATCAGGGATCGTTTACTATATGTTTACGATAACAAATGGAAACCGCTGGGTATCACTCTTACTAGTAGAGAGTTGATGATCAAGTCACTTAATATCGATGACACACTATATGCTAGTGGAGCTTTGGGATTGTTCGAGTCCCCTAAGGAGTAATTGTACTCCTGTAGCTCAGCGCAAGACTTTACGAGCCTTGGCATGTGCCCTAAAAGACACCATATAAGAATGAACAGATGACCAGAGTGCCCGATGCATTAGGAGTCTTCTATACACTATGGTGTATACTCAGACCTAGCGAACGCTATGCGACCGGAAGAATTGGATTTCAGGATATTCCAATTTAAGACACAAGATTGTAACCAGGATACTCTATATGATGGATCACGTGCTATGACTATCGAAGAAGATGCTTCGACTAGTTAGCCACATATGCTAACTAGGGTGGGGACCTAGACGCACTTGGATCCGACTCAGGCTATCGTCCATGCTCGATGATAGACTCGCATGGAACAAATGCAATATAAGTGTTGCATGATTGTATTGGACCGCTCCATTGACCATGGAAGCGAAGCGCGATTGCCTGTTCTGCCATAGGGCAGAAATGTGTTTGACTGAATAGGGTTTCTTGTAAGCTTATGAGCTATCAACAAACCTATTACCATGAGTAGTGTTAGCATACGGCTATAACATTGCGGTAAAAACAAACACATAGTCGAGGGTACTATTTCACAAAAGGTGAAATAACTACCTAGAGAGTAATCCTGGAGTGGATCGACTATGGGCCAGGATGTTGGCTCATCCCATTCCTAAATCACATGAGAGTCGTCCTTGTGGATCTCTTTGGAAAATTGGGACTTGGTAGTCGATAACTAGCAATATGATTGATGAGAACACGAGACATTGATTGACTGGATTTTAATTGGATTTGTTTTAAGCAGCATGTTATTTTGATACATGTATGATATGTTACATTTCCGGTACTAGCATAGAGCATGTCACACAGACACTAGGTCGGCTCACTCACACGAGCGACCGCCTTCGCAATATCCTGGATATGTCTGGGTGTGGCGGAAGATGAGACAGAATCCCGATAAGCGCTGAAAGCCTGCGATATGATATGAGATGCCTTCTTCATATGAGCATATGGCCTATGATAAGAGCTTGATGTCTATCAGTAGAGCTAGGAGCCTGTCAGACGGATTCAACTGTCGCATTGGAAATAAGTTCCAAGGTGAGACTGGTTATGGCCAATCGAACATGGTTATTACCCCGAACCATGAACAGTCTGTGTAGAGAAAGCCAGATGCGAGAGCTGATAATTGTTCACAATAGTGTGACATGGCAGCACTCGGGCTGGTGGCCATAAGGGCTACCGGATTGTCGTCTGCATAGTGGTCCTTTGCAAGGATAAGACATGCGCTCTGATCAGAGTCTAAACACTATGGCGTATATTCCCCCTTGAATAACGCGCGCTTATGAGTGACCATGAGGTGATGAGTAGAATTATTCCCTGAGATTCCTCATCGTGTGAGCCTCGTCGATCACATAAAGGTGATTGACACTGTATACCCTTTGTACTTACGTCTGTGTCATGAGGAGACGGGTCGGTGGTGCTACTTTGGCGTGACACCTTATGGCTATGAATGATTCGGCCTTCCGGACACTGCTGGGAAAGCAGCTGAGCCGAATCTGAGTGACACATGTATGTAAGGAAAGATTCTCGTTGCATCGCTCTTTATTATCTTCATTGGGCCCACCTGCAAGATCTTATGGGATCATGTAGGATATGAAAATATAAAGGAGATGTGGACTCATTGGAGCATGGCCTTCCGGACAAGGCAGGTGCTCATGATCCACGAGATGACAATCGGAGGAATCTGGGGAATACGAGAATTACGGAGAGCATTATTACTGTTATATGTTTTAAGGGTGCCTTCCTGCGCTGGCTATACGAGTTTGGTATGTGGATCTCCCGAGAGGGTGCCTTCCCATGCTGGCTATACGAGTTTGGTGTACGGATCTCCCGAAATGCAGGTACTCTCACCGGTCACACGCCACGGCCACACAATACTCTTTTGTAGATGATAGAAAGTTGGAGATTGATAGAGACTGGATGGATTGTGCAACCCCACTGTGCGAGTGGGAGATGTTAGCAATTGGTGCGCCCATGTGGGGTGCCCAATGTAATTATCGTAACCTTATGGGGTTAGTTGCACTAATGCACAAACTAGAGGGGTTAGTAGCTAAGGCTCAAACCCTAGGGGTTTATGTGCAAACCTAGGAGAAGTTTTGCCTATATAAGGAGGCAGCCTCCTACACATTATGGTGTGCCATAGTGCTATAATGCTAAGGCTAATAGCTATTCCAGAGAATAAAGTTACTCTGTCTAGATTCATACTAGTTGTAGAGAACCCTAGTCTCTCTCCAACTTCATCCAAGGAGGTGGAACGTGGTGTGGAAATCAGTGTTCGTCCTCGAGATTCACACTAGATTGGTGGGAGCAAGATCAAGGAGGAGGCGCGTGAAAGCAAGCAACACAACGATCATCCGCTGCATTAAGGAGCTTAGGAAGATAAGGTAAACACATGAATCTTCCGCTTTAATTCATGTTGTAGATCTGTATGTGATAGATCCTTCCTGCCCTTCATATACATTAAGGTGATGCAGTAACATAATATCATAATAAACAGATAATTTTAATTATTACTTATATGTATCGATTTCTTTTAAGTAGTGATTACGCGATTGACAATAACATGTGATTCCAAACTAATACAACTTACTAATTGGAGTTGAGAAACTCAAACGTGATCATGCATGTGGGCAAAGTTCAAGAAATGACTCTTCTCGAAACAATTTCCAGTCACACAGCACAACAATAGAATAATATAGATTGAGATGTCAGTACGTAAGAGTTCAAAGAGTCACACCCCTCTAAAAGTCAAATACATACATAACCGCAAAAGACTGTAACAAAAATGCAGTGCCACAGGTAAGGGAAAAAAAGGACTTCTTCCTGCGCTGATTTCGCTAGGGATTGCACAATGGTGACATGATCTCTAGTAACTTTGGTTAGTTTGGACATTATCTTCCTAGCTAGAAATGAAAAGAACAAAATATCAATCGTCCATATTTAGAAATCAACGCACGTACTTTGTGCAGATAAATAATGGATTATTTTAAAGTCCATTTTAATTAAAAAAATAAAAATGAATACACTGCACATGAGACATGGACATTATGAATTGTCATGGATGACGATTATCTACAATCACCATCATGAATTGTCATTGATGACGATTATCTACAATCACCATCTTGTATGACAGTTATTTCTAGGTAATTTACACCTTGCACCCGGGATTATAGTAATAGGCAACTTATACCCTCGTTGGTCATTAATTGACAAAAAATACCATTATTATGGACGGAATGTAACGGCATGTAACGAAACAGAGTAAAGGATGTTATTGCCCTTCGTACTAAAATTAATATTTAAGTACCACTGTAGATCCATCCATAGCCGATATTTTGATTGTATTGAATAAAGACTAGTCCTGTCACCCATCCTCTCCACCGCGCACCCATCGCCGCCACACCAACCTCCACCACCCCAGTTCTTAGAATACCACAAAAACCACCATCACCACCTCCGCTCTCAGCCCACTACAGACAACAGCCCTATCTCCCTCTTTCTTGAACAATTCGTCGCTGGAGAAGGCTAGGCTTGTTGCTTCGTCGCCCATGGAGTCCAGTTCCTCCTCCCATCGAGAGGAAACCGAGGTCGTTGTTCTCAGTACACCCACTACACCATCTCGCCAGCCATTTTCTACTAGTAGTAGTAAAAAAAATAAAACCCGGCAAGTATTAAATTACAACTGAAAAGTACTACTGATACGGGTCAATCGTATCGTACTAGTCAACATTATTATTATGATTATTAGTATTGTTTATTTAATTGTTTATTTAGAGTTAATTAGTTATTTACGTTAATTATTTAGTTAAATAATGATCGAGCCTTGTTAAGCCCGTAGGAGTCTAGGGTTAGGTTTGGTTTTGCCTATTTAAACGCTTGTAGTCTTTTGATTATTTTTATCGAATGAATTGATTATTGAGAAAAATCTTTGTTCAGTCAATAGTAGTTGTTAGGAAAAGCGTCGTAGGCTAAAAGCTACGTGGTCAAGTTTTGTCGATTTTCACAAAATCGTCAACCCCGTTACCTTTACGGTAACAAATTGGTGCTTTCATTGTTTTTCACCAATCAGCTGGTGAATCAATGACGAACAAAGGCAGAATTTCTGCCACTCTTGGCGACCGATTGCTTGCTGCAATCGAACGCCTCGAGACCCGAATCGGTGTTCTTGAGAACAAGTTCGACGTGTTCGAAGGCCGATTTGACGCCCTAGAAGCAAGGTTGCCGCTGCCGTCTCCGACAGATCTGTCACAGCAAATTCAGAAGTCGGAGAAAGAAGAACATCTGGTGACAAGTCTAACGAAAGCGCAAGAGAAGTGTACAGACATCGAGTCCAGACTAGAGGTGGCCATTGCAGAGTCCTCTGAGAAGAAGAAGAACAAGGCATTGGAGAATCGATATTCTGCATCCCCAAACGAAGAGGAAGCCAAGGAGCATCACGGCCCCGTCACGGTCAAGCCTTCAATCGGCTTTCTCGCCGGCAATACCAGCGGACCAGACACCAAACCAGCAACGCCGAAGCCGCCCGAGCCCCCACCGCCGTCTCCATCACAGACGAAACCACCATCTTCCCCGAAGTCGGCGACCCCATCAAACCAAAACACGCTGCAACTGCAGCCAAGCTCGTCGTCCATGGCGTTTCCGATCAACCACCAACCGGCCACGGAACATCCACCCAAACCCCCTGACCCCTCGCCGCAAACAGTGGGCGTTCTCGCCGGCGAAACCAGACACCAGCCATCACCACCAGATCCCTCATCACCGTCCCAACCACTGACCAAAACATCTTCTTCCCAGAATCCGGCGACCCCAGATCTGCAATTACAGCCGGCCACTTCCCAGGTAAAGAAGCCACCCGACCCGTCCTCTCCGGCACAATCACCGGCGAACCCAGTTCGCCCTCAATCCAGCTCTCTCGCCGGCGAAATCCAAACCCAGCTACTCCCAACCGCCAAGGCGCGCCCACCAAAACCCCCAGATACACCTGTCTCTCTTCGTCCAGCACTGGCACCGTCGCACGCTGCCACATACACAGCTGTTCGTGACTTCCATAGCCACCAGACGGGTATGCCTGCTAGGGTTCGGGAGAAGGAACTGGCATCAACCATTGGGCCATCCTCACCATGTGGGCCTCCCTCTTCAGGGGGGAATTCTTTTGGGCTTCCTTATGAAACTGTTGAGCCTCATTATCAATATCAGCCTATTTCTCACAGTGGGCTTCTGGACCCAAATGGGTTACACTCTTCTGGGTATACTTTTGAGCCCAGGTCACCCTCTACATATAATTCATATAATTTGGACCACCAGGTCGCAAAACATGCTACAACATGTACTACGACGACGACCCAGTACAGTACGAAGAAGCTCGCAGTCGGCCTCTTGACCTGCCAATTTCCAGGACGCGCGACACTTACCGCCGTCGGTCAATCATTGCGAACCGCCTTGAGGACAAGGCGATTTTCAAGCGTGGGGGAGTTGATACGGGTCAATCGTATCGTACTAGTCAAAATTATTATTATGATTATTAGTATTGTTTACTTAATTGTTTATTTAGAGTTAATTAGTTATTTACGTTAATTTTATTTAGTTAAATAATGATCGGGCCTTGTTAAGCCCGTAGGAGTCTAGGGTTAGGTTTGGTTTTGCCTATTTAAACGCTTGTAGTCTTTTGATTATTTTTATCGAATGAATTGATGATTGAGAAAAATCTTTGTTCGGTCAATAGTAGTTGTTAGGAAAAGCGCCGTAGGCTAAAAGCTACGTGGTCAAGTTTTGTCGATTTTCACAAAATCGTCAACCCCGTTACCTTTACGGTAACAACTACGTACTAATTTCAACATTGACATTTCTGGGAAAAAAAGTATGGGAGAAAATTCAGAGTCTCTGAGTTCTTGCCGTTCAGAAATCAACCACAGACCCATCTATCTACTTGCTTAAACAGAACAGTACAAACCAAGATCGAAATTCAAGTTTGACCAATGATGGAGAAATCAAACGAATTGGAAGATGAATCGGGCGAACTAGGGTTAATGAGTTATGAGATTATTTCCTCGTTTTCAGATCAATATAGCCACAGAGAGAAACATAGAACAATGGTAGGGTTTAATGCGTCGAACCCTCAAATCGACGGGGGTTCTCAACGACAGAAAGCTGGATGGTCGGTGTTGTTGGTTGTTGGGGTCTTCTCGGTGTAGGTCTCGGTTTTAATCGGGGTCCGGGGAGCAAAGTAAATGAGGATTCATTTGTTCGAATTGAAGTCAGTGGTTTGATTAAAGATTCAAAAAATTGATCAAGATTGACGTTGTGGTCATGGTGGTGGGTTTCATGGAGGTGTCAATTTGGTTGTGTGTGTATTGGGAAAAGCTTTTTGAGGGCAAAACGGGAAGAAACCTACTCACACAAGTGAGCTCCACTACCAGGTTACAAGCACACTAACGTCTGTTGGCGGAGGAGTGCAAAGTGTAGTTTGTTTGGCAAAAAATAGGGGTAGTTCATGTCAATAGATGAACAGTGAAGATATGAATTGCCTATTTACTATTATTTGAGGGTGTAAAGTGTAAATTACTCTTGTTTCTATTTTGTTCTTTTTCATTTCTTAGGTTCCTTTTCGTAAAGACGTAAACCCTTGCTCTTATCGTCATGGACGCCAATTATCTACAATCACTATCATGTATGCCATTTATTTCAATTTTGTTCTTTTCATTTCTAAAGACTTTTCGTAACATCTTTCTAGTTATGAAAAGGGCACTTTCCCCCTTCAGTGCGCCGGACTTTTACACTCTCTGTATGTGACACCCTTAGTTAAGGAGTGGGGTCTCTCACTGATAATTTTAGAGACCAATTCGATTCCATATCATGCGAAAAGTCTACTATACCATTGGATAATGTATACAATTTTCATAACATGAGGGTAAATTTGTCACAAAAAATTACTTTTACTTACTGTTCCGATCCCTGACTAAGGGTGTAAAAATGTGGGATGTAAAATTTTTACAGTTCGGCACACTGAAGGGGTGAAAGTGTCCTTTTTGAAACTAGGGGGGTGAAAGTGTCTTTTACCCTTATATTTATTCTTTTAAAAAAATAATATATATATATATAGATATATATATATTTTAGAAAAGGCAATTGAACTTAATTGATATTTTTCTAAAAAAATAAACTTAATTGATACCACTATGTTTCTTCTCTTTCACCCCCCCCCCCCATTTGACTTTTTAGACTTGTATTTTGGTCACTTTGAGTCTTTGACCGGGTAATTTTGATCGCAAAACAAAGCGATTTTTTGATAATTTATTCACCGTGTTATAGAGCAACTTTTACTCTATCATACCATGAAGAAATTATCAAAAAGTCAAATGAGATGAAAGACAAGAAACATAGTGGTACTAATTATCGTTCTGTAATTTAGAAGTACGGAGTATATCTTTTTAACGGAAATTGTCCACGTGCTACTCCCTGCACTTTTAAACGGGAAGAAATCTACTCACACAAGTGAGCTCCACTGCCAGGTTACAAGCACACTAACGTCTGTTGGCGGAGGAGTGCAAAGTGTAGTTTGTTTGGCAAAAAATAGGGGTAATTCATGTCAATAGATGAACAGTGAAGATATGAATTGCCTATTTACTATTATTTGAGGGTGTAAAGTGTAAATTACTCTTGTTTCTATTTTGTTCTTTTTCATTTCTAGCTAGGTTCCTTTTCGTAAAGACGTAAGCCCTTGCTCTTATCGTCATGGACGCCAATTATCTACAATCACTATCATGTATGCCATTTATTTCAATTTTGTTCTTTTCATTTCTAAAGACTTTTCGTAACCCCTTTCTAGTTATGAAAATGACACTTTCCCCCTTCAGTGCGCCGGACTTTTACACTCTCTGTATGTGACACCCTTACTTAAGGAGTGGTGTCTCTCACTGATAATTTTAGAGACCAATTCGATTCCATATCATGCAAAAAGTCTACTATACCATTGGATAATGTATACAATTTTCATAATATGAGGGTAAATTTGTCACAAAAAATTACTTTTACTTACTGTTCCGATCCCAGACTAAGGGTGTAAAAATGTGGGATGTAAAATTTTTACAGTTCGGCACACTAAAGGGGTGAAAGTTTCATTTTTGAAACTAGGGGGGGGTGAAAGTGTCTTTTACCCTTATATTTATTCTTTTAAAAAAATAATATATATATATTTTAGAAAAGGCAATTGAACTTAATTGATATTTTTCTAAAAAAATAAACTTAATTGATACCACTATGTTTCTTCTCTTTCACCCCCCCCCCTTTGACTTTTTAGACTTGTATTTTGGTCACTTTGAGTCTTTGACCGGGTGATTTGGATCGCAAAACAAAGCGACTTTTTGATAATTTATTCACCGTGTTATAGAGCAACTTTTACTCTATCATAACATGAAGAAATTATCAAAAAGTCAAATGAGATGAAAAACAAGAAACATAGTGGTACTAATTATCGTTCTGTAATTTAGAAGTACGGAGTATATCTTTTTAACGGAAATTGTCCACGTGCTACTCCCTGCACTTTTAATCCCACCCCCTCCACAACCCCTACAATATACATCCGTAGGACACAGAATCTCAACTTGACAATGGGAGTTAAATTTTTAACATAAATTGTCCACGTGCTAATCACGCGATGGTCCTTAAAGTAGTTTTTTCTTCATCTATAGAGCTATCACGTGATGAATTTTCGCTAGAAATTTAATTCCCTGTTATTAATTTGTGGTAAGTGTGTAACAAATGTATGTTGCAAGGATTTATAGTGAAAAATTAAAAATACATGAAGTTTGTTTCCTAAAATACATTTTACATTTAGACTTATTGTCAATTACCCAAAACAGAAAGTGCAGCAAATTTTTAGAACAACTAAGATTAAATAGAGAACCAAAATATTGAGACCGAGTTAGATGGAAAGCAAGGAAAATTATCTAAAAGAGGAATGGAAAACATAGATATTTTCTTACTTTTTTGGCTGAACACAGTTACTTTCAAACATGGTACTTTGTTTCCTTCATACTATAAAAAGAAATTGAAGGAGCCCCCTAATCACAAGCAAAGAGAGATAGAGATAAGAAACTCATAAGTGATAATTTACATGGCGCCAAAGAAAACAGAACTCTCTTCCAAGGAGCTATTCAAAGCGCAAACTCAGATACTGTCCTTAGCACTGAGTAACATGAAATCTATATCCATCAAATTCGCCATTGAGCTAGGCATATTCGAAGCAATTAACCGCCATGGCAAGCCCATGACTCTTACTGAGCTTGTCGCCGCCCTCCCCATCAAGCCAGAAAAAGCTCAAGGCATCAAATGTCTTGTACGGATTCTAGTCCGGTCGTACCTGATATTAGCTAGTCCCCAAGACGAAGAAGAAGACAATAATAAACAAGAAGATGATGCTATGGGCTACACGCTAACGCCCGCTGCAAGGCTTCTTCTACAAGAAGAAAGCCACAACATCTCACAGATGGTTTTGCTCTTCGCGGGTCCTGAATTCGCGAAGGCTAGCTATAACTTGGGCGATTGGTTTTCCAACGACGACTTCAGCCCGTTCGACACTGCCTTTGGTAGAAGTTTCTGGGACTATGCTGGTTCGGAGCCAAGTTTTGGTTCCCTTTTTAATGAAGCCATGGCTGCTGATTCAAGTTTGTTCACAAATGTCTTGGTGGAAGAATGCAAGGAGGTGTTTGAGGGGCTGACTTCACTAGTTGACGTTGGTGGTGGGACGGGGATGGTAGCCAAAGCAATTGCCAATACATTCCCTAACATGAAGTACACTGTCTTAGACCTCTCCGCTGTGGTTGCTGACTCGTCCGCAAGTGAAAATTTGGAATTCGTTGGAGGAGACATGTTTCAAGCTATTCCAGCTGCAAATGCAATCCTACTCAAGGTATGAAAATATATTTACTGCAAAGTGCATAATTTAAATAGTAAAATGTAAAAACTATTTAACTCTTCTTACCTGTTCTTAAAAAAATTAATTTCCCTCAGGATTATGGATATTTTATCAATAAAGATTTGTAGATGATTATTTTTTATTCTTAAATTTCAAAATTATTATTTACTATTATTTTTTGGATCTATATTCATTGTGAACTTTCCAACACTTTGATCCTAGTTGTACCAATTAGTAAAATGCATGTGTTAAAGTTTCAAAGAAAAATATATGTCTTTATTTCATTTTAACTACTCACCCCAACCCTTCTAACGCAATTTCATTTTAATATTTTTTTATTTATAAATAAAACAATAAGTCACATTGCTTTGTTTAGACAAAAATTAGTGAATGTCAAACTCTTTACCACTTTTGTTTAAAAGCCTTTTTCTAAATAAAATTCATATAATTAATTTTAACAAACATATAGCATAACATATAAAATTTTGATGCTTTGAGTGAGAAATAAGTTAATGCTTAAGGAGTTGCCTGATTTCGTTAAAAAACAGAAATATTAATTAATTATTATATGACATGTGTGACATGATGTGAATGACAAATCACGAAAGAATAACTTTGCCTCCAACCTTGTATATATAATATAGATGACAGGCTTTTTTTTCGCTACTACGGAAAATGGATGACAGGCTTATTGGTTTCTTGTTTGACCATGTTTGTATTCAATAGTTGATTTTGCATGACTGGAACGATGCCGACTGTGAAAATTTTGAAGAAATGCAAAGAGGCCATCCCGAGCAAGGAAGATGGTGGAAAGATAATCATAATTGATTCGATCTTGGCAGATGACAGCAAAAACAAGAGCAACGAGATTGCAGATGTGCAGTACTTGTATGACTTGCTTATGACCGTTGCGGTTTCTGGTAAAGAAAGAACTGAAAATGAGTGGGGTGAACTCTTCTCTTATGCTGGTTTCTCTGATTATAAGATAATTAGGGAGTTTGGTGTGAAGTCACTCATTGAAGTTTATCCCTAACCGACCCTCTACTTTTAACTCATCGTCATGTTGCATGCGCGAAAGGTCGGTGGATTGTGTGTTCACTGGTTTCACTGGATTGTGTGTTCACTGGTTTCATTTGTTCTTTTCATTTCGTAATCAAACCAATGTAACAAGATCAATCAATTTCATTTCTCTAAGTTATATTTTTCTTGTCTGTCTCTTTCTATATTTTTAAAAATTATTACTCTATTTAGTTATACCCTAATGTAGAATGTGGATTCTAATTTTGGATAAAGAGATTAGGAAATGAAGACCTTGGTATTTATGAGTTTGTGAACTCTTATTTATGAAACTGCATTAAAAACAAATCAAGTTGAAGCAATGTGCTAAGAGGTATTCAGACATATTAACGAATACAAAATATTTTTGATTTTGTAGCCCAATCTGGACTAGCATAGTCATAACTTTCTTTTATCTCCCTCATTGATTATCAATCGTGGCAGACGATTGGCTGCTTTTTTCTTTTTTTTTTTTTTTAGAAAAAAATACTAGCTTCACAAGTAGGGGAACATGCTATGAAAAGTAATGTAGCGAGTTCTGATAGAGGCGTGCGGTACTTTGGTATGTACATTTTTTTTTTTGGTAAAACAAGGAGGCTGAAAGCCTAAACCAAAGACCTAATACAACCTAAACCAGAATTATCAAAATTCAACTCCTCACAACAGAAAGAAGGAGGAGAAAAATAAAAATGATTATCAAAATCATTAAAACTACAATTCCTTGCCAAACTATCAGCCACTCCATTTGCTTCTCTGAAAATGTGGCTCACACCACTCTGTGTATCAGTGAGCAGAGTTCTAATCCAGCAGATAATATTCAGCATTGGCAGCTCCATAGAAGTTGAATTAATCATAGAGACTGCTTCCAAGGAATCAGATTCAAACACCACCTGAGCTACATCCATCTCCTGAATAGTTCTGAGACCCATAAGAATAGCCCACAGCTCACCCTGCAAAACAGAAGTAGCAACAAAACATTTCTGCAAACCCCAAAGCCAACTCCCAGAATGATCTCTACAAACTATACCAATGGAAGACATATTGGAGTTGCTGTTATCAGAAAAATCCACATTCACCTTCATCTTCCCAGAAGGAGGCACCATCCACTTAACCAAAGTAGGAGAGCCAGAAAGCTTCCTAGAATCAAATTGCAACCCCTGAATCACTCTCTTAGCTTGACAAACTAGAAAATCCTCTAAGTTGCTGGGTTTGTCAAAACTGGAACCATGCATCACAAGATTATGCCACAACCAAATCTGTGAAATAGCAACCAAGAACAACACTTGCCAATCAATTTCAGTTCTTCTCCCCCATTGACTAGATAAATTCAAATCCACCCACTCAATCAAACTGCATTCACAAAAGCTATCCCAGAATTCATCTTTCACCAACAACTTCCAGATTTCAGAAGCCAACACACAATCCCTTACAGCATGTAAAGTGGATTCACAACTCCCACCACAGAGCAAACAAGAGGCATTAGCAATGATATTTCTTCTGGCTTTACATTGCTGAGTGAGAAGCCTATCATGCCTTACCAGCCAAATAAAATCCTTCCACCTCTGAAAACCTTTAATTTTCCAAACTCTTCTCCACTTCTTATCAACACCAGGCCTCACTTGTTGGTTTGTTAACTCCTCATAAGCAGTAGCCACAGAAAAAACACCCTTATTATGGAGCCAAACAGCCTTATCACTTTCAGAGCTATCCATTTGAAGAGAAAAATCATCTAATAACTCTAAAATAGGAGGAGGAAAGAGAGATCTGACCTGATCCAGACACCAACCATCAGAAATCCAGTATTGACTTACTGATTTCATTAGTTCCTCATCAGAAACATCAGCAGTCACCACATCAATTAATCTAAAATGTCCCAGCCATTGATCCAACCAGAATGAGGTCTTCTCTCCATTACTAACTCTGACACCAATTCCAGAAGAAACACTCATAATACTCTTGTAGATATGCTTCCATACCCTGGATTGATAGGGTTTACAATACTCCCCACTCTCTCTAATTGGAAGAGGACCATACTTCAAAGTCAACTCTATAGCCCAAAAGGAAGAAGGGTTTGAAAGTAATTTCCACCCAGTTTTTGCCAACAAAGCTTTATTAACAGCTCTTAGATCCTTCAACCCCAAACCCCCTATCTCTTTTGGGAGTATAGCAGTTTCCCACCCAACAAGAGGAAGCCTAGCCTTCTCCATAGAGCCACCCCACAAGAACCTTTTACAGATTTTATCTATCTCATCCATAATGGAGATAGGAAGGAGAGTAGATTGCATTGCATAGGCAGGAAGAGCCTGAAGCACTGACTGAATAAGAGTTATCCTACCTGCAAGAGAGAGATGTGCAGCTTTCCAACAAGAGAGTTTCCTTCTCACCTTATCCACCAGAAATCTAAAATGGGAAGCCCCAAACTTTGTATGAATCAAGGGCATGCCAAGATGAAACCCCAGATCTTCAGAAAGCTGAATACCAAGCACATTAGTCAACTCTCTAGCCAACCCTTTAGCCACATTAGGACTAACATAAAATTTTGACTTATCCAAACTCACAGATTGCCCTGCCACTTCACAGAAATCAGCAAGTACTTTCTTCATAGTTCTCACTTGCTTCTTGGTTGCTTCTCCAAAAAGAAGTAGATCATCTGCAAAGAAAACATGAGTAAGAGCTTCTCCACTTCTAGAAAGCTTCACCCCCTTCCATTTACCACTAACCACAGCACTCTTGATCATCTGACCCAATACCTCCATAGTAAGAAGAAATAAATAGGGGGATATTGGATCCCCCTGCCTTAAACCTCTTTGAGGATAAAATACCTCTTGTTGTTCACCATTCCAAATCACCCTCATAGAAGTTGAAGAAACAGAATCCATCACAAGAGATAGCAGCTTGTCAGGGAGCTTTATAGAAGATAACACATTCCTCAAAAAACCCCATTTGACCTTGTCATAGGCTTTGGCAAGGTCAATCTTAATAGCTAAACCCCCTCTCTTTCCTTTTTTATTCCTCAAACAATGAAGAGCTTCCTGAACCAGCATAATGTTCTCACTTGCAAGTCTTCCAGGCAAAAAGCTAAACTGAAGTGGATGAATCAATCTTTGCAAACAAGGTCTTAACCTTTGAGTAACCAATTTTGTAATGACCTTCAAGGATACATTACATAAACTAATTGGCCTAAACTGACTAAAAAGACTAGGAGTATCTACCTTTGGTATAAGAGCAATCAAAGTGCCATTCACATTCCCAGGTAACTGACCAGTACCAAGAGCCTGTTGCACCATAGACACCACAACATTACTCACCTGAGGCCAAAAATTTTGATAGAAACCAGGGGGGATCCCATCAGGCCCAGGGCTTTTAAAAGCCCCCATAGAAAAGATAACTGACTTAACTTCCTGAGGAGTAACTGCAGCAGAGAGCTCACTTCTTTCTTCCTCAGAAAGAACCCCACCAGCCCAGGACCAGACAGCAGAGCCAGAGCTTGAATCCTCTTTGTACAAATTCCTAAAATGCTCTGTAACCTCTCTCTTCAGAACAGCAGCATCCTCACACCAAACCCCATTAGCCAGTTTCATCATAGAGAATTTACCTCTCCTTCTCCTTGCAATAGTTGACATGTGAAAAAACTTAGTATTCCTGTCTCCCAATAACAGCTTACTAAGTCTGGACTTCTGAAACCAAAACAGTTCTTCTTGAAGAAGAACTGTGTTTAACTGTTGTTGAAGCTCCATTTCCAAATTTAACAGAAACTTACTATCCTTTCTAGCCAGAGCCTTTTGAATACCCTCCAATCTAGCTTTCAATCTCTTCTTCCTTTGAAAGATATTTCCAAAATCCTCCAAATTCCATTGTTTAACTGCCGCTACAAACTGATCAATGGTACTAGAGATCACATTGTGAGAACTCCAATGTAGATCTACTAACTTACTAAAACCCTCCTCCAGAAACCACCCAGCTTCCATCCTAAATGGCTTCAAAGCTGGAGAGGGAAGATGTACACCTACTGTATCAATCACAATTGGGTGATGATCAGAGTTACATCTAAGAGCATGCCTCACTCTAGCTTCAGGGAACAACTCACCCCAGCTGCCATTACATAAAGCCCTGTCAATTCTCTGCCTGATCAGCTGACCACTGAACTGAGAGTTTGACCAGGTAAACTGAGGACCTTCAAACCCTAAATCTTGCAGGTGACAAGTATTCAGACAATCCAACATTTGATTACAAAGCCTCTGACTGACAGGTCTCCCTCCCCTCTTCTCAGCAGCAGAGCAAACCTGGTTAAAATCACCAGCTAAAAGCCAAGGAAGAGAGTTTGACCTAGCTAGCTGGGTCAAATACTCCCACAAGTCCTCCCTCACAAGAGGAATTGGGCTAGCATATACCCCTGTAAACAGCCAATCAGCCTGGTCTTTCTTCCTAACAATGCCAGTGACAGCTTGAGAAGTGGAAGAAATAACTTCAACCTCCACCACAGCACTATCCCATAGAAGCCAAATGCCACCACTAAATCCCTGAGCCTCCACACAATGAACCTTGTCCAAACGGGTAGCTCTACAAATGCCACTCAAATGAGAGCTAGACACTCTTGGTTCAACAAGAACCAACAAATCAGTATCAGAAGATCGACACAAATCAATCACAGATCTTACCGTATCCGTGTTACCCACCCCCCTACAATTCCAGGCCGTAATCTTCATGGAATTACTGCGAGTTGTGGACTGGATCATGCGATCCACCAAACTGAAAGGAGACAGACCCCTGCTTCTTGCCAATTCCTGCAACTCCTGAATTACCACTCTCATACGTAGTGGAATTGTGAGATCCATCTCCCACTCCCTTGCCTCCCCTACTGAGGTTGACCCTTGATTTTGACATAGGAAGTGAATCTGATCGACCCAAGAAGCCCCCAGTACCTGAACTGGAGGGAGCCATTCCAGCAGCGGCACGTCCACGCCCTCGAAGCACGGTGGAATTCTTCGCACCAATTCCATAATTCCCCGAACCCTCCTGAAAATTTAGCGTCGGGAACTGATTTTGATCGAGTAACCCTAACGGCTTACGCCCCCGCTGAGAAGAGGGATTAGGGTTTTTTGCCCCTTTTCTCTGATTGGGTGAAAAAGAGCTATTACTGCCACGTGGAGTTACTCCATTCCCTGAATTATTCCACGTCAGCGGCCCTTTATCTTTAGTAAACGCAGACATAGGGAATAATCCCCTACCCTGCGGTCCAGCCACGTCCTTTGCCACCTCATCAGTTGAGAGTGCATTAAAACGTGAACCCATTTCAAAAATTTTTGAATTTTGGGAATTATTCCCTGCAGCCGGTACACCCGTACCACTACCTCCTTCACTGCCACGTGTACGTCCATTAGTCTTCTTCTTTCTTCGTGCCGGTAACATCCAGGCCCCAAACTCCGACGCCGGAGACGACTCCTCAGGCACCAGAGTCTCCTGATCTGGCATCACCGTTTCCTTATCAGCAGCTTCCCCAGAAGACGGCCCTGTAACCGGAGTATTCGCCGGGCAACACTCCTTGCGATGACCGTAAATTCCACATCCGAAACAGATCTGATGGAGACCTTCGTATTCCACCAAAAATTTCTTCCCATTGACCCAAATAGCAGGCCTCAAGCTCTTCTGCAAATCAACCTCCACACATACCCTAGCAAATTGACCTCTAGCAGCAGAGAGTGTGGTAGAATCAACCTTCAAACTCTTCCCGAAGAAATTTCCCAGGCCCATCAAAGTATCATTATCAAAATACTCCACAAAAATTCCTCTAAACCTGATCCAGATCGGCGTTACCCTCGCCGCCGAATTGAACGGATCGAAATGAGGAACCCACGTCTGCACCGTGAGATAATTTCCCTGAACCATCCATGGTCCATTCAGAAGTACATGATCGTAATCCTCTTTCTGATAAAAACGAACACAGTAGAAACCATTGGCTATATCTGTAAGCTCAAAACCCTTAGCCAGATCCCACTGAACAGCAAGACGATCATAGAGAATATGGTAGAGAGGGTCCTTACCCAGAACCTTGATGATCAAAGCCTTACTCCATGGCCGGTGGAGTCTTCGCAACGCAGCGCCTTCAATTCGGACATGGACCTTCCCATCCTCAGAGATCTCAGATCTAAACGTCGTTCCATCCATCGGATCAGTGAGAGAGTCCTCATCATCCATGTACAGCTTCGGCGAGGGTTTGAGAAGAGCATCGCGAAATTGACGATTTCCAGAAACCGACTCATCTTCATCAGACAAAGCCGATCCAGCCACAAAACGCCGTTTGAAATTCGCCTGATTCCGAAGAAGAGAGTCAGAATCCCTTACCGGCGCAGAAAGAGGCGAAGAAGGGGGGGTGGTTGGAGGGGAGAGGAGAGAGGGTTTTCTTCCATCGTTTTTTTAACTTCACATGAAATATGTTATTTGGACTTATGTGAATATCCACCAAAAAGTTTGGTGTATTTTTTAATTTCGCTAGCAGAGCCTTTCATCAAACTGAATTGTACTTTGGTATGTACATTTACAATTAATGGGAAATACGTTATTGACCGACTCGCGCCACTAGACTACTAGAGACAAATACATATAAACTTATTGACATTGACTTGATAAGTTGAGGCGACCAATCTCATATTTGCGCTTTGAAAAAATGATAATTTAGTTATCAAACTTCCATTTGAGCGGAGGATTGATCGTCATTCGATAAGGACGGCGACCATAAGATGATATCTTTCATAAACCCACATAGTCAAGAAGTGAATATTTGCAAAGGACAAAATGTCATGCTCTTGAACAGTGATAATTCAAATACTTTTCCCTCACAATCCAATTGCACAATCGATAAGGATGGGAACCATAAGATGCCACCTTTCGTACACCCACATCGTCAAGAAGCGAATATTAGCCAAGGATAAAATGTCATATATGCCCCATGATTGATCCGATGAAATGACAATCTGATCGAGCATGTGGTACAGAGTACCTAACACTAAAGGTCCGAAAATCACTTGCTGACCACAGGTGAATCGGACCGCCAAGGAAAGGACATGTAAAAAGACACGGTCATGATGCCCACCATCAATGAGGTGCCGATATATGTCCATATACAAAGAAACCCACATCGAGTATATTCATAGCCTGAACCATTAAAATACTCATTTTTTATCATTAAGATGTTAAACCACAAACAACAACAAAGTCCGAAGCAAACAAAGACGAAACAACAAACTACAAAAGGTAGAACCAGCCCACAGAGGGCACTACTTGGTACAATTGCACCTGATCATATCCATAATAACTGCCTGCTCGATCCACTGAGGAGCATTGTCCATGGTGACAAGTATGTATGGTTGCATTCTTCCGTCTTTTGGCAATGGCATCTGCAAGTTCATTTCTCTCCCTAGGAATGTACTCAATGGAACCCCTGCAAGATGACTTTGATATCTTGGACAATGACTTTGTATGGAAAGTTATCTGGAATCTCCTTGTTGGTGATGACCTGCACAGCATCTTGTGAATATGTTGCAATGATAATGTCCTTCATTTGATCCATGTGGATAATAACCAGGCCTCTATGAATGGCCCAGAGCTCCGCTTCCAGCACCGTAGCATGCCCGATTTGACCCATGAATTCTTTAATCCATTTCCCAGTTTCATCGCGTAAAACTCCTCCGTATCCTGCCATTCCATTGTTACCGTCCTTGCTACCATCCGTGTTTGACTTATGGTAGCAGTGACGGTAACAATGGAATGGCATGATACGGAGGAGTTTTTCACGATGAAACTGGGCAATGGATTAAAGGAATTAACTTATTAGCAACATCTTTTGGAGCATAATCACAAAAGAAAAATAAAATTTATCACTGCCAAGTATTTTTTGCATATTCTTCAGTGAATTGTGGGGTGTTAGCAGGTAAAGTCCCAATCTACATAGTTGAAGACCTGCGCATATCTCCTATAAATTCTCGCATATGCCCAAAGATAGCTATCTTATTACTGGATTTCAACGGTGCCAAGGGATCAACTAGACCCACTGCAGGGAGGTCTAACAAAACGAAAACTTTTTCTAGGGTAGAACCAGCCTCAAAAGATGAAAAATGAAAGGTATGAATTTTTTAGACCATGTGGAGAATAAGGTATTTAACATATTGTGCACAAGAGATTCCGGCGGGGAGACCTCCGTGTACACCGTATGTAGAGGATCAGAGATGGCACAGGAAGAGTTGGGTTGTGCGTAGGGAGAGAGTAAGGCAGTAGTAATGTCTGAGAGAGAGACAGAGGTTTGGCAGAGCTTCCGCGTGTGGCTAGTGTGTTCTCCTTTGTATGGAAAGGTTAACGTCCTATATATAACGGAGAATGTGACCGTTGCAGTGTGGTTAATGCGCCCATCAATGGCGGCTTAATTAGCTTAACCGCAACGGCACGTTCGTCCGCCTATATAGGGACCGTTACAGCACGTTATGCGCGAATACCGGAACCGTTATGAGGTTGACCGGGTTTGACCGGATTGACCGGGTTTATGGAGCTCGTGCCATAAATCTCTCAAAAGCAGTTACTAAAGGTCGCGCGCGGGCTTGGCTCGCACGCGACAGGACTTACTCTAGCCTCCAAACCACTAAGTCCCTACAAGTCCCGTGCAGTGGTATGCGAGGGCCCTGTCTCGCAGCCCCCACATGGATCAGCGCGGGTGGTGATCCAGTGTGTGTGGAGCACAATATGGTGTGCTGGATGGTTTCCACGTGGCCAAGATCTGCTAGCTCAGAAAGCACTATCTACATTAGCCCCCTTTCTGCGCGTGAAGGCTCATAGCTGTATAGACTTCCATGCGCGGAAACCAACATGCGCGTCGCCGCCACGCACCAATTCAAACACGAGCAAATTCAGCCCCCGTGCGTGCCATTATGACCTAAGAGCATCTCCAACAGATGGAGAAAAACGTTCTTTGGACTATATTTAGGCCAGTTTTGTTCAAAAACCAGCTCCAACAGCTGGTGTAAAAGCTGGCCTAAATTTACACCAGCCTAGTTTTTGGACAAAACTAAAGACTACTATTCACTGGTGGAAAACATTAAAAGATTCAAGTTTAATCTGGAGCCACTGATTGTTTGATGATGGCAACTAAAAAGTAATAAAAAAAGTGATGGTGGCTTATATTTAGGCCTACTGCTGGAGCAACAACTCAAAAAGTGTAGGAGTAAAATTTAGGACAGGAACAAATTTAGTCCAAAGAACGTTTTGTTGTTGGAGATGCTCTAAAACCCCTAGAGTCGTGCCGTCTGGCCTTTAGGGTTTTAGGCGTGACGTCAGCTTGTCCTGTGATTGCGCGATTCGACGGTGACGGTTGCGATTCGACTACTGAAAGGACGCAACCCTTCATTGTTTTTGGATAAATACTTTGTACTCTCCATTGCAAAGCATCACTTCTCTTAAAGTGAATGGTACCCGGAAGTCTTCGAGAGGAGATTCAGATAATCAATCACCAGTTCAGAACTGCGAATCGTCTCCTCCAACTGTGTGTATCCAAGCAGGCTTCACGAAAACAAGGTTGGCCTTGTTCAATTTCGATTTACAGTACTAGTATATGCTTCAAACTGCGTTGAATCTGTAAACCCATGACATATAATCTGTTGAAACTTGTGAAGAAGCTTCAAGCTTTGGACCCAATTTTGGCTTAATCCTTTGATGATAAGGATCTTGGATGTAGGGTTTTGAAATCCCTGATAATGCAAACAATTTTCAACTGCAAATTTCTGAAATTGATACCAGAAACTGTTCATCTTTCTTTCCATAGATCTTGAATCTCGAAATTCAAAATGAAGTGTGGCATATTTCTCCCCCCTTTTTTCTTGCTCTTCCGCAGGAATGGCCAAGACAAAAGGAACCAAACCTACCAAGGAGGACGAAGAGATACCTGATCTTCCGCAAGCTTTGTGGCGAAAAGCCCCCTATCTGGGTGGCAAAGATTTCTACCACGCGAGGGTTAAGGCAAAGAAACTGCCTGCTTCTGTCCCCAATGAGGGATTGCTAATGTTGACTCCCCTAGTTAACTCAGCCTTGCTCGAGTTGATTGGCTACGAGGATGTGGTTCGATTGGGAATCGAAAATGGGTACTTCCCCTATGCTACGATTTCCACCCAAGCTTTTGTCCAGAAATTGGACTACATGGATGAGTGGATTGACCATGTGTTGACCGATCATGCTGCGACTCTTAATGAGGCCGGCGTATACTTCGCTGTTCGTGCTATGAAGGGTGCTGACGTGAAGCTGGACCAGTCCATGCTTCTAAACCTTCTTTCCCGCTACTCGCCCGCGACTCACACTTTCCACTTTGCTGAGTTCGAGGCTGCCCCCACACTCGAGGACGTGCATATGCTGTACGATCTGTCTCCCATGGGTGAAGTGGACCCTTTGAGTCCCTTGAGGACGGATGCGGAGATCGCTTTGTACACGCGGATGGAGGAGTGCCTATCAGAGGTAAAGAAAATCTCCACTGGACCACTACCAAAGCCCTTCCCAATTGGCAGTTGGTTGACACGTCTGCGAAGAATACTTGGAATAAATGGGTGCAGTACTTCTTTCGTGACTACGCGAACAGCAGTATCACCAAGAAGCTTCTGAGTCAAGACCCGTAAGCCAAGAATTACGTGGAGGGTAAGGGCTATCACTTGACCCTTTGTGCTTTCCTCTGTGCCTGGCTGTCGAGGTACTTAATCGATGGTCACCCGCACGATGGGGTCTTCTACCATGTTCTGCCGCTCGCTGTGAAACTGGCCCTTGGCCAGAGAGTCGCACTTGGACCCTTGGTATTGGCCACATTGTACTATAGATTGGATCAGCTGGTTGTGGCCATGAAGGAGTCGCGTGGCCGCCTCGACATACTGACCTTTGTCAACATTGCCTTCTTGACGATGTGGGTCTTTGAGCGGTGGCCTTCTTATGCCCCAACTGCCTCCAAGCCCAACAAGTGGTGTCCCCCAGGCGAGGTGGAGGAGCGTAACTGCGGCAGAGCTGCGAGGTGGTTCGGAGCGAACAATACCAAGTGCGTTTGGAGCCTGATATGCGACAACCGGAAAGAGTTCGTTGCCAGGCCCTATGCCGTGCGTATTGAGAATGTGCGGTGGTTTCCAAGGCTGTACCCTTCTAAAGGTATTGTCTTCTCAGAAGAGCTCCTCTTCGAAGAGGGATCGCATTTCCATGAGCGCTATCGCGAATTATTTTGCTGGTGCCTGCGAGGTTCTCTTCCTGCTCTCGCAGAGCATATTCGTGAGCTCGCACCAAGGTATGAGAGGATTACCGTGGATGTTGACCCCACTCGAGTTTCTCCCCAGTTCGGCTTTGATGCAGTGGCACCCTCAATCTGGCCACAGTCCATTATCAGAGGTTGCTATAGGCGCTTGCTGACAAAGGAGTGCAAAACTGTCTTTATGAACAATCTTCCTTTTGAGCAGCCTGCAGGTAACCGCGAGGGTGGTTGTTCCAAGAACTGGCTCGCATACTGGATCGCCCAGCACGTCAGGTTTGAGACGCAGTCGGCTCCTCAGCCAAGCAGAGATCCTTTGATCAAAAGAAACTCTTTTCCGTTTCGTCCCAATTGCAGTCTGAGCGAGTCTGAATATGGTTGCTACTCATTGTTGGATCATGAGAACCATTTGTGCCCTGACGTCATTCTGAATGAAAAGATCGCCGCAGTTAAGAAAGGCGACTCGCATGTCATCAGATATAGCGAGACATTTGCTAAGGTAAGTAACTTTTTTTTGCCGTATGCGTTAAGCTTCTTGATTTCCACATGTTGATAACTTTATTCTACTGTTTGCTGTAGTTTCATGTGCGGAGATTCGCATCTGGTGATCGTTCCAAGTCGCTGGTTAACACCATTGTTGCCACCAGAAGACAAGGACAGTCGTTCCTGCTAGCATCGAGGATGGACCCCGAGGTTGAAACCAGGATTCGCGCAGTCATGAATGCTTTTGCTGACTCGCTGATAGATAATGCTCCGGCCTCGTCTCCACCCAGAGATAATCCGTCTCCTCCAGCGACTGCAGCGCCGAGAGCAAAGAGACCCAGGCAAAAGAGAATTACAATATCTTCCCCTAGGAGCGCTCCAACTTCCCGTCCAGCTAAGTCCCTTTCTGCCAAGGACAAAGGCAAAGGTCGCATGCCCAGTAAAGCGCGGAAGGAGCTCGCAGTTGAGACCTTCGTTCCATTCAACCAGGAGGAAGAATAGGAGAGGCAGGAGCCCAGAGAAGGTGATGAAGAAGAAGAAGAAAGAACAAATGTGATACATGAGGAGGAATCAGGAGGTACCTCCACCGCGTTTCCCTTCTCATTATTGTAATTCTTCTACAACTTGATCTTGAACCAATCGTTTCTTCGCAGATGATGATGATGATGATGAGACCATCGGTGGCCTTTTGGCCAAGAGACAGAAGAGGGATGCTCATTCTGGCATTTCGGACGAACCCATAAGCGATGACGTTCTCGCCGAGTCTAGGAAGACAGCCGCGGAAGCTGCTGAAAGGAGAAGGCAGCGAGAAGAGGACGAGCTCGAGCGTGTGAGGCAGCGGAGCCTCGAAGAGCAACATGTCGACGACTTAGTGCGTCCAGCTGATGAGGAAGATGTGCTTCCCGAAGAGGTGACTCCTCAAGCTGAGGAGGAGGATGCGGCTCCAGAAGAGGATGCAGCAGCTTTGGAGCAAGCCTAGGCTGATTTTGAAGAAATCGCAGGCGGCAATAAAGGTGAGATTTTTAATCTCGCAGTAACTTATCGAGATGTTATTGTGGGTGCGTTAGAGCATGGTGTGTCAAAGGCCGACATTCGCCGTTGGCTAGTAGGCAAGTGCGGTGAACCCTCAGGTAATCACTTGATCGATATGCATGAACTAAGATTAGTAACTCGAAGCATAATCATGACTAGCTTCTTCGCGCCCCAGGTCATGCTCCTTTTAAAGACATGCTTAATGAGGACACACTAATAGGGCATGGTTCCACGTCTTTAGTGTATGACGAAGACACTGAAATCCCACCTTCGCGTGGAGGTGCTTGCTCTTAGCTTTAGCAAAAGATAGTAAAATAACGTATAATACAATTTACCTCACATCATCGCAATTTTGTATCGCAGGCATTGCTGATGAACCCGTGTTGGAGCAAAGAAGTCAAACTTCTTCATCCTATGTCCCAGTGCCGAGTTCTCATACCGAGAAGCCCGTCGCAGCTGCTGAATACGCAGGAGAGCCTTTTGAGGACATCATCGAACTTTCTGATGATGCCGAAGCTGACGCTGTGTTAATGGAGGAAGATGCTCATGCTGGCGCTGAGGAAGTAAGAACAAGTACTGTCGATGCTACCGCATCTGAAAGTGTCCCCCGCCAAGCAACTTCGGCTGCCACTATGCCTCCAGCGATGACTGAGTCTGTGACGCCACTTCCTGCGTGGAGCTTTTGGGGCTCGCAGGTCGGGGCTGCGATCGCAACTGGTGCGGCTTATACTCTTCCTTCTAACTATGAGGAGTTAGAGCTCGCAGCTGACAGGAGAGCTATGGAGCGTGGACAGTCTTCGACCACTCCAGCAATGCGCATTCCTTCTCTTCGGAGATCCTTGAAGGAACTGGTACGTCGTGGCTTGCTGTTTGCATCTCGCATTATTCATTTGCGAGTTTGATATCATAACTTAGCTTTGACATTGCTTTAGGTTTGAAGCAAGCCGATGTGGACTGGCTAGTTCGGATGCGCCTCACCTATCCCCAATCATTTGTGAGATCTCTGGAGATAGGGCCCTTTGACAGAAGGCTGTTTCTTACTAAGGCCATTTGGATTCTGGAGCAGCTGTCTGCGGCCACGCTTGCGACCATTTCTGCTCAGAGTGCTGAATTGCTTTTTGGCATGTGCCAAAATCTTCTGACTAAAGTTCAAGGCAGGCTGGGTTTCAAGTTTCTTATGAAAAGAGTTACTTTGATTCGCGCAGCCGTAACTTTGAAACTCGACCACCAAAACCTCGCAGCTGAGAAGCAGAAGGTGGAGCAGCAAAAGCAATAGGTTGAAGAGGCTCTGAAGCTCTATCATGAGATGAATGCCAAGTGCGAGCAATTGAAGCAAGAAGTGGAGCAGGTAGAGAATCTGAGCCGTCAGTTCACCCTTAATGACTCCTTGATCAAGAATTTACTTTGACTTTTGAATTTGAAAAGTAGCAAACAAATAGCAGAAACATTAATGTAATGTTACTAGAAACATTAATGTAATGTTGCTAGGGTTTCTCCCCCTTTTTTTTAACAAAAGAATCGACATGCCCGTTTTGCCCTTTCCGGGATTTGATGGAATATCTCTGTGCATATCTAATTATGACATCAGCAATTGATATTCTGCTTGATTTTCGCGCTAATTTCGCATAAGATAAGCACGCTTTCCTTGGGAAGTCCATCCGAATCATGACCATCCGTCATTTATTAGGATACGCAACTGAATCGTCGTAGCCTTTAGTAGGGTAATTGATCGTTACCGCTTTTCAAGGCGTAAGTGATTGACCTTACCCTCTTTTCGAATTCTGCTGACTCATCTTGGCAACTGAGGAGTCTCCACAAGGTCTATATAAACCCTGTCTTTGCCATTTGGGTTCTTCATCCCAAAAATGTGCTTTTCCGTGAGTCCTTACGACTGCTGGCTTCAACGCTTGTTTTTCGTTGATTCATGGCAACTCCAAGTCATGAGACCTGAGTTTGCGCTTTGTGCCATAGAAATAGTTTCCAAGATCCGCTTTATGAGGCTTACTAATCTTTGTAACCTTCATAAAGAAAATGGAGATGATATCTCATGTGTATTCGAAGAATTTTCTTCGTCTATTATGTTTGCAGGTCATGTTTCCGGCCGCCTCCCGGTGAGGTGCAGCGCCGTAGTGACCTTGCTACCGACTCGTAATGAACGGTGGAATTCTCCTCCAGCATCCCTGGAGGAGAACTTACTGCCCCCCAGTTCGTGAGCTCAAGGTGGCGAACCGTTGCGTTCATCCCCGTATACAAGGAGCCCTTGCCCTTTGGAGCTTCTGCTTGCCTGTTGAACGCCGGAACCGGTGGTTCCTCAAGCACATCTCATGGGATGTTGATCTGACAAGGGCCTTGTCAAATACTGGGATCTTGAACGTATGGCTTCTTGTGGCTCTCGTAGGACGTTCCTTTTATAGCAAGACCCTACTTGCAACAGATCGCAGATCTGTGCATTGCATAGCTGGTGTTAGGACCGTTAGGTTCATCCCTTTTCATTCGGGATTCCCGCGATGTGTAACTTCGAGCTTGTAAGTTACTTTTCGAATGCATTGTAAGCCATATTGGCTGCGTAGTTAGATTTGAGCTTTTTCGCTTGTAAGCTGCTATCTAGACAGATAAATTGTAAGTCTTTTCGACTCATAATGATAAATGGCTTTTGTATTATCTGCTGTCTCGTTACAACAAAATACAACTTCGCATGTGTATCGGCATATTTCTCCTTTTGTAGCGCCACATACATACCTCGCATTTGCTATCTGCCGTATAAATTCGCAGATATGTTATTGGATCGTTCGAGATCGTATTTGCGCAGCTGTGCCATCTTTGCAGATGGGCTTGTGATTCGTGTTCAGATTCAAGTGCAGGTGCTATGTCATTAGATAGACCTTTTGAAGATCACTTAAGATTATGACAGATTTAAGTACGAATTTCTTAAATCGCATTCGTATAACGCCGCTATCACATTAGATAGGATTGAAGAATCATTTAAGATCACGTTCGCATATGTTGCTATCACAATAGATAGGCTTGAAGGATCACTTGATACTGTTTTCATATGAACTGCTATCGTGGCAGATAGGCTTAGAAGATCAATTAAGATCATTTTTCGCATGAGCTGCTATCGTGGCAGATAGGCTTAGATGATCAATTAAGATCGCATTTTTATAGGCTGCTATCGTGACAGATAGGCTTAGAAGATCGATTAAGATCGCATTTGCATAGGTTGCTATCGTGACAGATAGGCTTAGAAAATCAGTTAAGATTACATTTGCATAGGTTGCTATCGTAACAGATAGGCTTAGAAGATCGATTAAGATCGCATTTGCATAGGTTGCTATCGTGACAGATAGGCTTAGAAGATCGATTAAGATCGCGTTTGCATAGGCTGCTATCGTGACAGATAGGCTTAGAAGATCGATTAAGATCGCATTTGCATGGGCTGCTATCGTGACAGATAGGCTTAGAAGATCAGTTAAGATCGCATTTGCATAGGTTGCTATCGTAACAGATAGGCTTAGAAGATCAGTTAAGATCGCATTTGCACAGGTTGCTATCGTAACAGATAGGCTTAGAAGATCAGTCAAGATCGCGTTTGCATGAGCTGTTATCGTGACAGATAGGCTTAGAAGATCAGTTAAGATCGCAGTTGCACAGATTGCTATTGTGGCGGATAGCCCATTGTTAACAGTAATAACAAACTAAATAAAGCAACATTGACAGCTAGAAATATGAAATTCTCATTTGGAAGAATCCTTTTATTATAGTGCTCTCATATGGGAGAGATGAGCTTACAATTCCCTCACATGGGAGAGAAAATTGTGCGAATCATAGCCATACGATACATGAAGCAACGTTATAATAGAACGCATAAAGTGAGAGAAGTCAAGGATAGTACTTCTTAATCCAGCGCATGTTGACTGAGCTTGGGGTTGAGGTCGTTCCGTGCAACCTCCGTATGCTGCAGTAACCACTGTCGAAGACTTCTGTGACTTCGAAGGGTCCTTCCCAATTAGCTACGAACTTTGGGTGAGCCGCTTCTCACATGCAATGGTCAGATGCGCGCAGGACCAAATCTCCAACTGCGAAATCTCTTCGCTGGACCGTCTTATTGTAAGCGCGAGCGATCCTCTCTTGATACCGCTTGTTGGTCCTTTTGGCTTGTTCTCGCTTTTCCTCCAGCAAGACTAAGTCATGATCGCGTTGATTGTCGTACAATGCATGGAAGGCCAATCTCGCCGAATTGACTCTCACCTCCGCAGGTACCACGGCCTCAGCTCCATAGCATAGGAGGAATGGTGAGACCCCCGTGGGTGTCCTTGGAGAAGTCCGGTAAGCCCACAGGGCTATGTTTAGAGAATCAGCCCACTTCTTGTGGTCATCTGCGACCATCTTGCTTAAAATCCTCAACAGCGTTTTGTTGGTCGCTTCGGCTTACCCGTTCCCCTTCGGGTAGTAGGGGGTGGAACATATTTGCCTGATATTGTACTCTGCTAGCTTTGCAGCCACCTGGCGATTAACAAAAGGAGTACCATTATCTGAAAGGATGGTGTTGGGAATTCCGAACCTGCATATAATGTTTTCTTGGATGAAATTGACCACGGCTAGCGCATTTGCCGTCTTTAATGGTATCGCCTCCACCCATTTGGTGAACAGCTCAGTTGCGGTGAGAATAAAATGATTCCCGTGCGAAGTTGGTCGGATGGGACCAATGAAATCCAACGCCCATGTGTGAAATGGCCATGGCGTTCCCAATGCATGTAGGTCCACAGCAGCAGCATGCACTAGGTTTCCTTTGAATTGACACTCCTGGCAACGTCTTACTTTGGTGCGGCAATCGGCCTCCATCGTAGGCCAGAAATATCCGATTGAGAGGAGCTGCCTGCATAGTTTCGCACCTCCTTAATGTTCTACCTGATGGGAAAGGTCCATGACTTCTTGTGCTTCCCTGTCGTCTAGACATCGCACCAAGTTGCCTTCATGACCTCTTCGCCAAAGTAAGTTCTCTTGCACCACATACCGGGATGCTTTCCTTTTCAACTTCTCCGGTTCTTTTCTCGATTCGGGTACGGTGCCCTGGGTGAGAAAATCAAAGAGTGGTTTCCTCCAATCCGCATCATCGTCGGTTAGAGCGATGAGTAAGGAATCCTTGATCAGTGCGCAACTCTCGCACTTTCCTTGTATCATGGCGGCGGCTGTTGACATATCCCGGCCAGTGAATGCCATATCTCTGAGCCTTCCGGTAGATTGACACCTCGCTTTCTCCGCAAGCATGTTGGTGAATCTTCTCCAGCAACAATTGTCCCTCTTGCTCGGAAACACATCGCATGAGTATTCCGCCAGGGCCCTTGTAGTAAAGGGTGTTGTCATGTATGCAATACCCCCTCGTGAGTGCCCAGCTTTCGCTGCTTGTGCCTTCTGCAATAGCTCGCAAAATTGTTTTTCTCCAGTCCGTATCATCCATGTGTTCATCGTCGCACGCGTCTTCTGTCAACGCCGACGATGTTCGCACCTCAATGGAGATCCTTGCGGGACATTTGTCTGTACTAACCTTGGATCCCAAGGTGGCCAGAGCATCTGCATGTCTGTTGTCTGCTCGGGGCTTGTGCTCGTACCTCACATCGCAGAATTGCTGCACTAGCTTTTGTACCAGAGTGCGGTAGGACAGAAGGTTAATCTCCTTCAAACCGTACTCGCCCGAGGCTTGCTTGACGATCAACTTGGAGTCTCCCATGACCGTCAGGTTGCTTACTTCCAAAGCTTTCGCTGCACGCAGCCCTGCTATGAGGGCTTCATATTCTGCCTCGTTGTTGGTGACTGCGAAGTCGAGCTTTGCGGACATCTGTATGACCTCCCCATCTGGTTTGGTCAAGACTATCCCAATGCCTCCGCACTTCCTTGTTGACGACCCGTCGAAATGGAGCGTCCAATAGGGTACATCGATCGCATAGATCTCAGGTCCCTCGAGTTCTTCTTCGATCGCGGGCTCATGACTGTTGTCGGGGAATTGTGCCAACAAATCCGCTACCGCCTGCTACTTGATCGCTCGCGGTCGCACGCATGTGATATCGTATTGAGAGATGGTCATGTACCATTTCGCCAATCTTCCTCCAGGAGTAGTGTGAGTTAGCAGATATCGTATGGGATCACTTTTCGTAACCACCACTACTTTGTGCGACGCAAAGTAATGTCTCAACTTCTCTATTATGAAGAATAAGGCAAGGCAATAACGCTCAATGTCCGTGTACCTTGATTCTGCGGGCTGCACAATGCGAGAGATGTAGTAGATGGGCCTTTCCTGACCTTCGTACTCCTGAGCCAAAAGTGCTCCTATGGATTTCCTAGTTGACGTCAGATACAGTAAAAGCGGCGACCCCAACTGAGGTGCGATCATTATTTTTGAAGACGTCAGCAGCTCTTTCAGCTTCCCGAATGCAACTTCGTGCTCCGGGGTCCAGTTGTATGCAGCGTCTTTTTTGAGAAGATTACTGAAGCAGAAAGTAATCTCGGCAATTGCAGGGATGAATCTTCGCAGATATGATAGTTTCCCCAAGAATGTTTTCAAGGCACTCTGGTCGTGCGGCGGGGTCATGCTGACGATGGCTGAAACCTTCGCAGGGTCAGGCTCTATTCCTTGGCGATGTACCACGCATCCCAAGAATTTTCCCGATGTTACCCCGAATGCGCATTTCATAGGGTTCATCTTCAGCTGGAAGCGTCTGCATCTGTTGAACACCTTCCGCAAATCTGCCAGGTGGTCTGCCTCTTGATTTGATTTAACCACGAGGTCATCCACGTAAAACTCCACTTCTTTGTGCATCATGTCGTGGAATAAGGCCATCATGGCCCGCTGGTAGGTTGCACCTGCGTTTTTGAGACCAAAGGGCATCACCGTGTAGTTGAACACTCCCACTGGGGTGATGAAGGCAGTCTTTCGTGCATCTTCGGGGTCCATCTTGATTTGGTTGTACCCGCTGAAGCCGTCCATAAAATTGAACATGCGATGACCCGCTGTCGAATCGATTAGTAAATAGATGTTTGGGAGCGGAAAATCGTCCTTGGGGCAGAAACGATTGAGATCTCGGAAGTCCACGCAGATGCGAAGCTGTCCGTTCTTCTTTACCACTAGCACAATATTGGCCAGCCATGTTGGATGATGATTCGGCTCTATGAACTTGGCATCCAGGAGTTTGACGATCTCCTGTTTGATCTTCACATTAAGTTCCGGCCTGAAGCTTCTTGTGCTCTGCTTTATCGGTTTAGAACCCGGGATGATGTCTAAACGATGCATAGCGATGCTTGTGTCCAGTCCGGGCATCTCATCATACTCCCATGCGAACACGTCTTTGTACTCAGTCAGGAGCTGTAGCAGTCCTTTCTCCTCCTCGCTTGTGAGGTCCGCACTTAGAAAGACTGGCCTCTTCTTTTCCTCGTTCGGGCTGAGGAACACTTCCTTTAGCTCTTGCTTCTGTGGTCTGGGTCTGTCTTCCATGCATTCGGGTGCTTCTTTGAGCTTCTCATCTGGAGTGCTCTGCGTTGGCCTTTCTGTAACCGCAATCTGCTCGATTTGGTTGATTTGCCCAGGGATATCCCCATGCCCGTGTGAGGACATCCCCGCGCACCTTCATATGCGATAGCACTTCTTCCCATTGGCGTAGAAGCACTCTATCTCCTTGCCCTCAGGGTCATGCTTTGCTATTCTCTTCAAAGTGTACACGTTCTTTCACTGGTAAGCGATTCGCGGCGCCTCTTCGCGTGTGGGCGGCTTTTCCTTGGCATCCTCCCTTGTCACCATCACTCACGCAGGTGACTGATCCTTAATATCTTCCCAAAGAGGTAAAGGAGTAGGGTTGAACGGCCCCGGTGTTTGCTCGTCCGCCATCTCGGTGAACCACACCGCTTCGCTGAGATGTGCTTCATCCATGTTGAACGGATTCGTTGAAGTCGGTATCTCGACTATTCTGTCGTTCCAAATGGCTTTCATGACTTGGTGAGCTGTTGAAGGGACCGCGTCAAAGCGATGAATCCAGGCTCGACCTATGATCATGTGATACGTAGTGTTCGCATCTATGACATAGAACTTCGCTGAGCACTTGATTTTGCCGATCTGCACGCCCAGGCGGATCCATCCGATCGTCATTCTAGAGTCGCTTCCAAATCCCATCAGCGGAGATGGACGCCTGACAATCTTATGCTCGGGGATCCCTGCTAGCTTCAGTGTGTGGAGCGAAACGACGTTGACCGCTGCTCCTCCATCGACGAATGCTCGTTTGAATTCGACGCCATTGATGATGGCCGTCACGTACAGAGGCTTCTGGTGGCTCGCATCTGTCTTTTTGTCGCTGGCAGAAAAGGTCATAATCTTTTCTGTAGAGCGAGACGCCCTGATGACTTTCCCGTTGGAGACTACAAGATCCTCCTCGTAGTCCTCTGCTATCCTCAAGATTGCTTTCGTCATTTCCGTCCGGCACTTCTCGTAGAAGTTCATCTCGTCGAAGAATCTGCTAAAGCCGTGCGACCCCTTCATCCGATCGGCACGTTCATCCTCTGTGTCTACACTGTAGTCCTCGTCATCATGGACTTCGGAAATGATGGGTAGACCATCCTCTGCGACTTCTTCCAAGTCCACAATCGAGATCATGGCGACCTCTTTGCCTTTTGAGTCTTGCTCCGCATGGGCAGTAAGTGGATTGTTGCGCACATCCTTCCTGTGATCGCTGACGATCAGCTCGCCGTTCTTCATCTTCTGGTTGAATACAATCCTGAGCTTCATACATTCCGCTGTGGGGTGCATGACCTTGCCGTGGTACTCGCACCACTTCGGGTCCCTCACCATCTCCTTGGAGGGTATCTTCTCGAGCGGCGGTAGGACACCGTCCTTGCGCCACTGCCTGCAGAGGTCGCTTGCCTCCTCCACCGAACATGGCAGAGGTGGTACGTCGAAGTTTACAACCTTCGCTTGCTTCTGGGGTGAAACTGTATTGACCTCAGCTTCGCGTCCCCTCTTGTAACTGAATCTCCCGATCTTGTAGGTGGTGCCGCTCGAAGATCGCTCCGGAGCGTTCTTCTTTTTATGCCTCTCAACTATAGGCTCGATGTTCTTCGTGCATTCGATTAGCTTTGAAAACATAGGTGTTTGCAAATTGATGAGCATACCTTTGTATTCGTCTCGCATGAACTGCAGGCATATCTCTACAAGCCGACTTTCGAGCATTGGTCTTTGCATTCCAAGGACTTCGCCCTGAATTTCTTGATGAAAGTTATCCCATCCTCCTCGCGCTTCTGATACATCCGCGAGAGGTGGATCATCGTCACCTTGTCTTCCATCTGGAAGAACTTGGTATAGAACTTCTGGACCATGTCATCCCAAGTCTTCACGGATCCAGCCTCCAACGTTCGGTACCACTTGTACGCTACGTTTACCAAGGATTTTGGGAACTCTCGCATCAGCAGTTTGGAATCGGCTCCGTATGGCCCCATGACATCGATGAAACGCATGACATGCTCATGAGCGTTCCCATTGACATCCTCGAACTTATCCCATTTAGGATCCTTATACCCCGCCGGGTTAGGCATGAGATAGATCTCCCGCGGGATGGGTGGATCGTTGTCTAGCTTCGGGATGATGGTATCCGCGAATGATTGATGAGCCAGAATAGTGTCCATGCGCTTCTGCAGAGACGTCATACATTCTGGAATGCTTCCCTCGGTAACAGGAGGAGGGGTTGCCGCAGGCGGAGGCGACACGTATGCCGCCAGAGGATTGGGGACATATTGGCTGTTCGCATTGCCCCAGATCGCCGTTGGCGGAGGCAAGGGATACTGCGAAGCCGGATTAGAAGCCAAAGCCGGAGGCTGAGGAGTATGAGCAGTGAGAGGCAACATCTGAGCTGTTGACCCCTGAATTGAAGGCAGCTGCGTAGTCGCCGGTGGAGTCTGCAGATTAGGGTTGGGAGGTGTGGTCGACACTCCCAGTCCTGAAGCGGTAGGGACTCCTCCTCCTTGAGAGACGGCGGTGGCTGGTGAAGAGTTTGGCGCAAGGGTGCCCAGAACGGCCAGGATCCGTTCTAGCTGCGCAGACTGAGCTTTGAGAGCTTTCGCCTGACCTTGGACGGTGGCGTCCAAGGATTCTAGCGTCGGTGCCTCGCCGGGGGTCGCAGGAGTACGGCGGGTCTCCTCTCCCGAGGCGGCTTCAGTGGAAGGCGATCTGTTGCTAACATCATCCTCCTGAGACATGGTTGCTTTTGTTGGTAAGTTCACGTCGGGTTCACCAAAATGTGCACAAGAGATTCCGGCGGGGAGACCTCCGTGTACACCGTATGTAGAGGATCAGAGATGGCACAGGAAGAGTTGGGTTGTGTGTAGGGAGAGAGTAAGGAAGTAGTAATGTCTGAGAGAGAGACAGAGGTTTGGCAGAGCTTCCGCGTGTGGCTAGTGTGTTCTCCTTTGTATGGAAAGGTTAACGTCCTATATATAACGGAGAATGTGACCGTTGCAGTGTGGTTAATGCGCCCATCAATGGCGGCTTAATTAGCTTAACCGCAACGGCACGTTCGTCTGCCTATATAGGGACCGTTACAGCACGTTATGCGCGAATACCGGAAGCGTTATGAGGTTGACCGGGTTTGACCGGATTGACTGGGTTTATGGAGCTCGTGCCATAAATCTCTCAAAAGCAGTTACTAAAGGTCGCACGCGGGCTTGGCTCGCACGCGACAGGACTTACTCTAGCCTCCAAACCACTAAGTCCCTACAAGTCCCGTGCAGTGGTATGCGAGGGCCCTGTCTCGCAGCCCCCACATGGATCAGCGCGGGTGGTGATCCAGTGTGTGTGGAGCACAATATGGTGTGCTGGATGGTTGCCACGTGGCCGAGATCTGCTAGCTCAGAAAGCACTATCTACACATATCTTGATCCATGTTCAGTTTGTAGCCTTTTGTAGTACGTATAACATAATAAATACCAGAGAGTTTTAGGATGTCTTAATGATGAGACAGAACATTGACGGTCCATTCATCCATTATATCAAGTCCACCAAAATATGCTTGATGATTGACAGAGGCATATGGGTACTCCTCAGCTTCAATGGCTATTCGCTGTATGTGACCGCTCTTAACCATGTCCCATTAATCCCATTTTGGAACTAGACCTAAGGTTAAACAATCCTTGTTGGTTGGAGTAGGAATTGTGCGCCTCCATGAACGGGTGATAAAAATCACAACCGTCGAAATATGGAGCCTTCCTCCATAAATCGTTCGGATGTTCTTTAAGATCTTATGTATCTTTTCTAAGTCTCCCAATCGGATACCTAATATTTGGCATGCATCAAAGATAAAATTCAATATAAAAGAGTAAAAATCTAAGAATGTTATGTGAATTGCAAAGATCCATGAGTTGAGCAGTTAAATTGTTAATTGGAATGGGTTAATCAATACTTGTGATAGCAACCTAACGAATTCTTAATGTGATTGAAGTAATAGAGGAATGGAAGTGAAGTATCTAGAGAATGAAGCTTCCATTCGATGAAATAAAAATCTTGGATATCTCTCAAGAACCTGAGAAGTAGTGAGGAGACAGAATAGCAAGACAAATTATGAAAGCATATGTTACTAAGAACAATGGAAACGTCTCATACCCAGTGTAAAGGTTTTCAAAAGAACTAAAACCCTCCTGGGTAACCACCAAAACGTATGCTAATGGGTTTGTCCGCGTCACGTTAGAAAGTGGTCCACACCATGATAAAACCCTTCCATTCCTAGGTTATGATGGCAATGGGGGCTAAAGATTTTCTCTCCAACTCCACTGCCGTGGACTCCACGCGCAAATGGGGGCTAATGTAGATACCCTGTTATTACCATACTAATCCATGACCATGTGGCTGTTCCACAAGAGTACAAGTCACCTTTGACTTGTACTCCATGTGCAGGGATACCACACTATCACTAGGGTTGCGACATGGCCCTTCCATTCGATATATGATAATGGGGTCAAGGAGCTAAGGTTTGGAGGTCAGAGTGAGGTTCTTCACATGCGAGGACCGGCCTTACTATGATGTACATGAGACATGATAAGACCTCTCTGTATATGCGGTTGACAGTTACTTCACAAAGAGGAAGATATTTAACCGCAAACGGTTATATAGCTGCTTATAACTATTCCTCTGGACTAGCATATATAGAGAGGTCATCCTCTTACTAGAGGTTCGTGTCTATTAAGGTTCTAAACCTATTGCAAACTGTCTCTCTCTTATACAACATACTTGGCTCACTTCACTCCCTTGTCACTTATGATCTTCATGACCTCTTCCTTGATATACATTTAGATCGTTGTTGTAGTTATATTATTTGTTACATGTTGAGAATATTCCTTGAATAGGCTCGAGAAGCTTAGCAAGGATTTAGGCGACGAAGAGGGACAAGGAAACAAGGCCAAATGGAGGATCAAGAAGAAGAGAAGTAAGAAAAAGAAGAAAACAGGAGCTCACAGGGTTAGGGAGGTAGCAGGACCTAAAAACCAGGACGCACGACCCACTCCCGCAGCATCTCACCGCTCCCACCGGCAACAAAAGAGGCTTTCCAACCCTCGCCGGATTGCAGCAGATCTTTCACGCCGGTATCGAAGTCGGGACCCCCCCCCCTTCCCTGGTCGCCGTTCCCCTGGCCGCCTCTGCCTCGTCGGCCCCGTGACTCAGCTTCCGTTGTCCCTCCCTCATTCACTTTCGGATCTGGCTCCGTGGCGGCTGTCCTCCCCCCTCCCCGGTTGTGGGTCTGCCCCTTCCCCCTCCCCCTCGACTAGGCTGGAACTCTGGACTAGAAGAGCCTCCCGGGGCAGTCCCCTCACTGCCCACCGACACTACCACGAGCTACGTCCTTCCCCTGGTCCTTGGGCAACGTTTGGAACAACCACGAGGCCTCGTCCGCCGTTCCTCACGCCGCCTCCTTGCTGCCGGATATGTGGGTTCATTGTTTCGGTCATTGGAAGTTTTTGGGTGGCTCATGTTTAGGGTTTGAATGGGCTTATGGGCCTGGTTTATTTTTCGGTTGTGGGCCTGCTGTTTGGGCTGATTTTGGAGGCTCTTGGACCTCTCTTGCATTTTCTCTGCTTTGGGTAGTTTATGGGGGCCTTTGAGCTCGTATCCCATTGTTGTTTTGTTGTTTCTCTGGAGTGGTTAGGTATCGGTAGTGGTTGCGTTTTTCTATTGTCTTTCCGTTCGTTCGAGGCATGCCCCGCTTTTCTTGTAATCGTTGTTATTTGAAATGAAATCTTTCGTTGCATGTGGAAAAAAAATGTTTGTTGTCTTGATTGAACGCTACGGTTTTTCTTTAGAGTTCTGAACTTTTAAGATCATAATGCAGGTAAAAGAAAAAGCAGTAGAACTTGCAAAGGCCATGGAAAATGAAGACGGGGTAACTGGAGCTGTAAAAGCTTTCTTTAAACAACTTCCTCCCAAGAAGCCTGAGACTCCACCAGCACCAATTCCAGCTCCGGCACCCCCAACTTCAAGTCATTTATCTATAACTAAATGCTTTTGTTGCTCGTAAATCCCAAGTGTATATTGCATTTCTCGTCAATTCATTCATCCATATATTGATTGGTTTATGTACTGAATAATGTAATTCTAATGTAGTTACACCCTTTGTGTGTCTATGGCATTGTTTGATCTATCTGAAATTGTTAGTGTTGAAATGGTTACATTGTTTCGTTCTCAAGCCATTGCTGCATTCAACTCAATTATAGGGAATGTCGGATTTCTGGATTCGTTGTGCACACACACACACCGACACATGCCCTTAAAGGGGTTAGACAAACGATAGAGAAGTGAATTCGACGTCACTCCAGGACTTCACATTATATATGTTACCAAGTTGAACTTCACTTGAGGATGATCACTATCCTCCCGACCAGGCACTTGGGCAGGCCTGGGATGTTTCAACCAAATACCAAGCTGAAGGGGAACCGAGCAATTTAATGTGGGATGGTACTTGGGACATGAGACTGTTTAGACTTTAGAGATAGAAGTTTTGCGGGAGTTCCCAAAGTGTACTAATAATACAAAGGGCACTGGTATCATCAGTGTAAAAACATTCAGGCCGTTGTTCCATTATTTTTTGCAATCTGGTAATGTCACGCACAAAGATCCATTTATTACGTCTCCTTGATAATAGTAAATATTACATAAAGATCTACACTATGTTTGAGAATCATGCGAGAGAAGAAATGATTAGAAAACTTAATTAATGTGAGAAAAGAAATAATAAGAAACAATTAAGTTTCTCACATACTACTACTTGATGGAATTATTTAAGTGAGAAATGACGATTAAATATTATATTTTTCATCTCTCATGTTTGGTTTAACCTATTAATGGATAGGAAAAGAAAACATTATAAACGATCTTACCAAAATAACTTTGACTAACATTATAATAAGGGGTAAAAGAAAAAAACCACCATCCATTTATGGGAAAATACATTTTGCCCCATGATTTATGGAGAAAATACCTTTTGCACCCCTATCAGTGGATGGAGGGTGGACAGATACCACCCTTCTGTTACAATCTGTTAGTGGAGGGATGCAAACTGACTTTTTGTGACCATTTTACCCTTAAAAATTGTGGACAAATAACACCCTTTTTTGTTTATTGTTGAATTTCTTGGTGTTCTTGATGTACTTGGTGTTCTTGAGCACCACCTCCACTACCACCAAATCACCACACCACCACAACCACCACCACCACCACCACCACAAACAAACACAACTTCACTCTCAAACCCCATAACCTCTGCTCTGATTCCGAACCAAACTTCCATGAATTACCAGTCTTCATCCTATTGACCAACTCCCTAACCAGCTCACCATTCCACCTCTCAATCACCAACAACACAACCTGCAATTAACCCCTCTAATAATCAAACCACCATCATCATCTCGACTATATACATCCCCTACATAACTTAAACCAGTTTTTTTTTTTTTTTTTTTTTTTTTTTTTGTAAAAATAACATAACCAGTTAACTAACATGACCTCACTACTACAGATTTCACCATGAATAACCTAACATAACACCCATAACCAAACTCCACCTAACCAATACATAAAATTACCATACCCTTAAACCAAACCAATACACCAAATTGAATAACTACCATTACACCACCACCTCACAGCAGCCACGACCAAACCCAACAATACCTAGCAAACCCCATAATCTTCATGCCACCAACCATTACACCAACACCTCTCTGCCTCAATTACAACCGAACCTACCACCAGTACACCACAACCAAATTATCTACATCACTTCCTTCACCATTAAACCTCCACAGACCACCTGTAAATTCCGATCAAAAACAAACTGCAGCCAATCAAATCCGTGACCTGCAACAACCCAAAACCTGCCTACCTCCTAATTCATACCACCTGAACCTAATAATCACCGGCCTTCTAACCAACAACCTGCTTAAACTAATCTACAAATCCAGCACCCAACGGAACCCCTACTCCAGAAACCAAAGATTGCCAATCTGGGTCACACCACGAAATCAAACCCATTTCACAGCCTCTGACAATTGTCTCCTTCGATTGAACCCAACCCCAGTGGCTTTCGGGCAGCGGCGCGGTTCAGAGTCGATCGGTCGATCTGGTCTGAGCTTGGCCAGATATGACTTTCTCGGCTTGGGGTTGGTCTTTTGGGGGTGGGTTGTTGAGCTCGTTGGCTGGGGTTCGCCGGTGGCTGGGCTATTCGGAGCTGCGACAGATTAAGAAGAAGGGGCGATTTCGATTTGTATCTCACCCCATCGAAGAAGAGGGTCGTCACCTCTTCTCTCCGCGGTGGTGGACGGCGATTCAGGGCGACGGTGGTGGTGGAGGGCGTTCAGTAATGTTTTTTTTTTTTATGTTTTATCTATTTTTTTATTATTAATGCAACGTTTTTTTTAATGTTTATCCCATGTTTATTAATGTCTATGTTTTTTAATGTTTATATTTATTCTCAAAATTTCATACGATAAAATAACATTAGTCAATAATAGTGCAACTAATAAAAAATATAGGGAGAGCTTGGCTTCAAGTGGAGTTTGGCAGAGTTTACAATATGAGAGCAAAGACTTGAAATCAAATTTCTCTCTCTAGAGCCCTCACTTTCTCTCTCTAGAAAGAGGACACAGGTTTTCTTGATCACCATGGATGGAGCGGAATCCGGCTGGTTGGACAAGATCCAATTGACGGAGAAAGAGGCACAACCAATCTTGATCAAGGCAATCACAAGTAAGAAGGCAAAGGAGAGCTGGAACTATAGCTTAATCGGTAAGTTTGTAGGTTCCAAGCAAGTTGAAGGTTGGAGGCTAAAGGAGCTCTTCCAGAGAATATGGTGCCCAGATAACGATCTGGCTGTCATGTCTATGGGGGAAAACCGCTTTGTGTTCAAATTTGAGAATGGGAGATTACGAGACAACGTCCTCTATGGAGGACCTTGGAACTTTGATGATCAACTCCTATTACTCAAAAACTGGGACATGAAGGAGAAGATCAACAGTATTAAGTTTAACGATATCCATCTATGGATCCAAATCAAAGGTCTCCCTCTTCATCTCCTCCATGAAGAGGTTGGGCTCACGATTGGAGCTTCTATAGGGGATGTCGATCGAACTACTGTACATCTGGATGGAGAGGAAAAAGACCGTTGTATTCGGGTCCGAACCCGAGGCAAAACCTACGAGCCACTAAGGAGACGCGCCAATGTGATCACTGAGGAGGGGGAGAACATTTGGGTAGATCTCTTCTATGAACGGATCCCTAACATCTGTTCATGGTGTGGACGGCTAGATCATGGCTCTGGTGAGTGCTCTGAAAGAACACCGGCAATTGACCAAAATCTGTTCCCGGGGTATGGGAACTGGATGTTAAGGAAGACAACTCACAAACGGAAAAACACCATGGTTAGTGGGGGGACTGCTGCAAACCGGAAGCAGACGGAGGTGAATCGTCCGGCGAGCAAGACGGCAGGGAAGGACCAAAAAGCGCAAGGAGAAAAGTCAAGGGACCCACCACGCAAAAAATCCCAATCAGTTACGGATAATGATTCGAATGCAAAAGGAAAAGGGATTTTAGCTGATTTCCCGTGTATTGGGGATTCAAAACAAATCCCTAATGATAATGATAAACCTGAAGATCAGGGGCATAATTATCATCAAGGATTGACTACCCATCAGGAAAAGATTCCCCGAGTGAATTTCGGGGCACAAAAAATGTTGACGAGAAAGGAAAATCCCAAGTCTCGTGCGCGTGCAAAGGCAAAACTGGAGAAAGGAAAGGAGAACGAGATTTCCCAAGGCAAACGGAAGTCAAACGGACTCCCAATAATCACGCCATCAGATACGGGATTGATCGTAGGAGGGGGGAAGAGGAATTGTACGACGGGACCGAACCAGTGCCCGGACACAATGGCATCGGGGGACCAGAGGATCCAGGGGTACGAGGATGCTGACTCAGCTATGGTTTTAGTGGACATCACCAACACAAATGAAAAGGTGGAGGCTGCGAGACAGCCCCGCCTAGAACAATGAAAACCATCAGCTGGAACGTACGGGGACTTGGAAACCCCCGTAACGTAATAGTCCTTCACGATCTTGTGAAAGACAAACTTCCCAATTTGGTTTTTCTCATGGAAATCAAATTGTACTCACATGAGATGGTTAGAATTCAACATAAGCTCGGTTTTAGCTTCGGTTCTTTCGAAGATTGTGACGACAGGAAAGGTGGTCTTGGACTTCTGTGGGATAATGA
The DNA here is from genome assembly GCA_023055425.1 of Linanthus parryae. Lineage (NCBI taxonomy): Eukaryota > Viridiplantae > Streptophyta > Magnoliopsida > Ericales > Polemoniaceae > Linanthus > Linanthus parryae. The sequence goes on from JALGPY010000004.1 coordinate 146,709,660, forward strand.
GTGTAATGTCAAGGTGTTATCTTCGGCAAAACACTACATCCACTGCTTGGTCGAGGACAAGGACAAAAAAGTTTTTTGGTACCTTACGGGGTTTTACGGAGATCCAGTAAGGGAAGAAAGACATAATTCATGGGAGCTTCTTAGAAGGCTCAAACCCCATGGGGACGCCCCTTGGTGTGTTTTTGGCGACTTTAATCAAGTTGCAAACCAGAAGGAGAAGAATGGTGGAAGAGATGTGTGTCTCAGCCAAGCTATCCCCTTTAACGAAGCACTGCTGGATTGCGATCTAGTGGATCTGGGTTTCAAAGGGAACCCTTTCACGTGGTGTAACAACCAAGAAGACGAGAGAAACATAAAAGAAAGATTGGACAGGGTAGTCGCCAATCTACCCTGGAGAACAATCTACGGGAACTCTCGAGTCGAACATCTTATATCCTCCACTTCCGACCACAAACCGGTGGAGATGATTCTGGAGGCTCTTAATCCTTCTACAACACTAATGGGTCCAAAAAGATTCTTTTTAGAGTCAAATTGGATCCAACATCGCGACTGCAAGCAAAAGGTTGCCGAACTTTGGAGCGGTCTTGGTGATTCATCGTCCCTAAAAGACAAACTGGATGAGCACGCCCAAGCCCTATCGCAATGGGGTAAACTGATGATTGGTGATGTTAAACTCAAGATTAAAGAAGGAAAGAATGAAATCCAGAAGTTAGAACTCAGAAAACCCTCCAAAACCAATCTTGAGAAACTAAAGAAGGCGAAAGACAAGGTTAATACTCTCCTCCTTCAAGAAGAAGAATATTGGCGACAGAGATCGAGAGCTCTCTGGTTGAAAAATGGTGACAAAAATACCAATTATTTCCACCGCAAGGCGACGGCAAGAAAAGCTCGTAACACTATCAGTGGTCTCGAAGACCCCAATGGAGTGTGGCATACGGAGGACAAAGAGGTAATCCAGATCCTATCGAGTCATTTCAATGAAATATTCAAATCTTCTAACCCAAGTGAGGAGTTCATAGACTCCAAACTTGGAGAAGTTGGCACTGGAATCTCGCAGGAACAAAGAAATTTCCTAGAAAGCCCTTATACGTTGGAGGAGGTAAAGGACAGTCTTAACCAAATGGCTCCCTATAAAGCTCCCGGCATAGATGGGTATCCAGCAGCTTTCTTTCAGAAGTTCTGGAACGAGATCGGAATGGAGGTGGGCAATTGTGTCCTAGAGATTCTCAATGGGAGAAAGAGTGTCAAAGATTTCAACCACACGTTGATCACGCTCATCCCAAAAGTCAAGCAAGTTAGATACCCTGCCGATCTTAGGCCTATAAGCCTATGCACGGTGATCTACAAGTTGGTGTCCAAAACTATGGCGAACAGGCTAAAAACGATTCTGCCGTCAATTATAGCGGAAAGCCAAAGCGCTTTTGTTCCCGACAGGCTCATCACCGATAACGTAATTGTCGCATTCGAGCTTCTACATTCGATGAAACATCGAAAGTGCGGAAAAGAGGGTTATTTAGCTCTCAAAATGGATATCAGCAAGGCATACGACCGGGTGGAATGGATTTTTATTCAAAAAATGTTCCACAAGCTTGGGTTCGGGCCGAGATGGATAGCACTGGTGAACGATTGCATAGCGACAACATCTTTCTCTTTTAATTATAAAGGCAAGGTTGTTGGTCATGTTAAGCCCGAGCGGGGGCTTCGTCAAGGTTGTCCTATCTCACCTTATCTCTTTTTATTATGTGGTGAATTTCTCTCCCGTTCGCTCACGTCGGCCATGAATAATAAAGCTATTACAGGATTGTCCGCATCGAGAGGGGGCACAAAGATCACCCATCTCTTCTTTGCGGACGATAGCCTTCTTTTCATGAAGGCAACTATGGAGGAAATAAGCTATCTAGCGACATTATTACAAGAGTATGAGCAAATCACGGGACAAAAAATTAATTTGGAGAAGTCGGCCGTAGTTTATTCCAGCAATGTCCCGAAGGATCGAAGGGAAGAGCTGAGTGCGGTTCTAGGCGTGAAAACTGAGATCCTCCACGACAAATATCTTGGTCTTCCAACTGAGATTGGGAGAAAGAAAATGACAACATTTCAGCACATTGTTGAACGTGTTCTTGCTAAACTTAAAAGTTGGAAGGAAAAGTTCCTTACTTTTGCAGGGAAGGAGGTGCTTCTCAAGGCGGTAATCCAAGCAATCCCTACCTTCACAATGTCATGTTTCGCTCTCCCGGTGGGCCTCCTCAGAAAAATCGAATCCTTAATGGCAAGGTTTTGGTGGGGAGGTGATGTGGACACTAGGAAAATCCACTGGATGTCGTGGAATAAATTGTTGACCAGCAAACAAAAAGGTGGAATTGGCTTCAAAGATCTGCAGATCTTTAGTAAAGCGATGTTAGCTAAACAATTTTGGCGATTGTTAATGAACCCTCATTCCCTGCCGGCAAAAATTTTACGGGAAAAATACTACGCCAGCACCGGTCTGTTGAATGCTAAATCCGATCAAAGAAGCTCTTTTATTTGGAAAAGTATTGTATCGGCAAAACAGCTTATCCAACAGGGTTGCAGATGGAGGATTGGGAACGGTCAATACCTGAATGTTTTTTCAGATCCGTGGCTTCTCCGGCCACATTCTTTCAAGCCTATCACCCAGCCGCGACACTTCTGGAACCTGAAAATTGCAGATCTAATTTCAGAAGACAGGGTATGGGATGTAAACAAGCTCAACCAAATTTTTTGCCAAGAAGATGTAGAAGAAATCCAAAGAATACAAATCCCATCAGTGGATTTACCAGATAGATTGATATGGAATTTCACTGATAAGGGACATTATTCGGTCAAAAGTGGGTACGAGCTCCTCAAAAATATTGAAGATTTAAAGCAGAGATTCCAACAAGGAGAAGTCTCAGATCAAATCGCAAATGTGTGGGATAAATTGTGGCAAGTCAAAGTGCCCAAACGAAACGCTTTTACCTTTTGGAGGGGAGTTAAAGGGGCCTTACCGACCAGAGCCAATTTGCAAAAAAGGGGGATGGAAGTCAACAACAGTTGTATTTTGTGCCAGTACCATTCCGAAACCGAACACCATCTGTTCACACAGTGTTCGTATGCAAAAAAGACATGGTCTTGGTTGCTAAACAGTCATCACCCAAAAAACTGGGCTGGAGATTTCTATAGCTGGGCTACAAACCTGATGGCAAATGGAAATAGCGAAGAACGGGAGAGACTCATCATAGGGGTCTGCTCCATCTGGAAACATCGCAAAAACAAACTTTTCGAGAACAAGCTTTCGGATCCGAAGACCGATGTTGAATCTGCTCTTAGAGAACTTTCCATCTATAAGCACATGCAACAAGAGGATTTGATTCCTCAACAGGCTCAGAGCTCCACATCTCCAACCCCCACTCAACGAAGACCGCCGGAGGGGTGGACGGTGATATCAACTGATGCCGCATGGAACCCTCAAAGGAAGAGGGCAGCAATTGGCGTAGTCATCACCGACGGCAAAGGACTCTTCATCGCCGGAAAAGCCCATCCAATCCCACTCAGATCGTCGGCGATGGAAGCAGAAGCCGAAGCGATCAAGAGGGGTATCGAATTTGCTCAAAATTTCTCTCAAACCAAGCTATGGATTGAGACTTATTCATCTGCAATAGCCAAAGAAATTCAGAGAATGAAGAGGAATAATGAAGGGTCAAACCTCGCTTCGGAGAGTGGAAAGGTTCTGGACGAAATTATGAACCTTATCTCTCTATCCGGAGAAATCGAGGTGACTTTCAAACCACGAGCTTACAACAGTTGTGCCCACCACCTGGCGAAAGGCGTGTGACAGCCAGGCCATTTATGAATGTAATTCGGATCCTCCAGATTGGGTTCTTGATCTTTTGTCAAATGATGTAATGGGCTATCAAAATGGCCCAATTCTCAGTGGAGTTCAATAAAAATTTCCACGGTTTCTTAAAAAAAATATATATATATAGGGTTGCGGTTGTCTTATAGACTAAAGTTGGGGTATTTAGTGTATTTAACTATATTGAAGTGTAGTTTCAATAAAATATAATAGAAGGGGAGGAATAGTGTTTTGACTATTGTAGCTATTAGGGTAGAATTGTAAATATTAAGAACATTAATAGTGGGGTAAGGTGGGGACACGTGGGCTGGGGGGAGCTCACTGTTGTGGGTGGTCTAAGGAGAGAAAGAGAACAGAGGGAGGGTGGCTAGGGTTGGGAAATGAGGATAGAAGGGAAGGGAGTGGCCTTTATAGTGAGGTTATATCACAAATTGTCAGGGGTATTTTTGTCTTTTTACCCCTCCGTTAGTGTGGTGTTAGTTTTTAACTTTGACAGGAGTGCAAAAAGTATTTTCCCCATAAGGGGGCAAAATGTATTTTTCCCATAAATGGAGAGTGGTTTTGTCTTTTACCCTATAATAAGACATTTTTTTTTTCGATGGGTAATTCTTCCACAATGAAAATATTGGCTCTATTCCGATTTCTTTTCGCACCAAATCTCATCATTGTAGGTGAGAAAGGAAAATTGAATTACGTGAGATTTCTTTTCTCATACTTTTTTGCGAACTCTCACAGATTCTCATCAATTCTTTTTTTTTTTCTCACCAAATCATGTAATTCAAGCATACTCCTAGTTATGAGAAGGATGATTTAGTCTTTTTAATAAGTTGATTTTTCAACTGATGCCGCATGGAACCCTCAAAGGAAGAGGGCAGCAATTGGCGTAGTCATCACCGACGGCAAAGGACTCTTCATCGCCGGAAAAGCCCATCCAATCCCACTCAGATCGTCGGCGATGGAAGCATAAGCCGAAGCGATCAAGAGGGGTATCGAATTTGCTCAAAATTTCTCTCAAACCAAGCTATGGATTGAGACTGATTCATCTGCAATAGCCAAAGAAATTCAGAGAATGAAGAGGAATAATGAAGGGTCAAACCTCGCTTCGGAGAGTGGAAAGGTTCTGGACGAAATTATGAACCTTATCTCTCTATCCGGAGAAATCGAGGTGACTTTCAAACCACGAGCTTACAACAGCTGTGCCCACCACCTGGCGAAACAGGCGTGTGACTGCCAGGCCATTTTTGAATGTAATTCGGATCCTCCAGATTGGGTTCTTGATCTTTTGTCAAATGATGTAATGGGCTATCAAAATGGCCCAATTCTCAGTGGAGTTCAATAAAATTTTCCACGGTTTCTTAAAAAAAATATATATATATATAGGGTTGCGGTTGTCTTATAGACTAAAGTTGGGGTATTTAGTGTATTTATTTATATTGAAGTGTAGTTTCAATAAAATATAATAGAAGGGGAGAAATAGTGTTTTGACTATTGTAGCTATTAGGGTAGAATTGTAAATATTAAGAACATTAATAGTGGGGTAAGGTGGGGACACGTGGGCTGGGGGGAGCTCACTGCTGTGGGTGGTCTAAGGAGAGAAGGAGAACAGAGGGAGGGTGGCTAGGGTTGGGAAATGAGGATAGAAGGGAAGGGAGTGGCCTTTATAGTGAGGTTATTTCACAAATTGTCAGGGGTATTTTTGTCTTTTTACCCCTCCGTTAGTGTGGTGTTAGTTTTTAACTTTGACAGGAGTGCAAAAAGTATTTTCCCCATAAGGGGACAAAATGTATTTTTCCCATAAATGGAGAGTGGTTTTGTCTTTTACCCTATAATAAGACATTTTTTTTTTCGATGGGTAATTCTTCCACAATGAAAATATTGGCTCTATTCCGATTTCTTTTCGCACCAAATCTCATCATTGTAGGTGAGAAAGAAAAATTGAATTACGTGAGATTTCTTTTCTCATACTTTTTCGCGAACTCTCACAGATTCTCATCAATTATTTTTTTTTCCTCACCAAATCATGTAATTCAAGCATACTCCTAGTTATGAGAAGGATGATTTAGTCTTTTTAATAAGTTGCACAATCTTCTATTTTATCCATCTTTTAGTTTCATTTAAGAGCATCTCTAAAAGGTTATACAAACTTAAAAAAAGTCAAATACTTCTTTTTTTTCCCTAACCACTAAGATCCAAGAGAAACTTGATATCAGAGTGACTTAAAAATTGAAGTCTATAATTCATGTTTCGTTATGCAAGTCCAATCTAACGATCTAAGGCTTTATTCAAATAAGCATGCAGCAGCTTAAGATTCTGTTGAAACAATCAGCCTCTTCTCTACTATTTCAACAATTATGACTTTGATGTATGGAGCCATAAGGGCAAATGGGTAGTAATATACAAGTATGCCATGATGTTAATTAAGTAAATATAGGTGGGAGGGGTGTGTTACAAAGATTTCGAACATCGGAAGCTTTCATAACTTTTTTGCAAGTGAGATCGATGTTAGTATCTGGGATAAAATACAAGGGCGACAGATGAAATTTACACTTCTAATTTGGGGCAAGCTGTCGTTGTCTATAAGAAGCACAAGAGAGACCTTCAAACTTCATGACAAATATTGCGGAGTTTCAACTACGTAAGTTTTTTCTTTCCATCTCTTTCTTTTTCAAAGAATTCCACCTAAGAACCCAACAACCACATTCTCTCCTTTGTTTTGGAAGTCAATTCCTTCTCCTTGTTGACATTTCTTTTACTCGATTATACTATTATATTTCTTGCTTAGTCAGCTTAGAGTATCTCCCACAGTTGATATCAAATTATACACCAAATTCTATATTTGGTGAAGAAAAATGGTATGACCTCCCACAGTTAACCCTCAAAAACACAATTTCACCATTTTTTATAGAAAAATAACACTTTTGGTCTCCCACATTTTTCAACAAAATTTACATTAAATAGCCATTTCACCATTTCATCAAATTTAGAAATTGGTATTTTTCCCACAACAAATCATTAAATTTATCACCAAATCATGAATTTCATGACTATCAAAATAAAAATTATTTTATTATCAAAATAATATTACACGAAATTATAAAATGATTAAATAACACTTCAAAAAATCTAAAATTAACCAGTCTGATTATCCCACAAGTGTACAATGAGTCTTCTTCTTAATTCGTTATGCGCTCATTGGTTTATAATAATGCAATATTCTTGTCGTCATTTTTGTTTATATTTTATTTTTTATCACTAAGATTAATTATATTAGTCGTTAAAAATATTTTTTAACACCAATCAATTGTCTGCACACACTTAATAGTTCAGGTAAGTCTTTCTCTGAATTTGTTCCCACTAATTTTATATATTTGCATGCCATACTAAATGGAAATATGTACAAGAAGGTTACTCAAGTTCTTGAAGTTTAACATCAGTGTATTATGTTCGGCCAAACCTGTTGTAACTATTTTATCATCCCGCAGCATGATGCAGAAAATATTATGTAACACGCTATTGCTTAAAAGCATATTATACAAAGTGAGAGAAGAAAAACGGATGGCATATATACTGTAAAGATGAAATACTAAACTATTTACATTAGAGCATATTATTACCATGAAAGTAATGTGAAAACATGCCCTAAACACTAATTAAAAATTTGGTGTAGATTACACCAAATCCTATTTTTACCATCAAATTTGATGGTAAAAATAAGATTTGGTGATATAGGATAAGATATAAAGGTACTGTGGGAGATGCACTTCACCGTTTCACAAAAACTACACCAAATATAGGATTTGGTGATTTGGTGTTTTTTTGGTCAACGACTGTGGGAGGCCTATAAAAATATCACCATTTTTTTGTGATTTGGTGATTTGTTGTGAGAGGTCGAAAACACCAAACTTTACTATCAAATATAAGATTTGATGCACTGTATGAGATACTCTTACATTAATCATAAGTTCTATAATAAAAATAAATATTAATTAATATGTTGCCCTATCTTGCAATGAGGACTCTTCCCTCGTCACCATATTGAAAGCATGGATGACAAAGTCCTTGGGAAACATCCCAACACCTATTCTTGCAACCCCAATTCACATCATGTCCAGTTGCTTTGTTAGCAAAACACCTCAACTTCAACGGCACCGGATAAAAGCTCCAACAACAAGTTGTGAAGAAACCTACAAATTATGACCGCAGGAAGGAGACAAACAAGTACTACCTCTGTTTCACCTGTTTCAGCCTACTTCCCTAAAACGGAAATTTCACCTGTTTCAGCTTACTTTCCTCTTTTAGTAATATTTTGATGCTAAAATACTAAAGTACCCTTCGTCACTTATCTACTCAAATAACCTTCTCCCATTACACAGAAGACAAATACCACTATAGAGAGAGAAAGAGAGAGAGAGAGAGAGAAACAGATCCTCTCCCCGTACGAAAATTTTCAACCCAGATCCACTCGTCTTTGTTGATTTCTATGGTTTCTTGTGTTGATTTTCAATCTTGGATCATCTTCCTCTTCAAATCAAGATCAGGGTTCCATATATTCTTGAATCGTTGGCCGGTTTTAGGACTCAGAGGCGGCGGTGGCGGCGAGGCGGACGGGACGACGGGACGAAGGTGAAAGGAGGAACGAAGAGGGGCGATGAGGAAGGGGAAGCGATTTTCGACGAGGAATCAGCATATCCTGACAGCGGCGGGGTTCGTTTCCGGTGGTGGTGGGTCCGTTTCCGGCGGCGGTGAGGCTTCTGCCTCTTCGTCATCTTCTTCTCCTCTTCTACTTCTTCATCTTCTTCCTTTTCTCAACTTCTTTTTTGTGTAGATCTGTTGTTTTGGCCTAATTTTGTAAATTTTGATATGATAATTTTGTTTAGATTTGTATTTTTATCTAAACCTGTAATTTTTTTGTTCTATTATTGATTCATCTGTGAAATCAATGTCTTGCTGTTGTTCTTGTTGTTGGCTGCGGTTGTGGTTGTGGTTGTGGTGATGATTGTGAGAGAGGGGGAAGGAGTTAGTGCAGCTGTAATTTCAGGGAAAGGTGGGGGTAAATTGTCAAAGACACAGGTTTATAAAAACTTGTGCCCATTTTCTCCCAGCTCAAACACATGAAACAGAGGTAGTAGGTGATAGAGAGCTAACTACAAAACAACTACGGTCTCGTTTGGGTAGATGATATGTTATGTAGGGATAAGGTTTATGCTGGAATATGAGCATGGATATGAATGTTGTTTGATAAGCCCTGATAAGATATGTTGGCGGTCCGTGTTTGGGTGCTATCGGATATGATGCAGGATATGAAGCAGGACATGTGTCAAAATGACTGTAATACCCTCAGTGCTGTTATTTTTTATAAAAGATTATATATTTCAAATTGACGAGAAAAAATGTATACAATATGTATTAGTATTTGTATGTTTATATTTTAATACTCTATTTTCTATACAATAGTGACATTGTCAAAATGTATACAAAATGTATATTAATACGCGAAATAAACTTGTAGTAACATGCAAACATAACAAATATTCATGAATAGAACATGGCCATAGCAAAGTATGAAGTATAAATTACTAGTACTTATTGGCATATTGACACGATGTTACAAAACCTACTATAAACAAGTTAAATTAAACCAACGAAATTTCATCAAACACGTCTTCATTTTTATCTCAACCATAAAAATTCAAATAAAGTTATGCAATCTCAAAATAATATTTATCAAACAAATGAGGACCTCCTCCAAAATGATAGTTATCAATCACAAAATAACAGTTATCAATCCCAAAATGATAGGGTTTGGGGACAAGGGTAGGAAATTAGATAGTTTGTGGGGGTATTTTTATCAACCTACTAGCATCCAAGTATGATATATTTTTTTATCTGGCCTTATACCTCCATGTTGGTGGTATAAAATTTGTTCATTAAAAGCTCCTTCAACATAAGACAACATAACTTATCCCCTCTCTTATCCGGCACCCAAACACTTGATGAAAAAAGAAATGGTATAACTTATCTTATGCTCCCTCCTTATTCTCTACCCAAACGAGACCTACATGTAAAATTGTTGAATCTTTGGTTTCCACCACTATCTCAAATACTCACCCCTTATTTGAGAGAGAAAATACATGATTAAGTTTTATGAATGCGATTTAATGCTTGAAGTTAAAGCGGAGGAGCATATATTGAATGCATTTATCACGCAAATTAGACAGCGAAGGCATCACATATATTACACTCACTAAAGGACATAACAATTTGGTTTTATGGAGAAAATTCTTTCTTTAATGTTTAAATCATGTATCAACTGAATCATCCCCCAAATTCCGACAATATATACGTGCTTTGGACTCATAACTAGCCGAACCTTAGGGGAAAGTTCACGAATACATAACATCCTGCTACATGAGAAATGCTCATCGTCGCATATTTGTTGTTTAGTTTGAATGCTGCCTAATTCTGTTTCTTCAGATATTTGAACCATATGGTTACAATGCGGTTGGTAATGTAAGTGAAATAGAACTTGCAAAGGCCATGGAGAGTGAATTGGAGACGGCGTTCCTGGAGTTTTGCTTAGGTTCTTTAAGCGTACTTGTTAAAAGACACTAGCTCTGCCCTTTTTACGGGCGCTACCTGATGGAATGAGTTACCTCCTGCGCAGGTTTTCGGTCTTTCACCGTAGAACTGTTCAAGCCCAACTTAATTATCAGCAGTACCCAACCGGTATCACCAACAACAACCTCTCACTTGTCTATTATAAAGTTTATGATATATTACAGCAAACTGAATCAACAAATGATCACAAGTACTACCGCATCACGTGTAGTTCACATATTGAAGTTCAATCCATATACAATCAACATAATAAAAATTAAGATTTATAAGGTCATATGAGAAGTGCACAAGAAAATCAATTTACACATTCATTGATCACATAGAACTTACGTAGTGCATCATACTTCATAACAATTAACAAGTAAATTAACAATCACAATTAAAACTCCTACCTCACGGAAATGGTTTTGATTAAGAACCTCAAGGTTAGAATGCTGTAAGTAGTGGCTGCCTCTTGGAGTGAGGATTCGTTTATTCCCCTTCACAGCGCCTAAAATCCTCTTCTTGACTTCCGATTGAGAGCTTGAATGATAGGGTTTATTTTTTTCCTACGGTGTTTAGTGTATGAGAGGAACGAAAGAAGAGAATGAAGAAACCCGTAAGGACAACCTAATTTTCGTCACTTTGTAATATCCTATTTTACAACGTTGTGTTTATGTCACTTTCAGCCCCTAATTCTGTCTAAAATACCCTTGGGACCCCCTGTATATGAAACATGTGTAATCTTACAGTTTTGACCCCAAGACCTTCGTGTCTTTACTCTAACACCCTTGCTACTTTATTACTTTAGACTACACAAAGCATCTTACTAAATCATATTCATATACAAGTAAAATATTCACACAAATGATTATGTAACACTTAAGCACTAAAGATAACTATTTAATAATGATAATAAGTTTGAATAAAAAAAATTATTTACGAAAATTTTTCCGATCGCTACACATCCTGAAAAATACGGTGGGTCTGGCTGATCAAAATCAGTCGGTTCATCATAAAACGGATCCTCGCTACCCAAAAGCTTGGCATCTTAAGCTGCCCGTTGTCGACCGTCGTCGTAGTAGGCAGCTGCTGGTGGTGGAGGCTGGTAGTCAAGTGTGCCTGCTGTTCGCCATACCGAAAAGGCCGAAGACGAAGCCTATCGGCAGTGGCGTTGTGAAAACCCGTCCGAGTTGTTGCAGAGGACGCCGTAAGTCACTTGGGCCGCATACGAACGAACCAGAATGGTGTCGTTTCCTGAAGGTTCTAGTAATTGCTAGCGCCGGTGGGTCGCGATCAGGGTCGTGGCTGGGGTCTTCTATGAAGACCGAACGTAAAGTTTGTCGTTCAAAGCCAGTAACGCAGGTGTGGTATGGATTCTAGAAATTGTCGGCGACATTGACTGCTTATGGGCGCCCACCCACATGCAAACCCACATGAGCGGGTTTGCGATGCAGGCGGTCCTGGTTTTCGTCAAAATCCAAGCGACGGTCCTGGATTGAAAATTCGCAGGTGAATCTAGTTATATGTGAGCGAACTGGATATGTTTCGCCTTGCCCACCTGCTGCTGTTGTTGGTCCTGCAAAGGCGGCGGCGGTGGGAGATCTTCTAGCGGCTACTGGGTTAGGGTTTGGCTGGTCTCCAAAGCCATCAGGCGTGCATCGATGGCGGCAATGGAAGATTGACTGAATGAGTGTGTGCTTGGCCTCTATCGACGGCGGCAAACCTTGTATTAAAGTCCTGAATCGAATTTTGCAAACCCTGGACTATGGTTTTCAGATCTGGGATTGCGGCGAGGTTGATTGCAAAGTCGTCTGACATTGTGTCTTACCAGTTCACGATGGTGAAGTGCAATGAAAGCACCACTTGATATCAAGATGCTATCACACAAACCCGAACACACATGCAAACTAGGTTTTTGCCCCAAATCCGAGTTTCTGATTGATTTCACAATGATCATGAAAACCAATGCACATTACATTTTTAATAAACAATGTTTAAATAAACTACACTTACCTCCCCTAACCTAACTAAAGATAACTTTTTAAATAAACTACACTTACCTCCCCTAACCTAACTAAAGATCACTTACCCCTTGACAATAATTAAATTAACTAATACATTAACCATTGCAATAAACTTCGAATAATTGACAAAATTGCCAAGGTACTTCGGTTGACGCTTATTCGATCCCTACGTCTCAAAAACGTGTCAGTGCGTGAATACAAGTCTGTATAAAGGAGGAACCTTAGTTGTCAGCAGAAATGAAGAATAAGATGGAAGAAGAAAGAGAGAGGCTGAAAAACCAAAGTTGTATTGAGAATAAGCCAACCTTCAACACTTAAATACAACTCATTTGTATATAGCTACCTCACTTAACAAATCAAAAGTAAACGACAAGACTACCCTTCCTGTTTTACAAGTCTATCATTGTAGTCATACCCAACACACAACTAGTACTTCTAACACAGAGGATACATGATATTAAGCTAGCTAACTATAAAAAAACATGTATATGTAACATTGTTGAACTCTTGTTGGCGAGGCTCAGTTCCATTTCCTTCATAGTCTTCCCTATAGTAGTCTCAGGCAAGAACTAGTAGAAGAAGATTCATGCCAAGATAGAGATACCCCCAAACAAATAGAAGGCACCCCCAATTGTGATAGCGTTGTACACTGATATAAAGCTCATTGAAATTGTAGCATCCATTTGATATAACGCTCATTGAAATAGTAGCATTCATGGCTCTGTTCACAGCCACCCCAATACCATGCCCTAGGTTTCCACCACTATTTCAAATACATCAGTAGTATTTTTTTAAGAGGTAAACGACATTAATAAGTTTATGAATACAATTTCATGCTTGAAGTTATACTGAAGGAAACATGCGAAGGTTATATTGAATGTGTTTATCACGCAAATCACACAATGAAAGCATCAATATTACATTCACTAGAAATGACATAACAATTTGGTTTTATGGACAAAATTCATGCCTCATCTGAATCGGTCATACTCATACCATTCCCAAAATATATGCTTGCTTTGAATTCGTAGTTCTGCTGTGCTGAACCTTAGGGGAAAGTTCACAAACACATAAGGTTTTGCTACGTGAGAAATGCGCTTCGTTGGATATTTGTTGTTTAGGTGGAATTCCGCCTCATTTTGTTTCTTTAGGGATTTCAACCTTCTGATACAATGCAGCCCGCTGCCGCATGAGTTTCTTATACTGCTGTCTGTCTGTAACATACCACATGCGACCTGATCTCTTATACTTTGTACTTGAAGAAGTTCCAGAACTCTCAACCAACTTGGTTTATAGTAGTAATATAATTTACTATTTCTGACTGTCTTGACTCTCGAGTAACATGAACTATAACTCTTGTAAATTTTAGTACCTTGATTGCAATGAGCATAGTATAAAATTGAATCTTAGAAGCACTTTCGCCTTGATCTTTGTTCCATTTTTGTATCCTGGAAAATACAAACATTCCTTCTTACAGGAGCATATGTCTCCACTCTCCACTATGAACCTGGACATCACGTACCAGGATTCCCACGTACCATGAGGAAGTACATTTGTTCCCATAAATAGGGAATTCTACATTTATTAATGTTTCCTTTTTATGTACTACTACGTCTCAGCTTTTTCTTTCCAATTTAACTTTTGTCACTATTCACTGAGTCACTTTGACCCGGTGATTTGAATAGCAAATAGATGTAATTTTTTGATAATTTTTTCATGGTGTTGTAGAATAAAAGGTGCTCTATAATATGGTGAAAAACTTATCAAAAAATCGTATCATTTTGCTATCCAAATCACCCGGTTAAAGTGACCCAGATACGAGTCAAAAAAGTCATATGGAAAGAAAGAGCTGGGACGGAGTGGTAGTTATGAGCAAGTGTCTTGCACGTGGGTATTTATTTGTTACTATATTTACATTAAATTGTGTTATTTATAAACAAATTTCAACAAATAAGACTAATGAGCAAAACAATTCAAAGTGAAGAAAAATTTAAGAGAGGGAGCACATATCTCAAAATCGATGAGTAATATACTCAACTTTGCAAATAAGTGGTAAATAAAGTGTGTATAAAACAATTTGTCATGCTGAAAATATGCTTAAGACTTATATGCCCCTCAACGATGCAGTTGAGTTTGGAAAAACGTCTCCGATGATACATGCTTCATTCTCCACTTAACTCGCATAGTGCGGTCTACTTAGGCCTTGTTACGCCTCCAATGTATGGTACGGTCTCGAAAATGATTATCAAATTTTAGGAAGAAAACAACAAATATTGTAAGATAATGAGGGAGGGAGAGAGTTGACAAGATATGGTGAAATTTAAGTTACTTACTAGTAACATTTCTTGTTGAGAATTGCGCTGAGATATTTGGGCTTATTACTGATTTTGGACTATAACGTGAGGTTTTCAAGGTTGTTGCCGTCAATTTGATCCTGAAAAAACTGTATTCATCTTGAGGACAATGTGCATTTCAACCGAGGAGAATTGATACGGGTCAACCGTATATATAGTACGGGTCAATCTATTATTATCGCTAATTAGTATTGTTTATTTACTTGATTAATTATTGTTAGAAGTTATTTTATTTAAAATAACTAGTTAATAGTGTATTTATTTATTTAGTAGTTAAAATAATTGGGCCGGGTTTTCTTAAAACGATTCTTTTCTGGCACGTATAGGCAAACCATTTAGGTCTTGGGTTAATTTTTCTATTTAAACAAGTTGCAGTCACTTTATTTTTTAATCAATGAATCAAGAAAGATAAAGTATCGTGTCGTGTTTTATGTTCGTGTCATGTGGAGACTAGAGGATCTCGAATTCCTCCAACCCGATACTTCGTGTATCACTATCTATCCATTTCTACTACTATAGAAAGCTGGACATTTCATTAACTATGATAACGATCAGTTACAAAAATCACTTTCAGCCAGAACAACAGGTTCCTCATCAAGCTTACTACTTCTAAAGAATTTAGGCATTTATTATCCTTCCTATCTATGTTTCCCCTAGCCATACTATGAGTCGCACAATTAGCTACTCTGCTACGAAAATTTATGGAGCTTCCAGATGAACTAATCTGAGTTTTTCACCTTACTGGCCTTGTTGGAGCCGTGAAAAACAGAAGAAATCTCCGCTGAGGAAGAAATAGGAAACTAGACTCATTTAGAAACAGACAGTACTAGACTCGGTTCTTGAGGCCGAAGCCGAGATAAACGATGTCGGTTTTCACCTTTTTCATGCCAGACTGAAAGTCGAGATTTTGATAATCAGTTCTTAAGAACCGATGGTGCCAGTGAAACCGACACTAATAAATTCAGTTCTAGACTTAGTAAAATTCCTTATCCAAAACAACTTGTGTGGCTCTGGTTCGTTTGTCGCCGGACACAGAGAGGGGAAGAGAGAAACAGTGAGAGAGGGGAACAGGGCAGAGAGAAACAGTGAGAGAGGGGAACGGAGGAAGAGGGCTTACTGGTGAGAGGGGGGGAGTGAGTACCGGCGAGGTCACCGGAGGTGGTGGGGCAGTGGACGTCGTCCGTCGTTCTCCTGGCTCTGGTTCATTCGTCGCCGCACACTGAGAGGGGAAGAGAGTTTGAAGGAATTTCCGATGTATCCAAAATAAAGAAGAGAGTTTGAAGGGTTCTAAAAATCTAAGTAACCAACTATTCTACTATCAGTTTTTATGCCCCAAAACCGATTTTCTTACCATCGGTTCTTAATAACCGATGTTAATATCGTCAGTTTTAACTCAGACCGGAAAAATATTAAAACCGACGGTAGCAGTTTCGATTTTACCTTCAAGAATCGACAGTACTATCGTCGGTTTCTAAACGAGTCTAGATTCGTATTTGTTCTCCAGTGAGGGTTTCGTCCGTTTTACTCGGCTCCAACAAGGCCAGTAAGATGAAAAACTCGAACTAATCCAGTGTGCAATATCAAGTGACCTCATTTTGAATTGGCACATAGATTTCTTCTCATCCTGAAATACAGACGCAAGGCATTTAGCATCAATTTCTATCATTTGAGTGGTTGTTTTGGGAACACCCCTTCACGACTATCTCTAGAGCTTTAAATTCACTTTATTCCATTATCAGGTGTTTGTCCTGTCATAGGCCACATATCCTGTAATTTTTCCATATGAATCTTGCTACCCATGCTGCACTGGCCTCACCATTCCGAACACTGCCTTCACTGTTGATTTTGAATCTTCCAGCTGCAGGAGGTATCCAAAGCTTCAAGTCTTGAACAATGCAGTTCTTCTTTCTTCAATCCTTATGCTCTTCTATTAACCCCAAGATTTCATGGATAAGGGTTTGCATGTTGAGAGCTTTTTGGTTGAGTAACTTTTCATTCTGTCACTCCCATAGTCTCTCCATAATGATTGCAACTACCATTTCAAGTGAGCCAAAGGTTGGAAAAAATGGATTAAAATATAGTTTTAAAATAGTCAAAACAAACACTTTAAACAAACTATTTGGTAGAAAACCAACAACCAAAAGAAGCCAACTAGACTATCCGCCTTGTTTTACAAGTGTATCATTGTAGTCATAACGAACACACAACTTACAACAGAGAAACTACCTGATTGTAAGCTAGCGAATTATAAAACAAGTATATGTAATATTGTTTTATACTTGATTGGTCAGCCTCAGTTGTTTCATTTCCTCCATAGTCTTCCAATTAGTCTCAGGCAAGAAGTAGTAGTAGAAGAAGAAGAGCCATGCCAAAGATAGAGATACCCACAAACAAATAGAAGGCACTCCCAACTGTTATAACCTTGTAGATTGATACAAAGCTCATTGAAATTATAGCATTAATGGCTTTCTTCACAACTGTCCCAATACTGTGCCCTTGGTTTCCACCACTATCTCAAATACATCAATAGTATTTTTATTTGAGAGGTAAAAGACATTAGGAAGTTTTATGAATACAATTTCATGCTTGAAGTTATACCGAAGGAAACATGCGAAAGCTATATTGAATGCGTTTATCACGCAAATCATACAATGAAAGTATCACATATATTTCATTCGCTAGAGAGGACATAACAATTTGGTTAAATGGACAAAATCCATGCCACAACTGAATATGTCACACAATTCCCAAAATATGCGTGTGCTTTGAACTCGGAGTTTGCTAAAACTTAGGGGAAAGTTCACGAACACATAACCTTATGCTACCTGAGAAATGTTGAATAATTGTTGTTTAGGTGAAATCATGTCTCATTAATTTTGTTTCTATAGGGATTTCAACCTTCAGATCGCTGGGTTTCAAATCTTCTTATGCTGATTCTTCCCTGTTTATTCGACATTCTTAAGGAAAAATTACTGTTTTATTACTTTATGCTGATGATATTATTTTAACTGGTAATGACACTTCATTTATCAGTTCGCTTGTTTCAAAATTGCATCAAAATTTGAGATGACCAATTTGGGTCCCCTGACATACTTTGTGGGTTTACAAATAGCTAGATCTTCTGCTGGCATTTTGCTAGATCTTCTGCTGGCATTTTTATTCATCAACAGAAATATATTTGTGACATTTTACAGCGTTTCAACATGGTAAAATGCAAACCCAGCAGCACTCCTTTAGTTGCTGACACCAAGTACCATCTTCTTGACAGTCCTCCTCTCCAAAATCCTACTGTTTTTCGCCAAATTCTGGGAGCTTTACAATATTTGATCTTTAGCAGGCCTGATATTGCCTCTTCTGTGAATCAATTGTGTCAATTTATGCATGCTCCCACTGAGAATCATCTCAGTGGTGCCAAACGGATTTTACGTTATTTACAAGGAACAAAATCCAATGGTGTGCTTTTCCAACCTGGTCACTTACCCATACATGTTTTTACTGATGCTGACTGGGCTGGTGATATATCCAGTCATCGCAGTACTACTGGATTGGTTGTGTTTTTGGGCCCAAATCCTGTTCACTGGGCCTCTAAGAAACAGACCACTGTGGCCCGGTCCTCTACTGAAGCTGAATACAGGGCATTAGCCCCTGCAGCAGCTGACATCTCCTGGTTTAAAACATTGTTTCTGGACCTCAAAATTCCCATCCCTTCTGCTCCTGTTATATGGACTGATAATCTTTCTGCTCTTTATCTTTCTTATAATCCACTTTTTCATGCACGTACTAAACATATTGAGGTTGATCATCATTATGTGCGTGAAAAAGTTCTAAACAATGAACTTACAGTTAATTTTGTTTCATCTGCAGATCAAACTGCTGATATTTTCACAAAGGCCCTTCTTCCAGCTCCTTTTCACAGATTTGCAAATAAACTCATGGTGTGTCCCAAACCACCATGAGTTTACGGGAGGATGTCAAATATATATAAAGTTTGGGCTTAACATCAAGATTGAAGAAACAAGTTCAAGACTGAAGCCCAAAGCTTTGAAGATCAAGAGTGAAGCCCAACTATGTCATAAGCCCATTTAGTGCAACCCAATACACCTTTACCCTAATTTGTGTTGTGCTCCAGAAGCACTGTATCATTTCTCTTCCTCTACAGCTGTCTCTTAGCTTTCCTTCGTGAACATTCATGAACGGTCAAGAATCATTGTATTTAGTCATAACCCTTTAGGGTTTCTAAACAACTATTCAATGAATGAATCCTAATCGTTTTAGATCTATTTTCTGTATCTCTAAGCTTTGATTATTCTTTCTACATTTCAGCTTTCAACAATGCAGCCCGCTGCTGCATGAGTTCCTTATACTACTGTATTTCTGCAAGATACATGGAGCATGATCTCTTATACTTCATGCAGTTGAAGAAGTTCCAGCAGTCTCAACCAACAATTGCTTATAGTAGTACTATAATTTACTACTTCTGAATCTGTCTTGAGTAACATGAACTATAACTCTAGTAAATTATTTAGTACCTTGATTTCTATGAGCATAGTATAAATTGGATCTTAGAAGCATTTTCTATTTGATCGTTGTTTCCATTTTTGTATCCTGGATAATAAAAACCTTCCTTTTTCTGACAGGAGCATAGGTCTTCGCTATGAACGTGGACATCACGTACAATGAGGTGCATTTGTTCCCATGAATAAAGAATTCTGCATTTATTACCGTTTCCTAGTTTGGTAATGGTGTGGCGGTTTAAAAAACTGTTGTGTAGAAAGCACTGCGAGAAAGGTGTTGTGAGAATCTACACAACTACTCATAACTTATAGAATATGGAGCAGTATGTTCTACTATTTTTGTTCTGATTTAGTGCATGCTTGACATCCTTGTTTTAATCAACTTTGATTGAAAACAATGTGTTTTTGTAAACTCATTTGGTATGATTTTTTTTTACTGTTTAAAAACAAAAAAAATGCTGAAAAACATCTGTTCTGAAAAACAACAAATGTGGTGTTTTTTGGTTTTTTTTTCATACTATTGGTGTTTAGAGACATTTCAACTATGATTAGATGCAAAAAATATCAAATATATGTCGGTATCGTACGTAAAAATGATATTCAAGCACATTAACATCGAAATTTAGTAATTTTATCAAATGTTTTTTTGATTTTAAACACTGTTTTTAAACGGATACCAAACATTTTTTTTATTATGTTTTTAAACGTGTTTTTTCAGCACGTTTTTTTCCTCTGTTTTTTTATATGGATACCAAAAAGCTCTTATGGTGTTCACTCAACTACGATTTTGCCCTTTTGAGAAAATCTTGTTTGAGGAGATTTGGATCCTGTCCAGTCCAAATCCCCTACAGCCCCCTACAACCCCCTCATCTTGGCCGTCCAGATTCATAGAAGATTAAGATGCTGACAACTCATTAAAATGAACTTGCTCTCAGTCTCACCACATAACTCCCTCACTTCTCCTTCCTCATTCTCTGCAACTTCATCGTCTCTCTCTGGGCATCGAAATCACCTGTAATTCAAACCCATCAATTCAAGTTCAACTTTAACTATTCTACAGTTTGCATATGAACACACTTGGAATAGTTGTTGGAAAAATGGTTTTCAAATTGTCGGTTTGTACTTGACTTTAAGCTCGGTTTTAACCCAGCTTGTTTGAGGATTAACAACACCAATTACACAATCGTATATTATGTGACTTGGTGATCATTTCGATAACTCATTTGTCGAAAACCATTAAGAGATGAATGCTCAATAAACCGTCAAAGGAAAAGGCGCGGTAATCCTCAAGATGACCTCCGGCAAGAAGCTCGTACTAAATGATGTTCTCCATGTTCCGTACATTAGGAAGAACTTAGTCTCTGGTTCGGTTCTTAGCAAAAAGGGTTCAAACTCGTTTTTGAGTCCGACAAATGTGTTGTACCCAAGAGAGGAGAGTACGTGGGTAGGGGGTACTTGAAGGATGGGATGTTCAAACTCAATGTAAAGCAGCTATTAACTACTTGCTTGAGTCGTCTAATTTTTTCTTCTTCTTGTTTATGGCATGGAAGACTTGGTCACGTTAACTACGAATCGATTCGGAAATTAATGAACTTGGACCATCTTCCCAAGAGCGCAATTAACTAAATCACAAATGTGAAATTTTCGTTGAGGCAAAATTAACAAGGCAACCTTTTAAACCTATCGATTTAAAGACGACTAGTCCGCTTGAATTAATTCATACGGACACGTGTGATTTAAAGTTTGTACCACCAAGAGGAGGAAAGAAAAATTTCATTAAGTTTATCGATGACTGCACAAAGTATTGCTATGTTTATTTATTACATAGTCGAGATGAAGCTTTAAAAGCTTTTAAGCAATATAAAGCGGAGGTAGAAAACCAACTAAGCACAATGATTAAAATCCTACGTAGTGACCGAGGAGGAGAATATGATTCTCCCTTCGCAGAAATTTGTGCTCAAAGTGGAATAATCCATCAATTTTCAGCACCTTACACACCTCAACAAAACAGTGTGGCTGAAAGGAAAAATAGAATCTTGAAAGAAATGCTAAATGCATTACTTCTAAGTTCTGGATTGCCCCAGAATTTGTGGGGGGAAGCGTTACTAAGTGCCAACTATATTCTTATAGAATACCAAAGAAAAATGGCGATAAAACTCCATACTAATTATGAAAGGACAAATGCCCTCTTACAAACATCTACGAGTATGAAGATGTCTCACTAAAGTGGCGACACCACTGCGTAAGAAAGTGAAACTCGGTCCCAAAACAGTCGATTGCATCTTCATAGGATATGCTTTGAATAGTAGTTCATATCGGTTTCTGGTTCATCAATCGGAAATACCATATATTCACGAAAATACAATTATTGAATCATCAAACGCATCTTTCTTTGAAGATATTTTTCCCTGCAAAGAAAGGAAGACACCTGAGAGGGAAAGACGGACATACGACTCTACATTTGGAGACGAACAAGATGAAGAGCCAAGGAGGAGTAAGAGACAAAGGACCGAAAAAGTCTTTCGGGCCTGATTTCCTTACTTCCATGCTCGAAAATGATCCTACTTCCTACAAGGAAGCAATGTCAAGTGTGGACGCTCCTTATTGGAAAGAAGTCGTTAAAAGCGAGATAGAATCAATATTGCACAGTAATACGTGGGAATTAGTGGATCTACCTCAAGGTTGCAAGTGGGTTTTCAAGCGTAAATTGAAACCCGACGGATCCATCGACAAATATAAGGCGAGGCTAGTCGCCAAGGGTTATAAGAAAAAGGAAGGAATAGATTTATTCGATACCTATTCTCCGGTAACAAGGATAACATCTATCCGTATGTTAATTGCTATTGCGGCAATCTTTAATCTTGAAATCCATCAAATGGATGTCAAGACTGCATTTCTTAATGGAGAATTAGACAAAGAAATCTACATGCAACAAGCTGAAGGGTTCCGACTTCCAGGAAATGAACACATATATTTTCAATTAAAGAAATCCCTATACAGATTAAAGCAGGCTCCCAAACAATGGGATGAAAAGTTCGACAAGGTTATGACAAGCAATGGTTTTAGAACAAACGACTGTGACAACATCACACCATCCTTTTATGGCGGAAGTTGCTGAATTCCCCATGTAAAATGGTTCTTCATTTTCGGTCGGCTCGAACGATGAGAACATAGCCTTGTCGGAACATATGTGGCTTGTGGCACCTGTGTCGATCCACCACTCCTTGGGATTACCTCCATCGAGTTATAAAGAGGCCATGTCCAGTGTTGATGCTCCATATTGGAAAGAAGCTATAAATAGCGAGATTGAATCCATCTTACAAAATAATACTTGGGAATTTGTAGATATTCCACAAGGCTCCAAGCCCCTAGGTTGCAAGTGGATTTTTAAGAAAAAGCTTAAACCCGATGGTACGATCGACAAGTACAAGGCAAGACTTGTCGCGAAAGGGTATAGGCAGAAAGGACTAGATTTCTTTGACACATATTCTCCTGTGACCAGAATAACGTCTATTCGGATGCTTATCGCAATTGCTGCAATATTTAATTTTGAAATACACCAAATGGGCGTTAAAACGGATTTCTTGAATGGAGAATTAGAGGTAGAAATCTATATGGAACAACCGGAAGGGTTTAAAGTTCCTGGAAGCGACAACAAATATTGTGGGCTAAAGAAGTCCCTTTATGGACTAAAACAGGCCCCCAAGCAATGCACGAGAAGTTCGATCAAGTCATGAGCACGCATGAATTTCGAACTCACGAATGTGATAAATGTGTATACTATAAGAAAATAGGAAAGAAATGTGTCATAATATGCTTATATGTCGACGACATGCTAATAATGGGGAGCAACAAGACAATAATTCTTGACACTTAGAAATTATTGTCTACAAAGTTTGACATGAAAGACCTAGGAGTGACAGATGTGATTTTAGGGATTAAAATTACAAAGACTCCGGATGGTTATGCACTTTCTCAACCTCACTACATAGAAAATGTGATCGAAAAGTTCGATAAAGGAAATAATAAACCGATTACCACACCAGTAGACGTGAGTTTACATCTCGCCAAGAATCGTGGGGAATGTGTTAGGCAATTGGAATATGCGCAGATAATTGGAAGCCTCATGTACATCATGAATTGTACAAGGTCGGGCATCGCACAAGCTGTCGGAAAATTGAGTCGCTTTACCAATAACCCTGGAAAGGATCATTGGACAGCTTTGATTCGAGTGCTGAGGTACCTTCGTCATACCAAGGACATGGGCCTACTCGAACTATCCAGCTGTCTTGGAAGGATATTGCTATGCCAATTGGATCTCTGACTCAAGAGACTCGAAGTCCACAAGTGGATATGTATTCACTCTCGGTGGAACGGCAATATGTTGGAAATCTTCAAAGCAGACGTGCATTGCAAGGTAAACTATGGAAGTAGAATTCATAGAGTTAGGCGACGCAGGGGAAGAAGCGAAATGGCTTCGTCATTTCCTCGAAGATATTCCAACATGGCCAAAACCAGTGCCTCCTATCTGCATTCATTGCGACAGCCAATGGGAAATAGGTAGAGCACAAAGTAGCATGTATAATGATAAGTCTATATACGTCGAAGATATAATACCATTATGCAACTTCTCTCGAGAGGAATAATATCGATCGATTATGTAAAGTCAAAAGAAAATATAGCAGATCCGTTGACTAAAGGTTTATCGGGAGAACTAGTTGCAAGTTCGTCAAGGGGAATGGGATTAAAGCCAATCTCGTAAGAGTTTCACGTAGCGGCAAACCCAAGATAGGTGACTGGAGATCCCAAGAACTATGTTCAAAAGGGACAACCCAACTACGGTGCAAATAAACAAATCATTCACCCGGAAATAAAGTTTCCAAAACTCATTCCTAGGGCAAACACCGAGTGATGGGACAGGGTAAGCTAAAGGCTTTTAATGAGACCACATCTTAAGGTTACTTGAGAAGAGTATGTAGGATACTCGTTGTGTACCTATGTGTGTAGGAACGGGCCGGTTCTAGGAGGATGACGTGGCTACACTCCTCTAAGTCTACTCATGAAACCAGGAAAATTGTTTCAAGGCCGAAATGAACACAACCGTGAGAACGGACTATATTCAGGTTGTTAATTGTGTGCGATCTACCGACTAGGTATACAACGCGGCAAGCAGTTCAAGGCGTCTCGCTCACTGTCAAGCCAGTATACCCTATAGTATCTCACTAAGGGGAAGGTTCAAAGTCTATGACTACCTTTCTTTACGCAATTAACTACCGCCAAGGGAGTTTCAGACACATAAAGACATTTTCAGTTATGATACGTGAATTTGTCATTCATGTGGGGGGTTGTTGGAAGAAATGGTTTAGATGATGACATTTTATACCCAACTTTGAGCTCGGTTTGAATCCGGCTCACTTGTGGGTTAACAACACCAATCGCATCTTTAGAAAGAGAGCACCTCGGTGGTCGTTTCGGGAACTCACTCGTCAAAAACCATTAAGAAATGAATGATCAATTTGAGCTCTCAAAATGGGTTCTTGATCAAACTTGTGTTATTGAAAAAATAGAAACCACATCTTGGTTCAAGCAGGAAACTTGGGAGTTTATCTACTCCAAGTTTGGACTATATTTGGATTTGGACTCTACATTATTTTGATTTGGGTCCGTCTACATTATTTGGATTTGGACTCTAGAATGGTTTGCTGAAGCTTGTTCGACGACAATTTGACCCCGGCAAGAATAATTGCGATTCACCTTGAGGGCAAGGTGGTTTTTAAGGGTGGGAGAGTGATACGGGATAGAATATTAATATTATTTATTTATTTAATTAATAGTCCGTTTGTTAGTTTATTTATTAAATGAGTTTAATTTGATATTTATCAATATAGTTAGTAGGTTGGGCCGAGCCCATTATGTCAAGCTATCTAGCTAGGGTTAGTATTTTTCTTCTATTTAAGCGTTGTAACAGTTCGTATTATAATTCAGTGAATGAAATATCAAGTCTCTTAGTTCTAAATCTCTCTCCCTAATCTCGTCTCAGTTCTCATCCCCTCTTCAATTCGTCTATCAATTTCTCCCGACTTCTCCTAAACTTCCTTAATTTCTCTATCTTCGATACTTTTGCGTATCAGAGACTCTAGTTCCCCGTCCTATGGCCCCAAAGACCACCATTGGAGACGATCTTCGGTGACTTCAAAATAAGTACAGTACACATGTTATTGATATCTTGGTTTCCACCACTATCTCAAGTAAATACATAGTGAGCATTAAGAATCAATTCACGCTTTAAGTAATATCAAAGGAAATATGCAAGGACATTGTACTTTGATAAGAGTTTATCGTACAAATTAGGAAGCAAAGTTGTCACACATATCACATTCGCCAAAGTACATGCGTAATAATATGGTTATTCGATTTTGATTTCATGCCTCGACTCATCCGTAATAATATGGTCATTGTTATGAAATATATTAAAGATATTGTGAATATTCATAACATATTGTATTACCATATTTAGTTGATACTGATTGACCCCCACCCCTATATAAATGGTGGTTTGGTGGAGAATAATACGTATATACTTGATATTCCTCCATACTTTGTTCTCTCTTCTCTACTCTTGAGTTCATACAACGTTATAAGCACACTCTACCGGAAGAGAAGATCTATGAAGCGAAAAGAAAGGAGAATAACCATAACACACCAACAAGACGTACATCCAAGTTCCAAAGACAAGAGCCAGAAAACCAAAAGAAACTAACCAAAACAGGAGCAGACCAACTCCTCCAAAACAGTACATCGTAATAATAATTTTTCTTTGCGATTTTTTATTTATATCGAAACATAAAATTGGTCAATGTTATGGGATCATCTAGAAAAAAAATACTCTAACCCTAGACCTCGATCTACTCTTAGATCTAGAGAGAACCAAAAACGATGTTGTTCCGGCATGATCCGGATTGAAAAAAAAATGTGGCTGTTGGGGTTTCAAAAAAAAAAACCCTGCCGAGTTTTGAACCCAGACATGCTGCTTAAATGACAGCTTCCTACCTACAACCATTGGAACCAACTCACCCATTTGGGAAAAATTCAGCAAATTTTTTTCTTATCTATTACTGCTACGTGCTCGGCACTGAAGAAGCGCGAAAAGAAAAGAAAAAAAAGTCATTGTCGGGTTTCGAACCCAGGCAACGTCATAGTTAGCTCCAACGAGTTCTTACGCGGCTGAGTCCGACCACTGGTCCAACATCTACAATGTGTACACTTTTTATGGTATATTTATTTTTATCATTTTTTGTCGAAAAAAAATATATTAGAACGACTCAACTCAAACCCACAGACGCTGCAACACCCCACTGTTGCCTTGCCCGGCCAATACATCGGTTTGATACAATATATGTTTTGTATTTTTATACAATGTTTCAGTCTGAAAAAAATAATACGCTTCTAGCAAGATTCGTGCACGCCTCTATGTCGCTGTGCACAAACAATAATACTTATTTCTCTACTACTTTTGTTAATAATCTTTTCGGTAAAAAGAAAAAAGAAAATAGTAGAGATATACGTCACTAGAGTTTGGAACTCGTGACACACAAATGACAAGAAAAGAAAGTCACTTGAGAATCGAACTCGTGACTGAAAATTACTGAGAATTACAACTTGTTTTATTTGTTTTTTTATGCAACTTTAGTGTCATTTTGTAAATTGCAAAGGATGTCACTAGAGTTTTGAACTAGTGACCTCGAGGCGCTCGACCGAATAAAACCACGCGAATAAATAATAGGACGCAGATTTATCGTTGATTACCGCTTAATAAAATTATACTGTTACTGCGTCGCGTTCGAAAAAATAAAATGTTTATGGGATTTAAACCCATACAATCGAGCTTGCACTGTATAATCAAAATGGTTGCCTAATTTGCAGCAACATACATACCTCAAATTTACTTTTATTGTACAAAAAAATAAGAAAAAGTCGCTGGAGTTCTAATTGAACTCGCGAACATTTTGAGGTGATAATAATAGTCGCTAGAGTTTGAATCAAGCTCGCGACCATCCCAAAAAAAGTTGTCCTGATTATAATCTTATTCCTCTTAATCTGCGTGAAAAAAAAAGCTTAGGAATGAATCCAGCTCCACAAATTGCTCGTTATTGAATTTCTTTACAATAATTGTTCTCATTGTCTTTTTTTAACATATCATAAAAGAGAAAAAAAAGAGAATGAGCTTCTATTATTAAATTTTAGACTTTATACCCATGTTTGACCGAGCACAAACTCCGGTCACGTACACTGCATGATATTTTGTTTGTTTTACCTCTCAAATATCTTATATATTGCAGTGTTTCCTCGATCACTGGGCTATATGATCTGAACTTCGATGGTCGTGGTTTTTCAAAAAAATTACTACCATTTGATCCAAATCATTTCATGACTACCCCTGCTGTCTCTAAATTGTCTATTTTCACATGGAAGAATGAAAGAAAATAAAGATTTTTTTTTATAAAAGGAACCCAACATACTCAAAGTTCAACTTCAAACCCTATGCTAGTTGATTTGTGAGTTATTTAGTAGTGCGTTGAACTAAGATCATGTTGCATGTTGCATGATGTAGAGCTTTAAGAGCTCCATCAACATGTTGGGGGCATGATGTATAGCCGAGCTGCTAAAGAACTCCATCAATGTCTATCTGTCATTTGATCCACACGACTTTTCTTGGTAGTTAATGTAAATTTATCTTTATACCCTTTACTTATCTAAAAAAAGGTAAGAAATCGTTGGAGTTTTTAACTCGTGATATTACCGTTCACCTCTAGCAAATTTCTTGAAGTGACTTATTCAGTTTATCTGAAGAAGAAAAAAACAGTCATTGCTTTAAGACAATATTTATATGTCTGACTGGTTGGACCCATTCTCAAGAGTGAATGGCAATGGATCTCAGGAGCGAATTTTTTATTTTATGTCAGACTCAATTCCTGTAAGTGAATATCGAGGCATCCCATGAGTGAATCCTACAAAATTATATGATCGAAATAAGTCACACAATCATGGACTTGATTGCGATTGTTTTATGGTATGGTACCATGAGGATCACATATAATACATCCTATAGAGGAAGACCACATTAAAATAGGGGGAGAAGAAGAAATATGTGCACATGGTTGCAAATATCCACCCCCAATAATTGGGGAATGGGTCGCGTACTTGCCATACGCTATATTTTTTATTGGTCTCCATAAGAATTGTTGGTTGAGTGATTCAAGACCCTCCCAATATATATTCAATTACTTTGGTCGAGTGATTCAATATCCTCCCAATATCGATGCTAATATTTGGTTGAGTAACTCACGATCCTCCCAATATCTATGCAAATTTTTTTTTGGTTGAGAGATTTAAGATCCTCCCAATATCTATGCAATTTTTTTGGTTGAGTGATTCAACATCCTCCCAACTCCTTGGAAATTACAAACTTCACATTGAATTTTTCATGCCATTTTTTGGCAATACAATTGGATTCACTATTATTCTTTTCTCAAATTAAGAATTCTTAAAAGAGGTTCTTTGAGGAAAGGTCCGTGAATTAAATATATTTTCTTTTGTCATAAACCTATATATATTACTGTGAAGTTGTATAGTGTTTGCAGAAATATTTTCTCTTATTTATTAATTATAGAGAAATCCTACAGTGTATGTGGTTGATTAGTATCAAGGTTAGCTTCTTCTATTCATTTTGTCTCTACATCTTAATTGTTGTTCTTGATTGTTATAAATCCCTATTTCTTTTATGGCTCGCACAAGAAAAAAAAATACAATAGCAGAAAATGCATAAGTCTCCTAGTGTGCTCATTGGCTCTTGTTATGAAATATCTGAGTCCATGAAGGTACCCTAAAAGAGGTAACCTATAATTTGTCGAACTAGAAGTTCCGACAATTGAAAAATAAAAACTCTATTCAAGGATGTACATGAGACCTTTTAAGTCTCACAACGGTAGCTTTTCAGCATCGTGTGTTTCATGAAACACAAATGATCCCTTGAATATTGAGATTCAAATTAATAGAACTATTTAAGTTTTATACTTGAATTTATCGACATGCCAAGTGGTTTTGTATAATTCAAATAAATGACATTCTCCGTAAACAATTTCTTCATAAAAATGGCCTGATGCATTACATCGCCTATCAAACGTAGAGAATTTTGTAATAAAAATGGCTTGATGCATTGCATCCCCCAACCGACGCCTAGTTTATGCGTTGTGATTCCATAACAAATCTCATAGAACATCCAAAAAAATTGTTATTCAGCCCCTAAAGTGGCTTGGATGCTGTCAATCTCATATTTGAAAAATGTGCATATCTTATATCGAGCACCTAGAAGACATATCGTCTCTAGAAGAGATCAGTGGTTTTTGACATGAACTCATCGAGAAATATCAAGAATGAGTTCGTCACCGTTGGCATCACTAAGTGATTGGTTGCTTGAATAATTGATATAAGACTTCAAATAGTCTTCATCATTATTTTTAGATCGACTATATATGCACTTCTTAGGAATTGTGCAATATTTATCCACTCGGATGATTTTTATGCATGCTCTATCTCATTAACTATCCCATTTGAACCCCTTTAAAGGAGGAGCATGGGATTATTGTATTCTCATAAGTGAAACTCGTATCCCAAAGAGGATAGTATTTTAAAGTTCTTGAGGACTACAAGTTTGAATTATGACAAATTGTATCTCCTAAGCAGATACATTCTCGCCTTATTTTTTTTTACTCGAGTATCTAAATATGCCAAAAGCATATTTTTGTGATATTGATCACATAGTTCATGTCATGAGGGGGGAGGAAATACCCTATTACAAGACATGAATTTTAATTAAATGTCCCATTCAAACTTGATCCAAACAATCTTATAAATTATGAGATTTATGAAGCATGTAAAGGTTGCTTATGCAACTAGACATATCCTCTATAAGGATCATCATCTCGTTAGTTCCAATTCTACTGAAATTGAGAACACAAGAGAATCATAAATAATGATCAAATCAATGTCGTTGAAGAGGCAACAACTCATGTAGATGAAGAGCTACCTACATTTGAATCTATGTATATGATCATTGATGATATTCACTTTGAAAAGCGCTTGAAATCATATGATTTCCCTACACCACTATAAGTGGAAATGTGTTGACTATATTGGCCAAAATCAAAGTCAACACCCGTGTGTGTAAATATACACGAGCTCTGCAGTCAAATGCATCGAGCATATTTGGGAAGTACTTTGAAGTACTTGAGATGCCTCTAACATCCATGTTCATATAGAACAATATATTCAAATGTCCGCACCCTAATGGTTGAATGCGTGAGACTATTGAAAGAGAAATAGGCTATATTGCAAGCAATAACCATATATTTCTCATGGTTATAATTATAACCAACAAATCTTCTATTTGATAAGAGTGATTATGATATTCCGTTTAGTCTTAAGACTACGAATATGAAAGTAACTAGTTACACAAAATGACCGTACGAATCACTATATGTGAAATCCATGGAGGATATTACCCATGAGATACACTTCTTTGCTAAAGCAAATCGAAGATACACATTCACGAGTATTTTAGGTGCACATCATATTATTTAGTGTGACGAATGTCTCATGAGTATATAATATGTCATACTTATTAACTGATACTTTTTATTACTATCTTGAATGATCATGTTGCATTATATTATATGTTACACATTATGTATTTTTCATAAGTTCACTTTGCATGTATGAATTGTGACATAAAGATGATGCAAAGAGGGGAAGACTAAATTACAAGGCGATGTACACTTTTTCCTTAGCTGATGTTTTTATCCCACAGGGTTTTCCAATCAAGGTTTTTACGAGACATGCAGCCATGGATGAGTTCAAGATTGAACTAAGCTCCCGCTACTAAGATGTACTCTTTTTCCTTCGTCAAGAGTTTTTATCCCAACGGGTTTTGCTCGACAAGGTTTTAATGAGGCATCATGTTTGTGTTAGTGAATATTCAAGGAGGAGTGTTATGAAATATATTAAAGATATTGTGAATATTCACAACATATTGTATTACCATATTTAGTTGATGCTGATTGACCCCCACACCCTATATAAATGGTGGTTTGGTGGAGAATAACACATACTTGATATTCCTCCATACTTTGTTCTCTCTTCTCTATTCTTGAGTTCATAACAGTTATTCGATTTTGATTTCATGCCTCGAATAAATCCGTAGAAGAATCCTAACAACAATTGGGTTGACCATGGGTTGGGCTGGGTGGTGCATGACCGACCAATGACTCGAAGTGAGCCCAACCCAAACCGTCAATTGAGTCAACACTTGCTTAAGCCCATCCCAATAATTTTAAAAGTTATAAATGCGACTCCTGAGCCAAAAAAATTATTTAATACATAAAACACATAAAATGAAAATAAAAAATTACTTGCAACCACACATCAAACACATTAAATGTTTTGGGACTTTTTTTTCTTTTTTCTTTTTTTCTTTTTTTTTTTTTTTTTGCCGGAGAAGAAGAACATCAATTAATAATAAGATAAAGTACACATCACCTACATACTATTACAAGATTTTCAACCAATTTCAACCAACTATTTGGTTAACAAGCTAAAAATGAAACCTAAAACAGCCATCTAAGAGAAGAAACAAAGCTACAAGACCAATAACAGAACAAACACATAGCAATAGCATACTAGACATTTCAAGATGTAAGTTGGATATTTGAGGATACCACATGTAGAGAAGATAAGGATAGATATCAAAATAAGCTAGAAAGAAGTAAACATATAACATAGAGGGATTAAAGTTTAAGGGTTAAGAATGACGAATCCTAGAATCTGGAGGCTCCGAAGGTTAAAGCTCAGCCTAAATTTCTTATTTGGATGGTGTGTCGGAGAGTGCGGTCTACTCCAATTAGCTCTTTGCGGGTGAAACGATCTAGAATCATAGGACCATGTCGGACGAGATGCCTCCCCGAGAATCTCCATAGCTCCGACTGGCGTAAATAACTTGATGAATTTTCCGAGAATTGGGTATCCTCTGTTTTGCACGGCTCTGTTCGATCCCATGTGTTGTGAGGATCGTGTGGAGTGAGAAAACGACGACGGAACAGGCTGTAAGGGACTTGAAGGCTCCCTTCCCCTCAGAAGCCATATGAGGTGTTCGCTTCACACCTCTTCAATACCAGTCTTTATCACCAAGAATCAACTGTTTGGTCATTGGATTGACAAATCTGAACTTGGCTTTATGGGTATCAGTATTGGAGCTGGTCAAGATGCTTGCTATCTCCTTGCATGTATGATCTGGCACAAGAATCTGATGCAGAGAAGAGCGAAGATGTAAAAGCTCAGCCCGACTATACTTAAATTTTAACAGCTTAATCTCATGGATAGTCTGCTAAAACTCCCCGTGCACTCACCAGATGCTTCAGCCCAGACTCTAACCCCTTGGAGCAAAAAATGCAATTTCTTCCTTGTGGGTTCATGTAGACCTATGCGAAACAAGTTAGCGAGAAAAACGCGGTTGTTCCTGGTAGCTCAAAGCCCACACTTTTATTAAGGCAACCAATCTTACTCTCTTCATGATAAATTATGATTCAATTACACACAGACAAAACCAGAAAAACAAAAACCAGAGAAAATGAATGAAGAAGTAGAAGAGGAGAAACCCACAATAACCTCTGGATATGAGAAATAGAAAAGAAACAAGAAAATAAACACCAAGAAGAACAGATGATCAGGCCAACATAGTAAATGACTCAAAGAAGCCACCACTCAACAAATGTATGAAGAATACCTTCCTAAAACCAGAAAAACGAGAACGAAGAAACAAGAGACGAGAAAACTGAAAATAAGAACTGGCGATGAAAGAAACAATTGTGGACAGGAAATAAGAACTCCAATGAAGGCATAGGAGATCCGAATGAAGAAATTGAGAAAAAAACAGAGCCCAAATGAAACATGGATCCCAAAGAAGAAATTTGAGGACGAAACAGAACCGAAACCTGGAAGAAGACTTGATCGGCGCATCCGGCTACGGTGATTTTTGAGAACAGTTGTGGGTGAAACAAACGGAGGATACAAGAGAAGAAACAAAACAGATGGATTGATTGATAGGGTTTGATTATGATGAGCTTGGCGGCGGCAGTGAAAGCCACGAAGAACCAAGAAGAAACCAAAAACCATAACGTGACCAGAAGACTTGCAAGAAGAGAGATGAAACGGAGCGTGTTTGACTTCGCCGGCGGCGAAAAACAGAGAATACTGAGAGTGGAGAAACTATCCACCCACAAGAACCAGACCCGAAAGGAAAGACCCGAAAGAAAGAGGGGATCTGAGGATTAACGGAGAGAACAGAAATGAAAGGTGATTAACTCTCGGAGGCGGCGGCGGCAAGATCCAATAAGAACCGAGAGACAGACGAAAATATGATTCTCAAGAGAAAGGATTATTTTCTAGAGAGTGGATAGAGCACTTTCTCTCTCTAAACGCCCCCAACCTAACCACCTGAACCTTGAAATGACCTATGGGGATAATATTTCATATCAATGTATTAAATGTGCTCCATTTTTTGCTGTTCATGAAATCATAGTTTGAAATATCATTCCGGACGTCGTTTCGTTTTTGTTACTGGAGTGAAACATTTCTGTACCGGCATTTTTTGATGATTCGTTTTAGACTAATTTTCTTAAATTACATAATAGCCTAAATGTTTTGTATTTTCAGAATGACCCTGACTTTTTTTCTTAAACGTGTATTTTATTTTTACTAAACTTTAATTCTTGTCCTTATTTTTTTTGCTAAGATATGATATGATTTGCTTTATACCTTACAACCTCATTTAAGTAAGAGATAAAAAATATGGGAATAAGAGATATACTGTGATATGAAATAATGTATGATTATACTTGGGATAAGGCATAATAAGTGATTTTAAGTTCCGAGTGTTAAGTGAGAGCATGACATGAAGAAATGTTAGCGTGAAAATGACCACAATGTCATGAATTTGGATCCAATTTGTATTCCAGAACACCTTTCGTTATACTTAGATACCATACTATACGTTTAACTGATATTACATCAGCTTATATTTTTTTTGACAAATTGTTATTGTCGTCAACCAGGTTTGAACGCGGGACTTCAAGCAGTGCCTTCCAACGCTCTACCACTTGAGCTACCACTAGAGTTGCAACTTATATTTTGCATTGTACCAAATTAAATACAAATGGATCTTTGTAACTCTGAGATTATCACTCTTGATTAAAGAAATAAAAAATAAAATAAAAAATACAAAACTGGAGGCGACGAAGCTGGTGCTGGTGGTCGGTAGAGAGAAGTTGAAGACCAATGGCCTTTGATCACAAGTGGAGACTGGGGGAAAATTTGGGGGCTCAACATCCCTGAAAAATGGAAAATGTTTCTCTGGAAGTGTGCTCATCAGAAACTTCCGACGAAACACCTTCTCAGTTGCCGTCTTAATATGAACCAAGCTGTCTGCCCCCTTTGTAATGGTCATGATGAAACGCTGGACCACCTTTTCTTCAGCTGCCAAAAGGTCAAACCTCTCTGGGGGAACAATTCCTCACCCTCCCCCAACTCTCTACAATTTGTGACGAAAGTGTGGAACTTCATTTTTGGTAATGATATCCAAGCCATCCATATTTTATGGAGTATCTGGAGAGGAAGATGCCAGTACGTCTTTAGTAACAAAGAGTTTTCGTTGGATGCCATTCGTGCGGTTATGGACAACGAAAAGTCTTGTCTCTCATGTTTTGGCAGCAAGCCCGTTTGTTCCACTAAAGCTGATCCTTTGAACCATGTCGTGATTAAGGAAATTACGGATGATTCAGAAAGGCCTAGACCAGTGGATATCTTCGTGGACGGAGCTTGGAAGCATAATTCCTTCTTCTCTAGTTTTGGTCTTCATACTATTGGTGTGGACGGAAAGCCCTGGATTATTGGTTTAAAATGTGTTGCTTCTAGTGCGCAGCAGACGGAACTTTTGGCGATTGAACATGCTCTTAAATTTGCGATACATCACAATATTTCATATGTTAACATTAACACTGACTGTGCTATGGCCTTATCCATTATTCAGGGATCCACCAGGCCCCCCATTCAGGATGAGCCCATTATTGGAAGGATTAGGAATGCTATAAGGTCGTTGCGGTTCTGTAGCATTTCTAAAGTTCAAAGGCAGATGGTCGCAGTTGCTCACAAGGCGACAAGGAATTCTCTTTTGGATAATCACCCAGTTTAGATATGTTGTCGGTCTTTCGCATGTAATTGTAGTTAGGTTGTTTAGTTTGTTTTGTTTCTTCTTTCCGTTGTAGCAGTGGTTGTGGTGTCTTTGGTGTGGACTGTTCTAGCTTGTTGTTATCGTTGTACTTCGTATGGTTGTCTGACTCTTCGACCTTGTGGCCATGCTTGTATTTTAGTTTATTCTAATGCGATGATGACTATTGAATAAAAAAAATGGGGTGAGCAGATAAGATAGAAAGAGAGAGAAGGAATAGTGAGCAGTAGTTGGTGGTAGGTATTTATAGGTTGTAATTTGATTAGGTTGATGAGGGTGTTTTCTTCAAAAAAATTTAAGCTCAATTATTATACCTTGGGAGAGGTGGTACCACTCTGTCTCTTCTTTTTAGTCCCATTTTGACTTTTTGACTCGTATCTGGATCACTTTGATCGGGTGATTTAGAAAGTAAAACAATGCGATTTTTTTAATATTTTTCCCCTGTGTTATAGAGCAACTTTTACTCTACAACACCATAAAAAAATTATCAAAAAATTACACCATTTAATAGCCAAATCACCAAGTTAAAGTGACTCAGTCAATAGTGACATAAGTCAGAATGGGGCTAAAGAGGATACATAGTGGTACAATTTGTGGGAAGTTGAAGCAGAATCGGAGAGGGGAGATAAGGGGTATAATTTTATCCCGTAGTTCATCCGTATCCAAACATGGGATAAGCTTCTACGGGTATAAAATTATCCCTATCTCCCCCCCCCCCCCCCCCCCCCCCCCCAATTTTTCCCTCACCCAAACAAGGCCTACAAAGTCTTCTGTTTCTTCAATGTTTTTCTCTTTTCTTGGGCCTGTATTTGGGCTAGAATGATATCTTTTTTCCTCGTGGTAATGAAAAACCACATTTGAATAAAAAGTAGGAACTTACTGGGCTTAGCTGGACTGTTAAGTCAGCCCACTTAACGGATGGTCAGCCCTAGAATATATTCTCCTCAACCCACCGTCTTCTTCGTCATTCATTCTAGGGTTTCCAGAGGCAGAGGCGAAGCAAGGTCGACCACAACCAGTCGCCATGGGAAGGAGTAAGTCGTTTTCTTCTCCTCACCTTCTATCTGTTGATTCGTGCCCTAACTTGCATTCTTTCTTCAATCTGCGTTTCAATTACGCCTTTTGTGCTCGTTCGATTAGGCTTAATCGGTCTGAATCTGTCTC
The DNA here is from genome assembly GCA_023055425.1 of Linanthus parryae. Classification (NCBI taxonomy): domain Eukaryota; kingdom Viridiplantae; phylum Streptophyta; class Magnoliopsida; order Ericales; family Polemoniaceae; genus Linanthus; species Linanthus parryae. Next base: position 146,746,505 of record JALGPY010000004.1, read on the forward strand.
CGAATGCGTTGATTTAACCTAATATCTTGTTCGAGAAGGCTTAATCGTTTGGATCTGTATCAGAACGGTTTGATTCAAACCTCAAATCTTGTTAGAAACGTGCTCTGATAATGGATGATTCATTTCGTCGTTGTTGATTGACGCGTCATTTTAGACTTTTTTTGTTTGAATCGAGCCTCGATTTGCCTGTATATCAGATGTGGGTTTGATGATTTGCAGCTCATACTCGTTCGATCTATGTTATTGGTTCTATACATAGCGCTTTTGCCTAGTTCTTGGTGTTTGATTAATTAAAAATTTCAACGGAGTCCGTTTGGTTTGTCCCTGAGAAGCTTTTCTACCTCATTTTTCATTATGTTTGCCATGGGTGGACACTTACTTGAACATGCAACAATTGTGCTTAAGAACTTTTAAGCAATCTCTCACATTTTCTTGCTTTGATAAATTGGGTGTAACACTGTCATTAAGTTGATAATCTGGAGGAAATTACATGATAAAGAAGCTTATTGATTGTATGAAGCATAATGATTTAATGACACTTGCAATAACTATGTAGGATTACTTTCTTTCTTTGATATGGATATGCCTCAAATCATTTGTGAGGACTGTTCCTATTATGAAATATTTTGTCATTATCCGATAGTTCTGTGGCTAGGAAACACCTAGCAGTTTGTTTCAATTGATGTGATAATAAATGGGTTGGTTCCCTCTAGAAACTAGAAGATTTGAGGTTGCATTTCATTTCCATGCGATTCATCTGCCTAGTTATCTCTTCAAATAGTACACTATATTTTACGAAATGTATCTCTTATTTGACTATAGGAGACGTAATTTTTGTTTGGTGTTTGAATGCTGTTGTTATTTGGTTCAGGACCCGCTAGGTGTTATCGTCAGATTAAGAACAAGCCATACCCCAAGTCCCGCTACTGCAGGGGTGTGCCAGACCCAAAGATCAGAATTTATGATGTTGGCATGAAAAAGAAGGGTGTTGATGAATTCCCCTACTGTGTTCACCTTGTTTCCTGGGAGAAGGAAAATGTATCCAGTGAGGCTCTGGAGGCTGCACGTATTGCGTGCAACAAGTACATGACCAAGTTTGCTGGAAAGGACGCCTTCCACCTAAGGGTGAGGGTTCATCCCTTCCATGTGCTGAGGATCAACAAAATGCTCTCGTGTGCCGGAGCTGATAGGCTTCAGACTGGTATGCGTGGGGCCTTTGGAAAGCCTCAGGGTGTCTGTGCTCGTGTGGCCATTGGCCAAGTGCTTCTCTCTGTCCGCTGCAAGGAGTCCAATGGTAAGAATGCACAGGAGGCGTTGCGCAGAGCCAAGTTCAAGTTCCCTGGTCGCCAAAAGATCATTGAGAGCAGGAAGTGGTATGCTCAATCTACTTCATAATAATTCATTGAATTTGGAACTTGGTTGTTGAATTCAGGTTCTGATAACTGTTGATTCTTTTACAGGGGTTTTACCAAATTCAACCGCACTGACTACATTCGCTGGAAGGCAGAGAACAGGATCATGGCTGATGGCGTGAATGCAAAGGTCCGTTGGATACTTACTAGGCATTTTGACTTTAAAGCTGCCCATAACTTTCTGCATCATCTATAGGACGAAATATATCTGTGATGTTATGAAGTAGTTGCTTATGTTGTGTTACCTGTTTAAATCTTGCAGCTTCTAGGATGCCATGGACGTTTGGCTAACAGGCAACCAGGAAGGGCTTTTATCAACGCTACAGCTTAGGACACCCCCTCCCCTTGAAGAAGATTGAGAAGGCCTTGCTTTAGTATTACTTCTAATGCAGTTATCGTGTTTGTTTTTCGTGAACAATTGTCCCATACTCTATTTTGTGGTCTCGGTTATTTTCAAAAAGATTTTCCCTAATATTTGGTTTGTCAATATTATGCTGCACTTGGTTTTTTGTAACCTTGATCCAGTGGTTGATGAATTTGCTTAGTCTTCTTCTTGGTCTGCAGTATTGGTGGAAATACCTCTGATCTTTTAGGTTTTGCTACACAATGACCTTGATTATAAATCATCATCTTGTGATTGATTTGGTGAAGTTTACTTGGTGCTGTGTTGCTGTTTGTGTTTTGTTGTTGGTCATGTCTATGGCTGCATGAGTTATGGTTGTTAAGCCGTTCAAACAAAATTGTTTTGACTTCATTCCTTGTTACAGCAATCTGAAATGAGTTGTGAATTGCAGTTAACCAGTGGTTCTTAGGGTTTCTGTTTGCAAAGTTGCCCGTGTGGGTCCTATAGTGGTTCTTCCGGTTCATTAGACCGCTGCAAATTGATTTCCTGGATCGGACCAAAGCATAACTCACTAAGTCCAATTTATGTATAAAAAGCAAAGTTTTGTGCTGATAATCCAACTAAACATTGTGAGTTAATAGATACAAAGGCAGGTTTCCTTACACTTTCTCTGCCCAAATCATTGGAATTGCTTGTACAGTTCTCTAAACTTTCTGATTGCAAAGGCGCTACCAATTTGTCGTAGTAATTTTGGAGAATACCTCTCCCGTGTGAGCTACCTGAAAACTCCAACCCACTTGACTGATAAAGGTATACATGTTTCCCGAAGATAAGACAAACAATCACAAGAACATTACAACAAATGAAGAGTAGTTCTGCCCTTCTTACATTATCTTCTTACCACTCTGATTCTTCTATTCCTCATCATTCGACTAATTTTGACTGGGTGATTTGGATTACAAAACGATGCAATTTTTTGATAATTTTTCACCGTTCTCAACAAGATCATGAAAAAATTGTCAAAAAGTTAAATCATTTAGCTATCCAAATCACCGGGTCAGTCAGTGAATAATGGTAAAAGTCAAGATGATGGAGAAGAGAAGAAACAGCGTGGTAAGCTTTATGGTTTGTAGTGTGCTCTCAATTTGTTGGTCTGCCTTTGACACCGTGTATGTGCTTTCATTTGATGCAAGACAGTTCTTTGTTCTTGAAAGTAGCCTTGCGGTTTGCAGGATTAGAGAGATATAGGAGAGGATTCCAAAAGATTGCTGTCCAGGGTTCTTTAGAGCATGTCCACAAGTTGATTAAAACGTTGCTCGGGCAAGGATTTTACCCTAGGAGGCTCTAGGCAAGAATGGTGATGAAGTCACAATAATTTCTTCGGCCCTGGGTGGCAACTGGGTCTCAACAGGTGGAAGTAGCACAAGACAATGAACAATGTCTTGCCCTAGAGGTCTAATTATTGGGTACGCTCGCTTTTTGTCAAAACGACAACAGGTTTTGGGGATTTAAGAATGCAACAGGAAGATCGCCAAGACACTTGTCTTTTGGTGTAGAATCCAAGGCGCGGAAGCGTATATCGTCTGATGGGAACGTTCTGAGATGGAAGATACTTATCCTCACTTTGGATTGAGATACACGCGGCAGCTCCATATGATGACGCAACAAAGGATACTACGCCATGGATTGAGATACACGCGGCAGCTCCATATGATGACGCAACAAAGGATACTACGCCATACCTCTGGCATGCAGGGGCGGAGCCATGTGGGGGCAAGGGGTGGGCACTTGCTCCCCATGAGTTTTGAAAATTTCCACTAGCACCTTAATTTTCTAGATTTTAGTGAAAAATTCTTAAAAAATATACTATGTTGCTTACCTGAAATTTAATAACTATCAGTAATGCCCTTTTCTATAATCAATTTTTGCCCCGACGAACTTGATTTTCTAACTCCGCCACTGCTGACATGTGATGGAACCCCCGACTAGCGCTATACAAGAAAATAAAGTTTAATTTTAATCCAGCTTTTCATAAAATGAGTACGCAACAAGTGTTGCCAAATGTACTTAAATTGAAATTTTACAATTTTAACGCATGTCAAATAGTTTTCAGATTATGATTTCAGCTTATTCATCACATATTATTTTCACCATATTATTCAATTATTAAGCTGGCGTCAAACGGGCTCTAAGTTACGACAATAATTCTCCGCCGCCGATGATAGCAGATCATCAAATAAAGTGGAATGTCTGATAACCTGCCCCAAGGCAGAAATTCTTAGGGTCTAAAAAATTATACCCCCATCAACAAACAAATCCCATGGCTTCATTCCAAATGGTAATGAGGTTCTCCAGGTCGGGTAACACACCTATTCAATTGTTACAATTCGTCCTCAATAGGCGTTTCCAACCAATATGGGCGTGTGTGGATATTTTAGTTTTTAGGTTTTTTTGTAAAGAACAAACCAAGGTGTTTGGACATCTTTGGTTATTTCATTGTTGTCGAAAACCTTGGTTTTCCACTGATTTTCCAAACTAGTTTAGTTAAAAATAAAATAAAAAATAACCACCGAATCTATACAGCCTCTGTATGTGGCGCTGTCATTGCTCTTGCTAATCTAAATTACATTGTAGCGTTCTCATTGCTGTTGCTAATCGTCAGTGAAACCTCCAATGATGATTGTTTGTTGTCACAAGATCTCTCATTGTATGAACATCAAATTATACTAATTCCATCTTGTTTCACAATATAATCTCTCATTATACTAATAGTTTGTTGTCGGGGTTCAGCTACTGATTGGATACAGGGTGATACGCTTTTGGTGATCCAGACGGTCTCGGGACATACCTTGACTTCACGACGGATTTATCCGTTGATGCAGGATTGTCGGGGTCTTCTGTTTGGTGCTCGTAGTAGGCATTGTCATAGACAGGGAAACATAGTGGCTGACGCCTTGGCGAACTTTGACAATGCATGCTCCTTTTTGTTGGCTTCAGCTTCGTGAGTGCGGTTCCTTATCAAGTTGTGAGTTTGTATTAGCATGATAGACTGTACCGTTCATTTTATCGCACCCATTAGGGTATTTCGTAAGTTGACAGTGTTTATGATTTTGCAACGTCTCAGTTTGGGGCATGGATGGTTGAAATAAGGCCATCCGCAACAACAAGGTTTGGTGAAGCACAATTGTCCTCATTTAGACCCCACCAAACATCTTAATTATTACAAAACTGTCATATTACTCCCAACAATAAAAAGTCTTTTTTTTTCGTGATATTTAAGCGTGGATTGGCTCTGAAAAAACCCTAGCCGCCCCTCCTTCTCCGCCGGCAGCTCCTCCATGGAGTTGCCGCCGGAAACCACCTCATCTCTCCCTCCTTCCTGTCCCGGTGCGTGCATCTACTGAAGCAGACCCAACCCCGCCCTTTTAGCAACGTCTTCCGCTCAGTTCCGTACCGCTCCCCGCCGGAAACCTCTCTCGCCGGTTTCTGCTCTAGATCTGGTCGGCTAGCCGGCTCCATCGCCGGTAACGAAGTCGGGCTTCCCTTCTTCGGGACTCCGGTAAGGTTTTTTAGCCCCTCATCCTCCTCTCCGCCCCACCCCTGTCACGTCGTCGCCGCCTTGCCGCCTCGCCGCCGCGCTGCCCAGCCGTGAATCTGAACCCCCTTGGCCTCTCTCCTCCATCTCTGTCGCTGCTGCCATCATCTCCGCCATCGCCGTCGCTGCCGCCTCTGTCTCCGCCTAGATCGACTTGGCTCTGCACCACATGTGGACTATCCCCAGTACTCGCCCCCTCCCCCCGGTTTATAATCGAGCTTCTGGTAGCCCCCTCCCACTTCCCCGGTTGTGGGGCTGCTCTCTCCCCCTCCCCCTCGATTATGCTGGACCCCCGGCCTAGAAGAGCCCTCCGGAGCAGTCCCCTCACCGCACACCGACACTACCAAAAGCCCCCTCTATACCCCGGTTGTGGGCGACGAAAAGGTCCCTCCATGTGATTCAGGTGGGCAGTTGCCGCTTCACCAACTCTCGTGGTTACGGTTGTCCTTGCGTCCAGGTTGGAGACCACCGTGCAGCCGCCGTCTCGCCGTCCCCGTTGTAGGGTTTGGATTGGGCCTTGGGGCCATGACACCTCTATTGGGCTGCTTATCTTGCACTGCTGGGCTTCTGGGCCGTTTCGTTGGGGCCCGTTGAGGAGTTTGGAGGCTTTTGGACCTCATTGGGCCAGCTTCTTTGCTTTGGGGTTTTATTGGGGCCTTTGTCCGTTTTTCCATTAAGGGCTACTGATGTTTTTGAAAGCGTTGTTAGGCTTGGAGCTGTAATCTGTTTCTCGTTTGTTGTTTTTAACTGTTTTCATTGCGGGGGATATGTCCCTGATCGTCTTCTTGTATGGACTCTATTTGCATTTCTATAACATCCTTTCGTTGCTGGTGAAAAAAATCAAATAAAAAGTCTTCAGGAAGACCTCTGCCACCATTTTATTACAAAACATTTCATTTACACATTTAATACGATTTGTTTATTAATTTATCATTTATATTTAGTGTAAATAAATTTAACATTCCAAAAGAAATTAACAAAATTATCTTAACTAAAAGAATAAATGAAAAAATAAAACCACAAATAAAATTAAAAACATATACTATTGATAAGCATTCAAATGTGAATTTCATCTTAGACTACCTTAATGAATGAAAGAAAGCACACATACTGAAACAATAATGTTCGTAAAGGGAAGCCCCTAACAACGTGTGTCTCGAGGTCGCTAAATTAACAAGGACTTAAATACATTATTGCTAGTCCAAATAGAGTTCGCTTTGGTACACGGATCACCACGTCCATTTTTCTTCTACTAGCACCCTAGCTGCATAATAATGTTTTCTTAGACTTAGAAAGTATGAATAAAAAGGCTCTGGTAATATATTTTTACAGTTAGGCCTTTTCATTAGTAAGATAACATAAGAAGCCAACAAATATAATTAGAAGCCCACCCCCAATTTAACATAAAATGGTAACACAAAAGAAGAAATTATGGTTATGAAGAGGACGACCTGCAGACAGATGGTGGCGACTCGTTTGTCGTTTGAGATGATAGTTGACAAAGAGACGCATCCACGAGGAAGCCTACCGGGTCAACACGGATTTCATACCCACACCCGTATCGACCCCGATACTTCGACAAAACTGACGAGTCCAGGTAACGTAGGGAGAAATAAGGAAGCCACGAGCTTCGGAGAGGGCTCGACGAAGCTGGTCGGGAAGCACGATTAGCTTCGCGAGGCCCCGACCCCACGCCCGGACCTCCTTCTCGGCGAGCTAATCTTCCTAATCGTGTTCCTCGCCAAGCCCATCCCGCCTTGCTGCGGTTGGCCTAAGAGGTCAGTACGTGCATCATCAATTCAACATCTATTGCCCTTCCATCTTTAGACGAAAGGGGTGCCATATGAGCTAGTCGAGGAAGGATTGAATTGCATAGTTAAGAAATTTCCCCAAGCTGAAGTTCTATCAAACCAACCCTAATGGATTGACTGCAAATTCTTCCAATACAATTCCACTGATCTAGTTGAATTTTTCACTCATGTAGCCAGATGCTCCACTTCTTCTATAATAGTTAGGTAAATGAAATGTTATTAACTTATTGGTTTCCACCACTATCTCAATTACTATCTCAATTATAGTGACATTAATTTTGTTTTGGAGTTAAATACATTAGTAGTTTTTATGAACACAATTACATGATTGAAGTTATATTGAATAAATCTTGCATTAGAGTATTTGTATGTGTTTATCATGCAAATTTGCAGCAAACGTCTCATGAATATTACATTCACGTGAGTGAGAACATAACTTTGTGGGTTTTGATTCGGCAATTTAATTTAAATCAACAAGTTGTGCCAGTAACCCATTGAGCCACTAACCTGCTGAAGCCCAACTGTTTGTTTTTATGAACAAACTTCATAATTCATATACCTCCCCTGAATCCTTCACAATAATCATTATAATTCTTTGTAGGAATTAATAGTTCTTATTGTTTTATGGTTAATTACACGCATGATGCATAGTACCTAATAAAGAGCCGAAATATAGATAAGTTGTCAACTACCACTATCAACTCACTAATATAGAAAGAATGAACAATTTAAAGAGAGTATCGAGTATGTACAAAAGAATCGGTGACATTCACCATCTTTTGCGTGGCGGGGAATCATAGCCGGGAAAGAAGTACTACGTAAGGGCCTTCGGTGGAAAATAGGCAATGGGCGCGATATAAGTATTCGAGAAAACTGGGTTTCCAGCAACAACAGTGGACGTATCATTACAGTATTACCACCGGACTCACAATTGAGAGTTAGTGACTTCATATTGGAAGGAACAAGCAATTGGGATGAAACGAAGCTTCAGCAGCACCTTTGGGAAGTTGACATTGCCGCTATCAAAAAGATAAAGCTCTCTAACATGGGGAAACCAGACACACGCATCTGGAGTTTAACGGAGGATGGGCGTTATTCGGTCAAGACGGGCTACAAACTGTTGGCGGATGCAGCAGCCCATACTAACAAGGAAAACGAGGCATCGAAGCCACCAAAAATCTACATGAAGTTATGGAGGGTTCGAGTTGCAAAGAAGATTAACCACTTTATATGGCGTTGTTTGAAGGATGCTATCCCAACAGGTTGCGGGCTGAGGAGGAGGGGGATTGAAGCAGACCCAAAATGCACTTTGTGTTCTAAAGACGACGAAACAATGAAGCATCTTATGCTTCAATGCCCTGTTACAAAACAATTATGGGAAGCTGTACTGGGCAGGAGTTTTCTCACAATACTCCATGGAGATTTCACGAACTGGTTAACACAAGTAATCGAGGATCGAAAGGAGGAAGAACTTCAGGTTATTTTCTCTACTTTGTACTCAATATGGCTAGCGAGGAATGACAAGAAATTCAATAAGGCCACTGTGAACACTAAGATCATAGCCGAGAGAATTTGGGATCATGTTAGAGAGAAGGAGAGCCAAGGAGTGAAGTCAAACAACACAATTCAAGCTCAGAAGTGGGAAAAACCCAAGTGGCCGTGGGTGAAAGTCAATTTTGATGGGGCATGGAACGCGGACACAGGAGAGGCACAAGGGGGAGCTGTGATAAGGGGAACAACGGGCAACTTACTCTCGGCAGCGTCATGGAATACGGGATGGTGCATATCAGCGAAACAGGCGGAAATCAGAGCGGCTCTCAAAGGGGTTGAGTTGGCTCTCAACTCTGGCTTTACTCACCTGCAACTCGAAGGGGACGCAAAGTTACTGGTGGAGGAAATTAACCGCAGAAGACAGGGGCTCCAACCACTGGATATCACTGAGATTCAAGAGGAAATTGATGGACTTTTTTCATGCATAAGCACGGCAGAGGAGTGGAGCATGGTATTCACCAGTAGAGAGTGCAACAAAGCAGCTCACTGTCTTGCACAGTTTCAGAAGACCGAGACTACTGATCATACATGGGTGAACGACCCTCCCAGTTGGCTATTATCTACAGTTCAAAGTGATGTAAATGGTTCTTCTAATTCCCTTTGAGGTTTAATACAATTTGATTCTCAAAAAAAAAAAAAGAATCGGTGACATAATTTCCTTTCTTTTATTATTTTTCCATTTTTATTAGTTGCAATTTCTCTTATCGCACGCACTCCTTTAAGTATAGCCGTGATTGAACTAATTTTATAGTTCAAGCATTAGTTAGTATTAATATATTTGGTGATGGTGGCACGCACTCCTTTTGTTACTTGTACTACACAGTCAAGAGCTAGTGTTAAATACCCTAAATCATGCCCCTACTCGTCACCTACATGAAGACGAATTGATTACGGTGTAACAGTGAGTTGATATTACACACAACTAAAAATTGTATTAACTACAATCAAGCTATTCCAATTGAATCCATGGGGATAAACCAATAGAATCTCTTCAGATGTAGTTAGCTCAAAGAAACCCAATATAGTCACCACTTGGTATGTTTTATGTTTGTCGCACTAGAGACATTAGTCGTCCAAAGAAAAAGCAGAGAGACATTATAAGAGATGTTCTGCCGACCGTGTCAAAATCAAATTTCGAGATGTTGTAAGGGCATAAAATTACTTTGTCACGGTATATTGAGAAAAATGAGGTTCAAATGCAATATGCAACTATTTCGGACATGCTGGTGAGTTATCGATTGAATTAGTTTATCATCCATGGTAAGACGTTGAGATTGTTAGCTTTTGGTTTTGCTGATTTTGATGGTTACTAATAAAGTTATCTAATGTTGCTGACTAAAGTGTCCGGTGTCTTTCAGAACTCCGAAGACTGAGGGAGACATTTGAGTTTGAGTTGGTCTAATGACTCAACCGAATTACCGTCTAAGTCACATAATCAAAATGCTTTAATATTCTGTTGATGGTCGTAAACAATCCAAAATTAGCTAGTTGTGCCATAAAATTCCGCATATGAACATTTCTAATTCAGAATTTTCTAACGTGGGGTATGATATTACATAGTCTGCCAAATCTCTCGCGCATATGGCGCACCACGAATCCTCTACCTATTCATCCACTGCAAACTTCTGTAGATTTTGTGCGGAGCGAGGCTTGACAAATATTACAACCCAATTAGATTACTGAGTCAAAAACTTATTGATCCCGATTGGTTGATCGATCGAAACACGGAAAATAAGTTACTAGTAATAAGACAAAAGGTAATTGATGTAAAATGAGATTTTAAAGTTGTAAGGTCCATTTACAATTTCTTCCTCAGTTTCTTCTCTTTCTTTCTATTTTTCTAAAACATCCGCTTCCTTTCTTTCTTCCACTTTCCTAAGATAGTAACATTTGCATATATATTTTACTATTTTGCTCTTGAAATAATTCCCAACTATTTTACTCGACCTACTAATCTCAATCGCATGCCAAATGCATTATGCACAGAAAAATGAGATACCTGAGGCATTATGCTTAGTGTTGGATTATCAAATGATTACTAAAATGTTGGGGTCAGAATGATGAGTTGTTAACCAGAGTAGTTCAATCTTCATGGTAATTGATGCATCCTTGGACTAAATTGTGATGTACGATTCAAGTGCAAGTAATATTCATTCTTGATTGCTGTTTTTTCATCAATATTAGGTTATACTAGCTGTACATTTATTTCGGTTTAGTTGTTTTGACAGGGATACACCCACTATTGGGGTATCGCATTAACCAAACAGATTTTTCTCTACATTTTAACAGGGTATGGTTACTGACAATTCAAAAAATATTGATGTAACGGGCACTAGTCGCACAAAAAATTCTTGATAGGGATTAGTGAATCAAAGTACTCCCTCAATAGCAAGTTAGTGGCAAGCCATAATGTTCCCCATATTTTGATTCACTAATTCAAAATATAGGGATGGAATATTACAACCTCCTAACTAATCCTATGGGACGTGGAACGCCGTAAGTCACTTATAACAGGTGTGTGAACAGAAGTGAAAACGTTGACCTCAAATCATTTTGGATGAGTTATCACCTCCCCAAGATACTATATCGTATTCCTTTGAATGTACACATATTACATGACATTCCCAATAGAATAACTACATGATTAATACATATCATTGTATTGATATCTTGGTTTCCACCATTATCTCAAATCACTTCATACTAATTTTATTGGGAAACAAAAGAAATTAAAAGATAAGAGAAGCAACAAGTTTTCTGAACACAATCTCATGACTGTTATAGAAAGAGTGGTTCGGAGAATGTTTTAAATGAGTTTATCATGCAAAACTATGCAGCAAATGCCTCGTATACAATACATTCAGTATAGAAAATAACAAGTGGGTTGTGTGAAGTTCTTCACTATAAAATCCATACTCTTTGTTTCATGGTGATTTTTTTTCATGGTGATTTTTTGTGTGTGTGAAATTGTTTTTCTCAACCGGGTTTGAACCCAGGACTCCATGCAGGGGCTTACAACGCTTTACCACTTGAGCTACCACCCTAGCTATTTTATTTCATGGTTAATTAAATCATAAAAACTAATAGAATGAATTTGTCCTTCTAAATTTTGAAAGTTTACGTTGTTTTTAAATTAGATGTCGTTATGTGTTTTATCATCAATTTGCTCACTTTCACGAGAGATTATTATTGCATAATATAAATACTAATAAACTAGCATCCGCTTGTCCTACGTCCGCCACTGAATATTTTCCTTTGAATTCTCCCAAACAAAAAGGAATATTCGAAGGAGACAGAGTACGCTACAAAATAGGGAGACATTTTCACTACTTTATTACTTTCATTAGTTATTCCGAAAAAGTTGACCACTTTGTCCATATGTATATTTTGAGAAATTGTTTTGTCGTCAAACGGGTTAGAATCCGGGACCTCGTGCAGGGGCTTCCAACGCTCTACCACTTGGGCTACCACCCTAACTGCCTTTTTCCCTATGTTTTGATTTGCCACTTAGTGAAATTATGACCACAATTATGTTCCTATATCATCAACCATAAATTGGAGATGCAGTTGTAATTTTCTTTGAAATAAGTGCTGGATTACCGAATGTACGAAAAAATGGTGTTAGCATATGGTGAGTTGTTAAATAAAAAAATTAGTTCATCTTCCATGAAAAGTCTGCCCTGAATCACTATAAGATTATGGGGTGACAGTTATGTTTGATCTATTTTCAATCTTGGGTGCTGTTTCTCAGCAATCCCTGTTTATTTTTTGTTTGTTAATTTTTATGTTTATCCGAAAGCAATTTTAACCAAAGTTGTCAAACCCGCGGGTTGACCCGCGGGTTTACCGAGTTTACGAGTTTACATGGTCAATCGGGTTGACCCGCTCGCAAACCCGTGCAAATCCGTCAAACCCAAAGACCCGCGAGTTGACCCGCGGGTTTACCGAGTCAACTCATTGTGAAAATATTGTATCTTCTTTAGGTGTTTGATTTTTTAGTGCACGAAAAAATGGAGTATATAGTCACCCACCTTCAAACACTGGTGAACCATTGGTATTATCACAACATTAATAGATAAACTTTAACGACTACTATCCAATTAACCACACCGATGATTTTGTAAATATCAAACGGACCACACTTATTAAGATTATTTGCAAGTTTCTTTTTCATTAGGAATTATTTAAGAGATCATCTATAGAATTTGGCTTAGTAAATTTTAGTTACACCCTTACTTCTAATTAGTGGCTCGATGCAAGGAAGAAATATAAATGAATAACTTAATAAACAAACAAATAAATAAATTGAGATTAATTCAAAAACTTTTAAATTTAAAGATTGTAGTAGTGAAAAAATTTATATATACATAAAGACAAATGCAGCATTAATCATCAGAGACTCAAAAAGCCCAACTTTTCATAGGTGAAAAGTCATGTTTACGTAAAAAAATTGAAAAATTTAAAGTAAAACGTGACCCAGACGAGTCTCGGGTCACGAGTCGAGTCTACCCACCCTCTACGGGTTTACGTTGACCCACGGTTGTGAAAACCTTGATTTTAACAATTGTCTAATGAAGTGAAAGAATGTGCTCATGGCATTGAGGACTCGAGACGCAGAGACAGAGAGAGTGTGTGTGTTAAATTTTATGTTGGTGTAAAAATTAAGACGGATTACTAGCACAATTAGTTGGTCTAAATTACTTTGATTCAATAAGGGCATCTCCAACCTCATGGGGGGAGGGGGAGGCGGAAGGGGAAAATTGTATAAAAATAAGGTTCATGTCCAGCCCCATGGGTGGAGGGGGAGGGGGTGCTATGGGGATAAATTTTGCCTTGGGTGAGGGATGATTAGGGGGATTTCTCCATGGACATCCCCTCCCCCTCCCCCTACATGGAATGATTAATTAATTGAATATTTGTTAATTTTAATTACACATACTAATATTTTGTGACTATATTATGTATTTTATTATTATGATTAATAATTTTTTTTTTTTTATTTTTTAAAATTAATAATGTATTCACGATTATTGGAAAGTATATTTACGAAAAGTCATCGTTATCTTATTTTTTTGAAATTTAATGAAACTTAATATTTATACTGTTAACAATTATAATTTAAATAATTAAAAAACACGGTTAAAAACGTCAAATTTATTCAATGACAATGTTACAAAATATAGCATTTAGATAAAAAAAGCAAATGACGTCACTCATATTTTTTTCCTTGTGCATTCCAAACATGTTCAACTAAGTCATCACGTAGTTGTTAATATTATTTTAATTATTATTAGTATTATTATCATTGTTATTATTATTAACATTTTTTTTGAGCATGTGTGTGTGTGTGTATATATATTGGTAAACAATTTTGCATTTACTTTTTTTGGTATTAATAATTTATTTTTAAATCATTAAATATATATTACAAATTAATTTTTTGAATGGGGGGAATGAAATGGATTGGAGACGATTAGTTATTTGGCGGAAGGGGAGGGAGAGGCGGAGGGGAAAATGGTGGGCCCGTGGAAGGAGGGGGAGGGGAAAAAGCCATGAATTGGAGATGCTCTAACTCGACCAACTAGTGTCATAAAATTGGGCAATGATCAGACGGGATTCAGCCCATTATAACACCCATAATCCACTAAACTACTAACGAATTTAGTAGTTTATAAGGACATTACGAATGCGATTCATGTAAGGTCTTATACCGTTTGTTTTCCTATTCGTGACGCTTTCTCAGGGCTGACATTCTAAAGTGATTCTTGCTAGTTGCAAGCCACCAAATTAAATGTTTCCAATCACAAAAACTGAATAAATTACAAATTCTACTCTACATATAGTCATGTGCACGAATTTGACAATTTCTTCCACCACCTTGGAACCGTCAAACTGTGTCAAATATATGAAGCGCACTAGCATCAATTTCCTACACCGAAATTCCCGAACAAATCCACAAATTAACCCTCGCCTTTCCTAAGGAATTGATATGGGTGGCGGGAAACGGAAGAGCTGGCTTGGGCTCTGAGAAGCGGGCCTGAGATTATAAGGTCATAGCTTTTGGGCTTAAGATCACTTCATTATTGGCTTGGTATGGGTTACTTGTTGGGGTGAGCCCATAAACAGAGGCCGAGAAGGTGGACCGAGTGGGAGTGGGTTTTGGCGAGGATTTAGGGTTGCAGATAGACGAGAGAGAACAGAGAAGGCTTGCGTTGGGCATTCAAGCAGAGAAATTTGGCGGAAGACACAACAGTTAGGGACGACAACGGATCAGGTTCGGATCGAATCACCCTATATCCAAATTAGATCCACAAGAGTTTGGATCGAATTTCGCCATATCCGAACAGGAATATTTATTGGATCGTAACGAATGATACGTATAGTTTGATTTTCCATTTCAAAAAAGTTTGAATTTCCTTTACAAGTATACATTCATTGAATTTTATAGTAACAAAAGCTTATTTATGTAAAACTTATGATAATATGTAAAGCAAAGATAATAACTAATATGCACCCACCAAGGGTGTTGTTGCATGAAAACATTGGTTGCTTTGAATTGTATCTCTAGAACTGTAACTCTATAATTTGCAGTATTTACTGTATCCAGTAGTATTCTAAAAAAAATATAATAACTAATGTATTTTTAGTTACATTGATACTTGTATATTATTGAACTATTATGTACAATAATCTATTCGAATCGAATAGAAATTTACGGATCACAAAACTCATTTCCATTTGTAAACGGACCGGATACCCTATAAGATCGGGTCCAGTTGACATCGCTACAAACAGTACAAAAGTAGGGGCTGAAAGCAGAGTATTGATTTTGCGTAATTAATCAACGGAAGCCAATGAGAGAGGGAGGATAGGTGACTTGCGCTCTGGAGGTTTCTGGAGCTGCTTGTAAACCATTTCGGTTCAGTAACTCGCATCAACTAGTCGCGCCATCAAATTTAACAAATGACAAACATTACTCCATCGCATGCCAAACACATTATGCTAAACATAAAAATGAGATGCCAAACGCATTATGCTATTTAAAAGTTAGTATTGAATTACCAAATGATTACTATAGTGGTGGGCGTTAGAATATGATGAGTTGTTACCCAGATTAGTTCAATCTCCATGGTAATTATCACATCCTTGGACTAAAATGTATTAGAAGATGTTGTGATGTATAGTTAGGTGTGAGTAATATTCAACCTTCAGTGCTGTTTTTTCATCAATACTAGGTTATAATAGTAGCACATTTCTTTGGTTTAGTTGATTTTGACAGGGATGGTTACTGACAATTCAAAAATTTAGTGGTGTGACGGTGTCATTACCTGCATAATTTTTTTTTGATACGGATCAGTGAATCAAAGCACTCCTCAATAGCAACTTGTTAGTGGCAAGCCACAATGTTCCACATATTTTTATTCACTAATTCAAAATATGGGATGGGATACTACAATGGGACTCCTAACTAATCCTAAATGTCACACCTTGAGGATTTACTCATTTACCGTTTGTAAGAACCATTCAAATTACTGACCCATAAATCTTATTGACCCGAACCATTGCATTAAAATTGTAATAGTCAAGTTGTTCGCAAAAAGAATGCTCTCACATCTGTACGTTTTGGGACAGGACATAGCAGTTGTTAAGGTTCAGCTTCTAGCTAACTTTATGATTGCATATGTACATATACTTAACAATCTTGCTTTTGTTTATGAGAGAAATGACTTCACTGCACTACTCTAACAATTACTTTGAGTAGGTATCGGTATATTACTTTTCAAATCATACAAAGAGTCTGTTTGGTAATACTTCTGCTTTCGAGAACGTTGCTTTTCGAATCTAAAAGCAGTTTTAATGTGTTTAGTAAATTTATTTTGTCATGCTTTCTGGAAAGCAGTGCTTCCCCACAGCAGCTTTTGAAAAGCAGGGGAAGAGTTGCTTTCCGGGACCTTTCGATATATGTATTATTTAACATTCTTATCGGTTAATAAATATTAATAATTATTTATTTTAATAACAATATTAATTATTTCATGTCTGATATTGTCATTGCAACAGTAACAGCAACTCTAAAACAGTAATTACCATACACAAAATGTCAAAAGTGTTTTCCCGCAGCAGCTTAAATACGGAATTTACCAAACACTTTTCGGCTAGATTTTCACAGCAGCTTTCTCACAATACTTTCTACACAGCAGCTTTCTAAAACGCCACAGCATTACCAAATTAGCCCAAAGGTTATCTTCGGCATTAATGCTTCTACTTCATTAAAAGAGAATTAAAACAGTGAAAGCAAATTTTACACTCGAATATTTGGTTGGATCAACTTTTGAGCATTCGGCAGATGGTTTTCTCGAAATGCATGTTTTCACCATCCAACAGCGGAACAGTTAAATTATTCGCTATCTGACATTCAGTCATTCTAAGGCGTGGATCTGATTCTATGTTTGCATATGTGTGTATATACTTTAACAATTACTTTGAGTAGGTATCGGTATATTATTTTTCAAATCATACAAATGCATGTTTTGTTCCAAAAGAGATTTAGGCATCAGATATAATTTTGCAAATCATACCAACATTCGTTTCAGGAGGAGACTTCAGAGAATGAAAAACATACTTTACACTCACATACCAACTGTTGGCTGAACTAAATTTTGAGTAGGAGCTAGATTGTTTACTCGAAATGCATGTCCTCATCACCCAACAGCAGAACAAATTCAGTCATTCTAAAGTGTGGATCCTCTAACTACAATACTCGCTATTTAAGCGTCACCATTGATTCAAACGTGTTGTGAAAGTTTATCATGATACGGAGGTAAAAATAAATTCACTGTAATTTGTTCTTCACTAACATGAAATTTCTGATGACGTGGTAGTGCAAATTACAAATTGGAACTCAAATGATTTTAGCTGGGTTATAACCCTGGCAAGATGGTATCACACTACATTTATTGTATTCATGTTGTATGAAGCTAACTACATGATTAATACGTATCTCGTCTCTTGGTTTCCACCACCATCTCAAAGAAATTCATACCAATTTTATTTTGGAGACAAGATAATTTAAAAGAAAAGAGAAGCAATGTCTTTTATGAACACAATTTCATGCTTCCTCAAAAAAAAAAAAAAAAAAAAAAAAAAAAAATCATGCCTGAAGTTGTATAGAAGGAATGGCCGGGAAGAATTGTTGAATGAGTTTATCATGCAAATTAGGCAGCAAAGGGCTCATACAGTCAATAAAGAACATAACAAGTTGGCCGTGGGAAACCCTTCATAATAAATCCCTGCTCTCTATTTCATGGTTAATTATATCATACATAAAACGTTGTTCTCTCTGTTATGAATTGGGTGATCAAAACTCTAGGATTGAATTGGGTTTGGCGGCTAGGGTAGTGGCGGATAGGTTAGTTGTCATTCTTGGGCTTTCCTAGTTCGGGGTGGCCGCCGTGGTCACGGTGTGCATTGTAATCGGGTTCTCTCTCAATAAGTATCGGATTTTCAGGCCATGGATGTATTTAGTTTCACAACTAGTGAACCACGTTAACTATTGTCGCGTTCTTGTTTGTTCTTCATCGTTCTTGCTCGAATACCCCAAGTTACAACAAACTTGTATCAGAGCTCTGAAACAGTCGTTCTGTTACAACACTCTCTACTCTACAAAATGGGGTATGCATTAAGTAGTTAAGCCTTAAAATTATGAGTCAGGGTGCAAAGAAGAGTCGGCTCGTGCGCAATTCTCATTTGTGCAGTCTGTGAAGTCTAACTGTTTAGATTATCTCCAGCAATGTTATGTAAAAGAAATACAAGTTATACAGAAATTACAATTCTACATGTCACATATTCACAAATTTTATTACCAACTCAAGTAGTGCAAGCTAAAAGATAAGAGCATCTCCCACAGTTGATATCAAATTTTACATCAAATTCTATATTTTGTAGAGAACAATGGTTTGACCTCCCACATTCAACCATCAAAAACACAATTTCGCCATTTTTGGTGGAAAAATAGAACTTTTGGTCTTCCACAGTTTTCAACAAATTTTACAACAAATAGCCATTTCACCCTTTCATCAAATTTAAAGAATGGTATTTTTAGTCTCCCACAACAAATCATCAAATTTATCACCAAATCATGAAATTTCATAACTATCAAAATAAAAAAATAAAAAAACACATTTATTACCGAAACAATATTACATGAAATTGTATATTTGTATGTCATACTGAATGGAAATATGTACAAGAGGGTTACTGAAGTTTTTGATGTTTAACATCAGTATATTATGTTCGGCTAAACCTGTTGCAACTACATTAGTTATTTCATTTTATCATCCCACAACATGTTGCTGAAGATATTATGTAACACGCTATGACTCAAAAGCATATTATACAAAGTGGGAGAAGAAAAACGGATGACGTATATACTGTAAAGACGAAATGCTAGACTATTACATTAGAGCATTTTCTTACCATGAAAATAATGTGAAAACATTCCTTAAACACTAATTAAAAAATTGGTGTAGATTACACCAAATCATATTTTTGCCATCAAATTTGATTGTAAAAATAGAATTTGGTGATATAGGATAGGATTTGAGGGTACTGTGGGAGATGCACTTCACCATTTCACAAAAGCTACACCAAATATGGAATTTGGTGATTTGGTGTTTTTTTGGTCAATGACTGTGGGAGGCCTACAAAAAAATCACAATTTTTTTGGTGATTTGGTGATTTGTTGTGGGAGGCCGAAAACACCAAATTTTACTATCAAATATAGAATTTGCTGCACTGTGGGAGATGCTCTAAGCATATATATTATATTAGTTTTATAAAATATTTTATTACTATTATGACATAAGGACAATTCTACTAAAAACTATGAATAAAATTTAAAAAATGAGAATACACTTACAAAATAGGAAAACAAATAAGATGACGATGGATGATTGTCGCCAAACTTGGCGCTGTAGATGTATGAAATCCATTTTGCATGATAGGATGCATGTTCTACTAGATCGTTTTTTTCACCTATGTTCTTTATATTTTGCATAAGAAATCAATTGGCATTGCCTGCTGGAGATTCTCAAATCTCACACAAGTGATTTATTAATTCGCTACTAAAAGGAAAGATAAATGAAAATGAAAATTCTAAGGAAATCGGCAGACAATTTCTCTTCTTTATTCCTTTCATTATATGTTCCTTTTAAGATCACCACTTCTTTCCAAAGGTTTAGAACTGTAATTCGGGTGGGTTGGCACCATTGTCCCAGCCCAAATCCGAGTTCCGTTGAGACTGTCCAAGCCCAACCGAGTTCGAATTAAGAGCATCGTCAGTCCGTCCAAGCCTAAATTCGTAAAAATTAATTCGAGTTCGAGTTGAATTCAAGCTAGTACATTAAATTTGATACATCTATAAACCGCAAGAGAATAATAAATTATTGGTGAAAAAAATAAATCAAGTAGTTCAAGAGCAAAAATATGTTCAAAAAAATCGCTAATAATAATTAAAAAAAATTTGTAAATTTATGCTAAATATGTTACATAATTCTTTCAAAATATAAGACTTATAGGTACTGGTCATGCAAATCGGACAATTCGTGTTAGCCCGTCATTTAATATTTGTACCCAAACACGACCCTAATTGTAATTCAGGCTCAGATATTTTTTCCAAGCCCGTCCAAATTGCCAAAACTATGTGTACGGATCATATTTTAGTTCATGCTTGGCTCGGGTTGGTCGGTTTTGCACTCCTAACTAAGTTTTGGTTTTACCACTTGAGAAATTATGTCCACAATTGTCTTCATATACCATGACTCAAAACATATTTGCCAGTATAAAACTGTCTTTCATTTTTAGCATAAAACATAATTAGAGAAGAAAAGGTTTATTAGAGATGTCCTAATGAATAGTGGGAGATGCTGTAAGAACATATTACTATTATTTTGTTAATTTAGATGGAGAACAATGTCACACAAATACTATTTTGAAGTTAGTGTTGGATTACCAAATGAGTACGAAAATATTGGTGTTAGCATTTGGTGAGTTGTTAAATAAATTAGTTCATCTTCCATGAAAACTCTGGCCTGAACACTAAAAGACTAATGTGCGATAGTTACATCATCTGAGTTGTATTCAATTATAAGTGCGGAAGAGATAAAAACTAAAAACATATTTGCCAGTATAAAACTGTTTTTCATATTTAGCATAAAAACATAAAAATTGTCAAATCATATTTATATTAGAATAATATTAATAAACTTTTAGATTTTCAATGTTATCATTTGAAATAAATAAAGATATAACTTGAGCCCGCAGGTAGGGTTCGGGTTTAGAGTTTTTTCAAATGGGTCAGGCTTGGCTTCGTATGTTGGCACGGCCCATGGGTTGGCTTGGACTTGGAGTTCAGGTTTTAATTCTTCGGTCTGGTCCGGATCGGCCCAACCCAAGCCGACCCCGACGCATGGTAAGCCCTGGTTTCAATAGGAAGTTGTAATTTTTAAGATAACCTACGTTTCACCTCTATTTTCACCCGTGGTTCATATCTTATATGCCAAAACATAATTATTGTCAATTTTTGTTTTAATTTTTTTTTCCTAATATTTTCAGGAAAATACCTTTGATTAAAAATATTGCACATAACAGGTGAAATAAAATGGCAAGTAAAAAATTAATGACGCATAGTAGTTAATTAGAGATAGAGAAAAGGAATTAAACCCCTGATCACCAGGGTCCAAATTTAGTTGTGGCCACTTCCTAATATGTACGACTATTGCTACTTCAATCAACCTCCACTTGACTTGTACATGAACTTTGAAAAACTAGTGAGTTCATTAACATCACCTGTGTTTATATAATACTATCTCTGTTTCTTCTCTTTCAATGGCGGTTGACTTTTTTACCGTAACTGAGTCACTTTGACTCGGTGATTTGGATAGCAAATCGATGTAATTTTTTGACAATTTTTCATAGTATTGTAAAGTAAAATTTACTCTACAAGATCATGCAAAAAATGTGTAATTCATGTATCGTTTTGCTAACCAAATTACCGGGTTAAAGTGACTCAGTGAATAGTAGTACATAAATATTTCCTCTGTCCCTAATCTATTAGCTTTCTTCCCTAGTTGAGTTGTTTCTTCTCTAACAACCTACTTACCTCATTTAGTAAATTTTAATTATGAAATAACTATTCTGCCATCGCGTTTTTAAGAATAAAATTATAAATGACATAAATTTCTTAAAACATGTGTCAATTTTTCAAAACTAATATAAAAGAAAGTAATAATAAATTGCCAATTCTACCAATACAAACTCAACACATTGTCATAAGCACGGATTTGACAATTTCCTCCACTACCTTAAACTTGTCAAATGTGCCCGAGATATGAAGTGCATTAGCGTTAATTTTGTTGTAGACTCAATAGGCCTGTGATTTATTACCATAACTCACTTCACGAAAGTCATACTAGTAGACAAAATGAGCACTACAAGGACATTTACAAGGACTTTGTACTTCAATTTGGTGTTGATATAAAAATTAGTAGGGTAATAGACTATATTATCGATCTAAGCCCCACTAATCATAGAGTTGGTCCCGTACGCAATCGAATCTAGAGTTGATTAAACTATCTAGGGTTTGATAATTGAGTGTGACAAACGTTATGACTTACCAATTAAGTATGAAACCCTCTTGGGCAGGCCAAAGTATTGCTTATCAAATCCAATTCTAAAAACTTACCATATTCGTCTCGCCAAATTCTTCATACTTCAAATTTTGAGGATCACTTTTGACTCGGTGATTTGGTTGATTGTTTTGCTTACCAAATCATCGGGTCAGTTGCATCGATTTGCTTACCAAATCACCGGTCAAAGTGACCCGATTAATAGTGCACTAGGAAGAATGGGACGAAATGGAGGTAATATTTAGTAAGGGTTGAATCATAAGCTTAGGAGTCCTTCACTCGCTTGCCTAGAAAGTAGTGGAGGTGGTAAATCGTTTGATGTGCATCATCAAGCAGAGTGTTTGAACTATCAACTTATTAATTTGGAAGGTGTTTAAATCTGAATTTTCAGATGCTAATAATAGAGTTTGGTAGGTGCTTCCAGGCCCATACCTATTAATCCAATGGATCCCTTTTCAAAAAAAAAAAAAAAAAAAAAATAGAGTTTTGAAGGTGTCTCACTCGAGCCCCGTGGCAGGTGGAACAAGATATTCGGAGAATGAATAGAAGGGAATTTCAGGTCACTTGTGGGTTGAAGGGTAATAATCAAGCTTAACAACATGGATACTCATTTCACTCTAATTTACAAGGACAAAGTTACAAAATCTCAGATGTCTAATGATGTCTAAACTGTATCATTGCTGTCCGATTCAGTTTCTAACCAAGCAGGATAAATGGAGCAGTAGTAACATTGTTTGCAATTATTAGATTATTATTTATTAGGAATATACAAGACCTGTGGGGTGAAACTGTAATTTATGTTTTTATTTCCTTTTAATTATTTATTTAGTCTTTGCTGTAATAGATTAGCTGTCCGCTATGTACACGTGGCTTCCCTTAATTGGTGGTTTACATCACCATTTTGTGAGGTCACAGCTATATCTCTGAAGCAGCAGTGTGGGATTGACTAATGAAGATTTTCTTCCTCATTCACGAGCTCAGACTCGTTTTTCTTCTCAGCTAAGTTTTAGCTTCTTCTTCGATCTCTTTTCTTCTTCTTTCTTCTCTGATAATCTAATATGGTATCAGAGCCTGGTTTGGCCTGATTCTAATTCTCGGTTCTTCCTTCTTGAGCTATTCACAAGCTCGATTCTGCACTCTAAGCGGAAATGACTACTCAACCTCATGGAGATCTGGTCACCGGTATTCATGGCGGAATTGACCCATCTTCTCCATATTTTCTCTCAACATCTGACAACCCAGGTCATCTTCTTGTTTCCCAGTTACTCACTGGTTCTAATTACTATCCTTGGCAAAGATCTATGACTGTGGCTCTAGATGCCAAAAATAAACTGGGTTTTGTGGATGGATCTATTCATCAACCTCCTACCACTTCTGATTTGGCCAAAATCTGGCGTAGATGCGATAGCATGGTCATATCCTGGCTTCTTAATTCATTGTCTCCTGATATTGCTGGAAGTGTTGTCTATAGAACCACATCCAGAGAGATCTGGATTGATCTCAAGGAGCGTTTCTCTCAAGGTAATAAACCTCGAATTTATCAATTATCTACCATAATCTCTGATTTAAGACAAGGAGAAATGAGTGTCACCACATATTGCACCAAGCTTAGAACGCTTTGGGAAGAATTGATGAACTATAAATGTCTTCCTAGCTGCACTTGTGGTCACTTGAATGCTTTTGCTGAGTTACAAGAAGAGGAAAGAATTATGAAATTTCTTATGGGTCTAAATGATCAATTTGCTGCTGTTAGAGAACAGATTTTGTTAATGGAGCCATCACCTTCCCTCAATCATGTATTTTCCAAAGTGGTTCAACATGAGAATCAGCTGGCATTAAACACTGGATTTCAAGGGTTATTGCCAAATCCAAACATGGCTATGTCTATTTCTTCAAACTCAGATGTGCATAAGGTTAATTATGTTCATAATACTGGCAACTCTGGTCAAAAAGGAATTGGTAAATCCAAGATCTCTTGTACTTACTGCAATGGTACAGGTCACACAAGGGAGAAATGTTGGAAGTTACATGGCTACCCTGCAAATTACAAGCCAAAATACAGAAATACAAATGCTGGGAATACTACATATAATGCTGCTCATGCAGTTCTGGGTACTGATAAATCTATTGCAACAGCTCATACTCAAGGTCAGAATCTAGAGTTTTCTGCTGCTCAATGTCAACAGATAGCTTCACTTATTAGTTCTCAGCTGCAGCAACTCAAAACCACCTCACATAGTGAAGTTAGTTCTGTATCACCATATGATCCACATGGAGGGAATCCTCAGTTTGACAGTCCTCTTCTTCAGCATAAACATGACCTTTCTTCTTCAAGTTCTATGCATTTTCTTGGTGGAGTGGTTAGTAGTCTATCTCTACAAGCTGGGGGTTATGCATCACAAGGACATGTTCCTC
This sequence comes from Linanthus parryae, assembly GCA_023055425.1. NCBI lineage: Eukaryota > Viridiplantae > Streptophyta > Magnoliopsida > Ericales > Polemoniaceae > Linanthus > Linanthus parryae. The sequence continues at coordinate 146,771,317 of JALGPY010000004.1, forward strand.
CACATACCTGGATTATTGATTCTGGTGCCACAGACCATATTTGTTCACAACTACATCTTCTCAAAGATGCAGAAGCTGTTTCAAATGTTTCTGTCCATCTACCAAATGGAAAGAAGGTAAAAGTTTCTCATATTGGAAAAGTGATCATCAACAATAATCTCACTCTGCATCAAGTGTTATGTGTCCCTGAGTTTAAGTTTAATCTCTTGTCAGTATCTCAGCTTACAAACTCAGACACTTGCAGTTTTGTCTGTGCAAATAATATCTGCCAATTATTTGATTCTAACAAAAATATTGTGGCAGAGGGTATCAAAAAGGATGGCTTATATTTATTAAGTCACAATTTTTCCCCATCTTCATCTTTAGCACTGACAGTTCTCAAGCCTCCATCTATTGCTAAATATGAATTGTGGCACATGAGGCTGGGACATCCTTCTTCTAAAAAGCTATCACTTCTGTCTTCATTACTGCGATGTGGGAAGGTTGATCTTGACACTTGTTGCACAATTTGTCCCTTGGCTAAGCAAAAGAGATTAGTTTTTCCAAAGAAGAACAGTATTACAAATGTTAACTTTGCCTTGATACATTGTGATACTTGGGGACCATATAGGATTCCCACTCATGATCATTGCAGATTCTTTCTCACCTTAGTGGATGATGCAACAAGATCCACATGGATTTATCTGATGAAGAGTAAAGATGAAGCACAAACCATTATACCCTCTTTCTGCACTTTTCTTCACACTCAATTTGGTGCAGTAGTGAAGAAGATCAGAAGTGATCAAGCACCAGAGTTAGCTCTAAAGGATTATTGTACCAAGAAGGGTATTTTTCATGAATACAGCTGCATTGCTACACCTGAACAGAACTCCATTGTGGAAAGGAAGCATCAGCACCTTTTATCTGTTGCTAGAGCATTGAGATTTCAATCTCATGTTCCTATCAAGTTCTGGGGAGAGTGTGTGCTTACTGCAGCTCATCTCATAAATAGATTGCCATCTCCAAGGTTGGGAAATAAATCACCCTATGAGCTCATATATGGCAGGAAACCTGATTATTCTTGTCTTAAAGTATTTGGTTGCTTGGGATATGCTTCCACTTTACAACATGGTAGGACAAAGTTTGAAGCAAGAGCTGTGAGTTGTGTTTTTATGGGTTATGTTTTTGGGGTAAAAGGTTACAAACTCTATAACCCTAGTACCTCTTCTTTTCTTATAAGCAGAGATGTGGTATTTCATGAGACTATATTTCCTTACATCCACCAAGAACATTTGCATACAGAACCTTGTCTTCCAAACACCATTCCAGATTTTATGATATCACCATCTTCCATCTCACAGCCCTCTTCTAATTCTGACCATACCTCATCTACAATCCACACTCCCATTCTTCCAACTGCTATTACACCAATGCCTACTACTTTGAATTCCCCTTCTCCTATTAGAAGATCTACCAGACAAATCAAGCTTCCCCAGCACCTTCAAGATTTTATTCTGGCTAAACCCAAACCTCATCACTCCACTTATTCTGTATGTCTGACAAGCAGCACTCTCCTTGATGAACCACAATCTTATTCAGAGGCTTGTAAGCATACACATTGGTTACAAGCTATGCACCATGAACTAGAAGCTTTGGAAGCAAATCACACTTGGAGCATTGTTTCTTTACCTATTAATCAGAAGGTCATAGGTTGTAAATGGGTCTTCAAGACCAAACTCAAAGTGGATGGAAGCTTGGAAAGGTACAAAGCTAGGTTGGTAGCCAAAGGCTACACACAAACAGAAGGTGTGGATTTCTTTGATACCTTCTCTCCAGTAGCTAAATTACCTACATTGAAGTGTCTTCTTGCCTTAGCTACTATGCATCACTGGTTTATTCTTCAATTAGATGTGAATAATGCATTCTTGCATGGAGATTTATCTGAGAAAGTGTTCATGACCTTACCACAAGGTTACACAGCACCCTCCCACATCTCCTCTCCAGTTTGCCTTTTACATAAAGCCCTGTATGGTTTAAAACAGGCCTCCAGGCAATGGTTTGAAAAATTTTCTGCTACTCTTTTGGATCTGGGATTCATTCAGTGCAGGAGTGATTATAGTCTTTTCTTACAACAATCAGACAAGACTATTCTTGTCTTATTAGTATATGTGGATGATATTCTGCTTACTGGGAATGATGCAACTTCTTTGAATAGCTTCAAATCCCTCCTTCATCATAAATTCAAGTTGAAGGATCTTGCGAAACTTCATTACTTTTTGGGTTTTGAGTTCACACATTGCTCTACTGGGTTATTTATGAGTCAATCCAAGTTTGCAGCTCAAATTCTTCTAGATTATGGTTATCAAAATTGCAAACCTGCAGCTGCACCTATGATTGCTGCAACTCACCTTTCTGCTCAATCTGGAGATATTTTACAAGAAGAAGACATTCACAAGTACAGACAAGCTATTGGAAAGCTTCTTTATCTGTGTAACTCCAGACCTGACCTCACTTTTGCAGTAAATAAACTGTCTCAGTTTGTTTGTCAACCCACCACTGAGCACCAAACTGCTTTACATCATGTGTTCAGATACATTCAAGGTACCTTGCATTTTGGTTTGAATTTCACTTCTGAGCTTGATCTCCACATTACATCTTTTGCTGATTCTGACTGGGGAGGCTGCCTAGATACAAGAAAATCTACTAGTGGATATCTGGTTTTTCTTGGCAAGTCTCTAATTTCTTGGAAATCAAAGAAACAGAAGGCAGTAGCTACTAGTTCTGCAGAAGCAGAATACAGGAGTCTCACCTTGGTTGCTAAAGAGCTTCAATGGGTTTTATCTCTTCTCTCATAATTGAATATGTCTCCTCCTGCTCCACCTCTCATTTATTGTGACAGCAGCTCTGCCATTCACATTGCAAATAATCCCATTTTTCATGAGAGAACCAAGCATATTGAACTTGCTTGTCATCTCATTCGAGACCTTGTTCAGAAGAAAATTGTCTGGCTACATCACATTGCTAGTACAAATCAACTTGCAGACTTTCTCACAAAGCCTCTTTCTTCACCAACTTTTAATCACAACATCAGCAAGTTGGAAGTGATCTCTGCAGCTCCCTGTCCAACTTGAGGGGGCATATTAGGAATATACAAGACCTGTGAGGTGAAACTGCAATTTATGTTTTTATTTCCTTTTAATTATTTATTTAGTCTTTGCTGTAATAGATTAGCTGTCCGCTATGTACACGTGGCTTCCCTTAATTGGTGGTTTACATCACCATTTTGTGAGGTCACAGCTATATCTCTGAAGCAGCAGTGTGGGATTGACTAATGAAGATTTTCTTCCTCATTCACGAGCTCAGACTCGTTTTTCTTCTCAGCTAAGTTTTAGCTTCTTCTTCGATCTCTTTTCTTCTTCTTTCTTCTCTGATAATCTAATATTATTGAAGAGGGAACAGACGAAAAATGGAGAAAAACAAATGAAGAATCACTGCAGGGAAAAATTTCTTCACTACTGGGTATGAGTTTCAGCTCATCCTCTTAACTAATGAGGCACGAACTCGTCGAATGAAGAGTGAAAAGTGTCACCCAAAAAGAAACTGTTATTAACTCAAATACATCTGTGTAGTGTGTACATATTGAAACGACAACGTTTCAGTAATGACTTATTGAGCAAATATAGAGGTTGGTAGTACCTTATAACTATTTGCCACTAACTATGAATTTATTACATATAAGAACAATTGACACTTAACTACCTTGCAGTTTGATAATACTGACATTTTGGTGCTCGCAGTTTCAAAATAGACACTTAACTACCATGCAGTTTGACATTATTGACACTTTGGTGCACACAGTTTCAAAAGTGACCCTTAAGTGCACACAGTATGCAAATTACTGACATCCCGCTCCAATTTCGATGACGACTATCACTTGGAAATCAACTGAAACCGTCACCAAAATTGGAGCGGATGTCAGTAATTTGCATACTACGTGCACTTAAGTGTCACTTTTGAAACTGTGTGCACCAAAGTGTCAATAATGTCAAACTGCATGGTAGTTAAATGTCTATTATGAAACTACGAGCACCAAAATGTCAGTATTGTCAAACTGCAAGGTAGTTAAGTGTCAATTGTTCTAAAATAGCCAAGAGTTATAAAGGTAATTCAGTACTCCCCTGAATCCCAATAGCAATAATTTAGCAAATTATTATTCAAGTTTCATTTCCATATGTTTTAAATGCCTTCAAAATTCCATCAGTATTGGTAGTAATTTGTTTAAAAAAAAACAGACTTTAAAGACAATTTGCTCCCTAAATACACACTGCCTAAATACACACTGCCTTTAAAGATGCCAAATCATTGGACACTTAACACCTGCTATCAGTGTTCGTTAAGGCCATCTGTGAGGTCATCAACACAAACGGTTGCTCTTGCATATATATATTTTTTATAGAAAATTGCTCTTGCATATTCATAAAGAGCAATATTATAAGTTGTAAAAAAGAAAAGAAATAAAGAACAATCCTTTCGGTTTTTCTTTCTTTAGAAAATAATCCTTTCGGGTTTGAATTCGAGTCAAACCCAGAATTAGAACTTATGCACCACCAACAACATCTCTACCGTCAACAACACCACCAACAACAGAAATTAGAGAAGAATAATTGGCACAAAATCAAATCCCCGAGATCTCTAGACTTCCACAAGCACGAAGTGCAGTAGGTCAAAAGAATCGGAACAAGCTTGCAAGGCAATAAATAAAATTTTGCAGCCAAATTTATCAAAAATCAACAACAAAATCGAAACATTGAAGTTGATATGACATCAAAATTGAGCAAAATATGCCAATATCGCTTGGTCTTACCCGATTCTTCACTTTTAGAGATAGAGAGAGATGAACTGCGCAACACCGTCTAGGCCTCTAAAACCGTAAACTCATCTGTAAACAAATCGAAGTGGGTGAAGACGTAGACAGGTGAAGAGTTGGAGAGGATGGAGAGGTAGAGCTTGAGAAAGAGAAGAAGGGGCGAAGATTGTATTGTAGTTTTGCCGCAAAGTAGACGTTACACTATGTTGGTTATAAGAGGGTAAAGCGTCATTATCCAAAATACAAGGGGTAAAGTGTCTGTGCCCAACTATAAGGGGTCAAAGAAATTTTTTTGCGGGAAAATTAGGACTTCAATTGATAAATGATAATTACATCTACATAGCATAAAAGGACACCATCCGGCCAAACCAAAACATGGATACTAATACTACTAGATCATAAAACTAGGGCAGGTCACAAAACATGAAACTAAGCGAGATAACCCACCAAACAAGACACCAACTAAGACAACCTCCTGATAAACTAAAGACCAAACTAAAGACCAAAGCTAGCTGAGGGAGCCTAGCAGTGGCCAACCAGCAGAAAAACCAGCAAACTAACACAGAGACCAATACTACATCAGTTTCGAAAATATCCGAAAACAAACTTCATACATAAATTGAGATAATTTGAGAACTTGAGAACTATCAACTTGGATTCAGGGCTCCTTAGACATCAATGAAGGGAATGACTGCTGACATGAGCTCATTGTCTGGAATGGGAGGGAACTCTTCTCCACATGCAGCTCCAGAGGCACTAACACTTGAAGCATCAAGGGATTGAATGACTTCTGGATCATTAGAACTTCCTTCTCCTCCTGCTTAGCAGAAGTTTCAGCAGAAAATGCATTCTTGAAAACAGAAGATCCTTGGACAGGAGGGAGGACTGCTAGAGGAACTGCTTGGGACACTTCCACCAATGCCTGAGGATAAAACTGCACTTGACCTGGCAACCATTCTGGCCTTCCTTTCTTGACTTCAACTTCCACCCATCCTTCATTAGCTAAAAAATAAACTCACAAATTAAATCAAGATAGAGTCAGAAAATTTGCAAGAGCCTCTGCCTGGTGAAACAAAGTGCTAGGAGTAGTATTTTTTTGCTCAAATAATCTTTTATTTCTGGTGATCCAAAGAATCCAGAATATAGCTGGAATCCAATGCCAGTTATTATGTTTTTGGAGTTTCTTTTTCTTGTTTAGCCATCTCATTAACCACTTATTGACATCAGAAGAGTAATGTGTTGGTTTCTGGAAGGGGTGAAGAGGGGCTCTGCCCCAGAGCTCCCTAGCCTTAGTACAGTGGAGGAAAATGTGATTAGCATCTTCAATGCGATTTGGACAACTAGGACAGAAGGGGTTTGAGGAGGCAATTCTAGAGTTAATATTGGAAAGACAAGGCAGAGAGTTAGTGCAAATTCTCCAAAAGAGATGAGAAATATTTGAGGGCATTCCTGAGGACCAGAGTCTTTTCCAGTTGTAGTTAAGAGTTATAGGGTTAAAGTGGATGTTGGCTGCTACTGACAGGGGTGAGGAGTTATTGAAATTTTGCAGGAAATAGGCAGATTTAACAGAGAAGATTCCAGTGGAGGAGGCTCCCCAATAAGGGGTATCTGTGCGTTCAAGACTTTCTAAAGGTGTATCTAGAATTCTATCTCTCAACCAATTAGGGAAGATATCACCTACTAGATCAGTTTTCCACACTCTGTGCTGCTGATCAATCAAGTGACCAACCTTAGTGGGATTATTATGGTGGTCAGCTTGAATTAAACATTCCTTAACAGAGGCCCCAGGCACATCTTTGATCAACCCATCCTCACACAACTCAATGGCATTTCCTGTAACAATTTTCCATTGCAGTCCCATTCTCAAAGTGTTTCTACCTTTACAGATGTTTTTCCAAGCAGAGGATGAAGAAGAAGCATGGTTGAGGCTCAAAAAAGTTTTTCTTTTGCAATATTTTGCAGAAAAATATTTTGTAAAAAGAGAGTTATGATCCTTGAGGATTCTCCAGCAACTTTTAGCCAAAAGTGCATTATTAAAACAGTGTAAATTCTTAAAACCCAATCCCCCATTCTTGGGTTTATTACAAAGAAAGTCCCAAGAGAGCCAATGTATACGCTTTTTATTGCAGTCCCCTGACCAGTAAAAATTAGAGAAGACAGTTTTAATAGTGTTACAGTCTTTCTTTGGGAAGAGGCATATGGACATGGGATAAACAAGGTAGCTGCTAAGAACAGACTTAATCAAAGTGGCTCTTCCTAAGGGGTTGAGAAGAAGACCTTACCAAGAAGCACATTTATGCATGACCTTGTCTATGGTGTTTTTGATAATAGTATTACTAGTCCCTTTATTGTCAAGAGAGATACCTAGATACTTTCCTATGGAGTCACTTGGAGCAAGGCCTAGGGAGTTGAGGAAGTGATTCTTATCAGTAGGGGAGCAATTAGGACTAAAGACTAGAGAGGACTTGTCTAAATTTATGGATTGGCCTGATTGAGTAGCACATAGGTCAAGAATGTGCCTAATGTTAGCACTAGTCTGAGGGCAAACTTTGAAGAAGAGAAGGGTATCATCAGCAAACTGCAAATGGGAAATTGTCTGATTGTTGGAAAAGGGAATGCCTTGCAGAAGTCCATCCTCTTCAGCAGCTGTGAGAGAGCTTGAAAGGACTTCTGCACATAGAGAAAAAAGGAAGGGGGAGAGTGGGTCACCTTGTCTTAGACCTCTATTAGGTTTGAAGAAATTAGACTGAGATCTATTGAGAATGATGGAATAGGTGACAGTGGTAATGCACTGCATAATAAGTTTAATAAAGTGGGAGGGGAAGTGCATTTCTACCAAGACATGCTCAAGAAAATCCCATCTAATTCGATCAAAAGCTTTGGAGATATCTAATTTCAGGGCTCCTAACTTAGATTGATTATTAGTCTTAGCTTTGTGGATGGTATGAACAAGATCTTGGCCAATGAAAATGTTATCTTGGATTAGCCTTTGGGGGATAAAACCATTTTGGTTAATAGAAATGAGGGAAGGAAGGACTTGCTTAAGCCTATTAGCCAAGACTTTGGCTATTATTCTGTAGAGGACATTGCATAAGCTAATAGGTCTGAAGTCACCAACTTTAAGAGGGTTATGGCACTTAGGTATGAGAATTATATGAGTTTTGTTTATTTCTTTTAGCAAATGACATGAATTGAGAAAGGAGAGCACTGCTGTTATAATGGTGGTGGAGCAAAGGGTCCAATTTTTTTGAAAGAATGCTGTCTGGAAGCCATCTGGGCCTGGAGCTTTTAGAGGAGCCATTTCAAAGACTGCTTGAGTGACTTCAGTTGCAGAGAATGATTTAGAAAGGAGACTTTGCTGTTCAGGAGATAAAAATTTAGTAATGTTGAAAAGAAGAGAAAATGAGAACAAGTTGTCATTTTGGGCTGAGAGATCAGCTAGACTGGGTGAGGGTTCAGAGTAAATGGATTGGAAGTGATCAAGGAATAGATTCATTATGTCATTGTGATCAGTAACAAAGGAGCCATAGAAAGTTGAATGTTCCAAATTCCATTAAAAGTCTTTTTGATTTTGGTGCAAGCATGGAAATACTTTGTATTTTTGTTTCCCTCTTTTAGCCACTTACATCTAGCTCTATGAGCCCAATAGATTTCTTCTTGGGTAAGCAGATCCTGTAGTTGATGATGAAGATTTATAAAAGAGGAGGCTGCTTGAGGATCAGGCAGGAGAGTTTGTTGAAAGGCAAGTTGGGTTTTAACATTGTTAATCTGATTTTGCAGAGAGGGTCTAGAAGAGGCCCAGGCTCTAAAAGCTTTAAGTGTGATAGCTAGAAGCTTGGCCACTCTGAAACATGGTGAACCTGGAATGGGAATGCTCCAAATGTATTTCAGGAGTTCCTTAGAATCAGCGGTATTCAGCCACCAAATTTCAAAACGTCTGGGAGGGTAGCAGTTGGTAGAGGGTGGGGAGAATTTTAAAACCATAGGAGAGAGATCAGAGGAGCCAATGCCTAAGTTATGAATAGTTAGATCAGGAAAAGAGTTAATTAGACTAACATTACACCATGCTCTGTCAAGCCTTTCAAAAGTAGGAGAGCCACTTAATCTATTGTTAGTCCAGGTAAACCAAGGGCCAATATTTTTAACTTCAAACAACGCCCATTTATTTAAGAAATTGAGGAGGGTTTCAAAACCTCTAATGTTAGAAGCACAAGGCCCCATTTTATCATGAGAAAAGAGAACCTGATTAAAGTCACCTACTAACACCAAGGGACTATTAACCGGGAGAATAGAATCAAAGAGATTCCATACATGTAAACGCTGATCAAAATTTGGGTTGCCATACACTAGACCTATGAACCAAGAGGGAAGTGAAGGGTTTGGATTTGATATTTCAAGGAGTAGCAAGTTGTCCGAAGACCACTTCAAAGAGGCAGACAAAAGAGAGGAGTGCCAGGCACACCAAAGACCACCACTAGAGCCTATAGGATCAATGAAACAGTGTTTGTCAAAACCTAGTTTACGAAATTTCCTTTGAATGAAACAACTTTTTTGCTTAGTTTCAGAAAGAAAAAGAAGAACAGGCTTAAACTTACGGGTCAGGAAAAAAACTTCACGAATTGCAGAGTCCTGCCCTAAGCCTCTGCAATTTCAGCTAATGATATTCATGGCTCTCTTGGGGGTTGTTGAGGGACAACCACCCTAAACCCAGAATTAAGTTTCTTGTTGGGATGTAATTCAGAAGAAACTGTGTCACACAGTGGCCTTAAACGTTTTTTGAACTTGAACTAGAAAAAATTAATTGGAAAAGGGATTGAAATTTAAAGATTGAATTAGATCATGAAAACAATTAAAGATACCTTTTTGAGCCTCCAAAATATCTCATGCTGGTCTCTTATTTCAATTCTTTGAAATAAGAAACCATACATAGAAGATACTAAAAATGGGATTAAACAATAAACAATACATAGAGACTATATATATATATATATATATATATATATATATATATATATATATATATATATATATATATATGTGTGTGTGTGTAGAGTATAGTATAAATGTGTATAATGAATGTATCTATACTTGAACCGAGCATGGCATGGGTGTAGTTAGTAGGTCCTTGGTTGGCGGTGGTGAGCCATGTGACATGACTAATTTCTTGGGTGGTGAAGTTAATGAGCTCCCAATCTTAGTAAAATAGACAATTCTTTTGTTCATTTTTGAGGAAAACTTATTGACTCTTTTGAAGTGTAAACACACTGCATTTCACTATTGATTTGGTCTTATCTCCCTTACCATTGAGATCAAACTACTATAAAAGAACACACATTTATCTTATATTCTTTGCAGATTTTTACCTGGAAGACTTTATTTTTAGTGGAAACATATTTCATGAAATTTAACTGAATGACTTCGGGTTTTGTTAATTCTGCTTTTGTCTTGAAAATAATTTAACCTGTAGATTTCCAGACTACACATTTTATAAGCCGTAAAATGAAATTGGTTTAAAAGAAAAAATTCATTGCAATTGAATTAAAATCAGTGATGCCAAACATGCGCTAAGTCTGACTCATGTTACATACAAATATGTAGCAAATAGTTTCATAGCATAAGTTGAATGTTTTTTTAAGTTGAGTTTTTCATAATTCCGTACCACATGAGATTTCTCAAATGAAATAAATCATTGATAATGAATATGCAAAATCTATATGTGTGTTTGAACTTTGAAGTTTGAAGTCGTCGGTCAATCTCAGTAAGAGTCCAATATATGTTGCAGATAGATGATTTTCAGCATGGGGTACTAGCAGACATCTGAAACCTTCCTTATCAAAGCCACATGCCTCCCATTTCCTGATACAAAACCAAAACTACTATTGGCATTTATAGAACAATCCCGCACCATTTTTGTTTTCTTTTTAAATCTTTTTGTTGTTTGTATTCTTGTCAAAAATTAATTCATTCATAATCTCATATGAGAAGCTATGAGAAGCTAAATAGAAATCGTCACAATCAACTATCTGAATTGCGAAAAAACCCATGTTTAGGATCCCACGATCTAGACCGCAGTCGCCTCCGTTGAGCGATTTCTGATAACTATGCCCATGACATAGTTGTGGCACTCTCTATGTGTGCTTAATAAATACCTTACATGTTTCTAAATAATTCTGACAGACTTATTTGTTGACGAGTTTTATGAAATGATTTTTATTTTTCTGAACTGAATCCACGTGTCACGTGCAAAAATGATCACTTGGTAGTTCCGATAGTACTCCTAGGTTGGCCAAGGTGAGCTCGCTCCGGCGAGCTTTAAATCTTTCACCGGTGGTTGGGCGGAGAACAGGTGGCTGTGGAGGAGTAAATGAAGTGTAGCTACCGCCGGAGGGAAGGTGGGGTCCAGGATGCGGTGGAAGTGTCTCTTCCCACAAGTTAAAACTATAGTAGTAAACAAACAGCTTTTAGAGTTTGTTATGTACATATGGTGTCAGATACAGAAATAACCTCCCTCCTCCTCCTCCCTCCTCTACAGTAATGTCACCGACGAAATTCACACGTCACGGAAAGCTCTGTATGTGATGGTGATTAGGCATTGCAATTACTCATAATAGTAATAATAATAATAATAATAATAATAATAATAATCAATTAACCTCATAACCCACGAACATCCTATGAAACTTCTAACGGAAACAAGTAACTTTTTTTTCGTTACATAAAATTGTAGGAGACATGACTCTGTGTAATCTGAAACTGATCTGTATATGAGAAGCCATCAACAGTGCTGTAGCAAAAATCAAAGACACGGATTACGTTTTACCTTTTACATCACAGATAGATTACTGCTAAAAACCCAATGATTTGGAGCCATGTTAATCGGAACTACATCGGGACTGTGCCTCTTATAAAGTATATTTAACTCTAGAACACCATAAAAAAGTTATCAACAACTTACATGGTTTGTTATCCAAATCACAGGGTCAAAGTGACCCGGTTACGAGTCAAAAGGTCAAAATAGCTGGAAAGAGAGGGAACAACAGTATTACCATATCTCAACAATTAGGAGGAGGGGCTGTTTTCAGCCCACATGTAGGACTTCTCAGCATGCCCTGCCCAGTTTTTTTTATCCAAAATGTAACTTACTTTCATTTATCTGTTAAATGTTCGATGTAGAACTTCTGAACCTGTCATCTAGAATAGGATTCGTATGCCCCTAGATTTAAAGAAAATATCAAAATAAGAAATGAAGTATAAAAGAAAAAAAAAAGATTGTTGAGGTAGGTGATACATATGTTTAAGCAAAGTCATGAACAGAGAGTGAGGCCGTTGGAAGCAGTTACGAATTAACCCACTGAAATATTTGGTGGTTAATTGATGTGATTTGGTGTGGTGAGGGTAGAGTTAAAAGTTAAACTAACCCGGGTTGAGATTAGTGAAGAAAAAACCAGACAGTCAATTGACTTCTTTAAAGGGTTCCGATGTTTTTGGTATTTAAAGTACCAGACCCTGGTCGAGGTTCCCTCCTTCAGCTTCCTTCCTCTGTTTCACACACACTTCTCTACCCTGTTCTTCTTCTTCTTCTTCTTCATTTCTCCAACTCAGACAACAGCAAAACAGCAATGGAGTTTCCTTCGAGATGCTTCAAGTTCTTACTGGTTCTAATGTTTGCCGTCATCAACGCTAAAGCTCTATCAGATGCAACGAATCAGAGTAGAAAAACCAGGTTTGTACCACAACCTCCGACTTCTCATAGATATATTTTTCTTCTGGGGTAACCGATGTGTTTTGCTTCTTTCTACTTTCAGTGATGAAGGTACAATGCAGTTCCAGGTCTTGAGGAACTCAACAATGGCCGCGGCAAACAGGTTTGCCTTCACTGTCTTTCATAGGCTTCTCATTCTTCTAAGGGAAAATTGAAGATACTCAGATGAAAGCGCGATCTAATCTAAACAACACCGCGGCCCTTCAATTCAGATCTATTCAGCGTAGATCATTTCAATAATCTCATTAACTCTCCTCTCATTTAAGCTCATCCAAACACTTATATCTCGCAAGGTTAAGAGTTCAGGCTATAGAGCCACTTCGTCTAGGCATGTAGTCTAGTGGTAGCCGGTAGTGCACTTCGAGACAGTTCATCAAAGATTACCGGCACTAATTTGTAAATCCTTTGGCCGCGATCAATCTAACATTTTTTTTTACTGAATCAGGTCTACAGAGAAAGCGGATGCCAGAACGCGGAATGAAGAAGCAGTGCAGGATCCAGAAATAGTATCTTCAAAGGTTGAAATGTGAGTTTTCCCGTCGTCTCTCCCTCATCTCATTGATTTGATGTACCCATCATTATGTGTTGCCTCGTCTCTACGAAATCATGAAATATTTATCTCATCGAAATAATAATGATGAAAAGGACTAATACGATCCGTGGATCACCGTACATCGGGCACAAACATATGGGGTCTAACAGTTTGTCATAATATCTCCCTCCTACCACGAGACTTCTGACAGCAGCTCAGTCTTCAAAGATTTCATTAGATAAATCGACTCTCATTAATTTCTCTTAAAACATTGTCATAATCACGGATCAGAGACTATCTCACGTTGTTGTAGTTATTATTATTATTATTATTATTATTATTATTATTATTATTATTATTATTATTATTATTATTATTATTATTATTATTATTATTATTATTATTATGTGGCATTCTCTTCCTTCACATGTCTCCCCTCTTTCTTCAAAGATCCGCACCTTCCGCCCCAATGTCATGTACCCCCATTTCATGCTTTCCCTCTACACCGTAATCAATCCGACGTCAATCCACAGCCTATCATACCAGCTCGGTCTCGGACGCTATCGTAATAGCTCAACCCTAGACCGGAGAAGAAAGTTCGACATTTACTATATTCTAGTTTTGGCCGGCTGACACTGCGATAAATTCAGTACGAATACTGACATTCTGACTCTACGCTCGAATTTTTTTACTGTCATTCGTACTGTCTTCAGCATTTTAGAGAAAAACAATTAGATGTACCGGAGTGCGAGGCGATAGAAAAGGAGGGGTTTATAGTTTCTACTCTATTTGCTCCATGGAAGAAGCCGATAGATAACCATTTCACATTTCCAGGGATCTATAAAACTGAACCGCATAAGGCGGTACGATCCCCACAAGATGTGTGAATGATTTCACATTGTCACGGGCGACTACAGTTAATTTTAACCCAGAAATCATTCACTTCACTTAGGTTCAGATCTGGAAGAAGAGGAGGGAACATATAGTTTCAAGTTTCAGGTTTAACTGACAGTGCCCCCATGGCCCTCAATAAATGACCCCCCTCCCTCCCTATTCAATATTTACTCCCCCACCGACACCCACCATGCACCCCCACATACCAGTGCTTGTCCAAAAATGCCACTCAAGGGGTCTACCACGATTTCTTCTTTTCTAGCTCAGCATCTCCAACACATCATCCTAAACCCATGCCCTAAATTAGAAATAATTTTTTAGTGTTCTACGATCAATGAACGTCTGACAGTTTGTTTAAGTGATACACTTTATTTGATTGTAGAGACGTGTTGTTCAAAGCATGATTTCGGGTATACAGGAGTGAGTTTTGATGAAATAGATTATTGAATCAAGTTGTAAGGGGTCCGGCCGGGTTTTAGAGGGGGTGGGGCGGTTGAAAATTGGACAAAACTGAATCCCCCGGCCCGGCCAAAAACCCATGGGGCTGGGAGGTTGAGGGGGCCGGTTGGGCCGGGTAACATAATTTATTAATATATTAAATAACATATTTTAAAATTTAATATATATATATATATAAAATTAATAAAAAAATAAAAATGGTACCGTTGTGACGGGGCCAGTCCGGGCCAGGTTGGAGGGGGGCTAAGTGGAACCGCCCCAGGTTGCGGGAAGGGCTACGGGTTACGGGGGCCGGGCCTTGCTCATTAGGACAGTCTCTCTCTCCTCAACTCAACCACTCATTTAATGATTTATCCAATAATCTATCTCATCCAAACACACCTTATAATGACTATTTTTTTTCCTAAATGTACTTTTTCCCCTTATAGTGTACTACAGTATTTTTAGAATTTTACCTTGATCATGTATCTGACGTCATCAAGTACCCATTGTTTTTAAAGAATCTAATAATAAAAAAATGAATATTTCAGGAGCACCCAGAACAGCACGGAGAGGAGGAAGTTGGGTTTCTTCTCGTGTTCAACTGGCAACCCTATCGACGACTGTTGGCGTTGTGACCCCAAATGGCACCGCCACCGCAAGAGCCTCGCAGACTGTGCCATCGGCTTCGGCCGCAACGCCATAGGCGGCCGTGACGGCAAGTACTACACCGTGACCGACCCGAACGATGACGACCCGGTTAACCCGAGACCAGGAACCCTGCGCCACGCCGTGATCCAGGACAAGCCCCTGTGGATCATCTTCAAACGTGACATGGTGATTACTTTGAAGCAAGAGCTAATCATGAACAGCTTCAAAACAATCGACGCACGTGGGGTTAATGTTCATATTGCTAATGGGGCTTGCATCACGATTCAGTACGTGACGAATGTGATCATCCATGGTCTTCACATTCATGATTGTAAGCCAACTGGTAATGCCATGGTAAGGAACTCTCCCACACACTATGGATGGAGAACTATCGCGGATGGTGATGGGATTTCTATTTTTGGGTCAAGTCACATTTGGATTGATCATAACTCGCTCTCTAAGTGCGCGGATGGCCTTATTGATGCGATTATGGGATCGACTGCAATTACCATCTCTAACAATTTCTTCTCCCACCACAACGAGGTCGGTTTCTAAATATACAAAATACTTGAATTTCAACTGAAACAAACAATGGCTAAATAGATAGTTTTCTTCTAATTCTATGCAGGTGATGCTACTAGGACACAGCGACTCCTACAAGCACGACAAGATAATGCAAGTGACTATTGCCTACAATCACTTTGGAGAGGGACTCGTCCAGCGAATGCCAAGGTAACATAAACAGAGCATGATTACCGTAATTGGTTTTTTCTACTCAAACTAAGCACCATACAGGTTTCATAATGGAGCTTGCTTACCAAACATAGATAGACAACGAAAACACATCTCGTTGCTGAATTTCAACTACTTTATCAGATCTCAAGTTTGCAACTGTTTCATTGTATCACGCAGGTGCAGGCATGGGTATTTCCATGTGGTGAACAACGATTACACACACTGGGAGATGTACGCTATTGGTGGAAGTGCGAATCCAACTATTAACAGCCAAGGGAACAGATTCCTTGCTCCTACAAACCGTTTTGCAAAAGAGGTACTTCGAAAGAGAACACATTTACAAAGTTCTACTCTCCATAAAAGAAACTACGACACGTGATTTTCACTGTTCATTACTTCTGGTTTATATATTACAGGTAACTAAGAGAGTGTTAGCTACCAATGGTCAATGGGAGCACTGGAATTGGAGATCAGAAGGGGATCTATTGCTCAACGGAGCCTTTTTTATTCCATCTGGGACAGGAGCTGCAGCCAGCTATGCCAAAGCCTCCAGCTTAGCAGCCAAGTCCTCTAATGCGGTGGGCTTCATTACTTCTGGGGCCGGTGTTCTCAAATGTCGCAGGGGATTCCAATGCTAGCCTCAGTTTCCAATTATATAATTTTAAAAAAATTATAAAAAAAATATATAGTTTTCTTTCTTATTGAATTGCCCTACCCATCCCGAGTTCCAGATGTACCTATAGCTGCCAACAACAAGTGTTCACCATTTTTTACACATGGTTTCCATGTCATTACCACTGAGTTACTACATATCTCGAGGCCATTACTCAACCTCGGCTTGCTTCAATCCCAGAAGTTTTAAGATCTCCGGAGCAGGCGCAGAAGTGTTGTTGTTCTAGTCATAAGATTCATCAAAAAAGCCATCCGTTTGGTCCTCTATCGCCTACTACTTACTACCTCAAGAAATCAATCTTCATAAATATGTATCGAGGGGTTCGAACTGTATCAGTAAGTTTTGTAATTATTTTCCACATCATATTTGTATCAAGTGCTTGAGTTAATTTATTCACATTAATGGAAATGAATGAATAGACATTGCTCATTTACTCGGTTATACTACAACTGCTGTTTGCCTGAAGAAACTAGTATTTAGGAGCCCTTCACTTCCAAGCTAACTTAGTAAAACATTTTTAACTTGTCAAAGTTCTTACTAACGAAATTTGACAGACATGCAAATACTAACTAATTGACAACCTGGAGCAAGGATCTGAGATCAAAGGGTATCTAAGCAATGGTCTACCACCCTACCTAGAGATGGCTATTCTGGGCCCAGCCCCTTGACTCCGTTCCATGGGTTGGGAGACAGATACTGCACGTACCTTGCCTTTCCTCTAGCATTATAGCTTGCAGTTTCAGGACTAATTGCAGATCTGGGATTCATTTTCATCTGGATATATTTCCTATATTCAATCATATCGGTTGTGTCAATCCAAGTTATTTGAGTTGTAGCATGACTTTGGCTGTCAGGTGTTTCGGTGTGAGATAACTTGACCTCAGGTGTTTCGGGGTGGGGATGAGGATCCCCTAGGCCTCGTTTGGGTAAGGGATAAAGGAGGGGGATATGGATAAGTTTATACCTCCTGCTCCTTATCATGTGTTTGGGTGGGGGTATGAGAAGCAGGTATAAGACCCTTTATCTTAATTCCCTTCACTATACATTGCCGACAAGCTAATACCACCATGCGAGTGGTATAAGCCAGGATATGGAAAGAGGGGGATAAATCGAGTATTGGGAAGAGGCCATATTATCCGATAATAAAAGATAATGTGTATTTGGTACCGAGGGTGTTCGATATAACAAAATTACATATCTCTGCATCTTATCTTGTCTCATATCCTGCTCTAACCAAACACTCAGAACCAAAAATCATGTATCCTTCCTTATCCCTATACAATTATAACCTACCTTATATCCCAGTATATCTCTTATCCCCATGATTTTTATCCCTTACCCTAACGAGGCCTAGGGTAATATAACACAGATATTTGCATGTTCCAGGTAAGCTTTGGCCAATCCCAAAACCCACCCCTTCATTATCCCTTAGCTTAGTCTGTTAGACATGCAGGCACAAGAGGCTAACGATGTGGCATAGAGGGGATCAGAAGTAAGCAAACCATTTCCTCCAAATAGAACACAGTGCTGATTATGGTGATCCTCACGTTTAAATCGTGCTGTTCTAACTCTAATACTATTGTAAAGGGGTTACCTGAACCATCAGACTGCAAGAAGTGTGGTGAATGACATAGCACAGAAATATTTATTTCTTATATCTGTGGTTCATATTCCAGTACAGGAATCACCAATGCATATACACTCACAACTAAAGATCTATAATTAACAGTTAAAAACGCACCCTTTTGAATTCTTCACTTGTACTTCTCCATTATTCTTCTTGCCTCTTCTAAAGGATCCTCTGAAGAAGACGTGGAGCCTCCACCTCCACCGCCGCCGCCACTCGAGCTGTCATCCTTGTTTACAGCTAGGAATGTGAAATAAATCAAGCCCATCATTGCCTGCAAAGGAAAGCAAGGCACCACATTTAACTTATGGAATAGATGGAACTGAAATGAAGAAATTGTAGACCATTATAAACATGACTACATTGTGAATTGTA
Source organism: Linanthus parryae (assembly GCA_023055425.1). Taxonomy (NCBI): domain Eukaryota; kingdom Viridiplantae; phylum Streptophyta; class Magnoliopsida; order Ericales; family Polemoniaceae; genus Linanthus; species Linanthus parryae. The sequence continues at coordinate 146,789,850 of JALGPY010000004.1, forward strand.
AGGTATGGATTAGCAACTTACCAGAACAAAGAAAGCAGTGGACAGCAGTGATTTGAGTAAAAATAGCCCAACGGACACGGCAATTGCAGTAACTGATACCCTTGCTACTGGCCTTGGAACAGATTCCTGGCATATGAAAAATGTTGTGACAGTGAATAAGAATGTCTTAATCTAGATTTGAACCGAGTAAAGTTACCCACTATGAGGAGATAAACTTACCGGCACCAAATTAGTCCCAGTTTCAATCCCGTCCTTCCCCACCTTCCATGCTGTTTGAAGAACTATTCATAGAAAATGCAAGATAAACTAACCATGAGGTAAGCACGTAGATGACAGATTCCGGTGCCACATAGCAATGTGCGAGATAAACGATATTTTATAGGACAAATGACACTAAAAATGTATGCAGTTTGACACTAAACTTCCAGCACTTTCAATTTCATAGAGAAACCCCCCGCACTTTTCATTTTGAGACAAATAGCCTCCAAGCGTTATGAGGGTTAGATTAAATTAACAAAATTTACAGTAATGCCCATCACAGGATGGGTATCAGCCCATCACGTGACCTCATGTGATGTGGGTAGTATATATTTCTTTAATTTAATCTAACTCTATTAACGATTGGAGGCTATTTGTCTCAAAATGAAAAATGCCAAGGGTTTTTATGAAATTGAAAGTGCAATAGGTAGTATAGTGTCACAAGTGTCAAACTGCAAATTGGTTTAGTGTCATTTGTCCTATTTTATATGCCATACACAGCACTATTTTACTCAAAAAGTAACGTAGCAAAAAACAAAAGAACGGTCACAGCACTAAAAACATAGTCAACACTTGAAAATTAGAAATGGAAGAACACAAATTTAGTGTCTACTGCCGGGGAGTGGTGTCCCTCAGGTTCGAGGTGTCTGATAAATTATTGAGTTCACAGCAATAGGGGCTCTTTCACTGCTTGTAAGGGATTGACTTGGAGAAACGGTATCCTCAAACGGGAAAGGCACCTTCTTCCCAGTGTGTGTGCTTAACCCCTGCTAGCGAACTCAAAACAAAAATATTTGATAGTCCTTGGTTTAGAGCAGTGTTGGAAATAACTTGTAAATCGTAATTGATATTCACAGCTAAACTGCAGTTACATGGGAAAGGGGGAAGGTTTTATATTTAGATAAAAACCAAAGAAGGCAGTTCCCAACTAAAACATTTAGAAGTGTGATTTTCCCTTTTTGTGTGCAGAAATAGATGGAACTTCATCAGAAAGAGGCTTGATTTAAAGGGAAGAAAACAACTTAAACAGTTAAAGCTCATCTGAAAAAAGTTTGAACATGGGGTAATATCTCCCTAGCATATAATATATGCAGCTTTCATAAGGAAATTGCAATCTATGCAGCAAGGAGAGGAAGCAAATCAACTATCCACAAGGATGCAAATAGTAATAGAATCTGAAATGAAACAAAGTGCACATTTCTGGGGTGTAAACTGTTACTCACTTGACATATCAGGAAAAAAATAAGGCATAATGCATCTCGTGGGAAGAATGAACTGGAAACACCTCAGTGAAAAGAATGGCTTGGGGCATAACCGGACATGTAGAAACATGGAAATTCCCTAGTACCGTTTATATCTTGAAACATAGTTGTAAATGGGCAATAAGAAGTAATACTTGGAGAATCCAAAATCAATGTGGTGTAAACCATTACGAGGTCAATGGGCTACCAAACAAATCGGAATGGGACTGAAGGAAAAGCACATGAAAAATAATGATAAAACCCAAATTATATTTTTAAATAGCAGAGCTGAGCAGAACTAAATTCTGGAAAGGGAATTATCTCTATGAGCAAGAAGAGATCGAGTGTGTCAACAAAGTAAAACAAGAATGATCTAACAGCCTACTTCAGTGTGTTACTAATAGACCGTAAGGTACCTCTATCATGAAGCTCACAAAAGTATGCTTTCAGACAATTGTGTAGCACTCTGTACAAGTTGATTTGTCAAACATCTAATCTAACCCATGTGCAGTGCCTCCCAAGTCCCTTCTGATTTTTTTCCTCCTTCGAAGGAAGAGATGGACAGATAGTGATTGAGTTCGGATCAACGTATACACAGTTCCAGAATTGAAATTTATTGTGTTTCGATACACTTAATCCAGACAAGACATTTGTAGGATATCTAAGAGTTGTCGTAGCATATATCATTGTGTTTAATATGCTTAATCCAGATCAGGCTTATCTGGGATATGAAAGAATTTGTTCTACATATGAGAATAAGAGTTAGTGTACACATGACTAAATTCCATATCCAGCCTCCTACTGAGAAGATTGAGTAATAGGATCTGGTCATTTAATACTTACATATGTAAAAGATACTTCTCACTGTATACATACCATATGTGTATATTTTACTCTTAACTACTGTGGGAAGAAGTAAGGTAAACACTAAACACCGTCAAGTAACAACTTAGAGATATGGTTTATGGATTGTGAAACCATTTCTCTAAAGCTATGGAAAATTACTTATCGAAGCAGTAAAGACAGACTGTAAGTGTAGAACCTGCACGCAACTCTGGTAAATACTTACAATAATCACTCGGCTAATATTGGGAGGAAGCTCTCAGCTTTTATTTCATCAAAAACTGAATGAAAATGTAAAATACTCCCCTATTTATAGATGAATAGGTGAGAGTCATGACATTCGGAACCTCTTACAGATGGAGTTGACTACGAGTTCGGGATAAGCCTGACCCTTCTAAGGAATTCAAAAAAACATGCTTATAAAAGTGAAAAACAGCTAGATAAAATTATTCCTGATAGTTCTAATAAACCCCTACAATAGTTTATAATAATCAACTATAGCCCCTCTGGTAAGTCTTGCGAATTTTACGCTTCTTCTGATTCCCATCAACCGTGCTCTGACAACTTTGCATCGGCTCCCCTAAACATCTCCATTTCCCTCAATTGAGGGATATTTTTTAATCGAACTTTTAAGAATCCAAACATAGAATGATTACCCTACCGAAGGCTCACTAATTCAATAATCAACTCCATTCATCATTCCGTCGTGGCGGTGTTTCTCCTGCTGATTGATTCAGCAAGATTCAAAAGCAATACCAGGTCCATTCTTATCCAACCAGTAAAACAAACTGTGCTCCAATAACTTTGCATCGGCCTACACCCCCAAACATCTCCATTTCCCTCAGTTGAGGGATTTTTTTTAATCGGACTTTAAGAATCCAAACATCGAATGATTACTCTACAGAAGGCTTACTAATTCAATAAGCAACTCCATTCATCATTCCTTGCCAGTGTTTCTCTACCTGATTGATTTACCAGGATTCAAGAGCAATGTTAGGGTTTTTACTGCAAAGTTAAAACATTTTTCATAGACTAACCTAAATGTCCTATTTTAGTCCTACTCACTGAGCACAACATTCTTGTTTTATCATCCCAAGCTTTTTGGAGAAGCTTTTCAGCTTTCGCAGGCAGGCCATCAAGGTTCATTCTATTGGAGAATCGAATACCAAATTAAGAACAAATCGGACAAAATTAAGAAGATGAATTCGCAAAAATTGGTACCTTTGAAGACATTAGACTGTAGAGAAGAGGAGATTACAGGGACGGTGCGGGATTTGCAGACACGGAGCCTCTCGAATTGGGTACTTGTGATGAGTGATTGCTTCGTCAAGGTGGAGAGGTTTGATTTGGAGGATAAGAACTGAGAAGAATTAGGGTTAAGAATTAGGGTTTGTCTCCGGTAACATCTAGCAGAGTATTGGGAGGGAAAACTGTGGAGAATGGCGGTGGAAGCCATGAACGTTCAAGTAGAGAGTAGGTGGTAGTACAATGTGTGGATACTGACGGAGTTGAAGTGTAAAACGGAGGAGGTGAAGCCGATGGAACTCCAACCGAAGTTCTTTGAGTATTGGATTGGGCCTCAAGAAGAGATATGGGCTCCAACTATAAGTTCGTACAATAGCCCAGACTCGAATCGATCAATCCAAGTTTGACATAATATTGACGTACTTTTTGCAAATGGGTGATGCAATAGGATCAGAGGTTGCAATGTGATAGTTTCGACAAACTGAAGGTATGCATTAAGTAATTAAATCTAAAAGTTTATTAAACATGTGTTACTTGTGATTATAAAATTACAAATTAGCTAAATTTTAACTAGTATGAACTCAAGTTAACATGACTTCTTATTGTTTGCTCCAATGGTGTTATGTATTTTACATAAGTTTGCGGGTATTGAATTATAAATAAAGTATTTATTAAATTAAAGTAGGAGAGAGATAGACACAAAAAATTTAACTACTTACATTCTAGCTAGCTACTTGTATTGAGTGGGATACATAATATGTAAAATATTGAGTCATTTAACGAGCACATTGGAGCTCATTATTTCTTCTAGTTATGTAAATTATAACTAAACTAATTCTTTTATACAACCATTGGAGATGCTCTAATGGAGAGCTCGGTAGGCAATGTCCATGTTGAATTAACTACTCAGGTGGTCGGTTTATGAACATCTTCAGACACTAGCCCAGTGATAAAACACCATACTTAGCCAAGATTAAAAACCCTATATCCAAACTATTTGAATAGCTTTCCATACACTGTCACGATGAGAGGGACCAAAGTGAAAGCAAAAATAAAGTAATGACCTATAATTAGGATCAAAGTGGAAGCAAAACTAAACTAATGACAAGAAACAAGGGATAACAGTAACCGTCAGATCAAAAGGGGGAAAGGATCAGAGCTGTTGATTTCCTTTTATCCGTTGGATTTAAACTTTAAGTGGAACGGTGCATCGTCCCACTTTATTTAACGACTATAAATCCAGCTGACACAATGGAGAATTGTGATTGGTCCAGTCATGTCATCATCAGCCTACGTGGAGAAGCAGTTACTAGCTTTTGTTATTTTCATTTTTACCACTTTTATTTAGTTAAATATTGGGAAAGACCCCCTTGCTTATAAAGGGGATCTTTTTGAGAAATTATTTTGTCATCAACCGGGTTTGAACCCAATACATCATGCAAGGGCTTCCAACGCTCTATCACTTGAGCTACCACCCTAGCTGGCATATAAGGGGATCTTCTTCTTAATTTGAGGTTATTAATGAACTGGTTTCTGTTTCTCTCTCTAAATTATTTCGTCTCTCACCCTTTCACTTCTGTAATTCATTGATATCTTTCAATTCTCGGTCAAGAACTACTCTGCTCTTGACATATACTGCCTCGATTTCTTCTGATTATTCATGCTTTTTTTAATGGACTGCTTATTCTGCTTCTTCATCTTTTCCTTTTTTTACAATTTTAAAAGTGAAAATACTATCTTGTCCGTGATGTTAAAATATCAACTTAGAACATGTGGCATCCACTTGTAAAATGGTGGGTCAAACTCAAAAGTCCACTTAAGGAAAAAGAAGTATCAAACTATTTTAGCTGCTACTCCCTCCATTCCGCCACATTGGTTACAAAAGTACGGAGTTGTTTTATTAAAAAAAACTATGCACAGTCTTAGATACTCCCACCTACTATGGGAAACTAGTTAGTGCAAGGTGAGTCACCTATTTTTAAAGGAGCGAGATTTCTCAAAAAAAAAAAAAAAAAAAAAAAAAAAAAAAAAAAAGCGAGATTGTATTTTTCAAGTAAAAACTTGTTATTTTTAAAAAGTTTAACATATCTGGTAGGACGTCGAAATAAGGAAAGATTGACCTATTAATGAATTGGTTTCTGTTTCTCTCTCTAAATAATTTCGTCTCTCTCCCTTTCACTTTTGTAATTCCTTGAGATCTCTCAATTCTAGGTCAGGAACTACTCTGCTCTTGACATATACTGCCTCGATTTCTTCTGATTATTCATGCTTTTTTTAATGGACTGTTTATTCTGTTTCTTCATCTTTTCCTTTTTTTACAATTTTAAAAGTGAAAATACTAACTTGTCAGTGATGTTAAAGACATCAATTTAGAACATGTGGCATCCACTTGTAAAATGGTGGGTCAAACTCAAAAGTCCACTTAAGGAAAAAAAAAGTATCAAACTATTTTAGCTGCTACTCCCTCTATCCCACTAAATAGGTGACAAAAGTAGGGAGTTGTTTTATTAAAAAAAACTATGCAAAGTCTTAAATACTCCCACTTACTATGAGAAACTAGTTAGTGTAAGGTGAGTCACCTATTTTTAAAGGAGCGAGATTGTATCTTTCAAGTAAAAACTTGTTATTTTTAGAAAGTTTAACATATATGGTAGGACGTCCAAATAAGGAAAGATTGACCTATTAATGAACTGGTTTTTGTTTCTCTCTCTAAATTATTTCGTCTCTCTCTCTTTCACTTCTGTAATTCCTTGAGATCTCTCAATTCTAGGTCAGGAACTACTCTGCTCTTGACATATACTGCCTCGATTTCTTCTGATTATTCATGCTTTTTTTAATGGACTGTTTATTCTGTTTCTTCATCTTTTCCTTTTTTTAAAATTTTAAAAGTGAAAATACTATCTTGTCCGTGATGTTAAAGACATCAACTTAGAACATGTGGCATCCACTTGTAAAATGGTGGGTCAAACTCAAAAGTCCACTTAAGGAAAAAAAAGTATCAAACTATTTTAGCTACTACTCCCTCTATCCCATCAAATAGGTGACAAAAGTAGGGAGTTGTTTTATTAAAAAAAAACTATGCAAAGTCTTAAATACTCCCACTTACTATGGGAAATTAGTTTTTTTTTTTTTTTTTTTCCGAAAATTGTAGTTTCCATTAAAAAGAAAGGTTATCACAGCCACTACAAGACCAGAAAAACATCTGGCAAACAAACAGAGAGGTACATACCACCAACTCTGAAGAGCAAATCATGCTCTAGAAAAGAGCAAAAAAAAAAATACAATGACATTTTCCATAGATCTTGAAAATAGACTACTATCACGCTTCCACATGCTGACTTTTGAGATTTCCAAAACAATAAAAAGGAAGCAACCGGAGTAAGCGGATGCACCTCTGGCCACCGAAGCACCGTCGGGAACTCAGCAATAACCTCCTACAACAAGTATTAAAACGCCACCAAATACCGACTTCTTGCAGAACCATCAATGATAATTCTTGTAAAAATTCTTCCCCGAATAGCTCTGGTCCATAACATCATTCTTGAAAAAGATAGACACAGCTGATTCAAGCAAAAGATAGACGCCATGAACAGATCTAAAAAAGAGCAATAAATCAAAAAGAAAAACTAACACTAAAAGTAGATCTGGAGGGAGAAGGGAAAACAGGGGGGTCGCCGCCGCCAAGGGGAGCGGCGGCGGCGAGCCCGACGATAGAATGAGCAGAGACCTCCGAGACTGAGTTTGAAATTACAGTTTAAGAGAAGGTTAAGGAAGAAATCAGGAGATACTTGCAGGAGCAAGACTGAAGAACTCACGCAGGAGTACTCACGCTCTCTCTAACTTTCTCTCTCTAGAGAGAGAATGCAGAGAACTGTTGATCTATGGGAAACTAGTTAGTGCAAGGTGAGTCACCTATTTTTAAAGGAGCGAGATTATTTTTTTAAAGTAAAAACTAGTTATTTTTAGAAAGTTTAACATGTCTGGTAATGTAATACTCCGTATTTTTCTTAGGGGTAATTTAGTAATTTGACCCGTTAATTCCGTGTTGGGTTGAGAGTGGTGATTTGGGTATTTTTCGGAAATTTTATTAGACCGGAAGCTCGTGTGAAAATTTTAATTTTTGCGCGATTTATTTTAATTTCTAGACGGCGACGCGATAGCGACCACCGCGACAGCTCATGCCTGAAGAAGAACCAGAGACTGAAACGAAGGTCACAGCAACAACAACTATAGCCGAGGAAATTTCCGGCGAACTCCATGGATTCCGATGAGAGCTTCGGCCCAACCAAGGCAGAGGCTTCCAGCCCATTTCCTCGATCTCTCTCACTCCTTGGAGGCCTGACTGAGTTCTAGGAGGTCTTAGCCGCAGCCAGGAGCCACCAGATTGGTCCCGTCGGCCACCATCTCCGGCCATGGTTTTCGACGACCCGACCCGTCGTGTTCCTCGACCATTTCTCGTTGTTCTTCAGCTAGGTATGCTCTAAATATTCTTATTAATTGTTTTTAGTTATCAAAATCATGTTTTAACAGATTGAAATCGCGTTTTGATCGGGTGGGATTGATGGGTTCATATTTGGAGGGTTCTCTTAATTAAAGTGTCATTTCGTCAAACTATGGGGTTGTGAGTGTCTTGTATCAAAACTTTTGGGGGCTAGTTGTGTTTATGCATTCTGATTTGTCACATAAATTTGTCATTTTACTTGAATTTCTACTAATGTATACTAAATATTTTCATATTAAGTTATGATTTTAAATAATTATCAATCTCTTGTAAAATAAGCTTATAAAAAGTATTTGTTAAGAAATAGTCTTATTTTAGTTGCTAACTAAATGTCACGTTAATTATTTCAAATAAATAGTGACTTTCAATTATATTATCCAACTTTTATTAACAAGAGTATTTGTTTAAAATTTTAAACATTTTTGCATTCAAAAATGGTTTTTGTGCTATATTAACTCTTTATCTAATTATAATTGCTCTATATTATTACTATTAAGTTGTACTTATATTATTAAATAGTTTTCACTTTAATAACTATTTGTAGGAAGTATTTCAATTATTTAATTTATTCCTTAAATTACTTCTTTGTATGAAGACGAGTTTGATTGGGGATTCTGAGAGCTGAATTAGTAACCGACCTAGACGAGCATTCTTTATTTAAACATATTGTCGTCGTGATTATAAAATTGGTAATTGTGGACGACAGGTTAGCAGACAAGGACTCCGATCATCAGTATGAATTGTATGTGATAATTGCTGTCAAATAAGGTGAGATTACATGCTTAGCCTAGCGTGCCTAGCTCTTTTCGTGTCAGATTGTGATTTATATTTTCTGTCTCAAAATATAATTGTTATTATTTGTCTATACTTGTCAAATATTTGAAATGTTGGCTACTGTTCTTGACAAATTTCACGCGATAATTAATAATCCGTTGATGATGTGAAGTGGAAAGGATACACATGTACCGGAACCAGTTCGGGTTTAATCCCCTGGGCACAGGTCCCTAAAATTCATTACGGGTGATGATTCCCTGGGCTTAGGTCCCTAAAGATATGGCACTACGTGCACCCCGACTCCTTTCGCCGTAGGCTGGAGTACTGCTTCTAGATACCACTCCTTTGATTGACGCTCTTAGGAGGGTGTTGCAACACTTAAGGTCTAGAATGTCTGATTGTGGTCACTGGTCTACCCGGGTACTGTGAAATGAATAAGTGATGATTTGACTGCCTGACTGGCTTTACTATTATTGGGATGCCCTTTGTTGGCAATATTATATCCGATTACTCTGCATCACGATTGGATTATTGATTTCTATATTGAGACGATTCATAATTGGCACTGCTGTTTATACCGTTGCAACTCTGATAAAGTTCTACTTACTCTCTGTCACTTTTACTATATTTAACTTGTGTTCCAGCAGTTTATATTATCTTTCCTGTTTTACATGCTAAGGTGTATCTCACTCAGTATTTATTGCTGACTTTGAAAACTGCGGTTCCTGCTGTTTTTCTTCCCACCGTAGGTCTAGGAGCTGAATTTTAACGAATAGAAGGGGCGCGAGACTCACCTAGACTGATAATGTCACATTTAGTATCTAGTGTTGTTAAGTTGTTTTGTAATAAGAAACACCTTTTGTATGAGACTCTTACTTAATGTTTAATAATATAAGTTCTTGTTGTGGAATATGTATTGCTTTTGATCTCCGCCACTTCTATTAAGCATCGCCCTCCCGGTCTTGTCCCGAGCCGGATAAGGGGGTTGTTGCAGGTGGTATCAGAGCAGTTCGTTCCACTAAAGGGATTAAAACCTGTAGGGTAACTTAAAATGAATTTAGGGCAAGATAAAATACGGAAAAGCCGGGTATCTGGGGAGTTATTGATTACTTCCTCTTGCATGATCATGTTTTACTTGTTATCTGATTTATCTTGTTTTTTTTTATTGGGGCCCTAGTGTTGTTTCAGACATGTGGCTGTCTTTCGATGTCTCTCTGTATATCTGGACATGAGATGTTATGTGATTTGGTTGATAATATCAATTCACTAGTTGTGAAGTGCTTCTCGTATTAAGTACTTGATTTTGAGGATGGTTCGTGTTAATGCTTGTTAAAGTGTGTTACTTGCTCAAATCTTTTCCTGCTAGTTTGAAATTGGACTTGAGTAATAATCCTTTGTGACGTACTAGTTAACCTCTTAGCGTGTCCTTGTACTTCATTTCTATTGATAGCCTGCTAGGCATTTTAGCATCAGCGATGACTCTAGGACCTGATACCGTAGTTCTGACTCGAGCTTCGAGGACGAAGCTCATTATAAGGGGGGAAGGATGTAATACTCCGTATTTTTCTTAGGGGTAATTTAGTAATTTGACCCGTTAATTCCGTGTTGGGTTGAGAGTGGTGATTTGGGTATTTTTCGGAAATTTTATTAGACCGGAAGCTCGTGTGAAAATTTTAATTTTTGCGCGATTTATTTTAATTTCTAGACAGCGACGCGATAGCGACCACCGCGACAGCTCATGCCTCTACCACACCCTAACATTTCCAAATATTTATTTTGAAGAAAAAGAGAAACCCACCTGCAAATGTTTTTGGTTCCTTTGTCTTCACGACCACGACACCTTCGCCGCCCTCCATTTCGCCGCCTCCCCCTTCTCACACCGCCCCTCTCACACCGCCCTCCCCTTCACTATAAAACCCAGCTCCCTCCACCCCCTGCACCCATCAGCAGCCACCACCACTCTCTCTCTCTCACCTCTGCCTTCTCCGGCCAACACCACAACAACGACCGTAACAACCACCACCACAACCATCGACACCACCATCACCTCCACACCACTGTTACTGCCTTGTCTCTCCCTCCATCTCCCTCGCTGCCACGCTGTAAATCAGAAACAGCAGCAGCATCAGCAGCTGGTAGCACCAGCCATCGCCGGCGCTGCCACCATCGGAGAGCCACCACCCACCACCTTTTTCTCTCCTTTCTCCACCTCTGTCACTCTCTCTCGAACCTTTCTCTGTCCAGAACCCTGAAGAAGAACCAGAGACTGAAACGAAGGTCACAGCAACAACAACTATAGCCGAGGAAATTTCCGGCGAACTCATGGATTCCGGTGAGAGCTTCGGCCCAACCAAGGCAGAGGCTTCCAGCCCATTTCCTCCATCTCTCTCACTCCTTGGAGGCCTGACTGAGTTCTAGGAGGTCTTAGCCGCAGCCAGGAGCCACCAGATTTGTAATGACCACATTTTTTGAAGCTTATATTACTTCAGTGAATTTCATGACTAAGCACTTAGTATTTTGATGTTTCCATATATGCCAAACTATAATAGTTAAGCTCGTCCAGAAAGACACCAGAAGTCCTAATATCTTCTCTAATCGCTAAATTAAGGATAAAAATATTTAGAGAATAATTAGTACTAATCATACCGTTTAAGTGTTAATTAGCTTAATTAATCATGATTAGTACATAATGACATGTAGTATGTTAGCTTGTATGTGTTACTGCATGATTGACACTTAGGGCGACATGTGTCACTACCTTAGCCCCTGTCTTAGATGTTTGACACACAGCCCCACTGTGTGTCGTTGTGTGGTAGCTTCTGTTACATGCGCGACATGTGTCCTACTGCAAGTCAGATGCTTCTGACACATCACCTCCCTATGTGTCACCGTTATAGCCTCCTGCATTTTCATGCACGACACGTCGGGGGACACGTGTCACGCTATGGAGCCTTATCCTTACATAAATGACACACTGGTGGACACGTGTCACAATATGGTGTACTTCTATGCATCCATGACACGCAGGAGGACATGTGTCGCGATTCGGTGACCTGCGATGCATGATTGACACACGCCCCTGCTACGTGTCATCGCGTGGCACCGTCCTTGTGCATGGTCGACATGTGTCAGACACGTGTCATGTCCTGGGAACTCCTTCCCTGCATGGATGCCACGTGTCCCGCGACTCATCGCGACGTGATTGGTCGCCCTCCCCTATAAATAGAACTTGACGTTAGAGTTATTCTCATTCCAAAAATTCAGTCAAGTACTAGAGAGAGATATTGGGAGTTGCGGAGGATATTCTCGATATATTACTCGGAGGTTCTGGAGGTTCTTATTATTTATTAGCAGCTTCGTCGGACCGAGGTAGGGAATCTCAACGTTATAGCCCTAAATGTATTGCGTTGCCTGTTTATATGCTAGTCGTTGTACTGCTTAGATATAATTCATTATAATTGCCGAATTGCCATTACTGTGTCGATGTTATACCTGATTATTGTGAATTTGCAAATTGATATATGATTCATGTGGAGATGATGTCAAATTGTTATTTGAGTATTTGAATCATACAGAGATGCTGCTGAAATTGCTATTCGAATATGCTGTTGATATTCGTGACTATGCTGGATACATGCTATCAACTGTGTTGATTGTTGATATGCTGTTAGCATGATGATATTGTCGATATTGTTGTTCATGCACGATTTGCATGTGAAATTAAATATGAAAGTGGAAAGATAAATGGACGGGGTTAGGGATTGTACATCCCTTGGGTCAAAGACCCTGATTGCACCCGAGGCCTGGTGCAGAAAGCACTGCCGGCTTGATGGCAGGTAGGTACTCCGCTCCTAGCTGAGAGCGCGTATGCGGAGGTAGGCTGACTCACTCCTAGCTGCGAGCGCGTATGTGAGCACCCCAGGTTCCATGAAGATAATAAAACGATTAAAGAATCGCATATGCATGACTTGACATATACATGTTTATATTGAACTGTGATAGCATGATTATGTGATACGTGTACCATGAAACAATACGTGCTTGGACTGTTTCTTTGATGTTCTCTACTGAGCTTGCAGTAAGCTCACCCCTAACATTTTGCAGGAACAAGTTATAGTGGTGATGACGGTTCAGTCCCTGAGTTGTCTTAGCTGTTTGGAGTGCTAGCTTGTTTATAGCTTTTGAGACGAGTCTCAACTTGTTTTATGTGTAATATAGTTGGGTTGGGAACCGTTAGTAGCTCTGACTACTCTGTAATATATTTTAGTTTGTGAAATAAAAGTTTGGGTTATCCAGTTCAACTCTTGTTCGATCAGTTCCTTTAGTTTTATTTCAAAAAATTAACCCCGGTTTACGGGCGTGACAGCTTGGTATCAGAGCTTAGGTATACGAAACACCTCGGGCTTGGGGTAATGGTTTAGGAATCTTATGTGTTATGTGTTTTATGTGCTTGACTTGATCCTACCTCATAAGTTTATAGGTATGACATTTTAGATGTTTTTGTTGTAGATGGCTACAGCAAACTTGGGGGATGGGACGAATGGAGATAGTAGTGCTTCTTTTCCTAATCAGGGTGCTAACCCTGATACTATGAAGGCACTTAAGGAGTTTAAGAGACAGAATCCACCTGTTTTTCGAGGTAGCCCTGACCCAGTTGCAGCTGAACATGGGTAAGACAGATTGAGAAGACTTTCGTTGTTATGGGGATCTTGGGAGATGAGACTAGAGTAAGGTTAGCAACTTTCCAGTTGGAAGATGAGGCTGATCAGTGGTGGTATTTGGTTACCTCTAACCTTGACATATCACTTATCTCGTGGAGGACCTTTAAGACTATGTTTTTAAGAAGTTCTTTCCAGAGGTGGTTCGGGCAGCTAAGGCACGAGAATTTTTAAACTTGAAGCAGGGTAGGATGTCTGTGATGCAGTATGAGGCAAAGTTTACTGAGCTTGCCCGATATGCCCCTAATATGGTTTCTGATGATAGCGAGAAGGCTAGGTTGTTCGAGTGGAGTCTTGTTCCGTCTATTCGGGGCAAGATCGCTGTTTTGCGCTTGGAGTCTTATTCTGAGGTTGTGGAGTCTGCTTTAGTTGCTGAGAGAGAGTTGGCAGATTCAAAAGTCTTATGGGAGAATAAAGGTCAGAACCGAGGTTACCAACAGAAGGGGAGGCAATCTAACCAAACGGATAATGATTCTGGCAAGAGGCAAAGGACGTTTTATTCCCAGTCCCAAAGCCAATCTTTTAGGCCTCCTCGTCCACAAGGTCATGGTATTCAGGAGAAGGGGAATATTACATGTTGGGGTTGTGGCCAGTCAGGCCACTAACGTAGTGAGTGTCCTCGTGGGTATACTACAGGTTATGGTGGGGGATCTCAGCAAGGTAGTGTGAATCAGCAGTCACAGTTTCGTCCTGCACCATCTGAGCAGTCTATTAGGCCACCAGTTTCACAGACTTATGGAGGGTCCCAGCAGACGGGCTATGGTCGAGGTAAATGGAAGGTTGGTGGGCAGAGTCAAGGGTCTCAGGGGAGAGCTTTTGCACTTTATCCGATTGAGGAACCCTCATATGATCACTCAGTGATACGAGGTACATTTTTATTGCACAATACATGGGTAGATGTCTTGTTTGATTCTGGCGCTTCGCATTCCTTTATATCTGCTCTATCTGTTTCATTACTTGGCTTATCTGCGGAACCTCTATATGCTGCTTTGGGAGTGAACTCACCATTGGGTGGGAGAACTCGTGTTGATAAAGTATGTAGAGATTGCGAGCTAGTTATTTCTGATCCTCGAGTGACTTTTGACTTGAGAGTCCTTGACATGACCGAGTTTGACATCATTTTGGGCATGGACTGGTTGTCTGCTCACTTTGTCGTATTAGATTGTCATGAGAAGCGGGTGACGGCAGTTACCCCCGATGGTACTCGTTTTCAGTTCACTGGGAACTTTAGAGACATATTGCCTTCGTCATTGAGACACTCTCAGTGGCGTGATCATCGGGATGAGTGGTTATCCAGCCTATCTGGTTCAGATGAGTCTGGAAAAATCATTGCCTTGCCACGTGTCGTTAGCGAGTTTGCTGACGTATTTCCCGAGGAGTTACCTGGTTTACCTCCTCACAGGGAAGTAGAATTCTTTATTGATTTGCAACCTGGTACTCAACCTATCTCTATTGCACCTTATCGTATGGCTCCGGCAGAGTTGAAGGAGCTTAAGGTCCAAATCCAAGACTTATCTGATCGGGGATATATTAGACCTAGTTGCTCACCGTGGGGAGCTCCAGTGTTATTTGCTAAAAAGAAGGATGGGACTTTGAGGTTATGTATTGATTATAGGCAGCTTAATCGTGTTACTATCAAGAATAAGTATCCTTTACCCAGAATCGATGATTTATTTGACCAGTTGAAGGGTTCTAAGTGTTTTTCGAAAATTGATCTTCGTTCGGGGTATCATCAGTTGAGGGTTAGAGAGGAAGATATACCAAAGACTGCCTTCAGAACTAGATATGGTCATTATGAGTTCCTTGTGATGCCTTTTGGGCTTTCTAATGCACCGGCGGTATTTATGGACTTGATGAACCGCATTTTCAGACCGTATCTTGATCAGTTTGTCATTGTATTCATAGATGACATCTTGATTTACTCTCAATCGGAAGAGGATCATGAGAAACACTTGAGGTTAGTATTACAATTGCTTAGAGACAACCAGCTTTATGGTAAAGCCAACAAATGTGAATTTTGGCTAACTGAAGTGAAGTTTCTTGGGCATGTAGTGTCCGAATCTGGAGTTGCTGTTGATCCTAGTAAGGTTGAGGCAGTAATGAATTGGGAGAGGCCAAAGACTGTATTTGAGATTCGGAGTTTTCTTGGTCTAGCTGGGTATTATCGGAAGTTTATAGAGAATTTCTCTCATTTAGCAAGCCCATTGACAAAATTGACTAGGAAGGGAAATAATTTTATTTGGAATGATGCTTGTGAGGAAGCATTTCAAGAGCTAAAGAAGAGGTTGACGAGTGCTCCAATACTAGTGGTTCCAGAAAGAGGCTTGGGGTATACTGTTTATTGTGATGCCTCTAAGGAAGGTCTGGGTTGTGTCTTGATGCAATTAGGAAAGGTTGTGGCTTATGGCTCTCGACAGTTGAAGTCTCATGAAGTCAACTATCCTACGCATGACTTGGAGTTAGCAGCTATTGTCTTCGCTTTGAAGACTTGGAGACATTATCTTTATGGCGAATGCTTTAAGGTATTTTCTGATCATAAGAGTTTGAAGTACATATTTAATCAGAAGGATCTAAATATGAGACAGCGTAGATGGATGGAGTACTTAGAGGATTATGATTTTACTTTGGATTATCATCCAGGGAAGGCTAATACTGTTGCAGATGCTCTGAGTCGGAAGTCTAGAGGGATTGTTGCAAGTATTTTGATCAAAGAATGGCGTATGTTAAGCTCAATTAATAACTTTAATTTGAGTTTAGAGGAGCAGAATGACTTATGTTTTCTTGGAAGCTTAGTTGCTACACCTACTCTACTTACTAGAGTTATTGAGGCTCAACGACGGGATTCTGAGTCAGAGGAAGTCAAAAAGCAATTAAGAGAGGGCAATGCAAAGGAGGGTTGGTCTATTCATACAGATGATAGCTTGAGGCTTAGAGGAAGGGTATTTGTTCCAAAGGTGGACCAACTGAGAGAAGAAGTACTTAAGGAGTTCCATTATTCTCGTTTAGCAGTTCATCCGGGAGGCACTAAGATGTATCGTGATTTGTGTCGCCAGTACATTTGGAATGGAATGAAGAGAGACGTGTCCCAGTTTGTGTCAAGATGTTTGACTTGTCAGCAAGTTAAGGCAGAACACCAGAGACCAGCAGGATTATTACAGCCTTTGCCTATAGCTGAGTGGAAGTGGGAACACGTTACTATGGATTTTGTGTCTGGGTTTCCTAGATCACCTAGAGGACATGATTCTGTTTGGGTTATTGTTGACCGTTTGACCAAGTCAGCTCATTTCTTACCCATTCGTATGACTGACTCATTAGATGTCTTGAGTCGACTATACGTCAAAGAGATAGTTCGTCTACACGGAGTTCCAGTATCTATTGTTTCTGATAGAGATCCTAGATTCACTTCTCAGTTTTGGCAGAGTTTACAACATGCTATAGGTTCTCAATTATGCTTTAGTACAACTTTTCACCCTCAGACAGACGGCCAATCTGAGAGGACTATTCAGATATTGGAAGACATGCTTAGAGCTTGTGTCATGGATCTTAAGGGTAGTTGGGAAGATCATTTACCTCTTGTGGATTTTGCTTACAATAACAGCTTTCAGGCTAGCATTGGGATGGCACCTTATGAGGCATTATATGGTCGACCTTGTAGATCACCATTATGTTGGGCTGAAGTTGGAGACACTCCTATTCTAGGACCTGAGCTTGTCATGGAGACTACCGAGAAGATTAAGCTTATTAGACAAAGGCTTCTTACAGCTCAGAGTCGTCAGAAAAGTTATGCAGACCAGAGGCGTAGACCTTTGTATTTTGAGGTGGGTGATAATGTGTTTCTAAAAGTTATGCCAAAAAGGGGTTTAATTCGGTTTGGGAAGAAGGGAAAGTTATCGCCACGTTTTATTGGCCCGTTTGAAGTTCTAGAAAGAGTTGGTGACGTTGCTTATCGTTTGGCGTTGCCACCTCAACTTTCAGGAGTTCATAGTGTATTCCATGTTTCTATGTTGAGGAAATATGAGCCTGATCCATCTCATGTCTTACATTATGAGGATTTAGATGTATCTGATGACATATTATTCGAGGAGAAACCTATTCGAGTTCTGGATCACCAGGAGAAGATACTTCGAGGACGAGCCATTCCTTTAGTGAAAATCTTATGGAGCCGTGGTGGTATTGAGGAAATGACATGGGAACGAGAAGCGTTAATGCGAGAGAATTACCCACACTTATTTTCACCAGAAGGTATGTTTTAAATTTTGAGGACAAAATTTCTTTAAGGGGGTAGAGATGTAATGACCACATTTTGTGAAGCTTATATTACTTCAGTGAATTTCATGACTAAGCGCTTAGTATTTTGATGTTTCCATATCTGCCAAACTATAATAGTTAAGCTCGTCCAGAAAGACACCAGAAGTCCTAATATCTTCTCTAATCGCTAAATTAAGGATAAAAATATTTAGAGAATAATTAGTACTAATCATACCGTTTAAGTGTTAATTAGCTTAATTAATCATGATTAGTACATAATGACATGAAATATGTTAGCTTGTATGTGTTACTGCATGATTGACACTTAGGGCGACATGTGTCACTACCTTAGCCCCTGTCTTAGATGTTTGACACACAGCCCCACTGTGTGTCGTTGTGTGGTAGCTTCTGTTACATGCGCGACATGTGTCCTACTGCAAGTCAGATGCTTCTGACACATCACCTCCCTATGTGTCACCGTTATAGCCTCCTGCATTTTCATGCACGACACGTCGGGGGACACGTGTCACGCTATGGAGCCTTATCCTTACATAAATGACACACTGGTGGACACGTGTCACAATATGGTGTACTTCTATGCATCCATGACACGCAGGAGGACATGTGTCGCGATTCAGTGACCTGCGATGCATGATTGACACACGCCCCTGCTACGTGTCATCGCGTGGCACCGTCCTTGTGCATGGTCGACATGTGTCAGACACGTGTCATGTCCTGGGAACTCCTTCCCTGCATGGATGCCACGTGTCCCGCGACTCATCGCGACGTGATTGGTCGCCCTCCCCTATAAATAGAACTTGACGTTAGAGTTATTCTCATTCCAAAAATTCAGTCAAGTACTAGAGAGAGATATTGGGAGTTGCGGAGGATATTCTCGATATATTACTCGGAGGTTCAGGAGGTTCTTATTATTTTATTAGCAGCTTCGTCGGACCGAGGTAGGGAATCTCAACGTTATAGCCCTAAATGTATTGCGTTGCCTGTTTATATGCTAGTCGTTGTACTGCTTAGATATAATTCATTATAATTGCCGAATTGCCATTACTGTGCCGATGTTATACCTGATTATTGTGAATTTGCAAATTGATATATGATTCATGTGGAGATGATGTCAAATTGTTATTTGAGTATTTGAATCATACAGAGATGCTGCTGAAATTGCTATTCGAATATGCTGTTGATATTCGTGACTATGCTGGATACATGCTATCAACTGTGTTGATTGTTGATATGCTGTTAGCATGATGATATTGTCGATATTGTTGTTCATGCACGATTTGCATGTGAAATTAAATATGAAAGTGGAAATATAAATGGACGGGGTTAGGGATTGTACATCCCTTGGGTCAAAGACCCTGATTGCACCCGAGGCCTGGTGCAGAAAGCACTGCCGGCTTGATGGCAGGTAGGTACTCCGCTCCAAGCTGAGAGCGCGTATGCGGAGGTAGGCTGACTCACTCCTAGCTGCGAGCGCGTATGTGAGCACCCCAGGTTCCATGAAGATAATAAAACGATTAAAGAATCGCATATGCATGACTTGACATATACATGTTTATATTGAACTGTGATAGCATGATTATGTGATACGTGTACCATGAAACAATACGTGCTTGGACTGTTTCTTTGATGTTCTCTACTGAGCTTGCAGTAAGCTCACCCCTAACATTTTGCAGGAACAAGTTATAGTGGTGATGACGGTTCAGTCCCTGAGTTGTCTTAGATGTTTGGAGTGCTAGCTTGTTTATAGCTTTTGAGACGAGTCTCAACTTGTTTTATGTGTAATATAGTTGGGTTGGGAACCGTTAGTAGCTCTGACTACTCTGTAATATATTTTAGTTTGTGAAATAAAAGTTTGGGTTATCCAGTTCAACTCTTGTTCGATCAGTTCCTTTAGTTTTATTTCAAAAAATTCACCCCGGTTTACGGGCGTGACAAGATTGGTCCCTTCGGCCACCATCTCCGGCCATGGTTTTCGACGACCCGACCCGTCGTGTTCCTCGACCATTTCTCGTTGTTCTTCAGCTAGGTATGCTCTAAATATTCTTATTAATTGTTTTTAGTTATCAAAATCATGTTTTAACAGATTGAAAATCGCGTTTTGATCGGGTGGGATTGATGGGTTCATATTTGGAGGGTTCTCTTAATTAAAGTGTCATTTCGTCAAACTATGGGGTTGTGAGTGTCTTGTATCAAAACTTTTGGGGGCTAGTTGTGTTTATGCATTCTGATTTGTCACATAAATTTGTCATTTTACTTGAATTTCTACTAATGTATACTAAATATTTTCATATTAAGTTATGATTATAAATAATTATCAATCTCTTGTAAAATAAGCTTATAAAAAGTATTTGTTAAGAAATAGTCTTATTTTAGTTGCTAACTAAATGTCACGTTAATTATTTCAAATAAATAGTGACTTTCAATTATATTATCCAACTTTTATTAACAAGAGTATTTGTTTAAAATTTTAAACATTTTTGCATTCAAAAATGGTTTTTGTGCTATATTAACTCTTTATCTAATTATAATTGCTCTGTATTATTACTATTAAGTTGTACTTATATTATTAAATAGTTTTCACTTTAATAACTATTTGTAGGAAGTATTTCAATTATTTAATTTATTCCTTAAATTACTTCTTTGTATGAAGACGAGTTTGATTGGGGATTCTGAGAGCTGAATTAGTAACCGACCTAGACGAGCATTCTTTATTTAAACATATTGTCGTCGTGATTATAAAATTG
This sequence comes from Linanthus parryae, assembly GCA_023055425.1. NCBI lineage: Eukaryota > Viridiplantae > Streptophyta > Magnoliopsida > Ericales > Polemoniaceae > Linanthus > Linanthus parryae. Next base: position 146,810,443 of record JALGPY010000004.1, read on the forward strand.
GTAATTGTGGACGACAGGTTAGCAGACAAGGACTCCGATCATCAGTATGAATTGTATGTGATAATTGCTGTCAAATAAGGTGAGATTACATGCTTAGCCTAGCGTGCCTAGCTCTTTTCGTGTCAGATTGTGATTTATATTTTCTGTCTCAAAATATAATTGTTATTATTTGTCTATACTTGTCAAATATTTGAAATGTTGGCTACTGTTCTTGACAACTTTCACGCGATAATTAATAATCCGTTGATGATGTGAAGTGGAAAGGATACACATGTACCGGAACCAGTTCGGGTTTAATCCCCTGGGCACAGGTCCCTAAAATTCATTACGGGTGATGATTCCCTGGGCTTAGGTCCCTAAAGATATGGCACTACGTGCACCCCGACTCCTTTCGCCGTAGGCTGGAGTACTGCTTCTAGATACCACTCCTTTGATTGACGCTCTTAGGAGGGTGTTGCAACACTTAAGGTCTAGAATGTCTGATTGTGGTCACTGGTCTACCCGGGTACTGTGAAATGAATAAGTGATGATTTGACTGCCTGACTGGCTTTACTATTATTGGGATGCCCTTTGTTGGCAATATTATATCCGATTACTCTGCATCACGATTGGATTATTGATTTCTATATTGAGACGATTCATAATTGGCACTGCTGTTTATACCGTTGCAACTCTGATAAAGTTCTACTTACTCTCTGTCACTTTTACTATATTTAACTTGTGTTCCAGCAGTTTATATTATCTTTCCTGTTTTACATGCTAAGGTGTATCTCACTCAGTATTTATTGCTGACTTTGAAAACTGCGGTTCCTGCTGTTTTTCTTCCCACCGTAGGTCTAGGAGCTGAAACTTAACGAATAGAAGGGGCGCGAGACTCACCTAGACTGATAATGTCACATTTAGTATCTAGTGTTGTTAAGTTGTTTTGTAATAAGAAACACCTTTTGTATGAGACTCTTGCTTAATGTTTAATAATATAAGTTCTTGTTGTGGAATATGTATTGCTTTTGATCTCCGCCACTTCTATTAAGCATCGCCCTCCCGGTCTTGTCCCGAGCCGGATAAGGGGGTTGTTGCAGGTGGTATCAGAGCAGTTCGTTCCACTAAAGGGATTAAAACCTGTAGGGTAACTTAAAATGAATTTAGGGCAAGATAAAATACGGAAAAGCCGGGTATCTGGGGAGTTATTGATTACTTCCTCTTGCATGATCATGTTTTACTTGTTATCTGATTTATCTTGTTTTTTTTTATTGGGGCCCTAGTGTTGTTTCAGACATGTGGCTGTCTTTCGATGTCTCTCTGTATATCTGGACATGAGATGTTATGTGATTTGGTTGATAATATCAATTCACTAGTTGTGAAGTGCTTCTCGTATTAAGTACTTGATTTTGAGGATGGTTCGTGTTAATGCTTGTTAAAGTGTGTTACTTGCTCAAATCTTTTCCTGCTAGTTTGAAATTGGACTTGAGTAATAATCCTTTGTGACGTACTAGTTAACCTCTTAGCGTGTCCTTGTACTTCATTTCTATTGATAGCCTGCTAGGCATTTTAGCATCAGCGATGACTCTAGGACCTGATACCGTAGTTCTGACTCGAGCTTCGAGGACGAAGCTCATTATAAGGGGGGAAGGATGTAATACTCCGTATTTTTCTTAGGGGTAATTTAGTAATTTGACCCGTTAATTCCGTGTTGGGTTGAGAGTGGTGATTTGGGTATTTTTCGGAAATTTTATTAGACCGGAAGCTCGTGTGAAAATTTTAATTTTTGCGCGATTTATTTTAATTTCTAGACGGCGACGCGATAGCGACCACCGCGACAGCTCATGCCTCTACCACACCCTAACATTTCCATATATTTATTTTGAAGAAAAAGAGAAACCCACCTGCAAATGTTTTTGGTTCCTTTGTCTTCACGACCACGACACCTTCGCCGCCCTCCATTTCGCCGCCTCCCCCTTCTCACACCGCCCCTCTCACACCGCCCTCCCCTTCACTATAAAACCCAGCTCACTCCACCCCCTGCACCCATCAGCAGCCACCACCACTCTCTCTCTCACCTCTGCCTTCTCCGGCCAACACCACAACAACGACCGTAACAACCACCACCACAACCATCGACACCACCATCACCTCCACACCACTGTTACTGCCTTGTCTCTCCCTCCATCTCCCTCGCTGCCACGCTGTAAATCAGAAACAGCAGCAGCATCAGCAGCTGGTAGCACCAGCCATCGCCGGCGCTGCCACCATCGGAGAGCCACCACCCACCACCTTTTTCTCTCCTTTCTCCACCTCTGTCACTCTCTCTCGAACCTTTCTCTGTCCAGAACCCTGAAGAAGAACCAGAGACTGAAACGAAGGTCACAGCAACAACAACTATAGCCGAGGAAATTTCCGGCGAACTCCATGGATTCCGGTGAGAGCTTCGGCCCAACCAAGGCAGAGGCTTCCAGCCCATTTCCTCCATCTCTCTCACTCCTTGGAGGCCTGACTGAGTTCTAGGAGGTCTTAGCCGCAGCCAGGAGCCACCAGATTGGTCCCGTCGGCCACCATCTCCGGCCATGGTTTTCGACGACCCGACCCGTCGTGTTCCTCGACCATTTCTCGTTGTTCTTCAGCTAGGTATGCTCTAAATATTCTTATTAATTGTTTTTAGTTATCAAAATCATGTTTTAACAGATTGAAATCGCGTTTTGATCGGGTGGGATTGATGGGTTCATATTTGGAGGGTTCTCTTAATTAAAGTGTCATTTCGTCAAACTATGGGGTTGTGAGTGTCTTGTATCAAAACTTTTGGGGGCTAGTTGTGTTTATGCATTCTGATTTGTCACATAAATTTGTCATTTTACTTGAATTTCTACTAATGTATACTAAATATTTTCATATTAAGTTATGATTTTAAATAATTATCAATCTCTTGTAAAATAAGCTTATAAAAAGTATTTGTTAAGAAATAGTCTTATTTTAGTTGCTAACTAAATGTCACGTTAATTATTTCAAATAAATAGTGACTTTCAATTATATTATCCAACTTTTATTAACAAGAGTATTTGTTTAAAATTTTAAACATTTTTGCATTCAAAAATGGTTTTTGTGCTATATTAACTCTTTATCTAATTATAATTGCTCTATATTATTACTATTAAGTTGTACTTATATTATTAAATAGTTTTCACTTTAATAACTATTTGTAGGAAGTATTTCAATTATTTAATTTATTCCTTAAATTACTTCTTTGTATGAAGACGAGTTTGATTGGGGATTCTGAGAGCTGAATTAGTAACCGACCTAGACGAGCATTCTTTATTTAAACATATTGTCGTCGTGATTATAAAATTGGTAATTGTGGACGACAGGTTAGCAGACAAGGACTCCGATCATCAGTATGAATTGTATGTGATAATTGCTGTCAAATAAGGTGAGATTACATGCTTAGCCTAGCGTGCCTAGCTCTTTTCGTGTCAGATTGTGATTTATATTTTCTGTCTCAAAATATAATTGTTATTATTTGTCTATACTTGTCAAATATTTGAAATGTTGGCTACTGTTCTTGACAACTTTCACGCGATAATTAATAATCCGTTGATGATGTGAAGTGGAAAGGATACACATGTACCGGAACCAGTTCGGGTTTAATCCCCTGGGCACAGGTCCCTAAAATTCATTACGGGTGATGATTCCCTGGGCTTAGGTCCCTAAAGATATGGCACTACGTGCACCCCGACTCCTTTCGCCGTAGGCTGGAGTACTGCTTCTAGATACCACTCCTTTGATTGACGCTCTTAGGAGGGTGTTGCAACACTTAAGGTCTAGAATGTCTGATTGTGGTCACTGGTCTACCCGGGTACTGTGAAATGAATAAGTGATGATTTGACTGCCTGACTGGCTTTACTATTATTGGGATGCCCTTTGTTGGCAATATTATATCCGATTACTCTGCATCACGATTGGATTATTGATTTCTATATTGAGACGATTCATAATTGGCACTGCTGTTTATACCGTTGCAACTCTGATAAAGTTCTACTTACTCTCTGTCACTTTTACTATATTTAACTTGTGTTCCAGCAGTTTATATTATCTTTCCTGTTTTACATGCTAAGGTGTATCTCACTCAGTATTTATTGCTGACTTTGAAAACTGCGGTTCCTGCTGTTTTTCTTCCCACCGTAGGTCTAGGAGCTGAAACTTAACGAATAGAAGGGGCGCGAGACTCACCTAGACTGATAATGTCACATTTAGTATCTAGTGTTGTTAAGTTGTTTTGTAATAAGAAACACCTTTTGTATGAGACTCTTGCTTAATGTTTAATAATATAAGTTCTTGTTGTGGAATATGTATTGCTTTTGATCTCCGCCACTTCTATTAAGCATCGCCCTCCCGGTCTTGTCCCGAGCCGGATAAGGGGGTTGTTGCAGGTGGTATCAGAGCAGTTCGTTCCACTAAAGGGATTAAAACCTGTAGGGTAACTTAAAATGAATTTAGGGCAAGATAAAATACGGAAAAGCCGGGTATCTGGGGAGTTATTGATTACTTCCTCTTGCATGATCATGTTTTACTTGTTATCTGATTTATCTTGTTTTTTTTTTATTGGGGCCCTAGTGTTGTTTCAGACATGTGGCTGTCTTTCGATGTCTCTCTGTATATCTGGACATGAGATGTTATGTGATTTGGTTGATAATATCAATTCACTAGTTGTGAAGTGCTACTCGTATTAAGTACTTGATTTTGAGGATGGTTCGTGTTAATGCTTGTTAAAGTGTGTTACTTGCTCAAATCTTTTCCTGCTAGTTTGAAATTGGACTTGAGTAATAATCCTTTGTGACGTACTAGTTAACCTCTTAGCGTGTCCTTGTACTTCATTTCTATTGATAGCCTGCTAGGCATTTTAGCATCAGCGATGACTCTAGGACCTGATACCGTAGTTCTGACTCGAGCTTCGAGGACGAAGCTCATTATAAGGGGGGAAGGATGTAATACTCCGTATTTTTCTTAGGGGTAATTTAGTAATTTGACCCGTTAATTCCGTGTTGGGTTGAGAGTGGTGATTTGGGTATTTTTCGGAAATTTTATTAGACCGGAAGCTCGTGTGAAAATTTTAATTTTTGCGCGATTTATTTTAATTTCTAGACGGCGACGCGATAGCGACCACCGCGACAGCTCATGCCTCTACCACACCCTAACATTTCCATATATTTATTTTGAAGAAAAAGAGAAACCCACCTGCAAATGTTTTTGGTTCCTTTGTCTTCACGACCACGACACCTTCGCCGCCCTCCATTTCGCCGCCTCCCCCTTCTCACACCGCCCCTCTCACACCGCCCTCCCCTTCACTATAAAACCCAGCTCACTCCACCCCCTGCACCCATCAGCAGCCACCACCACTCTCTCTCTCACCTCTGCCTTCTCCGGCCAACACCACAACAACGACCGTAACAACCACCACCACAACCATCGACACCACCATCACCTCCACACCACTGTTACTGCCTTGTCTCTCCCTCCATCTCCCTCGCTGCCACGCTGTAAATCAGAAACAGCAGCAGCATCAGCAGCTGGTAGCACCAGCCATCGCCGGCGCTGCCACCATCGGAGAGCCACCACCCACCACCTTTTTCTCTCCTTTCTCCACCTCTGTCACTCTCTCTCGAACCTTTCTCTGTCCAGAACCCTGAAGAAGAACCAGAGACTGAAACGAAGGTCACAGCAACAACAACTATAGCCAAGGAAATTTCCGGCGAACTCCATGGATTCCGGTGAGAGCTTCGGCCCAACCAAGGCAGAGGCTTCCAGCCCATTTCCTCCATCTCTCTCACTCCTTGGAGGCCTGACTGAGTTCTAGGAGGTCTTAGCCGCAGCCAGGAGCCACCAGATTGGTCCCGTCGGCCACCATCTCCGGCCATGGTTTTCGACGACCCGACCCGTCGTGTTCCTCGACCATTTCTCGTTGTTCTTCAGCTAGGTATGCTCTAAATATTCTTATTAATTGTTTTTAGTTATCAAAATCATGTTTTAACAGATTGAAATCGCGTTTTGATCGGGTGGGATTGATGGGTTCATATTTGGAGGGTTCTCTTAATTAAAGTGTCATTTCGTCAAACTATGGGGTTGTGAGTGTCTTGTATCAAAACTTTTGGGGGCTAGTTGTGTTTATGCATTCTGATTTGTCACATAAATTTGTCATTTTACTTGAATTTCTACTAATGTATACTAAATATTTTCATATTAAGTTATGATTTTAAATAATTATCAATCTCTTGTAAAATAAGCTTATAAAAAGTATTTGTTAAGAAATAGTCTTATTTTAGTTGCTAACTAAATGTCACGTTAATTATTTCAAATAAATAGTGACTTTCAATTATATTATCCAACTTTTATTAACAAGAGTATTTGTTTAAAATTTTAAACATTTTTGTATTCAAAAATGGTTTTTGTGCTATATTAACTCTTTATCTAATTATAATTGCTCTATATTATTACTATTAAGTTGTACTTATATTATTAAATAGTTTTCACTTTAATAACTATTTGTAGGAAGTATTTCAATTATTTAATTTATTCCTTAAATTACTTCTTTGTATGAAGACGAGTTTGATTGGGGATTCTGAGAGCTGAATTAGTAACCGACCTAGACGAGCATTCTTTATTTAAACATATTGTCGTCGTGATTATAAAATTGGTAATTGTGGACGACAGGTTAGCAGACAAGGACTCCGATCATCAGTATGAATTGTATGTGATAATTGCTGTCAAATAAGGTGAGATTACATGCTTAGCCTAGCGTGCCTAGCTCTTTTCGTGTCAGATTGTGATTTATATTTTCTGTCTCAAAATATAATTGTTATTATTTGTCTATACTTGTCAAATATTTGAAATGTTGGCTACTGTTCTTGACAACTTTCACGCGATAATTAATAATCCGTTGATGATGTGAAGTGGAAAGGATACACATGTACCGGAACCAGTTCGGGTTTAATCCCCTGGGCACAGGTCCCTAAAATTCATTACGGGTGATGATTCCCTGGGCTTAGGTCCCTAAAGATATGGCACTACGTGCACCCCGACTCCTTTCGCCGTAGGCTGGAGTACTGCTTCTAGATACCACTCCTTTGATTGACGCTCTTAGGAGGGTGTTGCAACACTTAAGGTCTAGAATGTCTGATTGTGGTCACTGGTCTACCCAGGTACTGTGAAATGAATAAGTGATGATTTGACTGCCTGACTGGTTTTAGTATTATTGGGATGCCCTTTGTTGGCAATATTATATCCGATTACTCTGCATCACGATTGGATTATTGATTTCTATATTGAGACGATTCATAATTGGCACTGCTGTTTATACCGTTGCAACTCTGATAAAGTTCTACTTACTCTCTGTCACTTTTACTATATTTAACTTGTGTTCCAACAGTTTATATTATCTTTCTTGTTTTACATGCTAAGGTGTATCTCACTCAGTATTTATTGCTGACTTTGAAAACTGCGGTTCCTGCTGTTTTTCTTCCCACCGCAGGTCTAGGAGCTGAAACTTAACGAATAGAAGGGGCGCGAGACTCACCTAGACTGATAATGTCACATTTAGTATCTAGTGTTGTTAAGTTGTTTTGTAATAAGAAACACCTTTTGTATGAGACTCTTGCTTAATGTTTAATAATATAAGTTCTTGTTGTGGAATATGTATTGCTTTTGATCTCCGCCACTTCTATTAAGCATCGCCCTCCCGGTCTTGTCCCGAGCCGGATAAGGGGGTTGTTGCAGGTAAGACGTCAAAATTTAGGAAAGATTGACATATCTGGTGGGAAGGAGAGAATAATAAAGAAGAAAAAAGTTGTTCATGAAGAATCAGAAAAAAAGGATGGACTAAGCAAGATAATGATAAATTATAGTACTCCCAAGCTCAACATCATACATGACAAAAATCTGAACCCGCCTCAACAGCCACCAGTTCCACCGCCGCTGTCAATATATCCGCAAACATCTCTCAGCCTTTACATACTCAACTATTCTCATGGTATATCATATTCTTAAATATATTCTTATTAGCGATTCAGATCCGCAAAACACTTCTACTCAAGGGGTTCAAAAGGGTTTTATTATTCATGTTCATTCAAGCTTTAATTCAACCGAATTGCTTTGTGTTGCTCCCAGCGGTTCTTCTTTGCTTGCTTCTTCACTGGCTCGCATCCTAGTGCAACTACATGTCGTAACTTCACTGCTCTTACCAACTGCATTGGATTTTACTGCACCGTCAATTCCCCATTTAAAATAATAATAATAATAATAAATCATGCTTGAGTTTCAACAGACAATTTAAAGAATCATTATGATGTGAACGTACATATTTTCCGCATTTGACATCAGAGTATATCACTATGAAGTCCCCCTCCTGGAGTTTGTTTTCTTTCACGAAATCTCCTGGAAAAAAATGAGTAAATAAGGACAACTCCTTAGGGTACTATGGCCTCATCTGGAGACACATGATTATTGGTTTATTGAACTGTGTGGTTCGTGCGAGAGAATGAACACATGAACCACACATTTCGATAAACCAATAACCTCATGTCCCTAAACTGGTCTACATACTCCTTAAAATGAAATATATATAGTACCTGTGTTTTCTAAGAGATACATTCTACTTTTGTTGTTAGGCCAAAACCTTGCACACCAAAAAACACACATATAAGCTTATGTAAGAGAATAATTGTAAAAATTATTCACCACGATTTCTTCAAATAAAAGATGGTGTAGGCGCACCTGTAGCGCATTTTCCAGACACGAGAAGTTACGATATCCTCCAAGGTAATTTGAATTCCATCTCTCGAGTCCAGCGGGGGAAGATGGGTTTCCGCTTCTTTCTGAAGAACACAAGAATTTGAATAGAGGGTTACATATATATAAGTACTACTAAGATTAACTATTATGATAGTGCCAGATAATTTTAAGTAATCAGTAACGATGAAAGTGCAGCGAAACAAGATATAATTAATGAAATTACAAGTTGAGATACACCTTTGGCAGAACGATTCTTCCAATATTACCAACGTCACTCTGCTTCAGAACTTTTTGTAGCAAGAATTTGATGTTCGTCTCAGTGCTCGGTTCCTGTACGTATAAGAAGAGATCTATCAATCAAAGGATTGATAAGCCCCCTCAGTGGTGAACGTTCGAAAGCAATAAATAATTAATGTTAGGGCTTTATAAATGGAAATAAATACATTCACACAGTTTTCGGATAAATGTTTGGAATTTCTTACTGCCGCAGATCGTGTATTGTCTTGCAGGTTGGATGCTAGATGTATTAACACTGCTGTGCTTAACACATAATTTCTTTCATCAACTTTTTATTCTTTTTTTATTTATACACACACTGGTTTATTATACATTTAAAGATGAGTTCTCAAATATGAATTTGGTTACAAACAGGCATTCGAAGGAATACAGTATAAATTTATAATGGGCGTTTATAGTGTTTAGCAGAAGAAGTACGAGCATTCAAGTTATGGCGATAAGTTTGCATAAAGAACCCGATTACCCCCGATTGTTTGAAACAGAAAAACGTTTATTTTGTTTCTGGGAGATAGTTCGTAGGCCATTCATCAAGCACCAGATAAAAAAGAAGTAAAAAAATTGCAATTTGCACCCTCGGGAGATAATAAATAGGCAAATAATATCCTCACTGTTCATTGTTTGACAGAAGACACTCCTATTTCTTGTCAAAATAATTACGCTGCACACCCCTCGTTCACAGACGATAGAGAGCATTGAGCTGGCAGTGGGACCCTCTGTTTGGAGTGCAATGTCTTCCCGTTTTGCCCTTTGAAGCACATGATTACCTATTCGACATAGTTCTTTCCATTTTGTCAAAAATTGGAACTTCATTTGTTCTCAATTGATAAAGTAAAAAAATAATTTTTTAATAAAAATCTCAAAAACTATATGTAAAATTGTTTTGAAGAATGAGTATGGTAAGGGATGGTAGTCGCTCAATATCCCATCTAATCATAATTTTTGAATGAGTAGATGAATAAATTATCTGAATTTCAAAAAAAAAAATGTGTACATATGAATGCGAGTGTCATACACATATGTGTGTGTGCGCGCGCGCACATGTGTGTGAACTTTTAGGGAATGTGTTTATTTATTTATTTAGATAAAAAAAAAATGTGTTTATTTATATAGAAAGAAATAACAGCACTTGATTTATATACTTTCGAGAAAGTAAATGATTCCTTTCAACCAAAAACTGATTTTGGAATACAAATCGTCTCTTAACCACGATTCTGGACTCCTAATAACTTCATGCTCTCTCATCTAACAAATTAATCAAAAGTTTGATCTTATTTTAGATCTGAGAAATAACGTCTACTACCTCTGTTCAGATTCAGAGATAACATAGGAAATATATATTCTTGATTGTTTGATCTCTTCGTTAATTATCTATCTACATAAAGATATAAATCCTTATTAATTCAATATCTAAATTAATTTTAACAAATTAATAGAAGTTTATAAAACATACACCCCACATTGTTACACCGTTAGTATGAAATTTGGAACTGTTACTAAAACTAGTTTTTGGGACAAATCTGCCTTCGTTTTATGAAAATTGAAGGATCACCAATTGGTATATTAGACCTTCTGCATGATTTGGGGTCAAATTTGTCTCTAATATTCATTGTTTAGTGACAAACTCCACTCCCAGACTTAGGGCGTCACAATAAGAGAAATCGACACGGTATATTAGACCTTCTGCATGATATGTGGTCAAATTTGTCTCTAAAATTTATTGTTTAGTGACAAACTCCACTCCGAGACTTAGTAATAAATTGAAGATGGGACATACATACCTCTCGCTTCTCCGGGGTAATCTGCCTGTGTTGTTTGTAGTGCGCTGGGTCAGGCAATGACACTTTCATTACCGATGGCACCTCTATTGCAGCAGTAGGACCGATGAAGCCACTGGACCAACTCTTGAAATTCCTAGAATCGGGCTGAGCTATGGCGGCGTTAGATGTCCCACCGCCGTGTTTCACGTTCTGATTTTGGTGTTGGTGGCGGTGCTTCACCATCCTCTTCTTCCTTGCTTCTTTCGTCGCCGAGGAACTCCACCGTATCAGTTTCTCACCACCACTCTGAAATGGGTATTCATTTCCATAGGCGGAAAACACTTTCTTCGGCGCAAGAGAGAAGCAGTTACCTAGAATCTGCATTCGTTGGTCCATCACTGCATAATTAGCCGGCGGCCACGTTTGCGCCGTCTCCAAAACGTAATTACTCCCATTAAAGTAGTGATTGCCACCACCGTAACGGCACGCCGGCGAGAATGCTACCATCGGAGACATGTATTGAGACGGCGGCGGCGGCGAAAAATTGTTTATGGAATTGCCAAATTGGGCAAAAGTAGGATTAAGGTTTTCATAAGCGGCTTCTCCAATGAGCTGCTGCTTTTTCTTTAGGTGGCAATTCTCGACCCATTCAAGAATAAGCTTGAGAAGCTGCTTTTTGCCTTCCACTGAATTTCCCAACCGCTGAGAAGCGCTTTCAATCGTCGCACGCTTGAGCTTAATGGTCCTCATATCTTGAGCAGAAATCTTCTCTTTATTCGATTTCAGCCATTCGAAGAACATCGCCCTCAATTCATCTTTCACCGCCTGCGAATTCCTCTCATCTTCTTCAAAAAGTGAAGATGGGTCCCAGAAATCGTTCGAATCTAGCAGATTTACGTACCCAAAATCATCCATCAACTCCATGCAATCAGTTCCTCCGCTACCTCCTACGCTTCCACTGCCAACAAAATCTGTTGGCATTGGAAGCGTAGGAGTAGCGTGTTCCTCTGCTTCTGAAGCAGCAGAAGCAGAGGAACAGGAAGATGGCGTTGAACAAGACGCCATCAGATTTCCTGCCACTGGCGTGGAGGAAGAGGAAGATGAAGAAAAAGGGAGGGATGCGAAGTCATCGAAAAAGATGGAAGACCCCTCGAGGATCAGATCATCTTGATCCCCTGTAAATAGAAGCTGATCAAATTCCAATTCGTTCATTGTTTGAGTGACTGGTACAAAGAGAGCGACGGAGAAGAAGAGATGAAACAGAAAATGAGGACCATAAAGCATTTGTAAGCATTCCACTGGTGGTGGTGTTTATGTTGTTTTTGAATTTTGTGATGTTTTGTAACAGATAAGTTTCGATTTAAGAGTAGTAGAGAGTGAGTGAATAGTGATGTGAAGAAGAACAAAAAGTAGTTTGGTGTTATTTGGAGAGAGTGAGTGAGTGAGTGAGCAGAGGACAAAAGATAAAGTGAGATTTCGTGCCTGTAATTACTCTTGTTTCTCGTTCTCTCCGGAAAGTACTCGCCAGTGGTTTGAAATTGAATGGTAATATGGTATAGTGAAGCGGTGTGTGGCTAAGGCTTTTTTCATCTCTCTATCTCTCTCTCTAGCACCACCATCACCATGCATGAATGAAGAACCAGACCGACTCAGAGTGTGAGTTCATACTCCTTGTTCGTACTCGCCAACCGGACGGTTACGTTTTCTTTTTTTCTCTGAAATAGTTTTGGGTGGACCCCACTCACATCATGATCATCCATGCTTTGTGATCGATCGTTTACTTGTCAAAACGCCTAGGTACACTTCTATACAATGAACACTTGATAAAGGAAAAGAATTTTTCACATAAATTCCACTGCAGTATCGTCTCGTTGACATTTAGTTACCAACAGTATTAATTTTATCGGAAAATTTCCATATAGTTTCACTTATACCGATATCCCGTATTATTTTACTAAAATTGTTGGTAGCTAAGTGTCGATAAAAGAAAAATACATGGGAGTTTTATTTTAAAAAATGGTACGCGATGTCTGTAAAAGTGAAAATACAGGCTCATACAAATTTGTGGTTGCTATGCACCATAAATACAAGTTCAAAAGTACTGAAAAACCTCTCATTAGAAGGAGTGTGGATACTCTATAGCACTTTCCCTATAGCACTTTAGTAGCAATTTTGTTACGATCGCGGCACATCATCACGGAAAAATCCAACGGATTTGAACTCACCGTTGGTTTGCAAATCATACCCAAAAAAATCAACTATGGTAATGGAATTGTCCTTGAAACACATGATTTGTAGACCAACGGTGAGCTCAAATCTGTTGGATTTCTCCGTGATGATGTGTCACGGTCGTAACAAAAGAGCTACCAGAGTGCTATAGGAAAAGTGCTATAGAGAATCCACACTCCATTAAAAGAGGCTTACGTATCCTATTTGACATAAAAACAAAAGAATTGGTAAAAGTTTGAAACTAATGATGACTTATAGGATTAAAATCGAGTTTCTATTAAAATCGAGCTTCGATTAAAATCCGTAAGCCATTTTACGAAGAGTGAAGGAGCATGATAACAACTCATGCTAATAACTCCGCCACCAGAACCACCACTGTCGCCAACCACCCCCGCCCCGTGAACGATTTTAGGGTTTCTCTGTATTTCTTAGAGAGAGGGTACGTACAAACTTCGGGATGTAGGGTAACTCACCTTGCGAGCTTAATCCATTTACTTAAACATTCCTTAGTCCAATTTAATTTAATCAACTTAAAGCATGTGATCATCAACTCCGTCGTCACATAACTAGCAAAGAATGCTACAAATCATACATATAATCACTTAGCACGAAGTCATTCCAAACATAGCACATAATCACTTAGCATGAAGCCATTCCTAACATAGCACATAATCATTTAGCAGAAATTACTCCAAACATAGAACATGCATAAATCACTTAGCTAAATGATACTAGTCTTAAGGATGCAACATGAACTAACTTTTCACATAGCAGATACTTCTAGAGCCGTAAACGTCTTATTGATGCATATGAGATGTCTAATGCGGCACATGAATAAAAAATGACATATAATGAACTAAAGCATAACTTACATGCACTGGCCTTAAGAAAATTTCATAAACTTCTAAATTATGCTTATAAGCAAAGCGTGACTACTGATAGTTCAAAATTCATAAATAATTCAAAATAATTATCCATAACCCAAATTTTTGACATAACACAGATAAGGAGCTTACTAATAACATATAAAAGTATCATAAATTATAAAATCTTCTAAGTATTTTTAAACATTAAAATTTGGAGCTGTTTAGGTGTAAAACAGAGGCTGAGAAACGGTCATGGGAGTAAATTCATAAAATATTCATATAAAATCCAAAAATTATGAAATTTTACCTGGAAGTAAATAACACCCCTAGGAAAAATATATACAAAATTGGTAACCATTGGAGTAGAATAAGTACATGTAATCGATGAAAAACTTCTCTGATCTGGGGTTAGACAGATTCATAAAACAGCCTCAGTATTTGGACGATTTAAAATCGAATATAAGTATAATGACTCTGAAAGTTTTACTGTAGAAATATCACATATAAATACACACAGTGTAATTTTTTCATAATTTTCTGAAATACGAAACTATTTTTCTCAATTTCTTGATAGTAAGCACAAAACATGAAGTTTATAATTTTCTATACTTCAAAACATATTGCATGAAAGAATACCACTACTCATAACATATTCTTACATGAATCAAAGAGTTTTTACCCAACAAACTCACCTTTGCACATGCATGTATGAAGATCATTAAGATGATGATGAATCAAGAACATGAATCATGAATCCACCATGCTTTCATATAAATGAGATGATCAATTCTAAAATTTGTCTTAAAATGATGAATCACTAACATGCAACTAAGGATCAAGCACTTTCATACCAAGAACATGAACTATCAACAAATTGAACACATAAAGAAGAAAATGGTGCTTACTTATAACCATTGAGAGGAATTAGGGAATGATCTTGGATTCTTGGAGGTTGGAAGAGCTTAGATTCTTGAACAAGATGAAGAAAAGGCTCCCCCAATGCATCGTATAACATTGGACTTGAGTTTTTTTATGATTTGAGAGGTAGAAAAGTGAGTTTTGGTGGTGTTTTGTGAGGATCAACACCCAGATACGGGAATAGCATTTGAGGTCAGAGGAGAGAGCATTCATGGGTGTTCTTGATGAAGAAGATGCAAGAAAAAAGAATGAGAGACATGGAGAGTGATAGATAGTGATTTGATGGGGTATGAGTGGTACACATAGAGTCATACATGTAATAAGAGCACACAATATCATATTATAGTTGACTACTATAGTGGATGAAGAGTTGAGATGTTAAACTAAATAGAAAGACATGCCATTTTAGGTAAATGATGCAAAATCCACAATTGGAGATGTTCATGCATAAAAATTTAAAGTTTAGAACACAGCTACAAATTTACATTAAGTTTGGGACAAACTAGAAACTTGATACCAACTAAAATGTTGGTACAAATAACATACTTAAAACATTTTCTTTAAAATCTAGCATACGTAATAAAATGTTAATCTTAACACACATATTTAGAAGATAATAGTTTCGCTTAACACATAAACATGCAACATAATTATGCGGGTTACTATACAAGCCACGCGGATCTAGAAGTAGAGTGGTCGATTACCTGAGTTAGGGGTTCTTGAGTCATCATGGCGTTGATCATTGTGAGAATCGCCTGATCTTGTGAGCACCATTGAGTGAACGCCGGATTAACAACCTCCATCTGTGGAACGCCGTCGGCGGTGGGTAGGTACAGAATCAAGATGCAGTTCTACCATCGATGTATCCATAGAGATTCTGAATTCTCAGGATTGTGGAGAGCTGATGCTTCCATAGGACATAGTTCGAACCGTCAAGTTTAAACGGCATGAGGTTATTGATATTGGAGAGAAGATAGAGAGGGTTCGACGGAGCGGCGGCGGCGCCGGTGGACTGTAGAGCCATGGAAGCAAAACAAGAAAAGGTCGGAGAAGAGGGTTTTTATAAAAGAGGGAATAGAGAGCACCAGATCTCGGGCTCTGATACCATAAAAACCATTTATGGCTGATTCATTAATAATCAGAGAAAACGAAGAGCAAGAAAAAGAAAAGACAATGTGAATGTTCCCTGATTCATTCCATAACAAAACCCTAGAAAAGGGGGCGGATATATAAAGGAAGAGGAGAAGACTTAACCCACCACTAACTGTGGTTAGTCAACCCTAGTCAAGACAGCTGTAGTGACCGTTCACCAACGGGCTTGAGACTTTGGGAGAATTACAAATAAGCCTATGAAATTCTACTATTTATGAAAGGTCCCCAAAGACTTAATAAATACATAAAATCCCTGAAAATATGTTATTGTCTAATACCCGCCTCTACAGCCACCAGTTTCACCGCCGCTGTCTTTGAAAAATGCAGCTACATGCCGGAAAATTTGAAATCCCCCATAATCCAAGAGGATGAAGGAGGTGCGACGAATACTTGAACATCTCTCAGCCTCTACATATCCAACTATTCTCATGGTATATCATATTCTTAAATATATGCTTATTAGCGATTCAGATCCGCGAAACACTTCAACTCAAGGGGTTCAAAAAGGGTTTTATTGTTCATGCTCATTCAAGCTTTAATTCAACCGAATTGCTTTGTGTTGCTCCCAGCGGTTCTTCTTTGCTCGCTTCTTCACTGGCTCGCATCCTAGTGCAACTACATGTCGTAACTTCACGGCTCTTATCAACTGCATTGGATTTTACTGCACCATCATCCCCATTTTCAAGCAAAATAAAAAAATCACGCTTGAGTTTCAACAGACAATTTTGAGAATCATTATGATGTGAACGTACATATTTTCCGCACTTGACATCAGAGTATATCACTATGAAGTCCCCCTCCTGGAGTTTGTTTTCTTTCACGAAATCTCCTGAAGAAAAATGAGTAAATAAGGACGACTCCTCAGGGGTACCATGGCCTTGTTTGGAGACACATGATTATTGGTTCATTGAGCTGTGTGGTTCGTGCGAGAGAATGAATACATGAACCATGCATTTCGATAAACCAATAACCCCATGTCCCTAAACTGGGGCTTCATACTCCTTATAATGAAATATTGTACCTGTGTTTTCTAAGAGATACATTCTACTTTTGTTGTTAGGCCAAAACCTGAAACTCAATAAAATGATATATGTAACAATGTAAGAGAAGAATTGTAAAAATTATTCGCCGCGATTTCTTCAACTAAAAGATGGTGTAGGCGCACCTGTAGCGCATTTTCCAGACACGAGAAGTTACGATATCCTCCAAGGCAATTTGAATTCCATCTCTCGAGTCCAGTGGGGGAAGATGGGTTTCCGCTTCTTTCTGAAGAACACAAGGATTTGAATAGAGGGTTACATATATATAAGTACTACTAAGATTAAATATTATGATAGTGCCAGAAAATTTTAAGTAATCAGTAACGATGAAAATGCAGCGAAACAAGATATAATTAATGAAATTACAAGTTGAGATACACCTTTGGCAGAACGATTCTTCCAATATTACCAACGTCACTATGCTTCAGAACTTTTTGTAGCAAGAATTTGATGGTCGTCTCAGTGCTCGGTTCCTGTACATATAAGAAGAGAGGTATCAGTCAAAGGATTGATAAGTCCCTTCAGCGGTGATGAACTCGATTGTTAAAGAGCAATAAATACTTATTGTTAGCTGTTAGGGCCTTGTAAAGGGAAATAAATACATTCAGATAATCCATCTCTCCAATTGCAGATATGTTATTTCTTCTTCGGATATGTTTATTTAGTGTTGTGACTGGCGGTTGGGTGTGTATGATTGAAGGTCTCGTTGATTCCATTGATTGGGAATCAGTTTTGTTCGAATGCAGTTTCATTCGAAGGCGGCGGATTTGGGTTGGGTTGGGTTGGGTTGGGCCACGAAGGAGGAGGGCATGAGGAGGATGTCAGAGATAAGAGAGTTGTGTCTGGTGGAGGTGTAATGTTGTTGTGCCCCAGCTTATGGTTGATAAGTTTCCATTCTTCAATGAGAAGCATTTGCTTCATTGATATTTTATGGTTTTGGATTACAATGATATGTATTTTCAGTGCATTTGATTTTGAATTCATTTGGGGTTGATTCGTACAATTGAAGTGTGTTTATATGAATTTGCCTGAAACTTTTCAGGTTTCATCAATGAACAATCCCGTTTAGCAAATTAATTTGGTTATGTTCTAAGTATGAGATTATTTTGTCTGGTTTATTTTCAAGTTTATGAGTTTATATTAAAACCGTGTTCTTAGCATGATGTTCTTGGTGTTTTTGGCATGATGTTCTTGGTGTTCCTGATGATTAACATTGACAATGAAATCTAGAAAAATACACAGGGGCAATATAATCCAAAAAAATATAATACCTACTTCTCTAACGAAATATGACAGAAGGGTGCTAAGTGTCCACATAATATTCCGTTTGGGGTATAAAGTGGAATTATTCAAATATCAGGGGTATAAAGTATATTTTTATCAAAAAATAGGGGTAGAAACTAGAAAGTGTAAGTAATTTGTTTGTAGTTGCTGCTAGGAAGAAAAAATCTACTTAATCCATTCCTTTACAAAAAACTCCTAAATGCGTTAATAATTTACCAAACATAACTCAATAAATTGAATATGGTCCATACCTCTTGCTTCTCCGGTGTAGGCTGCCTGTGCTGGTTGTTCTGCTCCGGGTACACTTTCGTTACCGATGGCACCTTTATCGTCGCAATAGACCCCATCAAACCATAGGCCAAATTCTTGAAATTCCTAGAATCGGGCTGAGCTACGGCGGCGTTATATGTCACACCGCCACCATCGCCGCCGCACTTCACGTTCTGATTTTGCAATAAATGCCTCTTCTGTCGCGCCATCCTCTTCTTTCTTGCTTCTTTCGTCGCCAAAGAACCCCACCACATCAATTTCTCGCCGGAAAACGCTTGCTTCGGCTGCGCTAGAGAAGGGATCGCGAAGCAGTTACCTTGAATCTGCATTCGCTGGTCCATCATTGCGTAATTAGCCGGCGGCCACGTGTGTGCCGTCTCCAATACGTAATTACTCCCATTATAGTAGTGATTGTCACCACCGTAACGGCACACCGGCGAGAATGCTACCATCGGAGACAAGTACTGCGGCGGCGACGGTGGCGGCGGCGAAAAATTGTTCATGGAATTGCCAAATTGGGCAAAAGTAGGATTAGGCTTTCCAAAAGCGGTTTCTTCAATGAGTTGCTGCTTTTTCTTTAGGTGGCAATTCTCGACCCAGTCAAGAATAAGCTGGAGAAGCTGCTTTTTGCCTTCCACTGAATTTCCCAACCGCTCAGAAGCGCTTTCAATCGTTGCACGCTTGAGCTTAATGTTTCTCATATCTTGAGCAGAAATCTTCCCTTTATTCGATTTCAGCCATTCGAAGAACATCGTTCTCAATTCATCATTCGCTGCCTGCGAATTCCTCTCATCTTCTTCGAAAATTGAAGATGGGTCCCAGAAATCGTTCGAATCCAGCAGATCTACGTACCCAAAATCGTCCATCAACTCCATGCAATCAGTTCCTCCGCCACCTCCTACGCTTCCACTGCCAACAAAATCTGTTGGCATTGGAAGCGTAGGAGTAGCGTGTTCCTCTGCTTCTGAAGCAGCAGCAGAAGCAGAGGAACACGTAGATGGCGTCGAACACGACGCCATCAGATTATTTCCTGCCACTGGCGTGGAGGAAGATGAAGATGAAGAAATGGGGAGGGATGGGAATTCATTGAAGAAGATGGAAGATCCCTCGAGTAGATCCTCTGTAAGAAGAAGCTGATCAAATCCCAATTCGTTCAATTCGTTCATTGATTGAGTGACTGGTACAGAGAGAGTGATGAAGAAGAAGTAGAGATGAAACAGAAAATGAGGACAATAAAGCATTTGTAAGCATTCCACTGGTGGTGGTGTTTATGTTGTTTTTGAATTTTGTGATGTGTTTTGTAACAGATAAGTTTCGGTTTAAGAGTAGTAGAGAGTGAGTGAATAGTGATGTGAAGAAGAACAAAAAGTAGTTTGGTGTTATTTGGAGAGAGTGAGTGAGTGAGCAGAGGACAAAGATATAAAGTGAGATTTCGTGCCGGCAATTACTCTTGTTTCTCGTTCTCTCCGGAAAGTACTCGCCAGTGGTTTGATATTGAATGGTAATATGGTATAGTGAAGCGGTGTGTGGCTAAGGCTTTTTTTCCTCTCTCTCTATCTCTCTCTTTAGCACCACCATCACCATGCATGAATGAAGAACCAGACCGACTCAGAGTGTGAGTTCATACTCCTTGTCCGTACTCGCCAACCGGACGGTTACGTTTTCTTTTTTCTCTGAAATAGTTTTGGGTGGACCCCACTCACATCATGATCATCCATGCTTTAGGATCTTCTACTTGTCAAAACGCCTAGGTACTCTAGAAACAAAGAAGACTTGATAAAGGAGAATTATTCAGTTCTCTCAAATTACTGACCTGGCACTTTGAAATGCACCACAAACCACGAATGTATGTAAACACCACTCTGTCTCTTCCTTTAATCCCATTTTGACTTTTACTATTATTCATAGGGTCACTTTGACCCGGTGATTTGGATATCAAAACGATATAATTTTTTTGATAATTTTTTTCATGGTGTTGTAGAATAAAAGTTGCTCTATAATACGGTGAAAAAATTATTAAAACATCACATTGTTTTGATGTCCAAATTACTCGGTCAAAGTGACCCAAATACGAGTCAACATGGGGCTAAAGAGAAAAAGACAGAGTGGTAAGCGTTAACTCAAGTGGTAAATATTTTTTAGCAAAGGTGCATAATTTCATTAATAATAAAAAGAGTACACCACATACAGCTGCAGGACAGAAACATTCCCCAAAGGCCGACCTGCACAGTTACAAAACATAGATAAACATTAAATAAAAAGAAAACCCAGCCGCAGCTAATGTCTATCCAGAAGCCACCGCTAAAGCAAACTGTGAGTCGGTGACACGCGGGAGACGAGGCTTGGCGGTGGGCGGTGGTCGGCGAATAGATGTCGATGACTTGGCGGCAGACGGTGCCGGCGATGGTGACCGGGGAAAACAGAGCCATCATTTCCCGAAAAGATTGAACCCATGGTGGGTTTGTGGCGACGGGGAGGTGAGAAGACACCGGCTAAGAGGCTGCAAACAGGCCTGAAAAGTGGCGACGGAACCAAGCACAACCCCCCTAAAAAAGTGGCCCAGAGAAGGCTGAACGCCAAGGAGGAGAGAAACCCATCGCCGGACAGAAAAGAACCTCAGAGAGATCTGTCCTTAAGGTAAGGCTTGGCACTTGGGAGGCTACACAACATCGCCGGAGACGACCAATAAAAGCGATTCCCAATTAGATCTGGCCTGAAAGAGTGGCCTGCGAACAGGGGAAAGCAAACAGTGAACCGTGAGCCCATGACGAGTGACGCCGGAAAAGGGAAGCAACCACACCACCTGCAGAGGAGCCATCGAGAACCATGCAGACCGGAGAAGCTCAAAAAAATCGACGAACCGCCGGTAAGGCGGTGCGCGCTCTCTCTCTAAAAGTAGAGAGAGGTCCATGCAACTCTTTTTGTGTAAGAAAATAAAGTAGTGGTAAATCTTTTAATAATCTCTTATCCTAATTTTGAACCCAATATACGAGAAAGAGGTAAGTTAAAAAAAAAGAAAAAGAAAAAAAGAAACCACATGTCTATGGGCTCATAGTACAAATTTTTGGTTGCTATATATGCACCATAAATCCAAGTTCAAAAGTACTGAAAAGCCTCTCATTAAATGAGGCTTACATATCCTACTTGACATAAAAGTACTGAATGAAGATTTAAAGTACTATAAAATTCTAAAGTTAGTTTCGTACGAGTAAAAAAATTACATATGTGAAAGAATTAGCAATTTTTTTTTAAACAAAAACCTGTACTTTTACTTATTATTGGACATAGTCCTTAGCCCATAAGTTGTACAAGCTATTGGGGCATAAAACAGCCCAACTACAAGATACATCAGTAAACATGCCCATTTGGGTTAGAGAATGGGCAAGCCCATTTTGAGATCTGCTACACCACGAAACCCTAGAGTTTATAAACTCTTGAAGCTTCCTGAACACCAATGAAGTGAGGCGGAACTTCTCCGAGAGAGCTGAGACCGTTCTTTCTCTTTCTAGCTCCGTTCTTTCTCTTTCTAGCTCCACCACCAAGTTTTTGTTATCAGCTTCAATTATGAGATTGACAAAGCCCATTCAGTGAGCTTCTTTGATTGCATGAAGCATCGCATATGTTTCTGCTATGAATGAGTCTTCGGTGAGGGGGATCTGAAAGGAAAGCCCTAAGATGAATTCGCCATTTGAGTTTCTAATCACACATCCGCCTCCAGATCTGCTCCGATCATTAGCTATTGAAGCATCAACATTTAGCTTGAAGGTTCCCGGTGGAGGTGGCTTCCATCTTTTGTCGCCGGAGATTTCTTCCGAACCTGCAAACAACGCTTCCCGACCAAGATAAGTATTATCGTGAAATTCTGCATTTTCTGAGATAGAGTAAATAATGATTTCATTTTGAGTCTTCATTTCAGATCTAAAGATTCCTCTATTTCTTTCTAACCAGATGTTCCGAAACAGGAAACACAAGATCTGCTTGTTCCTTATATCTAAGGACAAAAATAAAGTTTTGAAACGATGATAGAAAGGAAAATTTGAAGGTTGAATTGGCAGATCTAATAGATGGGAAGCATAAAGTTTGCAGATCCAATTACAATCAAAGAACAGATGGTTTGTCGTTTCATTTTCCTTAGAGCAGAAGCAGCAAACACTTGGTAAGTTAATACCTCTTTTACAAAGATTTTCTTTAGTAGCACAGCAGTAATTTAGCGGCCTCCAAATAAAGTTCTTAATTTTGTTAGGGATGTTAATCTTCCATAAATTTGTCTAAAAAAGATCTTTGGTGTTGCTGGAAGTAGAAGTGTTGTCAGTATCAGTAAAGACATTAAAATAACAAACAAGTTATAAGCAGATTTAACCGTATAATCCCCATTATCAGTTTGAGACCAAACTAAATTATCTTGGTTTTCAGGGCTAGAAATAAGGATTTTAATGATAGCTTCTGCTTTATCTTTAGAAAAATGAGATTTTATTAAGTCTAAGTCCCCATTAAAAGTAGGCAAAAATAAATCAGAGACTTTATAATGCCAAGGTAGAGAAGGAGGCCTAAGTGGTTTTCTACCCATGCTTATAGGGATCCATCCGTTATGGTAAATGTATGTGTTTTGACCATTTCCTATACCATGTCTAACACCTTGGAAAACCACATTCTTGGCTGTCACAATACTTTTACACACGTAAGAAGATCCTCTATAAAAAACAGCATTAATCACATAATCATTTGGGAAGTACTTCCCTTTAAGCACACGAGAAAGAAGAGAATTAGGGTTAAGGTAAATTTTCCAAGCCTGTTTCCCGATAAAGAAAATTTAAAAGCATGAAGATGGCGAAAACCTAAACCACCATAAAATTTAGAATTATACATTCTTTCCCATTTTTTCCAAATAATTTTTCTTTTTGCCAAATCATTGCTCCACCAAAATTTTGATACTTTTCAGTCCAACCATTCATTTTGTTCCACACTTTGGTTTTAATATTTTGAAAATCCCTCGTTTTATTTCTACTAATACAAGTAGGTAAGCCAAGGTATTTTTTATGCAAAGGAGCAATTGGAATTTGCAAAATATTCGAGATGGTGATTCTGTTTTCATTAGGAACACAGTTTCCAAAAACAATAGCAAATTTGTCTTTATTTATGAGTTGGCCTGACGACTGACAATACTGGTGAAGAATAAAGTTAATGGTAGGGATGGCAATATGGTCCGATTCGATCTGAGATCCGAGCCGAATGGATCGGATCCAGATCGGATCCGACTGAAAATGGATCGGATTTGGAACCGGAAAACCAGACCCGAACGGATTTGGATATGGATTTGGATCTGAGGATAGATCCACCGGGTTCCGACCCGATCCGATCCGACGTATATGTGTGCTTTACATAATATACCCATATTACCTCACCACGTACATTTACAAGAAGAATACTATAGTAACTCCAATCTACAAAGCAATTTCTTTTATTTTTTAGGCTTCATAACTTACGAACATGACTTATTGTATGCAATAGTGTTTACTTTTTTATATTGTTTTTTCTATTTTATTGCAAACTCGATCCGGATCCGATCCGAATCTGGTCCGACTATGTACTATATGGATCCACGGATCGGATTTGGATTAGATGAATGAGACCCGATCCGATCTGATCTGAATCCGGTGATGATCCGAACGGATCTGGATCGGATCTGGATCTCATTTCTCCTGGTTGGATCTGGATCGGATCTGGCCTGATCCGATCCGGATCCGACCCATTGCCATCCCTAGTTAATGGTGATGGCATTATTCGTAGTTTCTTTAGCAAAAATGATGCTATCATCCGCGAATAAAAGGTGAGTAATACTAGGAGAAAACGCTTAAAACTTAGATTTTGAAATTAACTAAAGCTAAGTTTGAACTTGGATTTTAAATCGATAGGGCAAGATAAACTGAAAAGTACAATCCAGACTGGGATTTTGGGTTTCTCTTGTTTATCCTCGCATGCCTAACTGATATGTGTTACTTGTCTTTACTTTCGTTCCATTTCAAGCCTTAGTGCTTATACATGTTCGAATGACCAGTGACTGAATGGGGGTATATCCCAGCCACCCACATCCTTTGTTTTGAGACTCTATATCCTTCACTTCTACGTGTTCCTGCTTACATGACTTTAGGGTGTTTTACCATCGCTTTGTGATAATGTCTGGTTGTGCACTCGCACTTTGGCCTGTATGATCCTTGGTTTGTGAGAATTATATTCCCAAGTCTCGTAAATTGCAACGAGTTTCTTATATGATATAATACTACTACTTATGTGTTTGTATAAGTCTTTTTGTAAGGTTAGTCATTTTTTGCGCATTGTTCATATCATACCAACCTGCATACCCCCCCCCCCCCCCCCCGCATTGCGTAATCGATAGACTTTTGTAGAAGACCCTCGTTTGATAGGCAACCTGCTACGCCACGAGAAGACACTTACCAGCCTACAAGGAAGGAATGCGACTCATGGTGCGATGTGGCCAAATCCTTATGATGAATCAGACAGAGGCGGAAGCGGCAAACAACCAGACGATGGACGTCCTATCCACATTCCCTTCATTTCACTTCGTATTAGAAACTTGTTGAGACTCTTAGAACCTCTTTTCGAGCTTCAAGGACGAAGCTCGGTCCTAAGTGAGGGAGGATGTAACGACCCTAGTTTGCTCATGCACTTGCAAACTAATTGTTATATTTCTAGCTAAAACTTCCAAATGAGACCCTTGACTCCTAATATTGCGTTCAAGTTTCGAGTACGAAGCTTAGTCCAAGGAGGGAAGGATGTAATACTCCAGATTTTCCGTAAGGGTATTTCAGTAATTTAGCTTATTTTACAATATATTTATTTTAATTTTCTTCGGGCATAGTAAGTAACTAATAATTTTTAATTATCATAAACAAATTCTTATAAAGTTAATTTTAGATAATATTGTTTTATTTGAAATGGTAAGTTAATTCTAAATTATAAATTAAAGGTTTGGTAAAGTTATATTAAAATAAAGCATTTACGAGTTTTCGGGAAAATCAAATTCTATTTACAGTCACAATTCGTTTTATAAGTTGATATATATGTTACCGGCCACATTTTGATTTAACAGTAAGATAATGTTTTATCAGTCGACTCTACTTTTATCAGCTATGTTTATAATTTTAGTCGACAATTTCTTTAACATGTCAACTTTTAATTTCTTATGTCGAGAGACTTTCTTATCCATTCTCTTAATATTTGTATATATAAAAATTTTCCTTGCATATTAATATCTTTCACATTCTAAAGTATTCGTCGCGTCTAAAATAAACATCGTGTTTTAATTATTCGTTGCGTTTATTTTGTCACACGTCGCGTATCAATTATTCTCGCGTTTTATCGCTACGTTGTAATTTTCTTCGACGCGTACCGAACCACCACCTCATCCGCGAACATGGCACACCCAATCTTCCCTTCTCTTTTCTTTACCCCTGTGTTTTTGTTTTCCCCGTACACAGCTACTGCCGCCTACCTCCACCTCACATCACCACCCCTACTCCCTCACCATCAATCACTCTCTACTTCTCCTCCTTCCCTTCGGCAACACAAGACCAACCAACAACAACTCACCTCCCAACCTCAACTCCCTCCCAACCTCAACTCCCTCCATCTCTTTTATCTTCATCACTCTGTTTCTCTCTGTTTTGCCGAGAGACAAACCCAGCCGAACACTACCCTCGACGCCATAACCACCGCCACCACCTTCAGTCCCACTTCCACCAACATCACCTCCAATCTCCCCCTCTTTCTCCTCTGCCCCACTTCTCTGTGTCACTTTCTCTCTCTCCCCCTGTTTTGTCGGACCACCACCGGCCACAATCTCCCACGACACAATCACCGACCACCTCCTTCGCCAACACCTCCAACACACCATCCTCTTCTCTAGCTCTCATCCTTCTTCTCTCCCCATCTATGAATTCTCCCGAAAAACCAGCAGCTATTAGCAGCAACAAACAGCCACAACCACCGTCGGCAAACCTCCATTAACGTCGGCGACAATTTTGGCCCAACGTATTAGAAACTGAGAAATCTCCATTTTCATTGATGTATTTCGATTACAAAGCTTAGAACTCAAAGGAGAGAGCTCTGCTCTATATATTCAACTAGAGAGGGGGAGGTAGATGTAAATAACTGAAAGAAGTAACAACCTAGCCTAGTCAGCGCTTGCTTGGCAAACAAGAGCCAATCAGACTGTGCCACGCAGTCTGATGGTTGGTGCCTTATTGAAACGACGCCGTTCAACTAAAGGGGACGGAAAATTTCAAAAGCTAATGTTCAAGTAGATCTCACGGTAGCTGCTATTCTTCTTCTTCTAATCCAACGGCTACTGAACACTCTCAATTCATGTCATCAGTTTGACATGAATTGCAGTTTAGTCCAAGCTGAAATTGATGTCTTTCACTTTCAGTTTTGATACCCTCCCACAAGTTGAGGAGTGCAGTGATAACACTCCCAACTTGGACATTAGAAAGTGAAAGATGGGAGATGGCAAGGCCTTTGTCAGGAGATCTGCCAACTGATGAGAAGTAGGCACAAACTTGAGACTTATGACTTGCTTTTGCACCATATCCCTCACAACATGACAGTCCACTTCAATGTGCTTTGTCCTATCATTAAAGATAGGATTTTCAGCTATCTGAATTGCTGATGCACTATCACAGTAGATGATGGGGATGGTGAGCAATTCACACTGCAAATCCTTAAGCAGATACAAAAACCACTGTACCTCACTTGCTGTTGCTGAGAGACTTCTGTATTCAGATTCTGCAGAGCTCTTAGCAACAATGCTTTGCTTCTTTGACCTCCATGAGACAAGAGACTCACCAATATAAACCAAATAGCCACTTGTACTTCTTCTGGTATCCAAACACCCTGCCCAGTCAGCATCTGTGTAGGCATGAATTGTCAAACTGCTTGTAGCTGAATAAAATAGCCCTTGCCCAGTATTTGACTTCAAATATCTCAATACATGATGAGCTGCCTTCATATGAGCACTAGTAGGCTGTGAAACATACTGACTCAACTTATGCACTGCAAAACACATATCTGGTCTTGTATGACACAGATACAACAGTTCGCCAATAATCTTTCTATAAACAATGACATCAACTGGTTTCAATACATCCTCAGATTCTCTCCTCAACTTATTAGTTGGCTCCATTGGAATAGAAGCTGCTTTGCAATCAAGGTAATGGAATTCATGCAGTATATCTTCTGCAAACTTTCTTTGACATAGGAAAATTCCATTATCATTTCTTGCTATCTCAAAACCTAGGAAGTACCTCAAATTTCCCAGATCTTTGAGCTGAAATTTGTGGTTCAAAGAACATTTGAGAGCTGTGATGACATTGGCATTGTCCCCAGCTATCACAATGTCATCCACATACACAAGCAAAGCAATAAAGTGTCCCTCTACTCTCTTAGTGAACAAAGTGTAATCTGTTTTGCACTTATTAAAACCAATTTCAATAAGAGTGTTGGAGAACTTACTATACCACATCCTTGAAGCTTGCTTAAGACCATATAAAGATTTCTCCAATTTGCAAACCAGCTTTCTCTTATCCACACCTGGATTATATCCTTCTGGTAAGTCCATATAAACCTCCTCCTTCAATTCTCCATGCAAAAATGCATTATTGACATCAAGTTGCACAATGTGCCATTCTTTCAAAGCTGCTATAGCTAGAACACTCTTAAAAGTAGGTAACTTTGCCACAGGAGAGAAAGTTTATGTGTAATCTATTCCTTCAGTTTGAGTATACCCCTTTGCCACAAGCCTGGCTTTGTACCTTTCTATAGAACCATCAGATCTCAGCTTAATCTTGTATACCCATTTGCAGCCCACAGTATCATGTCCAGGTGGTAATTTTGTTAAGATCCAAGTTTGATTTTGCTCTAGAGCTTTGATTTCTGCATTCATTGCATCTACCCACTTTGAGTCCTTAACTGCTTCTGCATAACTTTCTGGTTCTTTCATCATTGAGACTTGAGCTACATAATGATCATACCTCTCAGAGAATTTAGCTGATTCAAAAATGGGCTTAGAAATGTGTGTCTCTTTCTTTGTTGAATTTGATTTCTGAGCTGACAAGACATACTCACTGAGATAAGCTGGAGTTCTAGATTGCCTTTCTGACCTTCTTGGAGCTGAGATATTCACTGTTGTTGTTTCATTTTTGTTGTTTCCTTCCTCTAAGATCTCTTCCATGAATTCCCCATTTTGCTGAATATCATGATCTTCTTTCTCCATTACTACTGCTGGTAGAGTAAAATCATTAAACACTGCTCCCCTCAGATCATCAGTTTTCTGAAAAGGAAAGACTTCTTCATGAAAAACTACATTTCTTGTAACTTGAAATGTGCCTGTCCTCATATTATATAACTTGTAACCTTTGACTCCAAAGACATACCCAATGAATACACATGTGTCTGCCCTGGGGTCAAATTTGTGTCTTCCTTGCTTCAGAGTAGATGCATAGCACAAGCAACCAAAAACTTTGAGAAACTCATAATCAGGCAAAGTTTTATGCAGAATTTCATATGGAGATTTGTTATCCAAAATGGCTGTAGGCACTCTATTGATGAGATATGCTGCAGTCAAAACACAATCACCCCAAAACCTGACAGGGAGATTAGATTGAAATCTCAAACTTCTAGCCACATTCAGCAAATGCTGATGCTTCCTTTCCACTACTGAATTTTGTTCAGGTGTTTCAACACAGCTCAACTGATGCACTATTCCCTTCTCAGCAAAGAAAGGAATCAGTCCCAACTCTTTGGCATTATCACTTCTGAACTTCTTTATTGATGTCTGATATTGTGTCTCAATCATCTTGCAGAATTGAGGGATGATAACAATGACCTCAGATTTATGAACCAAAAGATGCACCCATGTCATTCTACTCTTGTCTTCAACAAGTGTCAAGAAATATCTGTGTCCAGAGTGTGTAGGTGTCCTATAAGGACCCCAGATATCACAGTGTATAAGTTCAAATAGCACATTAGATCTGTTCCCTCTTATCTTATAAGGCAACTTCTTCTGTTTAGCTAATGGACAGATATCACAATGAGTGTTATTCATCTTGTTTTTGCAATCCAAAGATCTCATCATTCTTTTTAACTTCATATCTGAGAGATGTCCTAATCTCTTGTGCCATATTTCAGAACTCACCTTCTCAGATAAGGCATTCAAACTCAAAACTGCATTTGTTTTATCATTTCTTCCTCCATTTTGTATGAGATAGAGACCTCCAATCTTGGTCCCAACTCCCAACACCTGCCTAGTCTCAATTTCCTCAATATTACAGCTATCTTTAGCACACACAAAAACACATTTATGTGTATTTGTTAACTGAGACATGGACACTAGATTGAACTTTAAGTCAGGTACATATAGTACACTCTCCAAAACCAAAGCATCATTCAATTTCACTTTGCCAATAGATGACACTAACACCTTATCTCCATTTGGCAAATAAACATATGTATTTCTCACAGAAATCATGTCATGCATAAATTGCTCATTGCAGCACATATGATCAGTAGCACCACTGTCAATAATTCATGAATCTGGCAGCATAATGTTTGGAGAAAAAGTAGATTGAAAAGAATATGAGCTTACCCCTCCCAGAAAGTGATGACTGTAGTTGTTTTCACTTGCATTGCTTGGAGAAGATTGTTGGAGAGGACTATCCATGCCATGAGAACTTCGAGAACTTGTATTTCCATTATGACTGGCATTTAAATTCTGCATTTGATTGTTGATGTAGCTCATCATTTGTTGACATTGACTTTGTGTAAGAGTGGAGGACTGCACATCTGCATTGACACTTTTGGATCCAATTACATTATGAGCTTGTGCCTTTCCTTTTGGCTTATAGTTAGGTGGATAGCCATGTAACTTCCAACACTTTGCTTTAATATGGCCAGTGCCTCCACAATGATAACAAGTAGGTTTGGCATTGTAATTTTCATGAACATTTGAATTAGAACCTTGAGTAGAATTGTATCCACCTCCATCATACTCCTTAGGACTCCTAGGTGGCATAGAGTTTGAATACATAGCCACATTTTGCTGATTACTAGAATACATTGCCATTGGATTCAAAACTTGAGGTATACTAATCTGTGACTGCATTTCTTGCTAAACAACCTTAGAGAAAACTTTGTTCATACTTGGCAAAGGATCTGTCAACAACAATTGATCTCTCACAGAAGTATAAGAGTCATTTAGCAACATCAGAAATTGCATCACATAATCTTTCTCAACTGAACTCTGCACTCTACCACATTCACAAAAGAGAACTGTCTTGTAATTACTTAACTCATCCCACATAGTTTTTAATTTTGTGTAATAAACTGTAACAGTCATATCTCCTTGCTTCAAAGAGCTAATCTCCTTCTTCAATTGAAAAATCTTAGGTATATTCTTCTGTGAGAACCTCTCAAACAGATCTATCCATATTTCCCTAGCTGTTGTTCTATACATAACACTTCCAGAAATGTCCCTAGAAACAGCACTAAGCAACCATGAAATCACCATAGCATCACATCTCTTCCAAAATGGATAGAGCTCATCACCTGGATCTGGCATCTCAATGCTTCCATTAACAAAACCTAGTTTGTTCTTAGCTTCTAAAGCTACAAGCATAGATCGATGCCATGTATTGAAATTTTCTCCAGTTAAGACTTGAGAAACCAACACACTACCAGGATTTTCAGAATTACTGATAAAAAATGGAGAAGAGCTTTCTGTGCTCGGATTCATACCTCTCCCAGCTCCTCGCTGTGAGCCATTGACACCGAACTCTCCATCGGTCGCCATCTTCAAAACACCAGATCGGCTACAACCTCAAATTGCAGCACAAACAGATCTGGTCCTATCTCTGTGACCTTGAAATCACAGCACCCTTCCTTGTTGCTTCCGATCCAAAAACCCTAGCTCGTGCCAGCCGCTGAACCGAGCTCTGATACCATATTAGAAACTGAGAAATCTCCATTTTCATTGATGTATTTCGATTACAAAGCTTAGAACTCAAAGGAGAGAGCTCTGCTCTATATATTCAACTAGAGAGGGGGAGGTAGATGTAAATAACTGAAAGAAGTAACAACCTAGCCTAGTCAGCGCTTGCTTGGCAAACAAGAGCCAATGAGACTGTGCCACGCAGTCTGATGGTTGGTGCCTTATTGAAACGACGTCGTTCAACTAAAGGGGACGGAAAATTTCAAAAGCTAACGTTCAAGTAGATCTGACGGTAGCTGCTATTCTTCTTCTTCTAATCCAACGGCTACTGAACACTCTCAATTCATGTCATCAGTTTGACATGAATTGCAGTTTAGTCCAAGCTGAAATTGATGTCTTTCACTTTCAATTTTGATACAACGAACCCGGCGAAACACAGCTCATTTCGTCGCTCTCTCCGCGTTTCCAAGCTCCCGAAGAGCACGAGGAGCTCCTGAGCCAAGCCCGAAGGAAGCAGGAGCAGTCCCGTCGATCGCCGCCGCCGAACCCGCCGCGGTGAACTCGAACCGCCTTGTTTCTCCACCGTCTTCGTCGTTCTTCGCGTGGGTAAGCTCTTAATCACATCTTGATTTTTTTTTATCATAAAAATCGTATTTGGATTAGCTATAATTCATGTTTGATCGGTTGGAGTTGAGTGTTGTACGGTGATTACAGTGGGTTTGTTTCAGGGGGATTATTTTGTCTTTTTCTGAAACTTAGGGGGGCTGTTTGTACCTTTGCTAGACTTTAGATGGACTAGTGGTGTTTTGCATATTTAGTTTATTTAATGTTATTATATTAATTAAATTATGTATATATTATTAAACTTTAGTAATTATATTTCAAACTAGTAAATAAACATAAAATTATTTTTGTAATGTAATATTTTTATAAATTAGCATAAGCTACTATTTAATATTACAATTTGTTGTCTTAAAAAAATAATTTACTAAAAATAGATTGTTTATATGTATAATTATGTAATCATTAAATAGTATTGTTTTAGATATTAAATAAATCTCAAATTCGTTTAAAAAAAATAGATAGTGAGTTTTTGAAATGTCTATAAATGTTGACGTTATTCTTGTTACAAATAAATATATATGTTTAGTGAAATGTTGTTATTATTTAAGCAAAGTAAATTGTTTGTAAATTAAATTGTAGCTGTGAAATATTAAGAAATAAGTTCTTTAATTAGAGATATCACTTCTTTTAGTTATAATATTTCTTTAAATCAAAGTTCTAATTTTCTTATTATTTCTAAAGTACCATAATTAGAGTATTTAATAGTTTTATATTCTTAAAATTTATTCTCTAATTTCGTGAAATCGTTTAGGGGTTTATAACTACCTTGGAGAAATCCGATTAGAGTTGTCGCTTGCATATCACATATGTTGATCGAACTTGCTTGTAATTAGGACAATCAGTGTTTTATTTGTAGAGCCTGTCTTCGAAGAACTAGGCGTAGTGTACGAGTAAAGATTTTCTAGCGTATCTTTGGCTCTGACGGTGAGTATTCATGCTTAGCATTACGTACTTGTCTTCTTTCGTGTCAAAACATGATTTATATCTTGTCTCAAAATATACCTGCGAGTTTACATGCTTAGTTTCGTGTGCCAAGCTCTTTCTCGTACAACACTTGTTTTCCTTTCAAATAACCGTTGTACTTTATTCAAAAATTTGTTAAACGTGATTTAATTGCTTTAAAATCCCCACTTTACTGCTCCTATTCAAATCGAAAATCTCATTGTTCAAATGTCACTAAATCATAAGTCAATAATAACGTAAAGTGAAAGAATCGCGTATACCGGAACCAGTTGGGTCTACGACAGTGCTATACGCCTACGTCGTGTTACTTTACTCTACGTTACGTTACTATCGGGTGATGATTTCCTGGGCCAGGTCCCTAAAGAGATACCGGGATAATCCCCTGGGTTCAGTCCCTAAACTTATTTCGGGTGATGATTCCCTGGGTTTCAGTCCCTAAAGATTTGGGACTCCGTGCGAACCGACTCTTTTCGCTGTAGGCTGGAGTCTAGCATCTAGTACTACTCTTCTGACTTACAATCTTAAGGGGGTGTCGACACTTAAGGTCTAGTTAGCTATTTGTATGATGACTAGCGGGACGGGGGATCCGATCCATAACGCTTGGCAGAGAAGTTGGGTTATCAGAACCCCCTATACGCCAGTATCATCTGTTACTATTTACCCTGGTCACCCCTGGATACTGCGAACTAATAACATGACTTATTTCATTCCATGCTGGAAACTTCTGAATAAATCGGTACACGAATCGACCACTTATAATAACTTTCAGATTTGGAGACAACAACTTCTGCGTACTCTGACGTTTATACTTACACTCTGATACTATTTTAAAGTGTTTCAACCGTAAACCCTGTAACCTGTCTAGCCACTCTGTTTTACATGCTAAGTTGTATATTCACTCAGTTTTTACTGATACTCGAAAAACTGCGTCCTTGTGTTTCTTTTAAATTCCCCACAGGTATATGATTGGTTGCTTGGGGTAACGCGCTGGGATCACGAATCTGTTCTCTCATGCAAACAATAGAGCTTAGTAATTAACCGAAAGAGCCTTTTTGTTGTAAGATATATTTTGCTAGACTGGTTGTCTTGTTTGGACATGAAACAATGTTATCGTGTAATATAAATAAGTAGTTTGGATGTTTCTTTCACTTGTTTATGGTTACCACTCCTTGTACGAAAGGGTAAAATCCCCTGTACGGAGGGCATCATCCGGTTTCCGGATCCTCTGGAAATCGGGGGTGTTACAGTGAATAGCATCAATAATCTCTTTTTCAGTAAAAGGAGAATTTAAGGAGTCACATAAATTTTTATTAATGCTATTATCAATGCAGTTTACAACTTGAGGAAATAAATCAAGATCAGAGGTAAAAATATTCTTATAATAATCACTGAAACTCTTCATAATGTCATTCAGATTTGTAAAAATATTTTAGTATTTCTGCATTTTCTAGCAGGGGCTCATTTATGGAAAAACTATTGTTAAGGTCACCTTTTCTTAACCAATTAACACGCGATTTTTTTTTCCACCTTAATTCTTCATCAGCCATGATATGTTGTAACCTAAAAGAGACCTCTTTTCTTTGATTCAGGATTGCAGCAGTAGCACGTTGAGAACTAAGCCAAGACAAACGACGGACCAGATTCTTCTTAGTCCTAGTGATATAACTCTTTCTACCCCAATTACGTAGGCAATTAATTGTATTATCAATTTTGTAAGGGAAAGCATGTAAATAATTAGCACTATAATTAGTGTTAGGCCATACCCTTTGTATAGTATCATGGCAGTCCTGGTCACGAGTCCATTCTGCAGCAAAGTGGAGACGCTGAGGGGATGTAGTGCAAGCCAATGCTCTGGATGCTGAGATGAGCATGGGAAAGTGATTCGAGCCCACGAAAGGTAGTACTTCCACTGCAGTATCAACAAAGGTAGTATCCCAGGCCTTGTTAGCAGTCACTCTATCAAGTCTTTCCTGAACCGAGAAGGGTTCGGGACGTCCGTTCCACCAGGTAAAAAATTCCCCCTTAAACCCCAAGTCGGATAAACCACAATCAAACAACGCATCTGCAAAAGCTTGAATCTGGTTCCAATTACGGTCATTCCAACCCATTTTCTCCGAATTTGAAAGAATCTCATTGAAATCGCCTGCCACCAACGAAGGAGTGTTGGTGTTTGGTTTCGGACGGCGTAATAAATCCCATGAAAATCTCCGATTTTGAGTAACCGGGTCGCCATAAAACCCGGTGAAATAGAACGCCTGAGCCCCAAATTCCGGTGGTCTAACAAAGCAGTGAATATGGTAGGAATTTCTAGAAAGAATCTGGACAGAAACATTCTTGTTCCAGTAAAGAGAAAGCCCACGACTTAAACCAATACGCGAAACATGATAACCTAAATCATAGCCCAACTTAATACGAATAGAGTCCGCCTTAGGGATAAGCAATTTTGTTTCCATAAGGAAAACTAAGTCTGGACGCTTTTCCCTAACGAGGGAGTTTAGGCTTTGGAACGTGGAGGAACTCCCAAGACCTCTCACGTTCCAACTGAGGATATTCATGGCGACTGGCAGGGTTGGTTCTCACCAACATCTGCCATTTTGTGGGAAAGAGAAAGGTCTCGATTTCCCGGTTTCGCCCGCTTAGGCTCAGCAGCCTCAATTTCGCCCGAGTTAGTCATCTCATCCGGGGATCTCTTATCCCCC
Organism: Linanthus parryae; assembly: GCA_023055425.1. Classification (NCBI taxonomy): domain Eukaryota; kingdom Viridiplantae; phylum Streptophyta; class Magnoliopsida; order Ericales; family Polemoniaceae; genus Linanthus; species Linanthus parryae. The sequence continues at coordinate 146,846,314 of JALGPY010000004.1, forward strand.
AAAAAAGCATATTCCTTAGGAAAGGAAGTCCACCAACAAGTTTGTTAAGAGCAGAAATTATCAAGTGCTTCCCCAAGAGTCCCCCCCCCCCCCGGACAAAACATTCCTCAAGGTGCAATATTGAAGTACCTTTTGGTAGGGTTTTGGTTGCGGATAAGATTACCTTCATCTCCCATGGGTTCATCTTGACCAACATCAACATCTTTCATTTCTGCCAAGTACTCTAGGTGAGAGATTTTTTCCCTCTGACGAGAAAGGAATTTCCCCTCATCCGATTCAGGTTCCGGTTCGTCGTCACTTTCCTCTTGACTACCGCCAGTGTAGTCATTTCTCTCAATCTGGTCAATGTGAAACTTCTGCTTGCGCTCAGCCGGAGACAAAGTAGATGGTCCAAAAGATGACATATCGTATTGTACCCGAGGACAAAGTTTAACATAGCCGCTGCAGTCATCCAGTTTCCATAGCGTAGGGGAACCTCCTCTAGTGGAATACCCAAGTCCAAAGCAATTGGACATTCCTTGATCTCGTGACCCATTCGACCACGATGATGACAAAGATTGGGCAGTTTTTCATAGCGTATGAAGGCCCATTCCTGGCGTTCTGCAGAAATTGTGGCAAAGGCTTCCCGACTGAGTGGTTAACCAATATCAATAATAACCTTCATACGTATACAACGTCCCACCAATGGTCCAGTCGTAGGAATGACGATTTCTTGGACTGTTCGAATGGATTTCCCCATATCTTCCGCCATAGATTGTGTCTGGCAATCTGGTTATAGATACCAGATTTGAAGCCAAACGTATGCCCTATTATAGCGTGCCTCCAACATCTTGCGCCACGAATACCATTTTTCCATAACGATCATATCACCCTTATAGAACCACGGCTACGATTCCATCCCAGTCTCTACCTGATTTTCAGACTAAAAAACAAACTGAAAAAGATTTGCTCCTAAGGTTTTCACTTCAAAACCTTCCGGGTCTTTCCAAGCCCTAGACATCACATTTTTCAGGTTACTGAGGTTAATGTTTCTAGTAGTGATTATCTTACCGAATACACTGCGACGGCAGATGCTTCGTCCTTCAGCAAGAGAAGTTTCGTTGATGATGTAGCCTTTCTTTTCCTTATCTGTGAGTTGAAGATGGACCATCATCTTAGTGATTTCAGACGTAGATTTGCCAACTAAAAGTCATACTAATTGGATTTCGAACTTGACGCCATTGTTAGTAGTGAGCAGAACAATTTTCCAAAGCAGAGTGCTTTACAAAGTTTGCTTTTAAGAATGAACTGGAAATAAGAAATTCAAAGCAGCAGGTAACCGACTAACCGTCAGAAACTGCCAAAATAACTGCAAAATGCACTTATAGAATCAGTACTACCGAAAAAAGACAAGAACTAAGTGGGCGCTAAAAGACCGGAAACTTTAAATTTAACCGAAAACACTTGAAGGAGGGTAAGGTTCTCTAAGATTCCATGTTTCTTTTGAGAGAAAAACGGTTACTGTGCGACGAGGAATATAATCGAGTGGATTCCCTGTATTTTGTTGACAAAGACCTTGTTGTTTTGCTATAATTTCAATTTCTCAGAATTCGCAAAATTTTAGATTAAATAATTTTCAAATATTTTGTCCAAAATAAATTTTAATCCAAATTTAAATAAAAGTGTGACAAATTAAAATTATCCATGTAAATCAAAACTGTCCTAATTTGATATTGTGCTCTAGTTCACTCCAGACATGGCACAGATGAAATTACTTTTTGTGCAACAAGTGACTTGTCGAAGTGGTAAGAACTTTAACTTGGTGTTAAATTCACAACATAAGTTCAAACTCTGGATCACTGGATAAAGGTACTGTAATTTATGAAGTTTGTACTCTAATGTTTTATGTAGAAAAGATTTATTTTTTGTGTTGCATTGACTCGCATGGCAAAAATATCCCTCCCACAACTAGTATACTGGGTAGTGAAATTAAACATGTGCTGGGCCGAGAGAAACTGGGCTTATATTTGGGCTTCTTCATGGGGTAAAGTAAATTCTTCCTCACATTTTGAAGGAAGACAATGACTTCTTCTTAACGCTTCAACCGCAGCAAGTAGCAAGAAGTTTCTTTTGATTTGGTGTTTGGTTTGCAATTTATCTCGTAATTGTTTTATCAAGTAACATGTTTTCTCTTAAATAATGTAAACTGATTTACAAGATTAAAATCGAGATTTCGATTAAAATTTGTAAGCCATTTTACGAAGAGTGAAGAAGCCACCAAGACACATGACAAAGATTGTTGAGAAAACGTTTACATAAAATATTTTACGTCCTTTGTAAAACATTTTACTCTCAACCAAACGGAGCCACGTGTATTGCAGTTCTGTATAAACTCTTGATTTGCTTTGTGTTTGAAGTGTAATTTTTCTTCTGTGGGAGAAAACTCAGTCTTTGTAAAATTGCAAAAGACACACTCTTTCAAACTCTTGATGTTTTCTATGGTTACTGAGACCCTTTTGAGCGGTGCTGCAAGCAATAAACTGTGAATGTTAATAATCCAATCAATGGGAAGCCAGAGAGAGTTGGGAATGTGCTTTATAAACATCGCTTCAGTTGGCTTTGCAAGATCAGTATAACCATCTTCGTAAGAATGGCTACTGATGCATGTGGCTGTGGCACAGTGGCAGTGACATTCCCCGGTTGAAGCCTAATTCGCCATTGATTTGTTTGTTTGTTTGGAATTTGGTCTCTTAGTTTTCTTGGAAGAACTTTAAATCGAAAAATGTCAAGTTCAAACAGTTTCCTTAGGTTGATATGTGGTGAATGAAGTTTACGGATTTTGCCCTCAACTGAACTTCCACCGCTATCAAAAATAAGCCCTCCAATGTGCATGCTAAGATCTACCTTTTGCGTGTAAAGCATTTCAATAAATAAAGGATTTCAATATGTGATTAATCTGTCTCCCCCTAGCTATAAACTGAAGGAAACAAGAAGTTATTTCAATAAATAAAGGAAAAAAGAAAAAAGAAATTACTTGGCAAAAAGATTTGTTCCTGCCCGGGATCGAACCGGAGACCTTTTGCGTGTAAAGCAAACGTGATAACGACTACACCACAGAAACTTGATGTTTTGTTAATTACAAGTTTAGCATAAGTCAAAGCCTTGCCATCTTACAAATTCCATTTGTCCAATAGATATCAAATTAGATGCGCCAACAATTAGAAAGTGGCTTCATTTACATGCCCGCAATTCATGTAATGTATGTCTCCAAAACCTTCACCGTCTCCCTCTCTATATAACTATGCCTAGAAGACTGTTCACTTATCAACAAAAATATGACATGAAATTATTTTAAGGATCGACAAATAACTTTCATGAGGTATTTTGAGGATCTAGTAAGTTGTGCTCACAGTAAAGTCACAATCCCTTTTTTATCACAACACTAAGGGAGTGCCGTAAACACGTCCAATCCAAGAATGTCTGGTATGAGAGAAGCCTGCATCCCTCCTTTCGGGAATCATAGTTTGCAGATGCAGGCATTTGGATGGCATTGGTTTTCATTCAGGAGGGTGGCATACATTGGAACCGTATCCAACACGTTATACAGATTGAACAAACTCTTAATATTCTTATTTCGAGTGATCTTACTAACATGATACCTATCCAGCTATCCTCATCAAGCTGCGACCCCATGTGACATGTGGCGGAGCTAGAAAATCAAATGAACTGGAGAAAATACGAGTCATGTTATTACAAATGTAGAGTTGATAATATTTGATTTTAGCCTAGCAATAATGCATTTTTCATTATGATACATTTGTAGTCCGTGAGCTATGAGAGTAACGTGCCGATGTGGTCCACAGATTGCTCCCCTATGATGTATGTTCATTTTTTTGAGGGAAATGATGTATCATTGTGTGTGTTGAGTGTGTGACGTGTTTTGCTTCCGTTGTAGCGGAAAGTCAGGGGTGGGAATCGCCACCCTTACCCGTTAGTCCCCCCGCCACTGCATGTGACACACCTTAAAGGTTCTTCTATGCTTCTTTCAAATCTTCAATAGTAACGCCTTGAAGTAGCAATAAAAGCTTCAAATGCATATCAAGACTAGCGTATATGCTTCTTAGTAATAATAATATGTAAACAATCTGAAAATATATAGTAAAATGCCAGATTGCTGGATGCAAATTCCCAATCGTTTATACGAGAGATTTAACCATATCAGAAGCTTCTGTAATCAAGGAATCAATTAAACTATCCGATACAGTGAATTGCGATCCAATCTCCATAGAGACGAATTCAATGAATATCTGGCGAAGTATCGAAAGAAAGTCTCTCTCTAGTGCAGGTGTAGAGTAAGGAATTTTCTTACAAGAACTCAAAGGACTCGTTTGAGAAAAAGAATAATTCTAAATCTATAGAATTTCGGGTAGTATTTTAGATATAATTTCTATTTTTAGTGATTTTCATTTTTTTAGAATCAAATTCAATTCTCCTTAAGGGGGAGAAGGACCTGGTCCGGTTACATCAATATGAGCTAACTCTACTACCCAGCTTGGAAATTGACTCAACCATTCGATGGAGATGCTTGTGGATTTCTGAGCCTGAGCCAAATTGTGTGCTAATTAATTTTAATTTCTCAAACGAGTATCTTTTCTCCTAATTCATCTGGGTGGTTTTCTTTCCAATTAGTCTTCAAAACATAATAGTGAAGCTGCTGAAGATAAGATAAGATGTGTACTTGTACTCGCAAGTCTGTACTGCAAATTTGAAGTCGGAGGCATAATAATAATAATAACAATTATTATTATTATTATTGAGAAGTATAATTAATTGATAAAAAATGGAAAACTAGCACATTTTTCCATACCGATTTTATTAAACTGCACACAAAATTCAGTTCTTAGTGCAAAACAGAAAATGGAACTATAAGATGGACCAATGATGAATGAAAGGTGGAATAAATAGTCACGTGTCACCACCACTATACGGTAACTAATGTTTTTCTGTTAATAACCCGCACATGATACGTATCACAATTACGCGTCATGCTTTGATATTGAAAGACGAGACTAGTTGTTCATGTCGATGTATGCAATTTAGAGCTTTTCTGCATTGTCTTTGAATGCCTTCTTTGCCTCTTCAGTTTTCTCAGTCACGGCATCTCCAATTTTCTCACCAGTTTCCTTGACATTCTTCCATGCATCTTCAGCGCCCTGCTTCGCCTTCTCTGTTAAATCTTGTGTAGCGTCTCCCACTGTAGATGCATCCTCTTTTGCTTTCTTGTCAACCTAAAAATTTCCAATGACATGAATTTAGTGATTTAAAATTTAAGATACATGTTTAAAATAAATTTTCAGAAATGAAATAAAAAAAAAATAACAGAGAAAAGTGTCTCACATCTCCTGCAGAGGACTCAATCTGTGCCTTCACATCTTTTCCGGTCTTAAATGCGGCGTCCACACCTTCTTTAATTGCTTCATTAGCTTTGTCATATGCTTGTGAAGCGTCATTGCTAATGGATGCCTTTTTCAGATAATGAAGATAAAAAAATGTCAATCCCCAAAAAATATTACATTTCAACGATTACATAACCACACTTTGTTGATGTGAAATAACAAGTCCAGTTGAAATTACATATGATGAGAATACAAATTAATATTACAAAATGTTGTAATATTTAATTAAATTTTCTAGAAGAATGCAGAGAGCGATAATTCACCTTGATAGGGCGCAGTGCGAATGAGACTCGGACTCTAGAGCTCAATTGATTCCGTGCTGCCGCTGTAGTCGCACGGTTGGTGTTCGGGACAATCTTGGGAAGGGCGATGGTTGCCATTGTTTCTTTTTAGAAGTATAAACTTACTGGTAACTGAAGAATTGCTCTAAATTGGATATGTAGTAGATATTATTTACTAAAAATGTTTTGCCATATTTATAGGGAAGTGTTGAGCACGGGCAATTGGTATTTTGCTTTGAGAAGATAGGATTTAAACGGACACAAGCATCCCATGACCCGTGACCCGATATTTCAGGTCGGCAGTCCTTCTTTTGGAAATCTTAGGTGGGTATCTTTACTGGATATTTTAGGTCGGCAGTTTTTTTGTTGGGTTATTTTGCTATTTAACCCCTATGGTTAAGGCCATGTGACAAAAGACTCTATGTATGTTCTTCAAATTGCGGCAACATTCTTTCTGTTAACATTTCTTTTTTGGGTTTCTGTTAACATTATTGATGTGTACGTAACCATGGGCGAATCCAGAAATTAATTTGTGGGGGTTAAACTATAAAAATAAACAAAATAATGATGCATTTTAAATTTTGTAATGGGAGCTATATTACAATTGTTACGGGCTAAATTGAAGAAAATATACAAAAAAAAAAAAATGGTAAAAAATATTTTTTTAAAGGTTGAGTGTGGGGCTTATAGTTCTCATTGGTCCTAAGGTAAATCTGCCCTTTTACGTAATTGTCTCGTTGAGGAAAAATGGAAGACCAAGAATGTGACAAAGATGAAGTTGATAACTATTTTATTAACAGAATGGATCATCTGAAGCCCAAGATTAGCTAAATGGACTCTACTGAATGAAGCCCAAAGACCTCAAGTCAAAGCCCATTACAAGACCAGTCCAGTTCTTGTTATTTCTGTAAACTCTCAAGGGTATTAGAGTCTTTTTATGCCTTGTACAAACCCTAAAAGGGTTCCTACCGTTGGATCTAGTCCGTACTCTTTTAGCCGTTGGATCACAGCTATATAATGCTGTGAGTTGTATTGCTGCATCAATTAATCAATCATTTTTCTGTGTTCTTTCTTCTTCCGCCTCTCTGTTCTTCGTCTCTCACAAACGAAACCCTAAAGGGTTCGTTCATGGTATCAGAGCCTTCTCATGGCTCTTGCCAATACCTCACAGGCCTTGCAGCCGATCTATCTTCTTTCTAACATACACAACTTACTACCTTTTAAACTTGATTCTTCCAATTTTGTTTTATGGAAGCATCAGATCTCATCAATTTTTCGCACACATACTCTATACGGTTACTTAGATGGATCTTCTCCTTGTCCACCATCTACAATTTTGTCCTCCGATGGCTCTCCGGTGCTAAATCCGGCGTTCACTGCCTGGCAGCTTCAAGATCAGGCGGTGTTAACTATTCTCAACGCCACACTGTCCCAGGAAGCTCTTACCCTGGTGATTGGTTCGCAAACCTCTCGTGAGGCCTGGCTTGTTCTTGAGCGCCGCTATGCCTCTCTCACCAGATCTAATGTCCTTACTCTCAAATCGGAGTTTCACACTCTCCGAAAGGGCTCAGATCCAATAGATCTATACATGTAGAAGCTCAAAACCATCAGAGATAAGCTTGCTGTTGCCGGGGTTTATACCGCTGATGAGGATCTGCTGTTATATGCCCTCAATGGCCTTCCACCGGAGTTCAACTCCTTCCGATCCTCTCTCCGTATTCACTCGACCCCGATCCCCTTTGAAGAACTCATGTTCTTTTGAAGGCTGAAGAGCAGATGCATGCCTCTCAAGCTCCACTTTCCGATCTCCCTCATCCTACCGCCTTCTACCTCCAGCGTGGTGGCGGCCGTGGCGGCGGTCGAAACCCTACCGGTCAGAGAGGTGGTGGCGGTCGATTCGGTCACCGAGGTGGTGGCGGTGGCCGTTCAGATTCTCGAGGAGGTCGTTCGCCTTCCGGGTACGGTTCTGGATTCAACCCTAACTATGGATCCGGATCCGGACTCGGGTCGGGTTACGGAAATGGTTTCGGATCTGGAGGTGGATCGGGTTATGGTTCGGGTCGCGGTTCGGGTCGGTCCAATAACCGTGGCAGAGGTGGTTCGGGTCGGTCCAATTCAGCTCCGGTTACTTGTCAAATTTGCGGGTATGACTATCACTCCGCAATTGACTGTTATCATAGAATGGACTATGCCTATCAAGGCAAACATCCACCCGAACACCTCTCTGCAATGGCTGCTTCTACTTCTTCGGCACAGCAACCTACCTCTGATCTCTGGCTCACCGACACCGGCGCATCCAACCATATGACAACAGACTTCAACAATCTCTCTCTCAGTGAACCATACAAAGGCACTGATTCAGTCAGCGTCGGTAACGGCTCTTCTCTTCCTATTCACCACTCCGGTACTGCCTTTCTCTCAACTGCAAATTGTTCTTATACTTTATCTAATGCACTCCACGTTCCTAGTCTTTCTGTTAACTTACTTTCTGTGCATAAATTTTGTTCTGAACATAACGCCAGATTTATATTTGATAGAGATTACTTTTATGTTCAGGACAAATCTACGGGTCAAATCCTTTTTCAGGGACCCAGTAAAAATGGCCTCTATCCCCTCTCTTCTGAGTCTTCTTCGTGCAGTCCACACGCCTTTTTAGGTCAACGAGTTAAATCACATTTGTGGCACTCCAGACTGGGACATCCTTCAAACTCTGTTTTATTTAAATGCATTAAATGTCTTTCTTCCTCTGTTAAATTAACTGTTAATCATAGTGATACCTTATGTGAATCTTGCTTGGCTGGAAAAATGACAAGATTGCCTTATCCTGTGTCTGATTCTCATGTTACTGCACCTCTCCATCTCCTCCATAGTGATGTATCGGGACCTGCTTCTACACTTTCTTATGATGGATTCAAATATTATGTTCTCTTCATTGATGATTTGTCTAGATTTACATTTCTATTTCCCTTAAAACTGAAATCTGAAGTTTCATCTACTTTTGCTACATTTAAGTTGTTTGTTGAGAAATTACTTGGCTATTCTATTAAAATTTTACGTTCAGATGGTGGTGGTGAATTTATAGCTTACACCTTTCAAAATTTTTTACAAGAACATGGCATTCAACACCAAAAATCTTGCCCCTATACACCCCAACAAAATGGGGTGGCAGAAAGAAAGCATAGGCATATTATAGAAACTGCAGTCACTTTGTTACATACAGCTTCTCTTCCAAAAAAATTTTGGTATCATGCAGTAGCCACAGCTGTTTATTTGATTAATCGCATGCCAAGTTCAAATACTAATAATAAATCACCTTATGAGCTCTTATTTAAAACAAAACCTGATTATAATCAATTAAAAGTATTTGGTTGTTGCTGTTATCCTAGGTTAACTCATTATAATGCATCTAAACTTGATCCTAAAACTAAGAAATGCACTTTCCTGGGTTATGCTTCTGGTTATAAAGGTTATCTCTGCTTTGATGCTCAATTAAACAAATTTTATATTAGTAGAGATGTGCTCTTTGATGAATTTCATTTCCTTTTGCTTCTAATTCTTCACCACTCTCACATGATCATGTTTTTGTTTCAGGTTCTAACACTGTCCCTTCGGATTCAACCCAGGTTCAACCTGGGTCTCTATCTGGTTTTATACCAGATACAAACTTATCTGAGGGAAATGATCCTATGCAGCCAGCTGCAGAGAGGAGAACTGTTGTTCCCAGTCCAGGTGGCACACCATCCACAGATACTACACACTGTTATTCAGATACTACACCTGTTGCTCCTGGTTCTGGTGCACAACCATCCTCTCTCAGTTCTGGAATGGCAAATACAGGTGACCCTATGATGATTAACCCCCCTCCCCCTCCTATCATCACTTCAACTCACCCAATGCAAACTCGCAGCAAATCTGGCATAAGTAAAAGATAATTGGTGTATTATGCTTCTCCAGACTCTCCTCTTGGTTTTTCTGCTTTTACTTCTCCTTCTGCTGGGTTCTCTGTTATTTCACAAACACACACTACACATATTGACCCTACATGTTTTACAGAGGCTGTCAAATTTCCTCAGTGGCGCCAAGCCATGGCTGCTGAGGTTGACAGCCTCTCACAGCAACACACGTGGACTTTTACACTTCCTCCACAGGCAAACATTATAGGCAATAAATGGGTGTTTCGCACCAAATTTAACCCAGATGGCTCAATTTCTCGCTACAAAGCTCGTTTGGTTGCCAAGGGCTTCCACCAAACCCCTGGCTTAGACTATGACGAAACTTTTAGTCCCGTTATCAAACACGCCACTGTTCGTACTATTTTGGCCTTAGCTGCTACTTTTAATTGGCCACTTCAGCAGTTAGACGTGAAAAATGCATTTTTACACGGCTACTTGCGAGAAACTGTCTATATGAAGTAGCCAACTGGGTTTATTAGTGCTAAATTTCCTAAACATGTTTGCCTCCTTCACAAGTCCATATATGGGCTCAAACAGGCCCCACGGGCCTGGTTTGAGCGATTCACATCTTATTTACTATCTCTAGGATTTGTTGCATCATTTGCTGACTGCTCACTTTTTATTAGACATCATCAAAATCGCATCACTTTGTTATTATTGTATGTTGATGATATTATCGTGACTGGTGATGATGCCTCTTATATTTCTGCTTTGCTACATAAATTAAATGCTGAATTTCAAATGACTAACTTGGCCAGTTAACATATTTTTTGGGCCTCCAAATCAAACGAACTTCTCTTGGTATTTCAATTACCCAAGAAAAATATATTTCTGATCTTCTTCGTCGTTTCAATATGACTCATTGTAAGCCCAGTTCTACCCCTCTAGCTGGGGGCATTAAGTATCATATTGATCAAGGTAATGCTCTTCATGACCCAACTATCTATAGACAATTACTGGGTGCGTTGCAATATCTCACTTTTACGCGTCCTGACATTGCATTTGCCGTAAACCACCTTTGCCAGTTTATGCATGCTCCAACTGACATTCATCTTAGCGGAGCAAAACGTGTTTTGCGATACCTTCAAGGCACTAAAACATTGGGCCTTTTTTATCAAAAGGGTCACTTACCACTTCAAATTTTTTCTGACGCTGATTGGGCCGGTGACCCATCAGACCGTCGGAGCACAACTGGGCTTGTTGTTTTTCTGGGCCCAAACCCAGTCCACTGGACTGCTAAAAAGCAGTCCACTGTTTCTCGGTCATCCACCGAAGCTGAATACCGTGCCTTGGCAACAGCTGCTGCTGACCTGTCTTGGTTTCGCCAAATTTTTCACGATCTTCACATTTACTTGCCTCATCCTCCCTTATTATACACAGATAACGTTTCTGCAATTGCCTTAACTAATAACCATATTTTTCACGCACGTACAAAACATATTGAAATCGACTACCATTACGTGCGTGAACAAGCTATTCTTAAGCATCTAACTATATCATATCTTTCTAGTGCAGATCAAGTTGCTGATGTTTTCACAAAGTCCCTGCAACCAAGTCAGTTTCAACATTTTCGCGATAAACTGTTGGTTCATCATCCACCAACAGTTTAAGGGGCCGTATTAACAGAATGGATCATCTGAAGCCCAAGATTAGCTAAATGGACTCTACTGAATGAAGCCCAAAGGCCTCAAGTCAAAGCCCATTACAAGACCAGTCCAGTTCTTGTTATTTCTGTAAACTCTCAAGGGTATTAGAGTCTTTTTATGCCTTGTACAAACCCTAAAAGGGTTCCTACCGTTGGATCTAGTCCGTACTCTTTTAGCCGTTGGATCACAGCTATATAATGCTGTGAGTTGTATTGCTGCATCAATTAATCAATCATTTTTCTGTGTTCTTTCTTCTTCCGCCTCTCTGTTCTTCGTCTCTCACAAACGAAACCCTAAAGGGTTCGTTCATATTTCACATCCGATTTTCCTTTTCTTTTTTTTTTGTTAAAAGGACAGTCTGTTTTAGTTTTAGTGTTAAATTGTTAAAAAAACATATAAAACATGACATAACAAAAGTCCGATGTTTCTTTGTGAGCCTACACGAGCGGTAGACGAGGCACTGGTTGGTTCACATGGCAGTCAATGCAATCAAAACATTTCATACACAAGAAGCATGCCCTTACGTAAACATGGATTATATCCACAACCACAAGGCATCAGAGCCAACTAATTTTATTACATTGCAACTGCAATTGTATCTACCGTAAAATAATATCATACAACAATGAACAATGGGGAACCAAATGTTGTACAGTGCACCAACAACACCGTACGTGGTACAACTATTGCCTAAAGGTAGCATATATAATGCTTACAACTACTATGTTTTATTTGGTTATCCGAACACGCGACGTGTCTTGTACTCTTACATAAACTGTTTAAACATTGCATATCATTACATGTCAATGTTCCTTTTGAGCTTTTCCGCGTTTTCATTCACGGCCTCCTTTGTCTCTTCAGTTTTACCGATCACAGTTTCTTTGATCCTTTGAGTAGTATCCTTGACCGATCCCCATGCACCTTGAGCGCTTTGTTTCGCCTTCTCTGTAAGGCCTTGTGCAGTGTCCGCCACGTCACTCACAGCGTCTTTTGCTTTTTGACTCACCTTCACATTGAAATACATAATAAAAAATTAGATAATTTAAAAATCTGAAGCTTTTGCCTATGTTCATTACTTCATTTGTTAGGAAAGACTTGCGAGAAAATGCTTCCTGAGAAATTTAGAAGAAAAGAAATGAGAATAAGATATCTAGGAAACTTTTCTCACATGTGTTCATTTCGTAAGAAAATATGTGGGAAACTGAGTTGAAGAAAAGCGTTCATGCAAAATCTTTGTACTATTTGCAGGACATAATTTAAATAGAGAAGTTTGCTGCTGAAATTTTATCATGGTAGATCCCAGAACTTTCCTGTAACAAGTGAACATACATGCAGAAAAATGAAATGATTCTTATTTTTTCTTAACATTCACATTTCCTCACTTTCGATCTCAACAAATGAACACAACCTATTTCGTACGAAAAATATCTCACATTCCCTGCAGATGATATAGCCTGATCCTTCACATTGTTACCAGTCTTCTTTGCTTCATCCACAGTTCGTTTTGCTGCTTCACTGGCCTTTTCATATGCTTGCGTAGCCTCATGGCGCAAACACGCCTTTTATTTTAATTAACACAGATCCAAATGTCACTATAATTAGATTGAAAATTTGAAAAATGCCGGTAGATAAAATTTGTTTAAAGAATGCGAAGCGATCGATCACCTGGAAAGGGCGGGGTGCAAATGAGACGAGGACTCTAGAGCTCATTTGATTCCTCAAAACCACTGTTTTTCCAAGGTGGGTGCTCTTTGGGACAAGTTTGAGTAGTGCGATGGTTGCCATTTTTACTTCTTCTTCTTCTTTCTCTATCGGTAATTCTGTATCTTAATTACTATCAAAGGATTGCTCTTAAATTGGTAGATACGTGTTATGAAGAGTTGGCCATAGTTTTAGGTGAATTATTGAGCTTGGAGGATTTCCCTCATTTGAATTCCTATGAGAGGCTAGGATTTAAGAGGACACGAGAACATATTGACCCCATGTTTTGGTACGTTGTTTTAGTGTACATTTACATATAATTTTCATATTGACGGAGCATGCAGTTTCATCTATCTCCATTTAAATATGTAAGAGTTTTGCACAAATACCAAATAATATGAATATTTTGAGAAATGACTCGGTTTCTGATACACAATTTCTTTAATAGAGAAACTTCAAGGGAAACTCATATTACAAAGTGACTTATAGTGAAGGTGCAGTTCAACTTAGGTATTGTTTGAACACGTTTATCTTCGGACATTGGTGTTAAAAGTTTGGTTTTATGCTTCAGATTCTCCTTTGAACATGTTTATCTTCGAACAGTGTGCTCTCCTTTCTACTCATATCATTCTTTTCTGGGATGTGTTCGAAAAAAAAAAGAAGGCCATCAATCATAGCAAATGTAAGGATATCTGAATAAAATCACAATAAAAATTGCTCTTAGAACATTGGCCTACTTGTACATCAATTTTCATGCAGTTTATTTGATCTCAAAAGAAAATTGTAGTTTCAAATAAATGATCAGCTACTAATACAATAGCAAGCAAGTTCCTTCTTGCCAGACCCAATATCGCGAAGAGCACACTTGCCACCCATACGGAACCCTGCCTCTGTATAACAGTGCTTGAAGCAATTATTATCATAGTTCGCGCATGGCCCCTGGTAAACCAATGTCTCAGCTTCACCTGCATTCCCGAAAAAATCAAAACATTTTGTGCAAAATTATGTTTATGATCATGAGATAACTTAAGGAATATTTTCCGAGGTAAAAGTGTTTATACCTGAGTTTAGGAGCAAAGCAAAGCAAATAAACCCAACAAAGAACATGGTAAACAATTTGCCAGCCGCCATTTTTCTCCAAGGTTTTTTGGTGAATTTGCCCTGAGAAATGATTATGGTGTGTTTTTGGTGTCGCTGTGAATAAGAAACTTTGATTTATAATGGTGGAGTTATGATGTTGTAGAGTGTTAACGAACATAGAAATTGATGGTCTTACCATAATAGATTAGACTGGAAGGTTCTAATTACGACAAGTGTCTGCAAAAAGTTGGTATAAATCTTATCAAATCATCTTTCTGACTCATTTTAAGTGTCATTATTCAACTAATAACACACGTATATCATGTATTGTTTATCACTTGAATTGTTGCCTAAAAATACTTCACAAATATTGGATGAGAGTGATTTGTTTTAGTGACATTTGGCATCCCTCATTGAAACAATACAAATGAGTTAGGAAAATATTAATTGTTCCCTTAAAACTTACCTAAGCATACATTAAACAAAATGAAATAAGCCTACAAGAATGAAATAGCATAGTGCGGCAAAGTTGCATCAGTGGTACTAATATTATACGTTTTGTTACACTTTCATACCCATCTTTTCATTTTCGCATTCGTAGTATTCACATTTTAAAATTGTTGCACCGGTGATATATTTCACTAACACCGTTAGAAAACTAACGGTTAGTGTGGGTATTTTAGTCTTTTGCAAAGATAAAATTGCACCAGTAATACGCATATTTACGACTTAATTATAATTACTCATATTTTAAAATTTAATCAATAATATTAAAAACTTTCAAATTCCATTTTTGAACCCATACACCAAAATCGACCCCAATTCCGTGAACTACCACCCACAATATATCCCTCTCTGCCTGCCTCACTAAGTAAGAATCACCACCCATAGCATCCAATCCAAAACACAAATGTGTGTTCTTGTTTATCAACTAATAGCCAAGATCTAACCTAAACCCAAACCCCCATTGAACACTAAATCGAAAATAAAAGAGAAAAAGAAAAACCCGACGGAAATGATCGAAGGTAGCAATGCTTAATTTTTGAAGACTGAAGTTCATCATATTCACTATTCAGAACTCAAACAAGCGTACTCCCTAACGAAATGACAGATTCCTCTTGTAGCCTTGTGATTTTGGTGATCTCACGTTTCTTTACCCACACGAATGTAAATTCTTCCAGATTTATCTCTAACCCCCCTTGTTTCTTTAGCCAAAAAATAAGATAATTTTTTACGGAAAATTGTTTTTTATTTGGAATGAATACACTGATGTATAGCCTGAGTCATGAGCATAGGAGCTATAATTTTTTTCTTCCTATTCCTCCCATGCTTATACTCTGTTCAATAATCTTGAATTGTGTTTTTTTTTTTTTTTTGCCTAATGTTCTGAGGGAGTTCCTGCCTTATATTGGGTAAGTGAAGCCCCTATTGTACCAAACACTAGTAATGAAATGATAAAACCCTCAGAAGAAATTGACAACTAATTATAATTATTAAAACAAAAAGCTGTATCTAAAATTCTGTCCGTTTAGAATTATTGATATCGTTTATCCATTTTTCTTTTAAGGATTAACACTTCAATGAATTGACCCCAAAAAATTATTTCGCGATATTTCATTTTGACGTCGACGGACATAGCTATAAGTAATTGAATTGACTTTTTTTTTGAGTAAAAGTAAGTGAATTGACTTATGTACCAATGGAAGTTGTATATATATATTTTTTGTATCAATAAATGTTATTAGGCTAAATGGCCCCTTCAAATCGCGAATCCAGTACAATCTTGGCCCACTCGTACATTGGGTAAGAATACAACTAGTGTCTTATTGCAGGGCTTTTACGCTGCACAATTGTTTGTCCCTATCCACAGTGCTGTCCTGTGCTTTGCAGGGCCTTCCCAAAGCCACGCATTATTTTTTCGATAAAAGACAAAAACCTCTCTCTGAGTATGGGTTAAATACAAGTAAACCCCTCATCTATGGGGATATACAAAGGTGGGAGGGCTTTTGTAAAAGAATTCAGGCCCGATACGATTTTGGGCGTGCTTGACCAATAGTAAGAGTGGTTATTATGTGATTTGAGCCCAACCCGAGGACAGGACAACACCGTTTACACCGAAAATAGACTTTATTCATTGTTGCAGACTGAAATTCTCCAATTCAGCACCTAGAACAATCGATCCGCTACTTGTTCAATTCAAATGAAAAAGAAAATGGGCAAATGGAGCCCTATGGTTTATGAAACCATGATTAGGGTACAATACAAAAGCAATCATATTCCCTCGTGCGACGCTCGCCATCGCGATAAGCACACTTGCCACCCGCAGCGAATCCTAAAGCCAAGCAGGCCTTGTAGCATGTAGTTGCATACTTCGGGCATGGCCCCTGTTTAACTAATGTCTCAGCTTCACCTGCATTCCCCGACAAAGTCAAAACATTTTGTGCAAAATTATGTTCATGATCATGAGATAACTTGTGAAATATTTTCAGAGGTAAAAGGGTTTATACCAGAATTTAGGAGCAAAGCGAAGCAAATAAACCCAACAACGAATATGGTAAACAATTTGCCAGCAGCCATTTTTCTCCAAGTTTTTTTGTGAATTTGCTCTGAGAAATGATTGTGGTGTGTTTTTTGTGTTGCTGTGAATGAGAAACTTTTATTTATAGTACTGGTGGACTCATGACGTTGTAGAATGTTAACAAGCATAATTTAATGGTCTTACCATAGGCTGAACAGTTCTAATTACGGGACAAGTGTCTGTATAATTTTGGTATAAATCTTATCATATCATACGTCTGACTTGTTTACGTGTCATCATACAACTAATAACACACGCGCGCGCGTGTGTGAATATATATATATATATATATATATATATATTATTTATTTTGAGAAAATAACACACGTATATCATGGATAGTTTATCACTTGAATAGTGCGCCTAAAAATACTTCACAATTGGACGAGTGTGATTTGTTTTAGTTACATTTGGCATCCGTCATTGGAACAACACAGATGCATTTGGAAAATATTAGTTGTTCCGTTCAAACTTACCAAAGCATAGCATTAAACAAAAATAAAATAACAGAGTGTGGATAATATTTTATAAGCATTGCAATAAATAAATGTATGTTCCATATTGTTCTTTTTTTTCCTAAAAAAAATATTGTTCTTTTTTAAGAAAAATAAATATTTTATTACTGGATAGTCAACCCCAAAAGATCATAGTTTTTCTATAGCCTAAATTGGCATTTGTGAAAAATAGCTAATATCATCATCTACAATTGCTTTTGAGGCTAGCAAATTCGTTTCCTTCGCGACGAACATGAGAGAACTCTACTGTATCAAAAGCTGTCAACTTGGTCTTGATATTCTCCAATAATACTTTGAGGTCAGAGATGGCATCCAATTCTCTTATTTTTCCAATCTTTCCATCACGAGTTCCAGTATCACTGACTTGAAGCCCATATCAGATGCCAATTCGAGGCCGACTCCAGCTGCTGCAAGTTCGGCCGTCAAAGGAGTTCTTTGCCGTGGTAATCTTCGTTGTCGAGCTGTAACAAACTGTCTGGAATCGTCACGGATCACTGAGCCAGCTCCCGTTGCCGGAAAATATTCCCTCCAAGCAGCATCCACATTGATTTTGACTGAACCTGGTTTCAGGAGGCACCAAAGGCTATTGCTCTGTTCGCTATCTGTTGGTGTTCTTCGACTTCACTTGAGAGCTTCGTCGCCTTGTACCAACTCAGCAGGTCCAAGCTTCTATTTGCTGTTGGAAAGGAGATAGGTGTATTAAGAAGAATCTGAAACAGAAAGATTAACAGAAATGATGAAAATAAAGAAACAATAAAACTTACAGATAGTTAAATTGTCGAATGCTGAAGCAAGATAGAAGACAGTCTCGTTGTTCATGAAACGATCTCCGTGAAGTAATATTTGCCCCCCACAGTTGGTTGTGCTTCGTTTTATTTATCTACAGACACGGGCAAATTTACTCCCCAGGATGAAAGTCTTCACGTACTGCAGACGAAAGCACAATCTGCAATACCGGCGAACCGAACTTTGTTTTGAGAGAAACTGGTAGTGAGTGAGAGAGAGAGAGAGAATTGTTGCTGGAGTTCGGATGGGAAAAACTAAGAGGGGAAGGTTCCTTTTATAGGCAGGGAGAGGAGCGGTTACAAAACCCGTTTGTGATTGTTCAAATTTGAACAATAACGGTTGTAGCTGTTCCAAAAGTTACAACTGTTGAAGACAGTTAATAACTGTTTCGGGTTGGACATTAGACTGTTAATATTAATTATTAACAGGCTGGATTAAAAGTTAGTTTCTGGCCCAAAAAGATAAAGCCCAACCAACCACCACCTACCCACCCGCGCCGCGTCACGGCCCGTGCCCGAACCCGAGACCGAGACCGAGCCGAGCCGGCCGGCCAGACGGCGGCGCGCGCGCGCGCGCGCGTGTGGTGGTTGGACCATTGTCTAGGTCCTCTCTCCTACACAAAATGTGTATCACCCAAAGGGCGTGCCCTTAGTACTCAACCTTTGAGTAGATGAACTGCTCTTCTCTTCCTCATTTCCAAGATGTGGGTGCATTTAAAATTGAGCAATTGAAGTGGCCAACTTCAACGCCTAATTTCTCATTCACCCGTTAATGGTTTTCGACGTTTGGGATCTTGAATCGATCCCCTTGTTACCTAGTTTAATAATATGTTAACGTTGATCCAAGTTCGTAGTTATAACTTGACTGAAATTAGGTAACAAAAGCATGTCTCGAAAAAACATTTTACAACATTTGCTACGGTCACCGGGTCTCTTCCTTTGTCGTTAAAATCCGTGTCATTTCGATTAGTCCAGATCGCCCACATGGCCAACACAAAAGTTTCACATCTTAGTTTGCTTTCTCTTTCGAAAAACTTGATCATAAACTCTTTAATGTTGAGATTATCTTCCAATTCAAAATCTTCTCCCAGTAGCGATTTCCAGGCCTGCATCGAGTGAGGGCAATAACAAAAGAGATGGTCTAACATCTCTATCTCGTGGTCACACAGTTTACACCTCGCCGGCACATTAATTCCTCGACTTAGAAGCTTGCTTGCTACTGGAAGTGCTAAATGAAAAATTCTCTAACTAGGCATTATAAATTTCTTCGGAACTTTCAGCGTCCATACCTTGTTCAGCCACAAGTTTTCAGTGAGGCAATCAGAGGATGAAGGTTGCGCAACCGAGAAGCTCCTCTGAGCTTTGTAACCAGGGCTTACCGAGTAGGATCCATCTTCAGAAAATGTCCAGTGGCAGGCATCGGTTGCTTCATTGCAACCGATTGGGACTTGTAAAATAGCATCAACATCAATAGGCCATACCGTTTGTTTCACCTTGTCGACATCCCACACACCCCGTTCTTCATCAATAATTTCTTTTACCGTCATGTTCTCCATCCCCGGGGATAAGTTGTTATTAGCTTGACCGCATTTGGCCGTAGTAAGCACCTGTCGCCAAACACTTTAATATGTCCGCCATCTTTGATTTTCCACACCAAACCACTTTTGAGCAAATTCCTACCCGTCAATATAATCCTAAAAGCATATGAAATATGTGAAGTTTTCTTTACTTCTAGTTGCATGAAATTATAATTATGAAAATACTTATCTTTGAAAACCCGACTAACAAGAGAATCCGGATTCTGCATAAACCTCCATGATTGTTTCGCCAATAGCTATGTTGAAATCTTGAAAATCACGTAACCCTAATCCACCACTTTCACGATGGTTCTTCAATTTTGACCAACCTACCCAGTGAATTTTCCTCTTAGATCGTCGCCCCCCCCCCCCCCAAAAAAAAAAAAAAAAAAAAAAAAAATTGCCTGGCGAACCTTTCGAAATCCTGACATATTCTAAAGGGCAAAAGAAAACAGCTCATCGTGTAATTAAGAATAGCTTGTATCATTGATTTCATTAATACCTCGCATACTGTAGATAGTCAGACACCCTTCCATCCCTTCATATTTTTAGATATAAATCTAGGTATAATTTCTAATATAGTAAAATGTAACATTTAACAGTGTTCGAACCCTTACATGATGTAACTCTCAATACAAAGATTAAATAAAAAATAAACATGTTGACGATATTCTATGTGGACGTGGACGAATTGATAACTCTTTCGTAAGAGTTATCTTTAGTACATTCTACATTGTTATTTGTGTGTGTTTCGGTGCAAAGTGATGAATTTCGGACTAAAATGAGAAGAATTGAGTTTTTACATGTTTTGAGCTTAAATATACAATCCGGGCATTTCTTGCATGGTTTTAAGTATGATTTGCATAAGTCTATCACATTTGATCTTTCCGGTAGTGTACGTGTTGTGTTTGACAGGAATTACGAGTGCGGGAATCAAGTGGAAAGAAGAAACGAGCTCTCTGAACAGAGCAAATAAAGTGCAAATAAGCAGCTGTTCGCATGAACAAGGAATGTGTTCGCAGGAACATGTTCACACGAACACTCGTTCTGTTCGCATGTACACCAGCACAAGTCAGCCAGACATTAAGGAATTGTTTCCTAAAGTGTCCGCGACTTTAGGGGAACATAGTAAAAGGCCCTAGAACGTGATTTTATAGAGGGGATAACAGATAGATGCATAACACAAGGTTGGAGACAAGAATTGGAGCTAGAGTTCGTCGTGGAAGCGAGGATTCTACCGTTTGATGTCTTCTCTTTATCTTTTCATTATTTTTTATCATGATCAACATAAACTTCATCGTATTGATCATGAATCTCTGTAGCTAAGTTAAATATTAAGATTTCTCAATGGTAGCTAGGGTTTGAAGACTTTTTGGCGAATCATGACTTTGATTCATGTTTTACTTAAACTTAGTAAACGATGAACTATTTTTGCTATGTTGAATTTTCGTTTTTATTCTTATCATGCTATTTTGAGACGTTGCAGTAGGTTGATCATAGGTAGTATGTTAGTGGAAGCAACAAAACTTTCCAGATAGTTGAATTAAACACATATTCGCACTAGGTTAGAGGGATCAACCTATTTGAGTATGAACTTTGAGTAGAAGTTAGAAGATCATAATGCGTGTCGTCGAATCATGAGTTAGAGGAATCAATTCATATTCATAGATATAGACTTTGGTTGAGGAATCTTCAAAATAGTACTGCTCGTTTGGCAAATCAAATCATCATCTGTGTTTCAGAACGTAATTCGTTAATGGTTGAAATCTAGTGAACCTAGATAAAATCATGATACTTGTCTCTCGTATTTACCAATTTATTTTTTATTTAATTTCTTAGATTATTAAACAAACTCAATTGCTAGCTCACACAAAGTTAATCATCCTAATTGATTCACAATAAGTAATTTGGGATTCGACAACCCTACTTTCACATTTATTACTAGAGCGATAGTCGTACACTTGCGGAGATTGTATCAAGTTTTTGGCGCCGTTGCCGGGGACTTCGGTTGACTTAATTAAAACCATTAACTTTAGGAAATTTATTTTTTGTTTTTATTTATTTAGTTGTTAATCTTATCTGCTTCCTCGCGAATGAGTGTGAGGGTATCTTGGTGATCATGTGGGGCAGAATTCTTATGGGCAATTTCCAGGCTATTCACCGTACTACTCCTATGGAGATATGTACACCCCTCATCCTCGCAATCAAGAAGATGAGCAGATGAAAGAAATATAGAAGCTCATGTTAGCTAAAATGGAAAGAATCGAGGAAGGGATAACGGTTATGGAGGAAACTGTCACGCGTCATCAACAACAATTGGATGAATTTTTTCATGAATTGGCATTGGGGAACATTGAAAATGGGCCAAGCAACATCATTCCTGACTTTGTTGGGGAGTGCGGAGAGGAATACGAAGAATCCCTAGAGGTCTATAGTATTGTGTATCATCAAGTAATACCATTGGGCCGCTTGAGACTCGGATTCGGACTCAGATTGGGATGAGGTTGTGACGTATATACAGCTTGTGCCTCGCATAATTCCGGAATCATGACATGAATTTGGTGATTTATGGATCATGTTTCAGGCTTTTAGCCTAATTCAATCTGTTTTTCTTAGCTATGCTTGATTTATGTACTTAATACTATCATTTCTATTGTTTGACGTCGCAATAGGATGATCATAAGTAGAGGATGTTAGAGGAATCAATATTCACTACCCGGAAACTTGAATCTTGCACTACTCGTATCTAGAGTTCAAGAATCTTTCTAGTTAACTAAGAGTAGATCACAATATTGTAAGGCATATTTAAACTCAAGTAGGCTAGAGGAATCAGTTACAAGAGTTTGAATATAGACTTTAATGAGGAATGTTCAAAGTAAAGTTGCTCATTTGGCTAAGTAGAAAACATTCGTGTTGCTTGAACGTAATTCGTTAACGGTGGAAACCTAGTGAACCTAGAGAAAGTCCTAATACTTGTTTCTCGTATTTACTCTCAATTTACTTATTTGATTCGTTATTTGATTTCATAGATTATTAAACAAAATCAATTGCTAGCCCACACAAAGTTAATCATTCTAATTTATTCACAACAAGTCATCTGGAATTCGACAACCCTATCTTCGAGATTTATTACTAGAGCGATAATTGTACACTTGCAGAGATCGTATCACATATATAGTTATAAGTATTTGAATTTTGTACCAATGCAAGTCGTAAATTTCTTTTTAGAAGAAAATTGGGTCAAATCTTATTGGGCTTCATGGCCCTTCCAATCGTGAACCGGTACAATCTTGGCCCACTCGAGCATTGGGTAGGAATACAACCGCAGGGCCTTCTTTTCAAACAAACTCGCTGCACAATTGTTGTCCCTGTCCACGTGTTGTATTCTTTTTTGAGGGAAAGAGAGATTTCATTAAACGTGGGTAGTCAAGCCCAAATATCATATAGGAATACACTTTCTGCCTAGTTACAAAATACTGAATCGTACGAAACATCATCCTTAACATAGCCTCTTTTAGAAAAAGTGTGAGCGGGTTTATTGCCATCTCTACCCACAAATGAGAAGGAGACACTTCTAAGTTGTAGGTCTTCCCTACTCTTATAATATTTCTTTCATATCTGGTAAGGCTGTCATCACCTTCATATTGTCACTCAGAAGCTTGATAGCAACCATGGAGTCCACTCCACTTCGATATCTTGCAGCTCAAGTGCCTGCGCCAAGCGAAGACCCTCTTCTACTGCTGCGAGCTCGGCAACCAGTGGTGATCTCAATCTCTGTCTCCTGTGGCGTCTTCCTGCCACAAAGTCTCCGTTTGAATTCCTCACAACACAACCAAGACCTGAATCTACTCCATGAACTGACCAAGCAGCATTTGAATCAAGTTTGGTGTGGCCTTGGAGTGGTGCTAACCACTGAACAACTGCATTACCAGTGGCAATGTTCGAAGACATGCATTAATTCTTTGCATCTACCGATCAAGCGATTCTTAGATGCTTATAGAGCAAATAAAAGTTTCTCCTATCAATGGCATATTTGACTTCAGAAACTGTAACGCCATTTCTTGAAGCTATCAAAATGGGTTCTTGATCGAAATTGTGTTGAAAGGGAAAAGAGAAACACCTTTTGGTTAAGGGAAGAAACTTGAGAGTTTACCTACTCTAAGTTTGGTCTGTAAGGGCACGTATTCTTCGGCGACACAATTTTGTTAAGGTGGGAGGACCTTAAACCCCCCCACCCCCGGGCGCGCACCGCTGTCCGAATCGGGTATGGGTTGTTAGGCTTTATTCTAGACTAATACTTTTTGGGCCAGAAACTAACTTTCTGCGGCCCACGAAATTAATAGAAATTAACCCATTTTTGTTCTGATAACTAACATAATCGTTGTTAACTGTAACTGTTCAAAATTCAAACCGTCAACAGTTACAACCGTTCGAACAGTTGTATCCCTTAACTGTTATGTTTCACTGCCTATAAAAGGCAGTCCTCTCTCTCATAAATTTCATCCCCCGAATCACCAGTGCTCTAGCATTCAATCTCTCCACAGTTTCTCTCTTCGCTTAGTCTTGTTCGATGGGTGTTGTAGACCGGTGCTAGTCTACAACAGAGGAAGAACTTCTATCCTGGAGACAATTCGCCACAATAAAATATCAAAGCACATATGATAGAAGGCGAATACTGTCTTACGAAAATCATTCTTGCACGAGACTGTTCTTCATCCTTTATCTGCTTTCAAAACGCATTTCGGCCGTTAAGTTCGTTTATTTATGTTTTATATTATTTTATTTCAGTTTTCTTATCATAAGAACAAAACAAGTCATTTATTCTAACAATCGTAAGACAATATCTGAACTCTTTACTATTCTTCACATTTCTGAAAACAGTTCGTGAATTAATACTGTTTCTTTCATTTGTTACTAGTTTCTGCTATTTTTCTTTTATAGTCATATATTATTTTCTGCAATATGCTATTATTTTATGTTATTCTTTAGGGTCACATTTTCTGTTTGTAAGAACAAATTATCATTTTTGTAATCGACCAAACTCTCTGTTTCTATTCCTTTCTAATTACGAACTAAAGATGCAACTTTCAGTACATAATTTATCTGCGGAAAGTGCAAAATTAATTTTTCACAGTGCGGAATTTATCTGCTGAAAACTCTGAGAGTGCAGAATTATTTTTCGCAGTGCAGAATTCATCTGCTAAAAAGTTATTTCGCTTTGTTTGATGAATGTTCACAGTACTCACACCCAGTTAGTTATTCTTTTAGCATGTATTCAGAGAAGACACATCTGCCTTATAAACTATAAGTTTATAATTATGTCAGATTCTTTTTGTACCAACTTACTTACGATGTATCTTTTGGTTTTGACGTCAGCATATGTACATAACTAAATGTATGTCTTTTCATTGTAAGAACTTCAAATATAGTCAGAACTTTGTGTATATTGAGGTGTGGGTGTGACATTTCCAGAATTGTAATTACAATATCAATATACAAAGGTGGGTGGGCTTGTGTAAAAGAATTCAGTCTCGGTACGAGTTTAGGCGGGCTTGACCAATAGTACGAGTGGTTATTATGTGGTTTGAGCCCAGCCCCGAGAACAGGACAAAACAGTTTACACCGAAATAGACTTAATTCATTGTTGCAAACTGAAATCCTCCAATTCAGCACATAGAACAATCGATCCGCAACTATGGTTTACAAAATCATGATTATGGTACAATACAAAAACAATCATATTCCCTCGTGCGACGCTCGCCATCGCGAAAAGCACACTTGCCACCTGCATCAAATCCTAAAGCCAAGCAGGCCTTGTAGCATGTAGTTGCATACTTCGGGCATGGCCCCTGTTTAACTAATGTCTCAGCTTCACCTGCATTAATTTCCCCACAAATAGATATATCGACGTGTCAAATATTATTTCAGTGAGCAAATAACACAAGGAAAATAAATCATTAATGTAACAGGTGACAGTTCACAGAGTCTTTTCAGAAGTAGCTAGAAGGGTTAAAACCTGGATTAAGGAGCAAAGCGAAGCAAATAAACCCTATGAAGAAGAAGACGGTGACACTGGTGACGGGGAGGAATTTGCCAGAAGCCATTTTCCTCGAAGGTGGTGTTCTATAAATTATCTCTGCTGGGTGATTATGGAGTTTCATTTAAGGTGCAGTTGTGCACGAGAAAATCAGATTTATAGTGGTGGATTGATCGTTATAAATGAAAATAATAAATTATTCTAATTGTTCATTTATTAGTCATATATGATCCCAGTGTCAGTATACAACGAATAACACATGTATTTATTGGAAAAATTATGATGCATCTTTCTATTTTATTGGCTTTGACTTGTATATTTATAAATTCATAAATGACCCGTAGAAATAATTTACAGCATTGAGTTGGCTTAATTTGCACAAACGTACTAGTTTTTTTGAGAATTTGTTTTTGTCGTCAATCGGGTTTGAACCCGGTTCCCAAAAACGTACTTGAGAATGCACTCGGTTTCTGATACACATTTTCTTTTATTATTCTATTATTTTCGTTTATCTCTATAAAAAATAAACTTCAAGTGGAAATATTACAAAGTGACTTTACGGAACGAATTGCAAAACAAACGCTAGAAAAATATGAAATATCCAAAAAAAACATATTTGCTTTTAATCAGACGGAGCCTAAGTAAAAAAAATAACACCACTCTGACCGAAGATTAACGCCCTATGATGGAAGATAACCAGGGACGGAACTACTCCCAAGCTGGCATGGGCAGTGCCCCCCCCCCCCCCCCTAGAATTTGGCTTACAAGTACACTTCTAATAGGAAATAATCTCATACATCAATTTTTTTACTACATGGCCCCCTCCAGCTTCGAGATAATTTACTTTGGCCCCCTCTACACAATATTTCTGGGTCCATCCCTGAAGATAACCACCATCTGACGAAATAAAACTCTAAATTTGGGGTACATAATATTTTATTTACTTAAGTACTAAGCGAGTCAATTAAGAAATGTACACATTACATTAAAGAATGTCGGTCACTGAGGATTTCAAATTCCATAATCTTACAAAACTAGAACTAAAACAGATTCATGCATAGAAGTATTTTAATTTCGCATATGAATTTAAATCAGTGCTAACTTTATACAGTGACTTGGCATGCGCGTTTTGAGATGTTTACTCACATATTTTGACAAATATCCCTATTATGTATGCTCTGAGATGTTCTACTCATATCATTCTTTTCTGGGATGTGTTCAAAAAAAGGATGGCCATCAATCATAGCAAATTTAAGGATATCTGAATAAAATCACCATAAAAATTGCTCTTAGAACATTTTTTTTATCAAAGCTCTTAGAACATTGGGCTACTTGTACATCAATTTTGATGCAGTTTGTTTGATCTCAAAAGAAAATTGTAGTTTCAAATAAATGGTCAGCTACTAATACAATAGCAAGCAAGTTCCCACCACATTTCCATACTTCGCACATGGCCCCTGGTAAACTAATGTCTCAGCTTCACCTGCATTGCCCCAAAAAAATCAAAACATTTTGTGCAAAATTAAGTTCATGATCATGAGATTACTTAAGGAATATTTTCCGAGGTAAAAGGGTTTATACCTGAATTTAGGAGCAAAGCGAAGCAAATAAACCCTACAAAGAATATGGGAAACAATTTGCCAGCAGCAATTTTTCTACAAGGTTTTTTGGTGGATTTGCTATGAGAAATGATTATGGTGTGTTTTTGGTGTCGCTGTGGATGAGAAACTTTGATTTATAGTGGTGGAGGTATGATGTTGTAGAATGTTACCGAGCCAAAAAATTGATGGACTTATTACCATAGTAGTTTAGGCGAAATGGTTATAATTAGGAGACAAGTGTCATATAATTTTGATACATGTTCATATCATCTATCATATCTGACATGTTTTACTTGTCATCATACCTACAACTAATAACACGAGTATATATTGTATAGTTTATTGGCGTTCATTTTAACACTTAAATTTTAGCCTAGAGTTCTTCAAAAATGGATGAGAATGTTTTGTTTTAGTGACATTTGGCATCCGTCATTGGAACGAAACATATGAATTTGGAAAGTATTAATTGTTCCGTTAAAACTTACCTACTACGAATAGCATTACACAAAATGAAATAACAATGTGGAAAAGTATTTTATGAGCATTGCAATCAGCGCCATATCGTTTATCCACATTTTTCTTTTAACAGAAGTTTATCCACTTTTTCTTTAAGGATTAACACTATAATAAATTGACAATATCGTCCAACAAGATGTTTGCGGAGTTTAGTGTAGTAATATATAATATTCATCAAAAGAAACATTTAATTATTTCCATCAACTAAAGATACCTAATTAAGGAGTACAATTTTATATTTTCACGACATTTTATTTGAAACATATTTTCTTATATAGTAAAAGAAAAGAAGAAAATACGCATCCATTATTTGAACATGTATGCGGTTATTACTGATTAATTGTGTTACCAATACATGTCGTATCTTTTATGCAAATGAGTGCTATCTTAGTGATAAAGCATTTAAAACTCATATGTAATTCTCGACGTATTTTTCTTGTTTCTATCTTTTCACTTCTAAAACGCAAATTGCTTACATATCCAGCAGATTAAGGTTGTCATTTCCGGCATGCATCATTTGGTTGCTTCTAGAACACCACCTGAACCCATTCCTTGAAGCATTCTTTGTAAGTGTTGATAAAACTCTTTCCAGAGCACTTGTCCAGATTTGTTTCACAAAAGCAAGTTCGTGAATAAGTGATTGTTAGAAAATAATGTGTACGTTCAGAGGCTGCTTTGTAATTAACTTAAATTTTAAGGGAGGACGCTGCAGTTATCTAAAATTTATCTCTAAGTATAGAGTTTATAGACAACTTCACAATAAATCACCAGTGTGGTGGAATACACATGTAGGACTCTGGTCCTCTCTCTCTTGCATCCATCTAAAGACGGAATGTGTTGTGAAACATCGTGTTCGCCCTAGAGGTTTGCACGGATTGCTGGGAGTTTGGAGGACGTGAACACAAACGCAATAAAGGTATGGAATGTCGTCTGCCGGCGATTATACTATAAGAGGTAACCTTAAATTACTTATGCGCATGTAGAAACATTCCTTAAGTGAGGCATGTGTAGAAGATGAAGAATCTCTGAATCATTCAAGAACCCTAACTATCTACAGAAGAGAGAGAAGAAGAGGAGGGAAGAAGGTGAACAGAAAATGAAACTAACTTCTCATTAATTTCTAACAAACTCATCAGGCGCTATTAAGTAGTTGTTAACTACTTTTGGTATTTACACATACAACCCTATAGTTACTCTTAATCCAATATTCTAACACACACTTAACTGTGCTAAACTACAAATACATCTCCATATTCTGACACACACCCAACTTTGCTAAATTACAAATACATCCACATATTCTGACACACACCCAACTTTGCTAAATTACAAATACATCCCCATATTCTAACAGCATGGATTCTTCATCTTTTCCGCATTAGGGTATTGGCCTCTTCGGCTTAGATTTGTAGTGATAGGGAGGGACCTTTGCTATCCTTGCCACGCTAGAAAAGTCATCTACCTTGGTAACTTCTGTCCCCACATCTTGTTTAACCATTTCTTCTAATTTAATCCCGTAGACGGGTTGTTTTTGTTTCTTTATTGATATGCAATTGTAGTTTGTACCCTGATGCAATCGTCGGATACACTCCTTTGTCCTTGTAGTACCAGTATTATTTATCTGGGCAGCTATTTTGGGAAGCTTTAGACTCTTGACAATCTCTACATCACAATCCATAAGCGCTTCGCTGTATTTATGTAAGTTCGAGCACTTATTCTCTTGGTCAATAAGGTATGCCACTGTTAGTCCAGTGGTTGTTAGTGTTAAAACTGTTTTGAAATCATTCAGTCTAGGAAGTTACCGATCATGTACCCCTTAATTGTTCTTCCATCCCCGACACGCGATACACGTCATTTCTTGAGCAGATCACACCCTGCTAAAATACCACTACTGGTAAAAGAGACAGGGGCTTGTTCTTTGAGATCCTACAGATTACTATTTCTAAATACGCTGACTGAAAAATACTACTAACCAGGCTGGTTGGATTTTGTAACAGTGTCCAAGCATGCTTAGCTAGTAAAGTAAGGTTAAAACTCTGAATGTCAAGGAAACTCAAACCCCCTATCTTCTTTGGCACATTAAAGTTTATCCTTTCCTAACCAGTGCGTAATTCTACTATTAGCCGACTCACCTCACCAAAATTCCACTATCACTGTTTCTATGTCATTGCATAAGCTTATTTGTAGGAGAAAAACATCCCGTGATATATGTTAGGGATGATCCAAAACCCTAACTTGGCAATTGATGAAGCATTGGAGCAAAGCAACGGAGCAAAGGAGGAACAAACCTCAGCATCGGGTTTCTCTGCTCGTTCCTGAGTTTGGGCTAGGCTGGACTTAGGCCGAAGTTACATACATGAGTTTAACTCATGTGTTGGCCAGACTCAAATTTGAAGGCCTAGTCCATGGCGAGCCAAAAAATTGTTTTTAACCCAAGGCTGGAAATCTCAACTTGGGTAGGACAGGTTGGTCAAGCCATTGGGCCGAAGGCCAGCCCTAGTACCAGGTATGACTCGAGGATGCAAGTGGTGGGCTTAACTAAAATACAACATTGCCCTCCCCTTTTACACTTCATTTCAACACTTCCACTCTTTCTTGTAAAAGGCCGAAGTGGTAATTTTAGTAGTCAATCTCCTCCAATCCTACTGCATTAAATCGAACACAAGCATGTGGCACTTGAATTAATGGAATGAGATTGGAAACCCAAAGTTTTACTTTCGATCTACCACATGCTCAACATTAACTTTGTTGGTCCCATTAATCCATGGAATTGATATTCCAACCTGTCATGAGTTGCCATCCATTCTTCTACAGCAGAAGAAGATATCCGACTACGCCCATCTCTTTCTAGAAATGAAAACATGTGTATTTTGAAATTTAAAGAAGTCCCAAGAATATGTTGAAACTCGTATTCCGATACAATTTAGCTTCGTAAAGAACATATCAAAAGTATATTCCAACCTGTCATGAGTTCCCTCCACTCTTCTACAACTGCAGCACATATCCGACGCTTAGTTGTTGAATCTGATGACGCCTGTCTCTTTGTAAACACGAAGTTCTGTTTATTTTGAACTTTAAAGATGTTTCACAAATATGCTGAAACTCATATTCCAATACAATTTACCCTTGTAAGTTCAACATATAAAAGTAACTGTGAGTTTTTAAATAATATAAATCAATTGTGCCCCTTTCTTTAACGCAAACGCGTCTCCTAAAATTGAGTTTTTGCCTCAAATGATGAAATGTTCATCGCAAATGACCACATGAGTATTTCGTAAGACCCTTTAACCATTTGAAAATCACTAAATGACCCAAAGTATATTAATCTTTAATTTATCAAATATTGCTTGAAGATCATGTCTCTCGATCTCTTAGACTCTTACTGTTCTCTTTCAAACATGAACGGTGTTAATTCAACCATCTCGTCACTGTCCTATGCATTCTTCCACCATGGTCGAGAATATTGTAAGTTCACAAAATAACTCCTATCTGGATCGTTCATTCCGCAAGCCATTTACATGTTCTCGTACTAGCATAAATATCCCGCTATTAATAATTCACTTATAAATTTTTGCCATCTCTTCTTAAAATTCTGGCTCCGTCACTAATCCTCTAAGTTTTAGTTTTGCTATAGCGTGGCCAACTGTCCATAGTAATGAAGCTCCTAGTTAATATGGGGTGTGCTCTCACATGGTAGCTTTTATTATCTTTCTTTAATAAGTTGTCTCAAGTCTCAACTGCTTCCAACTCTCCAAAGTCGAAAGTAAGTAGTACTTCAGCCTATATAACAGTGACCATCACACTTGCAAACCTACTTCAAACCAACATCATCAACACACACACAGAGATATGGCAATGAGGTGTTCCATGGCATTGCTTCTTGCTCTGGCAGTAGTTGTTCAAGTGACTATGGCCAGAGATGTGCCCTTCAATGACCAAAAGCCACTCCCATTTGATGGAACAGGTGGCAGCAGTGGTGGACTTGGAGGTAGTGGTTCACCATTTGGAGGAGTTGGTTCCATACCCGGGTCGGGCGGGCTTGGCGGATTGGGCGGTGGTACAGACGGGTCCGGTGGGCTTGGCGGTTCGGGTGGTGATAGTGGCGGTCTTGGTGGAGGTCTCCCCGGTTTTGGAGGTTTGCCAGGTGTCGGTGGCAGTGATGGTGGCTTAGGAGGTTTGCCCGGCTTTGGTGGCGCAAGTGGCTTGCCGGGTCTTGGCGGGTTGGGCGGCGGTGATGAAGGTGGCTCAGGAGGGTTGGGTGGTGTTGGTGGTGGAGACGACGGTGGTGCTGCTGGAGGAGATGGTGATGATACTGGTTCTATTCCACGTCCTTGAGAGTTACTAGTAGTGTGTCTACCTTTTAGTAATTCATGTCATTAACTCATTATGATGCTTATGTATGTTGAAGATGAAGGATGTTAAATTTCATAATTAAATTGTTATAATGATTTTTCAGTTTTCTTGTTGCTTTTTTTGAAGAATAAGTTTTCTTGTTGATTTTAGTTTAATTGGTCCAGACAGATTAAAAAAAAATGGTCCAGACAGATTTGATTAATTCTAGCGGAACAAGAAAGGAAGCAATCACAGAATATTTAAAAAGAATTTGTACTTTAAAATATCTAATCAAAGTGATTGAGCGAATTAAATTGCTAAAATATTGAAGACCCTGCATGATGTCTTGACTTCGAACCCCCTTATATGATGTAATGAAAATTGATTTTTTTTTATTGTATGGTTTAAATTTTTCCAAGAAAAAGACATTAGATTAAGTTGCTCCATATTTTCCCCAGAGAGATATGCATACATTTGCTCTAGGGTGAACCTGAAAATAGTGGTCAAGATAAGATCACTTCATTCTGTAAGACTCAAGCAGCATATTATATGTTCAAGGTCGAGGCCGGAGGATCGGCACCCGTAGTTGTTTTATAAACTCCGCGGTTTGTTTTCTAAAATTCACACATTCAATCTAATAGTCGTAGGACGTTTATACGTACCTCACTTAGTTGAGGACTATATTTGTAATAGTCGTAGGACGTTTATACGTACCTCACTTAGTTGATGACTATATTTGTAATTAGTGTATAGTGTTTGTAATTAGTCTATTTAAACATGATGATTATTGAAAATAAAGCACGGAAGATTTCTCACACTTTCATGGTATCAGAGCTCACCTAGCCATCGTTGCCGCCGCGCTGCCTCTTCCTCTGCACCGCCGCCGCCGCTGCCTAGGGCTCAGATCTCTCTCCCTCTCTCTTCCGCTGCACCTGTCGCACTCACAAACAGCGCCCTCTGCTCGCTGTTTGGTTCGTCCTCTGCTTGGTTCGCCGCAACCCTAACTCCGACTGCACAGAACTAGCGCAGCCGGTGTCGCCCTCCAGACCTTACTGCGACGCCTACCGTCAACGTCGCCCTCCTGTCCTCTCTGCAACGCCTACCGTCTCTGCTCTGCGTTCCGTCGCGCTTCGCATCAATCGCATCTCAGTGTGGTCGGAAAGCATCACCAGAAACAAGTGCGAAGTGAAATCCACAGCCGCCAAACTATATTGTGGGTTTTGTCTTGTTCGGTTTCCAAAGGGTACTGTTTGACCTAGCAGATTGATTTTTGTAAATGGTGCATAGTGTGTGCTAAGTCTATATTGGGGGTAAACTCACTGTCACTAGTGGGCTTGTTGTTATTGAAGTCAGAGAGCATTTGTGGTCCAATCAGGTTCTTCTTTGTTTGTGGATAACCATTTGTGATGGCAACTCCACAATGGCAACTCCACAATTCACTGGCTTTCGTTTCTCCTTCAACATTACCACCAACCAGGCAATCAAATGGTGGTCAGGGAAATGGTTGGCGGCGTCGTCAGTCTAGTTGCAAAGGATACAATCAGACTCAGCAATACTCCCAACAGTATCTTACACCGCCTGCCTCTCCTCACGGCAACTGGGTGTGGTGTCCTGCCCCATCGTCCCCGACTGCGGACCCTCTCAGCCTACAGTTACGTCAGGTATTCTTGGTCCAGGACCTTCTCAGCATGGCCTCACAGTCGCTTCTACCTACCCGACTGCTACTGATTTGGGATCTCAGTTCTCTGGCATGACACTCAACGTTCCGGATCAGACTGGTATCTTGATTCCGGCGCATCTGCTCATCTCACTCCGCAGTCAGGTATACTCTCCTCTCTCTCGTCATCTTGTCCTTTTCCTAACATACTTGTGGGAAACGGCTTTAGCATTCCAGTGAAAGGATCTGGCAATCACACCCTTACCGCCAACTCCCGTTCCCTTCACCTTAGAAATGTCTTACTCACCCCAAACGTTATCAAAAACCTAGTTTCTGTTCGTCAATTCACTACTGACAACAATGTTTCCGTTGAGTTTGACCCTTTTGGTTTTTCTGTAAAGGACCTACAATCTGGAGCTCTTTTACAGAGGAGCAACAGTTCGGGTGATCTCTATCCATTCCAGTCTGTCCCACCACCGTCGTCTGCTGTCTCTTTTGCTGCCTTTCCTGCTTCCGTTTGGCACAACCGCCTTGGTCATCCCGGGCCTCCAGTTTTAGATTCGCTTCGTAGTAGTCATCTCATTTCTTGTAATAGGCATAATTCAGAAGCTCTTTGTCATGCTTGTCAAATTAGTAAACACGTGCGTTTGCCTTTTTCACCATCTACTTCTTCTACTTCTAGTCCATTTGACATTGTTCACAGTGATCTATGGACATCTCCGGTCTTAAGCAAATCGCACTACAAATACTACCTACTACTATTAGATGAATATACACATTTTCTCTGGGTTTTCCCGCTTAAACAGAAAAGCGAAGCGATATCAAAATTTAAACAATTCACTACCTTCGTACAAACTCAATTTGAGCTACCCATCAAAACTTTTCAATGTGACCTCTCACGCCATTAATCATGGACTTGTCTTCCGGTTTGCGTGTCCTCAGACCTCATCTCAAAATGGCAAAGCTGAACGTGATTCGTCGAATCAATGACATCAGTCGTGCCCTCCTCGCTCAGGCCTCCCTTCCGTACAGTTCTCAGCATTGCCGTCACGCGCTCTTGGCCTATCCGTCAGCTGGATGTCAAGAACGCATTTCTTCATGGTGATCTCTCTGAGACGGTATACATGCATCAGCCCCCTGGCTACCGCGACACACGCCATCCTGACTTTGTTTGCCGGTTACGCAAATCCTTATATGGTCTGAAGCAGGCTCCCCGTGCTTGGTTTCAGCGATTTGCCACCGTCCTCACGCAGACTATCGGTTTCTCTGTTTGCTCATGTGATGAGCCTCTCTTCGTCTACAGTCGTGGCTCGGACATCGTCTACCTCCTGCTATATGTGGATGATATCGTCATCACAGGGTCGTCTCCGGTTGTCTTGGATCAGATTGTCTCCCAGCTCTCTGGAGAGTTTGCTATGACTGACTTGGGCCATCTGCATCATTTTCTGGGCATCGCTGTCACTCGTGATTCGTCTGGCCTGTTCCTGTCTCAGCATCAGTATGCGACCGACATTCTTCGCCGTGCGTCTATGTCGACCTGTAAGTCTACTGCCACCCCTGTTGAGGTAGGGAGTAAACTCACAGCTACATCTAGCCCGCCGGTTGCTGATCCGACCCTATACCGCAGCCTTGCTGGGGCCTTGCAGTATCTCACGTTCACTCGACCAGACATCCAGTTTGCCGTTCATCAGGTCTGTCTCTTCATGCATGATCCCCGAGAGCCGCACTTTCATGCCCTGAAGCGTATCTTGCGCTACATCAGTGGGACACTCGAGTATGGCCTTCGGCTCTCTGCCTCCGCTACTGATTCCCTCACCGCCTACACTGACGCAGATTGGGCTGGTTGTCCGGACACGCGCCGCTCCACTTCTGGTTATTCTGTCTTCTATGGGGACAATCTTCTGAGTTGGTCGTCCAAGCGTCAGGCCACAGTATCTCGTTCTAGTGCTGAGGCTGAGTATCGCGGTGTTGCTAACGCCGTCTCCGAACTCTGCTGGGTTCGGAACTTGCTTCATCAGCTTCGCGTCACCCCGCCTCGGGCCACCGTCGTGTATTGCGACAATGTGAGTGCAGTCTATCTCTCTGGTAATCCTGTTCAGCAACAGCGCACTAAGCATGTTGAGATTGATCTACACTTTGTTCGTGAGAAGGTTCGTTTGGGTCAGCTTCGCGTGTTACACATTCCAGCAGATTATCAGTACGCCGACAACTTCACCAAGGGTCTTCCTCGGCCCTTGTTCCAGCGCTTTCGTTCCAGTCTCAGTGTTGGCTTGCCTACAGTTTCGACTGCGAGGGAGTAATAGTCGTAGGACGTTTATACGTACCTCACTTAGTTGAGGACTATATTTGTAATTAGTGTATAGTGTTTTTAATTAGTCTATTTAAACATGATGATTATTGAAAATAAAGCACGGAAGATTTCTCACACTTTCACAATCCTCGTTTTTCGTTATAGTCTCTCCAATATAATCTAATCCCGTTACACGTGACCGCGCGGCCAATACGTCAGCCGTTTCCGTTTGTTAAAACCTTGGAATCTAACCGTGAAGATACCTAAACAGAGTTTGGATTCTAAAAACAGCTTTGGTACTTCCATAATGCTGTCGAGTTTGAAAATAATCGGTGAAAAGTTTGGCATAAGAAGCGATTGAGATGAAGCTCTAGTCAGAGTCATGGCTCTGATACAATTAAAGAATACACAAAAAAAATCATAGAAACATAGAATGGAAAAGAACGCTGAGATGCAATACGAAACCAATCCATTGAAATAATGAAATCCTAAAATTAATAAGATAAAGCATAAAAATGGCATTGCATTACCGAAGAGTGGAAGGGTGGATTATGCGAACATGCAATCATAACAGATCCTAGCTCGCCTATTCTCTGTGTGTGCATATGTGATACGTTAAAGTATCGAGATAGGAAGAAGCTCTAGTCAGAGTCATGGCTCTGATTTAAAGAATACAAAAAAAAAAATCATAGAAACATAGAATGGAAAAGAACGCTGAGATGCAATACGAAACCAATCCATTGAAATCATGAAATCGTAAAATTAATAAGATAAAACATAAAAAGGGCATTGTATTACCGAAGGGTGGAAGGGTGGATTATGTGAATGTGCAATCATAACATATCCTAGCTCCCCTCTTCTCTGTGTGTGCATATGTGATACGTGAAAGTATCGAGATAGGAAGAAATTGATAGACGAGGTGTAGAAATTGAGAAAGCGATTGACGAAGAGGGGCGAAAGAGACAAGGGTTGAGAGATATTCTTCATTATTGACTGAATAAACGGGAGAGATTACAACTGTTTAAATAGATAAATAAACTGACATAATCTAACCCTACCTTAACGGGCCTACTCTACGGGCCGGACCAATTATATAAATAAAATAATTAAATAAATAAAGATTAAGTAACTAATAAACAAATAAATAAATAATATGATACGGGCGACTCGTATCAATATGTGATTTTTTTTAGAGAAAATTATGATTTCATTAGAATTGGGAAGTCATGTCCAAAGCGTCAACAGTGAATACATTTTCAGCCCAATCCGGCACTACATTGTAATAGGACATATCGTCCTCTAAAAAACCTTTCTTAGCAAAAATATGAGCAAGATTATTGCAATTTGTTGGTGCGAATGAGATTTCAAAACTTTCAAATTCTCCTAAAAAGTATCTGCTTGCTTCAATAGTGGTTTTCATATAAGTTATAGTGGATCACCTTCATCTTCCCTGCACTCACGTCCCTGAGCAATTTCACAGCCGGCAGACAATCAATTTCAATTTCACCCTTTTAATGTTAAGCTCCTTTGCTAAACGCATCCCTTCCTCAACTGCAACGAGCTCGCCAATTAGGGGGGACCGAAGTCGAGGCAATCTCCGGTGACGTCCTGAGATGAAGGACCCATCTTCATTTTGTGAAACACAGCCGGTGCTCGTCGCCACCCCTGCTCTTTTCACGACGCGTCTGAGTTGATCTTGACCTTCCAGGAGACGGTTGCTGCCACACATTGCACAGTCCCTTGTGATGTCGAGGTCATCACCAAGTAAACCTTTAAGTTGAGATTCCCTAAACCAATTCAAGTAGTTGCTTCCATAATTTGCCACCTCAGGCGGGGATTGAAGTTTGTTGTTGAACCTCATATTATTACGCTGCCGCCAAATGGACCAAACAGTGGCTGCAAAAGATGCACAAACCTTCTCAGACTCATTTGAGATCATTGTCACGAGCTAGTCGCGAAAATTAGTCTCACTGGGGATTATAAAATTTGACCCCATTGCAGTACTCCAAACCTCGCAAGCGAAAGAACAGCGCATATAGACATGCTCATCAGTTTTAGCTTTAGTACCACTACAAAGTTGGCACATAACTAGTACTTCAAGCCCCCTTACAGCCAATCTAGTTGCGACTGGAAATGATGAGTACCAGAATCTCCATGTGGGCTGGAGTAGCTTTTTTGGAACTTTTAAGCGCAAGAGTTTTTGCAGCCACCTTCGATTAACAAGACCCATTGACGATGAGGGCTCAGCTTTTCGATCTAACTTGTTGCGCTTTGTAACCCCTTGCTACTGAGTACAGTCCATCATCCCAAAATAGCCATGAAAATGTATTCGTTGAGTGGCCATGATCAATGCAAAATTGCAAATAGAGCGGGCAATATCAATATCGATAGGAAGGAGCATATGATTAAGTCGTACCTGATCCCATGTGTTTGAGATTGGGTCGATTAGTATGTCAATGGTGGCATCTTCTAATCCAGGGGGAGCACTGGATATTGTTTTGAATGTACTATATCTCGGTATCCACTTGTCACGAAACACCTTAATGTGTCTTCCATTGCCCACCTTCCACATATGGCCTGTTTTGACCAGGTCTCGGCCAGCAAGGATGCTACGAAAGTCGTACGAGATCTGTTCTTTAGGCGAAATTTCCACATCCAAAACGTTCGAAATGCGAAAGAGTACTTGCCTTTCAAAACACGACTAGTAAGGCTGTTTGGGTTTCTAAGGATTCGCCATGTTTGCTTTCCCAAGATGGCAATGTTAGCATCACGGAAGTCCCGAAAGCCAATTCCTCCATTTTTTTTTGCTTTTTTAACTTCTCCCAAGCAACCCGGTGCGTTTTTCTTTTATCTCCAGAGCCACCCCACCAAAATTGGCGCACAAGTCTTTCTAGATCCATACACGTCTTCTTTAATAGCAAGAAACATCCCATGGTGTAATTCGGTATGGCCCGAACAACTGCTTTGATGAGCACTTCCTTTCCTGCTACTGAGAGCTCCTTGCTTTTCCATCCTTGCAGCTTCTTTTGTACTCTTTCCTGTAAATAAGCAAATGTAGCTGTTTTCCTTCTCCCCACTGAGGTTGGAAGGCCAAGTAACTGTCATGGTTGTCAACAAGCTGCACTTAGAGTGATCTTATCCTCTGAGTTGACATTATCTGAGAAGACCACTGATGACTTTTTCAAATTTAGGACCTGACTAGAAGCGTTCTCATACTCATTCAAGATACTGAGCAGAACTTCAATCTGAGTGCTTGTGGCGTTTATAAATAGTAAGTTTATAAATAGTAGGGCCGCCCCTAGATGCTGCAAGGCCTAAAAGGCGACCTTCCTGCACAACAAGAGATAAACTTCGTGAGAGCGTTTCACTAAAAAAGGAGAAACAGATAGGGGGGTAGAAGGCATCCTTGGCGCAACCCCCTTTCAGGAATGGTTGAGCCATGTACTTCCCCATTAACAATGAGGTTGTAGGAAGCTATAGAGACACAGTTAGCACTAATTCAATCCATCTACCCCCGAAACCCATTCTTCGCATCACTGCACCTAGGAAGTCCCACTCCACCCTGTCGTAAGCTTTAGCTAATTAATTTAGAGTCAAGTAACTCACTTTTCCTTTCTTCATATTTTTCACCGTGTGAAGTAACTCAAAAGCAGTAACAGTATTGTCAGAAATCAACCTTCCTGGTACAAATGCACTTTGATTTTCAGAAATTTGGAATAAGTTGCTTTCACGAAAAAATTGTCATACTTTGAGGTTAGTTGAAGTATTTTCTTATATTTATATTATCTCCACATTTACTGTATATTATTTTTACTCCACATGATGCATGGTCCATTATCGAGGAACTAGTTTTTCCTAGGAATTACATCATATCTTACATCTAGTCGGAATCACGCAGGGGTTTCAAATGTTCTACCACTGAACTAGAACCCATCTGGATTGAGAGGAACTAGTTTAGGATATCATTGTTACACACCTTCTTCTAAAACACATTGTGACAAGCTTGATCAAGTGATTATGATTTTTTGGTGGAGTGGAGATTGTGAAAAGAGATCTATTTCTTGGGTCTCTTGGAACAAAATGTGCCAACCTAAATGGAGTGGTGGTATGGGGTTCAAAGCTTTCAGAGAATTCAATCTAGCTCTTTTAGCAAGACAATGATAGAAGCTGGTAAATAAATCTAATTCTTTATTCTACAAGTTCATGAAGAGTGTGCTTTTCCAAATGAGGAGTATCTTACTGCAAAAAAAGGGGGCAATTCCAGCTGGACTTGGTCTAGCTTATTGGAAGGAAGAGCTCTCATCAAGAAGGCCTATGGAGAGTTAATTTTGGTACTAGAGTGCACATCAAATACAATTGGATCACTAATGTGGACATGAGAGAAGCAGAGATCCCATATGAGTTAGCTAATCAAAAAGTTGAAATTTTGGTGCATGATGAAGCTAGATGTTAGAGATCTAGTTTTATAACGAATTCATTTCCTAATAGTATAGCAAGAGCTATTTTAGCTACCCCTAATACAATACTTAAAGTTCATATTAACTTATTAAGAACAAATTCTTTGTTCTCTTATCAAATAATCATATTGTTTTATTTTCTGACCAAAACTCAATCACAACATTTAATTGGTTATTTGATTAATAAATTAGTCCAATTAGACTTTATGTTCTAATTTAATTAAATTCATAAGATTTTTTTTTTATTAAAATACATACTTGTCATATTGTGTATATATAATGTAATAAAAAGTGTGGTAAATTCGGAACGGATCGCCGTTTCGTCTGAATCCCGGATCGTTCTGTTCCCCAAGAGTAAAAGGGAACGACGACCGGAACCGATTTCACAAATATGCAAGTGAGTGAATGGTTGAGGAAAGATGGAAGTGGGAGATATTTAATGTTAGAAAATGGCTAAGGTGTGTGGTATCACACACAAGAGTAGTGTACAATTACTAAGGTGTGTGGTGGTCCATGGTGTTCTTGTGTGCCTCGCACGCAAACACACGCGCGCGCGCGCGCCGTCGCCGCCTCGCCTCGCCTTGGATCGGCTCGGATCGGAACGGGTCGAAGGGCGATTTGGGCGAAATGTCTAGGTGTCTCGCGTACGCGAGGCGACCTGGCGTGAGGTTATAAATCAGTTTGATTCAATTACGCACCAGTTTAATTTTTTAATTAGTGGAAGATTTAGTTAATTGAATTAAAACGGTTTTGACCTCGATATTAATTGGCATTAGTTTTCTCAGTGTTAAAAACTGAAACGCTCTCTGCTCGTGGTTTTCTTCTGGCGAACTGAGGTGCTGATCGCCGTTGATCATCGGCGTTGCTGTGACAAAGAATATCAGAGTTGTTTTATCCTGGAAGAATCATCGCCGGCATCCCAACACAGTGTAAGTGGGGTGATAATCACTTCAAGAACGTTCAAGCCTTCTTGCAAGACCTCATGACTCAGCTGTATTTCTTTTTCTGTTAAATCTTTGATAAGAGGTATGCTTTTTCCTTTGCAGTATTTTTTCCAGTTTATGATATGTGCGGTTTTTGACTTCATGCTTTGTTGCATGTGTTATATGGCCATGAATTGTTAAATGATTATGCCTGTCTAAAATTTGCAATTTTAGTGATAATTACCAACATTTAATTCATAATGCGGACCTTGGTCAAGCTAGGAAAAGATTTTGTTCAGTTGGGTTGTGTTTTAATACTTTGAAAAAGGACTATCAAGGGTGAGAAGCGTCACGGGCTGACATCTTGGCAAGCACTTGGCGTGTGAACCCAATGTCATCCCATGACCATGATTCGATCAAGTTTAGAATACTCCTTATAATTAAGAGTTTGGAGGATGATGTGGAGTGTTCTAGAAACAAGTGGAATAATCTAGAGCATGACAGAATGTTCTAGAAGACGATGGAATAATCTTGAACATGGCGAAACATTCTAGAAAGATAGAATGTGGAAGAAGGTCCAGGAATATTCTAGAGTGTTCATGAATATTCTAGACATGTGTAGATGGTCCTGGAATGCTCTAGAACTATAGGGAAGTTCGAGAATATGGTAGATATTTGTGGAATATTCTAGATAAAAAGAGAGTGAAATAATGTAGTAAAGTACGAAGCTTCTAGATGTATCATTAATTGAGGGTATCTAGATCCTTCCATGGAGGGGAAGGACATGTATAAATAGATGTGAGCTCATTTGGAGCAAGCCATCTCCAAATCACTCAAGCCTTGTATCTCTCAAGTTCTCATGTACTCTTTTGAATAGTAAGAGTAATAGAAATTCTCTTCCCACACATCACTCCCATATTCGAAGTTTTCCATTAGAATTGTGATGAAGGTTTACTCGAGAGTCAAGCGTGTGGCGGGATCGAGCTCCAGACCCGTGACGGAAGGCACATAGAAGTAGCTTTCCTTGCCAAAAGAATGAGAATAAAACGGGAAGGGGGAAGGGTAAGTTCAACTAGCTATATTGAGTGGTTACTCACTCCAAGTAAAAGCTACATGGTATTTGTACCTCGTGAGTATCAATCTATCATAAATGTAAGTGAGAAAAACTCCAACATGTAGAAAATGAAAAGATAATAAGATGTGAACATAAATGATTGACCATTTGGTTATCTGGAGTACTCTGAGTCGCATTAAACAATGCCCTATAAACAGCTCCAGAAAATTGGTTAAGGTGACGATTCAACTAACTTCCTTTAATGAGTTGGCTTGGACCAAGGCCATGCTGCATAGATCCAGAAGCTAGCTGCCTACCCTGTAGTTGCCGGGATCCCAGTGGTGGAGAGAATTGCATATGATGCTGTCCCTGTATCTGTTAAATGGAGATCATGCAATTAATAATGGCATTTTAAGTTCCAAAGAAGCGTAAATATATCAGTATACTCATCTATACATTACGAAATAATATATAGAAATATACAACTAGCATCGAGAGAGAGAAAGGCAGTGCTACAAGTTGTCAGGAGATGGAGGAGCAGAGAAGTCATCTAACATGGTGCTCTTATAATATGAAGTCCAAATATTGGAAATTGCTTTGGCATCTATCTAATCCTACAAGGCAAAAACACTTTATTTGGACATTGTTTCTAGATGTAATCTCAACTCTTAAAGGTTTAGCAAAAAAAAAACTATGTTGAATATGCTATTTGTCAAATCTGCAACAGAGAAGTTGAGAATGGTGCTCATCTGTTTTTTCACTCTGAATGGACATCTCCATTTTTGTTTGGTTTGCTAGGGTGTAGTGATAGCTTCCTAAAAAACTTTCAGCCTGTCAAAGTTTGCTTCTCAGAAATATTTCAAAAAGTGCATGACAAGGAGATGGAAGTTGAGTGGGTGGAGCTATTTATTTGCGGATGCTGGTTTGTATGGAAGTCCGTAAATGAAGTTTTGTTTGATATGAGCCTATCAACCCTGAATATGCAGTTAAAAAATGCATTTTTTTTTAATTTAAAGAAGCTGGTTCTAGAAAGGAAGCTGTATGCAGAAGAGCAGTGATGGTGAATATGGCTTCCAATCATCATTGGGTGAGACCTCCAGAAGATAGGTGAAAATTTAATTGTGATGGGAACTGGAATACAGATTCAAAGGAAGCTATTATTGCCTGGATAGCAAGAGATGCAGAAGGAACCCTCAGAGCTGGAAGAAGGTGCAAAGTGAAAGCAAAATCAGGCATGGAAGTAGAGGTGTTGGCTTTGAGACTAACCTGCATTGTTGTGAAGGATTTGAATGTTGAAGCTATGGCGGAGTCAGATTGTCATAGACTGGAGCTAGAAAACAAGAAGAAGGCGCCTCCTTGGGAGATTGCAGATTTGATAGGAGTCAATTAATTTGAGAACACAGAAGTTCTTCACTCTCTAAGTTGGATTAATAGAAGAGCCAATGTAGCAGTAGATTGGCTAGTAAATAATAGAAGTGATAAAATCATGGTGTGGGATTGGATAAATTTCCTGCCAAAAGAACTTAAAGCGATTTTAGATTTAGATTGTAACGGTTTTTCTTAGTTTTCTATGGAAATCTCCTTGGTTCAAAAAAAAAAAAAACATTGAGGGCCATTTTTTTTGTACTTCGGAAACTCGAAAATTACACAACTAAAAGGTAAACAACAGAAATAAAGATACCCAAAATGCAAAGTTCAGGGTAAAAACACAAAATAAAACTAACTAAACATGCCAATCCCAAATTTGTCAGAGGTGATCAAACTCTTAGCAGCTCCAGGGACATCCAACAGAATCTTCAGGTTTTCATTCTGTTCAACTCCAAGGTTAGCCAGACAGTTGGCACTTGGCAACCTCAGTGGCATCCCTTGTGGTGGAAGTGATGATACCATTAAGACTGTTAAACACATAGATGCCATCACAAATCTGGCTATGCATAGAAGCTGGCCTCATTTTGGCTTGGTTGAAGATCTTGACAACATTGTAGCAATCACTTTCAATTTGTAAGTTCTTCCGGTTTCTATGGAAGGCCACTGTGATCCCTCTGTAGATACTCCATAACTCAGCTTGAAGGCTTGAACACTTGCCAACGAGGCCATAAAATCTAAGAATCCAATCACCATGGTTGTCTCTGAAGACACCTCCCATTCCTGCTTTCCCTGTGTCAATCCTTCTACATTGAGGGCCTTTTGATAGGGCTTTTGATTCTCAAAATAAAAAAAGGAACTTATTTGGGTTTCAATTGAAAGCCCA
Source organism: Linanthus parryae (assembly GCA_023055425.1). Lineage (NCBI taxonomy): Eukaryota > Viridiplantae > Streptophyta > Magnoliopsida > Ericales > Polemoniaceae > Linanthus > Linanthus parryae. Next base: position 146,890,983 of record JALGPY010000004.1, read on the forward strand.
ATAACTCAAAACATAAGCGACCCTCAATATATTAAACCAAAAGCCCAGATGTGGTTTCTTTCTTCACAAGACGAAGAAACTCCAAATCTCTCTCTGTCTCTCTCTCTCTCTCAATCAACCATGGGACAAGGAACCCCCGGCGGCCTGAACCGGCAAAACGACCGGAAAAACGAATCCGACAAGAAGGAGAAGAAGTTCGAGCCGGCGGCCCCGCCGGCCCGAGTCGGCCGGAAGCAGCGTAAACAGAAAGGACCGGAGGCGGCGGCGAGGCTTCCGGTGGTGACGCCGGTGACGAAGTGCAAACTCAGACTACTGAAGCTAGATCGAGTAAAAGACTATCTTTTGATGGAAGAAGAGTTTGTGACGAATCAGGAGAGGTTGAAACCCCAGGAGGAGAAGACCGAAGAAGACAGATCTAAAGTCGACGATTTAAGGGGATCGCCGATGAGCGTTGGGAGTCTGGAAGAGCTCATCGATGAGAATCACGCGATTGTGTCTTCTTCGGTTGGGCCGGAGTATTACGTGTCGATTTTGTCGTTCGTTGATAAGGATCAGCTTGAGCCTGGTTGTGCCATTCTGATGCATAATAAGGTAGTGATTCTCTTTGTTTGTGACTGGTTTGAGTGGATTGCTTAGCTAGGGTTTGCGATTGGTTGTTTGATTGAAGATTGGTTGGGGTTTCTGAAATTAGGGTTTCTAGGTTACGGAATGTATGTGACTTTGTTTGAGGGAGTATATCAGGTATTGCCGTCGAATTGGAGGCTTTGACCTGAACTCCAATACCTAAATTCACTAAGCTTGTGTGTGTTCTTCAATTTAGGCTTAGTTTACAAGACCTAGAAAGAACAACCCACAGTGTGGAATTCGAAGTTGTGTTTTGTGACTTGAAGCAAAATATCAGCAAGAAGTAGATGATTTTGGACTAGTTATACTCTTTTAAGTGTCAGGTTTGAGAATTTGAGGAGCGAAAATCGCATATTTAGTTCTAGGGGTTCAACCACATTTTCATCAGTTCACCGTCCTTAGTCATTCTCTTCCAAGGGCGGCTATCACTATCTGGGATCGGAGAACTTGTAAATGACGGTAGTGTGGGTCATTATAAGGTTGTGAAAGAGACTAGAGATAGATTATGGGAGATCAAAGTGAGAGGAGAGAAACGGAGAGGAGAATGAATACATAGAAAAATGAAATCGGGATACGATGTATTTTCACGCTGCAACCGTGTTTGGATTCACTCTCAGGGTTTAACATTGTGGTGCCATAAGTTTTTTTTTTGTCTATCTTTTGTGGCAATTCACTTTTTTTTAGGTGTGTCACATTGTCTGTTATTTCGAGAATTGAATTAAGGTGGGTGGGTGTTGGTGGGGTCCTACCCATTTGAAGGAATGCGATTTATAGACGGAAATGATAAACAGAATGTCAAAATAATTAAACCCGGTGATGGGAATAATTTGGAATGTCCAACTATTTACCGCCTTGTGGATTATATATCTAATGTTGCATCCTTTTTAACGAAATGATAGTTGGTGCAGTGGTTGTTGGCTTGATTTCCTCATGGGAGACTCAAGGTTGGCTCTCCTGCTCCAATTTATTATTAATTTGTTAACCGACTGGGTCACTATCTGGGTGGTTTACCAGTTCGGCTGCCTGAATGGTGGTTCCACTGACGTGGCCGCCAAGTGACTGGATTCTGATTCGGTGCCGAACCGGACTGGTCTCGGGTCCCGTTCATCGATTATCCAATTGAACGACCCGGTCTGGTTTTAGAAACGATTCTGTAACCTCTTTTCATGGTTAGCTTCCTGGAGACATGTTTTTGGTTCCAAAACATAGGTAATTTTGTAGTGGATGATGTGGTTTTGATTGGAATGATATTTTAGCATTCATTGAAAGGAAAAAAAAGGCAGCACAAATGGTGGCTTCTTTGAAAAAATCATCACATTCTTAGACAATGTACTTGCTATAGTTTTTTTTCCTGCTGAACTTATATTTTCTTTAAGAATAGCTGAGAAATTATATAGATAATTAGGTCTACATTGCAGGTTTTTCTTGCCCACCCTCTCCTTCATCCCCTCCAGTTTTCCCTAATTGTTCTGAACCTGCCCCTGCTTGAACTTGCTCTGTCCAAGCTGTTTCTCTTGGGAGCATCATCATCCTTAGAGGCACAATTCGTGGGAAAACATGTTTTTATTTTCCCTGGCTGAAATCTATTTAGTTCTCTTCTCAGCTCCCTTAAACAGTAACTTGTTTGTTAATGTTTTCATTTTTTTGGAGTGTTTATTTTTTTGCCAATTACATAGAATATCATATATAAATCCTAATCTAGCCTACGCCTAGCAAGAGTCGAACCCTGGACCTCATCCAGGGCCTTTGAATGCTGAACCACTGTGCTAGCACACACTTGCATTTTTTTGAAGTCTTGGACTCATTACTTGCTGCTGCCCTCCAAGTCTTTGTCAGGGCATTTAAGTTCCAGTATGTAGCAACTGAAAAGTAAAAATCAATAGTTTCTTTCAGGCAAAGCCATTTTTTCCATTTGTAATCTTACATCTTATGTCCTGTACTCAGGTTCTTTCCGTTGTTGGCCTTCTTCAAGACGAGGTTGATCCTATGGTGTCCGTCATGAAGGTTGAAAAAGCTCCTTTGGAATCATATGCTGACATAGGTGGACTAGATTCACAAATACAGGAAATTAAAGAAGCCGTTGAACTCCCTTTAACACACCCTGAGTTGTACGAGGACATTGGTATTAAACCTCCCAAGGGAGTCATACTGTATGGTGAGCCAGGAACAGGCAAGACTTTGCTTGCAAAGGTATGCGCTTAGTATTTTTCTCTTTAGTCTGGTGCTTGAATTCCCTTTTATATGAACCACTTTGATTGATCTGCAATATTATACTTTCTTGTTTTCACTCTGTCGGTTAACAACTGATTTGTAGATATGTGGACTGAAATGGTTTGACCAGGACAAGAAAAATTAGTAAATCCCTCTACTCCATTCATGTGTCTTCCCCCCTGAAATGCGAAATTGACCTGTCTTCTGGACAAAATTGCCATAACATTAATTGTTACTTGGCTCTATTAGCTCTCTGCAATGTCCAATTTCCAGCGAGATTGTTCTTCCCGAAAGTGCTTCCTTTGTCCCTAAGGGGTTGTTATGTCATTTAGAGGTCAAACTAGCTCGTCCTGAAAGTGCTTCCTTTGTCCCTAAGGGGCGCTAGCCGCTAATAGAACATGAAATGGGGATGGAGTATGTTCTGGAATGTGGCTCATTTACTGCATCCAGAGAATTTCAAACGGATAAGAACCTATGAAATTTTACTAGTTATGGATCTCTATTTTCCGATTTCACCCTTTGCTTATCTTGTAATAGAACATGTCCTCACAATGTATGCAGTATGCACCACCAAATGACACTCCTTATCTCCTAACCAATTTATCTTTTCCACATATGTCATCCTTTTCCACTGTCACCGCCATTATCATCAAATCTTCATCATCTCTACCTCTCTCTACACCCCTCCTGACATATCAAACAAACCAGATCACATTTTGTTGTCCATACACCTTTCATAAATCGAATACGATCTGGACAAACCACCACATCAACGTAACCGCAAACTCACTCGATCTTGACAATGCCAGCTTATAAGCGGCAACCGCCGCAGGATGTCACCGCCATGACTAGCTTAGGACGAGCCACGATGCCAACGCCAGCCCATTCTCCGAGTTACCCAAACATTTTCATCTGTACGCACGAGCACAACCGGCTACCAATTCGCCGGCGTCTTCTTCAATGGCGGTAAAACCCAATCTAGTTCATTTCGCTCTCAATTTTTTGCTCAATAGAGTAGTTACAATTCTTTCAATCCTGTATTTGAGAAACTATAGGCTTAGATATGGAGACCGAAAAGAATATGTTAAGATGTCAGAGAGTAAATAAAGGAGAACATTGGGAAGAGAAGAACTTCAGAAGCAAAAGACGGGGAAGCACATTATTGGAAATTCAATGGTCAAAAGGGTCCAATGAAATATAATAACATTTCTTAAATAGTTGGGTTTCCAATAGGTGACCACAATTCCACAAATATGGGACAGAGGGAGCATTATTATTTGCATATATAACTCTCCAGAGTTATCTCCTATGCACCTGTTTCCGATGGTATCTAAACAAGCGCTTGGCATAAAGCCAAAAAAGACTGGTGAGGCACCGAGGCCTTTCCTTAAAAGACAAGCTCGAATGCTAAGAAGCACGGGTGCTGGACGAGTGCAGGTGCGGCATATTTCTGAAATTCAGGGGTGCAGCGGGGTTGGTAAGATGTTTGAATATTTATATATTTTTATGACATTCAATTAAAATTTGGGGGCCAATAGCGAAATTTCAACTTAATAGTGGCATATTCAACTACTTCAAGGGTAAAATATACAAACTTAATATTTTGAGGGGGTAAATATAAGTTCTCCTAGTTAAAGGTCTAAGGTCTTGTTTACTGCATACAATTTAGAGAGTAGAGAAAGAGGGATACGAAGGGCGGACGGATTTACGAAGGTGTAGGAGAAGCACAAAAGACGGACGGGGTAAAATTCAGGTGTAATCACCTTATTCTTCTTTGACCTCTTTTCTCTATTGATCTCGTTGTCAGATAGGGTGACTAGGGTTGTTTTTTCCTGAAAACCACCACAGCCGCGCCGGAGAAGCACACAGCCTGCTCACCAGAAAACACTTGGTGCACGTTGTGGCGTCTGGGTGAAGCACCCGTCCCTAGCTTGAACGAAGTCGGATTACACCATTAAATACAAACTATGATGATTGTGAGTTATTGGGGGTTCGTTTTCATGTACATCTTTTGAAATGGAGTGTGAATCATAATTCAGTGATTATGCTGGTAGTCAGAGTTGAACCATTCTGACGATCTTCCACGAGGACATGTTCTATCATATATATCTTCGTGTCTAATTGTAGACTCAAGTAATTGTCTTATTGTACTCTACAAAATCTTACTTGTAGACTCAAATAATTTTCTTGTTGTATTCTACAAGTTCTTACTTTGACTGAAGGTATTAGAGGAGTCTGTAATTAAGTATTGTGATACTTGTTGATGCAGGCAGTTGCAAACTCCACATCAGCAACTTTCTTACGTGTTGTTGGGAGTGAGTTGATTCAGAAGTATCTGGGAGATGGCCCAAAGTTGGTTCGTGAACTCTTTAGAGTTGCTGATGATCTGTCACCTTCTATCGTGTTCATTGACGAGATTGATGCAGTTGGTACTAAAAGGTGGGTGCATGAATGTAATAATATTAAACATAGTTTCTGGTTGTTATTTAATATTTATTTTTATACAGGTATGATGCTCATTCTGGTGGTGAGCGAGAAATTCAGAGAACTATGTTGGAACTGCTGAACCAGTTAGATGGTTTTGATTCAAGAGGAGATGTCAAGGTGATTCTAGCAACAAATAAGATTGAAAGCCTTGATCCTGCTCTTCTTCGTCCAGGTCGAATAGACAGGAAGATAGAATTCCCTCTTCCTGATATCAAAACTAGGAGACGTATCTTCTCGGTATGTTGACATTGCCTTTTGTGAATTCCTAATCTTTGCTTTAATAGAATCACTCGTGTCCGTGAAACTAATAAACTTGGTATGGCCTTTTCTGGTATCAAACAGATTCATACTTCAAGGATGACTTTGGCTGATGATGTCAACTTGGAGGAATTCGTAATGACTAAGGATGAGTTTTCCGGAGCTGACATTAAAGCAATATGTACCGAAGCAGGATTACTTGCTTTGAGAGAACGCCGAATGAAGGTACGACAATTGATTGGATTACATACGTGAGCCAATTGTTGGTATGATTAATTGATACAGTATATTTGCTTTTGTGCTCATCTAGTCTTATATATTATAAGACCAAATTAATATGGATGGTATGACAGGTAGGGTCATAGTTGTCAACGTACGATCCATAGTGTATTGAAATTTGGGTTTCTGTGTCATGTATCTTTATATAGACTTCCCTTTATAATAGCTTTGAAGCATATCCCAACCCTTGTACATATAAAAAATGTGTACATTTAATTTAGTTGCATGATACTCACATGTCACAAAGCTGACTCAAATCATAATGGCTTTGTTTGCCTTCTGAACATAGTTCATTAATAATCCTCAATATGTTGTAATAAATTTAATGAAGAGAAATTGAAGTGTCAACTGTTGAACTCGAGAAATGAAAAAGCGAAAAGCATGTATGAAATACCGAACAAGAATTTGACTAGAGGAGAACCTTAAAGCCATAGATTATAGGTGCCTGTTTGGCAACCCTGTTTTAAAACAGTGTTTTAACTCAAACAAGCTTGGCAGCCCTGTTTCTTGTCTGCTTTTTAGAAACACCGATTTTGGGGATTTTTTTAGCTGTTTTTCCTGTTTTAGACAGGTACTAATCAGACTCTAAATTTAAGTTTCTTGGTTCCAAATCATCGATATATACCTCGATGGTCAAAATGCACGTGTCTTGGTCGGGTCACTTGGGGTCTGTATGGTAACTATCAAACAAGGTTGTGAATCACCCACAAATTTATTTTAATATATGAAGATTTGTATTTTGGTACGTTGGGTGTGTGAGGTTGATGTGTCCAAAAATAGTTGGCGGAGGCAAAAGAACCACAAAAGTAAAGTTTGTATCTTTTCATTATTTGAAGTGTTTATTCAATACAATATACGATAAAAGGCAGTTTGCTTCACCTAATTTTCGATATAGGCATATGATTCGCATTGGTGATACACATTATTACATCATATGATACGTATCGCCATTGTATGATAATTGATAATCATGTGTAGCGACTCACATGGAAGTTCCGTCAATTAGGTTTTTTGTTGAAAATTTGTGAATGAAAAGTTGGGATAGGTTAGAAAGACAATTGGCAATCCCAAAATTAGGAAGACAGCATAGATGGGGTTGGTGAAAAGAAAAGCTAGGGAATGAAAGACGTGGAAACTGGGCCTGCTGAGTGAAATTCTTGAATGATGTGTGATTTCACTGGTCAGCTAATCACGCCTCTCTTAACATTTTGGAGCATCTGTAGATCATAATTTAACTATATTTGGGGCGCTAAGATTAGCGTGAAGTAATATTGGAATAAAAATCAGAAGGCAACAAATTATTAGTTATATAGTGGGAAGATAAAACATTCAAGCGCTTTGGCAAATGTACTCAGTTTGAGTATTCCCTGTATGCAATCTATCGATACATGACAACAAGCATTCTCGGAGGGTTTTACAGTTTCACTCTTTGTAATGATATTTAGCTTGTTCTCCGGTGATTTGCATAGTATACAGTGTGTTGTGACGCCGTTTGGAAATTTAAAGGAGTCTAGCAGATAGGAGCATACATAGGTTCAAAGTTGTTCTCCTCGAGGGCTCTTAATGAGAAAAATATACTAATACACACACACACACTAATGGTTAGAGCAAGGCCACATCATTTAATCTAGACCAAACAAAAAGTTCTCCCTATAATGAAATGCATTCCTGGTTAACATCGCTTCCACTTCCTCTGCTGTGATCTCAATCGTTTGGGGCTGATTTTCTTACAAGTGATTGGTGTGTGTCTCAGGTTACACATCCAGATTTCAAGAAGGCAAAAGACAAGGTCATGTTCAAGAAGAAAGAGGGTGTGCCGGAAGGGCTTTATATGTAAAACGTTATCTTGTTTCCCTTTATTAAAGCTGTGTACGTTAGTGGCCTTTCAAAAAACTTTTTTTTTTCTCCTGCCAAGTTAATGTTTCTATGGAAATATTCTACTATTAAGTTGTACCTGTGTACCCATTAATCAATTGACTTGATGTTTTCATATGGTTGTGTTATGGTGGAGTGAAGCGAGATAATGCCCTAGCCTTTGAACCACGATACCTGTGAGATTCAATGTTTTACTTGAAGGAATGGCATTATACGACATTTGTCACCATACTAATTTCCAGGGTCTAATGCAATTGTGCAGCAAGCCGTTGTCCTGAAATTTTAATGTCACGACTGTGTTTGTCTCACTTTATATCGATGAAAGTACAGAATACTAAAGCACATTGTATATTATGTAGTTCTACCAATTAGCAAGAGACATATTTCTGCAGCAGTGAGATGTTAGGCATTAACCAGAAGGGAAAGACTAAGAAAATGTTGAGAAATAACTATAAAAAGAAAATACCAAGAAACATGTTTGGCTGAACTTGCTCCTCAAAATCTTGGGTAGATGCCTCCACGAAGTCTTTTCTGAGCGTGACTTGGACGGTGTGTCCTGCAGTCGACAGTTGGAGACTAATCTTTCACAGGTTGTCTCCTGCAGTCAACAGTTAGAGACTAGTCCTTTAGAAGCGAAGAGATCACACAAGTAGTTGTGCCTGTTCCGCCAACATAATCTTCTTCCAAGCGCAAAGATCAAGGTACCCAACCCTTGTCTGAGCACCATGCCTTGAATATTGTGTTTCTAGTTTTCTCTATTTTCGGCTTCCACAGGCGGAGGGGTATCTGTACACAGACTAAGAAACCTTCAGATCTCATTGCCTCCATTTTCTTTCGACGAGACACATCTGTGGGTTTTGATATGTGCTTTCCGGCGGTAGTGACGGGAGTCTGGTAGTTAAATTCACAACCCACAGAGTTTTGATATTTGTTTTCAGATTACTTGCTTGTAAGTTTTAACTTGTCTGGAACGCTGACCAGACGGAGTTGATAAGCTATTATTACATCTAGAACAACAAATTGTAGGAGAAGCTCATCCGGAAAGTCTTTCTCCAGCTCAACAAAAATGTTGGTGGTGCATCATAGCTATCAACTTGGCTATCGTTCTCCATGTGAATTCGAAGCCTGCTATCACTTCCAAGTATTTTCAACATCAAAGGAAATACAAGGGGGCAGGTACAACACAACATAGATAGATGAAAATAATAATTAATAGTTCTAATACAACAGGAAATAATTACAAGCTACAAAAAATGTGTAGTGTACTACTACCAAAAGCTAGAAACTACTCTGCTATTCCTGGTGTTTTTTTCCTTCCAAGCTACAAAAATTCGGCAGGCAAGAGAGAGCCTTCTATGGGTAGAACTGTTTCCAATATGTTAACAACCTGCAAAGAGTAGTGTACAATTGACATTAACGTCGAAGAACTCAGTAAGCGTCGCGACATGTTACTTCCGGAGCAAATCTCCTAAAATATAGTGATAAGGTCATAATGCGTCCACAGAATCAGCAGAGGAAAGGAGCACATACCAGATTGGAGATTCTCGTGATTATTATTGGGTTGGTTCGGCTGCACTGCTGCTGCTCCATTCTGCAGCAGCATGCTATTATTCGGCTGTATTGCTGCTTGGTTCTGCACCAATGCAAAGAGTATCAAATTACACTGAAGTTACTTTCACAAACGACGCTTTAACAATATTACACCAAAGAGGCGGCATAATAATTGGTTCATACCCATGGAAAAAAAATCGTCCAAATTAAACCCTCAGTTTCTATCAATAAATAATGTTAAAGAAAACGCAGAGGTGTATTGTAACTGATAACAGCTCTTTCTAGCAAAGTGCTTTAGCAACATAGATGATTCTTAATGAAAACATGAGTTGGTTGAACCAAAGTTACCTGCGGATATTGCATTTGCATCTGCTGGAATCCAAGGTATTGCTGGTAAGGATCGGGAAAACTCTGCATCTGTGGCTGGTTGGAGTTCTGGGCATGAATTGGGTTTAAGCTGGGATCTGACATTGTAGTTTGCTGTTGCAATGCGGATGGATCAGGAAAGTGAAAAGGCGGCATATGATAAGCGGGACCAGGGAATCTCGGACCAAAATGAGCTGGAGACGGCAACGCTGAACCAGGCAGAAGAGAGGAATATGGAACCATTGGGCGATGAGTCATGCCGCCCATCATATCCATTCCCATCCCCATAGCTGCCACAGGTGTCATGTACTGCTGCTGCACCCCAGGAAACATCATAGGAACCATGCTGTATCCCATGGACATCATCTGCACTAATTTCATTATGCGTTCTCTTTTCCTCTATACGTAACACCAAGGTAGAATGCAAAACAACAGATGCAATGCTGACCATAGAATGTGATTTTAATTCTTACGTGTGTGTAAACAGACAAGCAACAAGCAAACCAAATGTAAAATCAATGTGAATCGCCGTAAACCTACCCAATTTTTCTTACATTAACATGAAACATATCCCTAACAAATACGATATACTGGTATTATAAACATGAGACTGAGAGTCCTCTTAGTATGAGAAATTTGCTTCTCAGTAGTCTTAGGCTCACATCTGTGATAAATAAATGTCAATTAAGCACACAGAATGGCAGCAAAAGGGCTGCAACGCATATACAACAAGTAGAGATCGAGTATAACATAACAAAGAATGCTAAGTTCAATAAATGTATATTGAAGGGTCCATGACGGATATGCGAAGGTTTGATTTGTAAGAACATTCCAAAATTTTCCTTCGAGTAGTGACTTGAACTCAGTCACAACTCTCTCAATGCGGTGATGAAGATCATTTGAAGATTTAATCCCAACAACTTCCACCCAATAAAATTTCCTATCCCTCACTAAGAATGAAAGATAAATATACCTGCACTTGCAACTGGAGCGATTTCAAGTACTCAATAGCTTCATCTAACATTGAAGCTTTGTCCGTCTGCAAATCACGGAGGGGGGCTTATTGCATAAGGACTAAAATGGTAAGGGAGTAATAATGTAAGATAAGAGAATAAAACCTTGTTGCTGTGAGGTATGAGTTCTTGCAAAGCCTTCATTTTCTCATTTATCCTATCACGGCGTTTCTGCATGAATACTATGTTAGATCCACCAGGCTACCACAAATAAAGAACTGGATGAAAAGGAAAGAATTACGTTACATCGGACATACCCTCTCTGAGAGATTGTGCACCTCTGCAGCACGAGATTTCCTTACAGGTATTGGTCCATAACTTTGCCTCTTTGCATCAGGAGAGTCAAAGTCAACGTCATGCTGCAATGTAAGGGAACCAGCACATGAAATAAAATAAACTGAATCAAGGAAGATATCAGAAAGGATGCCTGCCTGCCAGGTAATACATTTAAAAACAAAAACAAAAAAAAATGGGTAGTATTATACTTAAACAATCTACTGCATAAACAGATGAGAATAAAACAACCGCCTAGATATTTACGATTCGCAAGACTAAATAGCAATTATGGAAGCGACAAAACTCAGCGCTTTGGAGAACCATCAGAGATTCTCCAACAGAAAAATTGTAGAATTCTTACATCCAGAAGGAAATAAGGAACAAGTAAACTAGCTGGGTGTATGTTTAAGAAGGGAAGAGAGAGTGAAGAAAGATTCAGGTGCAAGAAAATTCTATAACAAGTGATCCCAGATTCCCAACACCACCTTTCCAATTAGACTTGCTGAGTATATTTGTCTAACCTTGAAGGAAAATCAATTGGCACATGTTGCAGGCAGGAAATTAAAATACAGATGCTGATAACAAAGGTGAAGAATGTTGAGTACTTCAAAGGAAAATGAATAGAGTCGACTGTGGACTTTTTCTCACTGGCAATGTAATAGACTGGGGACCTTGATATTGGAAAGGAAGCCTACTGTGCTGCCACCATTTGACATAAATAGGAAGCCTAGTGGTCCCAATTAATGCCATTACGTTGAGAGGTTATTTGATTAGTAGCCAAACGCTACTAGAATGAGAATCTTTCTTCTCATAATTTTGTGGAGCTACAATCACTCTACAACATCATCAAAATTTATAAGTTCTAACATAAATAAACCCCCTCAAAATGCTTGGTGTACTCGGTTAAAAAAACAAAACACATAAAAGCAGACGGAGGGAGTGCTACTTAATAATTCCATGTATTAGTCTGACAGCACAATTTTAAACAATTTTGATTTCTTGTAGATAAACCTACAATTTGATAATTTCATAGACCTGATTGTATGAAATGATATTTGTCCTCGTATATCTTTACACCAATCACTCCTCCAAGCCTAAGTTCTTAAACAAACAATTTGAGACAGATTTCTGTATGTTCCACATTCTGTGGGGTTGGTTTGTATATTGGTTTTTGATTGTTTTGCCAATGTATCATTTGGGGTGAGGTGAAGGGATGGTTTCTCACTGTTCATTTCAAACATGTTGAAAATTCAAACCATGAGAAACTCAGCGTGCATGTGGTACTTGATTCCAGTGGTGAAAATGTCTACGTATATACTATATAATATGGATTGATACGGTTATAAGTTATAACAATTCTTTCAAGTTCCAATTTGTTGAAAAAACTAGATATGAAAAGATTTGTGGTCATCGTATATATTATAGCTAGATGTATGGGTCACACTATAACAAAACATAAATACAAAGAGTCTCGTTTAAATGTGCAGAAAGCCAAAACCCACACCGCTCTATCTTATTATATAGATTATATAGATTAACAAGTGGCTACTGAAACTTGTTGAAAACATTTATGCCCAAGTTGATAACCAGGTTCCAAGTTAACCCCCCCATTTTTGTGAGCAAACCACCTCCCCTCTTAAGTTAATACATGTATAGAAAAAGAAAAAATGTCTAACATACCGATGAAGAGCTGCTAACCTGGAACTTTCATTTGGGGAAAGGAACTGGGTGGTCATGATCCATGTTCATAGTTAGTGATGAAGTTTTACTCCAGTAGTCATCCTATTAATCAGAAAATGATTGTAACATAAATGAAAATGTTGAGGTGGATGATTAGGGTAATTAGGAAATATAACGCGCAATGACACAATTAGAAATAATTTAGACGTTGCACCTATAGAAGGTAAAATAAGAGAGAATCGTTTGAGGTTGTTTCGTCATGTCTACTGTAGGCCATCAGATGCTGCTTAGGAGAAGTGATATGGTTCAATTTGAGAGGGTAGACATGAAGTGATAACAAAAGAACTTGGGTGGAGAGAATAAGATGCGCTTTAGTCAAACTAAACTTAAGAGAGGAATAACTATGAACCGACACCAATAGAAATGCTTGACACCTGTTAAACTGAGAACAATGTTTATTAATATTTTTTATGATGTGGGAACTCGCAGCTGCAACTCTTTGTGGGGCACTTGGTAAACCACCGCTCTTGCGCAATAGCCTGCAAACCACACTAGAGATGTCAACCAGAAAACCCGAGCTAACAGTCTCACAGTTGAAGAGGCCAATAAGCAGCCATTGGATTCCCCAAGATTTGACTCGATACAGAAAGAATAATTGACTAACTCAATTACACCAAGTATAGGATTGTCCTACAGATAGAACCAATATTCTATCCTTTGATCTATTGATTTTTATTTACATATTTGCCATTTTGATCACCTTAATGATTAAACCGTCATATTAACTTTATGTCACAATAGTTACTTAGGTGGGCGTAAAATTTAATTACATTGTAAAAGATGTTTGGTTATTATAGTAGTTTTTTTAGAATCACATTATATCCTACGTCTAGTCGCGTTCGAACCCGGGACATCATGCAGTCAACTTTGAATTTTGTAGTGGAATTCACATAAGTGTCCCCTACTTGTTCACTTGTTCATTCCCAATACAACTTCAAATGTATTTTGGTGGACAGTGTTGTTAATCTACACAATATCAAACATTAAAAGGGTCCATGGATAATCATTTTGGGATAACCAAAAATAGAAAAGTTGCCAATTATTGCGGGATGGAGGGAATACTTTTTTTAGGTAATTTCCCGTGGTGTCCAGGCCACCTTGTGCGCACATCGACTAATCCGGAATCCTAGGATATATTTATAATTTATAGTCAATGTCAACTCCCAAGTTGGCAATCCTCAAGTTCATAGTCATGTCAATCCCCTCAAGGATTTGTGGGATTCGGACTTGAGACCTAAAGCGGTCACACCTTTAAATCCCAAGGCTCGTCCACCAAGCCAACCCCTTGTTGTTGGGACAGAGGGAGTACTATGTGTGTGAAAAATTGTTCGGAGACGTAGGTTTCATATGTTGATTCTTGCCTATTATTGATTTTTTTCTTCTTTATATAGCTGGATTCTAACCTGGAACCTCATGCAAGAGTTTCAAATGCACGATTTGAGCTAGCGCTCGGTAAAAAATAATAAATAAATAGAATAATATTTTTGAGCAGACTGCCACTAAAATGATGGGGTAGGGAGAATTATGTTGAGGATAAACGACAGCTTTGCACGAAAGACTATACGCACTCACCTCACTATGACTGTTGCTGACGTCCGCTTCTCGTCCCTTGCGCTTTCGGTCCTCTGCAGGCGCCTTATTCTCCATCGGCTCGGCGCAAACACTCGCGCCGGCTCTTGAGCCGCGTAGCGACGATGACGCCACTTCACCTCTCCCCGTCTCAGCACACGGCGTCCCCGCCGCAGCTCCGCCTAGCGCCGCCCTCGATTCCGCCGCCGCCACCGCCGGCGTCTCGTTGAAGTTGTTAGAGCTCCTTTGCCCTAGCTCTGCCCTTCCCCTATGCCTCGAGAAGAGAGCAAAATTCTGAAACCGCGGTGACGCCTCCGGCGGCCTACTCGCAGGCTGTACCGGTGGCCGGTACGGAACAGTCTCCGCCGCGACCGTCGGAGCAGGTTCCCGGACGTCGGCGACCGAGGCGGCGAGTGCCGTGGTTGCGGTTTCGGTAACGCTCGGCGCAGGATAGCCTAGATCAGAAATCAAGTCATGTGCGAAGGAGGAATCGTCTATTGGATATTGTAACCAATCGGTCATTTCGTCCTCCTCCATGAACAGATTATTATGAACCGCCGGTAGTGGTTGTTCCGGCCGGATCTCCGCCGCTTGGAATGGAGACCTGGTCGGTTTAGATCTCTGGTTCTGGCTTTGCATTACGATCTGACCGTTTTCCCAAACTAGCTCCATCGTTTCATCTTCTCCAGCCCTAGAATCAGATGAAGAAGAAAAAAAATCACAGGATAATTAGCAATTGAACCGACGAAATTAAACAGAGAGAGGAGGTGGAGGAGGCTCACTTGAGCGAATTAAATTTCCGGTTATGGTGTGAGGAAGTCGGAATCGAGTAATCGGCGGCGGCGTCGTCGACTTCAAACTCCGGAACGGAGTAATAATTCATCGTGTCTTCCTCACGCTACGGTTCGATTGGCTGAGCGATCATAGGCTCTCCGTCGATGGATTGTGCAATAATTTTTTCCGATTGAAGGAACCCTAGAATCTTCTGCTGCTTCAGTAATGGCGTGAAATACATATGATGATGGGCGGTGTTGTTGATGTGTTCTCAGATTTTATTTTTATAACACACACATACACTAGTTTTTGTTGTCACTTGACAAATAACAACAAGAATGAAATTGCTAGTTTGGTGGTGCTAGTTGGTGTGGTGGAGCACATGGTGAAGCAGGAGGGGGGTGATTTTCCAGAAGTCGATGAAGATGACGATGACAATGACGATGACGGTGGTGGGAAATTTATTTGGTTTCTTCCTCCTTCCCTAGCGATGAGGGAAAGGAGAGGATGTCAGAAGGACCGACCTCTGCCCACAGTATGTGTGTTCGTGTTTACTAGTGCACAGACCACCTCATTTCAATTCCAAATTTGAGCAAAAATGTGGAGACAGTCACCTTAGTTGTCCCTCTAGCATTTTCCCGGAAGACAACCCGACCCGGCCTCCTCGGGCTAGTTCGACCCACACAAAAATGCCCCCCTCTAACCTCAACCCGTGCACGGCCCGGCTAACTCACACCCAGCCCGTGACACGCACGGGTCTAGTTTCTTAACCCTCGCCCGTACCCGGCCCGCTCCACATGGGTGCACAGACCGCACCTGGCCCGCTCTCCTTCAGCCCGCCCTTAATCTGGCACGGCCCACTCTCACCTTGATATATAAGGAGTCCAACTGTTAAGGGTGACGACCTCCAAGTGGGAGAGGGTTATTGTGGCCATAAGGAGTCTACCTGTTAATGATGGAATTCCTACACTACGGCTGACATGACTCGAATCAAACCTTGAAACAAATCTGCCACATCGAGTATCAATTGCTCAAAATCCCTTTAACAGTTACAAGTCGTGCAAGTAATGTTGTTCTTCGTATTAGGTAAGTTATAACAACATCGATATTCGAAACATAAAGAGAGTTGTGCAAACTAAAATTCATCAAGTAGGGAAGATAATGAAGTTTATTCCGGTTCAAGGATTTAAGTTAAGATAATGGTTGCTAGATTTCCTTTTTTGTATAAAGTATTTTCAGCATAAGAAAGAGGGATTACTTTAATCTTTAATAAAGGAGACACTTAACTGTAAACTGTCTCCAATTCTTTGATTAAAGAATGTAAAGTAGTCTAACCTTAAATTAAAGTAGTTGTAATAAACTCTTCCAACAACCATTCAATGATTCGTGTTGAATGCACTCCCAAATAACAACAGTTGACTAGAGGAATATATCGTTACTTTGTTCCTTTTTATATTAAGATGTACACAATCAATCAAGTGATAACATAAATTGGAACTAAGGAGCTCCTAGTTTTACCACTTGTGATGATCGATTCTTGTATGAGCTCCTATTTTTAGCCCGTACATTTAGCCTTCTTTTCCACTCAACAAAAGAAAATCGGCATAAACAGACAACGTATGCTCAAATTTTATATACTTTTATATACTTTTTGGAGGATATAAAAGTATATAAAAGTATTCTTGGTGCATAGATAAAGAACAATCAATCAATAATAACGTACAGTCTAGGACAATAACTGACGTTTAGTGTATAAATAATCTAAAGGGGGATTTATACATTGTTATTAGTAATATTATTTTTATTTAATCCCACAATAGAGCTGAGATTCAATCATAGTTTTTTTTTTCATTTTTTTTTTGAGAAATAATGCTACTAACAAATGGGTGCTTACTTAGTGTTATTATATCTGTCCGTGATATAGTACAGACTCACACAATAGAAGTGAGATTGAATACGAGTTTCACTTAGTATTTTTTTAGAAAGGATACTAATTAGTTTTATGTATGTATACTCAATACCAATCTGATTCTACTATTTCTTTCCATTTTTATTTTTACAGTTATTCACTGGGTCAATTTGACTTTGTGATTTCGATAGCAGAAATAATTTAATTTTTTAATAATTTTTTCATGGTCTTGTAGTGTAAAACTTGCTCTATTACACGGTGAAAAAAATTATAAAAAAAACTACATCATTTTGCAATTCAAACAGTGAAAGTGACCAAAATACAAATCAAAAAAATTAAATGGGAAAAAATAGAAGAATCAGAGTAATGTAATGATTCAATGGACACATAATTTTTTTAAAAAACGTTCTCTGCATTCTCCTAGAGAGAGAAGCTAGAGAGAGAGTACTCCCAAGAGGAGTTTTCATAGTCTTGCTTCCCCGCAAGGAAGGAGTGTTACGATTGTCGAATCTCTGTGCTTTGGAGCCAAGCCCTCTTCGAGTTTATCCAGATGATTTTTCAATGGTGGGGGTCGCTGCCGGTGTTCTTATTTTCTGTGATCGGAACTGCTTGCTCTCTCCGGCGGTCCTCCTTTTTCAAGATCTGGGAGCTCGTGCCAGCATGTTGAAGCTTTAATGATGACTTGTTTTCGAGTAGCATTGGGAATCTACTGTTGTTTCTTTTAAGTTTTTTATTTTTGCTATCTTTGGAGCACTCTTTTCAGAGTTGGTGGATTGTACCACTCTGTTTTCCAGATGTTTCTGGTCTTGTAATGGATGTGATAGCCTTTTTATTTAATGTTTCTGGAAAAAAAAATAACAACAGCCCATAAAAACTCGCATAGCGTGCTGAAAACTATGTGTGCCACGTATCAGACACCAAGTGCAACATTAGAGTCAAGTAGGTACTGTATTAGTAATGTGGACAAGTTCTTCAATCAATTCCACGAGCTTCCTCCAGCAAACATGTCAATTTTTACGGGATTTTTATATGTTTGTTCCATGG
Source organism: Linanthus parryae (assembly GCA_023055425.1). Lineage (NCBI taxonomy): Eukaryota > Viridiplantae > Streptophyta > Magnoliopsida > Ericales > Polemoniaceae > Linanthus > Linanthus parryae. Next base: position 146,908,959 of record JALGPY010000004.1, read on the forward strand.
CAGTGGCCCATGCTGTGCGTGTCGCCCAAGATTTATCTAATGTTTTTAGTCAAAAGAGATTGCATAAAAGATAACGGCTCAAATTGAAACTATGTTAATGTTCAAATCAGGTAATTTCAGTGCTAATTTTAGCAACAAACAACAACATGATGAGCTCACGGTTCATTGAACATGAACACCTCGTGATTCCTTCAAATGGCAAGAAATAGCTTGTAGCTCACTCCTACTCCATACTAGAATAAACAAATAAGCTGATAGTTTACCGCGTTGTTCTAATCAACTAAATTGTGATCAAAAGAATAAATTCTTTTCAATTCATCTGATAAAAATAAAGAAAAGACTACAACTGTTTAAATAACGAAAACTAAACCTAACTCTAGACTCTTACGGGCCAAAAGCCCAAAAAAAATAAAAAAAATAAAGAAACAACTAAATAAATAATTAATAATAATACGACGACTTCTATTAAGCCACTTCATGTTTTCACGGTAGCGATCGGTATAGTTCGGTTGGTAACGATATCGCGGAGCCATGTGCGGACACGGGTGTATTCCGGTATCATAAGCACACCAAAATATTGCGTAAATGGGGATTGGTATAACTATCTAAATTTTAGATATATCTCTAAAACTATGTCGATTAAACGAAATGCGCGCGTGCTGGCCCGAACACCAGGGTCGGATCTATGTCTGACCAAAGTAGGCATACGATCACCTTGAGTTTGTATCCTTTACTTCAAATATTTGCAAGATTTGTGAAGAAAAGGAAGAAAGTCTGGAACACTGTTTCTTTTTGTGTAACTGGGCTTCTCTCATCAGGTTCACTTTGGGTCTTCTAAACCCAGATAAGTGTAGAAAGGTGGGGAATATCCATGTATGGCTCACTGAATTGTTAGAACATGTTAGAGAAAAGAAGGTGGAAGAAATTTATCTGCAAAAATGTATTGTGATCTGCCGGATTATTTGGAGGGAGAGGAATAGAGCATTATTTGAAGACATTTCACCAAATCCTATGCAGGTTGTTTTCTCTTTTCAGAGAGAATTCTCTGATATTGAGAAGTGGGTGTTTAAATCAGAAAATAATTCTAAAGAAAGAAGGTAGAGGAGTAACGTTCCCAGAGAAATTCAAAGATAGAAGCCTCCCAATAGAGAGCAATTAAAATGTAACAGTGATGTTGGGTGGAACAAAGCAAATAGAATAACTCACCTTGGTTGGCTGGTAAGGGATTACAAAGGAGATTGACTGGACTGGGGGTGGAGCAGAGACTTGGCAAGCTCTGTACTACTTTGTGAAGCTTTAGCATTAAGATAAGCAATATGGAAATTGCAAAAATTCAAAGGTAAGGATGTTGTTTCTGAAACAGACAACAAGTTATCGTTTGAAGCAGTAATTTCAGAAAAAATACGGTTGGAATCTACATATGATCATTCAAGATATAAAGGAGGGTCTGAAGGAGCTTCAAGGTCAGATCAAATGGATCACTAGGGATCAAAATATGGCAGCAGATGAGTTTATAAAAAATTATTTGTTGAAATGTCTTAAAAATTGGTGTGTAAAGTTTTTTTTTTTTTTTTTTTTCCTGTAAAGCAGCCTCAGTCTTGAAATTTAAACATCACGGGGACAATTCTATTTTATTCCTCTTTGATCTGGAATTATGTTCACGTTCTCTATCACACTAGATTAAGTCTCTGTCGAGCACCCCACCTAATTACTATCCGGTTAGCTACTCCATTGTTGCTAAGATTGAAGCTCAGAACATGAATAATAACAAAACTAGATTAAACATTAAGTATGCATCACATAATCATGAATCTCAAACATGAAATAAAACTAGACTAACAATATAGCGCATAAGAAGCACCAAGTGACACAACGAATCATATTCTCTGCACTTAGGCTCAAATCTCTCATAATAATGAGTTAAATGGAAATAAAATATAGCTCCTATAAGACGCTATTAGAAGTCCCAGGAGGACCTTCGTACGATGTTCTAATGGAAGCACTCAAGTTGAATCCTCTTAGTTCCAACTTGTTATGGAATCATTCACAAAGGATAGTGGCAACTCAAATATGCACCCACACTGTGAAGTCTCACAATTGGATTTCAGGTTCCGCTCTGCTGCTAGGACACAAGTAAGGCCTTTTATTTGTACATCAGACAATATCTCCGTAGTTCCAAACGACATTGCTCAACCCTCTCTGAGTTCGGTTGACAACACTTAAAGCTTGTTTGGTATCCGTTTAAAAACAAAAAAAACAGTGGAAAAAAAAACGTGCTAAAAAAACACGTTTAAAAACAGAATAAAAAAAACTGCTTGGTATGAGTTTAAAAACAGTGTTTAAAATCAAACACATTCGACAACATTACTAAATTTCAATGTTAATTTGCTTAAATATCATTTCTACGTACAATACCGACATATATTTGATACTGTTTGCATCTAATCATAGTTGAAATGTCTTTAAACACCAATAGTATGAAAAAAATATCAAAAAAACATCACATTTGATGTTTTTTTAAACAGGTGTTTTTCAGCAAGTTTTTGTTTTCAAACTGTCAGAAAAACATGCATACCAAATGAGTTTAAAAAAAACACCCTGTTTTTAATTAACTTAGCTTGATGATTAAAAAGAAAATTTTACTTGGTTGAAAAATGTCTTGCATTGAAGATTCTGAAGTCACTTGGACAGTGTGTTGGAGATCACTTTGTCATTGCTCGTACTCATTTGTTCTTTCTAGCTATGATTTTGGAGATTGTTCCACAACAATATCCGAAGCAACCATGACCATTCTTACCCGGAACTGTTTGAGACTTGGGAGAGTCTTATGCAGTTCAAATGATGGTTGTCCTGCCTATGCCTATGCCACTATCAAACCATAGTAAAGGATGGTTGTCCTGCCTATGCCACCACAATCAAATCAAGTTGCTTATACTTTTCCTATACCACAATCAAATCAAGTTGCTTATAACTTTTCCTATACTTTTTGATGTTTTCGAGGCTAGTACAACCTCAAGAGGGTCTGTTGAAGATTGGTATAGCTCAGGAGGATTTGTTTGAGTAATTTATCTTTCTAGTTTTTGTTTATGTGCTGATTGTCTTTCTTATAAGCAGTTGGGAAACGACATATACTCCCCTAACGAAGATATTGATTGCTCCTACCTTGCCTTTTGGCAATCTCGATTCAGTTCGATATCAACACAGCTTGACGTTTTTCTCATCCAAGTAGTAAGTTCACATTATGGAAGAGCGCAGATTGTTTCGGTCGGATATGTTACAATTACGTTGGTCGAACCAATGTGTCGGTTTGAGCATGGTTTCAAATTGTCCCCAATACCACTGGTGAAATCAAAGACATTGGGATCACCGGGACCGGGTGATTTCGGGAAGATTTGGGCAGATTCTACACTGGTTAAGAAAATTGGTGGAAATAGAGATTGGAGGTGGAGAAGAAGGGAATTATTCATCGGTAGTGACACGCAAGAAGAGATCAAGATTCGGAGGTGTCTCGTTCGGAGGTGGAGAAATCAAGATTGGAGGTTGAGAAGGAGAGAGGCAATTTCAATAAGTTGATATAATTTCAGCTCATTTAAGCTCGTGCAAACACACCAAATAAACTGGAGAATTCAAGATCTGAGTTGAGGCAAAAATTACAATCCAATACAATTTATCACTTCGACACTGATTGTGTGCCTCAAGTCCTCTCCGAGTTCTCTTGTCCTCCTCCTCCTCCTCCTCCTCCTTTGTGTAGTGGATAGGTAAAGTTGTTAATTTGATTTTGTATACAACTGTGTTATGTCGACCAGCTTGGTTTAACCGGATAAAAAAATAGTGACCCGTGGATTTTGTGGTCGGGTTCAAGAGTCTTAACCTTAACCGTGGATCACCCTTTCGTGGTCGGGTTCAAGAGTCTTGAAACCTTAACCAACCAGTACGTCCATTTTTTTAGTTGTCAGGTTGGTTCGGATGAGATCGGGTTCGTTGGACGGGATTACCGGATTTTTGCTCACTCCTAGTTTGATATCATGCCACCCCACAGCTCAATGTTTGCCCGAGTCTACTCCAGTCTTCAACCCTTCCTAGTGAACTATTTCAGCACTAACTTCTACATCTCAACAGTCAACACTCAACACCGAGTATCAACACTTGTAACGATTTGGGATTTGAGAACGCCTAGCCGTGACACTGAAACAAAAAAGCATAGAAACCCTCCCTTCATAGAAGCCCATAAAGGCACGCCAAGGCACAGATTAATCTACAATTACAGAAGTCTCTTTTTGTTTTTCTCGGATTGCATCACATAGTAGAGAAAACTCAACAAGTTCACAAAAATGGAAACTAACTTGACATCTCAGCCTAAAGCTTCTCCTCTCTCCTGTAAGTATATGGTTCGATTATTGTGATAGTAGAATAGTTTAGTTGGAAAGAATTAGTGGACAAGATTACAACCGCCGGTATCATCATCAGTAGCCGCCCATTCCTCCCATGCCGCCCATCCCCGCTGGTGATTCCTTCTCTTCACTTGGAAGCTCAACGATAACAGCCTCCGTTGTAGTCAACAATGAAGAGACACTGCATAAAAACATGATAATTCAGTGTTCCATTTTTTCAATCTTTCCCTAGGAAAGTACAAAGGAATATCCTCGAGACATTCCCTAGAAACTTTACCTAGCAGCATCAACCAATGCTGTTCTAATGACCTTCAAAGGATCAATGATTCCTGCCTTGACCATGTCAACATATTCGCCTGTTTAATCAAGTACAAGGTTAATAACAGAATCACGAGACCGCTCATTGTTTGGTAAAAGGCAGTGATAGATTTAGGAGAGAGAGAGAACAAACCTTTGGCTGCGTCGTACCCAAGGTCGGTGTCTTCCTGTTCCAATAGCTTGCCGACAACTACAGCCCCCTCAACTCCAGCATTTGAAGCTATGGTGTATACTGGTGCCTGCAAAGAAACAAAGTTACGAGTTAAGACACAGAGGAGGTTTGGGGATTCCCAAGGATGAATGAAGCATTCCATATGCTACAATTTTCACACGCCAGTTGTTTGGCCATAAGCAAAATTAACAATTGCGAGTTGAGCCCTAAAGTTGGCGATTAAAAAATGTCAGAATAAAACCTTGAGCGCGTTCTGGATAATCTGCACACCAATCTTCTGGTCGAAATTTGCAGTATGCAGCTTGTCAAGCTCTTTTGAGGCGTACAATAGAGCAACACCACCTCCTGCACATTGAGAGCTCTAAATTAGTGCTTGGTAGCCCCAAATTGGAAAGGTAAAAACTTCTTGCATAAAGAGAACATATAGGCACTAATTTGTTGAATAAAAAAAGAAAAACTTCCAGAAAAAAATGTGCAAGTTACCGGGTACAATTCCTTCCTCAACAGCTGCCTTTGTCGCATTCAAAGCATCAGTAACTCGGTCTTTCTTCTCACCAACCTCAGCTTCACTGGCTCCTCCAATCTGCACCAATACGCAAATTCACCTACTTATCTCACATACTAGAAACATAGTAACATACTCTACTGTATATAATACTTGACAGTATGTCCCATCAGTTTGTGAGAGGAAAAATAGTGTAAAAAAGTTTGTGGGAGGAATGATAGTGCAAGAGAAATGGTAGCGTTGTCATCAGAAAGAGTTACCTTCAATACAGCGACACCACCAGAGAGCTTTGCTAGTCTCTCTTGTAGCTTCTCCTTGTCATAATCAGAAGTGCTCAACTCAATCGAAGATCTTAGCTGTCATTGCAGAACAACTAACCTCAACAAACTGATAGCATTAAACGGAGTAAAACATGATGAGTTATATTAGTTAATGACCTGTTCACATCTTTCCTCAATGGCTTTCTTGTCACCAGCCCCATCAAGAATAACAGTGTCATCCTTTGAAATGGTAACCTACATTTACACAAGGAGACCTTAGTCATAACTTGCTAACTAGTCTCCACATACAGACAACTGGACTTGCAAATAACCGAGCTTCGGCCAAGGCATAAAGAACCAGCCCAAAACACTTCTAAATGTACCTTCTTGCACTTTCCGAGCACTTCGATTCCAACATTTTCAAGGTTCAGACCAAGCTCATCGGTAATCACCTATTAATGATCGGAAATAATTTGAAAATAAAATTCAGATGATGTTCCCAGTAAGTGTTCAAGAGTAAGTATAAAACATAAATGAATCAGAATAAGGAAAATACCTCGCCTCCTGTGAGGGTGGCAAGGTCCTGCAGATTTGCTTTCCTGTTTTCTCCAAATCCGGGAGCTTTAATGGCACAAACCTGTTAACAGAATAAAATAAGTCAACCCCCATCCATGATGAGTAAATTCAAGTAATAGTTTAGATAAAATGGGGATTAGGAACCGAGAAAATCAAAACACCTTGATCCCAGCACGAAGCTTGTTTAGAATGAGAGTTGCCAATGCTTCACTTTCCACATCTTCGGAAACAATCAACAGAGGCCTTTGTTTCTGAGAAAAGCAATATATTTTGGGTAAACAGTTCAGAAATTACAAATATACAAGCATCAACAAGATATGAAGAAAAAACAAATGGCTACCTTTAAGGCTAACTCAAGTACTTTCACCACAGCATTTAAGCTAGAGATCTTTTTCTCATGGATAAGTATCAAAGGGTCATCCAACTCCTATTAAGAGAGAAGGAAGAGACATCACAGTCAAGATCAATTGCAATGCAGCCAGAAATATGAAAATTATCAAATAGCACAATGGTAATGGATAGAAATCACTGCTCAGAGAAAATTGATCTTCATACACATTTTTGGTTCTTTGGGTTGGTAATGAAATAAGGAGATATATATCCTCTATCTAGCTTCATTCCTTCAACCACTTCCAATTCATTGTATAGTGTTTTCCCATCCTGTTGTGACAAACCAAACCCAAAGATTTAGTATCAAAATGCAAACATATAACGACATGTATTATAGTTTGAGAATGCAAATTAACATAAAAAGAAGGGAAAATAACGCAATTTCAAAGACAATCACAAGACAATCATGTAGATGATTTATACACCAATCAGAGTACTCTTTAGCTAAGTTAAGACCAGCAACACAATTCTATAGAATGAAAAATCAGTCCCCATCAACGTGGATCGTGAATGGAGTAAAAGAGGGAGAGGAAGGGGAAAGCTAATCAATCTACATAACAGATGCACGAGAGGGGCGGACGCAGGATTTTTTTATCAGGGTGGGCACAGTTAACACAAAGAAGTGATCGTGAAATGAGACATCTCACGTCAAGCATACCCGAAGATCAAATTCACACAAAGAAATATGTGTAATTCGAAGTTTAGTACTTCAAATCTGCATTGAATAGCATATTCTAATAAATTCAAGACTTTAAAACTGCTTTCTACAAAAATCTGATGACACAGTTATTTGAGAAATTTTCATAAATATTAGGATCTCTAAATAACTTTGAGGGGGGGACCTATGTGTCTTAAAACTAAAGGTAAATTTGTAGTAGGGGATGAAACCCCCCCGGGGGGGGGGGGGTCTATGCCCACCTTGTGTCTAACATAGGTCTGCCCTTGCAGACTACAGAAGTATAGGCCTATAGGGGCATGCTGGAAAAAATTATCTGTGGCAAACAGCTAGAATAAGACCGCACTGGTCTTTCTTAATCAGGTCATACTTCGTTCAGTTTCTCCACATTCAATTCAACAAACAGGTTGTTTTTTGTGTTCGTTTAATCAAAACTCTGAAAAGGCTTTTTGGTTGTAATATTCATTTTACTTGGGACACACAATGCATGAAGGCGGAAGACAGTACTCATAAGACGAAGACCAAATAATGTGGCAACTTACGGAAATTGTAATGACTCCCTCTTTGCCAACTTTTTCCATAGCTTTGGCTATAAGCTCACCGATCTCTCTGTCCCCATTAGCTGATATGGTCCCAACCTTTTCGAGACAAAAAGATAAAATGTATCAGCAAGTATGAAGTCCCAAATGCGTGCAGAAATCAACATAAACGGGAACAGAACAAACTTGAGCTATTTCTTCGGAGGTGCTGATCATGCGTGCCCTGCTCTTCAAGTTGGTAACTACTGCATCAACTGCCATGGTGATTCCACGTCTCAGATCCATGGCGTTCATTCCAGCTGCTACCGATTTGCAACCCTCAGAATATATGGCGCGGGTGAGGACTGTGGCACATGTAGTACCTGAAATAATATGTCAATAGAGCTTCATTAGTATCTCTAGCCATTTAGAGAGGAGGACCCTAGGTCAAATTTTAGGAGATTCCGGCACGAGAACAAAATTTGTACACGAAAAAAGATCTATAAGTAACTGAACATAAAATGAATTCAATAGATAGAGAAACAGCAATCCAATGAAAGAAATTTTCAAAAAGTCAAAAGAGTTGCAAGGTTTCAACATGACTAACAAAGGAAAAAATCACCAACTATAACAATCCCACTACATACAACTGTGTAACCACATTTAACGTATCTGATGAGCAATGTTAGCTTGCTTGACATAATAAATTCTTATCCAGCTGATAACAACTTTCAGGATAATTTAACCCCGTACCCTGTAAACAGAATTAATAGTGTTTAGGAACTCACCATCACCAGCCACATCATTTGTAGCATTAGCAACCTGCTTTACAAGGCTTGCACCAATATTCTTGACTCTATCTTTAAACTCAATGCTCTTTGCCACGGTCACACCATCTTTAGTCACTTTCGGGGCACCATAGCTTTGTTCCAAAACCACATTGCGACCCTATTTAAGATCCAAATGTCAGACTTGCAAAGTCACAATAAAGTTCCCAAAACTTGAAGAAACTACATTGTTCCTTGCTTCCATATTCATTAAGCCATTAACATACAAAAATAGACACAGCACAATTGCATTTGCTTGACTCACAACCAAATCTATCCACTTTATAGCTAAAACAGATGATTTAGCACACACAACAAGAGCATACGACTCTATTGACTAAATTTCCACTAAACTTGAAGATCACAACCCTAAATCAACAGAAATGCTGTAACCAAATAGATGATTTAACACACACAACAAGAGTATATGACTCAATTGACTAATTTCCACTAAAAACGAAGATCACAAACCCTAAATCAACAGAAATGCTGTAACTAAAACACGATCTGAGTTAATCGATCACTCACTTTCGGTCCCATTGTGACTTTAACAGCGTCGGCGAGCTCTTCGACTCCTCTAAGCATCAGACCACGCGCTTCAACGCCAAATTTAATGTCTTTAGCAGCATAGTTTCTGCTCCAAGCCAATCTACTACCAATCTGAGAAACAAAACAACGAGATTCAACAAAACAAAAACTTTAAACCAGATCCAACACATCTCAATCGATTGCATCAAATGCGAACGCATTACCTGACGAGTACTGTTCCGAGCCATACTGAAATAGACAAAAAAGGCATGTTTGAGTGAATCAGAAGATATACATTCATCAATTGGTTCGAATCGAGCTAGTAGGTGTTGAAATTACTACTTACCGGGCTTTAGAAGCGAGATTTGTAGCGTAACGATACATGTTGTTGGAGTTGCAGAAGAGAGATTTCGAGAGAGTTGGATCGAATTGGAGATGTGGAACAGAGAAGACCACGAGGAGGAGGAAGAAGAAGAAGAGAGGAAGAGAAGGGTCTAGAAGAAGAGAGGAGCCAACTTGGGCAAGGGTTTAGGGTTTTGGCGGCCACTAGCCAAACATTTAGAGTTTACTAAATGGACCCGGAATTTATATTGTCTTATCAGATTAGCCCATAGATAGACAGTTCGACAGTTAACAACTATCAACCCCTAATTTTTTTGAAATTACATTTTTGCAGCAACTTCTCAGAATACAGCTATTCTTGTTATGTGTTCTCGAGAGACTCCCCTCTTTGAGCAGAGGAGCTAGGAATCTCGAAATCTCTAAAATAGTTACTCTCCTCTGGATACTCAATTGCAGACTAATGGATTCTCTCACCGTGGTTTTTATTCTTTGAAAACTTCTCAAAAAAGACCATCATAGTTGACATTGTTGGCGGTAGCAATTTTTTTATTTTCTTTCAATTAAGTTAGTTAAAAGAGTGACTCTCGAGCAAGAAGATACGTTACATAACAATGTTAACATAACAAGTGACTCTAAACGCGATAATCACCCGTTCATTTTTTGAAAATTGTTCGAGACATGTCAACATGAATGAAATCCTTATAGTATAAATGTTATATTCTTAAATATCATTAGTCGAGTACTACAGTTAATTAGGACGACTGTATTGCGTCGAGACTAGCACGTGGGAAGATTGATATGGGAATATCTAGTCTAACACAAGGGTACGCATTAAGAGTAATGGCGTACTGGATGACCCACATGAGAAGGCTACATGGGAGTTATGTGAATGTCACAAGCGCTTCTCATAGTGACGATGGTGTTGTGATCCATCGAATTGAAGTCACTAGATACTCTAGTTGTGAGTTATTATGTTTTGATATCGTCACACGTCACACCGTAACTGGGTAATTATAAAGCGATAATCGGACATGATATGAAGCAAGCTGAAAGATGGTAGTGATATAGATAGGATTTGTCCATCTTGCATAACATGAGTAAATATCCACGGTCACTCAATGAGAGAGACTTAGGGAAATGTATGGTCATGCTCAAATAAATTAATATGAGATATTGATGTCATTTGTTTATCTGACTCTACTCACAGATCGAGAAATTAAAGATTGGATATACAAGTGTGACACTCCATGTCTTGTGTCCAATCTGGATAGATGAGACAAAGAGATTATACAACGCGGTGACATTGATCATATAGATTAGTCAGATTACTAACATTCCTATTACTTGAGAGCATTGATGTATTGCTTAATGTCACTCAATGTTTGTAATAATTGTTATTACGGCCGACGTAATTATTACACACAAGAATAGATCAAACTGGAATTATTGCTAATTTGTTGAATTAAATAGCAATAATGAATTGATTGGACTAAAGTGTAAATTGTTCTCATCAGTTGGACTAAAGAACAATTATGGACTAGTATGCAAACTAATCTAAACTGTTGGATTTAAGGACAGAGATGAATTTCTCAAGCTATGCATAGAATTTGTAGGCTATGAAAATTCAGTATAGATGCACTCCTACTCTACACAATACACCAGAGGAAAGAGGAAGAGAATAAAAGAGTTTTATTCCCCCTAGGGTTCGGCCAAGACATGGAGCCGCCCCTCTAGGAGCCACGACCATGGTGGTCGTCCCTCTCTGCTGCCCACAACATGATGATGACGTCCCTCTCTCCTTGCCACGGGTTGAATGTGATCCAATCAACATACACGTCTAAGTTCATCATCTTGTATGATAAGATCCTCCTCCTAACGATTACTATCACTATTGGAGAAGAAGTCCAGTTGAGGTCCATTGAACCCCTTCCCATTTCCTTATTGCCAACACCCATATAACCATATGTATCAAACTTCGAACCCTGATAAGATCCCCTTTCCCCTACCCTTAGAAATTCAGAAATATGTTCTTCGAACTCCCGTATCTGCTACAAATCTTCATGTCAAGCTCTTTAAAACTCTCCTGCAGGAACTTTCACAACTAAAGACGCGACCTATAATCATCGTTCTAAAGGAAATTGCATTGAAATGTATGTTCAAGTAGCATATTATCTGCACAATCACACACACGGGGAACGACAATTTTGGAGCTCGATCCATGTGTTAGACTTGTTGATACTGGATGACTGAAATGGATCAACAAGTCTAACACAGGATTCCATCTAACACAGCAATCAAGCTCCAAAGAGTTAAGAAATCTTAACAAACAGAAATGAAGTTACAGAACTCGGATACAGTATTTACCCAAAAAAGAAATCAGATACGTTATCTTGCATAGTGGTGCGAATTCGGGTCGGTTGACCCGAGAACCGACCCGAACCGGGTAGAAAATCAACCGAAACCAATTGAACCGTAACCGAACCGAGAACCGACTACCCGGACCGAACCGAATCCGTGGGTAGTTCGGTTCCGGTTCGGTTTTGTGTTAATCAGGAACCGGGAACCGACCCGGAACCGGAACCGGTAGAACTGGAACCGGAACCGGGCCAGAACCGACCCGAGAACCGTTCAAACGGTCGGAAATTTTCAAAAATCTATCCGTTGGTTTTCTACCGTTTGCCAAACGGTAGTCATGACCGTTGGTGATTTTCTGTTTTTTTTTTTTTTTTTTTTTTTTTCACTTCCCCTCTCCTTCCTTCTACACCTATAAATACCCAACCCACACTACCATTTTTTTCACACTTCATCAACAAACTCTCTCAACACTTCTCACAATTCTTCACTCAAAAATCATCCTACACTCTCCAAAATTCATTCTCCAATCTCCATATTCCTCAATCCTCAATTCCAATTTCCACACACACACACTCTCAAAAATCAAAATCACTCAAAAATCGTCATACGCTCTCGTCTTCAAAATTCGACAAGCAAGAGCAACGCATCTTCCATATTCGGCAACGCATCTTCAATCTTCGACGTTTCGCTTCACCTCCAAGAATTATTCTTGGAGTTTGTAAGTTTTATTTTTTGTTGTTTGTTATTTGATTGTGTTATTATTTGTGCTTTATTTGTAAAACTTAATTTTTTTTAATCACATTTCCATAAGAAAAAAATGGCTTCTTCTTCTCGTGCAAATTTTGATGACCAAAACAACCAATACGTACCCATAATCGAAGAAATTGATATTGATGATCAAATGGACATTTTATTTGGCGAAGGTGCCGCTAACGCTTTTGACGGTATAGAGGAAAATGATCCGAATTTAGGTAGTAATAAAAGAAAACGTAAGGCGGAAAAACCTAAAAAAAGCCCCGTTTGGGAACATATGGATAAAATACCCGATGGTGTAGACGCCAACGGTACACCAAAATTTAGGGCTAAATGCAAACATTGTCAAAAAAGTTTTGTGTTGGATAAAACCGGTGGATTAGGATCACTTAGAAAACACTTACAAAATGTACACGGACTTTTGAAAGATACACCCGCCGTAGGCGACGCGATGCTCCAAACCCAACTAGGATTCGACGCACAAGGCAACGTAGTTACTTTTGTCTACGATGAAAATAGGGCAATAAAAGCATTATCTCATTATATCATGGCAACCGAAAAACCCCTAAATATGACCGACGACCCCGAGTTTGACACGTTAGTACAAACCGCTTTTTGTCCGGGTTATAAGCATATTAGTAGACACACTATTAGAAAAAATATAATGGCAACATATAGTGAGAGGAAAGCGGAACTTATGCAAACATTTTTTGATTCTAATTTCATAGTTGGTTGTACTTCGGATATGTGGTCGGGTAGAAATAACAAGGAATATATTTGCGTCACCGCACACTACATTGACTAATTGGACTTTACAAAAACGTGTTATTGCATTTCAAGAAGTTGCATATCCTCACAACGGTGTAAACATAGGAGAAGCCATAATCGATATTGTTGAAGAGTGGGGAATTGATCAACGAATTACATCAATTACTTTTGACAATGCATCGGCATGTGATAGTGCGATAGTTCATATTCGAACTTTGATACAAACACCATTTCGCGAAGAAATCGAACATGTTCGTTGTGTATGTCACATTATCAATTTAATTGTACAAGTTGGTTTGAAAAAACTAGAAGAGTATATTTCTCCTATTCGTGATGCTATTCTCTTTATTGCGTCTTCAAACAAAAGACAAAAACTTTTTGGGGATTATTGTGCTAAAATAGGCAAGAAAAAAAGAAGGTTTGGGGGAGATTGTAGGACTAGATGGAACTCCACTTATTTGATGTTGAAAAGTGTTGAAGGTTATGAGACCACAATCACACGATGTTTGAATGAAAATGGCAATCCCGGATCCGTTACACAAAATGATTGGAACGTCGCAAGTGTCTTAAGAGAGTTTCTTGAACCATTTTATGACGCCACTAATATTCTTTCGGGTGTTTATTATCCTACTACTAACAACGTTATTCCACAACTATTGTTTTTAAGTCGGCTTTTCAACAATATAGGGAGAATGAAATTTTATACGAGGCAATTAACGACATGGAAGACAAATTTCTCAAATATTTTGAAACGATCCCTATGATTTTTTGTTTGTCAAGTACTTTGGACCCAAGACAAAAGGATGCTTCCGTAGGTTTTATGCTAAACCAAATACAAGAAAACATGACTACCACATATAGACCCGTAGTGATATCACCAACTATTGAACAAGTTAAACAAGAACTTAATGTTATGTACGATAAATATCTTGCTAAATTTGGTGTTAGTGGTGGTTCTCAAAAATCATCGAGCGATCCGAAGGGTAAGGGCAAGGGTAAGAGTAAGTGGGCTATTGGTTCTTTATTTAAGGGTACACAAGCCACACCCACCGGGAGTAGTTGCGTCTCGGAATTAACGTTGTTTCTCAACCAACATTATTTCATAAACGTGTCGGAGAGAGACATAGAAAATTTTGATATACTTGATTGGTGGAAAAATTATGAAAGAACTTATCCAATTGTTTCTAAAATGGCACGCGATTTACTAACCCCTCCCGCTTCTACAGTCCCTTCCGAATCTACTTTTAGTGCAGGTAAACGAGTTTTGTCGGAGAAAAGATCGTGCCTAACCTCGGAGATATTGGAGGTACTCATATGCTCGAAGGATTGGAGCGACGCCAACAAACGCACACAACACCTACACCCTTTGGACGTTATGGTCAACGAGCTTTACCAAGAATTGGGAATAGACCCGGACACCCCCCTTGATGTAGACCAATTGCCAAAGACGACGGGTTGAAAAATGAAGACTATTATTGGGTATTTTTGTTAATTTCAATAAGTTTGTATGTAAGTTAGAAAAAATGCAAATGATTGTTAGTTAAGTAGGTGCCAACCTAGTTGGGATGTACTTAAACTATAGTGATGCAATTTTTTCTAACATTTGATGTTTTTACTTTTAATCAATAATAAAAGTTTACTTTGTTTTTTCCACTTATTTGTCAAGTTGTGATTTTTTTTTAAATATTTGTGAAAACATTCCCTAAATACATTAATATTAAAAAAAACTAGTATTAATTAATAACAATTCCTAAACCCTAACCCTAATTTAATTAATGAACCCTACCTAACCCTAACTTTGTTAATTAATACTTAATACTTATTAATTAAAACTACAACAATTATTCAAATATCAACACAAAAAAAAAAAAAAAATGGCCGACCGGTTCTGGAACCGAACCGAACCGAAAACCAAACCGGTGAAGGATCCGGTTCCGGTTAACGGGTCGGATTCGGTTCTAGCATATCAAAATATTCGGTTCCGGTTCAACCGAACCGAAGTCGGTCTTTGAACCGCCGAACCGAACCGAAACCGACCGGTTCCGGCTTCGGTCGGTTCGGTTGAACCGAAATCGCACCCCTAATCTTGCACACTTACTCACAAACAACCGATTACTTATATAGCAGCAGCAAGACACACAAGAACACAATAACCATTAGTTGCCCTTTTCGGAGTCCATTATCTACAGTGCCAGTTTTTCTACACAAACAGAAATACAATTGCCGAACCTCTCCCAACAACGCAAACAAAGGAGGAAAAAATTATCAAATTGAATAAATTACAACAATGCACACTGCACACCTATACAAAGACAACACCGATTGATAAAAGACAGATTCCTCAATAAATTCCCGGAAAACCCCAGCTATTTACGGCTAAACTTTTACGGCATTTCCTGTTCTGGCCTGTGAGATCCTGTTAGCATAGATGGTCACTAGCCGAAGTTGAGTGCTGTTTAGCCCCTCCAAATATGGCAAGAATGCCTTCCCAAGAAGGATGTAGATGTCCACGAGACAGAACACAACAGTCTGATACACAGAAGAACTCGTGTTAAACTTGGAATGTTTGGATCGCATTGTACCAAAACCAAGTAAATAAGAAATAATCTACACTTGTAAGAAGTAAAAACACCCATTTCTTCACCTAATAAACTGAGATATATTTATCCAAAACAGATGGCATAACATGAACTCATCCTACCCAACATGAATGGAAAACTAAAAAGGCAATATAGACGTACAACGTAGGAAGGCAATTAACTGACCTTGCGGACATCGGCATTTTGGCTGCCAAATGCCTCGAAAAGAGCAGGCAAAAATGATGGTAACTGCTCCATGAGTTCCTGCTGGGATATTCTGCCAACAAGCTGAAAGAGGAAAACATAAACGGGCAAAGAAAACTGTTAGTACATTTATGCGAATGCTGTCTCAAGAAAATTTCAAATGGACCCAGAATAAATATGTTGACTGTAGAGTTTATCTAATATAGCAGTGGGTAAAACAGGCGGTGAACAATTGATAGGGTTTGCTATGGCGCTACGTGTCTGTTCTGTATGCATTCTTTTTTGTCGGAATAAGATAATATTTTAGGTCATTTACAGAAACATCCCATGTTTCGGCACAAAGGCAATGACTATAAGCCATCTGTATCTCCAAACACAACCATGCAGATTTATGGCTTTGTCCAATTTGCCCGGTTTTATCCGGGTATATAGGTTTGAGCCGTGCAGTGGATTTGTGGTGGCGAGATCTGGGACGATGGTGGGGTCTTGGTGGAGGGGATCCGGGATGAAGGTGGTGCTGATGGTGACTGGTAACAAATTTTGAAAAGGTTATTTTCTCTAATTTGCCAGAATATAGGGTATCCAATAGCCATTGCCTTGGTGCTTTCCACAAATTACGCTAGATTTTATTGACAAGTAGGTGAGAAGATATTAAAAAGAGTTACACATGGTATTAGCAGTAGTTATCGGAAAAAAAAAAGGTCAGTCCACAACCAACCTCCAAAGAGCGAATACAGTGACAACCTGCTAAAAGCCGATGCGAAAGCAATATACGAATCTAAGATACTGCTAATACCATGTCAGATCCCAAATACATTTGAGTATTTGACAAAAATACAACCCCCATCCCGTACGTTCGGGAAAATTACCTAAACCTCACTTTACTGCCGTTTGTAAATGAATACCCTAGCCTTGATTAATTAAATGGCGTGTAGCCTGTTGCTACAATCAATACACCAACAGTAATTTAGGTAATTCAATCCCGGAAACGACCACCTGACTGTTTTAAACTAATTTAATCTGGAACCAATATTCTAGGATATATATTGGTTTTTGGTTTAGTGATGAGGTCTCATTTTGATGATACAATGAGTCTGGTCTCTGCATTCATGGCTTTTCATTTCCAATACAGCGCGAGCTATGATATTATTTTTCCTGTCATTGGTTCTGGTGAAAAAAAAGAAAAATAAATTATAGTATGTGATTTCTCTTATTTTTGCTTGATTTGTTCTTAGACAAACTAATTCAGCTTTTACAGAAGTTGTTCAACAGACTATATTCTCTGCTCAAAAAGGTCATGCTCCTAATCTTTACTGCTAAACCCAGCTTACATACAACCCCAATATACTCTAACCATGCAGGAAAGATCGCAGTCAACTGTCACACTTAAAAGCTGCTGACTTGGTGGCACACAGTAAATGTAGAGGTATAAAAACACAACACGGGAGGAAGTTTCAGGTACTAGCTACCACTAAAAACAACCTTAAAACAACATATACAGTTAAATTTTTTTTGCAGGAGTACCTTGGTTAAACAATTAACGCTAATAACGAGCACTTTCTCATCTTCAGTTACCAGCGAGGGGATGATGACCTGCACCACCGGTAAATGAGAAGATGTATCATCAAAATACGAACAAAGCAAGTGAAGTACACGAGTCCCGTAAGCATGGTGAAGGTCAGAATCACCTACACTCAGACATCTGACTGGATCATATTGGGACAGCATAACAATCAAACAGTGATCTGCCTCCGTAGCAACCTGAACGTAAAACTGAGTAGCATAAGACACTGATGAAGCAATGAAAAACTGACAAATGCAGTAAGTCTTACAAATATATTACTTTTGGTATCACATTGTTTGCAACATGAAGCAGCTTTTCAATTAGAAGCTCAACTGAATCCTCCATTGCTTCTTTCTGAAAAGAGAAATGGATAAAAGCAAGCAATTATGAAACTAGAGCCATTATATGAATGGAAGGAACTTGTACGTGGGTCTCTCTCTCTCTCTCTGCCCCATAGTAGGATTCTAACACACTGACTGGCCAATGTGATAATGTTAATGAACCCCACACTACAGTAGAAAACAGCCTTGATAGATGAAAGCAAAAGCATTGCACAGACCTGATTTTTTAGCATTTCATCCAGCAGTGAAAGAGCAATTTCGCAGATTGAAGGTTCGGAACTATCCAATTCCTCGAGAGTAACAGTCAAAATCTGGTTGAAGTACTGCAAATAAACCAAAAAATACTCATCAGACCAAATTCATGTTTTAGTCTTTATCCAATCAACCACCTAATGAAATAAAATGTATCCAACAAACAAACTCAAAGACTATCCAATACATACGTACAGTTAGTTTCCAAAGCCGCGATTTGCAAGTATCAGTATTTCAAATTAACAATTTAACACCGTAAACCAATCAGCATTACATTACTGCTTTATTGGTGCATTAGCTAGGATTGAAGTTCAAATGAAATTAATATAATAGGCAACTGAAACAGATAATTCAGTCAGCAAAAAGAACAATACATTCTGCAGCTAATCTAAAAATTCTATTGACATCTCAAAGAACCGACATGCATGCATATAGCTAAATTAACCGTCCAAAAATTGAAAATTTAGCTTTAAAATTGATATCCAACAGAATGACAACAATCTGGATCGTTATTAGCTGCTAGAAATGTATCTGTCTCACTTCATAAATATGTCCCCGTATTAGAAAACTTGGCTAACAGAAACTTAACCTGTCACCACACAAGGAAAGTGGGAGGACTTCTACAAGCAGTATGTAGCAGAATAATACCGTATATAAAGTTTTGATGGAGTTTTATTTATTTATTTATTTTAAATTCTGCTATTATGAAATCATACCTTGGTCCAAATGGATTGATCGCCACCCCTAGAAGCGTCGAGCAACTGCTGCAGCCCATCAAGTTTGCTGGTAACGGATTCTTCGTCGCTACTGTTACAGATCTACGGATAGAATAAATGAAAAGAGATAGCAGAACATGTTATCCATGTTGGTTATATAACAGCCTCGTCTGTAAATGACAATTTTGAAAGAAAGGAACTCACCAAGTGAAGAATTTGAGGAATGCTCACAACTGTATGCTGAGCAGATTTAGTTCTTAGTGGTGCAAGTTGTGAATGATTAAGGTCCAGTACAGGTAAAGCCACATTCTCATGGTTAACGTTTGCATTAACAAATTGGTGACCAGAGCTAACCAGTCCATTCTTCTTCGTGAAATCTGGTAATGATGAAGCCTTAATGTCTACAGCAGAGTCCACCACACTACTAGTTATGTACTTCCCATC
Source organism: Linanthus parryae (assembly GCA_023055425.1). Lineage (NCBI taxonomy): Eukaryota > Viridiplantae > Streptophyta > Magnoliopsida > Ericales > Polemoniaceae > Linanthus > Linanthus parryae. The sequence goes on from JALGPY010000004.1 coordinate 146,928,438, forward strand.
CCTATTTTCACATCCAAGAGACTCATTACGGATGCCAGACCTAACACCATGGTATAGGTCATCAGATGCAGAGTGACCAATAGTACTTGTGACTAATATAGATTCTTGGTCAGTACTCCTTTTCCGGGTACCATCAGTATCACTAGAAACTGCAGAATACCTACCATAAAATTGGTTCTTCTTTGACATGTTAGCATATCCTTCTTCAAAAGACGTTCCAACATCAGAAGAATCATACATTGACTTTGGTTGCTGTCGCTCTTTTTTGCTCTGTACAAAGTTCATCAAGTCGACTTCGATACGGGGTGTGTGCTGCTTAAGAGCCCGTCTCAAGGAGTTCTGTTCTTCAACAGACAAACTAAGGATATAATTTAGAACTGCTACCGAGTCAAAGCGAGAGTAAACGGATATTATACATGTAACCGCTGCATCTTTCAATTTTGTATTCTTATCATGAGCAAGCGGGGTCAACTTAGCAAGCCACAACTTTAGGATGCCACTATTGCCAAAACCTTCAGAATTGCTGGAGTACTTGTTGAATGAACCAATGGCAAACTCAATGACAGCCAATTTTGCTTTTGGCGACCGCTGCTCGTCCAGTGAACGAAGAAAAGCTGCTAAAAGGGAATCTGCAGCATAAGTTTTGCTTACAATATCCAATGTCGTTGAGCAAGGTTGTCTAACTACTTCCTTTGGATCAATCAAACGTGAGAACACATGGGGTAAAATCCTCTCCATATAACTCTCAAATGGCTTTCGGCAAGCTGGTATTATATCCGCAAGTGTTGTCAGTGCTGCTTGTGCAACTTTATGGTGGGGATCATCCAAGTAGCGGAAAAACAACTTCATAACCTTCTCAAAACTCTGCGTAACCTCTTGAATGCCCTTTGTCCCTTGCTGCAGCAAGGAGTGGATATAATTAAATGCAGCAACTCTAGCATTCCAGTCCGAGTTAGGACTCAGTCCTTCACTTAGAGCATCGTTGAGAGAAGCTGGACCTTCCACATAGCTTGACATATCCCCCAGTGATAGCTGGCTGTCGTCAAAGCTTCTTCTCCTGCTTGCAGACATCCGCCCAACAGCATTCTTCCTTGAAAGTGGCCTCTGAAAGTTAGGGACATGATTATTTTGCAAATCCCTGAAATTTGAATCTTTATGTGGCAAGTCCAGATTTTGCCTTTCCTTGTGGTGAACAAATCGTGAACCCTCCCTGGCATCACTGCTCTCAAAAGTTGAAGCTCTTTCATTTAGCTTTTCAGAAGCTCTCCTGGCTGAATACGACGAAAGTGCTGACAAAGGCTCTGCTGCGGCAGGACTGCAATAAGGAAGCCTACCATGATCTCTGGAAGACTGAGTCTGAGGCACATAATCTGATAATCCCTTACGGTTATTGACTTTAGACATACTGGATACATTTGTATCAATCCCTAGAGAGCCCATGAAATGGTTTGATGCAGGAACAGCAAGAGGGAACGGTGGATCACGAGAAGATGGAGGTTCAACTCCTGCACTAGCAAAGAAAGGGAAAATGTTAACACACATAAGAAGTTGAGAAGACCATTGCAGTAAACACATTAGATCAATCTATGGTGTGGAACACATAGGTTATGGGGAAAATAAGAGTAAGGAAGACGTTTCGATACCTAGATCCAAACTAGATGATCGCAAAGTTGAAAAGTTATGTCTCCCAGATCCATTAAGACCTTTAAGCAAGCTTTCTATGGCAGTAACCTTCTGTTTGCTTGCATGCAACACACTTTCCAGGCTTCTTTCTGTATTGTAACTATCTGGCTTTTCCTCTGACACCTGTAGCCCAGAATTGAGAGATGTGCCTGAAGACAAACTTGGATTCTTATCCATGGATACTACAGCTGATGTTCCATATCCATGTAGGTTTGCAGGACCAGTTGATTGTAAGTTTCTATCACGAACGGAAGGAGAGGCGTGTCTTCTATGAGTGCCCCCATCCTCATCCTTCACAACCTGCAAGAATATGTTTATGAAGATTTCAAAGCTATCACGAGGATATTTCTTGCTCTGCTCTTTTTATGCATGTTAGGTAGATTCTTAGAAGTATTTAGTATTTACCCTCTGCACAGCAGGATCAAAGGTAGAAAGCAAGCGACGGGAACGCTCAGGCCAAGTTTTTGAGAACATTCTGTAACAACTTCTTGCATTTGCTCGAACCTGTTAAATTCACTCATCAGGAAATTGGATTATATATCCAGTATGTCAACATGCTTCTTGCAGAACAAAAAGAGGCAATTTATTGACCAGATAAGCCCTCAAGTAACTAAATGATACTCTCAGGAACCTATCATTGGCCTTTACCATTGGAATTGGCCCACTCCTTTTACTTTTCTTACATGGCAAGGAGACTTGTGAAATTTAGACCTAATTTATTAGAAATTATTAGTAACTATGGTGATAGCAGTGATATCTTTAGTTCTTGTGTGTTCATGAGTAATGCAAGTGGGGGTCCATTCAAAGAAGAGTGAAATACATGATAATTAGTCTTCTCAAATTTGTTCCCGACTTTCAGAGAGAGAGAGATCACATCAACAGAGGATTAGCAAGGTCAGGTTCCTGGTACTTGGTTTACACCCCAAGGTGGGCCATTGGTCAACCAACAGAAACAACCCAAAGGCTTACTCTAAATGCAATGGCATCAATTTTAGGTCATCAATATTGTGTTCTAGCAGCCTAGAGCTTTCTGAGATGCAAAAAATTCCTTTCCAATATATAAATTTAATTACCTAACCTACTACCTCGTCTCTTACTCTTATCGGATAAGCATTCATGCACAAGCAATTTCAGTTTCATACTCAATGCTTTAAAAATACTATATTTGATATATTTTTTCTGCTTCTTTAGCCTACAAAAAACGGCATCTTTTCTGAGTAGATGAAGTCAGGGTACTACACAAATTCTTTCTTTGAACTGAAATTTGCTGGTACCCAATGTTAAGGCGTGTACGTTGTCTAACCTTGATGAGTAGTTGTTTCAGAAAATGATTCCATTTGTTGATTAGAAGTTTGTTTTTACTTAGGGTGATAGTGACGACTGACGAGGGTCAGCTACATTTCAGTTCTACAAGCTTTTTCGTACTTTTGAACTCAATATTTTCTCTTGAAGTGCAAGAATATCTGTGTTGTTTTATGTTAAGTATATTGGTCATAAACGCCAACTCGGCAGTTGTTCTCGTCAGCCACCTAGGGATCAGAACAGTTGACGACCACTCATCCATGTTCAGTCACTATTTAGGTCCAACATTTAAGTTTCTTCAATAAGGTATGATGACTATGTTGTTGGCACAATTAAGGTGTGAGGCCATATTAACTCCATGTAATTTCCCTCTCCTTCTAATAGGCCAGGCTTTCCGGGTGGACATCGATTTGTCAGCGATGTTGAGTTAGTCATTTAAACTGAAGAGCAATTAGAAGTACAGGATTACATCATTTCCTATTTGATGCAATTCTTGCTATTTGCTAATATGATGAAGCCTAGCTCAAGCTAACAAGCATGCCAGCCTCGACTCCAAGAACAGCGTCAGGAGTCCTGACCAAAAGATATAATAGTAAAATAAAAAGAAACTCGTATTCGATACCTCGCTCATTGCATCTGCAACACAACACTTTATAAGATCTTCATAGAGGTCGGCCGCTCGTTGAATTTCAGGTTCATCAGCCCAGCATTCTAGTATCAAAACGGCATACTCACAGCACCTGTGGTAAGGATGTACATGTAAATTGTACATAGAAAACAGAAAATCTTACTGTACCCCACTGGAGAAGTACAATGATACCTAGCGCGAAGCAGTGAACTCCGATCATTCTTTGCAGAATCAATTATACGGGGAAGAGCACGGGCAACCTTACAGTTGCGCAGCATCTGGAGAGACAAGAAGGAATCATGGGATGAATAATATCTTAAAGGAGTACCAGAAGATATAAAAAAATTAATCATTACCGTCTTGATGCAGTTATCCGCAGACTCTTGAATTACAAGTACTGTTATCACAACAAGCTTGAAGAGGACCTGAGAGTCAGCCCACAGTCAGATTAATGCTCAAGCATATCAAGAAGCTAACTATCACCAAGTGAAGAAGTACTCACTGGTATGAATGTCTCAGCAAACGCTTCAAAATCTCCCAGAAACTCTTTTGATAGGAAGTTTAACAAGTGGCAAACCTGGCATATTAGAAAAAACCTCAAGCTAAGATAAACCGCAATGTTTCAGACACAGGGCATTGCAAAATTGTACTACGAACCTGCTTCACTATGCTTGATCTTCGATCAGACAACTGAGTACTCAGTGGGCCAACAAGTTGTTTCAGAAGTCCCCGAAAGCAGGGGTAATCTGCTGCACCTGATAGGATAAACAGATTGATCAACAAAAAACATACGGATAACCCTAATCAAGAGTGAAATTGTAGCTATACAAACCATACAAACTGATAACACACTGTCAATGTCATGATGATAATATTCTTAAGGGAAAATTAACATCCACACATACGTCGTCTTACATTCAATTCAACCGTACTATGTGACATAGTAGTACAACCTAGGAGAAAAGGAGAGGTAAGTTACACTTTAACCACCTACAATCTCTTCTATTGTACTTTTACCAGCCCGTGCTTCAGAATACAATATTTCGTCCACATTTTTCTCTGATATTCATTTCTCCCCAAAACAAACCAAAGTACTTTTTATATTTGTCGTCAAAATATCAAACCCAGAGAACCAGAGTATTCCCCTCGTTTGGACTTGGAGGCCCGCTTATTTGTAGTTCTAAACCCAAAAAAAAACTGCTCGAGATGTTTTTAGTACAAGTTCAAAAGTCTACTACAGAACATCAATCTCATTGACCAATAAGCATGCTGTCACATGTTTCATCAAACAGATTTGTTCAAAAGAAACTTATACAGAATAACCCATATCAACTGTGTAAAACTTGAAGCCTGCCGCCCCTTTATGCATAATTTTGTATTACTCTTTCTAATCACACTTTGCTTACGATAGCACAAAGATACAAATCAAAATGAAAGAGGTAATGGTTCATAAGACAAGTAAAACAAGAAGAGCAAGTTCCCAATCAAGACAAAGACCGTCATCAAACCTCCCATCACAAGACCTTCCACCCTCTGCATGGCTCCAATGCGAACAGTCCAATCCTTGTCAGGGACAAGTGTTGAAGCAATTTTCTCAAATTCCCGGGTAAGCTCCTTCTCCGAATACACTTTAATAGGCTCAATTGGTTTATCTGTGATGTCATTGTCTCCTGAATATCACAATTCACAAAGAATAAATTAATTAGTAAAATTATGCCCAATATTACCACAACAACAACCAGCTGTCCCTCAATCATAGTTATAATCTTGTGTAAACTCGTGCACATGGAAATTGGATTATGAACTTATAAAATGAAATAATATTAAAGAACCATTAAGTACCATTAGATTTTGTTACTTTTGACTTACAAGGCGCCGCAGGATTCAACTTCCATACCACAACAGAGGCAACTGCGAGATGACTAGTAAATGGTACTAACAAAGATCAAGACAGTTTGTGCAAGACAAAACTGTAACTTAGCCAAACCTACGTCACTTAGTAGAACGGATGGTCCACTAAATGCTCAAGCTATGAGGCCTATTCAACCTTGAACTAACTGGTCCCACTAAATGCTCTGGACGTCACCAATCCAAGCTATGATCCTATGAGGCCTATTGAGCCTCACAATGTAGGGTCTGACCATGTCAATAGCAGCAACAAAATATACGCCGGACAGCTTTCTACTAAAAATCTAAAATTAATGTACCATTAGATTAGATTTTGTTACTTTTGACTTATAAGGCACCCTTCTTACCTGTTAAAATGTGAAATTGGCGTCTTATAAGCACAAAGTCAGTAAAGCTTTGGAAAACTTAGCTCCGACTTGTTGCCGAAAATTTCACCCAACAACCGTTCCAGCTTTCCATATCCATAAATGGAAAAAAGGAGGGTAAATATATGATCTCATCATCTCACAAAAAAGACAGATGACTTGAAAATTTTAAGCATTCTAATTAGGGTAAATGACAACAGATACCCTTGAGATTTGGCTAGAAGACAACACTCCGTGGTTTGACGGTAAGAACAAAAAGCACCCCTGCTGTCAACTTTGGCTTACAGAATTTCCACAATAACTCATTTCCCTCATCAGATACTTAAAACTGACTTCACACTACCATCCTCCTCGTCTTCGCACTCTCTCGCACACACACCCCAAACCCACCACCAACAACTACCACACCCCCACCACCACCCACCCACCCACCACCCACACACAGACACACCAGCAGCAACAAAACCACCTGCCACACTCATCTTTATCTCTAACCCGTCACTGCCACAATTTCTTTTTCTCGACCACAAATCAGACACCTTGCCAGGCCCATTCAACATCACCTCGACACCAACCCACCTCCAACACCACCATCGGACACCACACTCAGCTCACCAATCACAGACAACCATCCCTTCTTCTCTCTCAACCCAATCGATCCCAGAGTCTTAACGTCCAATCAAAGCCACGGATGCTCCACATTGATCAATCTGTGGAGTTATCTCTCCAAGGGCACCACCATCGAGCCCTTCACCGATTAGATTCAACAATGGTCGGTGGACCAATATATTCAAATACTTGGATAGTTTAAGCGTAAGAATCCATGAGGTTCCACCTCAACCAATTGGAAATGGGAGAAGTAGCCCAGGAGTTCATTATTGAATTTGACTTCTCAACACGCCCCCTCATGTGGCTCTTTTGCCCTACACATGGATCTTTTTTGTTGGCTGGTGGCGGTGAGCCCGTGGGTCGTTTTGACTATACACGTGAAATGAGCCGTGGCTTGGATACTAATAAAGAATCTATAAGGTTCCACCTCAAAACCAAAAGGCGATGAGAAAAGTAGCCGAGGAACTAATTAACTACACACAAGGCTCTCAAACCCCTCAAGTGGGGACAAATCTCAACACCCATGTATCACCAATTGTCGGAATCATTTGCAGACTTGTAGAAAGAAGAACGGATTTAAAGAACAATATTGGTTTACCGTGATTGGGAAGAAGAAAGGATTTAAAGAACAATGTTGGTTTACCGTGATTGGGACAAAAAAAGGGTAATTGACAGAAACCACCCCTGTAGTTTGGACATTTACCAGGTTGCAACCCTGACCTTTGGGAAATACCGCAAACCATCCTTTTCACTAACGGAGAGTAACGGAACGGAGAAAATGTCTATTATGTCCCTTATCTTTAACAAAATTTACAGCCCACTTATCTCTCTCCCTCTCTCCTTCTCTCTCCAGACCCAACCCGTCAATGGAGTACACTTCAACTATAAACCCTCCAAACCTAGTACCCATCAACCTAGCTGCCACACTTCAACTTCAACCCATTATATAATAACCCTCCTCTCGAACACCATCACCACCATTTCCACCTTCACCAACCCACGTCCGTCGTCGCCGCAACAAAATAAGAAGAGGACAGTGGATCTGGGGAATTTGAATTGACTTCAACTGAAAGTGAAAAAGAAGATGTTGTGTTTCTTGAGTCCGTGGATCTGGGCAAGAGACGAGTTCGATTTGGGCTTCGGGGGGGGGGGGGGGGGGGGGGGGGGGGTGTTGTGGTGGTCGATTGGGTTCTCGAGCAGCAAGGATGGGAACTAAACTCAGTTGTTCATCCACCAGAGTGAAATACCGCAAACCATCCTTTTCACTAACGGAGAGTAACGGAACGGAGAAAATGTCTATTATGTCCCTTATCTTTAACAAAATTTACAGCCCACTTATCTCTCTCTCTCTCTCTCTCCAGACCCAACCCGTCAATGGAGTACACTTCAACTATAAACCCTCCAAACCTAGTACCCATCAACCTAGCTGCCACACTTCAACTTCAACCCATTATATAATAACCCTCCTCTCGAACACCATCACCACCATTTCCACCTTCACCAACCCACGTCCGTCGTCGCCGCAACAAAATAAGAAGAGGACAGTGGATCTGGGGAATTTGAATTGACTTCAACTGAAAGTGAAAAAGAAGATGTTGTGTTTCTTGAGTCCGTGGATCTGGGCAACAGACGAGTTCGATTTGGGCTTCGGGGGGGGGGGGGTGTTGTGGTGGTCGATTGGGTTCTCGAGCAGCAAGGATGGGAACTAAACTCAGTTGTTCATCCACCAGAGTGAAATCCAACTCCAGATCGACAATTCCATGCCTTTCGTCCCAGTCAAATCGAAGCGTAACCACCGATTCAAGCGAACAAAAGTCCACTGTCATTATTGAATTTAATATTCGAGTGGCTGGCCTATGGTTTGGTGGCTTGAGGCTTCGGGATGAGATGATTAATTTCTCAGTTTCATCGATCTCTTAGTTCGCGGTCGCCTCCTGGGTTTTGGTCGATTAGGTTTGTGACGGAGGAAGGGAGATAGAGTTGGAGTAGTGCTTGGTTCTTGGTTGGTTATGGCCTCTGGGGTGGGAATTTGATGGCAGTTACGGCGGCGGTGGTGGGAATTTGATGGTGGCAGCAGGGTGTTGTGGGTGCGGCAGTGCTATACGTTGTTGCAGAGAGGAAGAGACATGAGAGAGAGGGATAGGGGTAGCATGGGGTTACACTGTAATTTCAGCATATGGGGGTAAAATTGTCTAAAGAAATTTGTTAACTGTGGAAGTTGATGGAAGGGTTGTTTTTGTCATGCGTTTGGACTAACAGAAGGGTGGTATATGGTATTTGCAAGGTCAGGGTAGTAACCCGGTAAATGCCCAAACCACAGGGGTGGTTTCTGTCAATTACCCCAAAAAAAATTCTAAACCTCAACCAGTCTTTTCCAGTTTATGGGGACAAACTAATTTAATCGCCATAAAAGGAAGACCTCTCAGACGCAACTCTTAACAGTTTCAACTTAAACATACAACGAAGATACGCAATACCTCTTCCACGGAAGTAATGGTGTCCTCGGAAACAATAAGGTGGGTAACCAATAACTCTCAATCCTCTATTCTCTTACCACATATCCTTTTCCATTTCCCCTTCGACTTTGTTCTGCTAAGTTCCTCCATAACTATGAGGAAACAATAAGGTGGGTGTTGTGGTGGTCGATTGGGTTCTCGAGCAGCAAGGATGGGAACTAAACTCAGTTGTTCATCCACCAGAGTGAAATACCGCAAACCATCCTTTTCACTAACGGAGAGTAACGGAACGGAGAAAATGTCTATTATGTCCCTTATCTTTAACAAAATTTACAGCCCACTTATCTCTCTCTCTCTCTCCAGACCCAACCCGTCAATGGAGTACACTTCAACTATAAACCCTCCAAACCTAGTACCCATCAACCTAGCTGCCACACTTCAACTTCAACCCATTATATAATAACCCTCCTCTCGAACACCATCACCACCATTTCCACCTTCACCAACCCACGTCCGTCGTCGCCGCAACAAAATAAGAAGAGGACAGTGGATCTGGGGAATTTGAATTGACTTCAACTGAAAGTGAAAAAGAAGATGTTGTGTTTCTTGAGTCCGTGGATCTGGGCAACAGACGAGTTCGATTTGGGCTTCGGGGGGGGGGGGGGGGGTGTTGTGGTGGTCGATTGGGTTCTCGAGCAGCAAGGATGGGAACTAAACTCAGTTGTTCATCCACCAGAGTGAAATCCAACTCCAGATCGACAATTCCATGCCTTTCGTCCCAGTCAAATCGAAGCGTAACCACCGATTCAAGCGAACAAAAGTCCACTGTCATTATTGAATTTAATATTCGAGTGGCTGGCCTATGGTTTGGTGGCTTGAGGCTTCGGGATGAGATGATTAATTTCTCAGTTTCATCGATCTCTTAGTTCGCGGTCGCCTCCTGGGTTTTGGTCGATTAGGTTTGTGACGGAGGAAGGGAGATAGAGTTGGAGTAGTGCTTGGTTCTTGGTTGGTTATGGCCTCTGGGGTGGGAATTTGATGGCAGTTACGGCGGCGGTGGTGGGAATTTGATGGTGGCAGCAGGGTGTTGTGGGTGCGGCAGTGCTATACGTTGTTGCAGAGAGGAAGAGACATGAGAGAGAGGGATAGGGGTAGCATGGGGTTACACTGTAATTTCAGCATATGGGGGTAAAATTGTCTAAAGAAATTTGTTAACTGTGGAAGTTGATGGAAGGGTTGTTTTTGTCATGCGTTTGGACTAACAGAAGGGTGGTATATGGTATTTGCAAGGTCAGGGTAGTAACCCGGTAAATGCCCAAACCACAGGGGTGGTTTCTGTCAATTACCCCAAAAAAAATTCTAAACCTCAACCAGTCTTTTCCAGTTTATGGGGACAAACTAATTTAATCGCCATAAAAGGAAGACCTCTCAGACGCAACTCTTAACAGTTTCAACTTAAACATACAACGAAGATACGCAATACCTCTTCCACGGAAGTAATGGTGTCCTCGGAAACAATAAGGTGGGTAACCAATAACTCTCAATCCTCTATTCTCTTACCACATATCCTTTTCCATTTCCCCTTCGACTTTGTTCTGCTAAGTTCCTCCATAACTATGAGGAAACAATAAGGTGGGTGTTGTGGTGGTCGATTGGGTTCTCGAGCAGCAAGGATGGGAACTAAACTCAGTTGTTCATCCACCAGAGTGAAATACCGCAAACCATCCTTTTCACTAACGGAGAGTAACGGAACGGAGAAAATGTCTATTATGTCCCTTATCTTTAACAAAATTTACAGCCCACTTATCTCTCTCTCTCTCTCCAGACCCAACCCGTCAATGGAGTACACTTCAACTATAAACCCTCCAAACCTAGTACCCATCAACCTAGCTGCCACACTTCAACTTCAACCCATTATATAATAACCCTCCTCTCGAACACCATCACCACCATTTCCACCTTCACCAACCCACGTCCGTCGTCGCCGCAACAAAATAAGAAGAGGACAGTGGATCTGGGGAATTTGAATTGACTTCAACTGAAAGTGAAAAAGAAGATGTTGTGTTTCTTGAGTCCGTGGATCAGGGCAAGAGACGAGTTCGATTTGGGCTTCGGGGGGGGGGGGGGGGGGGGGGGGGGGGGGGGGTGTTGTGGTGGTCGATTGGGTTCTCGAGCAGCAAGGATGGGAACTAAACTCAGTTGTTCATCCACCAGAGTGAAATCCAACTCCAGATCGACAATTCCATGCCTTTCGTCCCAGTCAAATCGAAGCGTAACCACCGATTCAAGCGAACAAAAGTCCACTGTCATTATTGAATTTAATATTCGAGTGGCTGGCCTATGGTTTGGTGGCTTGAGGCTTCGGGATGAGATGATTAATTTCTCAGTTTCATCGATCTCTTAGTTCGCGGTCGCCTCCTGGGTTTTGGTCGATTAGGTTTGTGACGGAGGAAGGGAGATAGAGTTGGAGTAGTGCTTGGTTCTTGGTTGGTTATGGCCTCTGGGGTGGGAATTTGATGGCAGTTACGGCGGCGGTGGTGGGAATTTGATGGTGGCAGCAGGGTGTTGTGGGTGCGGCAGTGCTATACGTTGTTGCAGAGAGGAAGAGACATGAGAGAGAGGGATAGGGGTAGCATGGGGTTACACTGTAATTTCAGCATATGGGGGTAAAATTGTCTAAAGAAATTTGTTAACTGTGGAAGTTGATGGAAGGGTTGTTTTTGTCATGCGTTTGGACTAACAGAAGGGTGGTATATGGTATTTGCAAGGTCAGGGTAGTAACCCGGTAAATGCCCAAACCACAGGGGTGGTTTCTGTCAATTACCCCAAAAAAAATTCTAAACCTCAACCAGTCTTTTCCAGTTTATGGGGACAAACTAATTTAATCGCCATAAAAGGAAGACCTCTCAGACGCAACTCTTAACAGTTTCAACTTAAACATACAACGAAGATACGCAATACCTCTTCCACGGAAGTAATGGTGTCCTCGGAAACAATAAGGTGGGTAACCAATAACTCTCAATCCTCTATTCTCTTACCACATATCCTTTTCCATTTCCCCTTCGACTTTGTTCTGCTAAGTTCCTCCATAACTATGAGGAACAAGGCGATGAAGGCTCTTGACTTTCTGTCCACCCTAACTCGTCTCCTCTCACCACACTAACATTTTTTTCCGAAATCTATCTGAGCTGCTGTAGTTCATTAGAGAACCAAACTTTCAGTTGCATCCAGCAAGTGAACAGTGATCAAGTATTCGCAAGTTCAAATTCAAGTGCTATTGGGACAAACTACATCGATCACCATGAAAGAGAGACCCTTCTTTATGTAAGACTCACTGTTTCAAATTGAGCTAAAATACTCCACTCCCTATACTCCACTCCCTCCTCTACAGAAGTGACAGTATCTTCAGATTATAAGCGAGAAACAAGTAACAGCTCATTTCTCAATCCTCTTACCATAGACCCCTTTCGTTTTTGCCTTGCTTATCATTCTACCCAGTCCCTCCATAACTATGAAGAACAAATTGAGGCTCTGGACTTGCCGTCCTATTTTGAACCTAGATAAATAATTTTCCTTTCAAAATACCTCGGGCCAATATCGGTCGAGCATTCAGATTGGGTTCAGGTTCCTTCTTTGGATTTCAAAGTGGTTAAACTCATTCCGATTTTACTTTTTTCTTCATTAAAAACTTATAATATTGCCGTTATATCATTCTATCAACTTTTGACCACATAGGTCCTAGAGCCATGAATAATTAATGTGATACATCAACAGTAGGTAGATGTCAAGGTTCCCATAAAATCACTCATTGCAAAGATATTAAGCAATTACCGTTTATCGAATACAACCCTTGGGACAAAACTTGCTATTACCATCCTAAATGGTCCTAAGATTCCCAATTAAGGAACCAGTCAATTGCATAGGCGTGAATAACTCTGGAAACCACAAGGGAAATGGGTTGGTCAGTCTTTTAGGAAGGAGAAGGGAACAATGGTATGCTAGGAAGCAACAAATAGATGCAGTAATTACAAGAGTAACGCCAAGTAAAAGCGCCCAACAAAAACACAATATAACAAACCGCACTTTGGTCAACAAACAAACACCAGGAATTTGCAGTAAAAAATCAATAAGATAAATTAAATAGAAATGTACCAACCTCCAAATAGAGACGTCTCTCGTGAAGAACTTTTGGCCTTTGGACTGTTCCTTTTGGGATTAAAGCTGGCAGGTTTGGTCTCAATAACAATGTGATTACTGGCAAGTCTATCCGAAGAGTGAACTTTTGGTTCAATCCTCTCTAGCCTGATATTGATATCCCTCAACTGCAGTAAAAGGCTATATCAGAAATGTCTGCACACCATCTACTTACTCAGGGTTGCCAAAATAGTCATTCCAAATTCTATAAGTGGCATAATTTTCTTGCACCTAAAATCCCGGATTTGAGTGTAATATTCGAAATTACCCATTGTTTTCTAGTGTAAAGAGAACCATGGAAGTTTTATCAATAATGCTTAAAGTTCCCCTCAATTCTAATTTTTTTTAAGAAAAGTGGGCAAATATTTGGCACCACCGGAAATGGAAAGATCGACTCTTTTGTAGGACAGGGGCAGTACTTTTGAAATAAAAATAAACATAGAAGCTCAACATGCAGCAGATTAGTCTGCAAATACATACGACTATTACTAACCATGGAAGAAGGAAGGTGGTGACGATTAAGTTCATCACGGAACTGAAGCCCAACCTGCTTATACATCTCCTGAAGGAAAAAACAGTCGAAATGACGTCAGGATATATATTCTTTTATCAAACAAGCAACAAAAACTGAGTAAAAAATTATTGCAATGCTCTTATGAGGAGTTAGTTTTGTAGAGGAGACAAGAAATACTTATTGTAGTTTGCAACAGCTAACTAGTAGTTAATAACCCGACAAGTGACAACCCCCTAGTAAAAATTAGTCATGCTAAAACACTATGCCGTTATAGACTCTCCCTCTCAAAATTCCAACCTGTTACGCAAAGTAGTGCTCCAGCTTGACACTAGCATCTAATATATTTATTTCTCAACTATGCAAAAAAGAGATTAAATCAGTTGACAGACTAAAAATACCACCCGTACGTCTTACAAACCTCAATGCAACCCATTGCAGCTTCCCTTACACCATGATTGGGATCATTTAACATCTGCAGAATCTGATAATCCACCAGAAAGAAAACTAATTAAAAAATTCTCTTAAGGAGGTAAATGAAGCATACCAAAGTAACTATTCCACACTCAAATAGTAAATGAGCATACAGGGGGGAGAATAGCACGTTGAAGGGGAAGCTCAGTTGACGCAAAAAGACTCATCCCTGATGTGACAGTACGGGCAAACTCCTCTCTTACTCTCCAGCTTTTGTGTGTCCAAGCATAAGAACCTGCTCTCTCAACAATCAGTGTTGGTGAAGATACCTGATAGATAGCCAAAAATGTCACCAATCGTGGTCATTGTAAGAAAGCAAGAAATAACTCTCAGATCACTTTTACTCGTATGCGAATTTAATAAAGTTTATGACATGTTTAGGCTATACAAGTGTCAAACGAAAAATGTTGAAAATATTCTAAATTTTTTAGAACTTCATATCATTTACCATTCTTTTACCCTAAACAAGGAAAAGAGTTTAAAAGACTTGCTTTTAACTGTAAAGAAAAGAGAGAGCAAAATACAATGCTCAATGAGGCGTGTTAAACCCCCAAAATAAGTAGGAAGTTGACCGTAGGAATATGATAGTAGCATCCATACAAAAAATTAATCTATGTCTACTCAATGAGTAGTTAACTAATTTCCACTTTACTCAAGTCAGTTCTCTTTTTTTCTCCATGATGGGAGAGCAGCTGGGCAGGTACAACTTTTGTGAGTATGACCGAAAGGCAAAAGAAGTGAGGCATTGCCCCTCATGTGTTTCTTTCGGGAATGTGGAAATGCATCAACACGGAAATCTTGTTCTGAACCAGAAATATTTAATTTTACCTGGGGTTATATGTTCAAATGTTTTGCTGCTAATATAATCGAAATAGCTGCTTCTTATAAAAATTCACAAATACCAATAAGTAAAACGAACATATATTTGATGCTCCCGAATAGCAGAGGCTTTTTTCATTCTATTATTTATTATAATTTTGAGTAGAGGCATCTTCGATTTTTTGGTCTTAAACATAGTGATATAACTATTTAAATTCAACTATTGATAAGTTACTTTTGTGCAGCATTGCAAGCCATTTAGTACAAGTGCATTGACTCATTCTCTGGATACGTCCCAAACTCATCTAATCTCTCAAAAAAATTGGTGTAGCCATTCATAGTTTCCTTCTTCTTTCTCAAGATCTTCAACCACTCAAAACTAATGTGATTCCCATGCTCAACATTGAGAATTAAGATTCCTCGGAGGTGTGTATGTCTTGTGGCAACATCTGATTGTTGTTTTCACTCCATTTGCTTTGTTCTCAATTGATTTTATGTAAAAAATAGTACCCTTGCATATAAATTCCTCCTGTCCAACTGAGCAGGTGAAGAAGCGTTTAGTCAATTTACTCGGTCATAAAGTTCTTGCTCCCGTCTCTTATATTTCTGCATACCGACACAACTTCGAAATGATTACTCTCTGCCCATTCAGTAATGCGTCCTCTATCAGATGACTAGGGCTTTGGGTTTATTTACCATGTTCCTAGATTGGGGAGACACAGTAAGGCATTGGTGTTGCATGTTAGAGGTTCCTATCTGATTATTTCCTTACATAAAAAGCTATATGAGAAACTATAATTGAACAATTATGGTTTCTTTACGAAACATCTTTTGCAATATATGGATTCTTTAGAATTTAAATTTCAGGCGATCCCCAAAGAAAATCATGTAATACAAGCAGCGGCAGGGAAAGGAAAGTCTCTGTCTGGCACGAACGAGGTTTGTATCAAGGTTTTAAAAAACGGAAGCGGCTGACATATCGGTCGTGGTCGCGTGTAACGGGATCGGACAATATCGGAGGGACTGTGACGGAGAACAGGGATAGAATGTGTGAATTTTAGAAAACATTCACGGAAGTTTTCTCCATTTTTCCTGTTTTATCCCGATTTCCCCAACACGAAACGGCCTTTTGTGCCCGTTATTTTCGTTTTTCCCAACGCGAAACGACCGTTTTCCGTTCCGACGCAAAACGCCCATTTTTAACGGGAAAAACGGCCGCGCTCTCTGCCGCTTCTGTTACAACACGGCCGCTCCGCACCGCTTTTACCGTTTTATTAAACCTTGGTTTGTATCTATTCGAATCGAGTATAGTAGCCTCAGTACAACTACCTATCGATACCGAGTTAGCTTTCTCCCATAGGGTTACTTGTTTTGTATTTTTATTTGATTTGGAGGCATAGTTGAAGGTTAGCTAGATATTCACCTTTCCTCTATATGTCGGATTTCCTCTATCATACCATTGTTGGTTTTGTATTGGAACTCTATAGGGAAAATTAATCAAGTATGGAGTGCCACATATGCCTCTAGTTGCCATATCTAGAAGTTTTAACACAAACACCAAACTGAAAAAATCGAATCGAACAAAAAGGAAAGCACTTTACCAACAACTAACAAGCAACAATGTGGTCCATCCAAATTGCCAAACATCCAAAAATCAGAAACAGACATTCATTCACTATTACCTCCATCAAAGTGATCAAAAGCGTCCTAGCGGCATCACGCACAGGCTGTTTAGTATCCCCTAAGCGGTCAACAACGCCAGGAACCAATCCATTCAAGTGAAGCTTAAAGTGCTCGCCGGAGAGCACCGCAGCGGAGGCCAGAGACTGGAGAGCGCCCTGAGAAACCCTAAAATTGCTGTCTTTCAAGAGATCCATACAGCAATCGACGAGCGATGTGACCTCCGACGAAGATAGGCTTCGTCTGGAAGCTTCGAGAAGTTCGTGGAGTCGCTCGACGCCGGCCATTCTCTCCTTGGTGTCCTTGGCTCTCGCCATGTCCAGAGCCTCCTCCATTGCGAGAATTCTGCCGGATGTTCTGCGAGACGGTCGCCGATCTGGTTGTGGTGGCGGATCTGCGGTGGCGTAGTGGTCGGAGACGATGAATTTTTCAGTGAATGTGAGAGAGAGAGAGAGAGAGAGAGAGAGAGAGAGAGGAGAGAGTTTGGTAAATTGACTGAAGAAGAAAGTGAAAGTGCGAATTGAGATCTCTGGATAAATTCGGTTAGGCGCGATTTTATTTATTTGTTTTTCTTTTTTTCAGGGCAGTTGTTGCGTAATTTGTACACCGCGTGACCACTGGCAGTGTATCAGACAGTGAAGTGAAACCCTCAACGGCTATCAATCCTATTTTTTATCTTTTTTGGAAAAAATCTATTTCTACTTTCATTTGATCAAAAGTTATGTGACAATTTTGTTGTTTAATAAAAATTATTTATTAATGAAAACGATCGATTAGTTTTAATTGCAACTGATTAATGTCATTTTCATTATTACAGAAAAAGGAGTCACAAAAAAGCTCATGAAACACAATTTATTTTCTTTTTGTCTCTCTTACACTTGCCCTCAAAAAGGTTCATACCAAAAAAAAAAAAAAATAATAATAATAATAAAAAAGAAAATGAGTTCATACCAAACTCATGGGTTGTAATTTAGAGTATGAACAAAATGGACAACCCAGGATGAATGAATGTCGGAGTGTAAATGACAACTTAAGATGAGCGTCGAGTGTAAGCAAATGGTAAATTTATTTGCTTTTCACAACGTAAAAATAAGTTGTCTGTTAATTAAAATATGGAAATGATTTGTTTCTTTGTGTTAAAGATTGTACCAAACAATTTCAATTTGTTTTGATGAAGAAAAACAATGTATATTTTTGGATGGACTCATATATCATTTTAAGTGAAGATTTTACATTGTCGCATCCTATAAAGAAAATAATTTCAAAGTGACACCAATTACTCGGTTTTATGGGAGAACATACCGTCTTTGCTAGTGGGCTAGTTCTATATTTGAATAAGAAGAAAAAACAACATTTATTAACCGACGTTTTGTTATAAAAAGAGATCTTAACTATAATTGGAGTATTGTTCGCTTTTCTGGCCCACTCGATCTACGGATCGAAGGCACAAGCCACCTTTCACTACAGCTACTGAGTGGCTCTAGCTATAACAGGAGATGGCATTAGAAGTTGGCCAAAAGCGTTAGACGAACTGGATCTTATTATTTCTTGGGGTAAAAGACACTAACCACACCTGAGTTTTGAACTAATTTCACACTGCACTCCTGAGTTTTGAAAAAAGACACTCTGCACCCATTTTTGGATGGAAACTAATTGTTGACTAACGGTGCGAGAAAAAAGACTATTTTACCCCTGATTTTATTTAAAATTACCCCCATATATTACCCTAACCCTCTCTCTCCTTCATTTCTAACCCTAATCCCTCTCTCTCTTCTCCCTCTTTCTCTCTTCCCCTTCTTGCAGTGAAACACAGCCGTCCTCCTTATCTTCCATCTTCTCCTTCTCATTCTTCTACTTCATCTTCCCCCTCTTGCTGGTCCTCTCCTCTCGTCCTCCTCCTTCAACACGATCTGAAGAGGACGACGAAGTAACCAGCGCCTGGGCTGGTGTTCAGTGGATGCAGCCAACGACGGAGGAGACCCCGACGCCCGAGATCCACATCGCCGCCCCTGCAAACCGCCATCGTCGCCGACGGTAGCCATTTGAGCAAACGAGCCTCGTGTGAAGAATTGGTGTATTGTGCTTTTTCGATCTAGTTCACACGAATAAAACGTGCTCCTCTCGGTGTTCCTGCGAATCAAGTGAGTTTGCGCAATTGCTCTGTTCTTTTTTCGAAATTTCAGCGGCCATGGGTTTCAAATTGGATGGCAGAGAAGAGTCCCAAGAGGTCTGGGTTTGGAGGAGATAATGGTTGCGCTTGTCTGGTGGGTCAGTGAACCGGTGGTGTTGTCGTGGTCGAAGAAGAAAGGAGAAATTGAGGATCTGGGTTGTGGTCAAGGGGAGAGAGGTCTTTGGGGATTAAGAGAGGCATTGGGTTTGTCTCGGAGATGGGCAGAGAGGTCTTGTTCGTTTAATTGTCTTGATTCTCTAGTAGTGAGTGAAGAGCTGGTGGAGAATGTCCATAGATTTGTTGCTGCCATGGATGGGGTATCAAGTAGGTCGTTTTGATGGGGGATGAAAGTGGGTTGGGCTCAGAATAGCTTGAATTTGAGTGGTTGAAGGGCAAGGGGTACTACATCATGCTGGCTTTTGCTGTTAACAGATTGGAGGTAGCTTTGAGGTTGTCATGGTTGAACCACAACAGTGGAAAGAAGAGAGGAGTGAAATTGAAGGAGAATACAAATGCAGTAGGCGTGGCAGCTAATATATGTTGGAAGAAGAAATGGCGCATTGACTGGTGGGATAAGTTGGATGCTGCAACTAAGACCATATTTCAAGTGGTTTTGGGGAAAGCTGCAAAATCTCTGGTACTTTCCTTCTGGTGATTGTTTAAGTTGGAACAAATTGATTGTTTTAATTGGAACAAATCTTCTTGCGATTGTTTTAGTTCAAGATCTCTGTGAATTGTTACTTCTACAAGCATAGGCTGTGTTTTACTTTGATTTAGTAACAGTTCTCAGTCCGACTAGAATTGTGGTGGTAATGTAGAGAATTTATTGATTTTTTTTTTTTTTTTATGTTCTTGAATTTTGTTTCAATACTCATTAGTATGGGATGTTTTTATTTTCATTTTATGTTTCTAGTATTTATAAACAAGTTTTGGTACAATGTTTACAGTATTTTGATTTATTGAGAATTTTTGTGTGTTCTTGATGTTCTTCGTGTTCTTGAACCATGAACACCAAGAACACTAAGAACATCAACAACAAAAATAGCATGATCCCTTTGTGGCTTTGTTTTTTTTTAGCTTCTTTGATCTCTTGTTCCTCTTAATTATTTTTCTCTGTTACAAATTGTACATGAGAAATCTTGAATGGAGAGGTCCAATGTGCAAATGTTTTGTGTTCTTGGTGTTCTTGATGTTTTGTATTCAAAATGAAATATATTCCTCGTGTTTGATATTTTTTTGGTGTTGGTGTTTTTGAAGATACACATGGGCAAAAAAGAAAAAAATAAAAAAAACAGGGGTAATATGGTCCGAAAAACTTTTATCATCCTTTTTTTAACGGAACTTAACAGAAGGGTGCTATATGTCCGAGGAATATTCCGTCAAATAGGTACCGAGTGTCTTTTTTCAAAACTCTGGAGTACGAGGTGTAATTATTTCTAAACTCAGGAGTGGTAAGTCTCTTTAACCCTATTTCTTTTTATTTCATAAGTTTGTAAAATTGACATGCATGTTATTCCATATTTCTAAGCTCCATAACGGCATTGTACCAATAGCGGTCATATGCTACCAATGTATTAGTAGTACTGTTAGTTTTAACAAAGATTGTGCAGATGTGAAGATTGCTATCTTATCATATGTCTTCGTTCACGATAGTAGTGCTATTATGTATAGAAAGGGGTGAGACTCGTGAGTGACGAGGAATGTCCCAAAATACACCTGTTTAGTACTAAAAATCCCAAAACATCACACTTTTAACAAAAAAAATCCAAAATATCACTCTTTTAAAGACTCATTTTGGAATTGAGGTTTCATTCACTGAAACCTTGTTTAGTCTTGAGGTTTCTAACAAATTCGAGCAGTCCATCAATTCAATAACATGTAACGAATATTCTTGAAAAATATTGTCAACTAGGTGGTTCAATAATATTTTTCAATAATATTTTTCAATAATATTATTGAAAAATAATATTATTTTTCCCAAAATAATATTGATGGACTGCCCCAGTTTGTTAGAAACTTGAAGACTAAACGAGGTGATATTATTGAAAAATAATATTATTTTTCCCAAAATAATATTGATGGGCTGCCCCAGTTTGTTAGAAACTTGAAGACTAAACGAGGTGACAGAGAATGAAACATCAATTCTAAAATGAGTCTTTAAAGGAGTGGCATATTGAGATTTTTTGTTAAAATGGTGGCATTTTGGGATTTTTTGTTAAAATGGTGACATTTTGAGATTTTTAGTACTAAACATGTGTATTTTGGGAAATTCATCCGTGAGTGACACTACAGAACACTTGAAACCAGGAAAGAAAATGTTAAAAACCTCCATGACAAAGCCAGGTGACCTAACTCACTTTTAGAGGAAGATGTTAAAGAACTAAAGAAGATGGGTTAAATAAAGAATTGGCCCATATCAGCTTTTTTCTTTAATCATGTTTGGTAAACACTCACTCCAGTACTTTTTCTAATTAAACCACAGCTTCTACCCCAAACTTTTGCATCACATCTCACTCCAGTCCCTGCAGTTTGAATCCAAGAACATGTCCCACATTGCTGAAGTGAGGTGCTATCTTCTGTTTTTGACTTTTTTCATTGAAACAAAGAGTTTGCACTCAATACATTAGAAACCTCACTGATAAAAGTAGCACTGGATGTTGAAAAACATAAATGGATGCTCTTAGGTACTGCATATCAATATATTTGTTTCTGATTTTCATGTCTAGTGAAGACTACAACAATACAACCTTAAGTCACCTGGAGCGAGAGCGAGAGCGAGTGCGAGAACACGAAAGCAATAAAATCTAAAAAATTGTATCTGGGAGCAATAAATCTAGTTGTTAAAGATTTTTCTCATCAGCGACATGCTATTATTCATGTTATAATGGCCTGCTGAAGTAAATAAGAGTAGTGTAATCTGGGTTGGGCATGCTTTGTAGAGCTGAATAAATCCAGAATCCATGAGTTTTCACATCTAATAGCAACACTTTTGGGCGAAAACATCGAATCTTCACCGAATAGCAAGTTCACAAGTTTCAGTACCTGAAGCTTGGAAATGCCCTTTCCAGCTTGTAGCACTCTACTATCCAAACTACATACATTGTTCCTAAAGTCTCCATAAAATGAATTCAAACATACAAAATATTACTACTACTGGAATTATCAGAGTGCATCAGACGCCAAGGACTAATGCTATTCTTTTCCCTTGCTGCTGCTGATTCTAAGTTATACTACACTTACTACTCAATTCAAGACTCTAAAATGAACAAAAAACAAACAAACTAGGATCTCAAAGAAAGGCAGAAAACACTGGCGAGTGGCGACCTTTAGCTGGTAACAGGCTAACAGCAGCCGCTACCACAACTTCTGGTCAATCATACAACATAAAACATATAATCTACTATGACATTGAACAATAATTGCAATAATTCAACAAGTACATAGCAAGTATATACAAAACCTGGATCATTATATCCAAAAGTACTAGCAGAAATAGATACATTACGCAAAATACAAATTCCACCCCCATACAGTAATTAGCAAACACTTGCTTCGTAACCATGGCATTGGCTCACATTGCAGTAGCACTCATATGAGATGATTAGAGGACAGTCAGGTCGCATGCACGTAATGAGATCCTGCAAAGAGAGAGAGGAGCAACCGTATTATACATTCCAAATAACAGCCGATACAATAGTTGAGTCTTTGTGGAGTGCGTCGTTTCTGTAATCAATCCGCTCCCATTCATACGAGTTATTTATCCGGTGCTTCAAGTTTTTGCCTCGCGAGGAATTTAAACGATTAACTTCTAATGCTTCAAGCCAAAGGATATGTGAACACACACTCTGACCAACTTACTCAGCCAAATCCATATGAAACTGGTATAAGCTTTCCCATAAAACCATACAGTACTTGGATCCTCTAGTTTCCATATTCTGACATGAAAATTCGCCGTTATTTAAAACTGGATCGTTCCTGATTCATGACCTTGTTCAGCGGTGTCCGGTTCATCCAATTCTAGGATTGGTAGATCACCAGCTTGAACCCCACAACCCTTGTGGACTCTTCAATAATTCTCGCATCATTCACCGCAGAAACATTAGGAGACCAAAGCTCCAGCTTTCGGAAAGCAGAAACCTCTTGCAAAGACAAAGGAAGACCATTTAATTTTCCGCATCTTCTAATAACAACACTCTCGAGCTTCAACATTGACCTCTCAGAAACACTCCAAGAATGGATCCCCAAGTTCAGCAGTTTGAGTACCTGGAGTCTGGGAAAACTGTCGATCCCACACGCCAAGTTACGACCACTGTAAGCAGCATTTTTGAAATTTCAGAACCACGAGGTTGGGTACTTGTCCTAATACACACATTGGATCTACACAAAGTTGAGTCCGATAAGGTCAAGCTTGGTGATGTTTGGGGGAAATTTCTTTGCATCAGGTAGATTGTTCATCACATTGCAGCGGCGATCTCTTTCCAGCTTCAGGGTTTGTAGTTTAACCAGTACAGCAAGATGCCCAAATGCTAGTTTAACGTCCTTCTCCAAATCTCCATTTATCCCCAATTTGAGAAGATTAGGCAACTTAGAGAGTATGCATTCTTTGCAGCTATCTGAGCTAATGCTACATAAGGTTGACAAATTTATCAAATCATAGTTACCAAAACCATTCTGCGGCTCCTGAATAACCGCTTTCCCTTGGAAAAAAAAGGTGCCTCAGCTCTCGCAGTTTCCATATGTTTATTACCGGACGAAATACACATGGCGCGGTTACTTCAAGCGTTTGAAGTTTAAAAAGGTTACAAATGGAAGCAGGAAGGCTCTCGGCTGTCAGACTTTTCAACCTGACGTACTTGAGATGCATCAGATTGTCAATCTGTTTTGGAATATAATCCATCTCCATATCCCATAGGTCCAAAACCCTTAGCAAAGGGAAGTGTTTCTCAATTAATGTCCATTCTTTATCCGAGAACAGTTCTCGCTCAGTGTCGAAGCAGATCATAGAACGGAGTCTGGAATTCGATTGGCTTGACGATATGAACTCGAACAAGCGGGTGTGCAAACACACTCAAGTCGTATTCAAAGGTAATGAGGAGCCATTGCTTTTTTACGATCTCCAGAAACTTCTCAAGTTTGCATTTTGAGGTTCAAAACTCATGGATAAAATCATGGACGAAACAGCTTCTGATGCTGCCATCAAACCGCTTTTTCTGAATTTGGATCAAATTTCTAGCAATAAGCTCCACTAAATAGCCTTGGCTAATCTCTTCTAGAGTTTTGCTATTGTACTCATACACAAATCCTTCTGCAATCCACAACCTAACCTATTTCCTTGCTGGGATTACCATGTGTTTCGGAAACAAACTTAGGTAAAGAAAGCAAGGCCTCAAGTGGCTGGGTAAAGTACTGTAGCTTAACTCCAACATTTCGGAGCGCCGATTCGTTCCTTGACCGAGGAATGCACTCACCCGTGACGACACTTCCAACCAACTTTCACAAGTCTTCTCTTTATGTAGCAAGACGCCGGCTAAAACCATAATTGCTTGAGGAATGCCTTCACAGCGGTTGACAATTTTTTTCCCTATCACTTCCAAGTCATGAGGACATGTACCTCCAGAGAAGACCCTCTCAGAGAACAGTTTCCAGCTATCTTCTTCACTTAGGCGGCCTACCTCGTAAGCACGAGACACTGGGTTTACACAATGAGCCACTTCCTCGTGATGAGTTGTGACGATGATTCTACTTCCGTACATATTATTGGCAAATTTTTTATTCAGCGACTCACATAGTTCTGGTGCAGATACATCATCCAGTACAATAAGGTAAGGTGCAGACCTCAAATACATATAAAGTTGCATACCCAGCTCATCATCACTCATGTCTTTCAGATCCTTCATGGTTAGTCCCATTGCAGACTTCATAATAGCTTCAAACACGATCCTCGCAGTGTATCCTGGAAGCATATCCAGCCTCACCCTATGACTGAACTTTTGAATTACCGCTGGTTGTTGTAGACTTTGCGAGCAAGTGTGGTCTTACCGATGCCACTCATCCCACAAATAGTCACAACCTCTATGCTCTTTTGTCCTTCCATTATCCGCTGCGTAACCGATTTCAAATCGGATAAAAACCGCTCGTTTGTTTCCTCCACTGTAAGACTTTGCCTTCTCATCATCACATCTTGTTCAGAAGTTGAGCTTTCTGCTGGCAACAAACTTTCAATGCCAAGCCTTTCCATTTCCTTGTATACTTCTTTAAAACTCTCTTTTTAACTGTTTGATCTTCCTTACCATTCTAAGCTGTTCTAATAGCTGGGAAGGCCAGCTTTTAGTCCGGAACCAAAGATTTGCCTCCCGCTGCCGGACAGCTACAAATGAAGCGTATTCGTCGATGGTGTCTTCAGCTTTGCGGGCCACAACTCTGAGGTCTACAATCGCTTTGGGTTCTCCATTGTGTCCTGATATGAAGCGTCCAAGGTATGATTGTGTAATAGCTAGCTGTTCTTGAAGCCACTTGAGATCATCTTTTATCCAAATTAACACGTCTACTTTTTGGATGAGTATCCTGGTCAGTTTCTGTATTAGGGATGAAGCCACAACCAAAACCATCTGAACTTCAACCTGCTTGAAAATCTAATATAAACAACTTAAAAGCAGGAGACTATATGTTCATGTAGGAAACGATTAACGAATCAAGAAAAACTATCACGTGTTCCCACAGTCCTGAAATGAATGTCTTGCTGAGTTTTCAAGCTGAGTTTTCAAAGTGTTGTACGGAGGTGAATTGACTAAGTGCCAGTTTGAGAATGCTTCTGCTGCCAACAAAAGTTGTTTTTCAACAGTAGAAGCAGCTTTATGTGCGTTAGGTAAAAATAAATTTTATGTTTTTTCGAACAGTTCCTGCTGTCCCACAATAGTCTTCAGGAATCAAGGGGGGATGCTTTTCTAAAAAGTGTTTTTGATTAATTTATCTACTACCGATTTTAACCTCACAAATTTTAAAAATATCAATAGTTATCTTTACGAAAATGACATATAATACATTTTTGAAATCTAGGGCTAGGAAATAAGAAAATCAGATTACTTTTACTGGAGCTTGAACTGTACTTTTGAGGGCATCTCATATTCTAGAGAGAGAAAGGTGAGAGCTGCTCTCATTTTCTCATCTTCTAGTTTCTCTGGGTTTATACCCATTCTCTAATCGTTTTTCGATCTCTGGGATCTTGTATCCTCCTTTTGGATTCCATCAGTGAGCGTTTCTTTCACCTTTTGGTTTCCTTCATCTTTTTGTTTGTTTCTTAGTCCATTGAGAGTTTGGTGGTTTGTTTCTGAATTTTGAGTCCTCTGTTCTTTGAGCCATGGATGAATCCGAATTTAAGGGTGAACAGGAAGCTATTATTGAACTCGAAGAGGATCTTCATTCGGCGGATATTGCTTCTCAAAAGGTCCTGGTGGGTCGATTACTCTCGCACAAAAGATTTTCAGCAGCCACAATATCCAAAATAGCAAAGGGGATCTGGGGCTTGCAAGAAGATCTGAGGGTGGAGATGTGGGATCGTAATAAATTCATTTTTCGTTTTCAGTCCTTGGATGATTGCCGAAGAGTGATGCAAGGTATTCCATGGAATATCTCTAATGATTTATTGATTTTGAAAAAGTGGCCGGTGAGTATGGCGTTGAAGGACATCGATTTCTCGCAGAGCCCTTTCTGGGTTCAGGTGTGTGGAGTACCGCCGGCTTTCAAAACAGTGAAGAATGCCCGTACGATAGGTAATACGGTGGGGGAAATTATTGAAGTTGATGAGAATACTATTGGGGAAAAACAGAGCTCTTCGGTGTTACGTTTTCAGGTGTTGGTGAAGGTGGATAAACCTTTGGTTCAAGCCGTGTTCTATATGAAACACGGTCGAAAAATCAGAGAAGGGATTTACTATGAGCGGATTGGTGATTATTGTTACGATTGCGGAAGGCTGGGGCATAGAGATAAGGACTGCACCTTCCTTAAACCAGAGAAGAAAGGTTGCCTTGATTACGGTATGTTCTTGCGATGTTCTCCGAAGAAATATGGAAGACCTAAACCGGCGTTTCTATTGCCGGAATCTGAGAAATTTCAGAAAATATGGGGTGCGCCGGAACGGTCGGAACAGAGTGCAGAACCGGAGCGTGACACCAACGACGGATCTGAGCGCGTGCTGATGCTAAAGGATGCAAAGGAATATTCACGTGGCAGAGATCTAATTCCTAGTACGGAAGGATTGTCTCCTGATCCTCTGCAACGGCTGGATTGCAGGGAGACAGCTCAGCCAAAGGACAAGAATTCACAAGAGGTGAGTCACGATCTGGGTAGCAGAAATGATACCACGAAAATTTTGTGTAATGATTCAGATACCAGTACGGAGAACGCGTATTCAGCTGTCAAATTGTATGATGAAGTAGTTGAGGATTCACAGCTGGATGGGGAAGGTTCGATTACTGAACCAGGTAAGGACCTTGATGGCGGAAATTTGGTTGTTTGTAAGGAGCTAATTGTTAACAGTGAAGATAAGGACGGGCCCAGTTCTATTAATATTGGGCCGGAACGGGCTTTCATCATGGATAATAAGGGGATTGTGGAGGCCCAACATAGTGTGGGCAGTTTAAAGCAACAAAGCCCATTAAAGAAAGGGAGGAAAGTCCATATAAGGAGAAGGTTATTCACGGAAATAACTAGTATTAATGAGGGGTAGTTAGGTCTTTCAAACCAGACTGAAGAGACAGAAGAACGGTGTAACCCTCTCACTGAGATATCTCTAGCAAGGGTTTTTAAGAAATTAGAAGTGCTAAAGAGAAAGGATTTGGGGCTGACGGAGGATGAATCGCCGAGCAAAAAGCTTTGCCAAAATTCGATTTGCTCAGATGAAAGGAAGTGGCTTTGCAGTAAGGAGGGCATCACAGATGAAGAACGGCGTTATGTTAATTTGGTTTGTCAACAAACCCGGAGATCTCTTCGGGTTGAAGATGGGGGGCAAACTCAAATTGCAGAAGCTCTGGAACAAAAAGTAAGTTTTTCTAGTAATTTACTGGTTGAAGATGATTATATGTATGCACAATTCATGGAAGACTTTGAGAAAGAGATGGAGTTACTTCAGGAAACTTCTTCAAAGGTTGTGGTGGCTGACCTAAATCAGCCACAAGATCAATGTTAAGTATCTGCTGGAACTGTCAGGGGTTAGGGCGAAGCCTGACAGTCCAGAGATTAAGAGGTCTCGTTAGAGACTATCGTCCAAGTTTGGTATTTTTATCGGAAACGAAAAACAAATTGCAAAAATAGAAGGAATAAGGAGATCACTCCAATTTAGTAATGCCGAATATGTGGAACCTGTGGGTATCAGTGGGGGTTTAGCATTGTGGTGGAATGATGAAGTGGATGTTGTGGTACAATGGAAATCTCATAATATGATGCAAATTTTGGTGGATAGTGTGGATTTGGAGAAACAAGTATGGTTCCTAATCTATGCTCCTTCGAAGATGGCTGCTAGAAGGAAGTTTTGGAAAGAAATAGCTCAGGTCTCAGAGCATATTATTACCCCGTGGTTAGTAATGGGTGATTGCAACGATTATTTACTCAAAGAAGACAAACAGGGAGGTGCAGCTAGCAAGTTCTGGAGGTGTAACAATTTTAAACACTTTATCTTTGAATGTGGTTTGATGGAGCTGGAGGCACAAGGACTAAATTACAGTTGGACCAACAATAGACTCCAAGGTAATATTCGTGAATTAATTGATAGAATGTTCTTTAGCAGTGCTTGGGGTTTAAATCATCCTAGAGCCAAATTGTTAAGAGAATTTTTTCTGGGGTCAGATCACTCTCCATTGATTTTGGATACTGACCAAAGGAGAATTGGTTTTAAAAAGAGTTTTGTGTTTAGTGGAAGATGGCTTCAGTTTCCTTCTTGCTCTACTACTATTGAGCAATTGTGGAAGGAAAAAGGTTCTCCCAACTCCTACTGCAACATTACTGCAAAGTTGAAACATTGCAAATCTGGTTTACAAAAGTGGAGTAGAGAAGAATGTACTAATTCTAGTACAGCCATTAAAAAGCTGGAAGCTGAGTTAATGCAGTTACAGCAACTACATTGGAGTGTTGAAAATGAGAAAAGGCAATTCCAATTGAAGAAGGAGCTAAGTGAAAAGTGGTCTCAGGAAGAGCAGTTTTGGAGGGAAAAGTCCAGGCTCCAATATTTGAAAGAAGGAGGCAAAAATTCTAAGTTTTTCTTTCTCTCAGTTCTTCAAAGGAGAAATAGAAACAGTATAAACAAGCTGCTGGATGAGGAAGGAAAGTGGCATGAGAATAAAGAAGTCATTCATAAAATGGTGAAGGATCATTTTGCAAATTTGTTTGATTCTAAACAAGAAGAGATTGATCCTATGTGTTGCAGAAATGTCCAGAAGATTATTACTGTTGCTAAAAATGAAAGGTTAAGAGCTATTCCCAGTTTTGAAGAAATTGAACAAGTGGTCTTTTCTATTAACCCAAATAAAGCTCCTGGGTTTGATGGATACACAGGTACTTTCTTTCACTCTGAGTGGTCTACTATTGGAAATGATGTGGTCAAGGCAGTTCAATATTTTTTTGAGACTCA
Source organism: Linanthus parryae (assembly GCA_023055425.1). Lineage (NCBI taxonomy): Eukaryota > Viridiplantae > Streptophyta > Magnoliopsida > Ericales > Polemoniaceae > Linanthus > Linanthus parryae. The sequence goes on from JALGPY010000004.1 coordinate 146,957,858, forward strand.
GAAGATGTTACCAAGCATTAATAAAACTGTGATTGCTTTGGTTCCAAAGGTGAAGTGCCCTGAGAAGATAAGGGAGTATAGGCCAATTGCTTTATGTACTTTTTTGTACAAGGTGATTGCTAAAACCTTAGCCAATGGACTGAAACAGGTGCTTCCTAAGTTGATTGCTGAAGAACAATCGGCCTTTGTTCCTAGAAGAGCTATTCAAGATAATGTGTTTCTGGCTCAAGAGGTTCTCCATGTGATAAAAAACAGGAAGACAGGGGTTAATGGTCTGATGGCTATCAAATTGGATTTGCAAAAATCCTATGATAAAGTAGAATGGAAGTTTCTTCAACAGATTCTTGATGATTTGGGATTTGATACTAAGTTTATGGAGATGGTTATGCAATGTGTTAGCACTACTTCTTTAGGTGTTAAGATTAATGGAGAAATTGGAGAGTTCTTTTCTCCCAAAAGAGGTATCAGACAGGGAGATCCAATATCCCCTTATATTTTTGTTCTTATTATGGAGGTATTGTCTAGAAACCTTAAAGAAGCTGAAATTCAAGGGTTACTGAGTGGAATCAAAGTTTGTAGGGGTGCAGAAGCTATTAATCACCTTCTTTTTGCTGATGATGCTATTGTTTTCTTAAAAGCTGAGACTTCAGAAGTATCAAATTTTCTGAAATTATTAAATGAGTTCTGTGTGGCCTCTGGAATGGAAATAAATCTCCACAAGTCTGGGATGTTCTTCTCTCCTAATACCCCTCCTCAGATAGTTGAAGAAATAAAAGATATGTGTGCTATACCTGCTATTGACTTGGACATAAAATATCTGGGTATTCCTGCTTTCTGGGGAAGATCTAAGGCTGATTGCTTCAATTATATTATTGAAAGAGTGGAGTCTATCTTGCAAGGCTGGAAAATGGGCTTTCTCTCCTATGCTGGTAGAGAAGTAATATTAAAGGCAGTGGCTATGGCAATGCCAAGTTATGCCATGAGCTGTATTCAATTGCCTGAAACTTATGAGGAACTTTTGGTGGGGAGGTAAACCACTGGAAAGAAAGATTTGTTGGGTAGCTTGGACTGATCTCACTATGCCAAAACATGAAGGAGGGTTAGCTTTTAGAGATTTTAGTGCCTTCAATACTGCTATGCTTGCCAAAAGTGTGTGGAGGTTTTTGCATAATCCAGGGTCTTTATGTGCTAAAATTTTAAAAGCTAGATACTTTCCAAATTCTTCTATCTTGGAGGCAAAAATGGGTAATAATCCATCTTGGACATGGAGAAGTCTCAAAGCTGGATTGGATGTGATCAAAGAAGGTAGCTGCTGGCAAGTAGGAAATGGAAGAGATATTAGAATATTTGAAGATTGCTGGATTCCAAATAGGAAAGGAAGAAAGCTGCAAAGAACTCCTATCAATACTGGACTTCAAAGAGTTAGTGATCTCATTAATCCTTTTACTAGAAGTTGGAGGTTGAATTTAATTACAAATAATTTTTCTCCACAAGATAGAAATGCTATTTTGGCCATCTCTGTGCCTTGGTTTGACACTCCAGACCAGATCAAATGGGATTACAACTCAGTGGGGAACTACACTGTAAAATCAGGTACTTACATTGCAAAACAAGTTTTTGCTAGAAAAGCTTAAAGAGAGTGGGTGTTAAGGACTACTTAGGTACTAAAGCTTCAACTTCTCTAAATTTCTCTAAAGAATTTTGGCAAAGAAGCTGGGCTCTTAAGCTTCCTGCAAAACTGAAAAGTTTTTGGTGGAGAATGTGTAAAGGTGCTATTGCCACTCAATGCAATCTTCTGAAAAGGGGTTTTGGCTTTTCAAAACAATGTCAGGTGTGTTTAGAGGAGTATGAGGATGAGTGGCATTTATTTTTGGGATGTGGTTGGACTAGGCCAATTTGGCTTCAACTGGGGGTAATAGTGGATCAAATTCACAATGTGTCTGGAAATTTTATGAGGTGGCAGATAGCTATGTGGGAGAAAGATGCTGCTTTGAAGGTTAATGATGTCTTTCTGGAAAGAGTTGTATTGGTATGCTGGTTGATATGGAAGGCAAGAAACAGCTACATTTTCAACAAAGTCAGGGTTTCTCCAAGAAATGTGGTAATCCAGTTTCAACAGCTGCTGAGTTTGTATGTGGAAAATATTGGTAATGAAAAAGCCAAAGCTGACACTCCAAATGCCACTAAGGTCAAGGAAAATTTGAATTGGGTGAGACCTCCAGCAGGAATGCTAAAATGCAATTTTGATGCAAGTTGGGATCATGATTCCTTAACTATGTTTGCTGGTTGGCTTGTTAGAGATGAATGGGGTAATGTGCTTGATAGTGGGTGGAGGCAAGATCTGGCTACTTCCAGTGCCTGTGCTGAGGCAATTGCTATGAGGGAAGCAGTGTTTAGGAATTGCTCCCTTTGGCATAAGATGATCTTTGAGGGTGATAATCAGCAGGTGATCAATATGTGGAAAGGCAAGACTTCTGGAAATTGGCAAGTTCAGAAAATTTTAAATGATGTTAAACTGCTGTCTGGTGAAAATGTTATTCAATTAGTATGGGTAAGGAGACAAGTTAATAGTGCAGCTGATGTATTAGTTAAGTTAATTACTAGTTTTGCTGGGGAGAATGTTCCTCTTCTCCTAAACCCAGATCTTGTAAGGGTTTTGGAGAAAGATCGCTGTAATTCTGTTTTGGTTTAATGGCATTATTGTTGGAAAAAAAAAAAAAACTGTACTTTTGAAATCTCAGCGTCGACAGCCAAATGATCGATAATTATAGCAGAGAAGATTGATTCAGGATTGAAGGTAAAGACCGACAACAACTCGGGGGACTACGATGAAGTCGTGAATCCATCTTTAGATGAACCAACCGACGAGACGACTTTTAGTAAATGGTAGGCCCTCCTCAGTCCTCACCAATGGAGGAAAAAGGCAACATTGAACCGGTCGCCCTTCTTCTTCATAATAAAAAATACTACTAAGTAGAGCTGGAACTTCCGGGAACCAGAAGCAGAACCGAACCGATAAATACCAAATCGAACGGTTTCGGTTCAATTGACCGAGTTCTTCAATAAATTGGTTCCGGTTAACCGAAACCGGGTAGTTGGCATTATATATAACCGACCCGAACCGTAGAATTCTAACCGGTAGTTCGGTCGGGTTCAGTTCCAGTTAGATTATGTTAATTTGGTGTTCAATGGGTGAATTTCTTTTGTGTGCCGTGATGTGACACGACCTAACAGTCCATTACCGTTCGATTTTTTTTAGTTAAGCCATCCAGTTCCGGTTGGTTCGGTTTCGATTCCCGGTGCAGTTACTGTAACCTGTGACCGAACCGGGACCGTTAATATACGTTTCGGTGCTCGGTTTCGGTTCACTCTATTCGGTTATGGTTATCAGTTCCCCGAAATCGATTAATGCGGGTCGGCTTTAATCGGAAACGGCCGGTTAACCGACCCTAAGTGCAACTCTAACTACAAGTATTATTAATTATTATTTTGACATCAGTTTTTGAGAGTGAGTCGTGTGCTGAATGTTGGCGATTTAGACTATAGTTTGAGAGTGAAACGATGTCATAATCAACTAAACGGATTCCATTAAAACTAATAGAACCCCACAAAACTGAAATCAAGACGAGGCTTCTTTTTGCATCATTTCAAACAACAATATGAAGAAGTGTTTTGCACAGAGAAGTGAAATACAACCAACCATATCATTTTTTGTTGTAGGGTAATTTAGTCTATTTTCATACCCGCTCCCTCCAAATCTCCTTATGCGGGCTACAAGTGCGGCAAAAAATAGGGTGGAGGAAAATAATGTTGGATATCTCCTATCCGTCGCTCAAACAAGCATAAGTACTTCCTCCGTTTCTTTCGAACCAGCATACTTTCTGAGAATTTTTTGTAAGAATAACTATTTTGCCCTCACAATTTCTCTGTGTGCACACTATTTCTAGGGACAGCGTGTAAATAACACAGATTTCGTAAAAGTATGTATCATTTTCTCTAACCAATAACATTGATGGGCGGTCTCGCTGCTAATTGGCTTGAAATCTGAGTAGAAAACAATCCAAGCATCAAAAGCACCCTAACGTACCAACTCAACAATGCATAGGTTTATGCAGCATTAACCCTCTCGATCAAATTCCATGTCGAGAATGACATGGGGAAAACAAGTAATAATTTTATAGCTGAGGTCACCAACAACACGAGGCAAAATGCCACCGTAGCAATCCAGTTCGCAAGCTGTAAGCTCAAGTAATGATCATATAACCAAAATAAAAGTAAACATATATCCTTCTAAGTCCAAAACTTGCATACGCCCATCAAAAAATTGAATGATTGATCTCCCAACCAACCAAACATACGTTACACTGGCGGAGTGATGACATTCATCATTAAATCACAGGCTACAGAAGAGAATGCAACTCATATCAGTATGCGAATTTTATAGGGGGCGTAATCAAAACCTATCTTTTCTCTTCCGGCTGGTGTATTTTGAGTCGGGAGGCACAGCACATCCCTTTCTCCTTTGCTTCTCCTTGTGTTTGAGAACCCATTGTCTACCTTTCTTTCCCTTTGTTGTTTTTTGCCTCTTGCTAGGTCTTTTTACCCTTTGTGAGACGCAAACCTAGATGGATGGCAAATAGAAATTATTATCTCGCAAACGTGGTTTACATGCCAAAAATCAATCATTTGATAAAACAACAAAGCCAACTCACAGTTTGTTTCTCGTCATCTTCGCTGCTGTCGTACTCGGAACTGCTCTCTCCATCTCCATCTTTAGCTTTTGGAGTTTCTGAGCTCATGGTTGATTGACCACAGGTTAGGACTAGGTATTCTTTCCTAGCCCTTGCACTGTTGAAAACATACAAATTTAAAGTTAGTCCACCTGGCAGATCGAACATAGATGCCAGGTGATTTATTCCTTTTTGCTCTACGAGCCGCTGTGCTTAGGAATAGTGGACCTCAGGCCAATGATTTATCTTTCATCCACACTATTCTAGGTAAAAACTGAGTCAAAATGGTTAAGCAAAAGTCTTGAATGCATAGGGTGCCAGTTGAATCACCTAATCAAACATAGGGTGCTAGTCGAATCACCTAGGCTCCATTTGGTTGGCAGTAAAATGTTTTACAAAGGAAAAATATTCTAAGCGTAAAATGTTTTTTGTGAATAAGTTTTTTCTGCAATCATGTTCTCGTGTCTGAACGACACTTGCAAAACATCTTGCTTGTACATTAGATATTATAAAAAAACTACATATAACAATAAATTAATAAATTGGTGGTGGTGGTAGTGGGTGGCGACAAAAGTGGCGATGGGAATGGTGGTTCTTGGTGATGGAGGTGTTTGTATGAGTTGTCATGCTCCTTCACTCTCTGCGAAATGGCTTACAGATTTTAAACATGTAAATAATTTACATCATTCGAGTGAAAACATTTTACAGAAAAAGAAATTACCACCAACCAAACTGAGCCCTAATCAAATGACGAATGCTCCTACCAAACAAGTCCACTGATGACAGATTTTAACATGACAGTATCGCTAGCCCCGGCGGCTGTTAACAACCCCCCCCCCCCCCACAAACCTGTCTTTTGTCTGTCTCGCTTACACGTACGGAGATCTATTTCACCAATTCTCCAGTTCAAATTTATTAAAAGATACATATACTTGGTTTAGGGTGTGGTGGCCACGATTCTCTTTCTCTCTCTCCCTTAAAGAGATCTACTTCAAAAAAAATCAAGTTCAGCCTCTTAGAAAAAGATACATATAAATGGCTTCGGCCTTTGGATGTGATAGCCATGGAGGCTGTGTTGTGTTTGGTTGTGGGAATAACAGTACTGAAGATGGTGGGTCGGGCCATTTGACACCACACTTCTGAGTGGTGGGTACATCTTATTAATGATTTGAGTTTGACACGAGTAACCCACTTAGGCTATGTATCTAAACGAGCTCAGTTAGACCAGACAACCTTATTTATTCGGTACACAATTACACAATCAAAAAATGCCCAGAAAGCCAAACTCGCCCCAATCACAACAGGTACCAACTTCCCACTGCCAAACATGGAAGACATCACTTAAGACAGCTAATACCACCATCGTCGCAAGCCCCACCTCTCATCACCATTGCCACCACACTTACATTCCCAAAACATTAAGATGGCCACCATGCTTGCATATCCACAGGCACCAACCTTCCCGCTGCCAAACACGGAAGACATCACACTTTGACCAGCTAATGAGACCGCTATCACCATGCCCCACCTCCCATCACCACTATCACCGCATTGCCACCATGCTTGCATCTCCAAACACCAAAAACAACATATCTTATAGACCACCAACCACTTCCGCGCACCATCTCCATTACACAACAAACCACAAAATAATGTCACTCCTTTAACACCCAAAATATAGTAGCCTCCATACCTGAACATTGACACTTTTAAAAATAATTTGGAGTGTAATTGTATAAATAGATCTCTGGCTCTAGAAGCATCTTCCAGCTACAAGACCATCTCCACCGTCTAGACAAGTCCTGGTAGTCATAACTCATATGTCTACTGGAAAACTTCACATATGTTTAAGAAATCTCTCATCCTTCAACAGATGACGCCTTTATTACTTCTAAGACTCATTCTTTTAATTTTACAAAGAAAATCTAACATTACATTCAGACAAACTACAAACTAAAATACAGACTGTTTTTATCATGTTCTTGTGACAAATTCTTATGAAGTCAGTGTCTTTTGCTTATGTTTCCATGTCTATGATCGATTGTTAGGTTAAGTCGGTGATTCTTTAACCCTAAAGAACTGAGACACAGTTATCTAGTCCAAATAATTTGCAGTAGGCAAATAGCAACGCAATCAGTGTTGAGAATTCAGTTATGGAATTAATTTAACATATTTTCTACAGGATTACTGCCCACTAATTCAACATGGGATCAACAAGAAGTCAAGCATGTATATGTTTCAACTTAAGATAGCAAACTGGTTTCTGTTCATAGTAACTGGATTGCCACTTGATATCATCATCACATATGCATACTAATCGTTGCTTCACTTTGGCCACACTTAATACGTTCGACCTTTGAAGTATCAGATAGCTAACTGGTGCTGGTTGGTCCATTTACAGGTTGCATTTTTAGTGACCAGACAAAAAACCAAAGCAGCCTTCTTTCCGAAAATGACCTCCACAGTCAAGTTTGGCAATACTTTGGCTAAACAAAGTGGCATTCAATGTTTCATAATATGAACACGTATATACCTTCTCTAGTTTGAGATTCAGCTGTATAATATATGTAAACTGGTGCAACAGAGTGATTGATGCATTAGATCATTGTTCGAACTTGTCACCCAAGATGACCAATGCAAGGTCCGGTTCATCTATTCTTTACATACCTGTGGGGATAGTCAACGAGTACACCGCCAGAAAATCCAGCGCGCATAGCTGAGGTTAGAATCATCTGACGCTGAACAATACTCTCTGGGTACATTTGAAATACAGCCCTTGCTCCTCTAGATAAACATCTGTATAGCGACTCAAAGAAAGCCCTGAAAACCAATGAACAAAACTAATTGTAACTCGAACCAGGCGGAAGAATCGCTCACTACAATTATAACAAAAGCATTTATTGTAAAGCAATTTGACTGCACTAGTGTGTAACACTGGAGGGAATGTGATAACATACTTCATTCTCAACCGCGGCTCATGCGAGGACTTGTCAGCATTGCAAAGCCACTGTTCATAATAATGAAAATAATTAGGAACTCAAGATCTGATAGAAACTATTCCTAATTAAGAGAACGTACTCGAAAACATCAATAAAATTAGGGTAAACGAAGAGAGCACTGAGTTTTGTAAACATGATCAGTATCAACTTTCTATATAAAATATGTGGAAACATATAGAGCACTGAGTTTTTCAGGCTTGTATAAAAGGGTAGAACAAGTTATATCCTAGGTTAGCCGGACTCGTCAATCCGCGAGAAGTACTTATGTTGACATAATCCTGATCCAGGTATGGCATTGCGTATGAGCAGTTGTAACGCAACTCTACACGTCACTTTCATGAAGAAAGGAGAAGAAAAGGGACCAGCTTTACCTGGACAACATCGGCCGTCATACCTTGAAAGCTGAGAAGGGACCAGCTTTACCTGGATAGCATCAGCTGCCAGAGCTGAAAGCTCAGAGCAGCGTCCAAACATCGTTGAGGATGATTGCCTTCTTATTTTGTTTATCTTGACATGATTACCCCCTTCTTTTGTTTGATTGTACTAGTATGACCCCTTTGGAAAATCCCTAATGGGCTTTCATTGATGTAGTTGTTTAGAGGATATTCTATAGTAACATTACAAACTCTTTGGGCTTTTAAATAAAAGTTAAGGTAGAAATAGTTCTCAACATCCAAATCTCGCAAATAATACCAGTAAAGCCCCTCCACCAGCCCAGTGTCTTCTATTAACAAGATGTTCAAAATTCTAAAAATGCCCAAAACTCCTTCTTTGTACCTGGTAAGTTTTAATACATGGCTTTTAGCTTTTTTTATATAAAAGATCGTATTATATACAGAACGAAAAAAGTACAGGATTGATAAATTCATTTGTTGATCATATCACATAAGTCGATGAGGGCAGAAGTTGAATTTGAGAAATTTCCTTCGCACCCAATATGGAAAGTATACAGAAATTTAGACCTAAATTGGTGCATGGGCATATACTTCTCCTCAGAAATACGAGGATAGCGCTCCCGCCAAATTTTCCAAATAATACACAACGGTGCTACTCTCGAGATATTTTTTCGTCTTGAGCCTTGACAACCAGGCAGCCAACATTCTAACTGTGTCTTCATATCTATTGGTTGTACCCACTGGATCCCGAACACGCCCCAAATAATTTCCCATATGACTCCTAACAGCTGGGCAATGTAGGAAGAGGTGTGACACTGTTTCCTCGTCACATTTACACATCACACACCTATTTGCAAGCTGGAATCCTCTCTCCTTCAGATTATCAATGGTAAGAATAGAATTTCTAACAACCATACAAGAAAAAAAAAAACCCTTTTAAGGTAGCACCAGACTTCCACAGTCCACACCATGCGATGACGAAAGTTATTCTGAAAACCATTCGATACGGTGTAAAACCCTGCCACAGTAAACTTCTTCTTGGCTCCTGACCAACAAAATTTGTTGTCTCTGCCAATAAACACAGGCACAGAATACAATCCTGCAATAAGCTGATGCAAAGCGTCAACTTCCCAATCATGTACATTCCCTATAAACAAAGGCTCCCATACCACTTTGACATTAGTGATTTTCAAAACATCGATCACCTTGGCATCTTTGTTACTTGATAACAAAAATAAGCCGGGATATGTATCGGATAGGGGCACTTCTCCGCACCAAACACCATGCCAAAAACTTATTCGAGATCCATTACCAACATGGAAGTGAAATTTTTTCGAGAAAACGTCCCACTTCTGCCTAATAAACTTCCATAACCCTACCCCATATGGTGCTCTACCTACCTTAGTTATCCATCCTCCCTGCATAAGCTCAAAGTTGGCCGTCACAACTATTCTCCAAAGACACAAAGGAAGCGCCACAAGCCCACAACCATTTTCCGAATAAAGGTTGACTAAATAATCTCAAGTTGTGAATAGCAGCTCCACCATTTTTTTATCAATTGACAAACCTCTGTCCAAGCTACGAGATGCATCTTCTTTTCTCCCTCCATACAATTCCACAAAAAGTCTCGTTGCTTTTAGTTGGTATATTTTGTACTTCCTTAGAAATCATACTAAATATATATCATTAATTAATCTGAAAGCATAACACTGCAATATACACCTTTCGGCTGAGTCGCTTTATCCCAGAATTTATCAAATACGCAAATCCTATTCTTGCATATGCACCAACTAACCACTCATCGAAAAAATTAGGAGCACAGATGGTTGCATCCTCTTTTACAAATATTTCAAAGCCCCCTAACCACTAACCCCAACTTCAATGTACATGGATGTCTCAGATGAATTCCATGAAGTTCCAAATTGTAATCAAGAGCATGCTCCAGAATTTTTTACAGCATCTATCAAGCAAGAATACTTCCTGAACCTCCAAGGATGTCCCTGAAAGAAATGTTCGGTACTACATAGAGCCTATAGGTAACTACAAGTATTGTCATCTCTGGTTCCAGTAACTTACAATATGTTACATGATGAAACTGATTCATAGTCCTATTGACAGGAATTGGATACATTGCGTCTAAAATCACAAAGCTGTGAGAATTATGAGGAGCTACCAGATATATGCAGATTATTTTGACCCTTTCAGAAAAACGAGACAATAAAACACATGATTAAACTTTCTGTATGTAACAGATAATATCATAATAGCACTGATAGGCCACCAAGACCTACAATGAACTTGTTCAAAACACATTCAAAGAAAATCATGTCTGCAATAATAGCACATACAAGTTTATCGTTCTTCTACGAGAATAAAAGTACTTCGTAATAATCATTTACATCTGACGCTCTTGTTAAAAGTAATCTGACTGTTCCTGTGGTAACATCATTAGCGGGTCAGCTCGAGTGTACTCGTAGATATAAATATGTCCTGCTACCCGAGGGTGATAAACTGATAATATATTGCATAGACATAAGGGAAAGGTACGAAAGGCAACCTGAACGGCTGAGATGCTGATAGCGCCATCTATAACTCCAGGTCGAAATCCTAGGCCCTGTCATATAGAATACGCTTATCCGTCAAAATAATATGAGCTGAATAGGAAAATTGGTTGAAATTGTTTGCTCATATGATAATAACAGTTTCATATCATTAGAAAACATAACGATCAAAGTAACATAAACTAATTTGTACAACAAAGCAGGCATTTCATGATTACTTCAGTTTAGGACCCACTAATAACAGTAACTCTCGATTTCCGCTCCACAATAATCACAAACAGAGCCACGCTTCAATCTGAGAATCTAAGACAGGATTATCATCAAAAAGAGAAAAACAGGTAAGTTGGATATATTCTATTTTTTACTGCATCCAACTTTATGATACAGTTGAATTGTTCTGTTAAGTTCTCCAGTCTAACAAATGCTAATTTCCATATCTTTAGACATGCTTATTTGGTATGGGATATTGGGTGTGTTTGGACGAGCTGAAATGAGCTGAAATTATACCAGCTTATTGAAATGAGTGGTTGAGGTGAGGAGAAAGGCAGCTTCTCTCCTCATCTCAACCACACATTCCAATAAGCTGATATAATTTCAGCTTATTTAAGCTCGTCCAAACAGGGCCATAATCAACTAAACACAAGCTCAGCAAATAGTCCTGAAGAGGGAGGAGTGGGTTAATTTAATTTCACTTCTTAATCTGGTGAGGTTATCATGTGATTCACATAGCTGAAATGATCAGTAGGGAGGAGTTGATAAGTTTGGTTTTACTTCCTATCGAGTGAGGTTTAGATATTGTTCAAAATTTTCAGTGGGGAGGAAGTAGTAGAAATATGACTTTATCTCTAATCAGTAAAACATTAAGAATTTCCTGAAGTATCATACCAAGTGTAAGTGGCAGTAGTGCACGAATAGTAGATTTACGACCCCTATCCTGGCATGTCTCTTCTAACACACAATGTTGACGAATTCGCAACTACTCATGAACGCAGAATCAGATGCAAGTTCTGTTCCTTTGCAGAAAACTCTGGTCTAAGGAAATCGAATGGCAAATAAAAATAAGCAATGGTCACTTTATTACTTAAGAAACTTGTTACATGCTTTCTTCTAAATATCTAAGGAGTGTACACCTAGCATGGGTAGGTGAGGGACTCTAGAAGTGAGTGCTTTAAAGATCTGTCTAAGAAACTTGTTACATGCTTTCTTCTAAATATCTAAGGAGTGTACACCTTGTGGGTAGATGATATAGAAGTGAGTGCTTTTAAGATCTTTCTAACATGTGCTATAATGTAACAGCTAATCATGGCTAGCGATTATAAGTATCCCTTGTATGCAGTTCTTAAAAGATAAGACAGTGCAGCAGAACTATGAAGAGATAAATCACTATTGATTTGGAGACATCAAACCTTGGCCTAACATCCGATGCATCTTATCTTAACCTTAATAATATATAATAAGTAGAGAGGCCAAAGCATAAGACAGATTTACTCAAAGAGAAGCAAACAAACAACCAGATAGTAAAAGACTAAGGTTGTTACCTGACCCATGTCACCCAGTAATAAATCACCTTCCGCCTCACGCTCCAACGCAACATCTGGATTGAAACGCACATTGCCACAAAAGAAAGTGTTGGAAGGGAGGGGATGACTAAAAAAACAGAGGTGGAAACAGAAAACTCAAATGTAAGCAAAATTTCACATGTTCATATACCAAGCATTGACTGTGATATATCTAAGCCAATCCAGTGGTGTCCGGCTTCAGACAATGTCTCCCCACTAAGTCCCGAACCACAACCTAGAAATCAAAAATAACAACTAAAGTTACCACTGTCGCCAAACATCTGATGTCACCGTAAAAGATATAGGACGTGCATAATCCCTCAAGGGAGAATCCGACACATTAACAAAATCAAACAATGATACAAGACTATGCATATTAGTATCAACTAAAGCACACATTCTTCAGTACTAAAGCATCGTATATCAGCTGGCGGAATCCACTTCTTAGTTCTGTAAAACTCAATTTAGGTTTCTTTTATTCTTATTTTACGTCTTGTAGTTCAATTGATGCAAACGCGTCGCGTGTGCCCATATGCTAGTCATTAGAATACATTTTTATTAAACATAGCTTAACAAAATGTTCACAATTCACTTAATGATAAGTCAGTAAATGATTCAGTTTCAAAACAAAATCGCTTCATTTCAAAATGAGTGAACGAGACTGAAAGAGAGACTACACTGAAAGTTACCGATATCTAAAAGCAATTTAGGAGTTCCATCTTCAGGCAGAGCAAGAAGCTCCAGCGCTCGTTCCGATAGCTTAGCCTGCAGGAACAAGTAAAGTTCAAATATTTATGCACAATTTCGAAATTTCACATTGATAAATAAGATGGATACTCGCCTGAATTTCGATTATACGAGAAGACGACGTGTATTTACGAGCTTCGTCGTCGTTGTAGAATATTTCAGGAGGAGCCTGTATCTCCGGCCTTGACATCTTCAATTTGAAGAAAAGATTAATCAAAATTCGCTTGAATCTGAGAGAACCGCCGTCGGTTCTGGTGGCCGTCGGCGAGGCAGGGCCGCAGGGCAGATATTTTAGGGTTTTTAGAGGGTTTCAGTTACACCGTAGAGGAGAGCGATTTATATTAGAATCAAAAATTTCAGAAAAGGACCCGAAGTTGTCTAAATATGTGATTTTACTCCTTGCATATTATAGGGCCAGGTTGGGGGATGCTTTCACGGCTGCTTTTTGATAGCAGAAGCAGTTTTAGTGCGTTTGGTAAAAATACAAATTCTGTTTTTTCGGACAGTTTTTGTTGTCCCTTAACAGTTTTCACGAAACAAGGGAGCAGTTACTTTTCCGGAAAGTACTTTTGATTTATTTATTTCCAACCGATTTTAACCTAATATTTTTTTGAACTTCAATAGTTATCTTTACGGTACGGAAATGACGTGCGTCATACATTTTTGTCATTTTACCCTCTCAAATCAACTTTCCATTTGATTTTACGAAACACAAAATTACTACATCAATATTTCACCGCAGATTTCCCGTAATATTTACTAAACAACATTTTATCTAAAATTCACAACAGCTTTTCCACAGTGATTTTCTCATAGCAGCTACAAGTCTAGAAGTATCGGGCTTCTTGCTATTGACCAAGTTGTTTTTCTATTTTCTCTCAAGAGTGTTTGGACGAGAAATTCTATACATGGAATTTTATCCAACTGTTGTGATTTCAAAAGTAAGAATTTCAAAATACTTGTTTGGGCATAAGTCCATAACTACGTTGCTGAACCACCACTATGACAGACACCACCATACTTGTTTGGGCATAAGTCCATAACTACGTTGCTGAACCACCACTATGACAGACACCGCCATCGCCTCATAGTCACCGCCATCGCCGCAGTAACCCACAACCACAACTAGGGGTGAGTGCGGATCGGTTTGGGCGAGTTTTGCCGAAAATTTTGCCCCGACCCAGTAGGCACGGGTTGGAGATGTTCATCTCAAACCCAATCAATTGTTTGTTGCCCAAACGGAACATACTTTATCGACTCGGCCCAATTCTGAAGTATGAAAGCAAGGTAACATTTGCTGAAACAAAGAATAAGCGCACCAATGCAACAACATTCCTACAAAACTATCTTCTCCGTGTTTATTCCTTACATCACTGTCCCATTACAGAATCGAAGTAACAACATATACATGCAACGTAACTCAGGGAAGTTTTATACAACTAAACATTAACACGTACAGTAACAACTCGAGCGCCAAAACAACTACACGGCGAGATGAAACAGACTTATTCTACTATATCGGCACAAATAAATACAAAAGGCCTGGGAATATACATACATATAAGTATGACTCTTAAATAATAATCATCATAATAATAAAAAGAAACAAAAGCCTCACCGCACTCTACCTACCCAATTCCGCAACAGCCTGTTCCACTAGCTCTTCCAGCAACTTCCCTTCTATTTCCTTCGCAATGTCATCCGTTTCCAGCTTCTCCAGCTGAGCCCAACCCAACCCAACCACCTCCTTCCTCACCAACATCTCCAGCACATAGCTACAGTCCTCGCCGCTGTCGACCGAAACGCACCTCGTCTCAAAAGAAAACGATTCCTTTATCTGGGCCCACACCTTATCGACCAATCCGCGCTCCTGGACAACAGGACACAAAATCTTGCTTGACCTTAAGTCAGACCTATATCTCGTCAGGTTCATCAATGTTGCATTGACACAATCGAACACCAGCTTCTGTGTTGTGGTCTGTTGCTTTTTCATGTCCTCTGATCCGTCTTGATCGATAAGCCTGTGTCTCAGTAACGGGTCCAACGGGCTATCGGGTGAATGCCACCTGGCTAAAAATGAGTCGGCTTGTATATCTCCGTCCAGACCGGCTTCTGACAGCAGCGATTGAACATATGAGTACCATTCACGTTCCTCTTTCTCAATTCTCTCATACGCCGACGACGGTTGTTCTAAAGAAGAGACGCTCGTGTCCACAGAGGAATCATCCCAGGATAGTGTGCGAGCTATGGACTCTATGGGTGGTGACTTGTCAACCAGGCTGGACTTGCAAAGCTTTGCTCCTGTTTTATTGATTTTTAAGAACCAAGAGTTAAGAATTGAAATGTGCACGAACAAACTTAGAAACCTTAACTACACGTGCTAATAAATTTACCGAGCTTGTCTTCGTTGGTATCACAAGACTCTGCCGAAACACATTCGTTGTCTTGAAACAGAGCTTCCAAAACTGAGACTGGACTTGGCTGGTCCTGGTTCTCAATTGCGGTGGACTTTGTCGCCACCAATGCTGCCTGTAAAAGTGAAGGCAGTTCTGGTTAGATATTTCAATCATCTTCAAAACTACTATATATAGAATCCTAAGCTGAGCCCAATGACACTCTGCAACCGCACCATTATCACCTCATCGAACATAGTCAAACATGGAAAGTTCCACTGAATTCTATATGGTACTGTTTCTTATACTATACAAGCTTATCCCAAACTAGAGATTACAGTCATATGGCACCTCTTCCCCAACGAGAGTAAAAAAGTTACTTCCGGTGTATGCAGTCTTAGAAACTGGTCTACCCATGTGAGAAGTAAGCAGGGGCAAGAGGTGGAGTCATAGGATGTTTTGACATTTTCTAGCAGTTGGGACTTTTCTAGCATTTGTTCAAATTTCAAGCTTATCTTTTTCCAAGGGAAGCTAAAGTATTTATATGGCAACTATGTATGGGGGTGCCACACTAAGGGGTTCTGCCTTACACGAAACAGCAACTTCCCTTTATGTTCTGAAATCACAAGTGCAAAGTTTTAAGGAACATCTTCTAGCAATGTTATTTTCAAGAGAAAAAATAGGAGACAACTACCTCAATTACCAATTACCATACACAATTACCAAAGTAAGGAACCTGGCATTTGGTCTCGTGGATAATGGCGCTGTTAGCCAGTACATATTTCACGAGTGTGAGCATCCCATCCCCTTTAGAATAGGCTAGTTAAGGATTTTCTTGGCTTAGAAAAGAAATATCAACTAACCTGGGGAGAGTAAATGTCATGCCTTGGTCTCATGCCACTTAAATCAGGTGATGTTGTATTGCTCCATGATCCTTGTAAAGTAGGCAAAGAACCATCTTCACTGCAACCAGCACCTTCTTTTGTAACATCGTTTGCTATTACAGCCGAACTTAGAGGTGTTCCAGAAGAATCTTGATGATCATGTTTGGTTCGAGATGTGCTAGATTTATCTTTATTAGATTTTCTGCTCCTCGAGAACAATAAACTCCATAAGTTCCCTCTGCGTGGTGATTTCAATGCCTGTGCCTTTGGCAATTCTTTGGGAGTATCCCCTCTACCAATCTGTTGATCTGAAGCTTCAACATTAGTTCTGTCACCAAGCACAGAATTGGATGCTGGAAGAGATTTTGATCTCAACAGATTTCCAGAAGAAGAACTTCCGGCTTTATCACAGATTATATCAGCCGTAGAGCATGAAGCAGAATCCTTTGGTTCTTGTTTATTACCATCCTCTTCGTTGGACTGTACAAAGTTTCCGAAATTTGAAAGCGCAAGCATCTCACCCAGAGTACTAGAGCTTCTTCTGACATGTCTTTGTTCTTGAGAGTTTCTGTTAGATGCCATTAAGGTCCATCTTTCAGAAAGCCGCCTCTTTGCTTCTCTGCATACTGAAGACTCTGGAGAACATGATGCCTGGCTGAAGGAGGAAGAGTAAGGACTATCAAATTTGTTGCTGTAAACCCAAGACTGCTTAGAAGATGGTGACATGACTTCTGAGTCACTGAGGTCTCCAATTGCAAATTCACTTTCTGATTTGTGAAAGGAACTTTCATCACCAGTGTATCCATTAGAAAACACAGAAGAAAGTGGAGTTTCATGCCCAACTGTGTATTCAGTGGTATGTCGTGTGCTTTCCTTTTCCAATTCTCTAAATTCTGGCGCTTCATCTATTTTTCTTGGAGATGAAGAAGGTGTAGAGAACATGGACTTAACCTCGTGATGCATAACAGAGCCAGGTTTTAGTAAAACTATTCGTGCCAGCTGAGTAGAATGGTCAGCCACACCCCAATTGGGAGGAGAAGAGACAGGGTTGCTTTTACTTTTGTGCTGTCCAATCACCTCTTCCACAGGCAAAGCTTCCTTAATCTTCTTTACATTTTTCTTCCTCGATACTCCTGGCTTTTTACTGTCCGTAATATCTGAAGGCCTAATCACCGTGATGCGCTTGGCTTCAGATGGTCGAGGAACAGACAGCACATCATACATATGCTCTGAGAACATGGAATTAGGTTCCTGAAGAAACTTTAGGAATAATTCTTTGTTAGAGGACAAGACCTCCAATGCATCATGGAATTGTTTGGATTGGCGAAGTTTAGCATCTGTTGAAAGACGTTTTGCTTCAATGAACGTCTCACGAACAACATCCATCTTTTTCTCATTTATTTTCTCACTATGCCTTCTCTTAGCTCGTGCATCTTTTTTGTTAATATATCTTTTCTCTGGTTCCGTCCACACTTGGGCTACATCTTCATACTCATTCTGCTCTGGACATTGATGAATTTCGCGTTGCATTGGCATGTCCAATCCATGCTCTCGCTGCCATTTACCCAAGGGCGTGGACAAATGACTTTCTGAGTAGCTTCTTGTGCGGCTTCTTTGAACTGCTGAATTAGGAAGCTCGGGGAAGGCATCAAGCCCCATCAACTTGGCAACAACACTCGGCGAGCTATGCTTTGAGTTCATTTCTTTCGACATTTCTTGTGCTATGAGCATTTTCATGGGCGTTCCACTGGGCTTTTTAGTAGAACTTCTCATCTCAGAGACCATCTGCATGGCAACCACAAACACAATAATTATCAGAAATGCAGACTATTGATTGTAGGACATCCAAGGCCAGATCTTTGAACAAGGAACAAACTGCATCTAATTTCGTCAGATACTGTCACGGGAAAATAAACTTACCACTTTATCCTCTGTCGGATCCCCATGATGACTCATCCTTGCTGAATTTGAACGGCCCCTTGAAAATGGGGATCCTGTAAATCAATTAGAACAATGGTTTAGAAGCAAGTTCTAATGGGAAAGAAAGTGTGCCATGAAGGGACTAAGGACATATGTTCTAGTCCAACAACATTAACACTGGAAAGATCTTTTAACCCGAAAAGGCCTCGAGCATATTCTGAAGGACCGGATATGCTAACTAGCACCACGATGGAACCACTTCAAGTCTCAAAACCAACATTCATTAAAAATTGATTAATCAAAACCAATTCTAATTGGCAAAAAACTAACTGGGAGAGAGAACTTTAAAGCAGAACTTGACACTTGAGAGCAAATTAACACATTTTGAATTTCTTTTATTTCAGCAGATTGAAATGGAAGAAATAAATGCTTCCCAGAAAAGATCATGAGAAGGTATCAGAAAACTGTCGATATGCTGTAGGACCAGACCGCTCAAAACAATGAATCAATGATGATGAACTGCTATACTGGTTCGAAAAATATCTGACACTGTTCATGGTTTAAAAAACTTCCAGAAGAAAAACTCGCAAAACAGAATTAGCATTGACCTGAATGATGGTAATGTCAAGCTCCATGAACTCAATGTATTTGAGAGAATAATAGAAATAGATAGATAGATCGTGAATGCTTACCAAACGAAGTCACCATCCCAAGTTCTAAACGAGCCTTTTTCGTGCTAAGCCTACAACTGTACAAAACGAAAGATTTTCACTGCTCTCCTTGACCATTCCAGAAAACAAGTCTCAAGTCTGTGAATCATTCTCTTCTCAATCCCATTTGCAACTCTTGACCTGCAAATTTATGGTCCAAAATTAGAATTTAACGGCGAAAACTAAAAAAATCTGCAGCCGGAACTTTAAAACTAGATGTGAATCGATTTTCAAGTTAGTGTGCTTTTTTGGAAAAGCCAAAAAAAAAACTCCAGAAAAGAGAACTGACAAAGTCGCATTTCGGCATGTGCAAACGAAAGTCCACATCAAACGGCGAGACTCGGCCTGAATAAACTATTGCAAACCCCAGGAGTTTTGAATCCAGAACACAAAATTGACCACAGAGAACAAAATTGGACTCAGAAACACTAATCTATTGCTAATCACATCAAATTAACAACCAAAACTCGTTAAATCATACTTCAGCAATTCAATTCGATTTTGAAGACGGAAAACAACAATCCACATCCACAAATCGTTTCGGAAAAAGCTGAGCCACATATTGCAGCAGATTGAGCGGTTATAGAGATTATAGAGTATGAGATTCAAATTACCTGCAAGAGATCTGATTCTGATTCCGTAGAGCTTCGTAATTCACGGAGGCGATAGGCGGTGGCGTCGGTGATGGCGTCGTCGGCGTCGGTGGCGGTGGGAACTGAATTGCCGGAGGAATGTTGCCGGAGATACTCCGAACCTAATCTCTCTCTCTCTCTCTCCTTCTTGTTCTTCGTCTCTCCACCGACTCTCTCTATCTGTGTCTGAGTTGCTATTTTGCCTTTGCTTTTCTATTCAATTTTCAATTTTCAATTTCAATTATTGAGCGTCAGTTTCGATCACGCACAAAGAATATGTACTGCAGACAGAGTGTGAACTGTGCAGTGGAAACAAGACAAACAAATGGCAGTAAGGCCAACTCCAATGGTGGAGGTCTCCTCCACCACCTTACCCCACTGTTTAACTTCTTAATATTCACAAAACTGCCATTTATCTTCCAACAGTGGAGGTCTCCCCTACCCTCTCCACCCACCATCATTTATTAGTTTACTCAACAATTCAATTTCATTATTATTTTATAATTTTTATAATCCATTAATTAGATATATTTGTTATTCATATATAATTATTAATTCGCAATAACTAAATTAGTTTTTAGTACAGTAATTAAGAAACATATTAATATTTAAAAACTTTGAACTTTTTTATTTCTAACAAGGAAATAATAGAAGATTGCTATTAACAAGTAATAGAATATTGCTATTAATATTAATATGTATAAGATATGAATTACTAAAAGATTCTTTTGGATATTATCATATTAATAATTAAAAGATTATTACTAACTACAATTTCTCCAGCCCCTTCCTTTTTGTTTTGATAATTATATACGGTAATTCCCTTTGTTTTGTAAAAGTACATGGATATTTTCATCAATTCTCCTTCATTTTGGTAATGAAGGATTAATATTTTTAGTAAATTACTAAAAGATAATTACTACAAATTTTATCTTTCTAAAAAACCTACAAATCTTATCAACCAATCAAATATAAAAAAGAAAAAATAAGAAGAAGATATAAGCAAATACAAACTCATACTGGTATGAGATACGAATTAATAAAAGATTCTTAAATCTTATCAACTAAAACATGAAAAAAAAAAAGATTAAACGTAAAAATCTCATTGCAATAAACTTTCTCCTACAATTTCTCCAACCTCTTCACTATCTTCTCCTACAATTTCTCCTTCAATATCTACAACCCTCCATATAAAAACAAACCAAATGAAAAACCAAATCAAATAAAAACCAAATCAACGGAAAATATGCATCTTCCTCCACAACCCCGACTCCAACGGCGGGGCAAGGGCGTGCGAACCGAGCCCGCCACCGCCCCTGTTTAGCCTGATTAACGGGCTCCTCAACCACGCCCCTTCCCTGTTGGATTTGCTAATCGACATCCCAAGCTCCCCCAAGCCAACCATTGGAGTTGGTCTAAGAAGAGAATGAGCAGATATGGTATAGTAATAAATTTAACTCCGTACCCTCTACTTCTTAAATATTTATATTTTCACCCCTAATTTGATGAAAATAGGCGCCGATGGAATAATCATTTAACTAAAGTATAATTAAAACACCACTCTCTTCCCCCATTACACTAACCTCTCTGTAATCTTTCTCTCGAATTATGCTTCCCGTTATTCATAGGGGCTCGCCTCCGGCGAGTGCCTCGTTCTTCATCTTGTTTCTTCAATTTGTTGATGTTTTATTATCTATGTATGTTCAATTTCTACAGCGTTAGAGCGATTTTTATCTGCCAAAGACGTTCAGCTACTGCCTAAGAGCAGTTCTCTTTCGCAATAGGGCGGTCAAATACCGCTTAGGAGCGGTTCTCTTCTGTCAAATGGCGGCCAACTTCTGCCTAAGTGCGGTTATTTCCTAGAATAAGGTGGTAACCTACAACAAAAGTGTGGCGTTATGCGTTACTTGGTCTTGCATATTTGCAATGAATTTCTTGTGGAGGTCAAATTCTGCTATCGTAAAAAGCGCATCATTATTTTCACCCTCATTGCGCCCGGCGTTGGAGATGAAAAGACTCTTCTATAGTCAATTGGTGATGAAGTTGGAACGTACAAGTATTTAGAAGCCGTTTGAAGCGATAGTTCGCAATTTCTTCTTAGAAATTTGCAGATTATGTAGACAAGATTTCCATAGAATATGTATGAGCTATTATGCCGTATTCGTTTCAACTGTTGTAATTGTGCTTGTTTATCATGAATGAGAAAGGTTGAAGGTATTTAAAACAAAAAAAGGATAATTAAATGATTGTTTGGTCCACACCACAATATGAATTAAAAAGAATTGTACACTTTAACAATACTTGTCCTTTTCACCATTAAATTTACAATTAGACCTCTTATTAGAGCATATGATACATGTAAAATGTTAGGTTGCTTGAAAAAGTAATTATTCGTACATGAAGATGGATGAATATGATATTCCATCAAGTCGGGTTGAAATGATCTAGAAAAATTGAGATTGTACGTTGCGTCAGCAATATTGCTTGTCAGAGTAAACTCATTACTCATCTCCATCTTTTATTTATGCAGGATTTAGTTTGTTTTTTGTCTTTTAAAAATTGTCAATTAGACTTAAAACATAGATACATAATTAAGCAAAGTCTAGAAAGAATGAGGTAGGATGATCAGAATACACACGGGTAAATTCACCACCCAAAATGATCGAAATCATGAAATGCCCTTGTTCGTTTTCTTCCCTTCTTATAAAAGGCACTCACCTTCAAATTACGCATGATTGAGTTTTATTGTGTTATATTAATACAATTTTAACATTCACAATTATAACAATCGTATGACACAATCGTATGACACAATTGTAGAGGAAATATAGGGAAGTATAGTGGGGTTAGGAAGCAATACGAACTAAAGTAGGGGTTTGGTGGAGAATAAGCAAAGTTGGTACGTGAGTTTACGTAATGAGTACTAGTAGGTAAATTATGAAGAGAAAAGGGAAGAATGAGGGAGGCTTTGGTGGTGGAACGAGAACTTTACTTCACTGGAAGTTTCGTCCTTGTCTGTGGGCGAATAGACCCCCACGCGGTATCAACGGTTGAGAAGAATTACGCGTTGATGATGTGATTCTCCAATGACGAAAACACCCTTGCTATGAAGAATAAATTGTTCTCATCACTGTTTGTTCCTCACACTTCAGTAGTGATTTCATGTCACCCACCAATGACATTATTATAGGTAAAGGACTCTTTTACCCCTTATAGTTTGGAAATGACACATTGGCTTCGTTTGAAAAGGATTAATTATTGGATTAATTAATTATAAAAATCTGGAGGTAAAATGTGGATTTCGCGGGTTCCGACCCGGATCCGGTTGGTGCCGACCCGGATCCGGTTGGGGCCGACCCGGTCCCGGATGGTTCCGACCCGGATCCGGATGGGGCCGACCCGGGTCCGGTCGACAAAAAAGATCTCGGATAGTGCTTTCTTCTAGCACACGTGTCAACTTGTGATTTATTAGTCTTTGTCAACCCGGATCCGGTCGGTTAGTCTAAACCCGGATCCGTTCACGTGGTTGGGAATATTTTTTTTAAAAAAAAGTATCCGGATCCGGATTATAAAGTACCCGGATCCGGTTAATTCCAAAAATCATATAATCTATCCATATTTGCCAAACGGGTCAGATTAATTATCACAATTTAATAAATTAATCCAATAATCCAACTTTCCCAAACAAGGCCATTCACTCTTTTAATGTGTCAAACTTCAAAAAGCTTACTCTTGTTGTGCAGTTCCGTACTTTAACTGGGCAATTATTTTTCGGGAGCTAGTATAGGTGACAGACCCCACCCCTGATTAACGTCGTCACAATTAGGGAGTATAAACATCCTAAAACCATAACGTCGTATAAAAATGAAATTGTCCTTTTCTCAAACTAGATTGAATGGAAGTGTCTTCCCATTAAACTTGAGGAGGTGGAAGTGTCTTTTACCCTGTTATTTTTCTCCTATAGAAATTTCATACATGTATCCCTAAGGCCTCATTTGGGTAACAAATAAGATACATCGGGTATGGCTTATGCTGGGATATGAGGTAGGATATGTATGCTGTCGGATAAGGCCTGATATGATATGCTGGCTTACTGTGCTTGGGTGTTGCAGGATATAAGGCAGAATAAAAGACAGGATATGTGTCCAAATGACTGTAATACCCCTCAAGTCCAAATGATACAAAAATTCACACATGAACCAAATTGAAACTAGTGATTGTTGTTTTTTACAACTTATGTGAAGCCAAGTACCAGCTGGGGCTTCCACAGCAAGAAGTCGAGACTCATATGCTGCAGTATTTGAATTTGTAAAAAAATACGTTTAGGTGTTATCTCGATTAATTAATGTACTTTTACTACTAAAATTGTGATTAGAAAAAGAACGAGATAAAAACAAAAACCAAAAAAGAAAACGAACAGAAAAATATAAGAGGAAGAAGATGGAGCAGAAGATAATGAAGAAGATAGATCTGAGCATTGTAAAAGTAGCAAGTTAAATAAAGTGAATTAGCAGATTAATCAAGTGAAAAATTGAATATAGCTTATCTCAAAAAAAGAAAATTGATTATGTATCTGAAACTGCCCAGTGATTAAAACCGAACTGGGTAGGAAGATAACCCAAAAAAAATTGAGGGTTTATAAGTTGAATCAACCAGTTTCTGGGTTGAGGTGGTCGGAAGACATAAAGTCGGACGGCGCTTGAGCGGTGGCTTCTCGAAATCGTCGGCAATTTTTTGGCTTCGACGCTAACGAAAATAGAACCACAAACTGAAATAAAAGCAACAACCCAGCAGTTGTCTGGTGCGAGGAAGAGAAAGAAGACGATGCGGTGAGGTGACGACTGTGGAGCGCGGTGGGAGAACGAAGACGACGCAGTCTTTGTGGCGGTGGTCCAGTGGTGGAACTGGATCGAATGGAGAAGAAATTGGGAGAGGCGCAGAAGGTAAAGAGAGAAGAAAGACAAAACAATAGTTTGGAGGGTTTTATACTCTGTAATTTCGGTATATTGATGAGGACAATTTCGTCCAAAGAGATCAACTCTTATCATATCTGATGTATACCACCTAGGAGGTGGTATATGTTTGAAGGAAAAATGTTGGGGGAAGGATATGATTTCCCTTCCATATACCTTCACCCAAACAAAGTATAAGAAATGGAGCGGATGTCATATCTTATCCCCTCCCCATATCCGCTACCCAAACAAGGCCTAATAGTGTAGTTGAGTTGGTCCAAAATACAAATTTCAACATTTGCATATTAAACCCCTCATTTGTGAATTGAAGCTTGATCATGCTAATATGCTTATACATGATGTGATATGCAAGTTTGTGTTGTTACAATGGCTACTTATTGACCTTATCAACTGCATGCATGTCGATTGCCGACTCACAATCCTCCGGAGCCAAATCGAAGGGATTCGTCAGCGGGATGGTCAACAAGGAGCACGAACGCTAGCTGAAACCCCATCCGGAGAACGGCTGCAACTGGCGTTATGGTTAGAAACGACAGAGGAGTCATCATTACCAGCTGGGGAACACTTTTATCATTTGGAAACTCAGCGTTAGCGGCGAAAATAGAAACTCTCAAAGTCGGTTTACAACTAGCAATGGAGCTCAACCTCACAAACATCATTCTGGAAACTAACTCTCTGGTTCTAGTGAGATAGATGAACCACATCTTGTGAGAAGGGAAAGAGCCCGAGTGGCTTACAGAAGGACCAAGATGCATTGGAGTATAATTTCTATCTCCAAAACCGACAAGACTACATGATTACCCACATACCGTGTGGTCTGGATAGGGAAGCTCATTTAAGAGCTCAGCAGTTTCTAAATAAGAGTAATGTTGAAATTAGATTAGACTCTCAAATTATAACTTTGTAATGGATCTTTTCTTTAAGCTAGTGTTTTAATAGAAATAATATTCTAAAAAGGTTGTGAGCATGTGAATTCGAGTTTAGTTCACTCAAACTTTTATATACTCCATGTTCTAGTACCGTTGCTATATCTTCATTTGGAATTTTTCAACCACCCAAATTTGCAATTGTAATGTTCTTTTTTTTTTAATGAAGAGAAAACATTGCAATGTTTGGTTTAAAGTTAAACTACTACTTGCTCCATATTCTCTTAATCATACCGTTGAGTCGTTGACTTGGGCCGAAGAGTTCATAAATCATGGGTCGTTAGTTGGAAAAGGCTAGGGACCCACCGCCAACCACCAATGGCATAATTTGCCAAGTGTATGGCTTAGATCATTTGATTAAACTCAGATACGTCCTTAAACCCCCTCTGTTTAAGCTTTAGAAATAATTATTAACGCGACCTTAAAGCCATAGAGTCACGAATCATGCAACATCATACGTAAAATGAGAGTTTATGGATAAATTGTTCTTTATTTGTACTATGTTACAACAAATAACGTTTATAAGTACCATTTTCTATGTGAGGTCTGTCATAACACCGTTGTACATAATTTAACTTTTTGTAATTGTAGTACATTGGGTGAGTTCAGTAAGGACTTTTCTAGGGATTTTAATCTAAAAACATCTTTTTGGTTTTCTAGACTTCTTGGGAAGGTTTAGTATGAACCTTTTTGAGTGGTTTTTGGATTTTGAATTTTGGATTTTCAAGTTGTAGTGTAGATTTAGTAGAAGAAAAAAATTAAGTTTGGGTGGATTGTTTTTGTCTTTTTTCCTCAAATCATGAAAATGACAATAATGTCACACTAAACAAAAAAATTGTCATCACTGGCTTAATAAATAAACAACAATTGGTATAATTGTAACTTTTACTAAACAACAAAACTGTCACATCACTAACTTTTTAACAGCACAAACTTTTTTTTACCAAACTCATACATTTTTAATTTGAACTTTTGTGTCACGGACTTTTTACACGTCATTTTAAAATACAGCTTAAAATAAAAAAAGTCAACACCAAACATTTATTAAAAAAAGTAGTAAATTTTGAATGACACACATGTAATAACACACATGAAAAAAACATCGACTCTGATGATTAGGAACTTTAACTTTCGGAGTTACTCACTTTACAAGGAACTTATTATCAAATAAATGCCGATATGTAATTTGCTTCGACATTGATACATTGCAGGCAGAAAATCTTCCATGGGCCACCCTAAAAATCACATCCCTTCGTTTTCAAGGACTTATGCACATAAAGATGACGTGTCTTAAATGACCATGAATGATATTTGTGGAATTAGCTGAGTAAGACTTTAGAACTTTGTTTTGAAACTTTAATTTAACTTGTTTCCGCTCATGAATTGCAGGTATTGAAAAAGATTACTGGCAAGAGTTTGAATTTAGAATAATTTTAAAATCGGACAGCTGGGGTGGTAACTCAAGTGGTAGAGCGTTGGAAATTCCTGCATGAGAATCGCACTTAGTTTGGAAAGAAATTTGACTAATAATTATTCCATAAAAGACTATCAATTCTGACACAAAACTGCTCATACAAGGCAATGCAAGAGGAGCTGAACGGTGAACTTGGCTTGGCCGGCACACTTCAGCGAATAATAAAATACCGATTAATTAGTCGAATAAGAATAAAATAAAATTAAAATATCGATTATACCAGTTGAACCTCAAACCAAGGTGATTCGATTATGGTCTAGTTTTAGAACTTTGAGAGTTCAACACTACAAAAAATTGCACTCTTTCCATAATTTCAGCTCAAGACAAGTGTTCTTACCATTGATGCAAATTTATTAGTTTTAATTAATGAATTGTTGAGGAACAATTATATAGCAATTAAATATTATTATTATTTTTCTTCACAAATAGATTATTTAAGATTATATCCATAGGAGGATTCTTTTTCCTATAAAAAATGTTAATAAAAATTAAAAAATTCAGAATTGTCACATTCTGCCTACCAGCCAAGCACTGGGTCCCTCCGGCACCGAACCACCTTCATCCATGCAACGACAACGATCGCGGCCAACTTGAAAAGGAAGGGGTAATTTCGTAAATCTGTTTTTGCTTCTTTACTTTGACTCGTGCGAAAGAAGAAAAAAGTGTGCCGTAAAGAGAGTTAAAGTGCTCGACAAATTATGCTGGCTCTTCCTTTTGGCTTCTTCTATTCTCTAAATTATTTAGGGTTAATTGTTGACTTGGGGTATCATTTAGGTATCACACTATCACTTTAACTCTTTGGGTAGAACTTTTGACGCATACTCCCTCCGTCCCAGCCATTTCTTAAAAAAGAGGAGGGAGTTGCTTTATTAAAAACGCTGTGAAATGTCCATTCTGCTCTCTGTAAAGTAAAGAAATTACTGAGTGGATGGTGACTCAGCAAGAAAGTAATCAGGTGCTAATTTTTTCGCACCAAATTCAAACGAAATAATTGTTCCCTCCAAATTCAAATCTGTCTAATCCTACACATTTACAACCCTCAACCTACATCAAAAAGTCACAAGTTCTGGGTTATATAAACAAACCCAGTTGATGATTAATCACCATACACTCAAAGAAAAAAAAAATATAGTAGAAGAAGAAGAAGAAGAAGAAGAAGAAGAAGAAGAAGAAGAAGAAGAAGAAGAAGAAGAAGAAGAAGAAGAAGAAGAAGAAGAAGAAGTAGTAGCAGCAGCAGATATCAAGAGGAAGCTCCCAACTTTCTGGTAAACACTGTATCCAAATGAAACTGCTTCTCATTTCAGAAAATTTGCTTCATCATCAATGGACAAATTCTGGGTTGGAAATGGGTCTTCTCCATCTCCTTTTTCTCCTTCTCCATTCTTTTTCTTTTGATTGAGTCTCAACTTTTCACATTCTGCAGAAACATGGTGGCAAAGAGATTAAACAGTGAAGAGAAGGAAGGCATCAAGGTGTTCCTTCTTCAAAGAGCTAAGAAACTTGCAATGGGTTCAATTACTCATATGCAAGCAGGTAAAGGAAGCATACAGGAAGCAGCAACCAGATGGGGAGTTACTACATCTGCCATTTACATCATTTTGAATCACATGAAGGAGCTTGACAAAGCTGGCAAGCCAATGAATTTGAAGCCTAAGTAGGTTGGTGGTAGACCAGCAATTCCAATGACAATCAATCAGTCATAGACATTGAGCTCAAACACCGGAAGACGATCCGAGCATTTGCTAGTAAGTGAACCACTCTCAGATTATAATATCATCACAGAGTGGTTATGATATGATATGCACAGTTGTGGGAGTAGCTTAACAGAGTGGTTAACTAATTAGAATGCACATTGCATTAGATTCAAATCTGCAATTCACTAAAAATGCACATTGTAGTAGCAAAGCTTGCACACTTCAACCACAAATGCTCAATTCCTACTACCTGTTCTTATAATAAGTGTAGTAGTTGTTCTTAATTATACCCCCTCTGATTTTACAATCATCACAGGAAAGTGTTTGTAGGAACTGAACAAGAGTAGGATCAACACAAGTTACTATTACCACTAATGCACATGAAAAATGTGTTGCAGAAGTGTCTAAACACAAATGCACACAATAGAAGTACCACATGAAATTACTCCTCACAGAACTGCACAATCAAAGACTTTCATCTCAAAATTGATGTTCATGTGTGCCGTAAGTAGGCCTATTTGGGATGAAAATGATGAACTAATATGGGATGGCAGATTGGGCATATGGACTTTGTTGAAGAGCAACAGATACAGGGCACATTAATATTGAAGCCAGTACCATCAGTTAACACAGACGTGGTAAGAGACATGATCATCAATCAAATTATACCATGTATCAAAAAGTATTGGCCTGAGGGTGTCTCTAAAGATATCAAAATACAACAAGACAATGCACCATGTCATGTTTCTGCTGATGATCCAGAGTTTGTGGCTGCAGCAACCAGTGATGGGTTCAATATCACCATGGTTAATCAACCTCCAAGGAGCCCAGACACTAACATCAATGACCTAGGCTTTTTCTGTTCTATTCAAAGTCTACAACAAGAAATGCAAATTGTGGACATACAAGAACTGATTGATGCAGTTCAGATGGCATTTGAGGTATTGAAACCAGATACATTGGATGATGTCTTTCTTAGTAGTCAACAATGTATAGTTGAGATGATGAAGGTGAGGGGACACAACAAATACCCTCAACCACACATGGGGAAGCAACATTTAAGAGCTATAGGTATGTTGCCAAGAGATTTGGAAGTTGACACTGAATTGGTTAAGGATTGCATTGTGTATTTGTTGGAGAGAAATCAACAAATAGACAATGTAATCTTTATGGAAGCATTGGGTTATGCATAATGTGTGATGCAGTTTAATTACTAAAAGCATCAAAGATGAGAAGCAGGTAAAATATTAGATGCATCAAGTATGTAAACTCCCTTTTGTAATATGTAATGCAGCTTGCAGGTTAGGTTCTTAGATGCATCAAATTTGGAAACCACCTTTTGTAATATGTACTGCAGTTTGCAGGTTAGGTTCTTAGATGCATCAAATTTGGAACCACCTTTTGTAATATGTAATGCAGTTTGAAGTTAGAAATGATGAATGGATAATGAAGTTCAAAGAATCACATCAAAAGTTTGCAATATGTAATGCAGTTTGAAGTTTGAAATGATGAATGGATAATGGAGTTCAAAGAATCACATCAAAAGTTTGTAATATGTAATGAAGTTTGAAGTTTGAAATGATGAATGGATAATGGAGTTCAAAGAATCACATCAAAAGTTTGTAATATGTAATGCAGTTTGAAGTTAGAAATGATGAATGGATAATGGAGTTCAAAGAATCACATCAAAAGTTTGTACTATGTAATGAAGTTTGAAGTTTGAAATGATGAATGGATAATGGATTTCAAAGAATCACATCAAAAGTTTGTAATATGTAATGCAGTTTGAAGTTAGATCACATGACAATAACATCTCAATTTTATGGATCATGAATCCATAGAGTCAAATCACAATAACTACCAGAATCACATCACAAGAATTAAATTACAGTTCACAAAATAGGGTTCACATAACAAACAAGATCAGAGATGGAAGAACTCCAATCGACAGAGTACAGTTCAGAACACATAACAAAGCAGATCACAGATGTAAGAACACGAATCGACAAAGTACAATTTAGATCTCATAACAAGAACAGATCAGAGATGTAAGAAATTGAAACTGGGGTTTAGGAATTGAACCTCCCTCCCAGTTTAGCAAGAACGCGTATTCCCTCTCCTCATCGGCGTCCAGTTCGTCATCGGACTCCACCACCGCTTGGGTTTCATCCGGGGGTTGGGTTTCATCCGGCGACTGTCTTTCACCCGGCGATTGTCTTTCAACCGGCGATTGGGTTTCATCCGGTGGTGGTGTTTCATCCAGCGGTTGGGTTTCGTCCGGATCTTGCGTTTCTGGCACAAAGGATCCACCACCGGAGTCAACGGAGTCCAAATCGACCGACTCTTTACAGCCATCGAACGAATCGGGACACCACAACCCTTCTTCGTACTCCGACATGGGGGTTGTTCTTCAATCTCACAAACCCTAGAACGAGAGAGAGAGGAAGAACAGAGAAAGAGGAAGTGAAACGGATGAGGGGAAATGAACGAGAGAGATGAGTGAGAGGGAGAGTTTTGTTTGCTGGTTGATTTAGTCCACATAATTAGGATTAGCACTAATCTGGACTTTGGGCCTAATTAGTTGGGTTTGTTTCATAACCATTTTAATTAGGCCCAAATGAAAAAATAGGCTGATTTTTTGGTGAGGGTAAAATGGTATTTGATGGTGTAAAAACTTTCCATTTTAGGAAAGATTCAAGAATTGGTTGGGACGTCCCAAAAAAGGAAAAATTCAAGAATTGGACGGGACGAAGAGAGTATAATATATACGTGC
The DNA here is from genome assembly GCA_023055425.1 of Linanthus parryae. Lineage (NCBI taxonomy): Eukaryota > Viridiplantae > Streptophyta > Magnoliopsida > Ericales > Polemoniaceae > Linanthus > Linanthus parryae. The sequence continues at coordinate 146,989,228 of JALGPY010000004.1, forward strand.
AAGTTCAAACCGGAAACCGACAAACCGGATCGAACCGAGTTAAATCGAGCCGAAGTAAACCGAACCGAGCACAAATCGTAAAAAAGTACAAATTGAACCGGACCAAATCAATTAAGCCGCAGTAAACCGTTTAAATCGTATTGCATATATTTCTTGTAACATTAATATAATATTACTATTCTTTAATGTAGAATGTTGAAATTACGTTCATATTCTTTTAGTTCATGTTCGAATTTTCCGTAAAAGATTCATAAAAAATCATGCAAATGATTGTAGATTGACTGAGTTTACTTTAGTCTCTATATTAGAATATATATATATATATATATATATTTTTTTTTTACATAATTTATACCTTTTTAGGTTAAAAATTTTGATTTCTAAATAATAATGTGAATTAATATGTGAACCGTCAATTTAAACGAACCGAACCTCTTAAAACCGAAACTCAGACAAAACCGAACCGAAATTAAACCGAACTGTCGAGGTTCGATTTTTTTTTCTCAAACCGGACTGAACCGTTTGCACCCCTACGTATATGAGAGTTGACTTGATGATAACTCTCATATATTTAGTACTAGGGGTGGGAATGAACCGTTTGCACCCTAAATCAGTAATGTTCGAGTAATCCACTCAAGAACCTTTGTTTTTGGGTGGGAATGAAATGACACTAACCATTTGAAGGAAGTTCCTGCAGTGGGTTATTTGGGTTCAATCCACGTGGCCTAATCAAGAGAGTGATTTTAGATCCTGTGTTCAAAACTTTACACTGCTTTCCTGACTGTGGATTGAGATTGCTTGATCACGGCGTGTACATGTAATATAGAGTGAAGCAACGTAGTAGAAGTGTGTCTAAGAAGGGAACGACAAGAATGAGTGGTAGCAAGGGATGGAAATAAGCCTAGTATGTCATAGAGAAGAAAGACAACTTGCTATGTAGGGCAGTAGAGAATCATTGATACAAGTTTAGTAAAAGGCAATAATGGGAAGTTATGCAACTGCTCGAGGTTACATAGCTTCCCAAATAGCAGTTATCGCAGTTACCAATGAAAGCCATACACGTGGCCTTGTTAGGTAACTGTTCAGAACTAACTTGTATATAGGGATGCACAAGCATTCTTTGTGACAACCAAATCGCAGATGGAAGATCTCCACCTGCCATGAACCTTATTCCAGCCTCCATGCGACTTAAAGCCCTGGTTCCCTTGCGAGCCTCATAGTACCTGCAAAGGGACCATGTCTCATGATCTTAATAGGGCGACGCAACATATTCTGATGCTTGCGGAGTATAGACAATCAGCCCATGTGTATGCTATCTACACTGACCGGCCGAAACAGGGATGGTAGAGGAGGATCCACTCTTTACAAGAACTTGGGCATTTAGCCTAGTGGGAGTGCATTTCAAGCCAGTTAATGGTTACTGATCACTAGGGGGGTTATGTAGAAACGGAAGCAAACTAACCATCTTGATAAACACCAATCAATAGTGCCTCTTATGTAAGGATATATACAGAGTCATATCACATATGAACTCGGAATCACCAAAAGGAGAGAGAGTTATGAGTACATAGAAAGGTCTTTCCAACAATACTGCAGCCTCCCAAACCCTACGAAAGAGCCATGGGTAGGTTCTGAATAAAATACGAGGACGATGAAGTGAATGATTCCTACACTAGTTGTAGCTTAATTGGCACGCACAGCACAACTCGCTTTTACATATATATACTAATCATATATCATTTGCGTTCCGAAAAGAGTTTAATTTTCTGACCTTCTTTCTAGCTACTGGAGAAGAAAAAATAGAAGGCAGTGCAGGAAGCTAAAGAACAGTTGAAGATCATCGAAGAGAGGCCATGGAGAAGAAGCTTTTTGGTGGGGATGAGATATGACTATTCTATACCCAATATGCATAAACATTGTTTCAAAACAGGAGGAATTAATACGCATACAAATTTGAAAGAACTCTAATCGTCGTATCTTGTTAATGAAGACCAAGAATTAACTAGGTACAGTTTCAGCTCCCTGCTTTCTTCTCTTTAGCTTCTGACAGCAATGACTCAAGCTCTCCTTTATGGTGCAACTTAACAGTATCTGAACACATGAAAAATATACTATTACTCCAAAATACTAGAAGGAAAAAGAGGACATCAGCAAGCACGCGAAGAAGAAGAACATCATATGTACCTGAACAACCGCCTATATGCTTGCCGCCTGTTCGTCAAAACAAAAAAAATACATCAGTATGCATACCATACTTCTTGCAAAAACTTGTCTACATTTTTTTTATGGTAGAAGACATTTTGCACCCTCGTTAGATGGGTTATATACAAAAACTCCCCTGTTGTTCGGGGATATACAAAAACCACCCTGTCTGAGACAAAAAAACTCCCTGAAAGTGACGGACGTTGGACAAATACCACCCTTCTGTTAATGTCAATTGAGAGGGAGGTTCAATTTGACCTTTTTATGACCATTTTGCCCATATTTCTGTTTTTTGTGTTTATTTTGTTCTTGTTCTTGGTGTTCTTGGCCACCACCTCAGCCACCACCGCCACTAAAACCCCACCACCGCTACCATCATCCTAAATTCACATTCACAGAACTAAAACATCATCCACATTCACAAATCTGAAAACATGATCTGTATTTTAACAAACAACATGAACAAATAGCTCCAAAATTTTGACCACAACAATAGCATCAACAACAATTAGCTTCATCATCTGCAATAAAAAAAGAAGTGCAGAAAATGAGAAAGAAGAAGGAGAAGAAGTTGATTCAAGACTAACTACCACATAAAGCAACCACTGAAGATTTGATTCAACCCATCAAATTCGTCTCAACCACTAAAGAGTTGATTCAACCCATCGAATTCGTATCTGCACGCTGCTGCAATTAAACCGAAACCAAGAACCACCACTGTTGCTGCCGGCTAACTCCTTCACCTTCGAAACAACCCAGATATGGAATCGAAGCCCAAATCGGACTTTGTCCACAGAGGTTGACAGCGAAGAATTTGATGGGATCTGGGTAACGGCTGTGAAGGAGGAGGAAGTTGATTTGTACCCGATGGGATCTGGGTCTAATGACGGAGACAGATTGGTTTCCATGGTCATGAATTCAGAGAGAGAGAGAGAGGAGGCGGGAGCAGCGACGGTTGCTGGAGGCGGCGGTGAAGGTGACCAGGTCATCTTCTTCCATGCCTTCACTATCACTACGAGGTCTGCGATTTGGGATTCGATTTGTCCTCCAGTCGAACTCAGAGAAGGACGGAGCCTTCTTCCTCGACCAGGCGAGAACTCAGAGAAGGATGGAGCCTTCAGCCTCACCTCTTGAACAGCGCGTCCGCCTTCTCCTCCTCCGTCAGCGACTTCGCCGCCAGCAGAGACAGGGCGGCGTCGAGTGAATCGAGAAGATCCAGAACCAGTTCTTTGAGGATGTGAGAAGCCGCGTTCTTGGGGTCGAGGGCGATGGCGAAATCGGCTTCGGCGGCGGCGGATTTGGCGAGGGCGGCGGCTTCGAAGGCGGTGGAGGTGGTGGATTGGGCTCTGGTGAGGAATGCTGAAGGGGGGGATAAGGCACTGTGTTTTGGAAGGAGAAGAGGAAGGAGAGAGAGAGGTGGGGAAGGAGGCTGCTAGGGTTAGAGAGTGAGAGGAAGAAGGGAAAAAAAAATTATAGTGTGACATTTTCTTCCAAAGTGAGGGTAAATATGTCTTTTTACCCCTCCGTTAGTGTGCCGTTAGTCACTAACTCTGACAGGGGTGGTTTTTGTATATCCCCGAACAACAGGGTGGTTTTTGTATATAACCCATATAACAAGGGTGCAAAATGTCTTTTACCCTTTTTTTTATGAAGTGGGGACCGTCAGCCGCTACCATTTGGGTGCACAATGGGTAAACCCCCGCTCTAGTGCAATAGCCTGCAAAGTGCAAACCATACCAGAGAGGTAAACAGGCTGACAGGCTCGCCGTGGAGGAGGCCAATAGGTAGCCTTTGGGTTGCCCCAAGGTTCGAACTCAAGACCTCTAGGCAAACACCCAAAGATCTTAAGAATGCCAACCCGACCAGCTCAACTACACCGTGAAGGGCACTTATAGACTTCTTGTAGCTGTGGACATACACGGCATACGTCTAAGAGAGAGGTTAGAGATCTGTCACTTTCATGGCGAGGCAAATCGTTTTGCACCCATGGTAGGTGCAATTTTCTATGGCTTGTTTTCAATTGCATATGTGAGCCTCTTTCTCTTTCGATGCTTTTCCGAAGCAATTTTTATTTTAACCATGGTGGTAATATGTTTATCTGGAACAATTTCTGTTGCTGCCATGGTTTCTCTTTCAAATTCTAGATAATTGATGATTTGCTTTTATTTTTACATAATATGAAGTTGTTTCTTTACAAGTTGAATTGGACGGTAGTTGAATTGGATTGGTATTCCAATCAAAGCTAGAACATGGACTTCTTGTTGATGGTGGTGGGGTGATGGCTGGACTTGGTTGGTTTGGTTATTTAGTCGAAGTCCAGGGACAAGCATGTTATTTTAACATTTAGGAGCCAAATAGTCCCAAAAATTGGGTTGTACAGAAGGGTGGTAGGTGTCACAAGATACAGCATACGGAAGGGTGGCACTGGGTATTTACCAAGGTTGAGGGCAGCGAGCTGGTAGTGTTCCCATACGTGAACTCGTGAAGGGTTATGTCATTTACCAAATATTATGGAAATGAAACAAGACTACACGAGGACAAGTTTTCTTGTTGTGGTGTTAGTCTAAGATTCTAAGTCATCTAAGCCAAATAACACAAACGTGCAAGCAGTGGAAGTGCCAGAAAGAGACGAGAAAATAACGTCTTTTCAACTCAAGTAAAGAACTTTAGTTGCTTAACAGTTTTTACCTAGTAGTACGAAGCACTCAAGAAATAAAATCTAGCTCACCTTGCATATTAATTTAGCTACGCTGCAACGGGTGAAATAAAGAACATAAAAAATATATATATAGCGACTTTGAAGAACTCCATTGTCACAAAGACACTAGTCTTAGCTCTAACAAGTAGGCATACTCCCTGGGCCGATAAATTACTAAGCTCTTCTTTCCGCCTATGAATATCATTCCTCCCATTTTTTATCTCATCAAAGTGTATATGTTAGTGGGCGGCTTGAAGTGGGTATTTCTTTTGTAATACTATATTTCTTCCCATAACCCGTAATCATGATTAGCTGCTATGGGTGGTTTTGGTTAGACAATACTTTATTCCTCATAAGGAATCATTTCCTAGGAAATCTTGGTTAATAAACATTGAATAACTAACTAGTTCAGTCTGAAAGATATGAAGGCTATAAAGTATGAAGAACAAAGTTGGCAACTAATGACTTATATAAGTTTACCTGGACAAGAGAACCCTAGCTAATCTTCACTCATTAAAGTTAGAGGATAAAATCCTCCCTAATTTTACTCCTAAATTAAAGCGTGTTTCAAACGCATATGTGCTTTCTCTTAATTGTTTCTATGGTCTTGATATGTACTCCCTCTGTCCAATTTTGTCGGTTCCGTTTGACATATTACGAAGTTTTGGCTAGGCAATTCGAGTAATAAAACAATACAAGAACTTGTTAAAATGTGAGTAATAGAACTACACAAGAACTTGTTAAAATTTTAACAATGTTATAAACTTAAGATAACTCTAAAACATGATCAAAATGTCAGCACGTTCTTGTATGATTTGATCATTAAATCACTTCGCCGAAATTATTTGAAAAATCAAATAATATAGATAAAATTGAACCGAGGCCAGTAAAATAACACCAGCACCGCACCATTCTTAATTTATTGTGCTGAGATACACGCATTATATGACTCTTCCTAAACAACCCACTATCAAAGCTTAATAAAGGTATGGAACAACTTGTAGCCACCACAGTAGAACACTAGGCCAGTATCTTCCTATAAATCTCTTATGGTGTTCTGCCTAATACCAACCAAACCAACCATGAAGATGACTTCTGTTTCTTCATCCTCTCTTTTTCTTTTGGTCACTTCACTTGTATTGTCTTCTTGTATTTGTATAACTAGAGCTCAGACCTCTATTCCTATAGTTAAGGGTCTTTCTTGGACATTCTATGACTCTAGTTGCCCTAATTTGGAGAACATAATCAAGAACCAGCTCAAGAAGGTCTTCAAACAGGATATTGGCCAAGCTGCCGGTTTACTGCGCCTTCAGTTCCACGACTGCTTTGTTCAAGTTTGTATATCTTGTAAACGTTTTGGTAAACAGATTTTGCACACTAATTGTTGTATGATCGACTTAACCTTATTCTAAATTTGTGCTGCTTTTAGGGATGTGATGGTTCAGTGTTACTTGATGGATCCGCAAGTGGGCCAAGCGAGAAGAGCGCAATACCAAACTTAACCTTGAGGCCCGAGTCTTTTAAGATCATTGAGGACATCCGTCGCCATGTACATAAGTTGTGTGGTAGGGTTGTCTCGTGTTCTGACATCACTGCTCTCGCTGCTCGTGACGCTGTTTTCTTGGTAAAATTTTATCTCTAACATGACTAATACCTTTATTTCTTCTCTTTCACCCTACTTCATTTTTTGACACTATTCACTGGGTCACTTTGACCTGGTGATTTGATTAGCAAAATGCTACAAGAATTTGGTAATCTTTTGCATGGACTTGTAGAGTAAACTTTACATTATCTTGGAAAAATTGTCAAAAAAATAACATAGTTTTGCTATCCAAATCACAGAGTCAAAATGACCCAGTTACAGGTTGAAAAGTCAAACCAGGACGAAAGAGAAGAAACGGATGTAGTATTCCATAAATTGTTGTATTTTAGACTGTTTTCACTAAAGTTATTTCATCTTATTGCACAGTCTGGTGGTCCTAACTACAACGTTCCCCTAGGAAGGAGAGACGGACTAACGTTTGCAACAGCTCAGGCAACATTGGACAATCTAGTTGCCCCCTTCGCGAAAACTGACACCATTCTTAACAGGCTCAGCACGAAAAACTTTGACGCCACCGACGTTGTGGCACTATCCGGGGCCCACACTATCGGGATCAGCCACTGCACATCGTTCACGGACAGGCTCTATCCAAATCAGGATCCGACCATGGACAACGTGTTTGCCAACAACCTCAAAGGAACCTGCCCAACTCCAGACTCTGGAAATGTTGTTGCTCAAGATTTACTAACCCCTAACAAGTTTGACAACAAGTACTACGTTGATCTTATGAACCGGAAAGGGTTGTTCACATCAGACCAAGACTTGTTCACTGATGCAAGAACAAAGGGAATCGTGACGAGCTTTGCTGCCAATGAGTCGCTGTTTTCGAGAAATTTGTCGTCGCAATGATAAAGATGAGCCAGCTTCGTGTGGTGACAGGCAAAGATGGCGAGATTCGGGCAAATTGCTCCGTTAAAAATCCGGCCAGATCTTTTGTTAAATCTGTGGTGGAAGACGTGGAGACATGGTCAGGATTTTAAGAATTTTTTGTTGGGGTGCTGTTGTTGTGACCGTGCTTGTGGTTTGTTCCCTTTTAGAAAGTTCACTTGAAAATGAAATAATTTGTGGGACAATGTGTGGCTCATTTGTTGGAGTGGATATTGAACTGAAAAAGGCTGTGAGATAATCCGCCACATGAAACTCTCACACAAGTAATAAGTTTCACACGATTAATAAGGATGTGACTGTTTGGAAAATCATACCATCGCTGCATAAATTGCGCTACAAGAAAACACCCGGGAAAAAGAAGCGTAACTTAAATTTACAGTTAAACAAAAACCTTTTTTGTTACAGTAAGATAGTCTAAACATAAGTCAGCCCTTCAAAAACATGGGTCAATTGAAAGAGAAAATTTTAGTTGCTTCAAGAGCACCATGGTAGCATGGCACGTGGTACTCTACACTATTCATTAACTGACACCTATGTCCATTAGAGTTCACCACTACCAATGTACGCACTGTGCATAATTCACATGGACCGTCACATCACTGAGGCACCACACAAATGTAATGGTTAAGCAACCCTAATACATATACCACCTAAAAGTGATTAGTTTCAAGTAGTTCATTTCATGAGGAAAAAATGCATCCCCCAAAGACACAGGAAATGACTTGAAATCAGTAGTACCAAAACCCCGAGTAATGTTTCCAAGCGCACACACTAGCACATCAACATACTATATGTCCCATAAGCACATGTTGCTGAGCCAGATTATGATGCATAAGTGAATTGTTGCTTCATGCGAGACTCCAAAACCGTTTATTGTATCCATTTAAACCTAACAGTAAATAATAAATAGTTCCTTACAAAAGAGAAACCTCTCTTCTATTTATCTCTTTGTGGAAATTGAACAATATTTTGAGTTGCATTATGCAAGGAGGAAAATACATGCTGTTTGGTGTGTGCAAAAACAAGGCATGTAAACATGGTATTGTATTAAGAGGCTACAAGATTTGGTGAGACGAGACCAGAAGCAATGAATTCGTCCGTTGAAGTTCTTTTCTTTTCTCCTCTCTCGTCGTGTATTTATTCTTTTTAAGGGAATCAATCCTGTAACCTCCTAAACAAAGTCACACCCCCCCCCCCCCCCAAGGCTTGCCCGATGCTTAAAGATGATAACATATATGTCTATGCAGTTGATTAGCAAATTCCAATCCAGATGATGTTACACTCCACTATGTACGGATATATTCTCATACATGAGACAACTAACACGACTCCATTACTCAAGGCTTTTGCATTTTACAGCGCAACAGTAGTGTCCTCATCATGGCCTTCGCACTGTTCTATTGTGTGTGGAGGATACCCTTCAAGATATTAAAAAGAGTACCCAATTCAACAATGCAAGACAGCATATGAGAAGTAATAAAAAATTGGCATGAGATAGTATACCACATCCTAAAAATGTTCAAGCGATGTGGAAACAAGAAGATGCAGGTCTTACCTATGAAGACATTGGGGACTGTATATTGGCCAGTCAGCCTCTCCAGCAAATCCTGCAGCTGTGGACCTTGAGCACCTGCAATGACAAGTGACAAAAAAAACATGAGCAATGCAATTCAAGATGAATGATAATGATGCTACTTCTAAAACCCATATTGCATCATAAAAATTTCTACTACTCCACTTCCAAACGGGGAATTTTGCTATATACCCTTCCCTCAAATGCACTTTGCAATCCACACCTGGCCGGAATCGGTATTTGCAATCTACCCTCCAATTGTGAGAGGGGAATAATAAGTTTTGTCTTATTCCCCGAGGGTAAATCCCTAATTCGAATTCAACAGCCGGTTTAAGACCCAATTTTCTACTTTCAAATTGCATATGAACCCAATAGGCAAAATCCAGAGAAAGTAGCACCCAACACTGAAATGGGGGTATACGTATATGCAGAGATTAGTCAAAAAATAAAACTCACCGAGTTGGTCCAATTCAATAACAAGTGGTTCCACACCTAGCTTTGAGAACAACGATTTCACCTCAGAAGAATACCTTCACCCAAATAGAGAATGTCAATTAGAAAAGACAATTGAAGAGATGTTGAGAGAGTATGAGGGTTTGGGAGACTTACGAACACCAGGTTTTGGAATAAACAACGACTGGGTTATCGCTGATTGTCTTCTTGACTGTTTCTTCCAATCGAGAGCCAAAGGAAGCAGAAGAAGACATGGACCGAACCCTAAATGCTCCTCCGGCCTTATTTCTGGTCCCAGTGAGAGCGAATCCGGTGTTCTTGTGGGTAATCGAACGATGGGCGATGAATGAGTGTTTGGGTAGAAGAAGAGGAGCGAGAGAGTGAGAACTAGGGAGGGGATGGCGCAGAGTGGCGCCGAAACCACGAATCATGTGGAGATTCGAACTTGCCCCTGCCATGGACGGACCTCTCTCTCTCTCTCTCTAATCTCTCAAGCTATGCTCTCTGACTGTGTATCGGACTGCGTTTTGCGTCTCCCTTCTTCACGAATTTGGTATCCTTCCGAGTTCCCTTTTTTTTGGCAAAAGACATTTTGCACCCTCAGACTATCGATTACATTTTGCCCCTTCATTTGTCCGATAAATATATTTTGCACCCCTGGATGGAGGGTGGATGGAGATACTAGGTAGGGGTGTTCATAAACCGACCGCACCGGTAAAACTGAACCGCACCAAACCGAACCGTACCTAAACCGATAGTTTAACACATTTTTTTCTTGAAGAACGGTTTTATTATTTTGAAAACCGAACCGGGCACCAACCGAACCGAGACTGAACCGAAAAAACCCGCACCGCACCGAGAAAAGTTTTAAATAATTTTTTTAGGTTGGAGAATGTTAAACCCAAACTATTGAAATCGAAGGTATTTCGGTTTCCAAAATATTGAAACTGAACATTTTGGTTTAGGCGTCTCATATCCTCTAAAACCGACCGAACCGCACCGTGAACACCTCTAATACTAGGGGTGAGCACCAACCGATTTTGTCAAAACATTCTACTCGACCCAATACGTTCAGGTTGGAGAATGTTAAACCCAAACCTACCCAATTGTTTGTGAAATTCAAACCGATAAAGACTTATCGATTCGGCCCGATTCAGACCGGTTAGGCGGGTTGGAGAATCTTGAAAAATGTTTCAATTTTGTATTTATTCTGTAGTATTCGTATATATAGATTTTGGAGGCAGAAATATAAGGTATTTTTTTTATGAAAGATGAATAACTCGAGTAAAATCGATTATAATGATAGTGTGGAATCGTAAAATTTAATTTGTAAAGCATAATTTTTAAGTAAAAGTTGTTGGTCGGACAGGACCAGTTTCAAATGGTTTCTCTAAATCTCAAACCATGATCGATCGAACTTCGTTCGAGTCGGAAAATCTATAATCGTAACCAATCAAGTAGCAACCGTTTATGTTAATTATGAACCGATTTGGTGCGGGCGATTAGGGGTTGCAGGTTGGGGTGGGTTTTCCTCACCCCTAACAGATCCGTTAGTGAAGGGGGTGCAAAAGTATTTATCAATAAATCAGGGGGCAAAATATATTTAGTCGATAATCTGATGGTGGAAAATATCTTTTACCCTTCTTTTTAGAAATTTCTTGAATTCAACTTGATTTTTTGGCGCTATGCTTCACCCTTCAAGTTCACCTACATGTGTCAAAATATCAGGGAGTACTTATTTTCAGATATTTACATCACCAATCAAAAACATCAACATATAGTAGATAAAATTAAGGAGTGAAGAAAAAATGGTGATGTTCAACATTTTTTTTTTAACAAATGAGCAAGAACGAGACCAGATGTGTTTATCTATTCCGGCCCAATAATTTTACGGGCCGTGGGTCAAAAAGGGAAACTTTCATAGTTGTGGCCCAACATTCACAGCGTCAAAACGACGTCGCCGGTAACACAAAAGGTCAAGAAAGGGGCTCGAGGAATTCCCGCTTCATTGCCTTCGTCTCCTCCGCAAAACCTCCCGCCGGTAACTCTCTCTCTCTCTCTCTCAATCGTCGGTTTCTGTTACACTTGCTTTAATGGAACTGAGCTTCAGATTTATCTGAAATCACATCGCAACTTTGTTGTATTATTTGCCATTATTGCTCACTTTCGGTTCTGTAACTGTTTCCGTCTCCAAAATTGGGCCGAAATTCGTCTTCATAACCTCTCATCTTCGTTCAATCTTCGAATTTCATCTGCAGATTACAAATATTGCTGGAAAAATTTGAAGAGATGCTTGATAAAGCCCTAACTGTGGTCTCATCGAGCAATCAAGGTAAAAAAACTGGTGTTTTTGGGTACAAGAGGCACAACATTATTCAAATTTCCTACTTTCTTTTTGTAATTATGGATAGCTACGTCAGAACATATGATGATTGAGAACAAAAAAATACAACATTGATAGCTAAAAACAAAGGTTGAACCCCAAACCCTAAGGGTCAGTGTCAGACCCCACTCTCCCTGCCCTGGAGGTTGTGGAGGATGAAACTTTTGGAATGTGACCGAGCAGCTTGGAAACTGATCAGACCCGAAAGAAGCCCGCCCCGAAATCCCACACTCCAGGTCGCGAGTGTGGAAACCATCAAAAGCACTCAGGCTCTTTACCAGGGCTATGCCCGCAGGGAATATAACATTGATAGCTAGAATAGAGGGAATGTTGCTTAAGCGAAAAAGGACCTTGCCCAGTGTCGAATGAGGATGTGATTAGAAATGCTGTAGATAAAATGATAAAGCCAATATGGATGAGAGGAAGGGGACTGCTAGACTAACTTGTACTTGTTACATATGCAATGATTTTCCAAAGGAGGAAAATGTAACTTGCACTTTTGATAGAAGATAAATTGAGAGAAATTATCATCTTATTGTTCCGTGTGTGTAAGTGATAAAGGAGCTAGAGCGGGACCTAGGAGATTATGATTCATGGGAATGAAATGTATTTTTCAGTTATAGATGGATTTGGGAGAAACAATTAGGCTTAATTGATCCACGCTGACGACTCCAAGTAATTGGGAAATAGGCTGTTAACTTCTGTTGCTTTTAGACCACATGGTCATGTTAACCGCTTCGTACATGTTTAGATTTACTGGATTTGCATAACCATGAATGCTCCTTGCATGCTTGCATCTCGTTATCAGACTGCAGAAAGAGGTCTTTTGTGTGTGTGAGGCATTTATAGTAGTCCATGTGGTGCTTCATTGATTAGCAGTTGTGGATTTTACAATGGCGGGATAATGTCTGACGCTCCTATCGTTGCATGACACCAGGAACTGTCCAACTTTACTCATTTTTTAACGTATTTGTCAAGTTTGCTTAGATATGAAACCAAATTGTTGTCAGTGTACTGTTATTACGATTAGTACTTTGTCAATGATCTTTTTGCTGATACATTATTTTTTGCAACTTCTTAAAACCTTCTTCCTGAATTCGAAATGGTTAATTGGAGTATTTTCACTTTCCCAAAATAAATTTGTAACATCCTCTCATCATCATGTAATTTGGTAAAGAGAGACGGAAACAAGCTCAGTGTACACAGAGAAAAATCTTCCAAGAGGAGAACTTCTTGATTGCTTAGTGTACACGGTGGAACCTACCATGAGATTTCGTACAAGCCACTAGCTTTGGATTTCGTACAAGCCACTAGCTTTATCACCCATTCTCTTATTAATCGCTAGTGACAAACCATACATGCTTGGATTTAGCTATCAGTCTCATTAATAGATTGCTACAGGCTTTTACTATCACTGCCCTTCACCTTAATCATGTTAGGGTGTTAATGTTTTCTTGGTGTCGTGGTGTAGTTGGTTATCACATCAGTCTAACAGACTGAAGGTCTCCGGTTCGAGTCCGGGCGACGCCATGTGGTTGTTCTGTTTTGGCCTTCTCTGCAGCGTGCTACTTCATCCAAAAATGTAGTTCAAGAAATCCGAATGTTGACATTCTGAAATATATCAGATACTGCACCTTCCAATAAGCATTTGAAGGTGCCCCTCATTGTTGCTGGGGCCTCCCTCAAATCTTGACCTAGTTCCTGGACGGGGCACCATTTCTAATAATAACTGTTATATTTAATGTACTAACTTTCAAATGGGTGTTTGCTCTTTTTGGTATCCAGTCTCTCCTCCATTTTACTGCTTGTTTTGATTTTGTGAAAAATAAAAGGCTGGATAGAGCAGGACTTGATTGTTCATAGATAATTTTGGGTACAGTTTTGTACTGTTGTTGTACCAACTGTAAAGGGAGTTCCAAAGCCTTTCCCCTCAGCAGAGAAAATATGAGAAAGTTACTCAACAGAGAAATCTTTGTATGATCAAATAATTAAAATGACTGGGTCACCATGGTTGTAGGAGAAAGTTATTGGATGTTTTTGAATTGGGAAGTTTAAATGTGAACTTGTTCCATATTAACCATTCATGTTTGTTAATAATTTGATACTATATTGGTTTCATGTGTTGGTTGATTGATCAGGCAGGCTGGCAGGCAGGCTTTGGTGTCAGAATGGCACCTGAATTCCTTTTGTATCGGCATGGAGTGTCATAGGACCGATACCCCAAGAAATGGATAAGGTGCTCACTCCTAAACTTCACACGAACGCACCAAAATCTCTATATATCTACTTTGAAAGCTTTGTTTTAACATGCTAAAAAAATTGGGTCACTAAGGATCCCTTGATAAGGATATCGTTCAATCATTTGCACCACCTGCTGTTGATAAGGACTTGTCCTGGGAGTCTGCTTCAGTTCAGTTAGAGGTACATGGGTCCTGTGATGGGATCAGGGAAGTAGCATGTAGAACTTGTGGCCAACCCATGTGGTAATTTTCATGTCAGTAAGGGGTGTCCAAATGAGAAGTGGCTGCAAACAGTTTACACCATACATATATATACGACCAGGGAGAAAAGGACAGACTTGTAGCTGTTATATGCAATCAGGTTTGAGGAAAGTTGCTTTTGAGTTCTGAGGATGTGATGGTGAAGAAGATAGATGGGCCACTGAAATCAAATGCACGTTATGGGAAATTGGGAAGCCATGTGGCTTTTTCTTGGACCTGTACGGTAATGATCGTAAGATCTAGGCTGAAGGTGGCGTTTGGCGTGGGTTTAAGCTCTGAAATCGATGCCTGCATTTTGAGCATCTAATAGAGAAGAATAAGCAAAACAGTTTTGTGAGTCCTTTCAATAAATTTTCCTGAACTTGTATATGACTATTAGACTATATGCCCTTTTAAAACATGTAAACCCATAATTAAAGTGCAAAATATCTTGGATATGGAAACCCAAAACATCTTTTACTTAGAATGAGACTTTTGATATGTAATTTTCATTTTTAAGGTTTATATGCTAAACTGGGCTCAAGCCACCAGCACAGTACCACTCTATTCTGGGCCACATCATGAGCTTGTTGCAGTTTTTGGACTTTACTCAAAGGTTTCCTGGAGATCTGACCACAAATTGGTAAATACAGTCGATGAAGGGACAGTTAACCTTAATTCAATCCCTTGGCTAATCATTTGGGTCATTCTTGGGGGTTTCTACTTGTAGTATCTCGGATGATATGAATGTCTTAGCTATGTGGTCCGTGTTCATTAATCTCTCACCCCGGCTTTCTGCCTACATGCACATCATGTTATTAGGTAAAGAGTGATGGAAACAAGAAAGTTGGAGAACAATCTTCCAAGAGGAGAGCTGAACATACAGCGTGAAACCTACCATTGGATTTCGTACAAGCCACTAGCTGCATCTCTCATACTCTTGAAAATCACAAGTACGTGTTTGGATTTTAGGTATAAGTCCCATTAATAGATTACCATAGGCTTTGTTATCATTTGTCTTCACCTTGATTATGTTAGGGGTTAGCTAATGTTGTCTTGGTGTTGCGGTGTAGTTGATTATCACGTTAGTCTAACACACTGAAGGTTTCCGGTTTGAGTCCGGGCGACGCCATGTGGTCTATTTTCTGTTGGCCTTCTGCAGCGTTCCACTTCATCCAAAATGTAGTTCAAGACGTTCAGAATTTTTTCATTATTAAACATATCAGGTACTCCACCTTCCAATAAACATTTGCTCTCTATTATTTCCATGAAGCCTTACAGGGAGTATTTGACTGTTAACAATCATTCAGGTTTTATGCCTTCATCCATGTGCTATGTAGATGATACATATTTTAAAGTATTTTCATCCATTGACAACAAATTGAATAGAAGAACTGATTAGTTTTAGATGGAACTAATGTAGATGTAGCTCCAAATCAGAAGTTTTCTTGATTAAGATTTATGTGTAGAGAGAGAGGGACATATTTGATATAATTTGCTCTGTTCATGATTTGCTATAGAAGACTTTGGATCATTATTGATTTATACCTGGTGCACTTCCTGATTTTGATCAGAAATTAATAGTCGTATAATATGGAAGGTTTGGGTTAGCATGAAAAGAAAACCAGCAGATTCGGACAATATATTCTAACTTGGGAGCAATATGTGAATTTCAAAAAATAATCTGTCATTGATCAGTAAATAACTTGTACAAAGCTATATGCAAATTCTGAGAAGGAAAAAAAATAAAATAAATGAAGCCTCCTTATCCCCAGTATACAAAATGCCCAAACCTATATCCTGAAAAACTTGGGCTTTTTGGAGAGGGCTGGTCTCTGTATAATCTGTTGTTTCTGTTTCTGTATATCTTTACATTTTTATCTTTACACAAGTGACTGGTCTAATCTGTAAATATATGATATTGAGTAAGAGCTCGGTCATCAGAACTGTGAAATGCAGCGACGATGGGTAGGGACTTTCTGCTTTTTCTGCTTGAGATCATCCTTGTAGACCTTCCCAATATCGTGTGCTATTTTCAAAGCATCTGCGGATGCACCAGAGAGCCCTCTCTTTGTGAAACCAACAGCATAGAGACCAGCCTTTCCTTTCCACTCATTTGCAGCTTTTGGGAAACCATTCTTGGAGAAGAATTCAGATTCCTGAACACAATCAAATCAAAATAACATCAGCACATTTGTTCAAATAACTATTCGATTTTGAAGAAAATCACTACAGTAGTTTTTCTAAAACAGGAGTTTGTTTACCCTGAACAAACTGCCAAACATAAGCTTAGTTATCTGTTCAGAGGCAGCAGACTCTATTCTTTTGTTTTGGGTACTTATTATTTTAAACCAATAAAATTTCCCAAACTGCCAAAACTGTCATTAAAGTCCAAAAACAGAGAAGATTTGAAGAATAAACAGAGGAATGGAACATTTTCTCACCTGTAGCCAGAAAGGAACATTGCTGCGGTATCCGGTTGCTAGAACAACTGAGTCTATTTCAAGATATTCGCCGTTTACAAGCTCGACTGTGCCACAAGAAAACCTCTTGACTCCTGCAACCACCTCAATGTCTCCGGATCTGATCTTTTCTAGGGCACCAATGTCAAGAACAGGGGTCTTTCCTTGAGTACCCTTGAGCTCCATTGGACCAACAGATGGCCTTTTTAGCCCATATTTTGATGTATCCCCGAGGATAAACCATGCCAAAACTAGTAGTATCATGTCTACCAGCCAAATAGGCAACCACCTCATCAATATCATGGCCAAGTGAAATGTTGATTTCCCAAAAGTTTCTCTAGGCAATACGTGAATCTGCGGAAAACAAAAAGCACGTTAGCATTATTCTCTTGATGAATTCTGTTTGAAGATTAAATTATTTGGAGGAGTTTGTTTAGATGACTTACCGAATTTCTAACCACCATAGATGGTTTTGCATTGTGGTTGCAGAGATCAAGAGAGACTTCCATGCCTGAATTTCCGCAACCCACGACAAGGACTTTCTTTCCAGCAAACTTTTCGCCGGACTTGTAGTCACAAGCGTGCAAGACTTCTCCGCCAAAGTGTTTTAGCCCTTCAATCTCTGGCTCAACACGCTCTGCGTTCTCACCGGTGGCCACCACAAGCCATTGGCAGATATACTCAACTTCTGACCGAACAGAGCCGCTGGTGGAGACGGTCTTTACACGCCAGATTTTGCAGGCTTCATCGTACTTGGCGGATTGCACACACTCGTTGAACTGTGGGTTGACGTCGAAGCGGCTGGCATATGATTCAAGGTAATCTATGAACTGTCTCTTGGTTGGGTACTCTGGGTAGTGATCAGGGAATGGCATCTTTGGGAGCTGACAGAATTGCTTGGGCAGGTGAAGCTTCAGCCTGTCATAAGTCCTCTTTTGCCACAATGATGCAATGCAATCAGCTTTCTCAATGACCACAAAGGGCACACCTTGTTCTCTAAGGCATGCTCCTACAGCTAGCCCGGATGGACCAGCCCCAACTATGACTGGTCCGTTGACCCAAACGCACCGGCGAGATAAGAAATCGTCGTTACCGGAAAAGGTAAACATTTTTCTTTGTGTAAGTTGTTCTGGAGGAGTGGTTTCTTTAGCAGTTGAAGATTGAGAAGGGAGAGAAATAGAGAGAGATGTTCTTGAGGTTTGAAAATGAAGATGTTTGTGAGAGAAGATAGTTGAAAGTTTGTGTTTGAGAGAGGAGGGGGATGGGGGTGCTTAAATAGGGGTGTTGGCCATGAGAGGTGCATGTGATGGGAGTGGCCTAGTAAATGCTTCTTGAGGAATCAGGGGGTCACTCTCAAATCATAAGCCTCATAGTTATTATATCATTTTTAAAATCCTTATTAAACTCGATTCCTAGTGTATTATTATACTCATTGAAAACTGAAGTGGGTTGGCTTATTTTTTGAATCATTTATTCTTTTGTTTTTTTATATAACTTACAATTTTATGGGAGCTTTTGAAGTTATTTCACTGGATATAATAATAGGCCGAGAAGGAAGGAGTTGCTAATGAAACCAGTGGAAATAGGAAGTTGGTGTTCTGGTTGTTTACTATTATGCTTATTTTGCAACATATTTTTAGTTATATTTGTGTTGATTGGTGATGATTGATCCCCTGCTTTATACATTTTCTCTCTATTGTTTGAGTACACTTTCAATTCAATCTCTTTGATTGAAACAAATCTCTTTGATAATGAAGGTCTCGATGGTTATAAAAAAAAAAACGGATGCTTTTGGGGAAGGTACATATATAGGTCCGATAAATCTCATTCTCGTATGAAAAGAGTTAATTGCATAAATGAAAAACTAATTCGTAGATTGCTATGTTCGATCTTTCATTGGTGGAATGACCTTTCTAGTCATTAACTTACCGTTGTTGGAATTTTCTTTTCGCTTCGTAAATTTCAGGAATGAGGATATTCTCTTCAAAGGAGCTTATGTTATGCTCGATAACCAGTTAATATAAGTTGGGAGAGTATCGAACAAGCTTCACGGATCCACCAAGGATAACGGTAAGCCCGATGTTAAATCTTATGTATTCTATTAAGGATTGCTAAATCTCTGACTGGTTTACACTAAGTAGATACAGATATTACAGGTAGTACTTATGTTTTAATTTTTTTTCTTAATCCGAGAGTTACTGAACATTAGGGGAAGCATTGAGAATGAGGAGAATTAGGGAACTGTGATAGTGATGTGTGATCCTCATCCTCATCCTCTGATTCTGGTGGCTCCACCAATGGGGTTTTGGAGATTTGTGAGAGAAAAAAAAACCACTGGATAATTAAATATAATTTCTAGGAAGAAATTGATTGCTGACCTGGCAGGGAAGCGATGGTGACTAGGATTGCTGCAGGCGCCCACGTGTAGTGAGAGCGACCCAAATTGCTGAAACTTGACCCGGGTCATTGGGATTGCAACTTGTAAGGCTGGTTTCGGCCCACTAAGCCCATTCCTGCCAACGCAATGCCATGTGTTGGCCCCACATTGGTCCAAGTATTTTTGTTTACAAACGTTCACACTTCACTCCCTTTCCTTTCTTTCAACAGAAGTAAAACTAGTAGTATAAATATAAACATCAAAAAATATCTTCACACATCTTTGTTTCATTATGCACTCACCTTTCGCACCCTCCCTCTTATTACCGCAGTAAAAGTTAATCTTTCAGGTCTTTTAGATATTATCTATTCCTATAAATTACTTCGTAATTAGGTAGAGACGATATGATGATATGAATGAAAATAGACACGGAAAAACATATATAAAACTAAGCCATCGGGAGACCCTCCCAATCCGTTATCACACCCTTTTCTTTATCTTTTCTGAAGTGCATATGATATATATTGGTGGGTATGTAGATTGAGAAAATAAGTGTTAGACATGATTGAAGATGGTGAATTAGAACAAAACTAAAAAAAGGGATCCTTTGGATAGTTGTAATTAATTATAAGCGTTTATGAGAAATATTATGAACCAAAAAAGAAAGAAAATAACCCGTTGTCCATTCTCGTTAAAGCTCTCACAATGTTATAATGTATTCAATGTAACACCAATAATAAGAATGTGAAAAGTATAATAACCAACCCATTCAACCTAACTGCAAGGATAAGGTTTGGGTGATCACCTAAAAAGCCCTCATGGAAAGCGATATATTGGGTCATGGGTTTAATTACTTATGAAAATATATTATAATCTTTTTGATCAATATATTGTTTAAAAGACCCTCATTTCAGTCTGGATACGAAGTAGAGATGGTTAGGAAGGATTAGTTGGTTTCGGTGCTTTTGTGTAGTACTTTCAGAAACTAATCATGGTGATTAGAGAGCATCTGTTAGGGTTAGAGTGATTGCTGGCTAATTAGTTGTTCAGTGGTAAGACTAGTGCCATATTAGCTGCATCAAGAGCAGTGAGTTGGAAGAATCATGGTGTACCCCACTCACCCACTGGGTTTTAAATTTGGGAATGAAAAAGCTTTTATGGGGAAGAAGAAGGATGGCATGTGCATGAGAGCCTGGGTTTCTTTTTCTTTTTGATCAATGAGCTTGGTTTCTTGGAGTCTCTCCTTTCCATGAAAAGGATATTTGGAGCTATGAGTTTGGCATTTCTAGGGTTTATTCTTATTATAAGGATCTACTGGCCTGGGAATTAGGAGTATCACCATCATCATTCAGTGGCCACCCTAACTGTAGTGAATTCTTAAATTTCCCCTCTGAACTTAGTGAATACTACATTTGAGTCCAAATCCATAGTCCTCTTTCACTTGGGTTTCCTTAAAATGATTCTTGCACGAACATTGTTGGTTGCCGAATGCTTCAACTCTCCTTCCTAAAAAATGAAAATGCATGAAAAAAAAATATTAAATATGTTTACGTCATTGCTATTTCATGTAATGACTTTGAAGAAATACTTCCCTGCCGAACTTTCTTGGCAAATGGAAGGTGTCTTTGTGGGCTTAATGTGTGATTACATTGTTTTAGAGGTAGTTACAGAACTGTGTGAGAGAAAGATTCAGTCATATCCTTCCCCGTGCATGAGCTGATAGGGATATGTGTTTTTTGTGTCATCCCCGAGCACCAACCAGCCTTGCAAAGCTCCAAGGCCAGCTAGGAACTTGTAAAGCTTTCTACTTTAAGTTAAAAATTGGATTACTAAATCCATCTTTCTCAGCAAGAAACGTAGAAAGCCCTTTCTTGGCCTCCACTTTTCTGTGAGGGCGGCGATGTTACTAGACTATAATAACTACTACTGGCTACGAAGCGAGCGCGTTGTGGTTGCAAATCACGAATATCTCAGTAGCTAGCTAGCTAGCTAGTGGCATCGGCTTCTTAAACTAATCCCTGAAAAGTTGCCCTTTATTTGTGAAATCTATAATGAATATCGCTCACGCGTAAAGCTTAAAAGCTCCTTAGGGAAAAACGAAAAGTTGTGAGGAATCATTAAGATAATCACTGCCTTTTTTCATGAGTACAGCCTCATGACTTCGTGGAACCTCCGGGGTTTCTCCAACTTGCTTTAGAAGAAAGTAAAACTTTGTATACCTTGTAGCGGAATGTGGGTTTTTCTTTTTGTCTTTCATACTTGTTCTTCTAGGGTAAGCACATGCCTGCACTACTCACAAGGCTGGATATGTATGGGAACACGTCGCCAGAAACATACCTGCGAAAGGATTGAGCCTACATTCTAGGGTTTAGGTCGAATCATAATTGTTAAATCGAGATTGAGATTGTGAATTGAAACTCACCTTCACTGAGTCCTGAAAATCAAATTGTGAATTGTAAAGATTTCCTTGCACTTTTTTTTAAAGTCGAATAACATATATCATAAAACTATAACATGCGCGAGCTAATGTATTCACATTTTTACAAAAAAGAATGCTCAATTTGTTTCAAACTCGAATCCCTAAATAGTGATTAGAAATCTTACACATCTAAATGTAAGAATAATGAAGACAGAAAGGCAGGTGGAGCATGGACTTACAAGATACCAAAGAGATGTAAAATGATAGGAAACTATTAGCCTTGAACTTAATGAAAATGTACTAATCATTTAGAAGTAAAATATGTTGCAGAAAAGAAAAAAAAAACATAGAGAGATATAGTAAGTTTGGTTGAATCTTATGAAGCAGGTTCAATCGCAACTGAATGGTATGACTCGGCCTCGTGAATCAGGATTCACATAAGTTTTCACGGAGGGATTCACATAGTTTCACGGGTGAATCAGATTGAATCGTGAACCATAAGATTTATCGAACCATATGCATAGTTTGTTAAGTTTTCATTAGTATGATGTTGTCTATTACTAACATATGATGTGTAACATTTGTTGATCTATTTTGTGGAAGGGTTAGTGTTACGGGAACCTGGTCTTAAAATTGAGATTTAGGACTACCGAGTGTTTTGCAAGATTGTAAAATAGTTAGTGGTAAAGAGTATTAGTTTTTTGTTTTTTAGATGAACTAATTAGCTAAATTAGTTGATATTATTGGCCGCTAGTGATACATTGTACTATATCTTTGTAGGTAAGTGATTATACATTGTACTACATTTGTAATGGACAAAATAATTTTATTGATTTGTAAGGAAAAAATTTCAGAGGACTTTTGTGGATTCTTGCATGGCCCGCAAAACATTCATAATGTAATAAATAATATATAGTACCAAAACAACCCAATAAATATAAATAATGTTGCACATCATTAGGGAAGAAAGAGGAATAATGTAAATACTTGCACTTGATTATTTCATAGATCAATTTACCATTATTACATAGGTATTTACAGTACTAGTGGAAGATACTCTTAAGTCTTAATCAGCTTCTGGAGGCATAAACAAAGTACATTAGTCAACATGTAAAAAGAAGAATATATTCCACAAATGGGCTGCAACAACTAGCTATTAATATTAAACTTGGAATTAGGTCGAGTTCATCATTAGAAGAGGACCCCATAAGATTGCAATAGGTCCCTAAGTATGAACTATTAAATTTCTAAAAAACTTTTCCATTATTTTCTCTTTTTTCTCCAGAATATTCAAATTTTTATTAAATATCTCCATACTCATTACACCCATTGCATAGGTGCAAGTTGGAATACCTAAAAGAAGAAAATAAATAAATTATTATATCTTATAATTGAAGACCCTGCCTATCATTTGAAAAAAAAGTGAAATAAATGTAATCCGCTCTAGTTCTAAAATGAGCATCTGAATTTCTGAATAGGAATTCTTATAACAGCCTTAGGATGATATGGCATGTGGCCAAAGGGAATATGTCAAATGGAGGGAGAGAGAGATCACATGATAATTTGAAGAATGAAACCATAAGGTTCAAAAAAATAAATGGAAAATCTCCGGATAATCTAAATGAGCATATTAGAGGAGTAAGAGAGATATAGAAGATCCCTGTTTAGTTTAGAACCATTTGTCATGTTCTTTGCTAATATCACTCTCTCCGACTTAATCATGGACTAATATGAAACTATATTTTTATTCCCGCCGCAGTATCATTGCCTTTTCTATGATTAAAATTTCTGATATCAGAATTTTAGAAAATTAAAAATAATTTACCTATAACTTTGACTAAGACTGGACTTGCGTGGGAATTTATGACGTCATCCGTTCACATTTTCCAAATATTTATATTATTTTTTAGAAAGACACAATTATGGAACCAAATTCAACCGACGAAGTGCTGCTGTGTCAGGTGGTGTAGCACCTATAGTCAGTCTCTCAGACATAAGGGCCAGTGGTTCAAATCCTGACATCTCATTCATTCCTTCTTCCTCTATAGTCATTTAGAGTAAGGCCTCGATTCAACATATTAAGAAAAATTTGAGATTGGGAGGCGGTGGATGACCTCATTTCTCCTAATCTCATTCCTAAAATTAATATGGTCAAATCCCAATGGACATGTAATGCTGATATCGAAAAGAGTGCAAGAGTATTTGGTTAATGAGGTCGGTAATACGGTTTGGTTTAGAATTGAAGTCATCTCACTGAGATTGAGTCATGTTAGATGGACCACTGCACCTGGCGCAACCAAAGCCTTGCATGTGGCACTAATGTTCCATTATATTTTAATTAAGTGCTCTAATTTTTAATTAGCTTTCTCATTAACCTAGGTGCCGCCCCTTGCATTATTTTAGCTATTTTAGCTCACCCAGCACACAAAACCTCATACACGACTATAGTTACTACTACTACTCATCACTATAATAATGTTAGTTATATACTCCATATTTTATTCGTTTCTTTTCTTGGCAGCCTAGGTTGTTGTGTAATTTCTACGTTTTTTCTTTCTGATATTTAATTTATACCCCTGCTGGGCTCCTACATCGGTACACCCCCTAACTTCACATAGGTTCTAGCATTTCAGTTGTCCCAATATGCGCACTATAGTTTGATTCTTATTTCACTCTATCCCCATTTTAACACAATTTTCGATTTAACATGGATCGGGACGAGCAACGCGTTGCAACCTGTGCTTGCATCATCCAGATAGAAAACAGTTTTCTTATTTTCTCACTAAGTGACTAAACTAGTATGTGTGTGCAGTAGGTTTCGAATGGTCTATTACTTTCAAGCTACAATGAATGGTTGAGATTGTTCTCACATCAGTTATGAAAAAGACTGGTGATGTTATGTTAGGGATTACACATAACCTTTGAAACTATTTTCTGAGGTTGAGAAATGAAAAAGACTACCTAACAAGGAATTGAGGGTTTGGTGAAGGTGTGAAATGAAATTTACTTGTAATTCAATTTAGGAGTGTTGCCTGATGATGTTATGCATTTATTTGTCTCAGAATTTGGTATGATATGGCAGGTTACTCAATACTCGCTTTTTTACTGGCTATGGTACATGAAGATGTAGCTGTCATTCTGGGAAAGTAACGAATTTCCAACATAGTTTGATAGAATTGTCGTTCATTCATGAAAGGTAAGAAATTATTGTATTATTTCTTACTCGAATTGTCGAAACTACATCATCATTTTGATGCCTTTCGTATTTCGTGATTGTCTGCAAGTGCAGCAGCATATAGTAGTAGTGATGTTGAACCAAAGAATAGTCTTAGTAATTTCGTAGAAGTGGGATCAGGGGATGTATGCATGCATGTTGGCTTTTAGGAATCTGAAGGTTCATGTTAGGGATTGGCCAATGAAGTCTGTTTACGTGGGGGGGTGTTTGAAGCTTGGGATACACATACGCTTTCACGTCCTTGCATTTTTTCACCTCTCCCAAGTTTTGCTCTAAATTCAAACACAACACACATACATGAATGAATGTTGATAACCTCAATTCCTGTTCTTGAAAATCTACATTCGTCCGAATGTAACATCAAGGCTTAAATGTAAGCATGCATGAACGGTGAATCATCGTAGGTAACATTCATCATATACCATGGTTGAGAAAATATAAGTCCATATTATGTTGTCAGAGTCACGTAATATGTGTTTTTCTGTTCAAATCATGAGAGTCGTAAAAATCCTAAAGCTATAGAATTGTTATAGGAATTATTTGGAGCAAAGTTCCGAGTTCTCCAACCTCTCCTTAAACATGGGAAACTCTTAACCCAAGGATAACATGATACTATTTTGAGGTTCCTGACATTTCGTTGGGTGTCATGTAAAAATACTTGTTCGCCATCAGATTGGTGTAGAAGATATGGGCAGTAGGACTTTGGTATTTGTTATAAGGTTGATCTTTTTGGTAAATGAATGTCCGAATAATACCATAGTGCTCATACGTGATGTTTGTGCCCCCATCAAGTGTTAGGCTTCGTTCATGACAATAATCATAAATATTTTTATTTTTATTTCCTTCTTTCTCCATCAGGGCAGATCCCGTGTGTTGTATGTGTCTCAGGAATAATTTTGGAAAATAACCTTAACATTCATATTTTTAGCAGAGGCTTGCAAAAGTACCCTTAAAATAAAACTATAAAATACTCCACATTTAACTAAAATGGAGGATAATACCTCAGTACTTCGTCATTCCTGGCTCCATGTATAACCACCATCATGTAATTTATCTTCACATATGAAAAGACGTCAATAACTTCAAAACTCAAAAGTTTGCGAGTATCCCGAATCTATTCAAACTTTATTGGAGTAACTCAAATTAACGTTAATGTAATATTAGTAATTTATGCTAATTAACACTAAAATATTTGAATCATGTTTGGTAATTACCAGACCAAATTATGTTTGACTGAACATGCAGTTTGACCAGGACATTTAATTTCACATATGCTATAAGCAAAAACATATGCTCGTGATCTTTTTATTCCTCTTCATCACTAGTGTTTACGTATCTCACTCTCAAACCATGTACTATAATAATCACTGTAAGAATGAAATATATTCATAGTATTAGCAGAATGAATATGTCTCAGATTGTTATTACACTAGGATCTTACAGAACATGACCTAATTAAGGGATTAGATGCTTAATCTCATTTGTGTCGTGGAACCAGTTTGACCAAATTAAGAATGTGGCATCTAGTGAGAGAAAGAAGAGAGAGAAACAACATGAGACCACATGGAATAGCCGTTTCACTAGTATGGTTATGGAATATAAGCTAATGGGTTGTTTGATTTTTTAAATCGATACCGTTAGTGAGAAACACTACTCGTATTAGTCAAACCAGGATTTATAAATCAATTTAATTTGTAATTTATAATACTAACTTTTCATGATCATTAATGCATAATTACACATACCAAACTAGCTAACATGTCTTAATTAAAGAGATAAAACTTGTATAGAAAACATTTCTCTTGAGTCTTGACCAACTCTTATCATTAAATTCATTTTGGAATATTAGGTCATGGTTTTATCTATCTCGTGAATGTTCATTTATCATTTAATTCCTTTGTTAACTTAGCTAACACCTCCTTTTAGATTCCCATTTGACTTGACCAACCACAGTAAGCGACAAAATTAGGTCTTACACTTCAAATTTGAAAATAGATTGTGAACCAGGCATGAATGGATAAGCTCAATTCTTTAACTACAAGAAATAGAAGCTTTAGCAGCAAATAAAAAAGAAGGCCTCAGCTCTTGTTCTGTTGTTAAAGTTAGTAAATCTGATGTGCATATACTCAAAATTGCTGCTCATGCTTCGTAACTTTCTGAACTAGGGAGTATGTATTTAGCTCCATTTATTAGTGAAGTTCAATCTTTCTATAAGGAGGCGAAGGAGGAGGCCTTACATATTTGCTTTATAACTTAGGGTACTTAACAAAATTGATAAAATTTCCAAAGGTAAATCGACAGTGGTGAACTAAGCTTGGCTAGTTAAACATCGCATTAAGTTTCCATCAAACACAAAACTCTCAAGTTTAACCAATCAATTTCATCTTTAAGCCGAACTACATTCAAGTAAGATGAGCTAATTGCATTCGTCTCAATATATATGACATTTCTCTTCCGTCTTCTTTTTGTTGCGCTTTGTGAACTTGCACCTTTAGAGATGCCATGTATGAGCGAATGTGGGTAAACCATAAAAACAAAAACAGGATACTCTGAATATAAAATAAAATAAAAAGGCTCAATATTTCAAATAGAAAAAGAAGATAAAATATCATTGTTTGGATATAGTAGTAAAGGACAAAGTCAAAAAACTAAAATTTCTCAATTGACAACTGGATTGGTGACAGTCTTGTCAGTTCAGTTGAATGTTACTTTCAATTATAGAAAGGGATAACAAGTAGCCTCTAGCAAAATCTAGCCAGTAAGCCAAATATGTCTGGATTCAAGAATTTTCAATTTTGTCCTTTCCCTTGTTCCTACTTATTGATGGAGTTTTGCCTCATTTCCAAGTTGTCTCTGTTGAAATCTGTAAAGTATTTTATAGAGTGAGGACCATAAAACAATGGAGTTATAAATAGGCATATATGACTTGTATGATAGTGAGTTCGGTAACTCTGGATTCATGCCCTATTCATTGCCATTTTTCCATACCCTATGGTACCATCCTGGCTAGTTCTACCCAAACCAATGAATGAATCTGTCTGAATTTGCAAGTTGCTGGCGCGTTGACATTATTTGAGGTTAAGGTGAGATTTGTATTCCATGCAGGTAGTTGGATGGTAATCGACTACGAATGTTGACTGATATGTCAAACGGACGTGTTATTTGTGCACTTGCATTTCATCAAGTCGTCGGCAACAAATGTTTAACGGATCAAATGTGTTAATCGGACGGATGGGGATGGCTCAGAAATATTGGCATTTAAGGTGGTGATTGAGATTGTGTTTCAACAGTGACTGCAAAGAATGGTCCCGTGATAAAATGGTCCCGGTTTTCTCTTGTGGATTTGTAAGGTAACAGGGGGCGTGTAATGGTAGGAAGTCCATGTGAATTTCAGATGGGCTGGTCCATTTCCATTGCCCCTGATTTAATGTTGTTAAACTTGTTCTGACTTTGTTTTGTTCATCACTTGAGAGAGAAAAATCAAAGTCACCATGAGCGTCACGAAGAATTATTATTTCGCAATTCCTCTAAAAAAGATCTCGTTCGTTCTGATAGAGGCTTGAGAAGTTTACCGTTTGGATAAAAGTGAACATTTAAGTATCCCTTAGTCCAAGTCTAAACTTGACAACAGTACGATGTGCACATTCTGTGCATCTGCTGGATACTCAAATCCTGGAGTAACAAAGACAGTTTGAGTACAATGTGCATATTATAATGTTGCAAATTCATTTTCAGATGGCCCAATGATTTGGGTTGGAACCCAGTCAAAGCCCGATTTATGCACTAAATGAGCCCAGGGGCGGAAGCACTCAGTCGCCAGAAATGGCACTTAGTTTGCCACCCCTCCTGAGTTTTAAAAACTCCATTGGTGTTTTTACTTATGAATATTGTGGTAGCATTACCCTTTTATTAACCCGAAATGTCGCAACTGATTCCAAAAAAATAGTGCCCCGTTATTATTGACTTCATACATATTTTTGCCGCCTGCAATTCCTAAGTTCTAGGTCCGCCACTGCACAGTGCAAGGCTAACTTTAAGCTTTTTGACAAGCTCCCAACCCCAAGTTGCTTGGACGCTCGAGCTCTACTATGAACAAGCCCAAGATAAGCTTGAACTTGCATATTGCTTCTTAGAACCAAGCCAGAGCCTAACATTCTTTCAAATGAATTAAACATGAACAACCCAGTATTTTGGCTCAGCGCACAACAAGAGCTGTTTTGTTTTTAGCAAAGCCTTATTTTCCGATTCAATCAACAACATAAATCACGATTTTCAATAAACAAACTTATTTCATTTTCTGTAAGAGTACAAGAATGAAGTAATGATAATATGTATCGTTACATTCGATATTAGTAATTTCCATGAGCTTTTCCCATTACAGAAGACAAAAATTGATACAAAGCAAAGCTAAATCTGGGTTGCTCCATGTAATAAAAACCCACTGCTCCCTACCACGAAAACAACAAATGGCTACTAGATGGAGCAAAAGAATAGGGCAACAACATTAACCAATTAAATGGAAATAAAAATAGAATATTCCCGCCTTCTTTACTAAGTACTACTACTACTACTACTACTATAGAATTTACATATCTAAATATAGCGGGGAAATTTTATATCTGAAGGCCAGCTGGTTGCATAAGGAGAAAAAAAATGAAAAAAAAAAAGCAAAAACAACTATATCATTTACAGCACAAATGACCCTGAGGTTGTAATTTCAAAACACTGCCTACTTTGGCAGAATACAATTGAAATCATAACTACTGAATCCGGTGCGCCTCACTCGTCTAAAAATTGGAAGGCTGGATTCTCAAGAAGCTCCGATGCAGGTCTTACGTCGGAGAAATCATTCTCTTGGATTGACTTGGAGAGTTCGTCAACTGAGAAAGGAATGCTGAACCCCAGAAGGTGCATATGATTAGTTCCAACTCAAGCAAGAACGCAAAACACACACACAAATGTTGAGAGTGCTGATTCTTAAGACCATAAGTGATTTATGTGATTCTCTTATCAGATGTTTAAGGGTTTAAGTAACAAAGTGAAAATAGTAGTATGCCATTATTATTACCTGGAATTGTCATCCAACAAGAAGGAATTGCTATCGGGGTTGTCGTTGGAGTCTACCGCGGATAGTACCTTCATGCTAGCAATAACCTGCTCAGGTACAAGAAAAATTATGAATAAGTTATCAACTGTGATAATTTTTTCATTGCACAACTTCCAGATATTCTCCCAGTAATAATAAACTTACATCAGAAGATACGCTTCGAGTATTATAATTGTCGTCCCAGTACAATGTGCATATTCTGTATATCTGCTGCATACTCAAAACCTGATGAAGTAACAAAGACAGTTTGAGTTCAAGGTGCATATTCTGAGAGAGAGAGAGAGAGAGAGAGAGAGAGAGAGAGAGAGAGACTCACAGGACAAAGATCATGGGTAATTTCATCAAGGGAAATCCGGTACTTCTGATGAATAACCTGTGTAAAAAAGGAGGCGGAAATGTAAGCTAAAATGAAACAAACAATGGGAAGTAAATCAATCCCCTTCATGTTTTCCCCCAACATCTGCAAACAATAAATTTCTCCACTACAGTTATTGCAGTATCTATTTCTTTTCTTCTCGCACACAGTCTGGATTCTAAACTCAATGTAATCAAAGGCGGAACATACCAAAAACCCAACAGATTGTCTTATGTGCTTAAGTTCATCCCATGCCGAGCCTGCATACTGTAATCCAAAAAGATTCAGATTCCCAAAATTGCACCGCAAACATCAACAAGTGAACATGATACAATCACTGGCCACCAAGTAAAGTACCTCTTCTTTTGCCTGGCAGCACCAAAGCTCTAATTCTGCTAAACCAGCTTTCACGTACTCCCCATTGCTAAATGTACAACACTCGCGTCGCAAAAGAAGACTGAGAACCACAACAAATTTGAATGACTGCATCAGTAAAACCTATTAACCTGGCAGGTCAAGAGACTACAAACAAAAACATAATTGTACCTGTTGAAGAGTTGAACATTGATATATGAAAAGTTTTGAATATAGATTTGCTGAATAAGGATAGGTGGAACCTGAAAAGAACAAAAATAATAATAATAAGAACTTTGATGCATTGGCATGGAAGAAATGATAACACTGTATGATTGGTTACTTACAAAATTTTCTTTCAGCGTACAGAGAAGAATATTGAGACACTCAATAATGCTCTGCCAGTGATTCGACTGGCCATCTTTGCCTAAAGACTTTCCGGATCTTAATGCAGCCCCCTTCGATCGCGGTGCCTAAAATTGGAAATCACATTTTGTGAGCGTTAGAGAAAAGAAATCGACGTGTTTCAGTTGCCATGAACTTCCAAGTGTGACAGAAATGCAAAATAGAGTACAAATGGCTTGAGGTTTCGGGATTGGAGTATGTTATCAAGCTATAAGGGCAATTGCATTTTTCCCATTTTTGTTCAAGATATCAAATGAGAAAGAGGTGCTGACTAGTTTATCGTCATATTTTAACCATTTTCATGGGAATAACTGGCATCTTGTTTGACCCAATTGCACTTCAACACACCTGAATACACGAGGCAAGCAAATCTTTCAAATCGTTTTTGAGGTTGTCTCTTATAATTCCATATATTTTCTCCACATATGCCGTGAGCTGCTGCTTGAAAAGCAGAGCTGGATACTTGGCTTCAACCTGGCGCACTATATCAAGTGGAGGTGCATCGAGTTTTGCAGAAGGAGAAGATCGAAATCCCTAAAAACAGAAGAGAAAATGAGTAAAACCGGTTATTTGGAAGGCTCGTTTTCATATTAACTAAACAAAATTAAGAGAGTTCAAATTTCCATACCATTGCCATCCTTCCGAACAATGAAGTGGGAACAGGTGGTTTCCTGTGTGAACTTGACCCAGATGAACCACCAGTTTTTAAACTTCTTTGGAGCAAGAACAATAATGCTGAGGTGTTTGATAGCCAGTAAGCCATATGATCATTGCTATCTTGATCCTGCAACAAGAAACAGTTTGTCGATGCATTGCTTACTTAAGATTGATACAATTAAGAGAGTGCACCCACTAAGGTGTCTAAAGATAATAATCTTATTTCAATTTCAGACAGAGATCACATATATGACGTGATATTACCTCAATAGCTGAACCAATCATCTGAATAAGACGATCAAATACACTGGTTCTTTCAGCCTCAAATGATTTCCATTGAAGAAGACATTTATAAATTGTAAATGCTGCAACGGGTTTCCCTTGACTGTAACCAATGTTCTTCGAAACACAATCAATGAGGGCATCCACATTCTCCTGCAGAAGTTTGAAGCACATGTTCTTAATGCATAATGCAGCTCAACAGGAGAAGAATGTAACCCAAAAAAAACATTTATCACGTATGAAAGATAACATATGAAGAGGAAGATATTAATTGATTGAACCATACCTGTTGTCGATCAATCATGGATCTCCTAAACTGTCTATCGGCTTCTGTACCAAACTTCTTAGCAGGTGTGACACTCAGAGGTTCCTACAGAAACAAAAGCATAGCATGATTTAGCAGAAACAGAGGTATCATTTTGGCGCATGATACTTCAAGTAGAGCTCCTTACAATTCCACTAGGCATGAAATATTTTTGAAGTGGCGCACTCTTAAACAATTTTATCAGCTATTTTCACAACAAAAACAGATGCAGATATATAACGAGAAGAGCTACTTACATTAATGTTGTTCTCTTCAATTGAATGGTGACCGTTCTCCAGGTTCTGCAATAAGTCAACATAAATAGATAACAGAGTTAGAGTGATATGAAGGAATAAACAAAGAGTTCTAGCAATTCAAGAATATTGACCTTGGTTACTGGAGTTGATGGAGTTGATGGCTCCACGATTAGCTTAACAGGGGTACTAAACATAGCTTGCTGCTGAAGTACTTGTTTCTCAAGTTCCAGGTCTGAAACTTTTTCTTCAAGTCTGTGGGATTTAGGAACAGGCAATTAATTAATATGTACCATGCTGAATGTCAGAATAAAGGTGGTTACTATTACAAGTCCCTCAAAACATGCAG
The DNA here is from genome assembly GCA_023055425.1 of Linanthus parryae. NCBI lineage: Eukaryota > Viridiplantae > Streptophyta > Magnoliopsida > Ericales > Polemoniaceae > Linanthus > Linanthus parryae. The sequence goes on from JALGPY010000004.1 coordinate 147,022,068, forward strand.
AATAACATGAAGTTGCAATTTGTGTTCTAATTCACTTCATCATCTATCCAAACCTCTGCATAGAAGTCTTCAGTTGGATCATCTTTGATTCGGCATCCAAAGCCTGCTTCAACCTCTCCTCACTGATTTTACTCGTCTCTACAAATTTTTTCTCGGTTTCATCAATCTTCTTTTCTAGAGAGCTAACCATGGCCTGCAAGTAGTAATAGAAGAATAACGCATCAGCAAATAGATCTGGAAAACTATGGATTCATCAGTCTTAGTACCAGAACCATCAACTATAGTGTTCAGTTATAAATTTTAAGGTGACCTTTCAACTAGCTAACTTTTGGTCACATTTTAATAGATCAAAGCAACCACCAAAGATGATAAAAGCTAAACATTGTTTGGAGTTTGAAGCACTAAACGAACAATTTCAACATATCCTGATTAAAAATATTAAGTTAACTAGGCCTTAACACACAATGGATAGAAATATGTGAATCGCCTTTTTACCTTGAGTTTATCATTTTCAGCAGTAAGCTTATCCATCATCTCATGGTCAATGACTGGGACCTCTTGTATGACAGGTATAATCTCTGCTGCCTTCTTGGCAGCCTCACGTTCCTTGACAAGCATTTCTTTAGCTTCTCTGAACTGGAGTTGTATCTCTTGTAAAGACGACTTCAGTTTTTCATTTTCTTGAGTTTTTGCCTCTTCCAGGTCAGCCTATGAACATCAAATATACATAATAAAAAATTAACATCGTAGAAAATAATAATAGGAGCAAAAGATATTGTTGTTCATGAGTTAAGATAGGGAAGCGTTGAAGCATCCAGAGCTATCAGAAATCCATGACATTGAACAAACAAATTTAACGTGTCATTCACTTAAAAAAAATGATGGAATTGAACAAACAAATTTACCCTCATGCGTTTCTCCAACTGTAATCGCCAAGTTAGTTCTTCAACTTGTTTCTCAAGTTTATTTTTAGCAGCTTGAAGAGCACCTGTTTCTTTTGCAGCCTGGCCGGATGGAAATTCAAGGAAAAACTATTAGTATGAAAAATCCATGTTAAATTATGGATCACATAAGTAACTTAAGATGTAAACGAACAGTCTTGAACCAAAACCAACAAAGTAACTGGAACGACGGAAAGATCTGAAGATTACCATTTTAAGCTTCCGCAGTTCTCCACGAGCAACCTTTCTCCTCCACGCACATTGTGTTGTAATTGCAGCTTTCTTTAACCTTTTGTAGTGCAAGCGTGCTAAGTATCCGCGACAGTGACTCTAAATAAAAGAAACAAAGCATTCTTACTACCGGCAAAGTTAACTAAATGATGCCGAGTCTGTTCACAGATTGTGATTACTGGCTAAGTACAGTTAACCCCTCCTTCCCATTCAAATATTTACCTGAACAATAATTGCTGCTCTAGTCTGCCTCCTGAAGCGAAGCTCATTGCGAGCAGCCATTCCACGCATACTAGCTTGAATACAAACAGCAGAACAGCACAGGTCTTTGTAAGCTTTTCTAGCAAGATGCATTCGGTAATCTCTCTGAATCCGGAGGGAGGAATTTTCTCTTCTCATGTTCTCATAAACATGCCGTGCAAGCTCTCCTGTAGTCATCAGAAATAAACAAAACCAAGAAGTAACAATAAGTTCATTGTGATAGTCAGAAATTAAGAATGTATCTAGTTCGGTTAAGTACCTCTGCACACAGACTGAATGTGTACTGCAGATTTGCGCAGGAGGACAAAATTCCTCCGACCCATGTAAGATCGGACTTTCCTCTGAATAATGCTTGCTGATCTTCCTAATACCTCAGTTCTCCGGCCGTCCAATTCAGCCATCTGACCAGCCCTAAGAAATACCTTCGTCTTACCAATCTGTAATTTTTTTGCTAATTAGCGAATTCTTTCCCATACGAGGTCGGGAATATAGAACCATTATGTGGGGTGGAGTATAAAGAATTAAGTATATAAAGGATCAACTAAGGAAGTGGCATCCATATGACCATCTGGATCAAAACTCCAGCTCTAAGGCAAGAGACTGGTCGATGGAGTTAGCAAAATGATGACGACCGAGCAGTACAGGAATTAAAAATTATTCCATTAAAGCAAAACGTGTAACTTGAGTTAATTATGATAACTGAAAACTGTAGTAGCAATAGGGACCAAGGTAGAGAGAGGTATCTGAAAATGCAGATTGGAAGAACATACAAGACCGTCAAATGCTGTTTGGTTAAATATTTTGTTTACCCTGACATCAAGAAGGAGTCTGGAAAGATCTTAAATTCTAAGAAAATACTACATAGTGATACGGTGTTATATGTGCTATATCGAGGTGTGTGGATTTTTGAGATCTATGGCAGAATTAGAAGTTATGTAGAATTTGAGATGCCATCTAGCAAGGGCCAACCATTCTCGACAATACTCCTTCATACAGTCGAAGAAATATAGTTACCTGATAGCCTTCCAGCCCCACCCTCTCTAAGAGTTTCTTGCAAGCGGCAATCCCGTCCGTACTAAGAACAATCCACAAACAGAAGTTAGATTATAATAAACAAATAGAAAATAGAAGATAAAAAGTAATATAAAAACAATAGCCAACCTCCCAGACAATACTTCGGGGGCAAGGATGCCAAACCGGTCTACAAATTCATCAAATGTTTTTCTCGTGGGGTATCCAGCGCAACTGATCCGAATAGCCTCCATAACTCCCTGGAAGAGAACAAGTAACATGCAGCATTGTAACTAAAATGACAAGTAATTTCTATTTATGCGAAGAAGTTAAAAGAAGCATTTCTTACCCCACAGCGTAGTTGTTGCAGAACATTGCTATTTTCAAAAATTGACGGCTTAAGAACATTATTTGGCTTCACACAGCGGATATAGTGAGGCTCTGTTGAACTCAGAGTTTCAAGTAATGATTGTAATTGTTGCTGAAATGTGCAAGGATTGTCTTTGTAAGATAAGGCATTTGACATAAGATGTGTATCTTATACATGGGGAGAGAAGGAGTATCAAATAAGTCGAACCTTGAACCGTGAACCGATTGATGAGAACTTAGATTTGTTAGAAGACCCCTCAGAAGAAAGCGGAAACAATCCCGCCACAAAGAGGCACTTGGAACCAGTCAAGAGTGTTTGATGTTCGGCAATTACATAATCTTTGTTCTTATCCAGAAACAGGTCAGTTTGATAGGTGACCTAAAAGGGACATCACATTATTGGTCAGTGTAACCCTGTGTTTAGGAATTGAACTGTTGAGAATTGAGAAACAAAAGAATAAGCACAAAAACTTACATCACCAGCGTAGTGACATATGGTGAAATCAGTATTGGATAATTTCGGCTTGGTAAAGCGCTTATGGTTTTTAAATGTCTGGTAGAGTTTCTGGGCAAAGGTTTCATGAGTGGACTTGGGAAACATACTGCAAAAAAATAGGACTTGTCATTCCCTTCACTAAGATTACCATCAAATTGAATCAAATACTAAGCAGGTGACTTCCACGCAAGTGAAGGGTCTACATACAACAGAACACAATGCTCAGAGCAGTAAATCACTTACCAAGCTTCATCAAGAAGAGCTATAATGCCACCAGGTTTCTGATCATTAACACAAAGGAAAAAGCATATCCAAATTAGAAAAAAAAAAAAAAAAAATGAATGAGCTAAGATGTAATGATGACATCAACTTATATCTTGATCTTACAAATTTACAGCTCAACTCTGTAGTGAACATTTCACCAGTTATGCGGGTTTGGATCTTCCAAATGCCATAATGACATAGTTTTAGATTAACTATGTTCTCATGGTTTCTTTGGTTTCTAATTCATTTGATGATCAATGTACAAATATATACTTCAATATTCATCGCAGAACTAAACATAAATTTTTCTCAATTATTAGACAACTTCTTCACAAATACCCGTCATTGGCGCAAAGAGTGCCAAGGAAATAATAATCCTTCATAGCCTCAATGATACAATTGATTTTATTTTAATACTCTTTTTGCGCCGACTTCACAGTATATTTAGTACGAATATTGATGTTAAAAGTTATATATTTAATACTGGAAAATTAATTCAGTGCAGAATGTAAAAGGGATGGTAGAAGTAAAAGATGGACCAAAAAAAAAAAAAACAAACAAACAAAACAAAAAAAAAAAAAAAAAAAAAACAACAACAACAACAACATGAAAGAGAATAATTGCTCTTTTGCGCCCACTTCACAGTGAAGACAGCCGCTAAGGTAGGTAACCATTCAAAATAACCACACGATTCAAGAATAAAAAAGCTTTCAGAGCCAGTACTACTACAAACCTTTTCGATGAGATCTAGAATATCTTGATTATCAACGAATTCAATGTAGCTCCAATTGATTTCTTCTTTTGTGTACTCTTCTTGCTCCATTTTGAACACATGCTGCAGATTAAAACAATCAAGATTGTTTGTATACCCCGTAGATTGGAGCAGAAAAGAAATGTAAGAACAAAATATTTATACTATCAAAGTCAAAACCTGATTGAAATGTTGCTGAAGCTTCTCATTTGTCAAATTGATACAGAACTGCTCAAAGCTGCCCAAAAACCACAAAAGTAAAACATCAAATGAATACAACTATGGAGGAAAAATATGATTGCAGCACGGGAAGATTGTTCGGACATAATATAAACATCTGTGAGTTTTTTCAACATTTTTTTATTTTAAATAAGGTTTTGAGGTCTAACAAATTGTCTATTTCTTGAAATGGAGAGGAAGTGTACATCCAGTTCAGCAAAAGAGATGCACTCACAAATTTTATAATTATGATGCCTTTGTCTTATATGGAATAATTTTATTTACACCCTGCATGAACCATAATGTAATGGTTCTCAGTTCTCACTTATTATGTTTACTCAAGTAGCTGCAACTAAGACAAAGGCTCCATACATCGGCACATGCCATACCTGTATATTGATGTGCCATCATAGTCATTTTGGGTAATCCAAAAAAAAAAAAAAAAAAAAAAAAAAAAAAAAAAAACGTCACTATTTATTTTCTATCTTTTTCAACTCGTGTATTCTTCTTTCAGAGAGCTAGGAGATCACAAGAATTTCCATCGACACTCATCAGAGGCGTAATTTTTCCTCATCTCAGACTAATATAAAGCTCTTACAGCTTCTGATTATCTGTGAAAATGTAGGGTAGCAGCAAGTGCCTTCTCCGCTGCGAAGTCAGTTTCAATCATCAATGAAAATGAAGGCATACCAGTTAAGCACCTGTTTGTCTTAAAACTCTCGAATCCGTAAATATCCAGCACTCCAATTAGAGACTTTGAGGTTCGATCTTGACCAATCGAGTAATTTATCTTATCCACTAGCCTGCGGGAATAACATGAAAATTTTAGAGGATCTGACAAATATACTAACAAATTTGTTACGTGGGGGATGTCATTATGGAAAAAGTGCCTTGTACGAGGCTCCTGATTCTTCAAAGTGAAACTTACCAGTCAAACAATCTTGAGTAGACAACTTTTGCTAATGCATCTCTACTAGTAAGTGCAGCTTCCGGGTCCAACCATCTCATGATAGGTCCATCAGGAGTGACAATTAGACGCTTGCAAAGGGAATCCTCTAACGCCTTTGGATCACACCTGAGCAAAACTTTAGATCAGAAATTGGCTATATTACTTGAGCAAAAAGTAAGAGAATTGAGGTAAGGTAATAGCCTTAGATTTAATCGTCTGAACATATATGCCCAAAAGTAATTACTACGAAATTTGGGGAGGGTGCGTGAGACGCAGAAAACTCTTAGCCTCAAAGGAAAAATCTTCTGGAAAAGGAGTTAACCAAAAGGAGCAGAAAAACAATATTCTTATGGAGATACTTGCATAATAAGAACCAGTCGCTTACATAAGCAGCTCGGAAGCAGTGTTCAGATGGAACCAAGATTTTTCATCTTTGGGAATAGATGAATCCACTTCCTCCCCCTTAGCAAATTCAATATTTCCTAAATGCAAAATTGCGGCAACAACTCGAAAGATTCCATCCTGTAGTAAGAACAAGACTTATCAGCATCAATCACTAATCAGTGCTCAAAATTTGCAGTTGCTCTTCATGAAAAAGGAACTTTAAATTTGACTATACCTGCTCCTCTGAACTTATCCCAACAACCTCCATCGCCTTCCTTGTTGCAATGTATTCCTTTGATTCATCCATACCGTCTATCTCGTAACAATTTGATTGATTCAGATAATGAAATGTTTTTGGATGTGCTAATTTGTATTTTTTCAGTTCCTGCCATGAAAAAATATTTAAAAATTTAAGACATGGAGCCTAAAATAAGCCAAGTAATTGTGAATAAAATCTGCCCATGAGATCTTGACTAACACGAGTAATTACTAAATACGTAACCAGTGGAATAAAAAAATACCAAGCAGTAGTACTATGCTAAGGATAGAGAGCTTAATTTGGTTAGCTTCAATTTTGAATCACCCAGGTCTGACAAATTAGTTTAGCTTTGAACTAGCACATTCCTTTATGGACAAGATATTTAACAATTTGGAGAAATTTGGCGAACTTTACATTTTGGTAATTGAGAATTCTTCCTGACTCAACATGTTACATCCACATCTTCACAGATGAATACAGGGTCTAGTTATCCGGAATTTGAATTTTATCTTGTATAAACTATAAAGCACTTTTTCAGAATATGGGAATAAACAGAGCCAAAGCTTTTTTTATGGTGAATCCAAGTACCCGTAATTGCATTAGATACAGAGTACTCTAGTAAAGTAATTACTAGACATTCAGCATACTAAATAGATTTACATTCATATTTCAGACAATACACAATGGGATACTAAATTCAAAACTAGGTCCCTTGACGTAGAAAGTAATTTTTGTGCGTGTTTTTAGTAAATAAAAGGAGAGAACAATAAAACAAGGACATGTCTGTGTATATCATAAGGAATCTTGAATTACGTTGAACTAATAATACTTTAATTCCTTATAACAGCCATAAAGCTAACCAAGATAAACTATGTCTCTCTAACCTCTGGTGGTGCAGCACAAAGCATATAAAAACAATGATAGTTTCTCTCAGGATCAGACAATTGGCAAACGCGGGATCTTTCAAGCAAGTACGTCCTGATAGCAGCTCCTGAAATCCTTCCATTCTGGTCAAACTGGATCTCCACGAACTTACCGAAACGACTGCAATATAGTAAATTACTAGCATGAGTAAACCTCACCTATAATTTGAAAAATTAGGGTGAAACTGTTGAGGAACACACTTCACACCTTGAGTTATTATTTCTGACAGTCTTTGCATTCCCAAAGGCTTCAAGAACGGGATTGGACTGCAAAATGAGACAAGGAGAGATTCAAAATAAGCCTGCAGGAAAGCGGGCATTTCAGACTCAAACTTCAGCCTTTCACTTTTTTTTTTTTTTTTTTTTTTTTTTTTTGAGAAAACTTCAGCCATTAACTAAGGGCTAATGGTTTTTTTTCAAAGACGATTGCTGCTCAGATGGTTCTACCAATGGTTTAATGCGTAACAGATATGGACCACCACCGGCATGATTTCTCAAACGAAGGCAAATAAATAAATAATGGTGCTAGTCTATGATGACATGCTTTTAGGATACCTTCCTGTTTGGGATTCTTTTCAGATCTCAGATGAGATTGAAGAACCTCAAACTCAAGCTCAGGACATGTAACTGCATAGATTGTACAATATATAATCAAAATGTAAATACCACATTTAGGTTTGCTGTCGTGAAATCTTTTGGCAGGTTATTTAACAGTCTCAAGGTCATTTGGCAGATTTCATTGATTCTTCTTTGTGGTCCGGGGAACTGAACCAGTGACCTCTAAGTCAAGTACAAGTTCTGCCACCATGTAAATATCGCATTTAGGTTTACTGTAGTGAAATCTTTGGGCAGGTTATTTAACAGGCTCAAGGTCATTTGGCAGATTGTATTGATTCTTCTTTGTGGTCCGGGGAATTTAAGCAGTGACCTAAGTCAAGTACAAGTTCTGCCACCATGATAGACGCTATGGTTAAAAGGATCCTAGTTTGTGATTACTCCATTTAAAACGCATGTTAAAATTTACAGCTGTGTCCAGCTGTGCTTATAAATAAGATAACAGAATGATTTAGAGTTACCAACAATTCTTTACTGATTTGGTCAATTCAGCTCTTCAACTGGGTCTCTTGGTTCAAACTTCAATCAAAATGGTTCAGTTCTTTAGTAGTTAAGTCTCAAGACCAACCAACCCAGCCACCATGTCATTAGTTGGTGCAGTGCCAAAAAAATGAACTCTTACCTCCAGGACTTTTTGCTCAACACTCCTTCCCTCAGTAGACACTCCTCTTCCTCCCATGTGAGCAAGGTAACGCATGAGCTGTTTTGTGCTTTCTGTTTTTCCTGCACCACTTTCACCGCTAACCAAAATTGACTGACTTATTCCTTCATTTATCATTTGTCTGCACAAGAATAAGCATCTCTATCCATCAGCAAGTCAGCAGAAAAAATCAATGACATGTATACATGGAGGTCCGGGACTAATGATACCTCACCTGTATGCCGCATCTGCAACAGCGAAAGGATGGGGGCTCAATTCACCTAAGGCTGCCCCTTTATACTGTGCCATCATATGGGTATCATATAGATGTGGCAACCTTCTGAAGGGGTTCACAGCAATCAATATACTCCCTGTGTAAGTCTGGAGACACCATTTAGTTATTCGACTTGACCTATCAGTTAACCGCTAATGATGTACTTGAAAAATAAGAGAACTTACATATATTTCATTTATATCATATCTAGATCTCAAATTATCTAGAACTCCTGGCTCATGCAAGTAAGCTAACTTCGTCATATCATCAACTCCACATGGCGGTGCTTCGGCATCTTTAGGGTATACATTAGACGCCTTAACAACAACCTGCAATTTTGTGTTTATTTAGCATGACAAACAACAAGACTGAGTCAAAGGAGTGAAGTATCCGCCAGTGTTGGAAATTTAAAAATATATTAGTATTCTTTACAAAAAAGAATATATATATATATGAAGTAAGGAATACTCACCGTTTTTCCTGAAGTACAAAGAACCTTAATCTGTTCGCCAGTGACCTCAATAACTTCCCCATCTATCCAAGCTGCATCAGGATCTTCCACCCAGACAAGAGATCCAACACCTAGACTGACCAAGCCAGCCTGAAAGAAAAAATGGGTATCTCAGTAACCAGCATTTAGACCACATGCAGCCAGTAACTAGTGAGGAAAGTTGACATGATATCTGCTTCATCACATACATGATCCTTAGCAACATACTTCTCTAGTACCATAAATAAGAGAATGAGTATTAAACACCTATTGAAAACAAAATAGATACCACCATACAACCACAAAGTTGTCAGTCACGAACAAATCGGTACAGAGGAGGAAAAGGAGTAAGCTTACTCAATTTCTCTAACAGATACAGTCATTTCATTGGAATTAGTTAAAAATATGTTGCCATTGTGAATAAATAATAGGAAGTGATGGGTTGTAGGGAGCTAAATGAGAAGCACACAAAACATTTCCGGAAGGGAAAGCAAAATTTCAAGCACAATATTCGAATGTCTCTCATCCCAATCCAACATGATAGTCTGCCATGACAACCAAATCCACTTTAGCTTCACAATCTAAAAATATACAAGCGTTTTATTGACCAATGCTTGATTTGGACATAGTGATCAAACAAGATTACAGATATATAGCTTTGGAACATGGGACCAGGGTAACAAAAATGAAATCTTCGGTCAGTTTGTGTATTGGAATTTGGAACATTATAGCAAAATCTATAAGCTCGATAACAAACACATAATCTGTTTGCCAATTTGTATAAATTTGTAATATATATCGAACTCTCCGCTTTGAGTAAGAGAGGCCGTCAAATTCGATTCCATGTTCTCTTGCCGATGAAACCATGGACTCTCGAGCTTTCAACCCGAAGTTGCACCTCCGCTGTACTGCAAAAGTGTACGTTTTCGAGCCTTCAAGTATTGAAACCCAAAAAATCTAAAACATTTACACCAACATTTAGTTTGAATCATCCATTCAATTTACTCAACCATTGAAGTAAATTAGACCGGCATTCGAAAACATAGTATATGCAGTCTTAAAGGAGTTGCTACTAAACAAAAATTATCCACATTTAAACAAATCCACCACATCCAATCTAAACAAAAAATTAACTCAAAAAATCACCTAGGCTATCCCACAAATTAAAGAACAGCAAATGACTAAAAATCAAAAGTGCAAAAAAAAATCAACCCAATGCTTGAATGCTAAGCAAACCCACGAACAACAACAATGGAGAGAAAACACCTACCATTTCGTGGATCGGAAACTTCGGATTCCGATCCCTTCAAAACCGCCGCCGACAAATAAAACCCACCACCACCAACAACAGATCAACCGAATGAGCCTCCTTAAACCCCACAAAACCCAGTTATGTAACTAGATTTATCTCCCTCCAGCAAATGCTTCAGATCAATAACAAACAACCCCCAAATGAACTTAACCCACAACAGCTCTTAAACCCTCTTCAGAGCAAGTTCGGTCGGTTCAATTGAATCAGACCCTTTTGCTCTGCTGCTTCAGATTAGGTTTCAGACCCTTCTCCGGTACGATTCTCGCCGGAAAATGGTAGAGAAAGTGAGATTAAACCCTTCTGGCTTATGCTTCTGCGCGTTTTTCACTTGACGTCTGTTTGGGTGTTTTCTTGTAGTTTCTTCTTCTCTAGCCGTGTTTGGACTTGTGGTCTTCTCTAACTTTGATTAATTATTTTATATTTGCTTAGATTAACAATTAAGAAATAAATTCAACGTTAATTAGGATGGGTAATGACTGAATTGCCCTCAGTTTTGTTGATAATGGTGACGTAGGGTTTGTCCGAACGCGAGATTACGGGGGGTGAGGAGATTCTGTTTAAAACTCAAGGGCGCTAAAATGATTTTATTTGCAGTGCGGCAGTGTAACTATGCTGTTAGTACATTTGTTACTCTTGAGTTTGGTTGGAGTGTCGTTTTCGTCCTTTAGGTGTTGGCTAATCTGTGTTTGTAGTAGGTTTACGAATGGGGCGATGCAATTATGTTTTTGGTGTAATTGGATTTGTATGTGACAAGTGTTTCTGTATTATAAAGTAAATAACTACGTGCAGAAACATTGAATGTTGCTACATTTGCAAATAAAAAGGTAGCATACGGAAACATTTGTAATTTTTTTGAATGTTTGTACATTTACAAATAAAAATAGTAGCAAACAGAATGCAATGGTATCTTTTAGGGAATACTAACCATGTTAATGGCTGCATTTGATATCCTACTCCTTTTATTTCCAAATGTCAAACTTCTATATGTATACAGACATCTGATGAAAAATAATCTGAGGTGAATAAGCTGGCTGAAATTATAATCTGAAAACTGTTTGGCATGCGCTGAAAATCTCGAATTAAAATGCGTTTGACAACACATGTAGTTTTTACTATCAAATTTACGATACATGTCTTTATTTGAACTTATGATACGTCTAAAATGTGTACAAATTAACAATTCATGCATTAACGAGATGATAGAGTATGGTTTTTTAGACGTTATACCTAAAAAATCTCCAAAATCGGAGATTATATAATCTGCAGATTATTAGCCAACTTAAATTAAAATCTGACTCAAAAAATCTGCGAAACAAACGAGATTAAATTTTTTGGCAGATTTTAATCTCAAGTGAGATTTTAATCTTGAACCAAACATGCACTAATACTCAAAAACCAAAAGTATAAATTCTCACCCTAAAAAGAGTTTGCAATCCTGTGCTAACATATACACCCTCCGTCCCAGCCAATTCTTTAAAATTGTAATTGGGTATTATATGGGTCCACCGATTTGATTAGCAAAATACGTTTAGAATTTGATAATTATTGCATGGTCATGTAAAATAAACTTAACACTACAAGACCATGCAAAAATTATCAAATTATTACCTTATTTTGCTATTGAAATCGCTAGGCTCGTAGAATACTCAAATATTAGGGGTGATTTCTCTCAAAAAAAAAATATTAGGGGTGATGAATCAAAAGATCCGAACCTCTATCAGATGAGAACCTTCCTATATATGAAAAGTTATATATAGGAAGTTATATAACTGCATGCCTCTAGGGTCGACCATATATATAGGCGGGTGATTCGCATGTATCTCAGATAACTGACAATGGTCGCACGCGAGCGACAAACCTTACTCTAGCTTCCAAGCCACTTAGATCTCTTAGCTCTCGTGTGGTTCATGAGTAAGGGACCCCGATAAAATGAACATATTAGTTTTTATATAGTACTCATGGAGTACGAATAGGACTTACCTCTAGATGTCACATGGATTGTGATTGATATACCTGATTTACACTGTATACACTTTTCACATTATTTTATTAGCATGTCTTATGTTTTTCACATTATCATATGAAATCCCAGTTCAAAACTTGTAACTTCTACGGTAAATATTATTAGAGCATCTCCAATGCTATTAGGTAAAAAATAGGTATATTATGCCTAAAACATTAATTTTGCATTAGCATATTTCTCTTGGACTCCAACAGTATTAGCTAAAAATTAGGCATCTTGAATTCACAAATAATATTGTGAATTAGTGCAGATTATCCCAACGTAAAAAATTAAATAAGTGTTAATTTTTGAGATAAAATAGGAAGAAGTTGTGTTTGAAAAGGACACGTGTCTGTTTTTGCTTATTTTATGGAGAGATAGCGATGAGATTTTCTTCGCTAAACATGGCGAAGAGTTTGCCGATCAAGTTGTTTGCCTATTTAAATGCATAATGCGTTGGAGCCTAAAATATCTCATACTTATCTAAATTTTACCTAAGATAATGATTTTACATATTGCATTGGAGATGCTCTTAGTTTTCATATTATTTATTAGCATATCTTTAGGTTTTTCACTTTTTTATTAGCATACGAAATACTTTTTATGGGAATCTTGATATTTTCATAGCTTTTGAAATAAATATTATTTATTAGATTTTTCGACTTTTGGTATTTTCATAAAGATAAATGCTAGGGCTCCCACTCTTATCTCTCAAGCATCTCCCACATACCTTTTACACTAAATGCAATTGTGTTTTACATTTAGTTGGGAGAAGAGTGGGAGCTATTGGTTGTTGCTCTAACATTTCTCCTTAAGAAATTTTAAATATAACTCCTCTCTTTTTTCTCTAAGACACCAATTTGACATTTTGACTCATATATAGGTCACTCTGGGCATTTTGACGAGGTGATTTGAATAGTAACACGATTCAATTTTTTGAATTTTTTTTCACAGTGTTATAGTTCAACTTTTAATCTACAACACCATGAAAAGATTATAAAAAATTGTAATGTTTTGCGACTCAAATCAACAAGTCTAAGTGACTTAGTGAATAGCGGTAAAAGTCAAACCATGATTTAGAGAATAAAAAGAGTCTACAACACAATGAAAGGATTATAAAAATTGCATCATTTTGTGACTCAAATCAACAAGTCAAAATGACTCAATGAATAGTGGTAAAAGTGAAAAGTGCTTTAGAGAAGAAAAAGAGTCTACAACACTATGAAAATATTATAAAAAATTGCATCGCTTTGTTACTCAAATTAACAAGTCAATGTAACTTAGTGAATATTGATAAAAGTCAAAATGTGCTTTAGAGAAGAAAAAGAGTCTACAACACCATAAAAAGATTATCAAAAATTACATTTTTGCGACTCGAATCAGTAGGTTAAAGTGACTTAGTGTCAATAGGTCAAATTGACTAGTGAATAGTGATAAAAGTCAAGTTGTGCTTTAGGGAAGCAAAAGAGATAGTATTAGCTACACTACAAATATGATAAGTTTTTTATATAAATATTTTAGGGTAAAATAAAATTCAGGATATGGTGTAAGAATCTACAACAGAAATTGTAAAATTAAATAAAGAGGAATTCTCAACAAAAAAAAAGTTAACTAAAGAGGACGAGTGTAAATAAGTCAACACAACTAGCATAAATAATATGATGTGTAATAATCACAACGCTTAACCATAAAATATGATAAAATAATCACAACCCTTATTACCCTTTTTTTTAATTTTCTTGTAGTGGGTCGGGCTTGGAATGTGAGGTAAAACCCTTGATTCAAAATTCATGTCTCTCCACAAACCCTAGACTGTTACCTTTAAAAACCATAACGGAACGTTCAAATTTCGAAACCTAAATCGGCTCCTGCAAGCAGTTGCTCTCTCCTCCGATAATGGTGCACAGTTTGATACACCACCCACCTAATGTCGTAGCAGAAACCCATATACCAATCACTTCGTTTACGTCGCAACAAAAGAGCACTCGTGGCCTTCACAAGGGGCTTACTATGAAGTATATGGGGTCATTTCGGGTGTTGAAGAAAACTGGGATGGCTTCCTATCGTGTGGAGTTACCGGAAAATCTCCACACCCATAACGTGTTTTCACGGAACTTGAAGCCTTACCACTAAATGGGGACGATGCTAGCCGTTCCGAGTCGAGACGTGCACCGATATATGTGAAGATCGCCTGAAAAGGAGGTTGAATATATCATCGTCGAGCGGGATGTGCGCAAAAAAGGGACGTCGAAGTACACTGAGTACTTGGTTCTTTGGAAGGGTCTACCGAATGAGGAGGAAACTTCAGAAGCAGATGACTCGTTATGACAGCACAAGGACGTGATCAACCTCTTCCATGAGGCAACGAGGACATTGCAAAATTGAGTTGGGGAGAATATCACGGGCCGACTCATTTTTCATTTTCTTATGCCTTATTGTCCAGCCCATGACACACTAGTCCACTTGGGTCACTTATTCTTTGGACATAGGATTAACCTAGCCCACTTTAGCCCACTTTGTAGCCTCATTTCTAGGAGCTTCCATCATTGTAATGCAGTTAAATTTTAGAAGGCTCTAGATCCTTGTATAGGAAATATCTTAGGCTAGAGGATGGGGGAAGGTTATAGCCCTTCAATCCTAGTTGTTGGATCGTAGATTAACTAGATCCTTCCATGGAGAGGGGGCTTGTATATAAGGGGAGGAGCTCATTTGCTCAAACACATCCAAGCATTGCAAGCATCTCATTGTGCTCTTTATCCAAGTAATACAAATCTCTCTTCCTCAAAGCACTCTCTTTGTGTCTTTCGGTGCTCTTTAGGCTTACTGGACAGGGTTCAAGTGTCGCACGGGTCAGCAAAGAAGTCAGCCCGTGACATCAGGCAACAAAAAAGGAACAAACAACAACTAAAAATACACATAGCTATTCTACCAAATTATGCACCTTCACCTTCAGCGCCAACCTATCTAACCTTCTCCTTCAATCCACATTCTCACCACTCTGTATCTTCCTCTTCGCCCCTCACCTTTTGCTCATGCTCAATGAGTGAGCCTTATTCCATTAGAAAATTCCATTATTCCATTAGCCTTATTCCATTAGGAGAGAGGTCTCGATGATTGGGGTTGAGGGGAACGAAATTAGACAAGCTACCGTGCAGATGCACAAATTCAGGTTCATACCTTATTCCATTAGGAAAGTTTATGCCACCAGGAAGGACGATATCCACGACATCCAACAACTGCCCAAAAAATACTGTGACTATATTAGTTACATCGACTCCTCCATCATCATTAGTTGACGATGGGAGGATCAAGACCTCAAAGCGCGGTAACTGATTTTGCAACAACCCCCTTATCCGGCTCGGACAAGACCGGGAGGGCGATGCTAAAGTAATGGCGGAAATCAAAAGCATAACATCCCTACTTAATTATTTATTACATAATATTAAACATCCAAAAAAGTCTTTAGTTATTACATAAGTGTTTCCAAAACTACTACATAATAGTGAACTAGCCAACTACATCACTACTCATGCTGATAACCGTCTACGTGAGTCCCGTACCCTGCTATGTCATAGTCCTCAGCTCCTAAGCCTGCGGTGGGAAGGAAACAGGAACCACAGTTTCAAAGTCAGTACAAAATACTGAGCAAGCGACACCCAAGCACGTAAAACGGATGAAGAATAAATATCTTTTCTTTTGCAATAACTAAGAACAAGAAATGAACATGAGGAATAACCTTAAAAATAACTTTAAGAGACAAAAGCTCAATTGAAATTTTTCTTCTTTATTAAACTTCTTGTGTTTCATTTTCAGATCGGGGAATGCTTTTCCCAATCTTTTATTCTTTCTTTATAATATCCGATACTCATAAAAGTTGTATTATTAATCTATGTTGATACGGGGATAATCTACTATACTATCACTAGCAGCCATGACCTTAAGTGCCGGCACCCTCCTAAGACTCTTCGCGGCCAGAGAGGTGAGTACATGGAGCGACCCGACAGGTTGCGACCGGGTTAAAATGAGCGGGTCGAGTGAACGAAGCCAACACGACCAATCTAGATAAAAGCAATCACAACGATCCCCACACAACTCTTTCCACTTTACGTTAATTATGCATTAATGTTATTCGTGTGACAGTATTAAACAAAACAACTTCTGAAAATGTAAGAACGTCACAATTTAACATGAAAATAAACAACAAATATTTCAAGACGAATATAAAATTTAAATTGAGACACGAAAGGAACTAGGCTCGCGAGACTTGGCATGCTCACTTACCTTACTTCGGTAGCAAAAGCACGTCCTAGCAGTGGCTTGGGCCTACAAAGACGTCACCTACAAATCGTGTCTTCTACGTCAAAAAATATTCAAATAAAATGCTATAAGTTCTAAAGAGTATTTTCTTTATATCAACCCAAACCCCGCTAGTTAAATTTATATCGTTTTATTATCTAGTTATAATTTTCTATAAACGAAACAACACACCTATTTTTAAACGATTATTATTATTATTATTATTTAAAAGTGACTAATTAGATTATTAAAAATACAGCTAAAGATGAAATTATACTTAAGAACTATTTATAACGAAAATGATTTTTTGACTACTATGTTTTAAGAACTTTTACACGATACTATAATCTTTAGAACTAGTGAGAAGTCAAATTTTACAAGTTTTTAATAACCAATTTATAAGCTAAGTGATTAAACAATGTTTATTACTCCCGAATCACTTTTCCGGGATGACGACGAAAACTAGTATTTTTAGAAATTATTTTTAATCCAAAATTATTATTTTTATTTTTAACGAAAAGTGTGAAGTTTAATTAAAAGGCATATAAACCCTATGTTATATTAAAAGTCAACAAAAACCCCAATTATTCCCAAAACAGTTAGGTTAAAATACTTTAGTCACCTTCTAGTTTCTGAAAGTACAAAATGCACCCCCTATATTATGTTATAACAATTTATGTAAACTACACTTTTACCCCCTATATCAACAACTTCAATTTTATCAATCTAACTAGGATTTAAGCTATCAAGTTTCAATTTTGACTATGTATAACAACTAATCAGAGAGTTTAGAACACACCTAGGCCAAAAATGGCCTGTCAAGAAATAAGTCGGGTCGGAGTTCGATGTCGGAGTCGCCGGAGTTGAGCTTCGTGGCCGGTTTTAATGGATTCTTCAACCTGGTATGAGCCTTCAAATGAGTTGGTCGGCCTCCTAGGAGCCTACTGGAAGCAGAGAGAGAGAGTGGGTGGCGCTGGAGCACTTCGTCGGAGCTTGGTCGAGGATTTGGCCGGTTTTAATGGAGGTCGGAGGTGGCGGGTGAGCTCTGCTAC
Source organism: Linanthus parryae (assembly GCA_023055425.1). Taxonomy (NCBI): domain Eukaryota; kingdom Viridiplantae; phylum Streptophyta; class Magnoliopsida; order Ericales; family Polemoniaceae; genus Linanthus; species Linanthus parryae. The sequence goes on from JALGPY010000004.1 coordinate 147,039,807, forward strand.
TCCGGCTGGTGCTGCTACTTAGGTTCTAGGACTTATTTTGAATAGAGGTAGAGTGGAACAGAGTCAGAGAGAGAGAGAGAGAGAGAGAGAGAGATAGAGAGAGAGAGAGAGAGAGAGAGAGACGCGAAAGTGGTGGTGGGTTTACTTTGCCGCCGGCGAGGGTGGCGGCTGTGGAGCTGCAAGTGGCTGATGTTGCTTCTGCTAATTCCTCTGTTTTCCCTCTGGTGACCGAGAGTAGGGGGGTGAGAGACAGAGATGAAGGTGGCAGTGGGTATTCTTCTTTGTCGAGCAACAACGGTGGTGGTGATGACTGATAAATCTATATTAGAGTTATATTTCTTCTACGTTTGTGTACCGTTTTGTGTAGTTTCCGGGTTGAATATATTATAAATACACTATGAACTTGAGGAAATTGGATAAGTATAGCTTTGAGTGATAAATTGTTAATCTGGGCGTTTTTCACAGTATTTACATTTATTTTGTCACTTTTGATCGCACGGGGTGTTTTCGTGCTATGTTGGACAGAAAACAGTGCTCACGGATCAAGAGGAGAAGGAAAATGAAACACCCCGTTATTTAGAAACGACTATTTTTAACAAATATTAAGTTTTAGTTTATTAAAACGGGTATTTTATAACCATATTAGGTGTTAAAATAATGTTAGTATAAGCTATGGGTTTTAGTTTAATTATTTAAAAGTTAATTTTTCTTGTTTTAAGCTTTAGGGGGCTTTAGTGTCTTTTTCGTAACTTAAATAATGCAGTTAATATAATTCTGGGGGGTAAAAAGTGTCTTTTTAACTAACTAAGGGGGGTGTGAAAGTGTCTTCCACACATAATCATCATCTTCTTCCTCTCCTGGTTGTAACAGGAGATGTCCTCTCTTCTCCTTCTCCGACCCAAACACCACCAACACAAATTCGCCGCCAAAATCTCTCAATTTCCGTCCCAATACACTCTCTATTCGACAAAGATCGAGTATTTAGCACCAAGAAATCGATTTCGCCCAAAATAGTGAACCAATTCAGAATCAAAAATCAACCCGGAGGAATCCTCCTCTTCGCCGGATTCTTCGAATTGAAGCCTATAAATACCTTGCGAAATCAGAAAATAAACCCACATCAAAACCCACCACAAAGATCTCCCTCTCTCGCTCTCTCTCCCGTTCGAATCGCCAAGCACAAACCCCGCCGGGTCCGGAGAACCGAACCCGACCGCGACCGCCCCGTCCGACGCCGCCACCGTCTCCGGCGTCCTCCCCCGTCGCCGCCGCCCTTGCCGTCGGCCGCCTCCTCCTTCGCCACCACCGCGAGCCACCCCGTCGCCTTCACAATCGTCGTCGTTCTCTTCTCCGTTCGGGTATGAGACAACCCGTTCTCTGTTTCCATTATGTTTGTTTCTTTTATTTTTTTTATAAGCATTAGTTAACTGTTAGAGTTATAAGAATATTATCTGGGTAAAAACAATGAGAGTGGGCAGTGGCCCAGTGGTTAAAGTTGACTGTTAGTATTGAGATGGTCTTGGGTTCGAATCTCACCATTGACAACAAATTTTTTTTACTACTCTACACTCCATATTTAAAAGAGAAGTTTTGGGGAAATGAAAGACTTGTTAAAACACTTGAGAATTATTTATTTAGGAAGTTTATTTTCTTGTTTAAAGTTTAATCTTTTGAAAAATAATACTCTTGGGTTATGCTTTTTAGTAGTAAAAATTAGACAATTATTTTTATACAAGTTTAAAATCATTTTTTTACTCATCTTCACTCCAAAATAAAAGTATATTTTTCTTATTTATTTTTATAAGTTTATAACAAATTAGAATAAGTTATTTTCCATTAATAACTTTGTTATTTCTTTTCAATAAAAGTTAGTTAGTTTATAACCTATATTCTCTACTAAGGCTTGTTTGGTTGGGAGAAACTACTATTTGGATTAAACGTATTTTTGAGGTCAAATAATATGCTTCTCTACCCTAAATAATAAAAGGAATATTTTATCTAATCTTATAAGTTATATTTATATAATTATAGCCTAGTATGTTTTAACAAATAATAAACGTTAGATTTATAAAGCGTATTTTATTATAAAAGAGGTTGTTCACGTTAGCAAGGTTGGGGAGAGTTAGTAAGGGATTTATTTCATAGGACTTTGTGTGCAATATGTTGATTAGGATATTATTAAATTTGTAGGCGATAATTTTGTTGACGAAGGATACGTCGAGTGTTACTAGGAAGCGATTTGCTTTTGTTTGAGATTCGAGGTAAGTAAACATCCCAGGCCTAGCGCCCATATCTTCTTTCGTGTCTAAACTACTTTTTTGATTTATTGTCTCAAAATTGGAATATCTACTTAAACTGTTTATTTGAGAAAGTTTACTAATTTTACAAAGGTGATTCTATCACAACTATCACATGAAATGATAATAAGACGTAAAGACGTAAATTGGAATAGTTGTACAGGGGATCAATATTTTGAGATTTGGTCGATGTGGACTACGTCTCCCGACCCCTTTTATTTATTTTGCTCGGTCGCAACCGCCCCGAGTTCGCTCCAGTACTTACCTCTCTGGCCGCAAGAAGTCTTAGGGGGGTGTCGACACTTATGATCTGGTAGCCAGTTATTAGTAGATCTTCCCCGTGTCAACATGGTAATATATGTTTTCTGAATTATGGACCTTTATGATTGAGTATTGGAAGTCCCGATTGGACAAATGAGGAAGTTTGGGAATGTTTCCCCAATGGAGATACTAAAGTGAAAAGAGTTTGGGAATGTTTCCCCACAAGTGAAGTGATAAAGGAAAAGATTTGTGAATTCTTATTTCATACTTATACTCTTACTCAAATACTTTACTCTTCAAACTCATGTGTCGTTTTTAAACTGCTTCATAATCGGTTTACATGCTTGGGTGTTGCTTACTCAGTATTTTTCGCTGACTTTGGAAACTGTGGTGTTTCTTTTTGTTTCTGCACCACATGTTTAGGTGGAAGCATGGCTTTTGGGGGAAATCGAGACACATCACTTTAGTAAATTTAAATTTCACATCTAGACTTGTTTTATTTATTATTTAAATTTTAGATTGGAATAATGCCCATATTTGTGGCGAGACAAGTTTTAAAAGTTTTAATTAATTATTTTATGGATTTTGGATTGGATATTCTTTTATAAATCTCCTTGTATCCGGGTTTAATCTCGGGTACGGAGTGACATCCCCGGGCTTCCGGCTTGGCCGGGTTTGGGGGTGTTACAGTTGGTATCAGAGCCAGGTTATCCAAAAGGGAAATCTAAAACCTGTAGGGAATTTAAAATGGACATAGGGAAAGAATTTAAAATTTGACAAGCCGTTGGGAATTTGGGTAGTGTTGGATAGGGCTGTTATGTGAAACTAATTGTTTGATGATCAATGTGTTATATTACTTGATTAGTTGCTCACTATATGCCATGTATTGCATTTTTTTACTTATACTTTAGGGTAGTGTATGAATGATACGATAGGTTATAGTGTAGGATTATGGCTAATAGACCACACCAATACTACACCAGGAAAAGTAGTCAAGTCCCAATGGCAGCCCCAAACAACAACAACAGCATGGAGCAATTCTTTGCCCAATTTACTCTGATGGCTCAGAATATGAACAATGGAGATCATAATGCAGCCAATTGGGCAAAGAAGGTGTCTGACATGAAGCCTGGAAATTTCACAGGCAATGAGGATCCAGTGGAACTTGAAGATTGGATCGATGAGATGGACAAAATCCTTGAATTGGTTGAGTGCCCTGACAACCGCAAGGTAGTTTGCGCAGCGTTCTACCTGAAGAACGAGGCAAACATATGGTGGAGGAACTCACGTCAAGCTTTCTTGGCTCAACCCAACTTTAATTGCGAAGCTCTTCAGACTGCTCTTCGCACTCGCTTCTACCCATCTCATATCCAAGATCAGAAATACATAGAGTTTGTGAACTTGAAGCAGGGAAGTGATTCTGTAACGGAGTACTTCAAGAAGTTCATGGAATTAGCCCGATTCTCAGGAACCCTTATGCCTGATGAGGCAACAAAGGTTAGGAAGTTTATGTCAGGTCTGCAACTCCATCTGCAGAAAGACTTAATGTGCAGAACCTATGATACTCTCCAAGAGGTGTATGATAGAGTTGCATCTGTTTGGCGTATCCAAGAGATGCAAGACGATAATCGCGAAAAGCGCAAGATTGAGAATGCTGGAGGTAATGGTAGCAATCAGGGTAGAAACAACAATGAGGGGCAAGACAAGAAGTTCAAGTCGAACAATGGAGGAAGTAACCAACGCCAATACCGTGGTAACAAGCAGAACAATGGAGATGAACCACCTCGACGCCACTATTGCAAACGATGCAACAAGAACCATCCCGGAACAGATTGTGCAGGAAACTTAGTCACTTGCAATAACTGTGGAAAGAGGGGTCTTCGCGCTTATGAGTGTCGTTCACCGTCAAGTGGGGGAACCAACAACGCTCCAGCTAATGCCAACAACAACGATGGAACTGGTACAACAGCAACCACATCACAAAATGAGAATGTTGTGCGGATTGCGGTGATAAGCAGGACATAGGAGAAGTGATAGATTAAAGAATTAGCATGGACGATAGTAGTTTCCCGCCCACCCTCGCCTAGGTAGCGTTTTTTAGACTCGTGTCTTTTAGTTTCTTCGAATATTAGAAATTATTTTAGAACCTATCTTCAAGTTTTTAGGAAAAGTGGAATTTTTGGAATTCTAGTTGGGATAGCCTATCAAATAATATTTGAGTTTTCTTTTTCATTGAAGTATCGTTACAAAGTCGAAGCGAGGGATGGTATGAGGAAGAAGCGTCCTCACCTTTTTGACGAGGTATTTTGAGTTCCGAGGACGTCACTCCTCTAAGGGGGAGAGGATGTAATCCTTCGATTTTTAGATACATTATTTTAAGTTACCCTTATAGCATATTGCATATCGTACATGACATTAGGTTTGCATTTAGTAGTCATTAGTAGTTATACCCTAGAGTGGAGACTCATACCTTAATGTTGTTTAGAATTTGGTTTAAACTTCGAGGACGAAGTTTTCTTTAAGGGGTGAAGGATGAAACACCACGTTATTTAGAAACGGCTATTTTTAACAAATATTAAGTTTTAGTTTATTAAAACGGGTATTTTATAACCATATTAGGTGTTAAAATAATGTTAGTATAAGCTATGGGTATTAGTTTAATTAATTAAAAGTTAATTTTTATTGTTTTAAGCTTTAGGGGGCTTTAGTGTCTTTTTCGTAACTTAAATAATGCAGTTAATATAATTTTGGGGGGTAAAATGTGTCTTTTAACTAACTAAGGGGGGTGAAAGTGTCTTTCACACATAATCATCATCTTCTTCCACTCCTGGTTGCAACAGGAGATGTCCTCTCTTCTCCTTCTCCGACCCAAACACCACCAACACAAATTCGCCGCCAAAATCTCCCAATTTCCGTCCCAATACACTCCCTATTCGACAAATATCGAGTATTTAGCACCAAGAAATCGATTTCGCCCAAAATAGTGAACCAACTCAGAATCAAAAATCAACCCGGAGGAATCCTCCTCTTCGTCGGATTCTTCGAATTGAAGCCTATAAATACCTTGCGAAATCAGAATCGAAACCCACATCAAAACCCACCACAAAGATCTCCCTCTCTCGCTCTCTCTCCCGTTCGAATCGCCAAGCACAAACCCCGCCGGGTCCGGAGAACCGAACCCGACCGCGATCGCCCCGTCTGAAGCCGCCACCGTCTCCGGCGTCCTCCCCGGTCGCCGCTGCCCTTGCCGTCGGCCGCCTCCTCCTTCGCCACCACCGCGAGCCACCCTGTCGCCCTCACAATCGTCGTCGTTCTCTTCTCCGTTCGGGTATGAGACAACCCGTTCTCTGTTTCCAGTATGTTTGTTTCTTTTATTTTTTTTTATAAGCATTAGTTAACGGTTAGAGTTATAAGAATATTATCTGGGTAAACACAATGAGAGTGGGCAGTGGCCCACTGGTTAAAGTTGACTGTTAGTATTGAGATGGTCTTGGGTTCGAATCTCACCATTGACAACAATTTTTTTTACTACTCTACACTCCATATTTAAAAGAGAAGTTTTGGGGGAATGAAAGCCTTGTTAAAACACTTGAGAATTATTTATTTAGGAAGTTTATTTTCTTGTTTAAAGTTTAATCTTTTGAAAAATAATACTCTTGGGTTATGCTTTATAGTAGTAAAAATTAGACAATTATTTTTATACAAGTTTAAAATCATTTTTTTTACTCATCTTCACTCCAAAATAAAAGTATATTTTTCTTATTTATTTTTATAAGTTTATAACAAATTAGAATAAGTTATTTTTATTAATAACTTTGTTATTTCTTTTCAATAAAAGTTAGTTAGTTTATAACCTTTATTCTCTACTAAGGCTTGTTTGGTTGGGACAAACTACTATTTGGATTAAACGTATTTTTGAGGTCAAATAATATGCTTCTCTACCCTAAATAATAAAAGGGATATTTTATCTAATCTTATAAGTTATATTTATATAATTATAGCCTAGTATGTTTTAACAAATAATAAACGTTAGATTTATAAAGCGTATTTTATTATAAAAGATGTTGTTCACGTTAGCAAGGTTGGGGAGAGTTAGTAAGGGGTTATTTCATAGGACTTTGTGTGCAATATGTTTATTAGGATATTATTAAATTTGTAGGCGATAATTTTGTTGGCGAAGGATACGTCGAGTGTTACTAGGAAGCCATTTGCTTTTGTTTGAGATTCGAGGTAAGTAAACATGCCAGGCCTAGCGCCTATATCTTCTTTCGTGTCTAAACTACTTTTGTGATTTATTGTCTCAAAATTGGAATATCTACTTAATCTGTTTATTTGAGAAAATTTACTGATTTTACAAAGGTGATTCTATCACAACTATCACATGAAATGATAATAAGACGTAAAGACGTAAAGTGGAATAGTTGTACCGGGGATCAATATTTTGAGATTTGGTCGATGTGGACTACGTCTCTCGACCCCTTTTATTTATTTTGCTCGGTCGCAACCGCCCCGAGTTCGCTCCAGTACTTACCTCTCTAGCCGCAAGAAGTCTTAGGGGGGTGTCGACACTTATGGTCTGGTACCCAGTTATTAGTAGATCTTCCCCGTGTCAACATGGTAATATATGTTTTCTGAATGATGGACCTTTATGATTGAGTATTGGAAGTCCCGATTGGACAAATGAGGAATTTTGGAAATGTTTCCCCAATGGAGATACTAAAGTGAAAAGAGTTTGGGAATGTTTCCCCACAAGTGAAGTGATAAAGGAAAAGATTTGTGAATTCTTATTTCATACTTATACTCTTACTCAAATACTTTACTCTTCAAACTCATGTGTCGTTTTTAAACTGCATCTTAATCGGTTTACATGCTTGGGTGTTGCTTACTCAGTATTTTCCGCTGACTTTGAAAACTGTGGTGTTTCTTTTTGTTTCTGCACCACAGGTTTAGGTGGAAGCATGGCTTTTGGGGGAAATCGAGACACATCACTTTAGAAAATTTAAATTTCACATCTAGACTTGTTTTATTTATTATTTGAATTTTAGATTGGAATAATGCCAATATTTGTGGCGAGACAACTTTTAAAAGTTTTAATTAATTATTTTATGGATTTTGGATTGGATATTCTGTTATAAAATCTCCTTGTATCCAGGTTTAATCTCGGGTACGGAGTGACATCCCCGGGCTTCCGGATTGGCCGGGTTTGGGGGTGTTATAGAAAACTTCGGAACATATGCGGAAGCTTGGGAGAGAAAGAAATTGGAAGAAAAATGGACAAAGATGGAAAAAGGGGGTTAAAGTGTCATTTTCATAAGTTTGGGTAATGACACTTAACACCCCCAATGAAGAATAGAAGAGGAGACTTAGAAAAAATGAGCGGAAGAAAAGTGGGGAAACTCACTGAAGTGCAGGATCAAAAGTTGATCCTAGGATCAGAAGTAGATCGCAGGATCAGAATATGTGATCGTTTGATCAGAAGCGAAACTTGGCGAATACTCGAAGGAAGAAAAAAAGAAAACCCACTGAAGTGTAGGATCACCTCTGTGATCCTAGGATCAACCCAGATCGCACGATCAGGAAAAGGAGATCCTACGATCTCCTGGAGCAAAAACTACACGGACGGGAGAAAGAAAAAGAAGCACGCTTGCTTCTTGTACTTGCTCTAAACTACGTAGTTTTGGGTTGTTTATTTCCTTAACCTAATTGGGAAAGAATAAAACAACAAGAGGGAATTGAGGAATCATCCATAGACGTGAGTACGAGGAAGGGACGGAGGCCCGCATAAGAGGAGGACTCTTCCTCCATTAAAGCTCGAAGTTTGATTTATTCTTCTTCTCTCTCAATATTTGTATGGAGAACTTGTAAATCTTGTTTGGTTGATTAGTATTAGCTAGACGTTTTGCTAGACGTCTCTTTGAGAGCCTAGGGTTCATGTAAACGATGAATATTTTCCGGATTTAATCTTTGCTTCATGATTTCTAGATTTCTTCTTTTGAATCAATTCTAGTTTCTTGTTTATGTTAGTAATCCTAATTGAGTGACACGATTAGGAGATAAAACTAGGGTTCAAGAACTAGGGTTTCATTCAATAGTTGATTCATGCTTAAAGTTAGCAATAATTTAATTCAATTGTTCATGTATTGTGCTTAATACTTAGTGTTAATGGAGAAGCTAACCGGAAACACTGCTTAGTTAGCAAATGCACGATAGTGATTCTAACTAACTTGGATGAGACTTGAACATCAATCCCGTATCACTGAGTCAACGACGCCAAAAACTTGACGCGATTTCTTAACGCGTATGCGCAAGTGCACAGTCGAGTAATATAGGGGTGGTATTTCAACCCCGAGTTATCGATCCCACAAGGACAGACTTTAGATTATCTAACTAGTTATTTAATTTAGAGTACGGTGCAGGTGGAAAGATTTGATTGATTTTAGAAATTGAAATAACAACTAATCTAATATATATATATATATTATTATTTAAGAAACAAGTTTGGAGAAACTAGGCAATCTCTAGATCACCGAGGGCTGAGAAGAGACGTGTTAGGATTGGCTAGTGTGGGTAGATCCGATAGGTGAGATTCGAATGTTTCGTGCAACGGTGGACCGACAGGACCCGTTGTCGTGCATGCCGTTTGCCTACTAGAACGGAGCGGTAGATACAAGAGACCTATAGGAGATTGTAGTCTACCGTGAAGTAGAATGACTTGAGACCGATAGGAGATAGTCAGCGCTGTTACCCGGCTTAGTTAGAATATAGTTAACGTCTTGCTTAGATAATCCGGAAATCGTTTACAACCCTAGGTGATCTAGATATTGCCTAGTTTCTCCAAAATTGTTTCTTAAATATAAAAAAATACAAAAATATTAGATTAGCTGTTATTTAAATTTTTAAATCAATCAAATCTTTCCTCCTGCAGCGTACTCTAAATTAAATAACTAGTTAGATAATCTAAAGTCTGTCCCCGTGGGATCGATTACTCGGGGTTGAAATACCACCCCTATATTACTTGACCGTGCGCTTGCGTTTAAACGCGTTAGTAAATCGCGTCAAGTTTTTGGCGCCGTTGCCGGGGACAGCGGTAGATTATTTAGTTAGGAGTTAGTTTAGAGTACTTTTATTTTATTTGGGTTTTAATACTTTAATTCTATATCTCTGTGCTTCACGGGTGTCTTGTGAGTTTGTTTCTCAGGAACGCAAGATGCAAGAGACAATATAAGCATGTGGAGCGAAGACTGTTATTCGGGTCCCCCCTACTGTTTCCACTGCAGGTGTAACCATGAAGACGAAGACGCATGCATAACTTGGTGCTACGTATGCGGCATTTGGCACGACCATAGATACTCATGTCGAGTACATGCCCCCCAACTTCATCAGCACCAGGAAGACTCATCAGCGAGTATGGCAGAACGACACAGTATTATGGAGGACATCGAAGTGTGCACACAGTTTTTGTCCATAGCTGCTCAGGTGCCACAAGAGGATTCAGCCATAGGTATGGAATACGTGAGGGAGATGATGGAGAGGATAAAGAAACGAATAGAAAAACTGTCAACAGCAGGGAAATCAAGCATTAAAGAGCCACAAGAAGAGACCGTGCCATATGACAGTGAGCCAAAAATTGAACCTTCATCATCCTCACCACAAGTGGAAGAAGAGATACCTGAGCCGAACGAAGACTGCAGTGTCCAGGAACCATTGGTGGCTTCTTCCATTTACGAGGAATCATATTCTGATTCAGACTGGGGTGGACATGTGTGCCGAAGATGGAAAGATCTGTCATATTGCGAGCCAAGACCGCAGGCGCCCTCGCATCCTTGGCATGAATGGGAAGACACCAGCATTGGAAGCCTGTGGGGTGCCGACGATGAAGCTGATGAAGCACTTGTTCCCATACCTATTGAGGTAAAAGCCCCTACTCATACTTTCGAAGAATTCTCCGTATCTCATATTAATCAAGTCTGTGATGAGTTGGAAAGACTTGTGTATAGAGATTCTTATGGGGAAGAGCATCACGAGAAATTTTCAATTCCTTGTCATATTGGCTACTTTATTGATGATCCATATGCCATAGTCAAGGAGTTGGTAGTCAACAAGTGTGGGGGTGTGGATGAATTGAATGGGTCATGTGAAGAGCATCTAGCACAGATGAGGTATTACTGGGATGATTTTATGGCCAGAGATTCATTTGAGCCCAGTGGTACTTGGTGGAAGTTTCTCAAGAAGATCAATTGCAAAATGAAATGAGTCAGCTTCCATAACTCTCCGCCATCTGCACAGCACAGGGGTGCACTTGAAGTTATCGAGAAGAGATGGTTGAAGAAGAAGAAGTGGAGGGATAAAGCAATCTCCATTTTCCTTTTCGGTTGAGGTAACCGGGTCGGGCCGTCGACCTTAAATTACAAGAGCTGCTTGGGAGGCAACCCAATGTAGAGTAGGATGCTATTTATTTATGTTCTTTCTTTTAGTTCTCCATATAATTTTGAGGGGTGAGAGAGAGTTGTTTTAATACTTTCAATCAGTGTGTAGGGACACAGGTACAAAAGACGCTCCGGATTCCCCTTCTCGATGTGTGCGATAGAGAATGTTGAGTAGACGCATCGGAATCCGGACGCGAGGTGAGACTTTTCCGGAAATAGTCAACGGTCCACAAGACCCCTTCTTGTTGGAGTTTCGCGGAAACGGTGCCCATGTAGGTCCGGGCACCCAGGTATCTCTAACTCTCTCTGTTCTACGTTTTGAGCCATAATTGTGTAGATCCACCGCATGCACATTTAAGCGAGGGCACCTCGTACTTGATCTCTAAATTTGTTGAGGACAACAAAACGCTTAAGTGTGGGGGGTTTGTGTATATTTTGCTAGCCATGTCAGTTATGCATCGCCAGTTACATGCAGTTGTGTCGTATTGTGTAATACGTGTGGTTAGTGTAGAGTGTTTGATATATGTCGTATTGTGTTAGGATTGTTAGTATGCATTTCTTTGCACTTTTACTTTATTGAGTCCCCTACCCAAAACGTGTGGTTAATCGAGTTGTCCAAAAGCATATAGAGTCTAGAAAAATTGAAAAAATAGAAAAGTGAAAATCCATAAAAACTAAAAAAGCAAAATTTTTTGAGAATAAGGGCAATTGATGAAGCTAGAAACCATATAGAGTTCAATGAAAGAGTCTCTGAGAATAGGAAGCACCGTAGTAGGGATGTCTTTAATTCTTAGTATCTTGCGCACCTGTTTCACGAAAGGATGTCCCGGGTATCCAGGGAATATGGAAAGTAGATGAGGGCATACATTTAGTTCTTTTACTGTGCTAGGAGGATTTAGTCCTAAGGGGTTGAAAAGTCTGTTTTCGAGTGGAAACTTGTGGCCTCTTGCAAATATGGGGTGGACCTTCGTGTAGAGTTGATTCCATGTGGTACACTGGCTTAGCCTAAGTGAAGCTAGGGAGTGTACACCACCATCCCTTACGGCGGTTTCAAGAGCTAACCGAAAAAACCCACACTTAGTTACTCTAAATGCACGGTTGAAAAAAAAATTAGAAGAGAATGAAAAACAAAAGAAATCAAAATCTTCTCTTGGACTAGATACGGTGAACAGTCTAATGTGCCTCCGTTTACGCGGGGAATTTGGATTCAATCCAATTAGAGTGTCTAAGGAAAATTAAAGTCAACCCGTATTACACGGAGTTGTGTCTCCCGTCACTGGGACAATTTGCATTCAATGCAATAACGGCTAAGAGGGTCTGAAAACCTCATATGACTTGACGAAGAAAGACTACTATAGGACTAAGGATGCCTGGACCCTCTGAGCTAAAGGACGTGCCCATGTCTTCAATTGTTTATGGTGGATGTTTGGGGACCCCTTAGTGAACTTGTGAGAGCTTGATGATTTTGGTTAGTGATAGCGAGATTGCCCAATCTCTAACTAAGAAGAAAAAAAATTGGTGTTGTTTAATTCTTGCATTGTTCTATAATCGAGTTGCACTGTATAGTCATGTAGATTGCATGGGTGTGTGTGTTGTTTGTGTCACATGACTAGTGAAGTTGAATGCAATTCGGTGGATTGAAAATCATAGTGTGAGAAATGTTTTTGATTTTGCTCGGGACGCGCAAAAAGGTAGTGTCGGGGGATTTGATAACTCTATATTAGAGTTATATTTCTTCTACGTTTGTGTACCGTTTTGTGTAGTTTCCGGGTTGAATATATTAGAAATACACTGTGAACTTGAGGAAATTGGATAAGTTTAGCTTTGAGTGATAAATTGTTAATCTGGGCGTTTTTCACATTATTTACATTTATTTTGTCACTTTTGATCGCACGGGGTGTTTTCGTGCTATGTTGGACAGAAAACAGTGCTCACGGATCAAGAGGAGGAGGAAAACTTCTGAACATATGCGGAAGCTTGGGAGAGAAAGAAATTGGAAAGAAAATGGACAAAGATGGAAAAAGGGGGTCAAAGTGTCATTTTCATAAGTTTGGGTAATGACACTTAACACCCCCAATGAAGAATAGAAGAGAAGACTTAGAAAAAATGAGCGGAAGAAAAGTGGGGAAACTCACTGAAGTGTAGGATCAAAAGTAGATCGCAGGATCAGAATATGTGATCGTGCGATCAGAAGCGAAACTTGGCGAATACTCGAAGGAAGAAAAAAAGAAAACCCACTGAAGTGTAGGATCACCTCTGTGATCCAAGGATCAACCCAGATCGCACGATCAGGAAAAGGAGATCCTACGATCTCCTGGAGCAAAAACTACACGGACGGGAGAAAGAAAAAGAAGCACGCTTGCTTCTTGTACTTGCTCTAAACTACATAGTTTCGGGTTGTTTATTTCCTTAACCTAATTGGGGAAGAATAAAACAACAAGAGGGAATTGATGAATCATCCATAGACGTGAGAACGAGGAAGGGACGGAGGCACGCATAAGAGGAGGACTCCTCCTCCATTGAAGCTCGAAGTTTGATTTATTCTTCTTCTCTCTCAATCTTTGTATGGAGAAACTTGTAAGTCTTGTTTGGTTGATTAGTATTAGCTAGACGTTTTGCTATGCGTCTCTTTGAGAGCCTAGGGTTCATGTAAACAATGAATATTTTCCGGATTTAATCTTTGCTTCATGATTTATAGATTTCTTCTTTTGAATCAATTCTAGTTTCTTGTTTATGTTAGTAATCCTAATTGAGTGACACGATTAGGAGATAAAACTAGGGTTCAAGAACTAGGGTTTCATTCAATAGTTGATTCATGCTTAAAGTTAGCAATATTTTAATTCAATTGTTCATGTACTGTGCTTAATACTCAGTGTTAATGGAGTAGCTAACCGGAAACACTGCTTAGTTAGTGAATGCACGATAGTGATTCTAACTAACTAGGATGAGACTTGAACATCAATCGCGTATCACTGAGACTGAGAAGAGACGTGTTAGGATTGGCTAGTGTGGGTAGATTTGGTAGGTGAGATTCGACTGTTTCGTGCAACGGTGGACCGACAGGACCCGTTGTCGTGCATGTCGTTAGCCTACTAGAACGGACCGGTAGACACAAGAGACCGATAGGAGATTGTAGTCTACCGTGAAGTAGAATGACTCGAGACCGATAGGAGATAGTCAGCGCTGTTACCCGGCTTAGTTAGAATATAGTTAACGTGTTGCTTAGATAATCCGGAAATCGTTTACAACCCTAGGTGATCTAGAGATTGCCTAGTTTCTCCAAACTTGTTTCTTAAATACAAAAATCAAATAGAAAAATATTAGATTAGTTGTTATTTCAATTTTTAAATCAATCAAATCTTTCCTCCTGCACCGTTCTCTAAATTAAATAACTAGTTAGATAATCTAAAGTCTGTCCTCGTGGGATCGATAACTCGGGATTGAAATACCACCCCTATATTACTTGACCGTGCGCTTGCGTTTAAACGCGTTAGTAAATCGCGTCAATGACGATGTTGACGGTGGTGAAGGTGGTGGCATTGGAGGTGGCTGCTGGCTAGCAAGGGGAGGTGGAGAGAGCCTTATATAGGCTGAGCATCCTTGGGGACCAAGCACAATGGTGGTGAGGTGGCAAGGTGGAGGCGGTGATGAAGGTTGGGGCGGTGATTGATTGTTTTGCCATGAAGGCAAATCTTGGAGTAGATGAGAGATTGGGAGGAATTGTAGTGTGTAGGTGGAGTACAAGACTTTTGAGTGATTGGGTGTGACAAACCTACCTATCGTCGCGGTGGTCGGACACGCGTTAAAACTAAAACTAACTAAAATTTACGAAACGCTCACGTTTAACTCGCGAGTACTAATCTATTATTTTTCCTAAAATCTTACACAAATAAGACTCAATAATTTACCCATATATTATTTTGTAAATAATATTCTTATTATGCTTCTTAAAATGACCATTTCACCCCTACTAATTAAACGGGGTATTACATCCTTCCCCCCCTTAAACAAATCTTCGTCCTCGAAGCTAAAATCAAGCAACTAATCATGATTCTCAGATAATCCAACAAGCAAGTATCTAACAATCACATGGCTGGCAAGTAACTTCACGTAACAAATAATAGCAAGTAGCCATTTTACGATATACGTAATGCAACACGTAACATCTAATAAGGTCGTAGTCACGTCAATCTAATTAAGTGGTTGTAGATAGTGCTTTCTGAGCTGACAGATCCTGGCCACGTGGCAACCATCCAGCACACCATATTGTGCTCCACACACACTGGATCACCAGCCGAGCTGATCCATGTGGGGGCTGCGAGACAGAGCCCTCGCATACCACCGCACGGGACTTGTAGGGACTTAGTGGTTTGGAGGCTAGAGTAAGTCCTGTCGCGTGCGAGCCAAGCCCGCGCGCGACCTTTAGTAACTGCTTTTGAGAGATTTATGGCACGAGCTCCATAAACCCGGTCAATCTGGTCAAACCCGGTCAACCTCGTAACGGTTCCGGTATTCGCGCATAACGTGCTGTAACGGTCCCTATATGGGCGGACGAACGTGCCGTTGCGGTTAAGCTAATTAAGCCGCCATTAATGGGCGCATTAACCACACTGCAAAGGTCACATTTTCCGTTATATATAGGACGTTAACCTTTCCATACAAAGGAGAACACACTGGCCATACGCGGAAGCTCTGCCAAACCTCTGTCTCTCTCTCAGACATTACTACTGCCTTACTCTCTCCCTACACACAACCCAACTCTTCCTGTGCCATCTCTGATCCTCTACATACGGTGTACACGGAGGTCTCCCCGCCGGAATCTCTTGTGCACATATTGGTGAACCCGACGTGAACTTACCAACAAAAGCAACCATGTCTCAGGAGGATGATATCAGCAACAGATCGCCTTCCACCAAAGCTGCCTCGGGAGAGGAGACCCGCCGTACTCCTATGACCCCCGGCGAGGCACCGACGTTAGAATCCTTGGACGCCACCGTCCAAGGTCAGGCGAAAGCTCTCAAAGCTCGGTCTGCGCAGCTAGAACGGATCCTGGCCGTTCTGGGCACCCTTGCGCCAAACCCTTCACCAGCCACCGCCGTTTCTCAAGGAGGAGGAGCCCCTAACGCTCCAGGACTGGGAGTGTCAACCACACCTCCCAACCCTAATCTGCAGACTCCACCGGCGACTACGCAGCTACCTTCAATTCAGGGGTCAACAGCTCAAATGTTGCCTCTCACTGCTCATACTCCTCAGCCTCCGGCTTTGGCATCTAACCCGGCTTCGCAGTATCCCTTGCCTCCTCCAACGGCGATCTGGGGCAATGCGAACAGCCAATATGTCCCCAGTCCTCCGGCGGCATATGTGTCGCCTCCGCCTGCGGCAACCCCTCCTCCTGTTACCGAGGGAAGCATTCCAGAATGTATGACGTCTCTGCAGAAGCGCATGGACACTATTCTGGCTCACCAATCATTCGCGGATACCATCATCCCGAAGCTAGACAACGATCCACCCATCCCGCGGGAGATCTATCTCATGCCTAACCCGGTGGGGTATAAGGCTCCTAAATGGGACAAGTTTAAGGATGTCAACGGGAACGCTCATGAGCATGTCATGCGTTTCATCGATGTCATGGGGCCATACGGAGCCGATCCCAAGCTGCTGATGCGAGAATTCCCAAAATCCTTGGGGAACGTAGCGTACAAGTGGTACCGAACGTTGGAGGCCGGATCCGTGAAGACTTGGGACGACATGGTCCAGAAGTTCTATACCAAGTTCTTCCAGATGGAAGAAAAGGTGACAATGATCCACCTCTCGCGGATGTATCAGAAGCGCGAGGAGGACGGGATAACTTTCATCAAGAAGTTCAGGGCGAAGTCCTTGGAATGCAAAGACCCGATGCTCGAAAGTCGGCTTGTAGAGATATGCCTGCAGTGCATGGGAGACGAATACAAAGGTACGCTCATCAATCTGCAAACACCTACGTTTTCAAAGCTAATCGAATGCACGAAGAACATCGAGCCTATAGTTGAGAGGCTGAAAAAGAAGAACGCTCCGGAGCGATCTTCGAGCGGTACTACCTACAAAATCGGGAGATTCAGTTACAAGAGGGGACGCGAAGCTGAGGTCAATACAGTTTCACCCCAGAAGCAGGCGAAGGTTATGAACTTCGACGTACCACCTCTGCCATGTTCGGTGGAGGAGGCAAGCGACCTCTGCAGGCAATGGCGCAAGGACGGTGTCCTACCGCCGCTCGAGAAGGTACCCTCCAAGGAGATGGTGAGGGACCCGAAGTGGTGCGAGTACCACGGCAAGGTCATGCATCCCACAGCGGAATGTAAGAAGCTCACGATTGTATTCAACCAGAAGATGAAGAACGGTGAGCTGATCGTCAGCGATCACAGGAAGGATGTGCGCAACAATCCACTTCCTGCCCATGCGGAGCAAGACTCGAAAGGTAAATAAGTCGCCATGATCTCGATTGTGGATCTGGAAGATGTCGCAGAGGATGGTCTGCCCATCATTGCCGAAGTCCATGACGACGAGGACTACAGCGTAGACACAGAGGATGAACGTGCCGACCGAATGAAGGGGTCGCACGGCTTTAGCAGATTCTTCGACGAGATGAACTTCTCCGAGAAGTGCCGGACAGAAATGACGAAAGCAATCTTGAGGATAGCAGAGGACTACGAGGAGGATCTTGTAGTCTCCAATGGGAAAGTCATCAGGGCGTCTCGCTCTACAAAAAAGATTATGACCTTTTCTGCCAGCGACAAAAAGACAGATGCGAGCCACCAGAGGCCTCTGTATGTGACAGCCATCATCAATGGCGTCGAGTTCAAAAGAGCATTCGTCGATGGAGGAGCAGCGGTCAACGTCGTTTCGCTCCATACACTGAAGTTAGCAGGGATCCCCGAGCACAAGATTGTCAGGCGTCCATCTCCGCTGATGGGATTTGGAAGCGACTCTAGAATGACGATTGGATGGATCCGCCTGAGCGTTCAGATCAGCAAAATCAAGTGCTCAGCGAAGTTCTATGTCATAGATGCGAACACTACGTATCACATGATCATAGGTCGAGCATGGATTCATCGCTTTGACGCGGTCCCTTCAACAGCTCACCAAGTCATGAAAGCCATCTGGAACGACAGAATAGTCGAGATACCGGCTTCAACGAATCCATTCAACATGGATGAAGCACATCTCAGCGAGGCGGTGTGGTTCACCGAGATGGCGGACGAGCAAACACCGGGGCCGTTCAACCCCACTCCTTTACCTCTTTGGGAAGATATCAAGGATCAGTCACCTGCGGGAGTGATGGTGACAAGGGAGGATGCCAAGGAAAATCCGCCCACACGCGAAGAGGCGCCGCGAATCGCTTACCGACGAAAGAACGTATATACTCTGAAGAGAATAGCAAAGCATGATCCTGAAGGCAAAGAGATAGAGAGTTTCTACGCCAACGGGAAGAAGTGCTATCGCATATGAAGGTGCGCGGGGATGTCCTCACGTGGGCATGGGGATATCCCTGGGCAAATCAACCAAATCGAGCAGATTGCGGTAACAGAAAAGCCGATGCAGAGCACTCCAGATGAGAAGCTTAAAGAAGCACCCGAATGCATGGAAGAAAGACCCAGACCACAGAAGCAAGAGCTAAAAGAAGTGTTCCTCAGCCCGAACGAGGAAAATAAGAGGCCAGTCTTTCTAAGTGCGGACCTCACAAGCGAGGAGGAGCAAGGATTACTGCAGCTCCTGACTGAGTACAAAGACGTGTTCGCATGGGAATATGATGAGATTCCCGGACTGGACACAACCATCACTATGCATAGTTTAGACATCATCCCGGGTTCTGAGCCGATAAAGCAGAGCACAAGAAGCTTCAGGCCGGAGCTTAATGTGAAGATCAAACAGGAGATTGTCAAACTCCTGGACGCCAGGTTCATAGAACCGAATCATCATCCCACATGGCTGGCCAATATTGTGCCAGTGGTAAAGAAGAACGGACAGCTCCGCATATGCGTGGACTTCCGAGATCTCAATCGCTTCTGCCCCAAGGACGATTTTCCGCTCCCCAACATCGATTTGCTTATCGATTCGACAGCGGGTCATCGCATGTTCAGCTTCATGG
The DNA here is from genome assembly GCA_023055425.1 of Linanthus parryae. Classification (NCBI taxonomy): domain Eukaryota; kingdom Viridiplantae; phylum Streptophyta; class Magnoliopsida; order Ericales; family Polemoniaceae; genus Linanthus; species Linanthus parryae. Next base: position 147,058,916 of record JALGPY010000004.1, read on the forward strand.
ACGGCTTCAGCGGGTACAATCAGATCAAGATGGACCCGAAGATGCACGAAAAACCGCATTCATCACCCCAGTGGGAGTTTTCAACTACACGGTGATGCCCTTTGGTCTCAAAAACGCAGATGAAACCTACCAACGGGCCATGATGGCTCTATTCCACGACATGATGCACAAAGAAGTGGAGTTTTATGTGGATGACCTCGTGGTTAAATCCAAGCAAGAGGCAGATCACCTGGCAGATCTGCGGAAGGTGTTCAACAGATGCAGACGCTTTCAGCTGAAGATGAACCCTATGAAATGCGCATTTGGGGTAACATCAGGGAAATTCTTTGGATGCGTAGTACATCGCCAAGGACTCGAGCCTGACCCTGCGAAGGTTTCAGCCATCATCAGCATGGCTCCGCCGCACGACCAGAGTGCCTTGAAGACATTCTTGGGGAAACTATCATATCTGCGAAAATTCATCCCTGCGATTGCCGAGATTACTTTCTGCTTCAGTAATCTTCTCAAAAAAGATGTCGCATACAACTGGACCCCGGAGCACGATGCTGCGTTCGGGAAGCTGAAGGAACTGCTGACGTCTTCAAAAATAATGATCGCACCTCAGTTGGGGTCACCGCTTTTACTGTATCTGACGTCAACCAGGAAATCCATAGGAGCACTTATGGCTCAGGAGTACGAAGGTCAGGAAAGGCCCATCTACTACATCTCTCGCATTGTGCAGCCCGCATAATCAAGGTACACAGACATTGAGCGTCATTGCCTTGCCTTATTCTTCATAATAGAGAAGTTGAGACACTACTTTGCGTCAAACAAAGTGGTGGTGGTTACGAAAAGTGATCCCATACGATATCTGCTAACTCACACTACCCCTGGAGGAAGATTGGCGAAATGGTACATGACCATCTCTCAATACGATATCACACGCGTGCGACCGCGAGCGATCAAGTCGCAGGCGGTAACGGATTTGTTGGCACAATTCCCCGACAACAGTCATGAGCCCGTGATCGAAGAAGAACTCGAGGGACCTGAAATCTATGCAATCGATGTACCCTATTGGACGCTCCATTTCGACGGGTCGTCAACAAGGAAATGCGGAGGCATTGGGATAGTCTTGACCAAACCAGATGGAGAGGTCATACAGATGTCCGCAAAGCTTGACTTCGCAGTCACCAACAACGAGGCAGAATATGAAGCCCTCATAGAGGGGCTGCGTGCAGCGAAGGCTTTGGAAGTAAGCAACCTGACGGTCATGGGAGACTCCAAGCTAATCGTCAAACAAGCCTCGGGCGAGTATGGTTCGAAGGAGATTAATCATCTGTCCTACCGGACTCTGGTACAAAAGCTGGTGCAGCAATTCTGCGACGTCAGGTACGAGCACAAACCCCGAGCAGACAACAGGCATGCAGATGCTTTGGCCACCTTGGGATCCAAGTTTAGTACAGACAAATGTCCCGCAAGGATCTCCATGGAAGTGCGAACATCGTCGGCGTTGACAGAAGACGCGTGCGACGATGAACACATGGATGATGCGGACTGGAGAAAAGCAATTTTACGAGCTATTGCAGAAGGCACAAGCAGCGAAAGCTGGGCACTCACAAAGGGGTACTGCATATATGACAACACACTTTACTACAAGGGCCCTGGCGGGATACTCATGCGATGCGTCTCCGAGCAAGAGGGACAGCTGCTGTTAGAGAAGATTCACCAACATGCTTGCGGAGAAAGCGAGGTGTCAATCTATCGAAAGGCTCAGAGATATGGCATTCACTGGCCAGACATGTCAACAGCCGCAGCCCTAATACAGGGAAACTGCGAAAATTGCGCACTGATTAAAGATTCCTTACTCATCGCTCTAACCGACGATGATGCGGATTGGAGGAAACCACTCTTCGATTTTCTCACCCAGGGCACCGTACCCGAATCGAGAAAAGAAGCGGAGAAGTTGAAAAGAAAAGCATCCCGATATGTGGTGCAAGAGAACTTACTTTGGCGAAGGGGCCATGAGCGCAACTTGCTACGATGTCTAGACGGCAGGGAAGCACAAGAAGTCATGGACCTTTCTCATCAGGTGGAACACCAAGGAGGTGCGAAATTATGCAGGCAGCTCCTCTCAATTGGATACTTCTGGCCCACGATGGAGGCTGATTGTCGCACCAAAGTACGACGCTGCCAGGAGTGTCAATTCAAAGGAAACCTAGTGCACGCTCCTGCTGTGGATCTACATGCATTGGGAACGCCATGGCCATTTCACACATGGGCGTTGGATTTCATTGGTCTCATCCGACCAACTTCGCATGGGAATCATTTTATTCTCACCGCAACTGAGCTGTTCACCAAATGGGTGGAGGCGATACCACTGAAGACGGCAAATGCGCTAGCTGTGGTCAACTTCATCTAAGAAAACATCATATGCATGTTCGGAATACCCAACACCATCCTTTCAGATAATGGTACTCCCTTTGTTAATCGCCAGGTGGCTGCAAAGCTAACAGAGTACAATATCAGGCAAATATGTTCCACCCCCTACTACCCGAAGGGGAACGGGCAAGCCGAAGCGACCAACAAAACGCTGTTGAGGATTTTGAGCAAGATGGTAGCAGATGACCACAAGAAGTGGGCTGATTCTCTAAACATAGATATGTGGGATTATAGGACTTCTCCAAGGACACCCACGGGGGTCTCACCATTCCTCCTATGCTATGGAGCTGAGGCCGTGGTGCCTGCGGAGGTGAGAGTCAATTCGGCGAGATTGGCCTTCCATGCATTGTACGACAATCAACGCGATCATGACTTAGTCTTGCTGGAGGAAAAGCGAGAGCAAGCTAAAAGGACCAACAAGCGGTATCAAGAAAGGATCGCTCGTGCTTACAACAAGACGGTCCAGCGAAGAGATTTCGCAGTTGGAGATTTGGTCCTGCGCGCATCTGACCACTGCATGCGAGAAGCGGCTCACCCAAAGTTCGCAGCCAATTGGGAAGGACCCTTCGTAGTCACAGAAGTCTTCGACAGTGGTTACTGCAGCATACGGAGGTTGCACGGAACGAACTCAACCCCAAGCTCAGTCAACATGCGCTGGATTAAGAAGTAATATCCTTGACTTCTCTCATTTTATGTGTTTTATTATAACGTTGCCTCATGTCTTGTATGGCTATGATTCACACAATCTTCTCTCCCATATGAGAGAATTGTAAGCTCATCTCTCCCATATGAGAGCACTATAATAAAAGGATTCTCCCAAATGAGAACTTCATATTTCTAGCTGTTAATGTTGCTTCATTTAGTTGGTTATTACTGTTAGCAATGGGCTATCCGCCACAATAGCAATTTGTGCGAACTACGATCTTAATTGATCTTCTAAGCCTATCTGTCACGATAGCAGCCTATGCAAATGCGATCTTAATCGATCTTCTAAGCCTATCTGTTACGGTAGCAACCTATGCAAATGCGATCTTAATTGATCTTCTAAGCCTATCTGCCACGATAGCAGCTCATGCAAAAAATGATCTTAATTGATCTTCTAAGCCTATCTGCCACGATAGCAGCTCATGCGAAAAATGATCTTAATTGATCTTCTAAGCCTATCTGTCACGATAGCAGCCTATGCAAATGCGATTTTAATTGATCTTTTAAGCCTATCTGTTACGATAGCAGCCTATGCAAATGCGGTCTTAATTGATCTTCTAAGCCTATCTGTTACGATAGCAGCCTATTCAAATGCGATCTTAATTGATCTTCTAAGCCTATCTGCCACGATAGCAGCTCATGCGAAAAACGATCCTAATTGATCTTTTAAGCCTATCTGCCACGATAGCAGCTCATGCGAAAAATGATCTTAATTGATCTTCCAGAGCCTATCTGCCACGATAGCAACGTATGAAAACGTGATCTTAAATGGTTCTTCAAGCCTATCTAAGGTGATAGCAGCGTTATACGAATGCGATTTAAAATTCGTCCTTAAGTCTGTCTATTGTGAATAGCAACATCATTCAAAATGATCATAAGTGATCTACAAAGGTCTATCTGATGTAATAGCACTTGCATTTTAATCTGGGACAAAATCACAAGCCTATCTGCCAAGATAGCAAAGCTACGCAAACACGATCTCGAACGATCTAATAAGACGTCTGCGAATTTATACGGCGGATAGCAAATGCGAAGTATGTATATAGCATTACACAAGGCGAAATCTGCCGATACGCACGCGAAATTGTGTTTTGTTGTAACGAGACAGCAGATCATACAAAAATGATTTATCATTATGAGTCGAAAGGACTTACAATTTATCTGTCTAGATAGCAGCTTACAAGCGAAAAAGCTCAAATCTAACTACGCAGCCAACATGGCTTACAATGCATTCAAAAAGTAACTTACAAGCACGAAGTTACACATCGCGGGAATCGCGAATGAAAAGGGATGAACCTAACGGTCCTAACACCAGCTATGCGATGCACAGATCTGCGGACTAAAGATCTGTCGCAAGTAGGGTCTTGCTATAAAATGAACGTCCTACGAGAGCCACAAGAAGCCATACGTTCAAGATCCCAGTATTTGACAAGGCCCTTGTCTGATCAACACCCCATGATATGTGCCTGAGGAACCACCGGTTCCAGCATTCAACAGGCAAGCAGAAGCTCCAAAGGGCAAGGGCTCCTTGTAGACGGGGATGAACGCAACGGTTCGCCACCCTGAGCTCACGAACGTGGGGGCAGTAAGTTCTCCTCCAGGGATGCTGGAGGAGAATTCCGCCGTTCATTACGAGTCGGTAGCAAGGTCACTACGGCGCTGCACCTCACCGGGAGGCGGCCGGAAACATGACCTGCAAACATAATAGACGAAGAAAATTCTTCGAATACACATGAGATATCATCTCCATATTATTTATGAAGGTTACAAAGATTAGTAAGCCTCATAAAGCGGATCTTAGAAACTATTTATATGGCACAAAGCGCAAACTCAGGATTCACAACTTGGAGTTGCCATGAATCAACGAAAAACAAGCGTTGAAGCCAGCAGTCGTAAGGACTCACGGCAAAGCACATTTTTGGGATGAAGAACCCAAATGGCAAAGACAGGGTTTATATAGACCTTGTGGAGACTCTTCGGTTGGCAAGATGAGTCAGCAGAATTCGAAAAAGAGGGTAAGGTCAATCACTTACGCCTTGAAAAGCGGTAACGATCAATTACCCTACTAAAGGCTATGACGATTCAGTTGCGTATCCTAATTAATGACGGATGGTCATGATTCGGATGGACTTCCCGAGAAAAGCGTGCTTATCTTATGAGAAATTAGCGCGAAAATCAAGCAGAATATCAATTGCTGATGTCATAATTAGATATGCACAGAGATATTCCATCAAATCCCGGAAAGGGCAAACACGCCGATTCTTTTGTTAAAAAAAAAAAAGGGGGGGGGGGGAGAAACCCTAGCAACATTACATTAATGTTTCAGCATTACATTAATGTTCCAGCTATTTGTTTCAAAAGTCAAAGTAAATTCTTGATCAAGGAGTCATGAGGGGTGAACTGACGGCTCAGATTCTCCACTTGCTCCACTTCCTGCTTCAATTGCTCGCACTTGGCATTCATCTCATGATAGAGCTTTAAAGCCTCTTCAACCTTTTGCTTTTGCTGCTCCACCTTCTGTTTCTCAGCTGCGAGGTTTTGGTGGCCGAGTTTCAAAGTTACGGCTGCGCGAATCAAAGTAACTCTTTTAATAAGAAACTTGAAACCCAGCCTGCCTTGAACTTTAGTCAGAAGATTCTGGCACATGCCAAAAAGCAACTCGGCACTCTGGGCAGAAATGGTCGCAGGCGTGGCCGCAGACAGCTGCTCCAAAATCCAAATGGCCTCGGTAAGAAACAGCCTTCTGTCAAAGGGCCCTATCTCCAGAGATCTCGCAAATGATTGGGGGTAGGTGAGGCGCATCCGAACTAGCCAGTCTACATCGGCTTGCTTCAAACCTAAAGCAATGTCAAAGCTAAGTTATGCTTTCAAACTCGCAAATGAATAATGCGGGATGAAAACATCAAACCACGACTCACCAGTTCCTTCAAGGATCTCACGAAGAGAAGGAATGCGAGTGGCAGGAGTGGTTGAGGACTGTCCTCGTTCCATAGCCCTCCTGTCAGCTGCGAGCTCTAATTCCTCATAGTTAGGAGGAAGAGTATAAGCCGCACCTGTTGCGATCGCAGCCCCGACCTGCGAGCCCCAAAAGCTCCACGCAGGAAGTGGCGACGCCGACTCAGTCATCGCTGGAGGCATAGTGGCAGCCGAAGTTGCTTGGCGAGGGACACTCTCAGATGCGGTAGCATCAACAGTACTTGTTCTTACTTCCTCAGCGCCAGCATGGGCATCTTCCTCCATTAGCACAGCGTCAGCTTCGGCATCATCAGAAAGTTCGATGATGTCCTCAAGAGGCTCTCCTGCATATTCAGCAGCTGCGACAGGCTTCTCGGTATGGGAACTCGGAACCGGAACATAGGACGCAGAAGGTTGACTTCTTTGCTCCAGCACAGGTTCATCAGTATTGCCTGCGATACAAAATGCGATAGTATGAGGTAACTCGTATTGTACGTTATTTTACTATCTTTGCTGAAGCTAAGAGCAAGCACCTCCACGCGAAGGTGGGATTGCAGTATCTTCGTCATACACTAAAGACGTGGAACCATGCCCTATTAGTGTGTCCTCATTAAGCATGTCTTTAAAATGAGCGTGACCTGGGACGCGAAGAAACTAGTCATGACTATGATTCGAGTTGTTAAGTCTAGTTCATGCATGACGATCAAGTGATTACCTGAGGGTTCACCGCACTTGCCTACTAGCCAACGGCGAATGTCAGCTTTTGACACACCATGCTCTAATGCACCAACAATGACGTCTCGATAAGTTACTGCGAGATTAAAAATCTCACCTTTATTGCCGCCTGCGATTTCTTCAAAATCCGCTTGGGCTTGCTCCAAAGCTGCTGCATCCTCTTCTGGAGCCACATCCTCCTCTTCTGCTTGAGGAGCCACCTCTTCGGGAAGCGCATCTTCCTCGTCAGCTGGACGCACTAAGTCGTAAACATGTTTCTCTTCGAGGCTCCGCTGCCTCACACGCTCGAGCTCCTCCTCTTCTCGCTGCCTTCTCCTTTCAGTAGCCTCCGCGGCTGTCTTCCTGGACTCAGCAAGAACGTCCTCGCTTATGGGTTTGTCTGGAATGCTAGAATGAGCATCCCTCTTTTGTCTCTTGGCCAAAAGACCACCGATGGTCTCATCATCATCATCTGCGAAGAAACGATTGGTTCAAGATCGAGTTGAAAATAAATTACGATAATGAGAAGGGAAACGCGATGGAGGTACCTCCTGACTCTTCCTCATGTATCACATTTGCTCTTTCTTCTTCTTCTTCTTCATCACCTTCTCTGGGCTCCCGCCTCTCCTCTTCTTCCTCCTGGCCGAATGGAACGAAGGTCTCTACTGCGAGCTCCTTCCGCGCTCTACTAGGCATGCGACCTTTGCCTTTATCCTTGGCAGAAAGGGACCTCGCTGGAGGGGAAGTTGGAGCACTTCTAGGGGAAGAAATTGTAATTCCCTTTTGCCTGGGTCTCTTCGCTCTTGGCGCGGCAGTCGCTGGAGGAGACGGATTATCTCTGGGTGGAGACGAGGCCGGAGCATTATCTATCAGCGAGTCAGCAAAAGCGTTCATGACTGCGCGAATCCTGGTTTCGACCTCAGGATCCATCCTCGATGCTAGCAGGAACGACTGTCCTTGTCTTCTTGTAGTAACAATGGTGTTGACCAGCGACTTGGAACGATCACCAGATGCGAACCTCCGAACATGACACTACAGCAAGCAGTGTGGAATAAAGATGTCAATATGAGAAAATCAAGAAGCTCAACACATGCGAAAGAAGTTGCTTACCTTAGCAAAAGTCTCGCTATATCTGACAACATGCGAGTCGCCTTTCCTAACCGCGGCGAGCTTTTCATCCAGAATGATGGTAGGGCACAGATGGTTCTCATGATCCAACAATGAGTAGCAACCATATTCAGACTCGTCCAGACTGCAATTGGGACGAAACGGAAAAGAGTTTCTTTTGATCAAGGGAGCTCTACTTGGCTGGGGGGCCGACTGTGTCTCAATTCTCGTCTGCTGGGCGATCCAGTATGCGAGCCAGTTCTTGGAACAACCACCCTCGCGGTTACCTGCAGGCTGCTCAAAAGGAAGATTATTCATAAAGACTGTTTTGCACTCCTTTGTCAGCAAGCGCTTATAGCAACCTCTGATAATGGACTGTGGCCAGATTGAGGGTGCCATTGCATCAAAGCCGAACTGGGGAGAAACTCGAGTGGGGTCGACATCCACAGTAATCCTCTCATACCTTGGCGCGAGATCACGAATATGCTCTGCGAGAGCAGGAAGGGAACCTCGCAGGCACCAGCAAAAAAATTCGCGATAGCGTTCATGGAAATGCGATCCCTCTTCAAAGAGGAGCTCTTCTGAGAAGACAATACCCTTGGAAGGGTACAGCTTTGGAAACCATCGCACGTTTTCAATACGCATGGCATAGGGCCTAGCTATGAACTCTTTCCGGTTGTCGCATATCAGGCTCCAAACGCACTTGGTATTGTTCGCTCCGAACCACCTCGCAGCCCTGCCACTGTTACGCTCCTCCACCTCGCCTGGGGGACACCACCTGTTGGGCTTAGAAGCAGTTGGGGCATAGGACGGCCATCGCTCAAAGACCCACATCGTCAAGAAGGCAATGTTGACGAAGGTCAGTATGTCGAGGCGGCCACGCGACTCTTTCATGGCCACAACCAGCTGATCCAACCTGTAGTACAATGGGCCCAAGACCAAGGGTCCGAGTGCGACTCTCTGGCCAAGCGCCAGCTTCACAGCAAACGGCAGAACATGGTAGAAGACCCCATCGTGCGGGTGACCATCGATTAAGTACCTCGACAGCCAGGCACAGAGGAAAGCGCAAAGGGTCAAGTGATAGCCTTTACCCTCCACATAATTCTTGGCCTCTGGGTCCTGACTCAGAAGCTTCTTGGTAATGCTTCTGTTCGCGTAGTCACGGAAGAAGTACTGCACCCATTTGTTCCAGGTATTCTTCGCAGACGTATCAACCAACTGCCAGTTAGGAAGGGCTTTGGTAGTGGTCCACCAGGTGGAGATTTTCTTTACCTCTGATAGACACTCCTCCATCTGCGTGTACAAAGCGATTTCCGCATCCGTCCTCAAGGGACTCAAAGGGTCCACCTCAACCATGGGAGACAGATCGTACAGCATGTGCACGTCCTCGAGTGTGGGGGCGGCCTCGAACTCAGCAAAGTGAAAAGTGTGAGTCGCAGGCGGGTAGCGGGAAAGAAGGTTTAGAAGCATGGACTGGTCCAGCTTCACGGCAGCACCCTTCATAGCACGGACGGGTAAGTATACGCCGGCCTCGTTCAGAGTCGCAGCATGATCGGTCAACACATGGTCAATCCACTCATCCATATAGTCCAATTTTTGGACAAAGGCTTGCGTGGAAATCGCAGCATAGGGGAAGTACCCATTTTCGATTCCCAATCGAACCACGTCCTCGGAGCCAATCAACTCGAGCAAGGCTGAGTTAACTGGAGGAGTCAATGTTAGCAATCCCTCATTGGGGACAGAAGCAGGTAGTTTCTTTGCCTTAACCCTCGCGGGGTAGAAGTCTTTGCCACCCAGATAGGGGGATTTTCGCCATAAAGCTTGCGGAAGATCAGGTATCTCTTCGTCCTCCTTGGTGGGTCTAGTTCCTTTTGTCGTGGCCATTCCTGCGGAAGAGCAAGAAAAAAGGGGGGAGAAATATGCCACACTTCAGTTTGAATTTCGAGATTCAAATCTATGGGAAGAAAGATGAACAGTTTCTGGTATCAATTTCAGAAATTAGGGATTGGAATTGTTTGCAGAGATTCCAAAAACCCTACATTCAAGGTCCTTATCATTGGGGGATTAAATCTAAATTGAATTCAAAGATTGTGAGTCCCTTTACAAGTTTTTCAGCAGATAATGGGTTTGCAGATCCAACGCAGTTCGAAGCATATACTAGTACTTTAAATCGAAATTGAACAAGGCCAACCTTGTTTTCGCGAAGCCTGCTTGGATACACACAGTTGAAGAAGACGATTTGCGGTTCTGAACAGGTGATTGATTATCTGAATCTGCTCTCGAAGACTTCCGGGTATCATTCACTTTAAGAGAAAGAAGTGATGCTTTGCAACAATGGAGAGTACAAAGTATTTATCCAAAAACAATGAAGGGTTGCGTCCTTTCAGTAGTCGAATCGCAACCGTCACCGTCGAATCGCGCAATCACAGGACAAGCTGACGTCACGCCTAAAACCCTAAAGGCCAGACGGCACGACTCTAGGGGTTTTAGGTCATAATGGCACGCACGGGGTCTGAATTTGCTCGTGTTTGAATTGGTGCGTGGCGGCGACGCGCATGTTGGTTTCCGCGCATGGAAGTCTATATAGCTATGAGTCTTCACGCGCAGAAAGGGGGCTAATGTAGATAGTGCTTTCTGAGCTGACAGATCTTGGCCACGTGGCAACCATCCAGCACACCATATTGTGCTCCACACACACTGGATCACCAGCCGAGCTGATCCATGTGGGGGCTGCGAGACAGAGCCCTCGCATACCACCGCACGGGACTTGTAGGGACTTAGTGGTTTGGAGGCTAGAGTAAGTCCTGTCGCGTGCGAGCCAAGCCCGCGCGCGACCTTTAGTAACTGCTTTTGAGAGATTTATGGCACGAGCTCCATAAACCCGGTAAATCCGGTCAAACCCGGTCAACCTCGTAACGGTTCCGGTATTCGCGCATAACGTGCTGTAACGGTCCCTATATGGGCGGACGAACGTGCCGTTGCGGTTAAGCTAATTAAGCCGCCATTAATGGGCGCATTAACCACACTGCAACGGTCACATTTTCCGTTATATATAGGACGTTAACCTTTCCATACAAAGTAGAACACACTGGCCATACGCGGAAGCTCTGCCAAACCTCTGTCTCTCTCTCAGACATTACTACTGCCTTACTCTCTCCCTACACACAACCCAACTCTTCCTGTGCCATCTCTGATCCTCTACATACGGTGTACACGGAGGTCTCCCCGCCAGAATATCTTGTGCACAGTGGTCATAGTCTCGTTTGGTTACTAAGTCTCAAGATCAAGCATAACTCAAGAGTACTAAGACGTAACAGACTAAGAGGTAATAGTATCAGACAGAGGGTTGCATCCTCTCCCCCTTAGAGAGTGACGTCCCGGAACTCCACGTACCTCTTCAGATAAGTGCGGGTACTTCTTCCTCATCTCTTCTTCAGCCTCCCAAGTTGCTTCTTCCGTTTGGTGGTTGGTCCAAAGGATTTTTACCAGTTTGACACTCTTGGTACGCGTGTCTCTCGTCTTGGTGTCTAGTATCTTGACAGGTTGCTCCTCGTACGTCAGCGACGGGTCGAAATCCACTGGTTCCGGATCCAACACATGGGACGGATCTGGTACATACTTCTTTAGCTGAGATACATGAACAACATTGTGTACTCGTCCCAAATTCTATGGTAGATGGACCAATAAATTTAGGACTTAACTTTCCTTTCAGGTTGAATCTTGTTACTCCTTTAGTAGGTGAGACTCGCAGGAACGCCTTTTCTCCTACTTGGAACTCCAGAGGCCTTCTCTTCTGATTCGCGTATGACTTCTGTCTGTCTTGAGCTGCTTTCATCATTTGCTGGATGAGTCGTACTTGATTTGTCATGTCTTCGATCATTTGTGGGCCAATGACCACCGTCTCGCTGATGTCACTCCAACACAGTGGTGACCGACTCTTCCTTCCATACAGGGCTTCGTACGGTGCCATCCCGATGCTAGCATGATAACTGTTGTTGTAGGAAAATTCTATTAACGGCAATTTATCGACCCATGAACCTTGGAAGTCCATAACACAGGCTCTTAACATATCCTCTAGCGTCTGAATGGTTCTCTCCGTCTGCCCTTCTGTGGCTGGATGGAAAGTTGTACTGAACTTCAGTTGAGTTCCCAGTGCTTCTTGAAGCGCCTTCCAGAAGTGAGAAAGGAATTTAGGGTCTCTGTCAGAGATTATCGAACTCGGAACCCCATGAAATCTCGCGATGTCCCGAACGTACGCATTTGCCGTTTGCTCCATGTTCCACGTGTCTTTCATTGGAATAAATTGCGTCGTCTTTGTTAATCGGTCTACGACTACCCATATCTGGTTGAGTCCATTCTTCGAAGTAGGCAAAGCTGTGACGAAATCCATTGATATGGAGTCCCACTTCCAAACTGGAACATCTAACGGTTTGAGTAGACCTCCCATCCTCTTGTGCTCTAACTTCACTTTCTGGCATGTTAGGCATCTAGCCACGAACTCGGCTACCACCTTCTTCATATTGGGCCACCTGAACGTCTTCTTCAGATCCTTGTAAAGCTTATCGCCTCCAGGGTGGACGAAATATGGAGTGTTGTGTGCCTCCTGCATCAGCTTCTTCTTAATATCTGAACATTTCTGTGGCACGCACAATCTTCCTTTGTAGCGAATGCTCCCATATTCGTGAATCTGGAACTCCTTGGTCTAACCTGATACAATCTTCTTCTTGATCCTCTCGAGCTTCACATCCCCTGCTTGATTGCTTCGTATTTCTTCGAACAAATCTGGTACCGCTGTCAGGCTTCCGAGCAGCTTCTGTACCGTTCCTTGTTGCACCACTTCGATGTTGAGCTTCCGGAACTCGTGACATAACCAGCCTGACAAGACTACCATAACGTTCACTGCGTGGCTGGACTTGCGACTTAGCACGTCAACGACTACATTAGCCTTCCATTCGTGGTACTGGATGCGTAGATAGTAATCCTTGATAATCTTTAGCCATCTTCGTTGCCTGTTGTTCAGTTCCTTCTGTGTGAAGATATACTTCAGGCTGCGATGATCTGTGTAGAGCTTGCAAACCGCCCCGTAGAGATGATGCCTCCATATCTTCAGCGCGAAAACTACCGGAGCTAGTTCCAGGTCATGTGTGGCATAATTCTCCTCGTGTGAATTCAGCTGCCTTGACGCGTAAGCAATCACCCTTCGGTCTTGCATCAGCACCCAACCAAGCCCTTTCTTTGACGCATCGCTATATACTTCGAACTCGCCAGAGTCATTTGGAAAAGCTAGTACTGGTGCCGTAGTCAGCTTCTCCTTCAGATTCTGGAACGCCTCTTCACAGCTGTCATCCCAGTGATACTTTACCGCCTTCTTTGTCAATGGCCTGGCAATCTTCGAAAAATCCTTCACGAAACGCCTGTAGTAACCGGCTAAGCCAAGGAAGCTTCGAATTTCGGACACGTTCTTCAGTGTAGGCCAATCCTTAACCTCTGAGATCTTTGTTGGGTCAACGGATATTCCCTCCTTGGAGATGATGTGGCCTAAAAACGGCACACGATCCAACCAGAAATCACACTTTGAAAGCTTGGCGTACAGCTGCTCTTGCCTCAAGGTCTGCAATACTTCTCAGAGGTGTTCCTCGTGATCCTCTCCGCTCTTCGAGTACACCAAGATGTCATCGATGAAGACAACCACGAACCGATCCAAAAAGGGCTTCATCACGCAATTCATTAGATCCATAAAAACCGCAGGTGCGTTGGTCAAACCCAAAGGCATAACCGTTAACTCGTAGTGACCGTACCTTGTGTTGAAGGCGGTCTTTGGAATATCTTTCTCGGCTACGCGGAGTTGATGATAACCAGATCTCAGGTCGATCTTGGAGAAAAAACTGGTACCTTGTAGCTGGTCGAATAAATCGTCAATCCGGGGTAGCGGATACTTGTTCTTGATAGTTGCACTGTTCAGCTCCCGGTAATCGATGCATAATCGCAAGCTTCCGTCCTTCTTCCTGACGAACAGTACTGGTGCTCCCCAGGGTGACACACTAGGTCGTATGTACCCCTTCTGTAGAAGTTCCTGTATCTGCTCCTTCAGATCCTTCAATTCCACAGGTGCCATCCGATACGGCGCCTTAGAAATGGGTGCAGTCCCAGATGCCAAGTCTAGAGTAAATTCCACTTCTCTTTGAGGTGGCATTCCGGGAATCTCGTCGGGGAATACATCAAGAAATTCACTCACGACCGGTACTTCTTCCATGACGTTTTCCTTCTTGGTTACGTCTTGGACATAACACAAGTAAGCAGAGTTCCCCTTTCTCACTTGGTTGACTGCCAGAGCTGACACTAGTTTAATCTGAGGCTCTGTGGGGATACCCCGGTAGGTGATCTTTTCCCCTTTGGGTCCCCTTAATCGAACCTTCTGATCATAGCAGTTGATAACCGCCCGATACTTTCCCAACCAATCCATTCCTAGGATCACGTCTATGCCTCCTACATTAAATCTTATTAAGTTGGCAGGTAAGATGCTGGTTAGGATTTTTAGTTTCACCCCTTCGTATGCAGTGTCACAAACCGTTATTTGGCCTTCAGGTGTTGCTACTGGGATGGATATGCTAGATGAATTATGTAAACCCAGCTTATCAACAAATGCAGACGAAACAAAAGAATGTGATGCGCCAGATCAAACAGTACGAAAGCAGGGTGCTCATAAATAGAAAAAGTACCTGTAAAACTCCATGTGCAGCCTCTGCCTCGTTCTTGGTCATCACAACAATTCTTCCCACGTTTGTATTCTGAGTTCCTGCTTCTCCTGCTCCTGTCCCATGGTTATTGTTCCCATATCCAGCATTACCTTTTCCGATCCTGGGTTGACCTCCGTTCTGGCCTGCATTGCCTGGGTTGGGGTTCTGCTGTCTGCCATATCCGTTGCCTCCATTATTCTGGCTGCGATTCCCGTTCTGCTAGCTCCCAAACTGCTGGTTGCGGGGAAAGTTATTCCCGTTTCTGGTTGGCGGTTTCCCAGATAGTTGTTCTACTGAGGCCTTCCAAGATTGCCGCCTTGGATTACTTGTTGGTTACCAACTGGTTGCGAACGGCATTCATAGGGACGATGCCCCCTTTTACCGCAGTTGTTACAAATGACAACATTTCCTACGCAATCCTCTCCGGGATGGTTCCGTGGGCACCATTTGTAGAAATATCGCCGAACTTTCTGAGTACCAGTGTTTTGCGGGTTGCCACGATGCTGCCCTTGGTTACCTCCTCCATTGTTAGGCCTGAATTTCTGAATTCCCTTGGCAAAGTTGTTGCTTCCTTCGGCCTTCTCCATCTTACGCTTCTTGCGTTTCTCCTCTTGGGTGACACGAACCCGCCAGATGTCTGCAGCTCTATCGTAGGCTTCATCAAGAGTGGAGTAGGTCCTGCTCAGCAGAGACTCTTGTAGCCTTTTGTGCAATCCAACGATGAATCGGAAACTTTGGAATCCTCGTCAGGCACCATGTTCACCACGAACCGTGTCAATTCAGTAAATTTCTGGAAATACCCTGTCACTGAGTCGTTCCCCTGTTGCAGGTTCTGGAATTCCTGTTCCTTGCTCCTCTTCACATGGTGAGGGTAAAAACGAGCTCTGGGCGCAGTTTGAACGGCTTCCCAATTGAATTTGGGATCAGCCAGGAGTGTTTCTCGTGCATTCCTCCACCAGAGGTTTGCTTCACTCTTCAAGTAAAAGACTGCGCAGTTGACTTTCCTATCATCGGGGCATTCTATCGTCTCCATAATTTTATCCATTTCCATGATCCAGTCTTCTAACTCGACAGGATCCTCTCTCCCAGTGAACTCCATTGGTTTCATCTCAGCTATTTTCTTGGCCCAGTTAGTTCCTGTCTGTCCCCCGTTGTTCATCATCTGGGTCATTGGGGTGAAGAATTGCTGCATGGAGATGTTATCAGCCATCTGTCTGGGTTAAACTTTCCTATAGTGATAATGAAATGGTCTATTAGTCACGTCCTATGGTATCCTTGGTTATGGTCGCGGAAACCTCAGTAATCACGTTATGAGTTCACAATAGATAAATCCAGCATAAATATAAAATAACACGCATAAAATAGCAATTCTGTAATAAGGCATATAGTGCTCATGGATGCAATTTATCCAACATAATTCAAATTCTGCTTTCCTCCTTCTCACTATAATGATCAGAGATATTAAAAATAACTCATGAAACTCGCAAAACAGGATGAGGGTGGGCGAGAATACTCAAGACCAATCTCCTAAGCTACCCATAACCCGAACGGCTTTCCAATTGTTTTAATTATCTTGCCCTATGTTCATTTTAAGTTGCCCTACAGGTTTTTAATTCCCTTTTTATGGATTACCTGCTCTGATACCACCTGCAACAACCCCCTTATCCAGCTCGAACAAGACCGGGAGGGCGATGCTAAAGTAACAGCGGAAATCAAAAGCATAACATCCCTACTTATTTATTACATAATATTAAACATCCAAAAAGTCTTTAGTTATTACATAAGTGTTTCCAAAACTACTACATAATAGTGAACTAGCCAGCTACATCACTACTCGTGCTGGTAACCGTCTACGTGAGTCCCGTACCCTGCTATGCCATAGTCCTCAGCTCCTAAGCCTGCGGTGGGAAGGAAACAGAAACCGCAGTTTCAAAGTCAGTACTGAGCAAGCGACACCCAATCACGTAAAACGGATGAAGAATAAATATCTTTTCTTTTGCAATAACTCAGAACAGGAAATGAACATGAGGAATAACCTTAAAAATAACGTTAAGAAACAAAAGCTCAACTGAAATTTCTCTTCTTTATTTAACTTCTTGTTTTCCATTTTTCAGAACGGGGAATGCTTTGCCTAATCCTTTATTCTTTCTTTTATATTATCCAAAACTCAGAAAAGCTGTATTATTAATCTGTGTTGATACGGGGATAATCTACTATACTATCACTAGCAGCCATGGCCTTAAGTGCCGGCACCCCCCTAAGACTCCTCGTGGCCAGAGAGGTGAGTACATGGAGCGACCCGGCAGGTTGCGACCGGGTTAAAATGAGCTGGTCGAGTGAACGAAGTCAACACGACCAATCTAGATAAAAGCAATCACAACGATCCCCACACAACTCTTTCCACTTTACGTTAATTATTCATTAATGTTATTCGTGTGACAGTATTAAACAAAACAACTTCTGAAAATGTAAGAACGTCACCATTTAACATGAAAATAAACAACAAATTGAGACGAATATAAAAGTTAAATTGAGACACGAAAGGAACTAAGCTCGCGAGACTTGGCATGTTCACTTACCTTACTTCCGTAGCAAAAGCACGTCCTAGCAGTGGCTCGGGCCTACAAATACGTCACCAACAAATCGTGTCTTCTACGTCAATAAATATTCAAATAAAATGCTATAAGTCCTAAAGAGTATTTTCTTCATATCAACCCAAACCCCGCTAGTTAAATTTATATCGTTTTATTATCTCGTTATAATTTTCTATAAACGAAACAACACACCTATTTTTAAACGACTATTATTATTATTATTATTATTATTATTATTATTATTATTTAAAAGTGACTAATTAGATTATTAAAAATATGAGCTAAAGATGAAATTATACTTAAGAACTAATTATAACGCCAAATGATTTTTTGACTACTATGTTTTAAGAACTTTTACACGATACTATGATATTTAGAACTAGTGAAAAGTCAAATTTTACAAGTTTTTAATAACCAATTTATAAGCTAAGTGATTAAATAATGTTTATTAAAAGTTTTTAACAAAAACATTTATATTTTAATTTTTTAACGAACGACCCGTTCACTATTTCTACGCCCGAATCACGTTTCCGATGCATTTATGTGCGTTTTAGGCCGTGATGAAGGTTGGGGCGGTGATTGATTGTTTTGCCGTGAAGGTGATAACTCCATAATTGGAGTTATGTTCTATTGTGATTACTTGTCGTTTCGCGTACTTTCCGATGCATTTATGTGTGTTTTAGGCCGAGTTTTGATAGTTTGATCATACTTGAGTATTTGGACATCATGGTGTAATCCGGGCGTTTTATGCATGATTTATGCTTTATTTGTCGCATTTGATCTTCCGGTATTTGTTCGTGTTGTGGATTTCAGGAACCGGAAGCTTGGAGTGCGGATTTTGGAGCGGAAGCGAACTTCGGAAAGAAATAAACTCAAGGAATGCATGAGAGAATAGAAGAAGAGTGAAAAGAAGCAAACTACATGGAAGATCAACGTGATCCTACAATTAAAAAAGGTGATCCTATGATCACAAGATCAAAGTGCAAGACCACATAGAAGATCAACATGATCCTACAATTAAAAAAGGTGATCCTATGATCACAAGATCAAAGTGCAAGACCACATAGAAGAGTAACGTGACTCTACAACTACAAAAGGTGATCCTAGGATCACAAATTGTGATCACAAGATCACATTAGTGGATCTGACGCATGACAAAGGGGGTGAAATTGTTATTTTTAAAACTTGAAAGGAAGGAACGTGTTTTAGTAGTAGGGAACGACCTTGGGCTTAGAATATTCATCTTTGGCCGCCATTGGAGAGCAAGGAGCATTCTTGGGAGCTTGGAGACCATCGTTTGATTCTCTATCTTCTTCCCCTCTTTAGTTTTTGTTTATGATCATTGAAACTTTGTACTTTGATCATGTGTTTTAGTAGCTAAACCCTCTATTCGGGATATCTCATAGGGAACTAGGGTTTTGAACACCATATTTTGGTGATTTGTGGATCATGCTTCATGCTTATTAGCTTAATTGGATGTTTATGCTTATTTATGCTTGATTCATACGCGTAATTCTATCTTTCATACTGTTTGACGTCACAATAAGATTGATCTAGGTGATAATTATTAGAGTAATCAATAGTTATTGCTTGAACTTGAATCTTGCACTAGTCGAATCTGGGGTTGAGGAATCTTGCTAGTTAACTAGAACAAAGAGTTGATATCAAGATCATAATGCATATTTAAACTTAAGTAGGCTAGAGGAATCAGGTACGAGAGTTTAGATATAGACTTTGGTTGAGGAATCTTCAAAGTAAAATTGCTCGTTTGGCTAAGTAGAAAACATCCGTTTTTGTATGAACATAAATCCTAAGTGGTGTGAATTTCCTAGTGAACCCGTAGAGATATCCTGAACTTGTCCACTTGTTAAGTAACTTAAAAATCATTCTTCGTTAATCGTGAAGCTTTTCACCTTATTAATTGAGATCTTTATCTTTTAATTTCAGTAGAATTAGTATAACAAACCACTGCGCTTTGCCCACATAGGGTTAAGAAATATCAATTAATTTATAAGAAGTCCTTTGGGTTCGACAAACCCGGATTTACCGGATTATTACTACACTGACAACTGTGCACTTGCAGTTGGAACGTGTCAGAAGGCAAATCTTGAAGTAGATGAGAGATTGGGAGGAATTGTAGTGTGTAGGTGGAGTACAAGACTTTTGAGTGATTGGGTGTGACAAACCTACCTATCCTCGCGGTGGTCGGACACGCGTTAAAACTAAAACTAACTAAAATTTACGGAACGCTCACCTTTAACTCGCGAATACTAATCTATTATTTTTCCTAAAACCTTACACAAATAAGACTCAATAATTTACCCAGATATTATTTTGTAAATAATATTCTTATTATGCTTCTTAAATTGACCTTTTTACCCCTACTAATTAAACGAGGTATTACAAATTAGGGAGGGGATCCTCCTCGCGCAGGAAATAGCAAGAGAGGTCTTGTAGATGACCATGATGGATATTAGGCTCAAAGAATTTTGCATAAGCATTCGGAACAGTCGAGGCGAGGGCGGCGTCCCTACTGGAAGCTCGAATAACTCCACTGGCAAGATGAGTTGGTGAGCGGTGGGAGTTTAGTGGACGATTTGCCAAGAATCGGTCGAGACGATGAGGATAGTTGTGAAGTGTCGCTACACATAAATAGCCATGGGCTTGGGTCACAAGTTCCACATCGTCGATCCGTTGGTTATCGTTCATCAACGAGTGAGTGGAGGCCTGATGAGGTGGAGCTTGAGCTGCTGCAGCAGTAGGCGCCGAAAATGGAGTCAATGGTATATGGGTTTCTGCTATGGCATTAGGAGGGTGGTGTATCAAACTGTGCACCATTGTTGGCGGAGAGAGCAACTACTTGCAGGAGCCGATTTAGGTTTTGAAATTCGGAGGTTCCGTTAGGGCTTTTGAAGGCGACAGTCTAGGATTTGAGGAGAGATATGAATTTTGAATTAAGGGTTTTAGCTCACACTCCAAGCCCGACCCACTGTAAGAAAAAAAAAGGTAATAAGGGTTGTGATTATTTTATCCCTTTTTTAGGTTTAAGGGTTTTGATTATTACACATCATATTATTTATGTTAATTGTGCTGACTTATTTACCATCGTCCTCTTTATTTAACTTTTTTTTTGTTGAGAAATCCTCATTATTTAATCTTACAAGTTCTGTTGTAGATTCTTACACTATATTCTTAATTTAATTTTACCCTAAAATAGTTATATAAAAAACTTATCATATTTGTGGTGAAAAGCTAATACTAACTCTTTTTCTTCTCTAAATCACATTTTGACTTTTATTATTAGTCACTTTGACATGTTGACACTAAGTCACTTTGACCTATTGATTTGAGTCGCAAAAACATGTAGTTTTTGATAATCTTTTTATGGTGTTGTAGACTCATTTTCTTCTCTAAAGCACGGTTAACTATTCACTAAGTTACTTTGAGTTGATGATTTGAGTCACAAAACGATGCAATTTTTGATAATCTTTTCATAGTGTTGCGGACTCTTTTTCTACTTTAAAGCACGGTTTCACTTTTACGACTATTCACTAAGTCACTTTGACTTGTTGAGTTGAGTCACAAGACGATGCAATTTTCGATAATCTTTAATGGTGTGGTAGACTCTTTTTCTTTTCTAAATCATGGTTTGACTTTTATCGCTATTCACTAAGTAACTTTGACTTGTTGATTTGAGTCGCAAAACAATGCAATTTTGATAATCTTTTCATGGTGAAGTAGGTTAAAAGTTGAACTATAACACCATGAAAAAAAATTCAAAAAATTGAATCATCTTACTATTCAAATCACCTCGTCGAAATGCCCTAGTGACCTAGATAGGAGTCAAAATGTCAAATTGGTGCCTTAAAGAGAGGAGTTATATTTAAAATTTATGAAAGAGAAATGCTAGAGCACCAAACCATATCTCCCACTCTTCTCCCAACAAAATGCAAAACACATTTTTATTTATTTACATTGCATTAGTGTAAAAGGAATGTGGGAGATGCTTGAGAGATAAGAGTGGGAGCCCTGACATTTATCTTTATGAAAATACGAAATGTTGAAAAATCTAATAGATAATATTTATTTCAAAAACTATGAAAGTATCAAGATTCCCATAAAAAATATTGCATAAGCTAATAAAAAAAAGTGAAAAATCTAAAGATATAAATAATATGAAGAGCTAGTAATATTTATTGTAAAAGTTACAAGGTTGAACTGGGATTTCATATAATAATGTGAAAAACATATGGTATGCTAATACAATAATGTTTTTTTACATTCTAAAAAAACATTTTTTCTTTACATTTTAACTCCATAAAATCCTTTCTACCCAAAAAAAAGGTAAAAGAAAATCAAGAACAAATGGTATAATGACCCAATGAAAAGCTAACACGTAGCCCAGGCTAAGAGCATCTCCAAGAGATGGTGTAAAAACTGTCTTTGACACAAATATAAATCAGATTTGTTCAAAAACCAACTCCAACAGCTGGTGTAAAATCTGACTTATATTTGCACGTGGCTCACATCTGGCCTAAGCCAAAGACAATTGAATCTGGTGTAAAAATTTAAAAAGTCACATTTAATGCTCTCTTCCCCTCTAGTTCTGTAAATCCAACATTCGGATTGATTAATTCACTCATTTCAACAAATTAATAAATTTGTTATTTAAAAATAAAAATAACGATTCGTTATTTATTAATTAGTTATTTATAATAAATAAATAAATATAAATTCTCTCACTTCAACAGAATAATTAATTCGTTATTTTTTTTGGAAAAATTAATTAGTTATTAAACATATGTAGTAACATGATTAGTTAATAAAGAAACTATGAGATAATAAAATAACGCTAGTAGCAACAACTCAAAGTGCTGGTGTAAAATTTAAGGCAGATATAAATTTTGTTCAAGGACAATTTGGTGATACTCTACAACCTTTTAATCCCTATTTGTTTGACAAAAAAAAATCCCTATTTCAAAAAAAAAAAAAAAAAAAAAAAAAACTACAACCTTTTAATCTGCAACGTGGACCATAATGGCAAACCATGCAGAAGATACAACAACAAGGTGTTATTCAGTGCTCCAAGTGCATCAACTTATAATGCAAGTTTTCAATAGCGGAACTATCCGTTAACTCTCATTATTCATCAGCTCCAAAATAAATTCCGTCAAAACTTAAAAAATAGATGCTACCAAGTGGTATCGTGTTGAAAGCCCCTGCTTGAGGTCAATTGTTCGAACTCTGTTTGAAATAGCTTAAATTATACTAGTACTCGATTTGTCAACGTTTATTGATACAAAATAGAAAACCAATAAAAGGGGAGACTGCCTCATTCTAAGGGTGGGGGCAGATTTTAAGCCTCTTTAGAGGGAATGATATATTTGATGCTTCATGTAATTGACATAAGGGTAAAAGATATTTTTCACCCTCCAACTATGGATAAAAGACATTTTGCCTCCTGATTTGTGGAAAACGACAATTTCCATCCTTGTCAGAGTTAAAAACTAGCTGTGGACTAACGGATGCATGAAAAGACAAAAATACCCCTCAAATGTTGAGAAATTACCCCATTTAAAATGCCTTCCCTCCTCCTTTCTTAACCATACCTATTATTTTCTCAACCTCTCTTTCTCAAAAATACCCCTCAAATTCTTGAGAAATTACCCCATACAAAATGTCTTTTTCCATAAATCAGGGAGAAAAATGTCTTTTGTCCATAATCGAAGGGTGGAAAATGTCTTTTACCCTTGACATAATAAAATGCATCAAACATCTTATCCATAATTGTTTGAAGTACATTTTCTCAAAAATCAATAAACAAGAGAATGAATACAACATACATGTTCTTTAGATTTCTTTTTTTTTAGCCAGATTTATGCATGAGTTTCAAACGATATACTAATGGGGCTAGCACTTTTTGTGTACGCAGTTCACATGGTGCTTTTATAGTAGGATAGTAATCCCTAATCAATGCAAGACGTGCCTGGAACCAAATCCTAGTACCACCAAATGCTGGTATGGGATAATGACACCGAAGGTCTGAAGCTCATGCACTGTATAAAAATATCAGTTCGGTCCCTGTATTTCTAGTAATCAATTTGGCTTCAGTTCTAGAATAAAAACAAAACAAAAAAGGGTAACGTTGCATTACATTTTATTTTCATCAAACAAAATCAAGATGAATGATACAAAACCATGTCACATTGTATTGAGTACTTGTATCGAAATTATACATTACGGAAAAAAGATAACGTGTCATTTTTTCCAATCAAACTGCAGATTTTATTAGAGAGGAAAAGATATAAGGCTATTACAGCCAAAGAAACAAGGCTAAACAAAATCCCTTATCCTTTCATGAGAAGAGGTACAAAATCATGCTCATAAAGAAGAAAAAGAAGTAGATACAAAATCCGAATAATAAGCATATGGTATAAAAAGATTGACAAAAGTGTGAAAATTAAAGTGTGGAGCCAGAAGAGCAAAGAGCATCTAGAAATATACATATTTTTTGAATAATAGGTATATCTATAAATTGAACTGTCAACCAAAGAAGATAATAGATAAATAATTATTTGGCAACATTCGCTTACAAATGGATGCTTGTGGTAGAACGTTTGAAGCCAGTGCATCAAATCTTGGTTTTGAACCCAATATGACTTAATTCTCAATATAAGTGTATTCGAATAGTGTAGTTATTTTTTAAACTTAAGTTCAGTTATTTTTATTATTGTTCAAAAAAAATTTAGTTATTTTTATTAAAAGTAGTAATTTAAACAAACAGACAAATGACACTAAACTTACACGCATTTGTGAGTTGTGACACTAAACTTCCGTCACTTTCAATTTAATAGGGAACTCCCATGCATTTTTCATTTTGAGATAAATAGTTTTTAACCGTTAATGAGATTAGATTATATTAAAGGACTTTACTGTAATACCGATGATGCGAGGTCACGTAATGGGTATTACATTAAACTTCGTTAATTTAATCAACCTCACTTAAAGATTGAAGGTTATTTGTCTCAAAATAGAAAGTTCAAGGAGTTTTTGTTTTACGAAATTAAAAGTACTGCAGATTTAATTTCACAAGTATTAAAGGTTTAGTGTTGTTAGTTTCATTTGTCCTTAACAAACAAACACATTTTTGGTGTTTTTTTAGGGTGGGAGAAATGGGTACCAAACAAGGCACTATTGATGACTAAGTTGAACACATTCTAACAATACAGGGACCAGCCCTGGAATTAAGCAGGCAACGGAATGATTACGGAATGTACCGGAATGACAACAATTTATGTGCGGTGCAATCTGGACCGTCGGATGATGAAAGATGCCAACAACGTTTGACGAGAGATAAAAGAACACAGAGCTCCTACATCACCGCCGCAACACACGGGATCGAACAAACTAATTAAAGTTCACGTGTTGACGCAAAAGAGAGAAATGGAAAGTGAGATGTTGCGAGAAAAGGAAAAATCAAAGCCTATTTATTTTTTGAAGTAAAGTTTACACATTTGGGCTTCAGGCCCAGGCACGACACAAAGCCCCCTTTGCCATCTCTCAAGGCTTTGACTAACCCACAACTAGTGTAAAGTACTACTTTAATTGACTATTAAGCTTCGTGGTTAACCATCAAGGGCTTCTTTGTACTTTCACCTAGATATGAAAGACTGATAGTACTATGATTAGTGGCAGTGAGATATTATTGGAACTGACGCTAATGCAGTAAATACAAACTAATGTAAATGATAAAATCAATAGTAAGAGATGAAAGTGGGAGAAATCTTCCGTGAATGTTATTCAATCTTCAACATCTGTAAATAGTGGTTACAAACAACTCCTACTAATTACAGACATAGTCCTCAAATAAGTGAGGTATATACAAAAACGTCCTACGACTATTACTCCCCCAAAGTCGAAACTGTAGGCGCGCCAACACTGAGACTGGATCGGAAACGCTGGAACAAGGGCCGAGGAAGACCTTTGGTGAAGATGTCGGCGTACTGATAATCAGCAGGAATGTGCAACACGCG
The DNA here is from genome assembly GCA_023055425.1 of Linanthus parryae. Taxonomy (NCBI): domain Eukaryota; kingdom Viridiplantae; phylum Streptophyta; class Magnoliopsida; order Ericales; family Polemoniaceae; genus Linanthus; species Linanthus parryae. The sequence goes on from JALGPY010000004.1 coordinate 147,084,179, forward strand.
AAGCTGACCCAAACGAACCTTCTCACGAACGAAGTGTAGATCAATCTCAACATGCTCAGTACGCTGATGCTGAACAGGATTACCAGAGAGATAGACAACACTCACATTGTCACAATACACGACAGTGGCCCGAGACGGGGTGACACGAAGCTGAAGAAGCAAATTCCGGACCCAGCAGAGTTCGGATACGGTGTTAGCAACACCGCGATACTCAGCCTCAACACTAAGCGAGAGACCGTGGCCTGTCGCTTGGACGACCAACTAATAAGATTGTCTCCGTAGAAGACACAGTAACCAGAAGTGGAGCTGCGCGTGTCTGGACAACCTGCCCAATCAGCGTCAGTGTAGGCGGTGAGGGAACAAACAGCTGAGGCAGAGAGCCGGAGACCATGCTCAAGGGTCCCACTGAAAAACGTCCTACGACTATTACGAGAATGTATTATTGATGTCTCTCCGTATAACACAGGTTGAATAATCTCACATCTTGGTCGTACACTCAACCAAAATTTGGTGTTATTTTTCTTCCACGTAGAGTAATTGCATCTATTTTGGTCAGGTTTTATGTCATATATACGAACAGACTCCTATAGATTGATCATATTTCGATTTTGAGATTATTATATGAGTATAAAATATTGAATGAAGAGATAGCTAGACTCTCTTCTGTATGAAACTATGATTCATACCCATTCATTGGTTAGTTTGATGTTTGTGTTTATAAGGGAGGAAGATAAGCTTATTTTTTTTTTTGAGATTTTTTTTTTTTTTTTTTTTTTTTTTTAGAACAGAGGAAGATAAGCTTAGATTAAAAAAGTGAAGAAAAAAAAAATGCTGGTAATTTGTAAGAAGATGACAAGTCTTTTTTGCACAAGGACAAATATAGTTGTGGCCTGTGGGTCTCAATTTATGATCATTGATTCTGAACCTACAATGAGTACAGACCCAAAAAAGCTAATCACAACAATTCAGTTCAGGTGGGCAATAAATCACCATACACTCAATCTAGTTTTACTTCCCTTTCAAACTAGTACTTCAAAAGCCAGCACCAGCTTTAAGATGATTTCTTATCATGAGGATGAAGCTCAAATGTGGTCCTGACCTGTGCAACCAATATACTGGTATGTCTCTATCAGAGCTTAGGCTAGTTTTATGAAAAAAATTGAACTTCAACCCAATATGTCTCTATCGGAGAAGCTTGGGCTAGTTTTATGAAAAAGATTGAACATCAACCCCTAAAAGCCCTAAGGTCCCCACTGTCCTGTGTTTTAGCGATAATGTGCTTTCAACCATACAGAGTGTTGAGCTGACAATTGATTAAGAATACTATTCTAGTACTACCATTTTTCTCCTAGATTACTGTCAAGAACATCGATTGCTATAAAATCTTATGAAATGACTGGTTCTTGTAAGCGCTCTACCAACTGAACTAGTCACCAGTTGCAAACTTATGTATTCTCAATTCTAGGTTAAGACTTCAGAAGCAGAAGGAATACAATTTTGAATTCAACCCTGATGCGCGAGGCAGAAAAAATGATCTACCATAGCATTTGGTTGCTCCGTTGAGAAATACTATGTTCACAAAATTCACCAAATACTAATGTTTTTCAAAATACATTCATATGCCGTACTTCTCCATGTCTCCTATCCCAACCCGCAATTGAAACAACTGGAACTGGAGTACTATTACACAAACAGTTGACCCTCTCATCCGACATATAGTATATATTTTCTTTGGCATAATCGACTCTCTTGTTATAGTCTCTTCATCATAAAAACGAAGCCAAGCATGGATCCGTGCGGTAGGGAAGACCGGTCCTAGCACCCAAAGCTCTGCACCCTGCACCTGCCTGCAATAATACCAAATTACCAACAAACTCCTCTCAGAATGCAAATTATACACTATTGAAAATGCAAGTGGAAAAATAATCTCCTGTTGCGTTTTCTAGTTTGAATAAGAAATGGATTAAAAAAATATGATGGAAATAAACTATTTTCTTTTGTGTTTGCTTTACTATCTATAATCTATAATACAAGGACCCTTGCCACGCCACTCTTTGCCTTTTGGATCGTTGGGTTAAAATTATCTCAGCTGCTTGAATTTAGATCATATTTGCCTTCATTCACACACATTCAACTTGGTAGGACCCACAACACTACCCTTTACTTTCCATTATTCTCAATTGTCGATATCTTTCAATCATCTATCACTATGTATGCTCATTGAAAATTGAACAGTATCTTCAAGTAACGGGTTAATGCCTTACTTAATGCTCTAGTTTAGTAACACAAAACAACTTGTTCTAGTTTATTACAGAGAATATAAAACAATTCATGTATCAAGTTCACAAGTTGCCCTTAATTATATACTCAAACATACTTATTATTTTATTTATCTTAGTTTCTGAAATACACAAAGTATCCGAAAAAGAAAGAAAGTTCAATACTCTAGAATCACATGAAAAGCTTCTAGTTTCCATTTCACACCATCATAAATAAAAACCCAGGTGCCAAGTTGTGGCTTTGAATACTTTTACAGTAAGAAGGAAAAATAAGATTGACTAACCACTCGAGCAGCAAATGGCAGCATTTTTTCTGGTGGCATGCCGGCACAAATCGCTACAGGTAAATTGCAGATAACTGGATTAATATCATTTTTGGGTAGAAGTTCAATAACAAACTTACAAAGAAAGACTGAGAAAGCATATCAACTTAGATTCAATAATTTCACATACCATACAGAACTGCTCCAATAAAAGCATCTCCAGCGCCTGTTGTATCAACAAGTTCCAGGGGCGGTATCTTCTCAGCCGTTCCTATGAATACTTTCCCACTCACCTTTCCTATCCCATCAGCTTTCAATAACGCTACTTCCTGGATTAATAGGAAATGAAGGTACAAATAAACCTCTATGAAAAAAAAAACATCCGCACAACAAACTCAAACAAACGGGACTATAGCCCTCATGAAATAGATGACTGGGTGCGGTAAAACAATTGACAATCCTTGCTGTATTTTTTGAGACCTTTTATATATTATTCACTTGGATATAACCTTTCTCTATAGGAAAAATCAACCTGGGAAGAAATCATAAAGTTCCAAGGGACTTCGCACAATTGTTCAATAAAGATCTACATGTAACAAATGAGTGACCAGAGAAGTAGAAAGTAAATGTTTCCAGCCCTGCTGCAGTCAGATTGTTAAGTAATTTGAATTATAAGCAATTATTAGTTCAATCGAAAATTACATGGATGATCATGTCACTGCCTGCACCAATGTTCACAGCCAACTTTGCCTATAACATTCCTAATAGGCATGTCGTAGATATGATCAGACAACTAGTGTATAGACAGAGAGGGAGAGGATCAGAGGGAAGGAAAGAGAAAGAATCATTAAGGTGCTTTTTTCTCCAATGCAAACTCGAAATAAAGGGAAACTACTTCCATGTCACACAACGGCTCTGCAGGAATTGTGTATCATTCCTCTAGTTATCATACTTATAATGTTCACAAATCACCCCACATCCCAAAATAGCCTCAGCCATCTACCGAAGGACATCAAAATTACGATGTCCAAACCAAACCCAGTTTTAGAGCTGCATCCACCACCTTCCCTTATATTTTTCTTGCTTGCACAATTCTAATCCACCTCCTTTGCAGATGTTTAGTAATCCAGTCCCTTGATACTCAAACTGCTAAAGCTATAAGAACAAAAGTTGAATTATAGAATGCCAATCCATCAAATGGTATGCGACTTCTGAAGAATGGCATCAAGATTGCAGCACTACTACATATTACAGAACGTATCGTACTTCAATCATGAAGTACATCAACTTCAAGAAAGCAACTTGACATGTATTCAGTATATGTGTTACACAAAGGATGCAACATTTAAAGCAAACCAAATGAGCATGCTAGCTTCTGGAGAGGGGTCTTACTGATGAATAGCAAGTAGGAATAGCAACATTATCATCTCTTCTCCGCTTCAACAAATCTAACAATTGATCTATGTCAGTTTCTTTAGATTGGTCGCCTTCTGCCAGTGGTACAGTCCCGAGTTAGAAGCTGGGAGTACTAAAGCACCTATATGCCTATCTATTTTAGCCGCATACTTCCTGATCCCATACAAAAATGATTTTCATGTTGACAAGTAAATGAACTAGGAATTTTACTAACCAGTCACACTTCTTTGAAGCATTATGCAACCATCTTCACCTAAGGTCACAATTACGAACTTAACATTTGGCAACCTCAAGAGCATAGAGACAAGAGCACTTGGAACAGATGGCGCCCCTGTCCATTCCTGCAAGGCAACAAGGAAAACATAGAAGAATGTTAGTAAACAAAGAAGATAAGGAAACAATGCAGCTGATCACATGATGTAGCTGAGAGATTCAAAAGGATTGGTGTTCCTGATACACAGGAGAAATAAACATGTTCAATTTGTTACCATTTACAATGCATGCCTAAGGGATTAACCACAAATGGACAATATTGCTGTGCACAACTTAACGGTTATACAGATGGAAACTATTCTGTAACGTGCGTTAAATGAAAACCAAGATACTTGGCTGCCAAATGCAGTGTCAAACATCATATCTAAACACGTTATCCAATATTTTAATTAGGATAAACACAAAAATAAGCTTTACACGAGCCCAGACTTGCTTCAGTATACAGAAAAAGTGGTCTCAAGTTCCCACTTCGAGAAACATAGATAAGTAGTGGGGAGTACTGGGGACAATGCGGTTATCTTTCCGTAGCTAGAATAAAACAATCTTGAAATGAGACTCAGCTCATCAGCACCGTGTCATATTTTCTCTTATTTTTCATAGATAAAAAAACAAATAATTCTTTTTAGAAGTATAACTGAAATAAGATACTCCACACTTATTTAATGTCAAGGACATCCTTGATGATACGAAGGCAACATGTAATGGGAGCGCATAAACTTTACGGCAAGTCAGCAACAATTTACTTAAAACAAGGTGGAGAGTGGGGATAGTCAATCTTACATCACATGCATAACTGTAAAAGTACTATCTAGAGCGCAATGCTTCTGTGAAAACTAAGGGGTGCTAGGGAAGGAGCGCATGCTACCCTACCTTTGTCCCCCTCAAGGACGTTTCCAGGACTTACACTATGGACATAGAGGTTCCAAGCGAAAAACATACTCTCAGGCCAGGTTTTACCCAAGTCCAGAAGCAAATCCTTATGAACTATAAATCCCTTAGAAGTCATCACATTTCTAGTTATATCTCCGCAATTCCACTAACATTCACCAGGAAAACGTCTAGGTGAAGTTCCTAACCGCTTTATGTTTTATAGATACTCAGAAACAACACATCCTGGAGAAAAAATATATGATGTTCTGGTGGTAAATTTTCTCAATTCATGCAATCTAGTAAATGAGAAACAGCATTAGTGAAAAATGAAACACTATTTGCTTGCCTGTGGAAATTTAGCTGAACATACAACATAATCTGCAAAACTGAGGAGCTCATCCAATCCATCCCTTTTCTTTTCTGCATCTACTAAAATAGGTATATTCCTGTGTTTTGCCTGTACCATAAGAACTGAAAATATGAAACATTACCGTTTCCAGTTATAAGTTATAACCAAACAGAACAGCCATGTTAATATAAAAGGTCATCTTTAGAAAGCAAAGATATTACTGATCTCAAGCCACTAGATTGACATAAATTCTTGTCACGCTTCTAGAACTTATTGCTCAGATATTAAGGTCCAATGTAAGCAGCTAAGAATGGGTGAACTGAATGCAATAGCTACAGTCATAGATACAAATCTGCGATGTCAGATTCATCATTCTACAAGTTTTCTGCGACATATGAGACATAAGTGATAGGCTCATAGCTAGGACAGGAACTATCCCTTATTATGAAGTGTACACTTCCGTTCATGAACCGTTACAGAACTATAAGCATAAAACTTGGGGAGAACTTATACTGAAATTACTCCACATACTCGTGCTAAATGCATACCAACTAGACACTCTGGATATTATAAGTCTTAAATAATCTCAGTTGTCACAGATAGATATAATTCATGAACAACAGTAGCAGTTAGAGTAACACATTTGGAGGTAACATCAAAGCTAGACCACACACCAGATTTCCAGTTACTTCTGTTTTTTTTTTCCCTGATACATTCTATACACAGTTTTGTCTCGAGTATTGAAATAATTCCCTAACTCTTTTCCATGCACACAAAGGTCTTTGTTGCTTCAGAACAAACAAGTCCAATTTCTAAACTTGATTTGAATAGAAAATAAACCCACAAACAAATGAAAATTACCTCCTTTGCAACAATAATAGCCGTTTCATGCAACCTTACATCAAAATAAACAACTCTAGCTCCATCCATTGCGGACGACAAACTTGACTTGGAGAGTTCATCCGGCAGCATGGGAGGATATCCTGGAGTGTGTATACAAGTACGAGTTCTCCTGAAAGTGCCGTTAAAATTATAAATATATAATCTATGTAAGCGTTGAGCTAGAAGTCTAGAATTGGAAGGTGTCTGAGACATTAAACAAATATGAAATTTGCTAAGTGATTTATAAGGATACTCAGAAAACGCATACTCCGCCCTTTTTTGTTTTGAAGATCGAATTAGAGTAGGTTTATAGAGACGTATTTTCTGCTCGACCACGAAGTGAAAGCTCTCCGAATCTTTAGGGGACTACCAAATAATCAATCTTTCAAGTGATTTAAGACAGTGATGTGCTAGCTTTGTCCTACATGAGCTGGACGAGGCTATCGGGGGAAAAAGCTTTGACAGATTTCGCAATGAAAATAGGATATGGAGTTAGATGGTGCTTTTCGAATTGGTAGGCCATTTTTCGCCATTGGGCCACAATCTATAGATAGCTTGCCTATGCCTAGTATGAGAAGCCAGTAGTACTGGTCAAGTAAGAGAATGGAGTTTCTATCCCGCTAACGTTATCTTAGATCTAATAGGAAATCCTCTAAAGTTTGATGGTTTTGGGAAATGAACAAAGCGAATGACAAGCTAATTGGCGCGTACATATCTCTCATAGATGCAGGAGCGCATTATTTAGAAGAATATGCTCTCAAGCATTGTGGATAGGCGAAGGGGTAGGTGAAGAGGTAGTGGGAGGGAAAGTGCTAGGATAGAAAGGCAACCTCCGCCCCAAAAGGGAAGGGGTGGAATCCAATTAAAGAAAAGCTTTGCACCCGAGATAAAGGAGAATACTAGGCTACTTTTGACGAATCTCAAGCAAACGAAAAATGTTTCAACATTTTTTTACTTTATAGTAGGGATGTTGAGAGTCATCTATTATCTAATTTTAAAGAAGAAAAGCTTAGGTTTTTCATTCCTCGGCGGCTTGCAGTAGGAGGGAGTAATACTCCTATTCCAACGAGGTTCGGATTGCCACTCTGAGAACAAACTCCTAAAAAGAAACGAAAGTTGGCATGGCAACAGGGTTAGGCCCAAAATCATGGGTAGGCCTTTTAAAGGCCTCTAATCGCCCGCAAACACTCATTGGTAGACCTACGCAGGGGAGCGCACCGTTATGTGGTCGGCTCTCTAGCTCCCTTGACTATTCACTCGATTCGATCCTTTCTTCCGGAATGTTACCCGACAGAAAAAAGAGGGATGTTGCTGAGTGAGGAGTTCGACATCCAGGGTAGGCTTTGTTCAATTCTCATTCCTGTGCTGATCCTGGACTTGCAGAATAGGTTACCCCCTTTTCACTTTTAAGAAGGGCTAGGGTAAGGGAAGGTAGGCTCAACTCATGTCAAAAGAAGGCCGGATCAATTATTAGTTCATCGAAGGAGCGAGTTTTTGATTAGATGGGACAAGCTCCCTCTGCTTCTGCAGATATAACGCTTAATAAAGAATGGTTGCCTGGGTTGGGGACAGCTCCAAAGAGAAAGAATGATCGATACTCAGTAAGGTGCTGCGTGATAGGGTCTTGTTGATGGGTCATCTATAAGGAAGGGGGGCATCCAATCCATTTAGTGCAGCTGAAATGAAACCTGCAACGGACCCGGTGCTAGTTTCTCACTTTGAGTTTTCATTGGGTTCTGGGAAGTGCTTTTAACTAATGTCCCTTTTATTTGAAACTTTTCTTGGGAGGTGCAAAAGTAATCATTTTAAAAAGGGTATGGAGGGAAAGTAAAGTGAAAAAGTAGGTATTTTTTTGCGCCAAACACATAGGATTAAAATTAGTTTGACTTCAAAAAACCCATAATCTAAGATTTTGCGCCAAAAAAGGTCCAGGGTATGTGTTAACCAGCTCATCCAAACACCGTCACTAAAGTGAATGTTATCAGAGATATCCTTTTTGCTATCAGAGAATATATAATACCATGTACACGAAGTGCAAAGAGAGAATATATATCGCATTTTCGATAAACAATAATATCATGTAGACAGTAAAATAATACCAGATACATGAATGATTACAATAAAAGTACCAATAAGATTAATTAATTTATTCTCAAAATCTGCAGAATAGTCGCAACCATAGCATTGGGCACTATCTACTTTCACATTAATGCTTGTTGAACAATCAGAATTGGAACCTCACGTTTGATTGTCAACAATGATATATGTAAATGGAGAATTTCCCTCCTTGGCTACCTGAGTCAGCAATGATAAGGTGAGTCAGAAAATTTCAGAAAGAAGTACATGTACACGAGCTTGCAGTTCTATGGCACTTCTACTAGTGGCAGGCAGAATCAAATGGACCTGCAAGATAATTTAAAGCATGCCACTAGTAGAAAATTTGTGAAGACTAGGGAAACAGAATTTCTTTTCATTACATCTTAGCTACCGCCTACCATGTGTGCTCAAGTAAAGAAAAGTTACCCATTCAGCATTTCAAGCAAACAATGCAGAATAGATCCACAAGCTACAAAAGAAACTCTAAGCAAATTACGAATAATATGAGTATACTGAATTACTGACATAGCAAGCTGCTGGCAGCATTATGACATTTGGTTTCAGTGTTTCAAGAACAGCCCAAAGTAAGACTATCAAGTCCACGTGTATGATTCTTTGAAAGAATAATGAATTACATATATGGTCAACAACTTACCACAAGAAAGGAAGTATCTACCCTGTCAGCTTGAAGTTCTTCTATAATTCCTCTCCCTTGAGGATCATCTGCAATCTGTTGAAGTTGGGAGAAATATCTCAGATCAAAACCTAGTAAGTTTAAGAAGAAAGACTGAAGGAGCAATAATCACGAAAATGAAGCCTGATACGATCTAAGCAGTTATGTTAAGCTTACATAATTAATCATACTAGACAGTAATAAGTGTAACAAGCCCAGCAGATTAATGTCCCAACAACTTCTTTATCCGTACCACCGGAAAAAAATGCTTAGGCCTTGAAGGCGCTAGTTGTAATCCACACGGTTTGTGGGATAGGATATTACATACCACACATCTAAATCTACAATATCTCGATGTGGGATAGGATATTACAATAAGGGCACGTTTGGTGTCGGGATTAAAAATTAGGGGTACAAGGGGGCCTACAGTATTATAGGGTGTATTGATATTAAGGGAGTATTAATTATAGAGGGAGGATTATGTAACATGTTTGTTTGCACTAGTATAAATAGGGGTATTAAGACTTTAGTATTCAATCCCACCTACATGGTGGGATTACATTTTAGGCGTATAGGGGGTATAGATAATAAGGGGGGACTGAATCCCCCTTGAAATTATCCCTGCACCAAACACCAGTTATTACCCCCATAATGGTATACTTATTACTGTACCCCTTCTTTATCCCTACATCAAACATGCCATTAAGGGTATGTTCAGTTCCCTTTCTTTGCAAGAAGTTTAATGAAAAAGGGGTTTGAAACTTTGAATTGAATCCGAAGACCGATGCTAATGCATTGTGTCCTAAATTCTTGAATAAAAAGGTTGATGGGGTTGGGTGGAGGGTCAATATCTTTTTTCTTCACAGCTAAAAATGACTTGATTTAAACGAATTGTAACAGTTACAACATTCAGGGTGATCGACAGACCTTTGAAATTAACCTTGGATTCAACCCCAGGCGGGCTGCACACGTTAAAGCATTTCCCGCATTACCACCCCCTTGAATCTGCAATGGCGAAAATTGTCTGTTCAGCATATATTTCCAAACCATGAATCAATAGTTGCATTTTCCATAATGATTCAGGCACCTTAAAAATAAGATAAGCAAAAAAAGATATATTTCCTGAACAAAATATCACATGTCATAAACAAAATCAAATAATTGGGTGTTTTCAAATTGCAAGTAGGTAAAGTGAGTGAGGGAGTGACCTTCAAGCTGGTGCTTCTGATCTTATCATCGGGGTTGGGGAAAGCATCGACGGCAGCCAACATGTCCACTACCACCCCACCACACCCTACCTGCCAACACAATCAATCAAAACCCTAATCATCTCATTTAAACAGCTCCGAAGCATATAGAGAGATATATACAGAGAGAGAAGGGTACGGACGACGATGCGTTGTTGGGGGAGAGGAGGAAGAGCTGAGGAAGAATCGGCGGAGGCTCGAATCGACGACATTCTCGATCTGAGATTCTTCAACAAACAGTAGTCACAATAATCAGTAGTCACAGTCGAATTTGAAGCGAACGGTAGAGATTGTATGTAAAATTAACAACAAGCAGCAGCGTACTTTAGAGTGGTGAGTGAAGTGACCTGATACTGGATGGGAGAGGACGATGAGAAGACGACGGCGAGGGAGAGAGGAAAGAAGTGAGGGATCTGGCAACAGTGGCTGTAGGCGGTGGTGAGAAGAGACTTGTCGTCATTTTGAAGAAGAAGACCTTCTTCAATGGCTGCTATTGGCCGTTGGAACAGCCCATTCAGGTAATAACATGATCATCATCATCTCTTTCTAATGCATTTTGAGAAATATTTCACTTCTGAGGCTCTGTCACAGTAATTTTTTATTGGCTAAAAGATATTTTTCACCATCTGACTATGGAGAAAATGCATTTTATCCCCTGAATTACAGATACATATTTTTTTCATCCCTGTCAATAGATGGAGGGTGGACAAAAATATTAGTTGTTAAATTGTTCCACGTAACAATAGAAATAAATATAAGCTTATTTTTATTCCAGGTATGGAAAAGATAGTCCGCGGTGGAACGTCGAACCCGTTGCTTGACCCGGTCGTTAGGGAAATCAATGAGCTGCTCTCTCGGGTCAGGGGTACGATCCCAAGATTTATAGAGAGGCGAATCAAGTGGCAGATTCTTTGGATAAGCATGCAATTTCCAACCTTTCTACTGTTACTAGCCTCTTCTCTTCTGTTCGAGATTATAGTGATGATGTTTTAGTTGCGATTCCCTCTGTGTTGGATGTCTGTTCTTTTTTGTTTGAGTTGTTTAATTCTCGTTTGTAAAAAAAAAAAAAAGAGAGAGAATTCACCTAAAAGGGTGATTAAAACTTATAGTCTACTTAAATTTGTTTTCTTCCCCCCCCCCCCCCCGCCCCAAAAAAAAAAAAGAGAGAGAGAGAGAGAACGTGCCATACTACCAAAATAATTGCTCACTCTTAGTTTAATCCGCCTTTTTTTTCTTCTAAATCTTACTTTTTCACTAACCAAGAAAAATACAACATAAATCAATAGAACATTTTAGTGAATGTACAAAGTCAAAAATCCCACCATAAATCTCTGTGAATAGTCCACCCGACGGGCTCAATTCGGGATTGAGAAAGTATGAGAAACGGCATCTTCAAATGGTATAGCAGCAAATCAAACTTCTATCTAAAGCCACGGTGGGTTGTCTCGCTGGAGTGTACACGACTTTGACTCACTGTCACCTCCAATCCATAAAAGTGACGACACTTGCTTCCTCTCGTACTCGTCGAACCTGACATGCACCGACTCGACTCTTCAACCAATCCCAACTCATCAACCCTGTCAGGTAAAGCAACGAGCCTTTTTTTCAAGTTAATCCATGTGAGTAATGACTACTTGAATGAATTGGGGTACCCTGCAACTTCTAAGGTCTGTATTTGCTTACACATTCTACTAGTTCTGGCATGGGACATTGAGGTGGTGACAATGAAATGGGGTTTCGCATCAAATTCAGTCATGGTTGTGATTCTGAGCTTGGGGATGACTGATATAATTTTTGTAACCGTGCTAAGTTGGCACACATGGTTGGCTTTGAGGGCTGAGATGAGGGCATGGAGGAAGCCAAGTAGGAGTGTTCTCCATACTTATGACCTGGATGAGAAACAATTTGTGGCTGACTTTGGATTGATTTCTCTACAAATCAAGGCATAGGCTTATAGGAGGAGTTATTATAGATGTTGGAAAATGGTGGCTATTTGGACTAACAAGTTGTGCTTTGAGATGTATATTATGCAATTTACAGTGACCCCAAGGAGGATCACTTACATGGGGTTTGGAAATGAGATATGGAAAACTGTTATTGATGTTTGTTTGCAAAAATGTTGTACTTGTGAAGTGGAGATGTCACACGGTGACATGAAGTTGGCCAATTCAAAAGTGTGCAGCAGCTGCAATGCAAATTTCTTATTCGTGGTCATCTACTTTTCATCGTAATATTTTTGCGACAACAGTATTCTGTCTTCGTGAGGGTCATGTCACTTGCATGTTCTTATTTTTTAACAAACCTTGTATCAACAAGGGACCGAAAGAGAGACAAAAGGTGCAGCAGAATTATGTACTGTCACAACCAGGTACTATTCCCACGATTGTAACTATAATAATCATGTATAGTTACAACACTGGAATCACTTTTTCTACTATATAATGCCACGATTTGGCACAAGCCAAATGATCTGAGCGCTGTAAATAGGTAAGCGTCCCATTTTTTGGTTTTTCTCCAGTTGCTTTGAATTTTTTCCAATCATGTAGGACAGACATAAGATCGGTAACCTTGGCGCTTATAGTACGACAACAGTTCGCGTGCACTGTAACCACATTATGAAAATCTATAGTGTTAGTGCAAAAGCAATTGAAGTAGAGGGTGTCCAAGAAGTTAACCTGGAGGCCTAGCCTTGAAAACACGCCCTTCGCGTAGAGATCATCCAAAACGGTCTGCTCCAGCTTTTCTTGTGGAGTTTTCCTTCATCGCATTCCATGTCTCGAACAAGGAAATTGTCTTGTTATTTGTCCGAATGAAGTAGAAACCGGCGTTCAATGCGGTACTGTGGCGAGCATCAATACTTATAAACAGATCCTCGTTGTTCCCGGTTTAGTTTATCTTTTGCAGTCTGTTAAATGGATTTTGGAGCCACAATATGTCGGTATATGTGTTTATGAAATTATAGCCGCGCTTCAGAACCTCAGACAGGAAGAAAATTCGCCGCCATATCATCTTTAGATAGTCACCCGACATGAAAACCTTCTATCCAGCGAAATCAACACCCTTGGTCTCTAACTTGTAGCAGTTGAGTCTCAAGAACTTACAACGACCATAAGCCGCCTGATCCATGGCCACGACCAACAAGTGATTAACAGCCCTCTGGTGTCTTCTCCTACCCAAAATTCCACCAAGAATAGTTCAAGCATGGAGGGGTAAGTCCCGTCGTGAGGTTCGACGAAAGCTTTGTTTACCACCGTTATTATAACGGTTTTGTCTTCAGTTGAAGCTGCCCTCAATGCCGCTCCCAGATCATCATCGTATCCAGTATTATTTTCCGGATTTGAGAATATGTGAAAGCCGAAGAATTTTCTTGACGTTGGAATGGGGTAGGTTTTTGGAGAAGAAAAATATATGATGGTAGCTAGAAGTATGGAGAGAATAATTAACATGGTGATCAAGGAACGATTACCCATGTTGATTACGTAGGAAAACAATCAACTTACCGTGCATGATACCAGCAGACACAATATATAATAGAAGCAAATTGTAACACAAGTCAAAGGTGGAGGTGGATTATGGGTCTGGCGGTTTCAATCCGTATGTTTCGAAATCAGATTTGTAAATCGTACCAACTCCTCTCTCCTACATGATCTAGGTCGCTGCATCTATTTTAAGTCGGGACAAAATCTAGGGAAAGACAAAATCTAGTGAAGCCAACTACAAAGATAAGAGAGGAAGTGGCAGAGAGAGAGAGAGAGAGAGGAGGTTTAGGCTTGTGAGAGGTCTTCTCTTCCTCTCCGACGACCTCACCCCAGGTGAGTACGTTTGTGCTTTTTGTGCTTTTTCTTCTCTATGAACCTAAGGGGTTGAGGGTTTAGCACTGATTTGGTGGTTTTCTTCAGCTGGGTCTATGCTCATTTGGAGTTGATTTTCGATTCCCCTTTTCTTGTTGGCCTTGAATACGTTGTCTAGTGGATGAGTCGGCCCTGACTGTGGCTACAATACGTATCATGATTTGAAGTATCAGAAATCAACACAACCAATTAAGCACAAGAGTTCATAGATTGAATAAATGAAATCTCCATTACTGCAACTCCAGAAACTTGGAGGGAAAAGTGAAAAATGAAAAGTTGCGATTACATCTCAAAAGACCAGCTAGCTAAACTAGATAACTACCAGAAAAACTATCACCCAATCAGCTGCTGACAGCTGTTATCCATATACTGCAAAAGTAGTATTTACAAAAGAGCCCCAAAAGAAGAGATAAAGACATAAAACCACATTTGCCACATATTTGATGACTAAAACACCCCTCTCAAGTTGGATTGTGCACATTTAGCACACCCAACTTGGACATAAGAAATCTAAAAACTGGAGAAGGAAGAGGTTTGGTTAACAAATCTGCTAATTGATGAGAAGAGGGAACAAAAACCAGTCTCAGAGCTCCTTGTGACACCAAATCCCTCACTATATGGACATCCATCTCAATGTGTTTTGTGCGTTCATGATAGACAGGATTTTCTGCAATCTGTATGGAAGAATTACTGTCACTGTAGATCACAGGAACTTGAGGAAGAGTCAAGCAGAGATCATACAGAAGAAACAAGAACCACTGACTCTCACAAGAGGTGGCAGCTAACCCCTTGTATTCAGCTTCTGCAGAAGACCTTGACACTACCTTTTGCTTCTTTGCTTTCCAAGAAACCAGAGCATCACCCAGATAGATTAGAAAACCACTTGTAGATCTTCTGGTATCAATGCAACCTCCCCAGTCTGAATCTGAATAAGCTTTAAGAATGAGTGAGTTTTGGGAAGGGAAAAACAATCCTTGGCCAACATTACCTTGAAGATACCTCAAAACATGATGTAAAGATTTCATATGCTCCACAGAAGGCATGGACACATTCGGAGAAAGCTTATGCACAGAAAAATAGAGATATGGTCTTGAACTGCACAAATACAACAACTTGCCAACTAAACTTCTGTAGAGAACACTATCCTGATCAGATAAGTACTTTTCTGAATATTTTTGCAGCTTCAGGTTGGCTTCCATTGGTGTTGAAACTGGCTTACATTGAGCATATCCACCATACTGTAAGATCTCAAGAGCAAATTTTCTTTGACAAAGAGAAATGCCCGTATCATTTCTGGCAATCTCAAAGCCAAGATAGAACTGAAGAGGTCCCAAATCTTTGAGTTGGAACTGTGCATTTAAGAGTGTCTTAAAATGCTGCAAAGTATCAATATTTGTCCCAGCCAACACAATATCATCAACATAGATTAGCAGCACTGTAAAAACATCATCTTGCTGGAGCACAAATAAAGTGTAATCTGCTTTGCTTTGTTGGAAACCAAGATCAAGCAGAGCAGCTGAAATTTTGCTATACCATTGTCTAGATGCCTGCTTTAACCCATATAATGACTTCTTTAGTCTACAAACTATGGTGCCATTATCATGAAAAGGCAGTGAACTTGGCTTATAACCCTGAGGAACAACCATATAAACCTCTTCTAATAAATCTCCATGCAAGAAAGCATTATTTACATCTAATTGAATAAGATGCCAATTGTGCATAGAAGCTATAGCCAATAAACATTTCAAAGTTCGCAATTTGGCCACTGGAGAAAAAGTATCAGTGTAATCTATACCTTCCGTTTGAGAATAACCTTTTGCTACAAGTCTGGCTTTAAATCTCTCAATGCTGCCATCAGCCTTGTGTTTAACTCTATACACCCATCTGCAACCCACAATGTCATGACCTGGGGGCAGAACAACAACCTCCCATGTTTCATTAGCTTCTAAGGCAGAGAGCTCCAGCTGCATAGCCTCAATCCACCTTGGATCCTTAGATGCTTCTTGAAATGTTTTAGGTTCAACAACACTAGCAATTTGAGCTACATAATGTTGATATGCAGTATTAAAAGCAGCATGAGCATTACTCCCAGATCACAAATGTGGTGTAGTAATGACAAAATCTTTAAAATGAGAAGGTTGCCTGATGTTTCTGATTGGTCTAGATGCAGAAGTAGGTGGCACAACTCCAGGCACAACTCCAGATGGCACATTAGTAGGTGGCACACATTCATTATTATCACTAGAAGATATATGTGTAGGCAGATCTTCATCATGATGAAGTGGCTCCCCTGCAAACACAACAGCTGAAGGAGAAGAAGATGGAGTGTCTGCACCAAATCAAATGAAGCTAAAGGTAGAGCTGAATCATCAAATATAGTGCCGACTGAAGTATTTGGAGAAGAGAAGGGGTAAACATTTTCATGAAAGATAACATTTCTGGAGACAGTGATGGTGCCATGATGAAGACTGTAGACTTTATATCCTTTCATACCATAAACATATCCTAGAAATACACATTTGTCAGCTCTTGCTTCAAATTTGGTTCTTCCATGTTGTAAAGTAGAAGTAAAACATAGACATCCAAAAGTCTCCAATACTGAGTAATCTGGCAAGACCTTAAAAAGAACTTCATAAGGAGATTTTTGAGAGAGAACCTTGGTGGACAATCTATTGATAAGATATGCTGCTGTCATAACACAATCTCCCCAGAATTTCAAAGGAAGATTAGATTGAAACCTTAAAGCCCTGGCAACATTAAGCAAGTGCTGATGCTTTCTCTCCACCACAGAGTTCTGTTCTGGGGTTTCTATGCAGCTGAATTGATGCATAATACCATGGCCAGCCAAATATTCAGTCAACTTGAGCTCAGGAGCTTGATCACTTCTAATGGTCAACACACGAGTCTTGTGCTGAGTGAGTACCATGGTAAAAAAATTTTGTAAAATTTGAGTAGCATCTGACTTGTGAACCATGAGAAAAATCCATTCTAGAGTGATCTTCCAAAATAGTAAGAAAATATCTATAACCTTCATACGTGGGAGTTCTATAAGGTCCCCATGTGTCTACATGGATAAGCTGAAAAGAATTGGCAGATTTATGACCCAAAGAAGGAAAAGACCTTTTTCTTTGCTTAGCTTGAGGACATATATCACAATTAGAATGTGAAACAGGTGCATGACCAAGCTTCTTTAGCAAAAAAGTAAGTTTGTCATCAGAGGGATGACCAAACCTTTGATGCCAAAAAGATGATGAATCTGAAGTGGATGATGCTGTCAAGGAGATAAAAGGTGGAGAAAAAAGATAGAAGCTAGCAGTTTTAGAACCATAACCCAAAACTTGAGAAGAAGTTTTACTTATGATGGTGCAGCCTGATGCTTCACAAACATACTCACAGTCATGAGATTGACCAGCTAGCTAAACTAGATAACTACCAGAAAAACTATCACCCAATCAGCTGCTGACAGCTGTTATCCATATACTGCAAAAGTAGTATTTACAAAAGAGCCCCAAAAGAAGAGATAAAGACATAAAACCACCTTTGCCACTGGCTACAAGACCAGCAGCAAGGTAGAGGCAATGACACTTGATCCGGATTCTCTGGCTTCATTCGCATTTCATGATCCTTGAGGGCAATGATCTTTTCAACGGGGATGGAGTGTCAGGGTCCAGAGGTCAAAGGGGCATTTTAGCAGAACTAAGGGGTGATTAGAAATAATATGGTAGTATCGAGATTGTTACCGATTTTTATATTGTTAGGGGGTCATTTTGTAGTTGGTGAAATCTTAAACCCCATAATTGGGGAAGAAGAATAAATCAAAATTTCACTCGATTTCAGAGTGTTATCTCTCGTTTCTGAGCTGCGAAACCCTATCTCCGCCGGAGTAGGAGGATCCAGCCGCCGTGAATCGGTCGGAAAAGCCGGGTCAGTGCTTCGGGTCGGCTGCTGGATTGCTTCAATCGTCGCTCTTGGTAAGTTTCGCTTCTTCTTCTTTTTTTTTTTTTTTTTTGGGTGAACTTGCTAATTTTTTGGGTGAACTCTTCTTGTTATGTTGAAGACAAAATTTAGTTATTGAACTGGCAATGATAAGTACTACCAATGATAAGAATAGTCCTTTGTATCGGTAAAATAATTAACTACTCCACCAAAGCTAATATTGACTTGATTAAAAAGTGGGACTATATGTAAAGATCTCCACACACACACATATCTTAAAAGTGTCATGCCAGCAGCTAGGGTGTTAGCTCACGTGTTAGAGCGTTGCAAGCCCCTGCATAAGGTCCCGGGTTCAAACCCGGTTGATGACAAAACAATTTCTAAAAAAAAAAGTTCGTGCCAACAACTAAAATTATTTTAGTAGGATCACTCCGTCTTCGCTGTTGCTGGTGTTCTTGTTGTGGCTGTTTTTTATTAACTATTGTGTATTTTTACCTATCAGGCATAATGGCTTATCCATGGTTGATGCGTATCTTACGACGTTGGACTCAGTTTCTAATAAGCACTACTATCAATTACAAGAAGAAGATGATTGGTCCTGCTGCTCCACTTGATATTCCTCATCTGCCAAGTGATGTTATCGTCGACATACTCAGCAGGCTCCCAGCCGAATGTGCCTGAAATGTCGACAAGTATGCAAACATTGGTTGGTTTTAACTTCATCGCCTCATTTTGCTGAGATACATGGTAAAAGAGCAGTTCCCGTACTAGTTCTGCAGATGGCCACCCAATTTGAGTCATTCGAGCGATCTGTCTACAGTCATTGCTTGCATCTTTTCGACGATGATGCTCCTACTGGCTCCAAACTTAAAGTGCCTCGTGTAGGTTCACTAAATGTGATGGGACGTGAGTCGGCGCGTCTTTGCGGGTCCGGTAACGGTTTCTTAGTTTTCAAAACTAGCTATTTGAGCTATTTTGTTCTCAACCTAGTTACACGAGAACATGATACCATAAAACTGTCACCACTAGAAATGATAGAGGTAAATGGGAAACCAATGTTTTTGCGTTGGATGTGGTGCGGAATTCTTTTTCACTTGGGGATTGGTGAGAACATATTAATTTTCTGGCGAATGACGGCGCTTGGGAAGTTTCGCTTTTTTATCTACATGTTGTCAAGTAAGCTATGGAGAGAGGCATCTACTTCATCTCACCGACCAAAAGAAACAGTTGATCCGATAGTTGTCAACGACAGACTACATTGGATGTCCAACTCTTGGCCTTTGCACAGACTCTATTATGTCGTGTGACATGAATGTTGAGGGCTTTCGCACCATGCCTCATCCAGGCAAAAAATGTAATCCGCGCTGGCCCAAACATAGAAACATGTGCCTTTTGGAACATGAAGGAGGAAAGCTAGCATTTGGTGCTTACTGGGATCCTAGTATCGCTATATGGGTGTTGGAGGATTACGATACTTGGTCATGGTCATTGAAGTACAATGTTAACCTCCATTCGGATGTGAAGTGTGTTCCCCGGCAGGCTATACTGAATGGGTCTGTCGATTGGGTCCAATATTGGAAAATTTTCAATGGTGAACTGATATTTTATTGGGAGAAGGTAGGGATGGTTGGGTATCACTTGGAGCGTAGAACGACAAGGATGTTTGATGCGCCCACTTACAAGAACAGGTGCCGGATTTTGGGACCTGACAGCAATGTTGTTTCTTATAAGAAGTGCTTGGGCTCGTTGCGCGGCAGCAAAATGGCGGTCAGCTGATGATTATGGTGAGTTATTCACTTCACAAATGTTACTTATGAATAAGTTTAGTTTTAAGTTTATAGATGTTCGTCAGTAGTTGTTTAGACAATGCATTCTTCACTCTAGTTAGTTTTTGTGTGTGTGTTTTTGTTTTCCTTATTTTCCTTTTTGCTCTATATGTAAACTCTCACTTTTGTATTAATTTATTTAGAAGCATGTGTGCAAGAAAACATTGACGGTTGTTTTAACTCTCACGAGTAGTGTTTGTGGGTGGGGTGGGGTTGAGTGGGGGGAAAGACGGAATGTAATTGGTTTCTCTGAAATCTGGAGCAGGAAAAAAAAAAAAAAAAAAAAAAAGAGGTTAGAAGATAGCTAGAATAGGCTTACAAGGATTTAGGCTGAGTTGTTCTGTAGAGGGTGGGGTGGATTTAAATTGTACTCTTACCGTATTCAATAATGAAAACTGGATTTTTTTTGTTTGTTAAAAATCAAAATGATGAAGCAATCATAGAGATTATGTACATTGTCTGACTTGTTTTGATTTTCTGCTTCGCATGCCGCGGTTTTTTTTTTTTTTTTTTTTTTTTTTTTTTTTTTTTAATTAACTATGAGGGATGGGAGAAAGTAACCTTGGCTTGTTGGGATTTTCGTGAAAGTCAAATTGACCAACATATGAAGATAACATCATCTTCCCATACCAACATATTAGGGAAAGATTAATTTTTCTGGTGGAAGACTGAACCATTTAGATTTTGTCCAGGCATATATACAGAAAGAGTAGACCTTCCTTCCACTCTCTTTTTCTTGATCACATAATGGGCAGAGGTGCGTACCACCACATTGAAATGTCAACCTCAGTTAGAGGTTGTTCAACTAATTGGTGGGAAAATGCTAATTTAAATTCACAGAAAGATGTTATTCTAAAAAAAAAAAAAAAGATGCTACGTGCCAATTTGCTCTTCCTTCAACATTCTGAAATGCTGACCTGGTAATAAGATATGGAAGTATTTTGGTAGTGTCTTCGAAGTGAGACGATAATGCAAAATGCAAAAGAAATTCCTGCGAGGTTAATGAAGCTGAAATCAAACTAAATTAGTGCAGCAACTCTGCAAACTCTGAAAATTTTATTCGGGGCTCAGCCTGGATGTAAACATATAGATTGCTTGCTATTTACAACTCATGTCATTGGGACTTTTGGGTACACAGCATTATGTGATTGTGTTTTTTTTTTTTTTTTTTTTCCTACCAGGCATTAAATTCATACATTTCTCTCTGGAACGAACCTGTTGACATGGCTGATCTACCTCCCGGAGAAGAAGTTCTGGTGACATGGGCGAGGTCGTTGCCACTCACAAGTGAAGGATTGTTCGTTAGCTACCATGTGTGCTCAAGTAAAGAAAAGTTAGCCTTACAGCACTTCAAGCAAATACTGCAGCATAATGAAGTAATATCATGACATTTGGTTTCCGTGTTTCAAGAACAGACTGAAGTGACACTATCAAGTCCGTGTATGATTCTTTGAAACAATGATGAATGATATACATGGCAGCTTACCACGCGAAATGAAGTATCTATACCAAATCAAATAGCAGTTCATGAAGAGGGTCATCTGCAACCTGTTGGAAGTTACGATATCTTTCTCAAATGAAAGCCTCATAGTTGAAGAAGAAAGACTGAAGAAGAAGAAGTAACTATGAAATTGAAGTAAGATATGGTGTAACTACCATGAACTTACATAATTATAGTACTAGACAATATAAAGGGTTTCTTTGTGAGACGTTGCGAGAAAGAGGAGTTTGAAGCTTTGAGTTGGACCTGAAGACTCATGTCCTAAATTATTCAGTAGAAAAGTTGATAATGTTGAGTCTAGGACTATTACGGAAAAGTTTATTCACATCTAAAAGTGAAAATTACCTAAACACAAGTGCCTTGAGAAAAGCTAGGTTAAAGTAATTGTAAACTGTGACTGTTTTCTTTCTGGGCTGATTGACAGGCCTATGAAATTAGCCTTGAATTCAAGCATTTCCTGCATCACCGACCTCTTGAAGGCAGAATTGTCAATAGTGTCTTCTACCATGTTCTAAGATATAGCCGAACATCAGTAACACCGAAACGAACACTACACAGAAATAAATTCCCTAATACCCTCTGGAGGCTGCTCATATGCATGAAGGCCCGAGCCATGGGTTACTACGAAATATCGGACAACTCCACTAGAACCTGCAATCCCCCGGATTAACTACACGAGTTAAGAATTTAAAACATGGTTTGACTACACTATCAATTCGACAGATATCGAATTGAACATGGTTTGACTCCTCAAGGTAGCTAATTGACCTGAGAGTTCTACTACGCATATAATCCCCCATCAAAAAGGAGAAGGCCATATTAGTCATAACCTGTTAAAGGCAAAAACAACAGAAAAAAAACATAATCTAAAAAGTCTAATCTAATTTTAGCCAGGTAAAAATCTCATCTGTTATCTAAAAAAAGAAAATCAATTTTAGATTTTCTTTTTTTAGATACATCAATAATATATAGTCTGTACACATTTCCTTTTCTATGGGAATGTATAAAAATTACTACCACTATGAAAAATGGTACATCTCCAAATGGGTGAATCAAATTTCTATCTATATAGCCATGGCTTTGTCTTGCAGGAGTCTGTCAAGCTCTGCACTACGCGAGAACTGCTCTAAAACGGAGCCTCGTGGCCACGTTCACTCACTGTCACCTCCCATCCATAAAAGGGAGGTTTGCTTCCTCCTATACTAGTACTAGTCAGAGGACCTGACCAGTTATCGAGCCTCACAGGTAAAAGAACCCCGTCCACCACATAATAATTCTTGGGCAACCACCGGCCTCTCTGCCTCCGCCCCTCCTCAAGTGGACCCGACGAGAAGTCAACCGTCACGGAAGAAGTAGTCAACCCAATAGTTAGACCATTTGACTCTTTCAGGCTAGATGAGTTGGAGTTCCCCAAGCTGTCGCCTGCATCGTTGTACACGAGTTTCAAAGCCTGCACGACTTCCCCCATGTAAGGCCTGTTAGCAACATCCAATTCGACGCACTTGGAGGCAATGGCAGCCACCTTTGCCAGATCATCAAAAGAGAAGTTTCCAGAAGCTTCCAGGGCAGGATCAACCACCTGCTTTAATCCTTCCCTTGTGAGAAGCAACGGCCTCGCCCATGTCACAAGGACTTCTTCTCCCGGAGGTGAAGCCATGTCAACCGACTTCCTTCCAGAGAGAAGCTCCAAAAGAACGATGCCGTAGCTGTAGACATCGCTTTTGACAAGTAGGTGTCCAGTCATTGCATACTCTGGTGCCACATACCTGCAAGTCCAAATATACTATGAATTTAATGCTGGGTAAGAAAAAAGAGTCCAGATTCTCTATAGCACTTTAGTAGCATTTTTGTTATGATCGCGACACATCATCACAAAGAAATCCAACAAATCTGAACTTTTAGTTGGATTGCAAATCAAACCCAACATAAAATAAGCCTTAATTTATTAGGACGAAAATGACAGTGTGAGGTGTCCTAAAAACACGTGATTTGGAATCCAGCGGACAGTTCAGATCCATTGGATTTCTCTGTGATAATATGTCGCGATCACAACAAAACTGCTATAGGAAAAGTGCTATAGAGAATCCAGACTCGAGAAGAAAATAAAACAACTAGCAATCACATAGTGGTATGTACCCGAAAGTTCCCATGACGCGAGTTGAAATGTGACTGCTCCCCGCCTTTGCCACCCTTGCCAAACCGAAATCCGAAACTTTAGGGGTGAAATCATTTTCCAGTAGGACATTGCCGGACTTGAAATCCCGGTGAATTACGCGAGGACTAGAATCTTCGTGAAGATAGGCCAATCCTCTGGCAGCACCCAAGGCGATCTTCAATCGTGTATCCCAATTAAGAGCTCCCTTTTCCTTATCAGCACCTGAAACACCAATACGAGCAATGCTTTGTTGGATTTAGCATGTAAAAGTAAATATCCTTTATGGCACGTCTGGTTTTCCGGACTAGCTGGATTGGACTGGACTGAACATTTTTTTTTTTTTCGAGAATCTGGACTGAACTGGATTAGATGTATATGATTGGATTGGATTGGATTGGATTGGATTGGGTTAGGTGAACTCTAATTAATGTGTTTCGTTTTGTGCAGTATTTGTGCAGTATTTATACAAATAGTCCAGTCCAACTAATCTCCTCATGTCAGAGGGGACTAATTTAGAGTAATTTAATTTGTCCAAAACAACCAAACACAGTACTAACTGATACTGGGAGTGTATTTAGTCAAATCCCAGCTAAAACTGCTAATCCTAGAAAACCAATTATACCGTTAAAGCAAAACAATGTAGATAACCATGACTAACGTACCATGTAAATGAGATTCGATACTGCCATTGCGGATAAGCTCATAAACCAAGCAACGAGTGCTACCCTCAGCACATACACCAATTAGCTTCACAAGGTTACGGTGATGTAACCGGCTTTGCATATCTATCTCTGCCAAGAATTCACGTCCGCTATACCGAATGTCCCTTCTGAGTAACTTTACAGCAACTTCGCTTCCGTCGTCCAAGGTCCCTTTATAAACACGCCCAAATCCTCCTTTGCCCAGAACATTCTTTCTACTGAAATTTCTCGTGGCTTTCTCTAGCTCAGCACGTGAAAAGGTTTTAACAGGAAAAACAGAAGAAGGGATGGTGCGTCTGGATGACGAGCTTTCACTGCTATCTGAAAAGACAGATCCGGTTCCTGGATCATATACAAAGTATTCAGTTTCCATTGCAAGGAAATTTACAAAATTGAGACTGAAGTATCAAAAAGAAGTAGTAGCAGAAATTTTGTATGAAAGTTACTGTAATATTCTGGAAAAGGGTCTGAATAATTAGGGTAACATGACAGCATGCACAATCTGGATAAAGGTGAAGTAAATTGTCAAAAATTAATGTAATAATCTAGATTGTCCAAAACTAATTTACTGATCAAACAAGCATATAAAGAATTCTCAAAGAAAAAAAAAACAATAATAATCTGGATAAAGGTAACATGACAGCATGCATGATCTGGATAAAGGTGAACTAGATTGTTACTTCCGTGCAATAGATGACTTAACTAGGGCATGAACATATACCAGAAAAGGCGTAGAAAACAAAGGGGACAACTAGCTTCAGCAAACTAGAGGACCTATTGAGGAGGTGTAATTTTTTGCTTGGGAAACAACTTCGAGTATTTTAAAAAAAAATAAAAAAAAAAATAAAAATAAAAAAAGCACGGTAGAGAGGACCAATGTGGAGCTAAAATAGTACTTATGCAGTTAGATATTCCAGACTTTTTAGGATCAGCAAGGAACAAACTGTGTTGTTTATGAAAGGTTGCAGAATTAACTATGATTAGACTGCAACGGAAGAAAATGTTTCATTGATATCCCAGACTTTAAATAATGACCTGATATAACATGATTCAAGTTACTATACAGAGCTTCATTGTTCACAGAGAATTTAACTATGTCTGTTATTTCTGATTCCCTATGAGTAAAAACAGGAATATGGACTTACCAGGCATAACAGAACCACCATTTGACGGTCGTCCAGCCTTCCACGGTTTCAGAAGAATAGCCACTACTCCACAAGAGATCATCAAGAAGACTAATGTAGACAAAGCAATGACAAAAATAATGGGGTTGATTTTGTGGTGTTTTTCAGTGGAACTGGGAGGTAACGGCGCAGATCTTGGATAAAGTGGAACACCAGGTGGTGGCGGCGGTGATGGTAATAGAGGAAGGCCTGTCAAAAACATTTAATGAGAATCTATAGTGTCATTTATAAGGGCTCTGTTCTTTAAAGACATTCTACTAAACTTATTTACTTTACAAAAGTTAATGTGATGGTAAAATGCTGATACAATACGAAAGAAGTTATCAAAAGAGAGATATAATGTGAAAAGAGAGATGAATTGCTGTAAGATTTGAGATTGTAACCTGGAGAATTGAATTGCACCAACTTATAATTGTTGAAAAGACTTGTGTTGAAGTGCACCTTCCCCTGCCGAAATCTCTCATAAATCGACTTCACTGTGGCTTTATCAAACTTCAAACCCCGAGGAACCAATCTAATTATGACAACTGTCTTATCTTGATAATCAGTATCAGGAGCAAAAACTTTTATAAGAACTTGACTTCGGTTTAAACATGTGACTGCTGCCACCTCAGTTACGAGTTCCGGAATCTCGTTTGAAAGAAGATAGTAAGGTGCATCGAAAAGAAGTTTAACTTCCATGAGCAACACACACCTACAATGTGAGTTAACAATAACTGAAAACAGCGGTTCACACAAACTCTTACAACCTGAAAGAAAATTTTAGTATTGTATAAGCACTTTTAGTACGGACAAAGTTGGAATATGGTTCAGAAACACGGTACGGAAATTCTTTAAAATGCAAATTCACTGATGCAAGGTGAGCTTTTCTTTCCCTCTCCCTTAATTAATCTATTCCCGTGAAGTTTCCTTAGAGGACTAAAGAAAGTAATGCAAATTTATTGACAGAATGTGTTAGGAACCAGTTCCTAAACTATTTGATTGAAGACCACCAACAAGATATGGTCTGTAAGATTCTCGTGATAATCTCTCGCAATAGAAGGTTCACACTTCACTAATCTATATAAACATAATCAACAACATGATACTGAAATAGAAACAACATAGGATTGGTAAATTACTGGAACAATTAAATAAGGCTAAACTGGATTCAGTACAAGATTAGCAGACATGAAAAGCAATACTAAACAGGTCCTAATTGTTATCTCATGTTTGTACTTAGTTCCTACTAGGATGGGGTTTAACCGTTTGTTTTCTCTCAAATAACTCATTTTGGGGCCCAGATATCGTAGTATGGATGCTACCAGTTGCAATGAAAATGAGGAAAAGACCACTGTAATGAATAATTATGAGCAAGGTACCTGTGATAGGAGCAGGTTCAGAACCTGCAAGAGAAGATTTACAACCTTAAGAAAACTCGATAACCTATAAAAAATAATACGAAAACATAGAGTAATAGTCGGTATGAGTTCAGACTATGAAATATTGAGAACCTTGAACCATTGGAGATGGGGCAGGTGTGGTTGATAGCTCCAACAAAGAGTTCATCGGAGGCATATTGGGCCGTGGGGGAGCAGCAAATGACCCTCTCGTTGACACGGGCCTCCCTACAAACATTACCCATTCAAGAGATATCATTAACAAAAATGCATAGAAGCGGCACCGGTTTGTGGAAAAATTTAAGACTCCTTACTGAGCTGGTTAACATAAATGTTGAGCTTGAATATCTTAACATGTTGAACACTCTTCAGTAAAAAAAAAAAAAATGCAATGCAATGCTTGATATAAGAAATTAACAGTACACAACAGATTTGAGAATTCTAATAATTCATCATGTATTTCACATCACAGTTGGTTTTCATTATGGATACTAAAGATTTTTTCCTTCATTTTTTATACCATTAAGAGGCACCAGTGGCGTCTCCAAATTAGGTTCTGTTTTGCCTGGTAGTTATTACAGTCATTGGGAAATTATTCAGGAAACAATCCGGGGCACCTTGAACATAGGGTCAGCTGAGGAGGATAGTGAATCACCCCATAAACTGTTCTTCAAAATATAACAGGGTTATTGAATGCATGTGAAAGATTCAAACTCTGCCAATTTAAGGTTCTTGGCTGTTTAATAGCTCTGTAGTAGACAGGCAAAAGCTCAAGAATCTCACATTCGAAGGAGCTATAGATTCCATTCTATCCAATCATTTTGTAAAGTATTAAAAGTTTGATGGATGTTACCACGAAGTAGCACCATTCTTAGCGATGGACACATCATCTCGAACGTAACTTCCACGTACATATCACTTTTTAACCAGACTTGGTCAGATTTCCAGCCTCTTACTATGAATGTTCAAGGAATAAGCTCATAATCGAGTCTAGATCAGGTATACGGAGATAGAAACATAATCATTTCAGAGGTTGTTAAATTTTATTGATCATAATTCTAAGCCTGAATGGCGTACCTATATATAAAGAGAGCAGTATGTGAAGTCTTCATATCGCTTAATATTTGCATGTTCCTCTTGATTGCTACATACTTTTATCCTAATAGCTCTTCCTTGCCAACATTTCTGAAGTCTCCCCAAATTCCTCTCTTTGATTACTGTTACCACTATTTCTAACACCGCTCTCGTCCAGGCACAACCAACTTCTTTTCGAACTTTCTATCCGTACAAAAGCTCTTCCCCTAAAGCATCCTAAAACTGCAGTCCCAGTGACTATATTTCACAAAGAATCTTTGAAATAATTTTTTTGTCTCTTATGAAGTGATTTTCTAAAGCCACATATACTAAGAGACCGTCAAATCCAAAAACATTCGTAGCTTTCTTTCACTAGTGCTCTCAGGAACAGGAAATTCATGATACCACACGAAATATGGGAATTCTGTGAAAATATACAACACAATCAAGCAGTTTCAGGTTGTAGATCTTCATCATCAATCCATCATGACATATAAATACATGCATGCTCTTATACATCAGATGCAAGTGCAACACAACATGAGATGAATTTAGAAGAAGGCTGAAATTATTATATAGTAGTTAGAATAATTACCAATCCACGGAGAGATCTGTGGAGGAAAGTACGGCTCGTTAGGGAAAAAAATGTGGGCGAAGTTGCCCAGTGATGGAAAGCCTGAAACAGTATAAAATTTGCGTCAATTAAGCAATAAACAAAGGAAAGGAACACTCTAGCCAGGAGCAACGCTAGCTTTATTCAGATGAAGTTCTCTACGGAACTTACATTGACAGAAATGTAAACATATTAATTACTGGTAAGAAGCCATAAGGTGACTTCAGAAGTTAGATCTTTTGGTTCTTTCAAGCCTCCCTTAACAGAAGAGTCCTCTTGGTAATTTGCTCAAGTAAGTAGGGCTTAATGTTATTTCTGAAGAACCATGGATGTCCAGGCTAACTAACTACTACCTTTCATCTCAACTAACCCCGGGCTATGAAAGTAACAGAAATTGGAACGAGATTTTCAAAATTAATCAACGGCTCAATAGACACACCAACAGCATACATGGACAATTGACCGAAGTTGTCCGTCGAAATTTGTCAGCTGCCAGCTGATCGGCCATATCATTTAACAGGAAACGACAAGGTAAAAAAATCTAACTTGGATTTAATAAAAATGAGGGCGCTTTGAATACATAGGATCATGGTCTAATTGTAAGAAATACCAATATTTCAGGTTCATACAAGGTTTTAAAAAACGGAAGCGGCTGACATATCGGCTGCGGTCACGTGTAACGGGATCGGACTACATCGGAGGGACTGTAACGGAAAACGGGGATCGAATGTGTGAATTTTAGAAAACATTCACGGACGTTTTCTCCGTTTTTTCCGTTTTTCCGACGCGAAACGGCCGTTGTTCCCGTTACCGACGCGAAACGGCCGTTTTTTGTGTGAATAAAATTCACACAACACGTAACGGGAAAAACGGTCGCGCCGCTTCTGTCTTTTTTGAAATCCTGGGTTCATAACATAAATGAAAATTATTTCACTGCCCTCTTACCGGAGGTGGGTGAATGCTATTAGATTCAACTGACCAGAATATGTTTCTCTAGTACCACGATAAATAAACCTAGAGAAACAAATTGTCCAAAAAAGAGAAACTAGTGTTCATCGTATAAACCACCATTCGCGCCATAACTGAAAGATAGTCTGTCGTATTCAGTTCAAATAACCTTTCATAAAATGGTACCTTGGAATCTTTTACAATTCAGAAAACGCAAGCAGAATCCCAAATTCCCGAACTAATTTATATGTATAACTATAACCGCGATGACACACACACACAATACGATCCACTTTAAACTAGCCCCGACGAAAATGTTCAGAGCGCATAATTGCTACACTAAGTTTGATTTCAGTTTCATTCATTCATATGAATCTCATTCGTTTCTCAGTGCATTTTGCATTTTTTTGCCTTCTCTCTCAATCGCCTCATCACGCTTCCAAAAACATCATCAAAATATTTCCAGATCTTATTATCATCAAGCCATCTTTTCAAAATGTTGAAGGTATAGCAAATTGGCAAGTAGTACCATCTTTTTTAAAATATATTAAATTAGTACCATTTTCCCATTAACAAAAATATCAACTGAACAACCAGGAGCGATTGCAATTCCAGTGCTATCACCTCATGATAGATCCAAAAAAATAATAATCCTCCAATTAGCCTAATTGGTCTGATTGATTTAAACGCAAATTCTGATTTAAAGACGATCGATCGATTGAATCTGAGCTACTATAACTTTAGCGAAGCAGATGCGATTTGATGACTAACCAGAGCAAGGGAAAACCAGAGCAGCGAGCAGAAGAAGCAGCGATAGAGTCTGCATGGTGGAACAATTCAAGCTGCTGCTAAACGACGACCGGCCAAGTATATATATGACGTCAGACTTCGAAACGCCGAGTGATCTAGGGTTTCCGGTGGTAGTAAAACCCTAGCGGAATCTCCGAGAAATCGGGAACCCCAAGTGAGACCACCGGAGGCGAAGTTTTAGGGACGGAAATGGCGGTGTGCGGTCGGAGCGACGACAAGTTACGCCGCCGGGAGAAAGAGAGTAGAGACAATTCAGAGGAATGTAGGACAACGCAATACCGAGATTCGAGAGAGAGACTCTTGCCTTAAATACCGTTGCTGCTGCTCTTCAATATCAGCAGTGTCTTGTCCTCTCGCATGGTTGTCCGAGTGCATTCGCACGTGTGCAAGGGATCATAAACACAGGCTTAATTGCATAAACACCCCCTTCAATGTGACTACATAATTTCATGGTCCGATTTCCTTATGGGTGCAACTTGGACGGGTTGAACCCAAATTGGTTTGTTCGAATTTGCTCTTGAACGGGCTGACGATGCTCCTAACTCGGATTGGGCTGGGCGTGGGCAATGCCGACAGAACTCGAGATCGTATAAAAATGCGGTTCAACTCCAACCCCAATAGGGGAGGGGGCTGGGAAGGGGGTGCTTTGGGGAGAATTTTTTCGTTGGGTGTGGACGTGTTCATGGGGAAATTCTCACTGACCATCCCACACCCAAGGTAAATTTTCTCCCATAGCACCCCCTTACCAATCCCCCTCCCCTCATGGGATTGGAGTTGAACTGTATTTTTATACGATTTTTCCCATCCCCCTCCCTCTCCCCCCAATGGGTTGGACATGCCCTTAGTTCTCTAAATTTTTTCTCTCGATACGGCTCCTCTTCGCCTCTTTGAATTTCCTATGTTCTCATTTTCTCCTGTCGGTGTAAGTTTTCGTCAATTCGAGCACGCCGTACGTGAGACTTCGGCATCATACGGCTCCATCCTTCTCCAATAATTCACCTTAGATTACCTCTCTATCTCACATCTGTTCTCAATTTATCGGTGCGTCGCGTATTTGGTTAATCCGTCCAGTTTCATAGGATTTTACGACCATCGAAAACCCTAGATCACTTGGCGCCGGCTGCGTTGAAGGTTGTCGTTAATCAGATTTTATATTCAACTCACGCTTTTGAATTGTTTCATCAACAGTCACCAGGCAGACTTTATCGATTCTCCTCTTGCTCACATAAAATACATTGAATTTTCGAATCCCTCTAATGAATTGCAAGCACTATCCCAATGACTCTCACGAACTATAAAATGTAGCATTTTACACCATTGAATTACCATTAAATTGCAAAACGTCGACAATTTTATTTTTTTATGTTTACTACAATTACACAACTTAGAAACTTATTTTCTCAATGTGTCCAACCTCTTTCTTCCAAAGTCTACTTTAATTCAAGCACATTGCCCTCGATTATCGACATAAAGAAGGCGCAACAACCCCTTATTTTTTTCTTTTTCTTTTTTTAAGAATAAACACATCCATTTGCCACGGTGTATAATATATGTCTTGTTTAAAATACAGATTATTGCAATACAAGTGTCTTTCACTATGTAGTGTGTTCATTCTAAACAAACGTGTTTTCGTTATGTAAATAAACAATGGTTATGATGCACATTCAAATCACATGTTGTATTGACAAATTCTCATATAAACCATAAATTTACTACACGGCCTAATCATATGCCATCCTTATTTGTCCCTATCGGATCCTCGTTTTCAGAATCTGTCCGATCACTTTACATTTGCTTTCAAATTACATCTTTTATGCGCCTTCAATGACCGATACGACCAAACATACAACAACGCGAATGCACATATAAGTAGAGCATGCGTAATAAGAATAGACGACTTACAGCTTATGAAATGTCACAAACAACGATCTTGTCACCAACATAGGGTCAATGAATATTCAAAGCACATATCAGCTGCGAACAACATCATGTAATCAGTGAAACCCAAAACGAAGTGTTTGTGATTGTAGATCTTCATATGTAGATTGTGATACAATTCCTTTCCTGGAAAATAGATACAAAATAAAGTAATTATCGAATACCGTTAAAGGAGATTTAACAAGAATCTTTTCTACTCTATTGTTGATATGCTAGGCAGCTAAACTGAAAGAATCGAGTGATATCAAGAATGAAATCTCACTCTGTAAGAACGGAGAAAATGAAAGTCGAGTAAGTGAAGCGGCCGCAACATGAAGGATATTAAAATAGAGAACCCTAATTTATCTATCAGTGATCTTGTATATATAGACAAAAACCAAATAGGAGTGACTCTAAAAGTGACGCCGTGTCATCTTGTAATCACTAAACTACCCCTAAGAATCCCTATCCCATATGGACCGTTTGTGGAAAACCCTACTTCTATATAACATCACGCCCTTCAGTGTCCTTAACTGGTGGCGACCGGTTCTCACTCGCCCTTAATCAAGCATACGAAAATCGTACTGTACCCGTACTAATAACTTTTCTTATCGAGTTGTTAGCCATTTTGACAATATCCCTGTCACAAGCTTGATTAGTTGCAAACAGATCCCTGGCTGTATACTTGCAATACGAACATCCAAAGTCTAAAATCCAATTTGAGTTTTCGTCACCTGAAGTGACTGTCATCACATACACTAGATCTTCATCAATTCGGACTTCTGAATGGCCACTTCCTCTGATGGTTAATTCATCTTTCTCGCCGCTTTATACTTGATGCAGAATGATAGAGTGATGAAATCCTCGTGAGAATAAAAGCAGCCCCTTTTTGCCTTGTTGTAAAACCCAGCTAATTGTACAATTGACCCCCCAACTTTTTCTTTCAATAAAAAAAAAAAACCCTAGGGCTGTTATAAAACAAACCCCTAATTTCACTTCTGCCCCCATCTTCTCTCAAACCCGCTTGACTTGTATTTTGCACGGAAGGATGCCTCAGAATTTCGCCCAGTGTCGCAATACGCACAATACCCCTAAAGCTCTGCAGATCGCCATTCTCTTTTTCTTCTATGTTTCTTCTTCTTTCTTGATTTCTGGTGCTGGGTGTTGCTTCGATCGCTGCTGGGTTTCTTTTCTGCTTCAGCTCGTGGGTTTCGTGGGTTTTGTTTTGCTGTTGAATCAAGGAATTGATGGCTTCTGATTTTGTGCGTTGCTGCTGCTTCTTCTTCTCTTCTTGATTCTGTTTTGCCCTTAGCTTGGCTGGGTTCAGTTGCTTCCTTGTCGCTGCTTGATTGTCCTTGTTTTGTGGAGGTTTTTGCCGGAGAATTAGGTGGGTTAATCGGTGGTTGGGTGGAAGATGGTAGCAGGTTGTGGTAGGTTCTGGTGGCTATGAATTGGGGAGGCTTTGTGAAGGTTTGTTTCAGTGGTTTAATGGAGAATGGTGAAGGTTGTTGGGTTTTGGCCGAGGTTGTGGTGGTATTGTTAGGTGAGTTTGAGGTTCAGGTGAATTTGGCGGCCATGGCTTGTGGTAGTGGCCGTGGGTGTTAGTTGGATGATTTAGGTTGTGAAGGGGGAGAATTGGGAGCAGGTTATGGTCTGTAATGGTAGTTAATTGGTGTAGGTGGCTTGTGGTCATGGTGCAGGGGCTGGTTATGAATTGATGGTGGCAGAGGTGATGTTGGTAGTTTATGTGGAGGTTAAATTGGAGTAATTGGTTGAAGGCAGTGAGGTTGTAGGAGCTGTTTTGGTTTACAGTGGGTTTGGTGTGTTGGTGATGCGAGGTGGCAAGAGTGTTAAGGAGGTGTGATTGTGTTTAGGTTCTGGAATTGAGTTTGTCATGGTGTTAAGAAGTGTTGAACTGGGTTTTGTTGATAACTAAGAGGTGGAGTTGCAGGAGGTTGTTGGTGATGGTAATTTGTGGTTTAGTAGCAGGTGAGTAATGGTGAATTGGAGAAGGCAAAGGTAGTTGTTGCAGCTTCAATTTCTTCTCTTTTCTTCAGCTCTAGCCAATTTTCCGCGCTTTATCTCTGTTCCGAAGTTCGTCTTCCATTTCAATTTATGTTCCGAGCCTCCGGTACCTAAGAATCAAACAACTACAAATATCGGGTGTAAAATGCGACAATTATAGCTCAAATATATACGAAAACGCCCGGACTTGTCAATTAACCACACAAAGCTCAAATACTCAAATAACTCAAGATCATAGCTCTTTATGTATCAAATCGTACCCGGAAACACGCAAAACGATAGATTTCAAGTATAAATATAACACCGTAAACGGGGTTATCAATACTTCTCACAAAACTTTTGAATATAACTTTCTTGACTATAAAAAGTAACATCGCGACTTGTAGTCGTCACCTCTGGATTGGGAATGTCCCCTCCTATGAGCTTTTCTATGTTGACTCCTTCCTCGATCTAGAGTTCCTCTAATGTAGCTATGATTTCATCAGTTTGTGTCTTGTCATTCTCCTTTTTTTCTTACCAACTCATTGGGAATAAGAGTACCAACCACCTCATCCGACTTGATAGTATCCTTCCCATACATCAACATAGTCACGATGTGCTCGTACGAATGAGGTAGGGAAATTAACAAGAAAATTGAATGACTTTCTTCACCAAACTAAAAATCATTCACATCCAGCACGGTTAGAATCATGTTAAACTCACCCAACAATTTCATAAAATCCTTCAATCAAGCTTATGCAGCGCGTACAATTGTTGCTTCCAGAACTGTTGACCCCTCAATGACTTTGACTTATACATGCTCTCAAACTTCATCCACAACTCGGGGGGATCTATCTTACTTACGAATAATCGGAGTGTGATGTTGTCGAGATATAGTTGAACCGTGATATTCGCGTCTCTCGCATCTCCTCCCACTTGTCATATGTTACCCCCGTCGTCTTTTCAGATTTTTTCTTGGTGGGAATCTTGAAGACCTTCCCACGTCAACATATTATTCACTCGTTGCTTCCATATAGTAAAATCGTTGTGGCCGTTGAATTGTTTAATCACAAAACTTGAACTCATCGCCATCACACCAATATGAAAATTAATGTCCACAATATGTAGAAACCGACTCTGCCAGTGAGTTTGAAACGTCCAAAAACTTAAGGTATGACTCTTGTTTCAAGTCAAAAGGGTTTCTAGAGCCCAAAATATGTCCAAAACAATTTGGACCAAGCACCTGATTACTCCTCCGGGCAGCCTTCTTTTTCCCCACGAAGAACATAAACCCAACAGTGTTTTCATTTTCTTAGTCTCCAATTCACAGAAAATCAAGTCTAGTATTCCCACAAAATAACAGCAAAATAATGGGTTGCCTCGTGGCCAAGAAGGGTCCTTGCCGCTGTCGCCAATTGGGAATAATTTCAATGCCGTCACCGCCTTTAACACCACTGCTCATCACCGCCGCCGCTGCCCTCTTGCCGCCACGGCTGCTTTTCATCTTCTCAACCTAAGCGCGTCGAGCCTCGTCGTCGTGGATTCTTCAAGAACGCCAATCGCCGCCGTCGCAAGTTTCATCATTGCCGAAAACTTTATAATCTCGTCGCCGTTCTCGTCCCGCGTATAACTCGGGTCGTAGCCCCGGCTCTGACACTATTAGAAATCTTAGAAAAGTGTCATTATAATAATCATGTTTTTGCTAAATTTAATGTTGTATTTAGCAAAAACAACATTAATTGCAGCATTATAGCTAATGTTGCATTAGCCAGTGTTTTTTTCCTTTGCCGCATTGAGGTAATGCTGGAAAGGCAAAGCAGCATTACTTGCAGCATTAGCTGCAACACTATACCACAACTTGCAGCATTTGACACATTAAAGATGCATTTTTGAATCATTTTACAACATTATTAGAGCTTAATGCTGCATTTTTACACATTATTTTGCAGCATTATTATCGATTAATGCTGCATTTTACATACTTCCTCCATTTCTCTTCTTCCTACCATTTATTGTTTGTCTGTTGAAAAGTCTAGTTTACCCTTCTACTTTCACTCCAATTCTCTCAGTGTAGTTACCACAACAATACCTCTATTTATCACAAGAACAACAAGTACAGAAGACATTACAAATTTGACAAAGACATTACAAATTTGAGGAAACAAATATCTGATTTGCCACAATCACAACAACCACCAACAACAAAGATCTAATATGAACAAAATAAAAACGAAGCAACAAATTTTTGTTGAAATTAACAGATGTCGGGGAAAATTACAAGGGGAAGAATAAAAAAGAAGAACTGAGAGAAACAAGCGGGAGCAGATCAACACTTTCTACGAGTATCAAATGCAACGCCATATTCACTCATATCCATCCATGTCCTCCATATCTATAGCGGTCTGTTCATTGGGGGCAAGTTTTTTAGATCCTTGAACCTGTTTTGCGGAGTGGAGACATCACCGTCCCTCGATCTTCAACCGCCACCGCCGAACGACACTGCATAAATCACCACCACGGCCAAACGACACCGCCGAAATCACCGCCTCCGGTAAAGAGAAGTAGATCTGTAGATGAACAAGAGGAAGATAAATCTGGTTATGCAGAAAGAGTCGCAAAAAAAGAAGAAGAAGAAGAAGAAGAAGAAGAAGAAGAAGTACCTCGATCGGCGTCGAACTTCATCGGACTTGTTATGCGCCGCCGCTTCGCCGGCCGTCCCTCAATCTTCAACCGCCACCGCCGATGAGGAGTTCGCCATGGACTCGGAGATCCGCCGCTCACCACCACCGTTGGAGCCGATCTTCTCCCTCCTTCTCTTCCCCTCGCTCTCTCTCTCTCTCTCTATCTCTCTCTATGAATGCGTGCGGCGTGAATAGAGTAAGAGATGAAGTGTTGGGCTGGGTAAATTATTAGGTTTGGGTGGGTGATTATTTTCTTTTTTTTCCAGATAGGGCGCTTGAATTTTCTATTTTTTTATTTCTTTTATCTTTTTTTTATTGCAGCGTTAGTTCGTTAATGCTGCAAAGTAAAACATTAGATTTGTAAAAACGCAGCATTAATGTGATTAGTGCTGCAATTTATATGTTATGTAGCCAATAATTGCAGCATTATTGGATTAGAGAAATGCTAGGGAACCCACCAATATCTTCCGCTCATCTCTCACCCAAATGCAAAATCGGAAACATAAATATTCATTCGGCATGATCGCATCTGTCTAGAAGGAATGTGGGAGATGAGTGGGAGATATGGGTGAGTTCTCTAGCATTTCTTATTGGATTAATGCTGCAATTTATATGATGTTTATCCAAACATTGCAGCATCATAGGATTAATGATGCAATATTATAGCATTAGTTTGCAACATTAATAAATAATGCCGCTTTGGAGTATCAATTACCGCATTTGTTCAAATGCTACAAATAAAATGTAGTATTTGCTAAGATTTCTAGTAGTGAATACCACGTGTTGGGATTTTAACATTGAAATCCTACTCAATGAAAAATACACGCGGTCACTTAACGAACACCCGATATAGGGGAACGAGGAAATAAAAAACCACATGAAATTAGCATTCTTCGACAAATTTCCTGCGTGCAAGGGCTGAGAAAGAATGCTTCACTAGTACAAAATCGTACGCCCACAATTCTCTATGCAATCCTCTCAACTCTCCAACACACTAACGATGTGTGCAACTCATGATCGAGTTGAACTCCCTTAAAACAATAGCTAGCAACACATAGTTATACTAAATAAGAGGATGTGAAAAGTCTACCAAGCCCTAACTATCACCTCATCGGAGAACACCTCTTCATATGAGTAATCATATGAATAAGGCACATCGATTCGTCTTGTAGAAGTCAAAACAAACCCACTAAATTATTACTTTTATGGAATCATATCTTACTCACTTAATGACACATGATGATGTTCTTTTACTTCTTCAGCTTGTGTTCTTATATTATAGGTCCGTTTGGTAAAGTAGTTTTTTTTTTTTTTTTTTTTTTTTTGGGTTTTTACACCAAATGTCATTCTCTTATTAGAGTTATGTAATAATTTCTCATCCCACTTTATGCTCATACTTCAATTTCGTATAACAACAAGTCTTGAATATTGGCGCGATCGAAATTTCATGAAATCGTTAATTTTTCGTTGAATACAAGTATGAAATTTTGACTTTTTGGATGTTAAAGTACCGTTAATTTGTTCTTCAATTTTATTAACTTTCATGAAATCGTTGATGCTCATGAAATTGTTTACATTTCCACGTGAATTTGCCCTTCGTGAATCTGTAAAGAAAATTAAAGTGGAAGGTATATTTATCATTTAATCTATTGCTTATAGTTTAAAAACCACTGTCAAACATATTTCTCAAGTTTTGAACACCAAACACACTATCTCCAGAAAAAACCCAAAGATTATCACCACAATCTAAAAATCAGTTTTTCTACCAACAAAATATTCTACCAAACTCACCCTATGTGATCTTGAAGTAGCTAATTATTAGGAGCGCTAGTGATCTAAGGTTGTGCATAGGAGTGTTAAACCCTAATTTATGTAACAAGTTAGTGACAATCGTGAAACGCATAGACCAAGAGGTAGTGTGAATAGGATTAGCTAGTAAAGTGCGGATCACCCGTTTGAACAGACATGTAGTTAGCGTTGGACCGAGAGGACCCGTTTAACGTTGGACGGTAGAAATGTAAATGTAATTGTCCGTAGCGGTGGGACGGGAGTACCCGCAGCTGGTAGTAGTGTAGACATGAGAGACCGAGAGGCAATCTCACTTATTTAACACTTGGCATAGAAGAATCATCATTCGCGTGTTTTCATATGGATTCCGAATGAACTCATTGATCTAGGGTACCCCTAGAACGCCTAGTTCTCTTCTCTGTAGGTAAATTCCAACAACGAAAAAACCTAAAAATATTGTCTCTTTAGCTTATTCATTTACGTTAGTAGTTAGTAAACTTCAAACAACACCAATTCCTCGGTATTTACTTGTATTCTTTAAGCTTAGTTTCTAATTTAAGAGTAAATGTCTCTGTGAGATCCGGAGTTGAAATACCACCTGCGCTTCACTTGTGTTGTTTCATTCATTGAGGTAATCCACCCCATATGGTAAACCATTCAGTTGTGGTCCAACAAGTTGTCCCATATGACAAAGTTATACTTACCTTTTTCTTTGCTGAAGACAAATTGTACTTGAGACTCCATGTCATGTGAATTGTGGTCACTGATCAGGTGGAGAAATGAAAGTACCAAT
Source organism: Linanthus parryae (assembly GCA_023055425.1). Classification (NCBI taxonomy): domain Eukaryota; kingdom Viridiplantae; phylum Streptophyta; class Magnoliopsida; order Ericales; family Polemoniaceae; genus Linanthus; species Linanthus parryae. Next base: position 147,123,689 of record JALGPY010000004.1, read on the forward strand.
TTACAGCTATTATCCACCTGATTTTAGAAAGATGCTGGATAAGGTGGTCCAGATAGCACGAGGAGCACCTACCAAACACGGGATAAATTATCTGATATCTTATCCTGATAGATGCAGTGTACATAACTTACAGTATTGAAATTTTTTGAAACTTTTCCTAAAAAAGAAAAATGTTCAGACTTGAGTAACTTGATCATTTGAAAGTTTTGTTTCATCAATGTTCAATGTCATAGTTGTTTCACAATTCACTCGTTAATGATGTTAAATTTCAATTATCTTGAATGCTGCTCGGTACGTACAGTCTTCTGTGTTAAATAAATTTTTGATGATTTATAACTTTATAATATACGTAAACACTATTCAATTCTCAACGGCAAATGAGGAGAGGAAGAAAAAAAAACGCATTTTTGAGAGGCACATTTGACCGGTCAAAGGAACATTCTTAAAAGAAAAACACTAGTCCATAGATAGATACAACAAAACGCACAGAGAAGTTAATGTTTGAATACGACATGAACATTTGACTAATCCTGATACCTTTGACCATCACCACCTCGGAGATATTTATGTTTATCGCATACATCCGGAACAACACCCCAACAACCCTATTCTTCTTCTTCTTCCACATGAAAAGTAAAAGATATACTATAAAAATTCCACTAACAAGTTAGAACATTCAAAGATCATGAGGAGTCGAACTTGTAGTGTTTGTCAACGGCGACAGAGACGTGCCACGTGCAACTGAGCCCCTTTGGGATGACGACGAGGTCGCCGGCGCCGAACTTCACGGTCTCCGGCGACCCTTCGGCGGTGACTTCAACTCTCCCTCTAACAAGATAGCAAGTCTCTTCCGCGTCAAATTTCAAGTTGAACTTCCCCGGCGGACATGCCCATCTTAATTTCCATGTTACAGCAATAACACAAGATAAATAAACAGTAGTATCGAAAACGTTCTTGCTACGAACACTGTTTATAAATAAATCTGTTTTTAAATACGCCTAACAGTAATATCTGTATAAACCATGGAGTTCCTATATAGTGAGAGGGGGTTATGAAGTTGGAACTTACTTGGGCCATGATTTGATGCCGAGTTCGGAGAGTTGTGATTCGGGCGGGTTTGCTTGAACAATGATTCCTAAGCTTGAGGGTGACTCGGAGGTTGACTCTGCAGCCATGAGATATCTCTCTCTCTATTAGCTCTCTCTCTCTAGAAGTGAAGAACTCCACACTTATGTCAAGAAAGAGAAGGATCTGTGGAAGTATATATCGCTGCAAGAAGGTGCTTTATGTGCCTTCATTGGAGAAAATAATAAAATGGGATATGGGAACATGTAGTTAACAAGAATAAATAATAAATAAAATAAAAAATTTGGGTAACTATTTTATGAATTCTAATCATTCAAATACTGTGGCTTATGTAATTTCGCCGTGTCATTTTCACATAAAATATATCGCCTCTCTTCATTTTCAACCATGGTTATCAATTTTTAAATATACGAATGTTCTAGTAATGCAAAAAAAAAAAAAAAAAGAAAAAGAAAAAATTATTGCGAATTTGAAATTTTAATGTCAAAATTTAAGGTAGAGTCTTTATATCAAACTCATGTTAAGTACTTTTCGTTCAAAAGGCTAGAAGTAAAAACAAGTAAGTTCTTGAAAGTATATGAAAATTAAAATTTAATTTGGAGGATGATACTCACTTTGCTAATTTCTACGTCTTGAATTAATTTAGTCTGTTAATATATTTTTTATTTAAAGGGATAAAATAAAATGGAAGAGTATAGTAATAGAATTTTCTCAAAACAAAAAATGGAATAATTTGCAAAAAAAAAAACAAAAAAAATGGAATAAAATAGAATCGGAAAGACGTAAATTTGCAGAGGATAGGGTTTCTATGGTCAAAGGTTTGACTAGATTCACATAACCAGCTCAGCAAGTGTGCACGTGGCATGCGACGTATGGAAAAAAACTGTGAATGTTTGACCAATGCACCGACCTCTCCCAGGCGCCAATCGATATTTATTTACTCCTACATAAAATAGTGCTACTGATTTCAGTTTTGGGTTAAAAACAATTAGGCTTAATTGTTTATTGTCTACATCTGAGCTTAATTTTACTGTCATCTTTCTCTTATTCTAGTAAAACCTCCATAAATGAATGTTAGATGGATGAAAAACTTTGTCAAACGAATAATTCTCTTTTGTCCCGATTTGCAAAGGAATTAAATGAATAACCTCGCTGAGACATTTTTTTTAGCTAATCGGAGAGATCATTTGATATGAAAATAAGGTGACGAGTACAACGAGAACCAGAAACAAACTAATCCGAGCACAAACCAGTCGTGCTCACACCCACACTAAACTTATACATAGAGCAAAATCAACTAAGTCAACAAAAGAACTCCGACAGATTTTAGCGAGATTAGACAACTAGAAGCAAAAGAACAGAGCCAAGGACATAGCCGTAGCGACTTAAGTCGAATTTTCCTTCTTTGAGCCTAATTTCTCCTTGAGAAACCTGATCAGAGCTTCTTCATTTGGATCCACCATCTTACCATCCACTAAGATGAAACCTTGGGATTTCGCTTTGTACATTTCTGCCAATTCCTCCATTCTTTTCTTTTCTTCTTCAACCTTCAGCTTCATTAGTTCCTCGTTGTTTGCCTTGTCCACCAAGAAACGTTCTAGATCAGCTGCAAAACCCCTTTTCTTTTCTCATCCATCTCCTTCCACCACAGGTGCTTTCCATTTGTCCACACTGGAAGCTCGAGGCTTTCGCTATGTTGAAGAGCCAGTACCAGAGGGCTTGGCTTTCTTCTTATCTGAGAGTGTGTCTATTATTGAATTTGAATACGCAAAATAAGAGCATTATAAATTTGATTAGTTAGACCCAAAACCTCAAAATAGTAAGTGTCCACCAAAGAGGTGATCTCCTTGAAAATGACAGCATTTCTAGTTTTCCAAATGATCCAGCAAACTGCGATCCAATTCAGATTCTCATAATGAAAAGTAGATGCTTTCTTGATCCAAAACTTGATCCATTTCTGAAAGTTTGAAGTAGAGAAATTTATATTGATATGAAATTTTGTGAAAAGAGTTTTTGAGAAGTTGCAATTTAGAAAAAGGTGATCCACAGTTTCATTTGATTGGTGGCAAAAAATGCAGATAGTGTTGCAGTTGATCCCTCTAGAGCTCAGGAAGTACCTTGTAGGTAGAATTTGGTGTGCTAATTGCCAAAAAAAGAATTTAAGCTTGTATGGAAATTTAAGCTTCCAAAGATGCTTCCAATTAATGTTAAGAGAACTGGGGTTGAAGGTTGAAGAATTTAGACTTAAGTTGGGACAAGGAAGAGGGGAGTGCAGATAATTGTAGAGGGATTTAACAGTAAACGACTGATTAGCAGTAAGAAGCCAAGTAGGTTCATCGAAAGGAGAATTTAAAGGAGTATTAAGAATGAGATTAACAAGCCAAGGAGGGAAAGTGTTGACGATAAGAGTAATGTGTACACACAAATTTATGCTAATGGAAACAAAAGCGAGAAATCTGGTGAAACAAATATTTATTGATTATTTGATGAAGTAGATTACAATCTCTGATAATAAATTTCTAAACAGAAATTAAATCCCCTGATTCTTCTCCTGAAACGTCGAACGAGGGCTTCGCAGCTTGATCTCGGATCGAACGGATGAGCGGCCTTCGATTTTGACGAAGAACGCGATGAAGGTCTCGAAGATTACAAACGCCGAACGAGGGCTTTAGAGGCTTGGTCTCGGATCGGACGGATGAATATCTTCGATGTTGATGAAGAACCGGATGAACGCCTTCAAGAACACGAAGAACGGCTTGAAGATCTTCGAGTGTCTTGAAGAACGCGGATGAGGATCTTCAACGACTTGAAGAAATCGCTGATGATCTTCTAAGAACTTGATGAAGAACTTCAAAGAGCTTGATGATGATGATCTTGATGATGGATGAACTCGTCGGGGCTTTAAAAGCTTGATCTTCAGAGCTCTCTCCTTCTTGCAAAATGTAACTGTGTATCATATGCCTAGGGATGGCCCCTTTATATAGGCATGGGCCGACTTGCTGGCCAAGGTAGAAAATAAATAATATTATTTATTTTTTTATTTTCTGCATCAATTTGACAAGTGGCACAACACCATTGGCCGAGCTTGCTAGTCTTCATAGCTGCATGATTTTGACAAGTGGCGCAATGTGATTGGCCTTACTTGTTGAAGTGTAGCCATGTCATGTAGTGACGTGGCGTCGCCATAAGTAGTCCTTGCTTGTAAATAAGATTTTGTCTCATTTACACTTTAGTCCTCTATTAATTATTTCTTAAGAATAGTAATTTAGCAGGGAGTGCTATTTGATCAAACAATTTAATTATGCCATAATAGACACGTGGCACTATTTAATTAGCCGCAAATTTTGCGTGTCTACAAATGCCCCCTCGAGACTTGTTTTCCGACCCTTGAGCTTGTTGGTGGACGAGTTTCGATCAATACTTAATTTGTTAATCCCAAACTTGGCCCTGAGACACCCGCGTTTGAGAGATGCACTTGTAACATCCCATTATTGTTATCCTCCAGAATTTAGGATTATGTATGATTTACTTTTTAGCCATTCATAGGATTAGTCATGTGCTATCAATGCCCAACCAGAGTCACAGCTAGAGCAAATTGGCCTCATTAAGAAAAGCCCACAGCCACACTTTTATACAGGATGGATATCCTTGAAGCTGGTCTCTCCCAATTCTGCTACAGTAACGAGGTCTGCTTCTTTTCTCTTCCATTTTTTTTTAAGAATTTAAATCCAATGTCTTATTCTGTCCTTTCCTGAAAATATTCTTAAAAATTTTTTAGGAATGTATTTCCTTATGAACCGTGTGAAATTCTATTCCTGGTGGCAGGGTATCTTTATTTTTAGAAACACTATCTGCAACCCACAGGAAAATATTGCCTTAGAGTTGCGATGCTTTCATAATTTAGGAAACGTGTCCAACAACGAAAGTTTATTTCCTTGTCTGAATTTCCTCTAGATCCTTCCTGGCCTCCCTCATCCATCTATAAAAGGGTAGTCTAGGCACAGATTCCCTTGCGTTTCCAGTCCGTTCAGAGAAGGTTTAGAGACCTGCAATAGCACTGGTAGCAACTGGTAAGGCTTCCTGTTAATCAAACTCAACTCCCTTTTTTCCTTTCAAATTCTCTAATGATTGTGCTCCATAGGCTACCATGCTTGCGACTACCACCTGTTTTTTTTTCACTTATGACTTTTCTCCGTACTTTGTATCCATAAATAATAATACGTGAACATTCACAGGACACAATACTTTTGCGCGTGTATTTTTTACTTGCCTGTTGGTTGCTACCACACGTGGCTAGTTGGTGGCAGAATTTGATCGTGCCCTTAATACTGTCATAACCTTGATGGATTATATACCATTGTCACGGACAACTTTGTCGTCAAGTGACTGGCGTTATTGCTAGTAATAGCTTGGGTCATTCCTTTGATTGATATTTTTTTGAACGAGCGACTTTTACATACCGCGCAAACCGGTCGTGATTGAGAATAAAAGCAGAAACTCCCAAAGTACACTAGGCAAAAGGAGCTAACAACGTATCTTTTAAAACTGTGCATCAGCTTATATCACACCTTGGCCACCTAGGCTTCATAACCAGGGCTGAATTTTCCTTCTATCTTCTTCTTTGTTTACTGTGAACCTCAGGGTATGCTCCATCCCTGCCCTCTTTGCAGCTACACTGGCAGCCGCTACTTCCTTTTTTTCTACTTTATCAAGATTCACATAGCCTTAGCACACACTTGTGTATAGACCCACAGATTATACGTGTATAGTACACCTAAATAGTCACATGTTGTACATAGGCAAGCTATGTATGCCAATTTTCTTTCACTATTTTCCCTTCTATTTTTTTTATTCCATGTTGCATCCGATTAGAAGTTTTGTTAATTCTCATTACTAAATCAGCTCAATGGTTTGTTCTGTTTGGGACACATATTTGATCCCTTGCTATTCAACACTTGCCCATGAATTCTTCTTCTTTCCATATGACCATGCAAATAATCTGTTTTTTTTTAGGAACCTTGAATTTCATCCTAAGTGCTTCCTGTCAGCCCAGTACGTGCATTGCTCCAGATTTTTACCTTTTGAAAAAGGCATTGCGCAACTGGCTCATTGGGATTCAGAGGCACGACACATCTTTTCCCTAAAAGGAGAGTACTTCCTCGACAGGCCAGAGACATCGCACCATATTCCTCCTATGAAAGTGCTGCTTTTACGATTCAGAGACAGTGCGCATCCTTTCTCTGAAAGAGGTGACGCTTTCAAAATGCAGAGGCACCGCACAGTTTTACCTAAGTGTTGCACATTCGTTCAGAGGCATCGCACACTTTTTAACCAAGTGCTGCAATTTTGTTCAGAGACATCGCACACTTTTAACTAAGTGTTGCACACCGTTCAGAGACATCGCACACTTTTAACTAAGTGTTGCACACCGTTCAGAGGCATCGCACACTTTTAACCAAGTGTTGCACATTTGTTCAGAGACATCGCACACTTTTAACTAAGTGTTGCACTTTCGTTCAGAGACATTGCACATTATACAATGGTAACTTTCTCCAATTCATTGCTTGATGGTCTCGACAGTATCACCATTATTGAAGAAGAGGACAAGCCCATTGTGACAACATTGCCAGTTTACCCCCCAGCCCCTGGTGCCTATGCACAGGGAAATACTCTGAGCGGTCCTACTCATCTTCGTAAATGGTATGCCTTATCCAAGGTTGAGCTAGCGGCTTTGGGGAATTCACATTATTTTACTGCTGAGTTAATTTTATTTCTCTTTGGCATAACGCGCGCAACTTTTGCATAATCTGGATAATGTTCTTTCATCCTTTAGACTATGGCATTCTTTTTTATGTGACCTATGTCAATTTTTACGAGCAGAGCATGTATGATATTTTTACCCCACTTCCCATTGTCTTCTGCGAATTGGAGTCCCTTTTCTTGCTGCTTGGACCGTGCAATCGCGAGGGAATCATAGTGCATATGAGCTTTCTTGACGAAAATTCAGGATAATACCCTTGAGAAATACCCTGGAAACTAACCTGAGACATATCCTGGACAAAATATCCTGAGAATCATCCAGCAGGAATAGTATGAGAGATACCCAGGGGAAATTTTTTTCCAGTGCTAGATCTCTGCTAGTTTCTTGGTCTTGTAACGATGCGTCAAAGTCATGGGACGTCTCTTGGGCGAACTGAATTACCTCTATGGTGTCCTGGACCCATGTGACAGTATGTATTAAAACTTTGCAAACATGACATAATACATTTCATTATTGGAGCCAATTGCCCTTAAATTTGTTACTGCATTTTTTCGAGCATGTGGCTGGTGCCTTTTTTTAATTCTCCATTTTGTTGTCATAACTTTGCAGCATCTTTCCTTGAACTGCTAATGGGGGAATTAATGGGTGAAATCCAGAATTGCATAGTCACAAACATCCTGGATACTACAACTTGGTAAATATCAGAGGTATTGTTCTTTTGAGGACATTATCTCTTGAAAGGCCTTTAGGCATTCATGGATTATACCTTGATATTTGCTGAAAATTAAGTCCTTTGGAGACGCCAAGAACAAAACCAGTGTTGGTATACAATACCCTTGATGTGTCGCATGAACTCATAAGTAACATCCTTGAAATTTGTATGCAGTCCCTAGGTAACATCCAGGGTGATAACCCGGATAATACATGGTATTATCCTGACATTCGACGGGTAGCATCCTGGAGATCATCTTGATCTTTTTCGAGATGTTCCAAACAACATCGTGAACCCCAAGCAGCCTCCCGAAAGACATATACAACCCCCGAGATTAATATCATAAGTAAAATTCTGAATTTCTTGATGTTTTCAGGATAATATCCTTGGTGTACGTCCAGAATTTTTTGTGTGGGTAACACTTTGAAATAAAATCCCTTATTCCACGAGCAAGATTCAGGGTTCCGCGAATAATACCCTTGGCAATATTCTGAGCAACTTAAACTCATAATAACATCTGAAGGATCACCTTGACTCCCCATGGTAACAGCACCCTGGATTTCCTAGATGTGCTAAGGTGACATTCTGGAAAATATCCAGGATATCACCCTGGCTAACATCCTGAAGCTCTTGAATTTCTGATTTTTTTTATCTCTTTTCTTTTAAGGTCGTCAATGTCATTCTGAAATCACGTGACATTATTAAAAGGACCTATGGGTGATAATTGGGACTTGCATCCAGAGAAGTATCCTCGGTGTATCAAGGTGACATTCTGGATAGTATTCAGGATATCATCCTGGCTAACATTCTGAAGTTGCTGTTTTTTTTTTTTTTTTTTTTTTTTTTTTTTTTTTTTTTTGTGCGCGACATCGCGAATATCGTCCTCGATTCTCATGATGTTATTAGAAGGACATTCAGCATAGTATTTTGGACCGGGGAAATATCCTGAGGGGAAATCCAACATTCGCGGGAAACATCTCGAATGTCATAGGAATTTTACACAACGTCCTGAAAGTCACTAACAACATGTGGGCGATATCTTGGATGACAATCCTGAATCACATCCTAAGAAGCATCTCGGAGCTGTTTGATTAAAATTATTCGCACTCGCGGCAAAACCACAACTAACACCTTGAAAATATGCAGAACGTGCATTCGAAACTTGTGGGTAACATCCTTAATGATGCATATTTTTCTAGGTAATATTATGGATAACATTTACTCCGGGGTGCGAGATTGTGTTTGATGATTACGACTGCACTCGAGGGGGTACCCCGAGCTGCCTACGTACCCTTTTGAGGATCAAGTCGAACGTAGTTCAATTGGTGTGGTTCACAGTTTATACTCTTGTGTGCAAGGAGCAGTGAAGTGGTTTATGCTCATGCCTTAGGAGCTGTGAAGCAGTTTATGCTCGTACTAAAGGAGCGGTGGGGCAATTTATGCTTGTGCCAGAGCTGTGAAGCAGTTTATTCTCGTACTAAAGGAGCGGCGGTGTGGTTTATGCTCGTGCTAAAGGAGCAGTAAAGCAGTTTATGCTCGTCCTAAAGGAGCGGTGGTGCGATTTATGCTCGTGCCAGAGCTGTGAAGCAGTTTATGCTCGTGCTAAAGGAGCGGTGATGCGGTTTATGCTCGCGCTAGAGTTGTGAAGCAGTTTATGCTCGTGCTAAAGGAGCGGTAGACAATCTTCACATGAGAAGATCGAGAAAGTTTAGGCTCGTATCCAGGAGCATTCTTGTATCAATTTGTTGATTTTGGAGAAGTGAAATCCATGCGCTTCACATCACTTTTCTTTATCTTTAGTTTGTTGTGAATCCTTCGTGGCCATTGAACTAAAGAAAGAACTAGTGTCTTCACACTTGAGTTCTTTATTTTCTGTGATGGGGCCACTTTAACTTCAATTGGAGAATCCTTCTTCAGCTTCATGCCTTGGAGGACTCCTTCATCTCGAGTTTGTTCATGATTTAAGGAGATGGCCGGCTTGTCTAGAGAGAGCTTTGTTGGTTGGGGCTTCTTCCTTTTCCACACCTTCTCCACCTCACGCATCTTTGGGTCATTACATGAACATGTATGACGATCATTATAAACCGTTGGCTTACTTTGGCGTTGAACCCACCTCTTCTTTTGAGTAACTGGCAAGCTTCCTGCGTCCTTGCGTTTGTTTACCTTCGTCTTTATGCAACGATTGCCCCCATTTTGAGAAGAGGTTCTTTGCGCATGACTTTGCTGCTTTCCTTCCTTCTTGGAACCGATAGGTGATTCCCCCAGCATCATTTTGTAAGAGTTCTTTGCTACTCGTCATTCGAAGGGTTCAACCGAGATGGAGGTGACATTTGTTGTAGCAGATCCAATTTCTTCTTCCAACAAGACCTTCCCTTCCTTTACAAGTTGCATGATCTTATCCTTGAGTACGAAGAACTTCGTGGTAGGATGACCAAGGAGGCGATGGTACTTGCAATATGTAGGATCATTGAATTTGTTGGCTTCCTCAGGTCGCTTTGACTCCAAAGGTTCAAGGATCTTTTGTTCCACCAGTTGTTCGAGCATTGAAGGAACTTCATCATCGGCAAAATGATACACCTTTGATTGCAATTCCTTGAGTGAAGGTCTTGATGGTGTCTTTTCTGCATTAGAATTGACCATATAATTCTTCTTTCCCATAACCGATAGCTTTGTTGGCGTGGTGGTGACAACCATGGACTCTTGATTGGCAGCCTTAAGCGTGAACTTCCCGCCTTTATGATAATATTGTTTGCCTCCATCTTTCCATGCTTCAAAAGGAGGTGGTCCCTGACTTCCACTTGACGCGATGCTGAGTTCCATGTCATGAGCGCGAGTGGCAAGTTCTTCGAAGGAAGTTGGCCTTATTCCTTTGTATCGCAGACCCCAATTCATGCCTTGGATGCACATCTCAATAGCCGAGCCTTCCGAGAGTCTATCCTTGCAGTTAAGGCTGATGTTCCTCCAACGATTTATGAAGTCAATTACTTTCTCGCCTTTATTTTGGCGAGTGTTAGTCAACTCGACCATGCTGACGGTTCGCCTTGTGCTGTAGAAACACTTGACTTGCTTCTTCGCGGGTGTCGAGTTTTTCAATCAGCTTTGCGAGTTGAACGTCACGAACTTCAACAATTTTCTTTAATTCTTCAAGGCCCTTGGTGAGGTTTGCTACTTGCTCTTCCAGAAGGACCGCGCTGGTGGTCATGACATACACGTTGATGTAATCATCGCGAATGCATGCTGGTATTTTGAGATCGCTCCCTTTAGTGCCGGACTTGGAGTTACATTCGCAAATTTCTTTCTTAGACTCATTGGCTGCAGAAGAATCTTGAGGGTGGGCGCATGTGACTGCGACTTTTTTGAGGCGACGTCCACGTCATCGTTAACAATCCTTTCTAGAGCACCATCTTCATTGCCCCCAGTAGTTGACATGGCCTTAGACATACTACGAGTTACTGGACGAGTGGCTTGGATTCCGGAGTTTTTTTCTGAAGTTGAAGACTTGGCATCTCCAGCCTTGAGTGATGGAAGTTCGTTGTCTTTCGTAGAAGACATCATGAACACTTGTACTTGAGGAGAAGAAATGAGGGGCAGAGAGGTCCCACTGGGCGTGCCAAAATTTGTACACACAAATTTATGCTAATGGAAACAAAAGCGAGAAATTTGGTGAAACAAATATTTATTGATTATTTGATGAAGTAGATTACAATCTCTGATAATAAATTTCTAAACAGAAATTAAATCCCTTGATTCTTCTCCTGAAACGTCGAACGAGGGCTTCGCAGCTTGATCTCGGATCGAACGGATGAGCGGCCTTCGATTTTGACGAAGAACGCGATGAAGGTCTCGAAGATTACAAACGCCGAACGAGGGCTTTAGAGGCTTGGTCTCGGATCGGACGGATGAATATCTTCGATGTTGATGAAGAACCGGATGAACGCCTTCAAGAACACGAAGAACGGCTTGAAGATCTTCGAGTGTCTTGAAGAACGCGGATGAGGATCTTCAAAGAATTGAAGAAATCGTTGATGATCTTCTAAGAACTTGATGAAGAACTTCAAAGAGCTTGATGATGATGATCTTGATGATGGATGAACTCGTCGGGGCTTTAAAAGCTTGATCTTCAGAGCTCTCTCCTTCTTGCAAAATGTAACTGTGTATCATATGCCTAGGGATGGCCCCTTTATATAGGCATGGGCCGACTTGCTGGCCAAGGTAGAAAATAAATAATATTATTTATTTTTTTATTTTCTGCATCAATTTGACAAGTGGCACAACACCATTGGCCGAGCTTGCTAGTCTTCATAGCTGCATGATTTTGACAAGTGGCGCAATGTGATTGGCCTTACTTGTTGACTTGTAGCCATGTCATGTAGTGACGTGGCGTCGCCATAAGCATTCCTTGCTTGTAAATAAGATTTTGTCTCATTTACACTTTAGTCCTCTATTAATTATTTCTTAAGGATAGTAATTTAGCAGGGAGTGCTATTTGATCCAACAATTTAATTATGCCATAATAGACACGTGCACTATTTAATTAGCCGCAAATTTTGCGTGTCTACATAATGTTCCAGGCTACCCCTCCCCTAACACATTGTGAAGTAAGGTCTTTGACCCATTTAATGTTGCAGTTACCATGCAAAAACTGTTTGATAAAATCCCCTGGAACATCACGAATCCAAAGGTGTTTAGTTACTGAAATACGATTACCATCTGCAAGCTTCTAAAGGAGGCACCCATGCAAGAAGTTCTTACCTGTGATTATTGCCTTCCATGTCGGAGATGCATTCGGTGGAGCATTGTGCAACCAAGAGATATTTATTTTGCAATATTTAGAAATTAAAAATTTAGAAGCCAAAGAGTGGTGATTTGACAGTAAATTCCAAGTGTTTTTACAGAAAATGGCACTATTAAACTCTTCAATTATTTAAAACCTAAGCCCCACTTATTAACACTAAGACAAAAAGTATTCCAAGAGGTACAATGAAGGGATCTTTTGGGTGGGTTACATGTCCTCAAAAAGTTATTGAAAATAGAGGTAAGAGCTTTAGTCACTTTTAAAGAAATGAACATTACCGAAAGGGGATACACCAAAAATCTAGTTAAGATTGCCTTAATTAAAGTTGCACGGCCAAATTCATTAAGTAGCAAACCCTTAGAATAGGCACATTTACTTTTAACCTTGTCAATAAGAAGGGTTTCATTTTTGTGTTTGGAAAGACTAAAAGTTGAGTCGAAGAAAAACCCTAAGTAATCACCTATATGGGAGGTACAATTAACATTAAGGGTATAAATTAAGTGGCTAATATCTTCATGGCTACAATTAGGAGAGAAAGTGATAGAATACTTGGAGAAGTTAATAACTTGTCTTGATTGATTAGCAAATCTATTAAGAATATTTAGAATGACATCACCAACATTAGGGGTAATTTTAAAGAACAGAATACTATCATCCGCAAACTGTAAATGAGAAATAGTAGGTCCATTACGAGATGAAGGGGCACCATGTAAGATTCCAGAGTTACAAGCAAAAGCAAAAGATTTTGATAACGCCTCAGCACAAAGAATGAAAATAAAGGGCGATAAGGGGTCGCCTTGTCTCAGACCACTGTACGGTTTAAACTTTTGATACGGAGATCCATTAATAATAATCGAGTAGGAGACAGTTGTGAGAAACCGCATAATAAGACGAATAAAGAAATGGGGGAAGTGAAATTGGTGGACTGTGGCTTCAATGAAATCACATCTAAGTCTATCAAAAGCCTTCGAAAGATCTAATTTAAGGGCCTCATATTTCGGTAGGGGTCAGAGAATTTAAAAATATTATGTAAAATATCTTTAGTAAGAAGAATATTATGCTGAATACTACGGTTCGGAACGAAACCATTTTGATTTTTTGATATTAAAAAAGGTAAAATCATTTTGATACGATTAGCTAGAACCTTAGAGATAATTCTATATAATACATTACAAAGACTAATAGGACAGTAATCGTTAACCGATGAGGGATCCTTAAATTTTGGAATAAGAACAATATTAGTATTATTAAGCTCAGAAAGCATATATCCAGAGTTAAGAAAGAACAAAAAAGCTGAGATGATCTTAGTGGAAATAAAGGGCCAACATTTTTGAAACAAGGTAGGCTGAAATCCATCAGGACCTGGGGCCTTCAAGGGGTACTGAACACGGCTGTTTTACCTTCTTCAACAGAGAAGGGAGAGGAAAGATAATTTTGCTGTTCTAAATTCAGAAAAGTTTTAATGTTGAACAATAAGTCAAAAGCGCAATCCTGACCGTACAAAGATTCTGAGTCAGCATAAGATGGGGACGACAGAGAATAAACGTTCTGAAAATGGTGTACAAATATGGCAGTAATATCATTATGATCCGTAATTAAAGAACCACTATCAAATTTAAGACTATAAATTCTATTAACTTTTTAATTCTAGCATAGTTATGAAATGTTAGTGTTACCGTCTCCTTCCCGTATCCATTTAAATCTAGCTCTCTGAGCCCAGAAGGTTTGATAGTCGCTTAAAAGATTAAAAGATTGGATTGAAGGGTTTTGAAGCGATTATAAGTTGATGGGTTGTTAAAATAGTTTTGAATTAAAGAAAGCTCATGCTTACAGTTTGCAATTTGGTTGGTGAGAGAATTAGAGTTCATGTGCCAACAAAGTAAAGATTTTAGCATAATCTGTAAATATTTAACAACTCGAAACAAGGGATTAAGCCATTTATAAAGTTGTTTGCATTTTTCCTTCCACCAAAATGCATGGCATCCTTGACTTTTTGTAGCGAAAACAAACTTCTGAAGTATTTTGTCTGTGTTGTAAGTAGTTCTGTGGGATAACTACTGCTTGAATACACTTTAGTGTGACGCTACCATCATCTAGTTCTGGATCATTCCCATCATTTTGCACGAACCCGGTAATTTCTTTGAATCTAGAGCTATATATATAGTTTGTAATGTAAGGTACGTATATTATCTAAGACTCTCCGCGACACTCTTATATTTTGTGATATCTCAGACTAAGTGTACATTGGTAAAAGACTTTTTGATAGTAATGGTTGTGAAATATATTAAAATGTGACTTCAATTACTGTGTAATTCTGTAATTATCTAAAGCGTCATTATGCCAAGGAACAATTATCTAAAGCGTCATTATGCCAAGGAACAATTATCTAAAGCGTCATTATGCCAAGGAACAACCTACTTATTTCACAGCTAACAAATCAAACGTATAAATCCCACCTTAATATGTAAAATATTTCAAAAAAAAAAGATCAAACTTATAAATCTGAAAGCCCCCCGACCCAACACCACGTTGGTAAGAAACTAGGGTCAACAATCTCCAATCATACTATTATGTATACGCAATCTTTACACTTTATACATTGTAGCAAACTCATTCCCGAATTATCAACATATGAATTTGAAGAGAGGGTATAAAGTAGAGAGGCGCCGTGAAGAAAAAAAAAGGAGACACGTTGTCAATTGAGACAGTGAGCCCTGAGTCAAACCATGAGTAATGCCGACGACAAGAGGGCACAATAAATCATTCTACAATATTTTAGAGAGAGGGTTCATGTTTAATCATAGTTTCGTATGTCTAACTTGTGTAAAATATTTCTAAAACAACTTGACCAAAGTCGCGACTCACTCATTCACCCAATGTGCTAGCTATGTTTTGTGCCCGGCGAAAACGTGTTAACGCCAGCAATCCAATAAGAGCTTGTAGAAAGAATAAAGAACAACAACATAAGATTTTTAGTGGTTTGGCAACTTGCCTGCATCCACTGGTACTACGATTCACACTGCAATATTATTGAGAGAATAGAAAAGAGAAATAATAAGGATTATAATCCGTCCCAAATCAACTTTAATATATCTCCTCACATTTCTCTTATCTTCGAATGCTATAGAGTTCTCTCTCCAACTTCAAATTCTCTCACCTATGCAAAAAATGATTGAATGATCCTCATTGGAATCCTGCACATGGGACGTCCCAAAGTGATGAAAATAAGTGCATGGAGCACATATTTATAGGAACCAATTACCTCATCAGAATTAATCACATCCTTAGAGTATTTTGGAGATAAATCTTCCAGTAAGGGAAGAGTCCCGTCTTTGACAAGATCTTCTCACTTTGTCTTCAAGCTAGGGTCTCATACCAAATCTTGATCCAAATTAGGAATAAAATCTCAATTATTTCCAATCACATTGAGGAAGTGATCACAAAGTCAAACGTCAAGCCCCTAGAGGGTTGGCCACATCATCATGTTCAGATCATAGGGATAGCTAGTCAAAAATCTCCATATTTGGCGAAAAATGTGCTAACTTCTCCGCGCTCTTCGAACTGCTTCCACCTTAGTCCTGATGTTTGCAAAGCTACAAATGTAAATTCTTTGTTGAAAGTTTTTGTTGGGTTTTGATACGAATTACGCAGCGAAATAAACAATAATCAATTCCGTTCATTACCCTCGAAAGATCACAGGATTAGAAATCGTAACGATGGTAGAGGATGAGAACATCAAGTACCTTGTTTGTCTCCTTTGATGACTCCACGTCTCTATGCAAGTTCACTCCTAGGATTGATCTGGACCCTCCAAAACTTTTGTGCTAGCTAGGCAAGGAGGAGGAAGAATAAGATCAGGCAAAACGATACCGAGAGGCCGCGCCTTTTGGTGGCCGACGGTGAGGGGGGCGGACGACCTAGGGGGTTCGGTCCTAGGTCTTGTCTCTCTTCTTGATTTGTTATCTCTCTCTCTCTCTCTTGTGTGATAACAATTATGACACTTATGAGGAAATAAGCTAGGAGTGTCATTTATATAGTCTAACAACTCCTTGTTAACTATATAAAGGCCCCAATACTAATCATGTCCATACACGAATTAGTCCACATTGCAAATTAGTCCTACTAAATTTGTTTGTGGTTGCGTATTGATCCTTTCTAATTAATTAATCTAACTAATTAATTCACAAGTCCGGTCTAATCCATAAGGAGTGTGATCCCATAGTTTTTTACTTAGTTGGTAGTAACAATTACTAACATGGAGGGTGTCTAGCAACACATCCATGCCACCCAACTAACAGAAAAAGTCAGTAATCCGACAAACTTTGTGACAAATGTTACCGTATTATACTATCTCTATATCTCCATATTTGGATTGGACATCGTATATCCAATCCATAGTTTCTCAATCCTGAGAATAGTCTCACCCATCCAGATAACATCAATATCCTATATTGATTTATCTGAGTCTGGCCAGACATTCTATAAGCACTACTCTTCGAGTGACCGCGGATATGTGCTCCCGTTATGTAGGATGAACAAATCCTATCTACATATCACTACCATCTATAAGCGTGCTTTCTATCATGCCCGATAACTACCTATATATTTGCCCGGTTAAGGCGCAACGTTTGATAATATCAAAGCATGATATTTCACAATTAGAGTATCTAGTGACTTCAAGTCTAAGGACCACAATACCATTGTCACAAAGAGAAGAGCTTGTGACTTTACAAGACTTGTATGTAGCATTTTCGTTAGTGGGTCAATTCAGTATGCCATTACCCCTAATGCGTACCCATGTGCTAGACTTGATATCTCCATATCAATCTACCCACATATTAGTATATAGTTGATCGTCCTGTTAATTAATATAATTGACTAGGGATATTTAAGATAAACAACACATTTTTAATCTAAGGACTTTATTATATAAATATCTCCATAAATAATACAATGATTATTCTTGCCAAAATAATGTTCATACTAAACAAGATTGCCTCTAGCGCATTCCAACAACTTTCACTCCAGTTGTGAATTGTCAAACTCGAGGCTCCACCTCAGTGAGAGCGACTCCGAAGCATTTTATGTGATAACATCACTACAAATACCTCATGTGGTAGCACGACTTAGAATCCTTAAGAATAATCTAAGTAACCTGGACTCTTAGTGACCTCACAAAGTCAATTCTCAAAAGAAATTCTGGATGTACCCATTATACGAGCCTCTTGAGCACCTTCATTTGAAAATATTTAAGTTATGTTAGCGACTTTTAAAACAAAGTACACAACACAATATGTGAGTCCAATTGTATTTAATTCTTGCAATTTATGCAATCCCCTTCGCACACTTTCCAACCTTGATATTCTTATTGTTTGAGCTTTTTCAAATACCAGTTGGATGGAAAAGGGAACCGTGCAACTCAAGGTGCAACTAAGCTTCGTGACTTGTAGTCTCCTGATCAATTATGCAAATGGAATCCGTGACTTGTAGCCTCCTACTCAAGTTGAACGTTTGAGAAGTGCAAATTACACTCGAGAATTGCCTAAATTAGACGTCTGGATTCCAAATAATGCCCCATGCAAAATTGTGGCCACCAATTTTAGGGTTTATGCGGGAATAATTTAGAACATGCTCTAAGTCAAGATCTAGGTTGTTTTCAGGTTAGAAACACGTGAAGATTGGTCTTACCCCTTGGTCGACCAATAAATACACATGAGTTCAGAAAACTCATACGTACCTTATGAATATTCCTAATGCTTTGTGACCACCAAATTTTTGACTCCTATGCACAATCTTCAAGTAGAAAATCGACATATGGTCTTATGTCACTTGTTGTGCTAGGAAGAAACGTGTTGACGAGAACAAAATAATAAGAGCTTGTAAAAAAAAGATAGAATGACAACACGAGATTTAACATGATTTAGCAACTTGCCTAATATGGTGCTTCGCTGGTCGATCATGGAGCAGGACCAGTTTCTATCACATCTGATATGTTTGGACCTTCTAACTGCATTGGTTAACTAGAAACCCAGAAGAGAACCGGAAGGAGAGATTCAAGAGGAATTTGGAGAAAATGAGAGAGAGCCAGAATTCATTCCATGGATTCGGTTCTTCCAACCAATTCAGACTTTATGCTATTATTAAGATAAGCTCCAACGTTTTGCATGTTTGGACCTATGCCCTCGAATCATTCTCTATTCGTATTTAGCCATTTACTTTACGAATCCCGTTCTTGCATTTTTAGCGAATCGGAAATGTCTAGAATCAGAGTCATTGGGTTTGGTTTGGTCTGGTCACGGTTGTTTGTTTCTGATAGGTCGGGTAACGGTTGTTCATGGGAGGAGGGGATTCACGGGTTAATATGGGAAACCACTTGATGAATGCAACAATTTGCTGGCTTTGTTACTAAACGGAAAAGTTTGGAAGCAAATCACCTCAGCTGCTAGCAAGCAATTACAAATTAGGAGTGATAATAAGAGGATTTTGAAACTGAAAGGTGGAACTGACCCCAAACTGAAAATGCTTGATATGTAGTTGACCCCAAGTCTTTTGTGAGTCCTTTTTATCAACTAATATAAGCATGCACCTGCGTCAATAATGAAAAACGACAACTACGGCTAAGCGCCCAGCATTTGTCAATGAGGTATCAGGGATAAAGAAACATGTAATTTATTCATCCACGAAAACAGAGAGATCCACCAAAGAAAGCTGAAAGATCCACCAAAGAAGAAGAAAAATGATCCCACAGTAGTTGGATACAGAACATTTGGTAGGTCTAGAATCGATATGATGATGTGTTGCCTTACTACTAGTTTTACATCTTGAGAACGCAGCGGAGACAGCCGCCTTCATGCATCAAATCAAAGGCTTTGTTGATCTCTGAAAGTGTCAGTTCGTGAGTGATGTACTCATCCACCTTAATTTCCTGTTTTACACACATGATAAGCAGACATACATTTGAGTGAATACTAGCGCAGCCCACCAAAAGCTTTCTGAGAAGCCATATAAGTTGATTGAGCTTACCTTCTTGAGGTACTTCTCGACGAGCCAGGGCACTTGGGATCTGAAGGGCAGGAAGGATCTAACACATTCAGATCTACAACATGAATTAAAGCGGAATATTCATGTGTTTACCTTGTCTTCCTAAGCTCCTTAATGCAGCGGATGATCGTTGTGTTGCTTGCTTTCACGCGCCTCCTCTTTGATCTTGCTCCCACCAATCTAGTGTGAATCTCGAGGACGAACACTGATTTCCACACCAGGTTCCACCTCCTTGGATGAAGTTGGAGAGAGACTAGGTTTCTCTACAACTAGTATGAATCTAGACAGAGTAACTTTATTCTCTGGAATAATCTGTTTAATATGTAGGAGGCTGCCTCCTTATATAGGCAAAACTTCTCCTAAGTTTGCACATAAACCCCTAGGGTTTGAGCCTTAGCTACTAACCCCTCTAGTTTGTGCATTAGTGCAACTAACCCCATAAGGTTATGATAATTGCATTGGGCACCCCACATGGGCGCATCAATTGCTAACATCTCCCACTCGCACAGTGGGGTTGCACAATTCATCTAGTCTCCATCAATCTCCAACTTTCTATCATCTACAAAAGAGTATTGTGTGGCCGTGGCGTGTGACCGGTGAGAGTACATGCATTTCGGGAGATCCGTACACCAAACTCGTATAGCCAGCATGGGAAGGCACCCTCTCGGGAGATCCACATACCAAACTCGTATAGCCAGCGCAGGAAGGCACCCTTAAAACATAAAACAGTAATAATGCTCTCCGTAACTCTCGTATTCCCCAGATTCCTCCGATTGTCATCTCGTGGATCATGAGCACCTGCCTTGTCCCGAAGGCCATGCTCCAATGAGTCCACATCTCCTTTATATTTTCATATCCTACATGATCCCATAAGATCTTGCAGGTGGGCCCAATGAAAGATAATAAAGAGCGATGCAACGAGAATCTTTCCTTACATACATGTGTCACTCAGATTCGGCTCAGCTGCTTTCCCAGCAGTGTCCGGAAGGCCGAATCATCCATAGCCGTAAGGTGTCACGCCAAAGTAGCACCACCGACCCGTCTCCTCATGACACAGACGTAAGTACAAAGGGTATACCGTGTCAATCATCCTTATACGATCGACGAGGCTCACACGATGAGGAATCCCAGGGATTAATTCTACTCATCACCTCATGGTCACTCATAAGCGCGCGTTATTCAAGGGGGAATATGCGCCATAGTGTTTAGACTCTGATCAGAGCGCATGTCTTATCCTTGCAAAAGGACCACTATGCAGATGTCTATCCGGTAGCCCTTATGGCCACCAGCCCGAGTGCTGCCATGTCACACTATTGTGAACAATTATCAGCTCTCGCATCTGGCTTCTTCTACACAGACTATACATAGTTCGGGGTAATAACCATGTTCGATTGGCCATAACCAACCTCACCTTGGAACTTGTTTCCAATGCGACAATTGAATCCGTCTGACAGGCTCCTAGCTCTACTGATAGACATCTAGCTCTTATCATAGGCCATATGCTCATATGAAGAAGGCATCTCATATCATATCGCAGGCTTTCAGCGCTTATCTGGATTCTGTCTCATCTTCTGCCACACCCAGACATATCCTGGATATTGCGAAGGCGGTCGCTCGTGTGAGTGAGCCGACCTAGTGTCTGTGTGACATGCTCAATGCTAGTACAGGAAATGTAACATATCATACATGTATCAAAATAACATGCTGCTTAAAACAAATCCAATCAAAATCCAGTCAATCAATGTCTCGTGTGCTCATCAATCATATTGCTAGTTATCGACTACTAAGTCCCAATTTTCTAAAGAAATCCACAAAGACAATTCTTAAGTGGTTTAGTATGGGATGAGCCAACATCCTGGCCCATAGTCGATCCACTCCAGGATTACTCTCTAGGTAGTTATTTCACCTTTTGTGAAATAGTACCCTCGACTATGTGTTTGTCTTTACCGCAGTGTTATAGCCATGTGCTAGCACTACTCATGGTAATCGGTTTGTCGATAGCTCATAAGCTTACAAGAAACCTTCTCAGTTAAACACATTTCTGCCCTATGGCAGAACAGGCAATCGTGCTTCGCTTCCATGGTCAATGGAGCGTTCTAATACGATCATGCAACACTTATATTGCATTTGTTCCATGCCAGTCTATTATCGAGCATGGACTATAGCCTGAGTTGGATCCATGTGCATCTAGGTCCCCACCCTAGTTAGCATATGTGGCTAACTAGTCGAAGCATCATCTTCGATAGATATAGCATGTGATCCATCATATAGAGTATCCTGGTTACAATCTTGTGTCTTAAATTGGAATATCCTGAAATCCAATTCTTCCGATTGCATAGCGTTCGCTAGGTCTGAGTATACACCATAGTGCATATAAGACTCATACTGCATCAGGCACTCTGGTCATCTGGTCATTCTTGTATGGTGTCTCTTAGGGCACATGCCTAGGCTCGTAAAGTCTTGCGCTGAGCTACAGGAGTACAATTACTCCTTAGGGGACTCGAACAATCCCCAAGCTCCACTAGCCAATAGTGTGTCATCGATATTAAGTGACGTGATCTTCAACTTTCTGCTAGTAAGAGTGATACACAGCGGTTTCCATTTGTTATCGTAAACATATAGTAAACGATCCCTGATGAAATACCACTGTCCAGAGGACTAGCTAAGATCCCATATGGACTTAGTTAGCTTGCACACATTCTGTGCATTTTGACCTTAGTCACCTCTAGGATTTCTCCATTGAGAAATTCAGTCGTCACGTCTATCGAGAATGGATCCACAACTATTGATGCTACCAAGCGAATCAACGTAATCCTCATTACCCAAAGCCTTGGGAAGGATACCTCGTTGAACCAACGCAAATTCGTCGAATCGACTCAAAATCGTCGATGTCTACCTTCATAATGAGTGTAGACTTATTCGCTTCTACGCAAGTCATATGCCTTACCATGCTTCCGTCTGGGTCTCTGATTGACCTTGGAAATCCATTAATCTCCAATAGTCTTCCATCCAGTTGGAAATCCAACCTAGCCTTAAACTCGGTTGGCCCTTTATAGACTTTAATTTATCCTGTAAAGCTTACTATTCATTCTTCATAATCAGGGAACGATAAGGCCTAGGATTCTATCCTATCGTTTTATGCAAGGTGATCATTAAGATCATCCCTTCGATCTCAAGTAGTCGATGGAGTATGCTCCTATGAGCAATTCCTTTGCATAGGAGGATCATCATTTGCTTTCATTCCTTATGGATGGAGCATCCTGCTTGGAAAGTCACTCCCACTGTCCGAAGGATCCTTGAGGGACTAATTCCTCACAATCAACTAAGGAACAGGGTATCTTCCAGCGGTTCCTCCATGCTCGTGGAGATTATCATCTCTACGAACATATCCCTTAATTATGGACATCTCCTATGAGAAATCATATATCTCGTGAATCCATTTAAGTTATACTACTTATCGGCTGTTGCGTTTCGAATACGCAATCCCTAGGATGCTCCGAATAGCATAAGAAGATACGTTACTCCATGAAGATACGTTTCTTCCGTCTAGGGTCTAACTTCAAATTCTTTCTTGTCAGGTGATGAAAAGATCCTGGGACAATATCCTAGGTTCATCATTCTCTTGCGTGGTGACCCTTATGGTCTTCCTTTCGATGTCAATTCATCGACGAGGTACGCTCCAAAGAATGTTCCTACGCAAAGAGGGTTCCTCCACATAGTCATAATCTATGATGGGCTGTTCACTAGGCATGTTACTCCCACTTTCCTGAAGATCCTTAGGAACTATTTCCTGTTGATCATTCAGGGATGGGGTGTCATCCAGTGAAACCTTTGTTTCGTAGAGACTTACTTCTCAACGAACCTCTTCCTGACTTGGAATTTAGTTAGTACATAAGATGCCGATCCCCATGGCCTAAGGTGACCTCATTCAGGTTGCATTTTGGTCCACATCTCGTAGGGTGTAGTGGCTACAGACTTGGTGGTCTTATGGTTGCGTATGTTGATAGTCGTTTAGCAAAGTGTCTCCTCCGAATAGGGAACTTGTACTTTGCACACTCTATCATACATCAGACCATCTCTTACAGTAACCTATTCCTCTTATTCTCTACAGCACCCTGCTGAGGCGTGGGAATAGCCAATTGCCTTACTATTTCTCCATCACATAGCTCTTGCTAAGATAGATACTTCCAGTCTCATTCTGGCCAAGGACATATCCTTTTATCCAGACGGTTGTTCTACCTTTTGTAGAGACCTGTCTGAAGCACCCTTGTGCCTCAGACTTATGTGGCCCAAGCACACATAGTTGAGACGTGGACAATAATCTACGAATGTGATGGAACAGTAAGCACCATGTCTTTAGCTTTAACAATTTAATGGAACACAACAACAGAATGAATAATATACAAAAGACTCAGTAGTCCTAAATGCTCTACTGGATGATTTTGCGCTTTTGCCTTTCATGTCCGGCAAGAACTACACACAGGTAAGGGTACCTTGGGCAAAATCCAAGCAGGCCTGCCCTAGCTAGCCTGAACATCCTTTCCTGTCAGCGTGTGTCTTAATCTAGCGCGCCACATATCAGAATCTTAAGTCATACTCTTAAGTTGACATCCAAGAATTCTGAGGCGTCATTCATGCTAGAATCTTAAGAACGCAAACACCATGATATAACCATATCCAAAGTTAATACTGTGACCAAAACAAATTTTGGTGGCTACTCCCTTAAAGATAATCATATAGATCCTTAGATGAGAAGTTAATGCCAGATCTGGCCTTTTCTCTTAGTCTTAGGAAGACTCCTTTGCTCTTTCAGCGTTTGCCAGTCTTGGGTAATATTGGTCTTATACCAAAATTTCCCTTAAATTCATTTATCCTTGCCCCACCTGTTGCCTTGGTCCTAATACCGGGCTAGGGACTATATCTGCCTATCATACTTCACTAAGTATGATCATACTTCTCCAACAGCCTTTAGCAATCATATATTTCTTAGACATCCGAAGTATGCTGGACTAGTATTCTTAGCAAACTCTTTCTGCTTAGATCCTAGAACAGTATGATGTTTGGTCTAATCCAAACATCCTGACATGTTTTGGTCTTATCCAAACATCCTGACACGTGCAAGGTGTGTCATGTGACGTTCCATGAAACGTGTCAGAGATTGCATCAAATTGCAAATCGGATAACTTGTACCTGACAACCCTTAACTCTATTATCATACATGGCGTCAATCTCAGACGGTAAGGTCGAGTGCTCAATATTATGACATGAGCCATTACTCATAGTAGAGGTAGGATTATTATGAGCCAATGCTCACAATTTATGTACGCAAATGGCTAAGATGGATCCAAGATTCTTCTTTGGCTTCCTACAAAGTGGTCTAGAACATGCTGATGAGGTCATTTCCCCACCTTTTCATAGCATGCTCTATGATATTATCTTGACTGCTACCTCCCACTATTGGTGAGCCTAAAGATAATGTTTATGTGCTGCTGTGACAACTTATTCATCACAGGTTCGACCATATTTGTAGGTGGTTGATAACCTATGTCCAACGGATGGTTACATAGTACGACGGCTTATCATGTCGTTGTTGTCACCATTTAGCCTTTACAGTTTCGATTTAGACACGATTGATAGAGACATTGTGGAAGTTAATCACTAGCATTTACTTAGCTCCAAAATAACATGTGACATCGATTAAACTTAATAGTTCCTCACAAGGACTCCACCAAAACCTAGCGTATATCCTAGGAATCAAATCTCATCACTTGTGATTTCCTATCAATTTTAATCATGTCATCATGTGAGCTCTTTTGTTTTAGTTCTTTAGCATGCGAGGTTAAACATATATATCCAATCACACGCAGTTATAACATAAAACAAGCACAAGCATAAATAAATATGCAATGGATGTGGCCCCTAAGGTGCACTCCCACTATTGAGAGTACTTCTTGAGCAAGTCTTGAACTCCATCTCATGCCATCTCGCCTACTTGAGGACTCCAAGCTTGAGGCTCCATTAGACCGTCTAATTGCTCCATGCACCTTGCGCCATAGCTTTTGGTTTGGCCACCTCTCTTGAAGCTTCAATCTTCAATCTCTACTAACTATCTTATTTCTAATAAGAAGTAACCTCATAGAGGCGAGTGGATGAGAAGAGAAGACACTAGAGTATAGAGAGGCACGACACGCAGGCCGTATTTTGATTACATATTCAAAAACCAAAACCAAAACCAAAATATAAAACATCTATGCCACATCCATGCACCAAACACATCCATTCAACCCACAGCAGCATGTATAACAATATAATAAACATACTGGAATTTTCTGGAAATTTCCAGACTTAAGCAATAATTACTGGAAATTAATAAGCAATAATCTAATCAACTAAAAAGATCGAAAATTGCTCCCTACCACTTAGGGTCTCACCACCTATGGCAAAACGTACGGAAAAATAAACTAAGTCTCCAGAAAAAATTTGGGCTCAAAACAGTGTGTTTAAGGTCGTCAAACTGCCTCGGGAAGTGTGCTAAACACTAATTAATTAATCTGGAAATTACAAAAAATTTCCGTCGCTCCAAAAATTATGAAAAAATATCCACAAAATAGGAAATTTAATTTGGAGTCCCTAGGAAAAAAACGGACGAAAAATGACGGCGGGAGGAGGCCGCACGCGCCCTCACGCGTGGGCGCGTCCGCCTCCGCCACGCGCCGACGTCGGCCCATGTGCCACGTGGCATGCACGTCAGCACCTATGCTGACGTCAGCTGCCACGTCATCACCACGTTAGCTGCCACGTCAGCTGACACGTGGCTGCCACGTCATCGCCACGTCGGCCACTTGCTGACGTGGCACCGCCACGTCATCTGCCACGTCGGCCCTAGGGCCACGTCAGCAGCCGCCGTCAGCCCTTGGGCGCGTGGGGGCGGCGTCGGTGGCGCGTGGAGCCCACGCGCCGCCTTCCCGTGCTCCGTTCGCGACGAAATTAATTTTGCCGTGATCGTCTCTTCGTCCTGATCCCGATTATGTGGTCAAAATCCAATTTTAACAAGTTTTTGAAAAACGTGTTCTACTGATTGGATCTAGCAGTCCAGATTAATACAGTTCCGAAACTTTGAAAAAAAACATAACTAATTCACCGTAAATCCAAAAAATATAAAATTTATATATCTGGAATCCTCGTGAAAAACCCTACCTAACCATATAGGTTTCGTCTACTGGTTATGAAATTTCAGAAACGCGATTTTCAATACAGTTTCGGGAACGCATATCGAGGCACGAAAAACAAGCCTAAGGCTCTGATACCAATGAAGGGCAGGAAGGATCTAACACATTCAGATCTACAACATGAATTAAAGCGGAATATTCATGTGTTTACCTTGTCTTCCTAAGCTCCTTAATGCAGCGGATGATCGTTGTGTTGCTTGCTTTCACGCGCCTCCTCTTTGATCTTGCTCCCACCAATCTAGTGTGAATCTCGAGGACGAACACTGATTTCCACACCACGTTCCACCTCCTTGGATGAAGTTGGAGAGAGACTAGGGTTCTCTACAACTAGTATGAATCTAGACAGAGTAACTTTATTCTCTGGAATAATCTGTTTAATATGTAGGAGGCTGCGTCCTTATATAGGCAAAACTTCTCCTAAGTTTGCACATAAACCCCTAGGGTTTGAGCCTTAGCTACTAACCCCTCTAGTTTGTGCATTAGTGCAACTAACCCCATAAGGTTATGATAATTGCATTGGACACCCCACATGGGCGCATCAATTGCTAATAGGATCGGCTCTTGAAGCCGCCAAATGCTGTTCCTTTCCACACACGACCAGTCACCAACTGGAAAGGACGAGTAGATATCTCTTGACCCGAAGCAGCAACACCCACGATAACAGAAGTCCCCCATCCCTGCATTTATTTATAGGATGAGAGTGATTGATTATTACCAAAGTTGTTTGTTATTGTGGAAAAGAGATCACTACTACTTGATAAGTAGAGATGATTGATTACATTGTGACAACACTCCAAAGCTGCTCTCATCACAGAGACGTTGCCGATGCACTCAAAGCTATAGTCCACGCCACCATCTGTGAGGTCAACAATGACCTGCTGTATGGGTTTCTCGTGCTCTTTTGGATTCACGAATTCAGTTACACCAAAGTTCTTTGCTGCAAGATGCAAGTTTTTTAATGTCGAAGAAAACTCCCCCAATAACTAATCAATATGGAGCTGCAACAATGAGATGCTCGTACAAAATAACATTCTGTAGTGGGTAAAATTCACTTACACCCCCTCAGTTTTGGTTGATCTTCACTTACACCCCTTCTAGTTTGGAAAACTTCACTTACACCCCTTATGCCTACCAAACATGTTGTCATCTTACCCCATCCCCCTGTGCATTCACTATACTAGTTCTTATGGTGGCTTCTCAAAATCAGTTTTTAGGAAAAATTTAGCTTTGCAGAGACTGCAAAAGTCAATCCAGGCCGGTATATTCTAAACACATGCAAATTTTTTTTATTCTATCACATGTTTCATATGCAATTATGAACATGGTGCAACTCCTACAAGTGAAAATTAGGATTAACTCGAGGTAGAGTTTATAAAATTAATGGTGAACTGACCTTTTTAGCATTTTCAAGGGTGAATCTATCCAAAAAAACTGACTTTTGAAAGTTACGCTACCAACTAACCGAGTAAATACACGTAGGGGGTGTAAGTGACAACATTGTTTGTAGTTATAAGGGGTGTAAGTGAAATTTTCCAAACTAGAGGGGGTGTAAGTGAAGATCGACCAAAACTGAGGGGGTGTAAGTGAAACTTACCCTTCTGTAGTTATACTAGTTGCGTCTATAGCCGACAACGTAATAAGAGTAAAAGATTTATGGCTCTAGTGTCTAGAAAATTCTGTCTCAAACAAAACAATGGCAGTGAAAGATTTATATATCATTACAGCCATGTTTGTTATGTGGATCAAGTGGCTTGGACGGGATTCATAAGCCAGAAGATTATATTCTTACAGTGTTAAACTGTTAATTGACGGGTAGCATTCTGTTTATCACGGACTTACCTCGAAGACATAACCACATAACACCAATAGATTGGAGGGTATTTGTAATCCCAATTCTGGTCCTAGCTTAAGAAGTTATAAAACCAAAAACACCCGGCTCAACCACCAGGGTTGCCTGCCAAACATAAGACATCATCTTTTTCCTCCTCAGTAAGGGAATCCTCGTTTCTCAAAGAAATGCACCGGCCAAAAATTAAAGTTGCCCAGCAATGAGATGTCGGGGAAAGGCTCAGATCAGCAGGGGATTTATATTTCACGTTTCAACAGATGGTTGTTTGGTGCTGGCTATTGGGTACATAATTAATGACCTACTGACAATAGGTTTCAATTTTCTCGCTCCTTGTATGAACCAATCAGGACCATGTGAAAGATCACATTCCTTGCTTAATGATGCTTTTCAATTATGATGATTGCTTAACCTCACAGTAGGTCAATGCCTGAGCTAAATTATTAACTTTTATCATTACGTCATCTTGTTAGATTTATGTTACTTTACGACGGTGGATAAAGGTGACAATGGTGATGGTAAGAGTAGTATTACTCAATTTCCTGGTAGGTAAGGGTTTTTCAAGGTAGTCTGTGATGATAATAGTATGTAAAGTATTGACATAACATCTACATTAGATAGTCACGCCCTATTAGAATTCATCGATGCTCAAATTCTCGGCTGAAGCCAATAATCCCTTTCTTCAATACCTTGATCGACAATGGATGATTCTCCCTTTTTCATAGCTTAGTAGTACTTGCTAGTGTCATTTATTCAATGTAAGTTTTATTTCCTCTAACAAGCCATCACTAGAAATGAAATAGTAATGCTAGCTTGAAAAGAAAAAACATGTGCTTCTCGTAATTACCTACTTTCACCATGTGCCTACATGTACTTAATTTTGATTTAAGGTCTGGACTAAGATGCATGTAATGGATATAATCGACAAGTCATATGGTGGGCAGTTGTTTATAAAAGTACAAACACTTAACAATGAAATAATTATGCAAGCTTCAACCTTACTCTTAGTCATAAACCACCGTAGCCAAGCTAGGATCTCATACCAAATCTTGATCCAAATTAGGAATAAAATCTCAATTATTTGCAATCACCTTGAGGAAGTGATCACAAAGTCAAACGTCAACCTCCTAGAGGGTTGGCCACATCATCATGGTCAGACCGTATGAATAGCTAGTCAAAAATCTCCACATTTTGGCAAAAAATGTGCTGACTTCTCCGCGCTCTTCGAACTGCCTCCACCTTAGTCCTGATGTTTGCAAAGCTACAAATGTAAATTCTTTGTTGAATGCTTTCACTCCAGCTGTGAACTTCCTTTGTCAAACTCGAGGCTCCACCTCAGTGAGAGCGACTCTGAAGCCTTTTATGTGATAACATCACTACAAATACCTCATGTGGTAGCACGACCTGAAATTCTTAAGCATAATCTAAGTAACCTGGACTCTTAGTAACCTCACCAAATCAATTCTCAAAGAGAATTCTGGATGTACCCATGATACAAGCCTCTTGACCCTTCATTTGAAAGTATTTAATTTATGTTATTGACTTTTAAAATGAAGTACGCAACACAATCTGTGAGTTCAATTGTTTAATTCTTGCAATTTATGCGATCCCCTTCGCAAACTTTCCAACCTTGATATTCTTATTCTTTGAACCTTTTGCAATTACTAGTTGGATGGAAGGGGCACCGTGCAACTCAAGTTGCAACTAAGCTTCATGACTTGTGGTCTCCTGATCAAGTCTGCAAATGGAATCCGTGACTTGTAGCCTCCTACTCAAGTTGAACGTTTGAGAAGTCAAATTACACTCAAGAATTGCCTAAATTAGATGTCTGGATTCCAAGTAATGCCACAAGAAAAATTGTAGCCACCAATTTTAGGGTTTATGCGGGAATAATTTAGAACCTGCTCTAAGTCAAGATCTAGGTTGTCTTCAGGTTAGCAACACGTGAAGATTGGCCTTCCCCCTTGGTCGACCAATAAATACACAAGAGAAGAAGAAGAAGAAGAAAATTAAAATGAGCACCAATAATTCAGAAAACTCATACGTACCTTATGAATCATTCCTAATGCTGCGTGGCCACCAATTTTTTGACTCCTATGCACAATCTTCAAGTAATAAACCAAAATATGGTCTTACGTCACTTGTTGTGCTTGGCAGAAGCGTGTTGACGACAACAAACTAATAAGAGCTTGTCAAAAAAAAAAAAAATAGAACAACAACACAAGACTTAACATGATTTATTAGCAACTTGCGTACATCCACAATACGACGAATCACACTACAATATTATGGAGAGAAGAACAACAAAGAAGACGATGGATTGCAATATCTTTCAAATTTAACCTAATCTATTTCCTCAATTTTTCGTATATACAACTGATGCTAGAGAGCCCTCTCTCTCTTTCTCCCTCCCTCTCTAATTGCAAATTCTCACACACATGCAAAAAAGGGGAATGAATTGATCCGCATTGGATTGCCCCGGACGTCCCAAAGTGATGCAAATAATGGTGGAGGAAGCACATATTGATAGCCATCTATCACCTCCTCATAATTAATCACATTTTCGGAGTGTTTATGAAACATATTTACCAATAAAGGTGTTAAATTTAGGATATGAAATTAATTATATTGCTCAACTCAAGAATAAACGATTACAAGAGGATTTATAAATAGGCAACATTGACTTGGAGATGAAGAAACCTAACCTAACTTGGTGAGCAAGCAATGAATCTTGACACTACCATAATAAACAAGAGGAAGAGTACTATATCTTTAACCAAATTTTCTTACTTGGTCTCCAAGCTAGGATCTCCTGACAAGTCTCATGCCTTCTGCCAAATTAGGAATCGAATCCAAATTAATGTCAATCACCTTCACAAAGGGATCTTCAAAGACAAACACATAAACCCTCTGCCGCATCATCATGACGGAACCATAAGGCCAACTATGTCTGTTTGGGGAATCAAGGTGCCTTGAATGTACTTGGGCTTGACGTGGAGTTGGCGATGAAGCGGGAGAAGAATGCACTAAACGTAGGAGCGCGAGACGAAAGAAACTGCTGGCATCAGGGTCTTCGTGCGAAGACATCGCTTGAGGCGGCCATATTTGTTTCCTTATTCGTTAGCTCGGTTTTTAGTATTTCTTTGGGCACAAGCTGTATGGTATGCCTATATAAAGTCTATAGGTCGTGCTCTACATTGTGTGGGTTGTATTTGTGGGTTTCTCTCAATAAAGTTAGAGTCTTTCTGGTCGTGGAGTTAGCTAGCTCATCACTAGTGAACCATGTTATATCGTGTGTGCTCTTGTTTTCTTGTTTCATCGATTTATCGTTCTCCAAGCTCTGTCGGGATCATAACAAAGTCAACATAATTTGAAGTTCTATAGACTTTATAATATACCACTCTGTCTCCTTTCTTTAGCCCAATGGCGGTTGGGCTCAGTTCTTAAGAAAGGAGACGAAAAGACCAAATTACCCTTGACAATTATGATAATTACTCCCCAGACCATCAATACCACCCACCACCAACAGACCACCACCACCACCACAACAGTCAAACTACCCAACACCATCAATTTACAGATCCGAACTAAAACATTTCAGATCTAAACAAAAAGTTACAAATCAAATCTTAAATAAAAAACCAAAAAAATAGAATAAGAAGAAGAAGAAGAAGAAGAAGAAGAAGGAGGAGGAGGAGGAGGATGAAAAGGATGGAAGACACCACCACTACTGTCGTAGCCGAAACCACCGCCTCTGCCACCGTCACCGCCGAAATCAACACTATTACCGGACCACCTAGCCCTAGCATGCGAGAGAGGGAACAGAGCACATATCGGAGTCTTCCGCCGGCGTCCTCGTTCTCGACTTCCACTGCCAGATCGGAGCTGAAACCGATGTGCTCTTCGCCGACCTCGCGCTGTGCTCCCTGTTGTTCTCTTCGCCGTCCATCCACCAGACTTGTTGCCTCCGTCGTTGTGGCTTCCCTCTCTCCCACCCATCTCTCTGTCTCCGACTCTCTCTCTCTCTTAGTAATACTTCTGTGGTTGCAAAATGATTATTAGAGGATAAGGTGGGAGATATTGGAGTGGAATGGGTAGGGTTGAATTTTGAAAAAAGTAGGTGGGGTATTTTTTGTGAGGGTAATCTGGTCTTTTATGTTGTTTAAGGTTACCCAAATAGGAAATGGGGTTAAAGAGAAGAGATGTCCAAAAAAGGAAAATGGGGCTAAAGGGAAGAGACGGAGTGGTAGTTTATAGCTCTGATGACACTTTTGGGCTAAAACAATGGATAGTGAACAATTTAGCGCAGAGGCCTCACAATTAGCATTCATGATCCTCAGTGGCGGAGCCAGGATTTTGGTGAAGAGGGGGGCACAATTTTTATTTTATTTTGTGAAGGAGATGGTATAGATTTTTAATGAATAAAAAATTATGCTAGTGTAATAAATATTATATTTTTTGTGTATTTATGAAAAATTAAGGAGTTATTTGTGTATATTAAATAGGTGATGCTTTTTTTGTCCAAAAAAAATGTTTTTGCCAAAAACTGGAATTCTTTTTTTTGTCCAAAAATATATGTTTTTGCCAAGAATCGAACTCAAAGCCTATGCTTTGAAAACTAAACTCCTAACCACTGGACGAAAGTACCAACTGTGGCATGTAAGGGAGGGCACACTTATATATTCAATTCAGAAACAACTAAAAAAGACTAAAAATATAGGGTGTATCCTAGTGTTTCCGGGAGAGTCAGGGGTGGCACGTGCCCCCCCCCCCCCCCCCTCTTCCGTGCCCCTACATGACTCCGCCCATGATGATCCTCGCTTATAGTGTATCTGACAACTTATTGCACCAACTATTGGTGTCTCGGCTAAAAAAGTTTATGGGTTAAAGACAATTTGCACCCTTGTAGTTTGGAATATATACACCCCCTTTCCGGTTCTTTGGGGATATTCAAAAACCACCACTGTCCGGGGATGGACGTTGGAAAAATACTACCCTTCTGTTAGTATTAGTTAGTAGGGGGTGCAATATGACTTTTTTATGACCATGTTGCCCCTCTTTATGTATTTTGGTTTATTTTGTTGATGTTCTTTGTGTTCTTGACACCTCCACCACCAATGATTTTCACATCCAACAACACCACCAGCACAAGCACCACAACCAACAACAACAACAACAACACCACCACCACCAATACAACAACAATAAAACAAACTAACAACACAAAGAACACATTTTAACAAGAGGCTCAGATCTTTAATTGAAGAGAGGATTGCACCTACCATGGCTGCAACAAATTGCCCCGCCAAGAAAGTAACAATTTGTCAGCCACTACAATAGATCAAATTCATCGTCATTGCCTAACAGAGGGGGCAACAAGAGACACAACACAAACCAAAGCCACAAACAAATCACCGAACACCAGAACCAAAGAGCAACAACAGTGTTCTTGTTCTTGCTCTTCATACAACAATCGTTTAATACCTGTTCAACACAAACTTACCCAATAAATTGTAGCAACATGGACGACAATGGCAGTTCACCATCAGAAAATGGTGGGAGAGTACAAGAAAAGGAACTGAACCCAGATGAATTCGAAAGTGAAGAGTCAGATGTGTCTTACTCAACCAAAACGCCGAAATCTGAGACCTAAAGATTGGGGTAAAAGCAAGAAAGCAACAAAAAAGCACCAAAATTTTGGCCCTTAATTCACCTAAGCCAGGTGATATGAAGCCCCTAATTATCGAAGCCTTCTGATTCCTCGGCAACTACGAAGAGGGTCAACGATGGCTTATGTGGGTCACGAAGAGGGCCAGTTCAAACAGCTACATAGTAAGAAGAAGGGGATGAAGAAAATAAGATGGAGAGCCTTCCATATAAGATGAATTCCTCGGCGACAGCCACTCAATTTGACAACCCTCGTGAGTTCCTCTTTCTCTTCTCTCCGATCTACGACTCGTTCTTCATTTCTCCGCTTTGATCTGGGGGTCCCCGTTCTCGATGCAATTTTGCCTCTCTGTTCGAGAAATATAAGGCTTTTACGTTTTCATCACAATCTATGGCCTTTCTTTGTACACATTGCGCCCTTCACGATTTGCTTTATATATAGAAATAATTATTCGATTCTCGTATGAGGAGGAGGCAGTTGAGAGGAGGAGAAGGATGAGGAAAGAGAAGAGAAGAAAAGAAAAGAAAATATAGGGTAATGGAAGGAGAAGGAGAAGAAGTGGGGTTTATAATTTTGTAATTTATTTGAATCCCAAGGGTAATATTATCTTTCAGACCTTCTGTTAGCTCCGTTAGCAGGGGTGATTTTTGTATATCCCAAAAATTTGGTTATTTTTATATATAATTTAAAACACGAGGGTGCAAAATGTCTTTAACCTAAAATTTATTCATGATTCGCTAAGAAAAAAATAGGGTAGTGATTCTTACACCAGTAAAAAAGCTTCTTACACCAGATTTATGTTGTCAAGACAGGTTTACCCTTCACAATGAAGTAATTGATTTTCTTTTGGAAAATGATGAAGTAAGTGATTTTGTAGTCAACTTATTCATTACAGTATTAATTGTTTCATCCCTTCTCTCTCTTGTCCTTTCTTATTTTCTCTTATTTTAAAAGGATAAAATCCTTTCTTAATCGCCATATCATGATGTCTCCCTTCTTCTCCCAGCAGTAGCTTCCCTCCCCCCTTTCCGTTTCTTTTTATTTTTCTTCAATTCTTTGCATATTAATTTTTCAGGTACAAGAAGATTACTAACAGCAAATGGTTTGAACACTAAGAATTAATATTATTAGGATTGAAGTGAATTCATTGTTTTTTTTAGGGACAAGTGAATTCATTAGGAAGAGACTCGCCACATTTCAGACGAATCAACCAACGGCAAATCGCTGATTTCTCAAACATTGATTCTTCAACTAAAAAATTCATTTATATATATATATATTTATATATATAATTCCCAACTTTCTTTAAATTTACTCATAATATCTCATCAGCCTACATTACATTACCCAGTGTATGAAGTTGGTGGGCAGTATGTGGTGGGTTGGTGTCTACAAGCTAGCAGATATTAAAAAAACTTCACAGCGACATCGGAATTTGGCGGATTCATGATTTGTGATCGACCACGACCTAAAAAATATTATTCAGATTTCAGAACCTCGAAAAAAAGTATGTGTGCGAAGTGATTAGTGAGAAATGAATGCATGGGACTGTGGAACGGTACAGATTCCGGTATGATAGGGAGAAATGAAAGGGATTAGAGAGGGAAGGCGTTGGTGTGTGGTCAAACCCTCAACAATGAAGAAGAAGAAATTATTTAATTTAGGGATAGAAAAAAAGGAAATGACATGAAAATGAGAAAGTATTCATTGGGGCTTGCCCCACCACTGTGGCATGTTTGCGTGGTGGGGCGCGCCATTCACCTTCTGACAAGCATGCAAAATTTGGTGGGTTCCATCTGACTAATGCATATTTGTCATAAAGTGAATGACACGCCCCACCACGCAAACATGCCACAGTGGTGGGGCAAGCCCCAATGAATACTTTCTCATGAAAATAATGTATCCAAACAATTAATACTATAAATGAAAGTTGACTATAAAAATTATTACTTCATAGTGAAGGGTATAATAGTCTTGACAACATAAATATGGTGTAAGACGCTTTGTTACTGGTGTAAGAATCACTACCAAAAAAATATACCATGATGTCAACGCCAGACTGTACGACTCGTGCAACATTTAAGATTGTTTGATTTGACAGTTTCACCCCCTCTCATGTTTGACAAAAATAGAGTTTTGGCCCCTTTAGTTTGGAAAATTACACATTTCCCTTTTTATTGTGCCAAGGTTTTAGACACTTACACTCGTTTATTGTGTTATTTTATACTTTAAGAGAGAAATTTCATCATAAAACTTACTCTTAGAGTGACAGACCCTTGCACCCAAACCGGCAATCATGACCGGGAGTACCGATATCGTGAAATTTGACGCACCGAAGGGGTAAATTTTCAAAGTTTCATTTCCTAAATAGAACGGTTGTAAGTATATTTACATAAATTTCAGATGGTGAAAATGTCTTTTATTTTATCTGGATTGCTTGTTAGAGAGGGATAAAGACCGAGAGGGAAGTGGTTTTAGCTAAAGAAATACGTTCAAGTTAGACGCTGCTCCAACGGTTAGAGACTGATCCCTCTCTCTACCCATGATCTCTCAACCCATGATTTCATAAGTATTATTAGGTATAATATATTCTTCAATTCCACCACGTCTTGGGTGTAAGAAAAGATTCGTTTGATTTCATCACAAAAGAAAATATTTTGCCTTAAAGAACTGCTCGACGACTCCACACAGATTAAAAAAAAAAGCCCTAAAAGACCATGTTTCAAATCGAACAACAATAATATAATGAGTTGAAAAAAGTCAAAAAAACATCTAACTGGACCAAGCCAGGTAATATTACCTGTCCGAAACAAACAAACCTGGGCTGAAACAAACCCAAGGCCCAATTCGTCACTCTATATGAAGATGAGTCACAGCCACACCAACAACAGCTGAATCACCATCATCGTTTTCGATCGCATTCTCTGGCTTCGGTGGAATCGTATCCTATGGCTTCTTCTACTCAAGGTCAAGTCATCACCTGCAAAGGTACTACTACTATTCATCTACACTGCCTATTACTATCATTTTCTGCATCTAGTGGAGTTGTATCTAATTTTCGATTGTTTTGGGTACAAATTGAAGCTGCGGTGGCCTGGGAACCCAACAAGCCCTTGGTGATCGAAGACGTCCAGGTGGCTCCGCCGCAAGCCGGCGAAGTCCGAATCCAGATTCTATTCACTGCGCTCTGCCACACCGATGCTTACACCTGGGGCGGCAAGGTATGTGCCTCTCTTATATCAAAATGATGATTACATTTATTTGAATGCCTACCCACTTGGATTTGTGCTCAATTTGCTGTATTAGAGAGTTGGTGCTGGTTTTGATTTACAAGTAGTTTATTTAGGGTTCAGGGGATTAGGGTTTTTTGGGTATTCTTCTGTATATAAGGTGAAATTAGAATTTGATAACATGTTGCCACATTTTGTGAAATTATACTTTTCTTAGGAGAAATTGTGAGGTGATTTTTTATTTCACTTTGTTTGATTGTGTTCATCGTTTGTCAAGGTGCCTATATGTGTTTTTCCATGTTTCAGCCGTGTCCATGACCCGATCAGTGTAATGTATAGAGGCTGAAAACCAAGAGAGTTAACTAGTCTTAATAGAAAGAAGAAGAGGAATTGAAGAAAAAAATGAAAAATTGCGTCTTCGTGGCCTGTTACACTTTGTATAAACTACAATTGTAGCATCAATCTTGATTTTATTCATCGTTAGCTACGGTTTGAGTTTAGTTACAGTTATTGTTGGTGTGACATTTGTTTTTGTGCATTTTGTGGCTAGAATACTCTTTCATTTGTAACATCATCACAATATTGGAATTGGTATACCTATTCCGTTTTATTTCAACCATATCAATAGGTTCTTGTACGGGTTGATGTGCATTTTGTAGTTTAACATTCGTGTTGGAAATGAATTTTGCAGGATCCTGAGGGCCTCTTCCCATGTATTCTTGGTCACGAAGCTGCTGGGTATGTGATTCATAGTCTCCTTTTTCTCACATGCTGTACTGTTTTTGACATTGTGATTTACTTGATGCTAGAGGTAGGATGAGAATTCTAACTTCTCTTGTTACAGGATTGTCGAGAGTGTTGGTGAAGGTGTAACTGATGTTCAGCCTGGTGACCATGTCATACCTTGTTACCAAGCGGAATGCAAGGAGTGTAAATTCTGCAAATCTGGGAAGACAAACTTGTGTGGCAAAGTTAGGGCAGCAACAGGAGTTGGAGTCATGATGACGGATCGAAAGAGCCGCTTCTCTGTTAATGGAACCCCTATTTATCATTTCATGGGAACTTCAACTTTCAGTCAGTACACTGTTGTCCATGATGTCAGTGTTGCAAAGATTGATGTTAAAGCACCATTGGAGAAAGTATGCCTTCTTGGTTGCGGTGTTCCAACAGGTAAATCAAATTTCAAAATCCGTCTCGTGTCTACTTATTCGGTCAACTAAGTTAGCGAGTTATTTACTGCATAGTTGTCAAATCGAGATTCAGATAGTGAACTGAAACTAACCTTCACCTAATTGTAAATCTAGTTGAATTGTGAATCGTTAAGATTTGGTTGCATTGTTTTAAGTCGATAGATTAACATATTTCATTAACCTATAACATGTGCGAGCAGTATATTCATATTTTTACGAAAGGAAAGCTCATATTTTAGAAACTCGGATCCCTAACTAGTCATTAGGAAACTTATTACTGGGACTTAAGAAAAGTGTACTAGTCATTTTAAACATATGTTGCAAAACATAAGAAATATAGGAGGTATTATTTCCTAGACTTGAGCTCTAACTCCCTTTAGCTGAATCTATGGTGAATCGTATGAATCACAACTGAATTGTTAGCTTCAGTCTCGAGAATCGAGATTCAGATAAATTTTTGACCATTTAAGATTCACTGACGGACTCACATCGTTTTCATAGGTGAATTGAATCATAGGATTCAGTTCGTAAATCGTATGATTCTGATAACTATGGTTTGCTGTACTCAGAAATACTATGCTTGCATCTTAACAATGCCATGGATATTACAAGCACTTAATGCTGAGGTGTTTATTATGATTACCCTCTGTTTTTTCTGATAAATCTGACAGCATTTTATGATATGAGGCTCCTCAACTATGTCCAGCATCACCACTTTTTCTTGATAGGACAACCATCGAAGAAGGACATGAATGTGACTTAGTAATTTATC
Source organism: Linanthus parryae (assembly GCA_023055425.1). Taxonomy (NCBI): domain Eukaryota; kingdom Viridiplantae; phylum Streptophyta; class Magnoliopsida; order Ericales; family Polemoniaceae; genus Linanthus; species Linanthus parryae. The sequence continues at coordinate 147,163,019 of JALGPY010000004.1, forward strand.
TGCTATATAAATTCCTTTGCGCACTTTCGAACTTTTTATTTAATTGATTGCCATAATGCTTTCTGTATTATAGGCCTTGGAGCAGTGTGGAACACAGCAAAAGTAGAACCAGGTTCCATTGTTGCCATTTTTGGCCTTGGTACTGTTGGTCTGGCAGTAAGTATCAGATATAGTTGCATGTGGTATGTGTGATTATACTGACGGGGCTTGATTTACTTAAGTTGAACTTGGTAGGTAGCAGAGGGTGCAAAGACAGCTGGTGCATCACGCATTATTGGTATTGACATTGACAGCAAAAAGTATGAAGTAGGTATAGCTTCAATCCCTACTCCACAGTGCTTTTGGAGGTTATACTTCAAATGATTGAGTAATCCATCTCATTTTTTCTTTAACTTTGGCTACGGTGGTTTATGACTAAGAGTAAGGTTGTCTGTTGCATAATTATTTCATTGTTAAGTGTTTGTACTTTTATAAACAACTGCCCACCAAATGACTTGTCGATTATATCCATTACATGCATCTTAGTCCAGACCTTAAATCAAAATTAAGTACATGTAGGCACATGGTGAAAGTAGGTAATCATGAGAAGCACATGTTTTTTCTTTCTCAAGCTAGCATTACTATTTCATTTCTAGTGATGGCTTGTTAGAGGAAATAAAACACTAGACTAAAATATTACATTGAATAAATGACACTGGCAAGTACTAAGCTATATAAAAAGGGAGAGTCATCCATTGTCGATCAAGGTATTGAAGAAAGGGATTATTGGCTTCAGCCGAGAATTTCAGCATCGATGAATTCTAATAGGGCGTGACTATCTAATGTAGATGTTATGTCAATGCATTTACATACTATTATCATCACAGAATACCTTGAAAAACCCTTACCTATCAGGAAATTGAGTAATACTACTCTTACCATCACCATTGTCACCTTTATCCACCCTCGTAAAGTAACATAAATCTAACAAGATGACGTAACGATAAAGTTAATAATTTTGTTCAGAGGTTAAGCAATCACCATAATTGAAAAGCATCATTAAGCAAAGAATGTGATCTTTCACACGGTCCTGATTGGTTCATACAAGGAGCGAGAAAATTGAAACCAATTGTCAGTAGGCCATTAATTATGTTCCCAATAGCCAGCACCAAACAACTACCATCTGTTGAAACGTGAAATATAAATCCCCTGCTGATCTGAGCTTTTCCCTGACATCTCATTGCTGGGAAACTTTAATTTTTGGCCGGTGCATTTCTTGGAGAAACGAGGACTCCCTCACTGAGGAGGAAAAAGATGACGTCTTATGTTTGGCAGGCAACCCTGGTGGTTGAGGCGGGTGTTTTTGGTTTTATAACTTCTTAAGCTAGGACCAGAATTGGGATTACAAATACCCTCCAATCTATTGGTGTTATGTGGTTATGTCTTCGAGGTAAGTCCGTGATAAACAGAATACTACCCGTCAATTAACAGTTTAACACTGTAAGAATATAATCTTCTGGCTTATGAATCCCGTCCAAGCCACTTGATCCACATAACAAACACGGCTGTAATGGTATATAAATCTTTCACTGCCATTGTTTTGTTTGAGACGGAATCCTAGACACTAGAGCCATAAATCTTTTACTCTTATTAGTCGGCTATAGACGCAACTAGTATCACTAGAGAATGTTATTTTGTACGAGTATCTCATTGTTGCAGCTCCATATATTGATTAGTTATTGGGGTTTTTTCTTCGACATTAAAAAGCTTGCATCTTGCAGCAAAGAACTTTGGTGTAACTGAATTCGTGAATCCAAAAGAGCACGAGAAACCCATACAGCAGGTCATTGTTGACCTCACAGATGGTGGCGTGGACTATAGCTTTGAGTGCATCGGCAATGTCTCTGTGATGAGAGCAGCTTTGGAGTGTTGTCACAAGGTAATCAATCATCTCTACCTATCAAGTAGTAGTGATCTCTTTTCCACAATAACAAATAACTTTGGTAATAATCAATCACTCTCATCCTATAAATAAATGCAGGGATGGGGGACTTCTGTTATCGTGGGTGTTGCTGCTTCTGGTCAAGAGATATCTACTCGCCCTTTCCAGTTGGTGACTGGTCGTGTGTGGAAAGGAACAGCATTTGGCGGCTTCAAGAGCCGATCACAAGTGCCCTGGCTCGTCGAGAAGTACCTCAAGAAGGTAAAGCTCAATCAACTTATGCTTCTCAGAAATCTTTTGGTGCGCAGCGCTAGTATTCACTCAAATGCATGTCTGCTTATCATGTGTGTAAAACAGGAAATTAAGGTGGATGAGTACATCACTCACGAACTGACACTTCCAGAGATCAACAAAGCCTTTGATTTGATGCATGAAGGCGGCTGTCTCCGCTGCGTTCTCAAGATGTAAAACTAGTAGTAAGGCAACACATCATCATATCGATTCTAGACCTACCAAATGTTCTGTATCCAACTACTGTGGGATCATTTTTCTTCTTCTTTGGTGGATCTTTCAGCTTTCTTTGGTGGATCTCTCTGTTTTCGTGGATGAATAAATTACATGTTTCTTTATCCCTGATGCCTCAGTGACAAATGCTGGGCGCTTAGCGGTAGTTGTCGTTTTTCATTATTGACACAGGTGCATGCTTATATTAGTTGATAAAAAGGACTCACGAAAGACTACATATCAAGCATTTTCAGTTTGGGGTGAGTAGTAACCCCAGTTACCACCTTCAGTTTCAAAATCCTCTTATTATCACTCCTAATTTGTGATTGCTTGCTAGCAGCTGGGGTGATTTGCTTCCAAATTTTTCCGTTTAGTGACAAAGCCAGCAAATTGTTGCATTCATCTAGGAGGTTCAAGTGGTTTCCTATATTAACCTGTGAATCCCCTCCTCCCGTGAACAACCAGAAACGACCGTGACCAGACCAAACCCAGTGACCAAACCCAGTGACTCTGATCCTAGACATTTCAGAGGCGCTAAAAATGCGAGAACGGGACTCAGTAAAGTAAAGAATAACTCGGGGGCAAAGTCTGAACTGGTTGGAAGAACCGAATCAACGGGATGAATTCTGGCTCTCTCTCATTTTCTCCAAATTCCTCATCGGGTTCTCTTCTGGGTTTCTACCTGACTTCTCCCACTATATCTAGTTAGCCAATGCAGTTAGAAAGACCAAATTATCAGATGTGATAGAAGCTGGTCCTGCTGCGTGATCGACCAGCAAAGCACCACCGGAATCTGGAGACTTGTGATTCATGGTGTAAAACCGGGCCGAACACCGGGTGGAAATGACCCAACTCGGCCCCTGCACGGCCCCCCAACCCCTAGCCCGCAGCAGCTCGCCTAACCGCATACCCAGCCCGGGTTTAGTTTGGCACAACAACCAGCCCGGCCCGCTCAAAATAACCTATTTCTTTTTTTTTTTTCTTTTTTTTTAATACCGGTCCGGGCCCGTGTGGGTCCCCACACCCTGACCCGGCCGGCTCCACCCTCCGACACGGCATGTACCCGCCCCCATCTCCTTCAACCCGGCCTAAAACCGGCCCGGTCCTTCCTCACCTTGACTTATGATGCTGCTAGCTTGCCACTGCCGCGATTTACATAGTTGCATTCAACCTCTAAAAAAAAAAAAAAAAAAAAAAAAAAGAAAAAGCAACGGAACACTGATCAAACCAGACCTCAGGAATCTGCATGAACACTTGACAGAACTAGAGTTTCCGAACGTAAAATTACACCAGACACAACCTGTCGCAAAAATGCTAGAACACAATGCAATCATGCCAAATGAGCTGACGCTGCCAGCAAGCGTCCTGTAAATGACTAAAAAGTAAAAATAAATAAATAACAGTACTGTACAGTGCAAACTGCATCATCCTCCTCTCATGATATTCCAACCCAGATATCCAAGAATTGCAATAATTACAGAACGATAGCGCAATTAAATCTCTTTTACTCCCATTCACCGCTAAAATAAGAAATTACCACCACCAAGAGAAATGGGGTCAACCTCTGGTGAGTACATATTCAATCCAGATGCCGACGAACCAACATCAAAGCCCCCTCCAGAAACAGCGGCAGCATGATTCTCTGCCATCCAACTATCATATTGGAATTCCAGAGGGTCCGAATTAACAGAACATGGTTCATAACCCGCTGTAACAAACGGGGGAGGATCATCATAACTCTGCACTGCACTTGTATTATCAGCAACCGGCTGCTCTTGATTCGGATCAACAAAGGTTCCCCAACCAGCATCATCGGCGCCTGAAAATCTTGGATCAGGAACATCATAATTCTCTGCTGCTGGAGTAGTCTGATCATAAAGTTCGCGCGGAGAAGGCAATTGATTAACGAAGCTGCTTTCCATGTTTCGATAGAGATTCTCCGCCTGAGACTGCAAATCAGTTGGACTTATAAAGTTGGGTCCCACAATCGGCTGATGAGAGGATACCTGAGACTGAGGAGTCGCAAAGCTGTTACCTCTGTTCGAACTGTATAACTTGATGCGCATGCTCCGCTTGGAGGACGATACCTCCGACTGAGAACTTACTGGATTTCCAAGATTGTTTCCCATGATGCTGGGCTGTGATGAGACATGGGATTGGGTAGGCATAGTACCCAATGTACTCATGTGCGAGGATACATGGGATTGCGTAGCCAAATTGCTCATGTTTGGTTGGGACACGGCCTGTAGAGATGGTGCAGCTGCTGCACTTACAAAACTAGGAAGACTAGGAAGCACTGAATCCCTAAAGCTGCCAACTTGCTGGTAAGCGTTCTGATAAGCACGCGAAGAAACCCCAGAAGACACAGAAGAAGAGAGACTTCTGAAGCGTTGTTCAGCTTCATTATTGTTCGCCGATGACCGATACACAGGTCGACTAGTCGCTGAACCAACCATAGGCTGCAAGCCCGTTCTTTTGAAAGGAGTTTGGGAATTATAACGAGGTCCTAATCTGGCGTAAGGGTTAACAGCGCGGTCCCTTCTGCTAACATTATCCAACTGCTGAGACACCAAGTGGGGTTGGTATTTGTTTCTAGACATCATCACCTGTCCTGGCTGTTGACTTCTGTCTTGACCAATGCCCACAGTACTGGAAGCTGTAGAGCAAGCTCGAATAGTTGTTGACTTCGAAAGATGAATCCGGCCTGTTGGCATGTATGGCTGGTGCGAGTTGCCCACGGGGACACGAAAACTAGGGTTTGGTCGAATCGAAAGAGAAGGATCAGGTAATCTTGGAACAGGAACTTTGACTCCTTGCCTGAAATTCTTCCTCTGAAGTTTCCAGAACTCATCTTTGTCGGTAGCATGGCAATGGTGAATGTTGGAAGTGCCATTTCCCCAATGTGCACAAGGAGCGAGCGAGTCGCATACGTAACAGTGGCACTGTGAAGTTTAAACAAGGTATGAATCAGAGTTCAGAACATAGATTGCTTATGAGGAAATTCAGTATAACTCACAGATGACAACCTGTAGAAGAATCATATTATTACCTGCTGACAATGTGTGTCATGGGAGGTGGAAGCGAACGGATAAGTTGCACAGAGGTGCCGGGAATGAGGGTAATCTCTACAAGCAATCTGTAATCAGAGCAATAAGAAAAATAGATTAGAAATAGAGATGAAGAAGAATGAGAGAAATTATGAAGAAAATGGAAAAGCTTATGACAAATCATGTTCGTCCGGCATGCTGCCAGGAAAAGACATTTACATGAAACTAGCATGTAAAAACCTCCTTAACACATGCATCAGTGCATGTGATGATCATTCATACTCATACAGGAAACACCACACAGAAGACACAACAAAGGAAACAAAAATATACACCAGAATCCCACATCTGAGGCAAATAGGCCGTGAAATAATAAACTGCAAAAGCTTATGGCTCCATGACAATTTTCATTAACACAACAGGAGAATATGTATGCAGCAATGATAGTTCTACTATTGGTTTGCCATGGAGATTTTTGTTTGAAGAGAAGATTCAACTCTGAAACTATTATTTCATGAGAACCTACATTTTCTCCTTCAATTATTGCTGTATACTTTACCTCTGAAGATGACAGCAAGTGATGCCGCATTGACGTCACAAGAGAACCTGGACCGAAATTGAATACATCAGATGAAAACAACCTTGGTTCAGGCTTCTCAGACTTGGATCAATTGAGCTGAATTCACTTCACCGTCTGCGGTCTGCATACGTCACCCTTAAATCTGTAGTTAATTTCTTGATAAGTTGAGAGTCCTAAGTTAGCAAAAATCAACCATTCACCAACGCCATCAGACACATCCTTGGTACAACTCTGTAGCAAGTTCCTCAAGTTTAGAGCAATGAGCTGCACTTAAACTATCTGGGATGCGAAAGGAACAGGTCCAGAGGGGAATAGCAAGGAACAATGACTTAAACCAGAACTTGGAAAAATAATAACCCACTAGATTGCTGCCCTAAATGTTATATGGACTCGGTACAAAATGTTCAACAAATAAGGCTCTGTTTGGTTCGCAGTAAAATCTTTTACAAGGGAACATATTTTACGCGTAAAATATTGTGTGAAAAAGCTTTCCCTGCAATTATTTTTTCGTCTTTGGTCGACTCTTGCCAAAACAGTGGGTCGTGACGGAAATGGCAGCGATGGGTGGTGGTGAAGGTGGGTGGCGGTGATGGGTCGTGGTGAAGGTAGGTGGTAGTGGTGGTGGAGGTGTTAGTATGAGTTGTTGTGCTTCTTCGCTCTCCGGAAAAAGGCTTACGGATTTTAAATGTGTAAAATCATTTTTCATCATTTGAGGGAAAACAATTTACAGTAAAACATTTTACATCCAACCAAACAGCACCAAAACACCAAAACAAGGGAAACCATTTTACAGGATTTTAATTGGATTCATGATATGTATTACCACCAACCAAACGGAGCCTAAATGTTTCTCGCTTCACCCTCTGCGTACACTTTACAAAGTACCTTTACTAGATTTTAATTGGATTCATGATATGCAAGGTGATAGATCATTTTGTCCAAAATACACCTTTGCTAAGGGACAGGTTACCTTCAGTGTTGTACGTGTATAGTTAAAGCCTGAAGTGTTCAATATCCTGATCAATGGTTAAGTCTGACAAGCATCAGCATTCATGTGTAGGGCACATACTACATTTTTTAAAGTCCACGTAACCTACTGCGCATAACTTCAATATCTGTGGTGTAAATGCGAAAACTATCAAAAGGTCATGAAATTAGACATATAGCAACACTAGTTTCATGTCCCAACATCAATATTTATAACAAAGACGGTCAACAGTTTGCGTTCTAAGTAATCGTACAATCTGGAAACAGACAACTATATGTTTGGGCTACACCTTCAAACATGGAGTAAGTTGATCGCCTGCTTCACTCCTGATAGTATACAGTCTAAAACACAGTACCAAGCAAGCAACCCCTTTCTTCCCCTTTCCCCTAGTGCACGAGCGCACACACACGGACTCGCCTCTATGGGGAAGTTAAAATAACTTCTTCTGACTGGCAACCACCGTTGGCAAGTTGTACATGAAGTTTTCTGGTGTAAGAAAAATATTTCCATGTACTAGAAAAGTAGGATCTTACACACGAAATTTAGTACTTGCTGCATTATCCATAACAGATAACAATACAGACCAATGACTGAAGTTCAATAACCATTTGCTGTAAACAAAACAAGGTTTCTAATAATAACAGCAAATCCTAATGAATGGGGCCAAATACGGAATTATGCAGCGTGAATAGTTTGTCTATCTGGGATGTCAAGTAAATTCATGTCCAGTTGATGATATACTAATGTTAGTTCCCATTTCAAAGACAACATCTACATAGCACACTTAAGTTAGATCATCTTTTATACATGAGTGCAATTGATAAAAACTTCAGTGACCGTGACCATGATCATCTTCCACAAAATACATAGTCTAAATGCTAAATACATGAACTAAGAAGTAAGAACAACAAGTACCAAATTTAAACAGAAAAGAGACACACCGGAGCAAGATATGCTCTTGTAGAATCCTTACCCACACAGGCTTCACAAAAAATACACCAATCCCATCTCAAATATAAACAGAATATGAAGCATGCAATAGATAAATTCCACATCTCTAGCAATTTCAACAAAAAATATAACTTATTGAGTTCTTCAGTACCTGCCCCTTTTCGCCAACAATGACCAAATCATCCGAGTCTGCTGCTGTAGTATCAAGATCATCTTTCTTCTCTACAACGCCTGCTTTATCTGGATCCCCATCCAATATCACACAATCATCATCATCACCACCACAATCCATGTCTTTCTTGTACACCTTCGGCTTCTTCTCTCTCAACTGCTTAGGGTTCTTCTTCAAAACCTCACCCACCACCACAACATCATCAGAATCATCAGAATCTTTCTCCTTCTCTTTAACCTCCACTTCAAGAAGCTCCGATAGCCAATCTAGATTATCAAAATCGCCACCGTCACGCCTCTCATCTGAAACAACCCCTTTGTTGTTCTCTCCCCAACAACCCTCTTCGTCTGAACTTATATCGAACACCACCGGCTCCGAATCCATCACAATCTAACCGCCTTGGACATACCCATGTGTCAAAATCGCACAAGAAACATTAAAGAATTGGGTTTTTTGAGAAAAAGTGTGGAATCAGACAAAACCCACCTAGATTTAAACCCTCTATGCGAAGGTTCGATTGATGAATGGCTTGAATCTGTCGGTTCTTGGGGTGTGGGTATGAAATAAATGTAATCGGAATTGGGATTTTGGAGAGGAATCGGAGGCGGTTTGAGGGAAAAGAGAGATAATCAAAGCGACCGCTTGAAAAATTGAATCGAAGAGAAAATGAAACGACTGATATAAAAACCCTAGTTTACAGAGAGAGAGAGAGAGAGAGAGAGAGAGTTTACTCTCTTTGCAATTGCTACGACTCTGGAGTGGAGTAGTCGGTGAGGGAAACGGTAACGGGTCGGTGAATTCGGGTCGTGGGCTTAATGACGTCACTACGGGTATTCGGGTTTTCAAAGATGAACTGATCAGTGTGATAGAACTCGAAAATTTCATAGAGTTAGTGACGTAGTGCTATGCAGGAGTGTTTTGTGGATTTTTGACTTTGTCGGTAGCTTTTGTAGTAGAACTTGACTTTTACTCCTTGCAGAACAATACGTTACTGACTCTAGGAGTTTGGGTGTGATATCCTCGTTGTGTCGTACTTTAATTTTAAAATAACACTACTATTCTTTTTTTAACACAAAATTATACTTAGCAAAAAAACACAAAGTTATAATAGTGCATTTTATAAAATTATGAAGTGCACCGTGTTTCCTTAAATAGTTAAATCTTGAAATTGTACCCTAATAATTTCTAATTCCTGCAACCATATTTAGGAGCAATTTTAAAGTGAGCTTCATGGTTTCTAAGTTCATCATCGAAGGACAAAATAGTAATAAAGGAAGTCATTGTCCTTGGAAACTGAAAATGCCTAGTAATTTCCAAATTTAGTGAAGAATAATAAACTAAGTCATACGTAACACATGAGGTCAACGGCATTTTTACATAATTAATTAGTAACTTAATGGCCTAGATGCACTCTCAACCACACAAAAGGTTTTCCTTAAAAAAAAGCACACAAAAAGTTTGGCGAAATAATGCACCACTCTCTTCTCTTTAGTTCAACTTTGACTGTTTGACTCGTTTCTGAGTCACTTTGATTGGGTGACTTGGATAGTAAAATGATGCGATTTTTTAATAATTTTTCCACCGTGTTATAGAGCAACTTTCACTCTACAACACCATGGAAAAGTTGTAAAAAATTGCATCATTTTGATAGCCAAATCACCGGGTCAAAGTGACCCAGTAAATAGTGACAAAAGTCAAAATGAGGCTACAGAAAAGAGACAGAGCGGTATGCAGTACTCTTAGTTAAAACTTTTGGTAGATTTGGTGGTACTCAGATTTTTACTTGCCACAATCAAATGCTCGAATTCTCTTTTTTACAGTATATAGGTATTTACAGTTAACATTATATCCATTATATTCATACAGTAGACGAAAATTTATAAGAGGGCTATTTACCTGTGCTTATTCTTTGGATTGAAGCAACCAAATATCCAAATTTACTCTTTTATTATAAATAGATACTCGTCGTTAGCTTTCATTCAATATATTTGACGAGAATTTGAAAACTATAATTGTCCCACATTCCGTCCCAAAAGTTTTATTATGATCCGGACAAAGCTTAGAGAACGATGATAATAGACGAAACAAGAACACAAGAACACAACCGATATAACGTGGTTCACTAGCGATGAGCTAGCTACCTCCACGACCCGAAAAACCCTTGTTTATTGGAGAGGAACGATAGGAATACAACCCACGACCTTAGCGTATTTCTATACATGTTTATATAGACCTACAAGGCTTGCTTGGTCCCAAAGAAACGTCCAAAACGGACAAAAAACGCATAAAGAAACTATTCTAAATTGCCCAGCCCGAACTAGGTGGCACGACCTGCTACAGTTGCAACGACCCCCTTATCCGGCTCGGACGAGACCGGGAGGGCGATGCTAAAAGTAACGGCGGAAAATCAAAGGCACAACATCCCAACATATATATTACATACTATTAAACATTACAGCACATTCTCAAGTCTTTCATACATTTCTATTACACATTATGCTTACATTATTCATACTATCTTACAACTCGTGACGGGACTTCCTTAGTGAGTCTCGTACCCAACCATGCGATAGTCTTCTTCTTCTAAACCGGCGGTGGGAAAGGAAACGAGAACCGCAGTTTCTAAAGTCAATTGTGAAATGCTGAGTAGGTAAATAGTTATACACTTTCTCTTTCTCCTTCACCTCCACTTCAAGAAGCTCCGATAGCCAATCTAAATCATCAAAATCACCACCGTCACAGCTCTCATACGAGACCCCTTTGGTGTTCTCTCCCAACCCTCTTCGTCTGAACTTATATCGAATACCACTGGCTCCGAATCCATCATCACATCACAATCTAACCGCTTTGAACTCGCCCATGTGTCATCACTCGAACAAGAATCATTAAAGAATTGGGTTTTTGAAGAAAAAAGAATCAGACAAACCACCCACATTTAAACCCCTGTGTGAAGCTTTGATTGATGAATGGCTTGAATATGTCGGTTCTTGGGGTGTGGGTAAAATTGGATTGGAAAGGGTTTTGGGTGTGAAATAAATATAATCGGAATCGAAATTTTTAGAGAGAAGCCGGAGGCGGTTTGAGGGAAAAGAGAGAGATAATCAAAGCGACCGCTTGAAAAATTGAATCAATGAGAAAATGAAGCGACTGATAAAAACCCTAGTTTACAGAGAGATAGAGAGACAGAGAGAGAGAGAGTTTACTCTCTCCGCAATTGCTACGACGATGGAGCTACTCCCTACGGGTGAGGGAAACGGTAATGGGTCGGCAAATTCGGGTCGTGGGCTTAATGACGTCATTACGGGTATTCGGGTTTTTTAAAGATGAACTGTGTAGTAGATCTCAGACTTATTTATATGAAATTTCACTGAGTTAGTGACGTGATGCTACTCAGTAGTGTTTCGTGGTTTTTTCACTTTGTCGGTAGCTTTTGTAGTAGAAATGGTTTAGAGAGGACTGCAACTCGGGTGTGCCGCACGGGTTGACACCCATGTCCTATCCCGAGCCCGAGTTTTGTTGAGGCTGCCCAAGTCCAGCCCGAGTTAAGAGCCTCGTCAGTCCATCTGAGCCCAAACTCGTACAAACCAATTCAAGTTCGGGCTGAATTCGGGCTAGTACATTAAATTTGATACAATTTTTAAAACACAAGATAATAATAAACTGTTGGTAAAAAAAATAATATATTGAACTAGTTCAAGAATAAAATAATGATTAAAATACGACTAATAGTAAAAAAAAAATAGCAGATTCATGTTAGTGCATCTCCAACCCCATAGAGGGAGGGAGAGGAGAGGAGGAAAATCGTACAAAAGTATGGTTCAACTCCAACCCTATGAGGGAAGTGGATTGAGAAATTTTCCCTCCCCTCATGGAGTTGGAATTGAACAATATTTTTATACGATTTCCCCCTCCCCTCCCCCATGGGGTTGGAGTTGCCCTTAGATGTGGTACATAATTCCATTAAAATATAATATTTGTATGTAGTGGACTAGTGGTCATGTAAATTGGGAAATTCGAAATAACATGTCGTTTAACATTTGTCTCCAGGCCCAACCCTAATTACAAATCTGACTGTGAATTTATGTCCAAGCCCGTCCAAATTACTAAAGGTATTTGCACGAGGTCTATTTTACATCGAGCTGGGCTCGGGTTGGTCGGGTTCAACCGGCCAAAGTTGCACCCTAAGTTTAAGTACATAATTATTTCATTATTGCTAATTCTTTTAAATTTTTTCCTAGATTTGATTTTTAACCTCGAAATCCTAGTCAAATCCTAGTCAATGGAGTTTTATCGAAAAAATGTCACTAGAATTAGCTGCGTCAAAGTGGGCGATTCTATGAAGTATATCACTGTTTGGGCATTTCTAGGGTTTTCAGTTTCTCGGGTTTGGGATTCAGCAACATCTCCAAAATCACTACACTCTCGTCGGCAAAATCAAAATGACGACGACGACGACTTCTGCTGAAAAGGTCGCCGGCACCAGCTACCTTGTGGAAGAGATTCTAATTCGGCATCCGGCGAAGTCAGTGACACGATCGAAGCTTGTCTCGAAGCAGTGGCTCTCTCAAATCTCCAACCCCCAATTTCTTCAGCTTCGTTCTCGCCACAGGCCTAACAAATTGCCCACTGGTATGTCCCTCTCTGATTTTAAATCAATCTCTAGTGGGATTATTTACCAGTAATCGGTAGTCGAGCGTATTGCGCAGTTAGGAAGGATCACATGACATCTGATCTTCATATACTTGAGATGAGCAGTGATTTCTCCGAGTGGGTTCCCAAGTATGATGCTAACGTTACTCCTCTGTTGTCCTCATTCCCTGAAATAGCTGTTCATTTATTTGCACCGGGATTCGATCATGTTTTCTATAGCTTCGATGGCATTTGTGTTGTTGAAGGTGTACAAGAAGGCGAGTTAGACCTGGTTTTAGGAATTCCTGACAAACTTATTTCGTATAATCTCAAGGAAAAGACTGCGAAGGAACTATGTACGTTGCGTGGTGAACTGAGTGATATAACCGGTTACAGGAGGGCTCGGGTTTACCAGTTCATTGAATGCTTATTTGATGTTTGAGTACTGTTTGTGCCACATGGAGTAGCGGTTCTGCTTTGTTTTCTTGGTGCGAGGTAAACCAATGTAGCAAGTTTGTAACTGGTCTTGTTTCATGCTTTTGTTTAAGACTTCGACTGGTGGAAGCATAGCTGCTATTAGATGAAGTTTTCATGTCCACCTGACAGCATTTCGTGGCTATGTTAGTGAATGATTTATACATAAAACTGTCTTGGCTAATCCTATTTACCTATCAGTTTATTTTGCTACATGTTTTTCATTTGATCATGCATATGCTACACATGCTTCCCTTTCTATGCTTTCTGTCACCCTTGGCGAAGCTGTTTGCTGGTTGTTGCCCTGATGTTAATAAATTGGTGTTTCTTAATGATATGACAGTTATCATGAAATCTTTATATACAAAGGATGAAATGTACGCTTTCTTGTGTCTGGTAATCGAACTCTGATGAAAATGTTGCTCAATTTCAGTTTGATTGGTCTCAATGGTTGAATGGTTTAGGACTGTGTGATTGCACCAGACATAGATGATGGATCAAGCAGATCATCATTATTGCCCCTTGGAGACATGTTTGTGAAATCAATGGGTCTAAACTAGGATGAATTTATATTTTTATGGAACATGAAGTTTGTTGTAGAAACTTAGAGAAGTGGACAGAAATGATATAGAGTAAGTATTTTTGGCATAATTCATTTGAGTTGGCTCTTCAACTTACCTCCTTCATTGCTGCATGTATTTCCAGCAGAGACCTCCAGGGTACATTGTACATTACCATGCTGTTGTAATAATTTGTTGAGAGTCTTATGTCCGCTGCACCTGTATACGTTACTGTGCTACTTGCAAAATCTCGCGAAGCAGAATTCTTTCCTTCCTATTCCTTGGATCCAACATGTTAAACAATTGTCATTCCTGAAAAATATCCCCAACTTCTATTCTGAAATAAGATTAGTCAAAGATGTAATGAACTGCGCAATGCCTTATTTTCACCAAAGACCCTGTAAGGAATCGGTTTCAAGGATACTCTGTATGCAATTCTTTTATGAGGTGGTTTAGACTCTGCTTGAGCTTTCGTCCTTTTTATTTCTCTTTATTATAAGGTGATCTGTTCCTGGAGATCTCTCTCTTGCTGATGTTGATGGTGACACTCTTGTGATTGAAATGGTCATTGTTGAAGGCCTTTAACTTCTCCTTTTAAGTAAACCTTATCTGGGCATGGCAAGGTGAGTTTAATTCTGGCACCTCCTCCTCCCAAGCTCAAATATGTATATGTCTTTTATTGACATTGGATAACTGATTGCATTGTATTTGGGCTATATTGTATTTGGGCTATAAGAATGTCTGGTTAGTAACTTTTTTGTACTTGAGGCAATCAACGATCCTTGCAGTCCATGTTAAGTTATTTACCACAAGCAAAAGTTACCGCTTCAACCCTGCTGTGCCGTCAACATACCCTCAAATTGCTTTTAGAGGTTTTTGCCTGCTTGAGTTGGAGAACACTTTTTGTTGTGTCGTCCGTGTTGTTGGAGGAGTTAAATAGGAGTTTTATCTGTGTGTCAGCAGCTTGTTAAGGATTTTTGGAAAAGCTTTTTCCTTAAACCTTGGCCACTAGACGTTTAAGGAACTGTGTACACAAGACGAAGTATTTCCTAATCTCTCGTCTCTAAATGGGTTTGCTTCACAGTTTAACAGCTCTTCAAGCTTGTGAATGGTGATCTTTGTTGACTGTTTGTTTGAATCTTTTACATCCATGTGATACATATATACAATTTTGCGATACCTAGGTATATGATTTCTTAACAATAGATGTCAACCAAGTTGTCATCCTCGGAGAAGTTGTTTTTTGTGATTTCCCTGAAGCTGTGTCGGTCATTTGTATTGCACAGAAATGAAGGATGATGATACCACAAACTGATATTTGTTTTCTTGAGATGAGCAGTGAGATTATTGTTCTTTGAGTGTGTTTCACCATAATATGTTAGCGTTATTTATGCTCATGCATGGCCAGTGGTGCATGGCCAGGTTATCATCTATAGTTAGTTTCTCTGCCATCAGCATTTGTTGAATATGACTTGAAGTCTAAGGCGGCAAAAAGTCAAAGGCGGCTAAGAGATTTAGGAAACAAATTGGGGTGGCAAACTTTGACAGTTTTTAGGTTGCTTTCTTCTTTGTTCTATAGTCGTTTTGGAATGTCTTGGACACTAAGTTGGTCCTATATGTCTATATAAGGGACCTATGTTGTGCTTAAACATTGTGGGTTGTCACTATGCCCTTTGACCATAGTGTGGATTGTATTCGTGGTGTTTCTCTCTAATAAACATGGGTTTTCGGGTCGTGGAGGTAGCTAGCTAATCACTAGTGAACCACGTTATATCAGGTGTTTCTTGTGTTCTTGTTTTCATCGTTATCATCGTTCTAAGTTAGGTCCAGATCATAACAAACTGGTATCAAAGTTCGTTTCCGCAGGGGGTTTGTCATAACAAACTGGTATCAGAGCCAGGTTCAGCGATTCAGGTGGAGCTCAGAGCTTATGTTGCGGTGTTCCATGATCAAGGTGGAGTTATAGAGCCAGGGTTTCACAATCCGTGAAATTCATAGGTACGGTTTCGCGATCAAGGTTGAGCACGCGTTTGGGGGTTACAAATCTGGACAAGGATCTGCAGAGAAGATGACCGTGAGGATGACCAAGATCGACAAGTTCACGGGGAGAAACAACTTCAGTCTTTGGCAGATCAAGGTACGTGCTTTGTTGAAGCAACAAGGCCTGTGGTTGCCATTGACGGAAGATAAAGAGGGGGCTTATACAACACCACCGCTGAGTTTAAGTCTCAGCAAGAGGGGATGCGACAGAGGGCTGCGTATGGGGGTTCAGACAGTCAGAGTTCCGGCAAGATAATGGCGGCCAAGGGAAGCTACGGTGACGTCTGTTCAAACGGTAGAGAAAAGAGACACCGGTGGACGAAGGATGAACTCAGGATCTGCAAGTTTGGCTGCAGGTGGAGGGTACTTCGGAGGATGGTCTAGTTCTCTAAGTCCCGTTGGGGGGCATGGAATCTGTTCTCTTGACGAGGAGGCGGATTTGGCATGGGGGAGTCTCTGACGAGGGACACGGCACGTGTGAGACGTGCAAGGGGGCGCGTATGAGGCGCGCAAGGGGGCGATATTGCAGGAATTCGGTGAGAATTGGAGCAATTTCGCAAAACGTTGCATGAATTCGGTTGGAATTGGAGCAACGTGTTGGGGGGTTTGTTGTAGGGACTCGGTGGGAGTAGGAACAACAAACAAACTTGTTGTAGGAACTCGGTGGGAGTTGGAACAACAAGAGGATGGTTTTCCGTTGCAGGAACTCGGCCGTAGTTGGAGCATCGCCGGGGGCTCTCGTTGCAGGAACTTAGCGAAGTTGGAGCAACTTGTGACGTGAGGGTTTCGCATACAACTGCGAAACGTTTGGGGTTGATTATTGGAGAGAAGCATCGGTTCAGGTTCGGGTTGCTGAGTTGGTTCAAGTCAAGGTGGAGATTTGTTGAATATGACTTGAAGTCTAAGGTGGCAAAAATTCAAAGGCGGCTAAGAGATTTAGGAAACAAATTGGGGTGGCAAACTTTGACAGTTTCTAGGTTGCTTCCTTATTTGTTCTATAGTCGTTTTTGGAATGTCTTGGACACTAATTTGGTCCTATATGTCTATATAAGGGACCTAGGTTGTGCCTAAACATTGTGGGTTGTCACTATGACCTTTGGCCATAGTGTGGATTGTATTCGTGGTGTTTCTCTCTAATAAACATGGATTTTCGGGTCGTGGAGGTAGCTAGCTAATCACTAGTGAACCACGTTATATCGGGTGTTTCTTGTGTTCTTGTTTTTATCGTTATCATCGTTCTAAGTTAGGTCCAGATCATAACAAACTGGTATCAGAGCTCGTTTCCGCAGGGGGTTTATCATAACAGCATATATGGAATCCCCAGGCAAACTTATGTAGCAGAACTCGTGGGAAGACGGAAATGAAGGAAGTCTCTGGTTTCACTGTTTTTCCTTTTGTTTAAGACTGTTCGTGCCTGGTGAAGCATTTAAAACTTCTGTTTAAGAAGCTGCATGAGTTCATCTTGAATGATGTTATGAAGCGTTTAACTTGGTGGTGTCTTTCATCTATAGTTAGTTTCTCTGCAATCAGCATGTATGGAATCCGAGAAAGTATTCTTTGGGGCTAACCCCACCACTGTGGCATGCCTGCGTGGTGGAGCGCCATTCAGCTTTTGACATGGCGCACCCCATCACGCAGGCGTGCCACAGTAGTGGGGCTAACCCCAATGAATACTTTCTCATGGAATCCCCAGGCAAAGTTATGTTGCAGAACTGGTGGGGATGGAAGACATAAATGAAGGAAGTCTATGGTTTCACACTTTTCCTTTTGTTTAAGACTGATGGTGCCTGGTGAAGCATTTAAAACTTCCGTTTAAGAGGTTGCATGCGTCCATCATGAATGATGTCATGAAGCATTTAACTTGATGGTGTCTTTCATTTGGTTCGTGCTTATGTTATGAAGCATTACGCAGTAAAATTATGAACATATGTGGATCCTATTAATTAAAAGAGACATGTATCCCCTCTTTTCCTGCCTAGACATTTAACCTGCAAATACCACTAACTAACCGATCAGTTTCTGGCGGTATCCTTTAGCTGACAATCAAAATTTATTCCTTCCGGAACTAGAGATCTCCCCACTACCACCCATCATACATAATAATAACATTTCTCATTTTCAAACATTTGATGGATCTCTATTCATTTGCAAACTTTTGATTGATCTCTATTCAAACTCATGTTAAACAGCCTCAAGTCATATTATGTAATTGAAGAAAAGCGCAATAACCTCATCATTATCTATAACTTTTTTTGATTGTCATCATTATCTATAACTGAAGTAAGGAATCTTTACTTTTTCACATTGAGTCTCAAGCTAACTAAGGAGTAGGCACTTTCATTCCAAGCGTACTTTCTGCGAATCTGAATGCAATAGGAGAATTGGACGGATGATGGAAGACTTGAGTAAAAGATCCCACTGAGAGACTCAAAGTTAGCATTTGAGAACCGCTTGACACACCAACAAACGATGTATGAATTGTGGCAGTTGATCCCACAATTTGAAATCCAGTTGAGGTAACATTTGATGGTAAACTCTTAGCCAGCGATAAACTAGCCTCTAGTGTGCCCAAAATTGAAAGTGTGACGATTTCGGAAGACATCTTAACTCTCAAGAAGGAATAGAAGAAGAAAATGAAATGAGAAACAATTTTTTTGTAAACTAATTGTTGGTGATTTTAGTGTCATCGGCCATTTGTGTAATCGGATTTACTTACGACCAAGTAGACATTGGCATTACGTTGTACATGTTAGGAGGTGTGGAGTACACGCGTGCACACAACTATGTTAGTGACTTGGACAAGGAACTCGCGGACGACTGCGGGGGTTCGGGGGCGCAGCCCCCGGTGGGGTCCAAGGGGCAACGCCCCTGGCGGCGGTCGCGCTGGCCGGTCAGCGTGGAAAAATTGGATTTTTGACGTTTCAGTGCTTCACAAAAAACGTCTCCGATTTAATTTTTTGTTAAAAAAATGGACTGAAATCTGGCGGTTGTAACCGTCAGATTAACCGCCCTCTCCCTTCCTATTTGTCAGTTTGGTCGAATTCAGAAAGAGATAGGAAATCATATTCGTTCTTGAAGACTCTGTTTTATCCGATTGGAGATTTCGTGCACAACGCCGAAATACTTTAATCTGAGAGTGATATCACGACTCAGAGATCATCCAAGTACAATTGTTCCCGTTCTAAACACTACCCAGATTTCCTACACTAATTGCAAACTGATATGATAAGTTAAAGATTGCATCTGAAATTTCCAGTCATCCTCGAAAGTTTCACAATGACGACCAAAACTGTCTTAACTGATCGCCTTGGTGGATTCCCCTTGATAGAATCAACTATCTCACTTAATTACCCAAACAATTTCTCGCTAAATGCAAGTTGACTTGTGCAAATTTAGGGAGGAGAAGAAGATCGCATGCACAAACCTATGATAACAAAACCACGTACTGGAGCCACCATTGCATAAAAATATAAGGGTCAATAATTTATCCAATATTTACGTAGTGTCCTATATTAAGTCCCTTTGTCTTCAATTCGAGGACATATTATGCCCAATAAAATCTCCTTAGATAGTCATCTTCACGAGATATTTGTTGTTTCTAAAAAAAGGACGAGATATTTGATTGCTTCAAAATATATATACATGTGCGTGTGTGTGTGTAAAATTAAATATTTTTTCTCAATGGGCCGGGTGGAAATGTGCCAAACCTTAATCTAAAGAGCTACGAACCAAAATCTTAAGCTTGCGTCCAACGTCATCAAGAAACCAATTAGCCTAGGCGGCCAAACCCTAATATTTTTGGGACTGCACAGGCTGAGCTTTTTCGGGTCATTGCGCCTATGAAGGGAGCTTTAGAGTTCACCGGTGAGTACATTCAGGAACTCAAGAACCAGGTTGAGGAAACAACGGAGGGACGAGTCCGTTGTGTGAGAAAAGACGGAGTGGCGCATGAAATAGCTGCTAGAGGTCTCAAGGACAGGATGGTCATTTTCGCATTATATGGAGCAGCCGGAGTGGGCCGAATTGTTTTGGATCAAGATGGTAACGGCTAGTTTGTATAGTTTTGCTGGGTTTTTTTCTTTGGGCTTTTGCTGTGTTGTCTCTGTTATGGGCTTTTTGGTGTGGGCTTTGAGTATGAAAATCCACTTCTCAGGAAGAAAAAGAAAAAAAAAAAAAAACCTTTCAACTCCACGGCAATGTCAAAGTGGGCGAGTCTGTGAAGTTTCACTGTTTGGGCATTTCATCAAAAGTTTCACTGTCTCGGATTTGGGATTCGGCAACATCTCCAAATCATCTCTCTCTCTCGTCGGCAAAATCAAAATGACGACGACGACGGCTTCTGCTGAAAAGGTCGCCGGCAGTAGCCACCTTCTGGAAGAGATTCTAATTCGGCTTCCGGCCAAGTCAGTGACACGATCGAAGCTTGTCTCCAAGCAGTGGCTCTCTCAAATCTCCGACCCTCAATTTCGACACAGGCCTAACAAATTGCCCACTGGTATGTTCCTCACTGATTTTAAATCAATCTGTAGTGACGCCGATTTCGTTCCTTTCCGTGACTTGAACCCAACCTATCAAACGATTCCATCATTAGGGTTTCTCTACGAGGGCATGAAACAGCTCTTCGGCGATGGTTCTTCTGAGATTAAGCTTCTCAATTCATGTAATGGACTTTTGCTCTGCCTTGTGACCTTCAAACCCTGGCATTTTACAGCTCCTTCTCATCCCATGTACTGCGTCTGCAACCCAACTACCAAAATGTTCAGATTGCTGCCTCCAGCGCCATTCCCCGTTTCATCAATCCAGAAAGATTATTTGGCTTTCGACCCTTCCCTGTCCCTCCACTACAAGGTAATCTGCACACAAAAATTTAGTGAGAGTCACCACCCTCATGAAATTTACATTTATTCCTCTGACAAACAGTGTTGGAGCGCATATGCTTCTCCTTTTGACCCTCGGCGTTTTCGAGAATGGTTCTTCTTTAATGGTTCAATGTACTGTCCTCTAAACTCTCTCCGTTTTGATGTCTACACCGAGACAATGGAAACAATACCAATGCCTCCAAAGCCTTTTAATTACTTGAAGGATTGTTTACCAGTAATCGGCAGCCACGTGTATTGCACAGTTAGGAAGGGTCGTACGACAGCTGATCTTTATATACTTGAGATGAGCAGTGATTTCTCCAAGTGGGTTCCCAAGTATGATGTTAACGTCACTCCTTTGTTATCTGCATTCCCTCAAATAGCTGTTTCAGTATCTGCACCGGGATACAAGCAGGTTCGCTATTGTTTCGAAGCCATTTGTGTTGTTGAAGGTGTAAGAGAAGATGAGTCGGACCTGGTTTTAGGAATTCCTGGCAAGCTAATTTTGTATCATCTCAAGGAGAAGACGGCCAAGGAACTCTGTACGTTGCATGGTGAACTGAGTGGTGTGGCCGGTTACATGAATGCTCGGGTTTACCATTTCATTGAATGCTTATCTGTTGTTTGAGTACTGTTTCTGCCATGTCTTCTTGATGTGAGGTAAACCTGTGCAGTAAGACTTCGGCTGGTGGAAGCATAGCTGTTATGAAGTTTTCACGTGTAGCTGACGGCATTTTGTGCTATGTTAGTGAAATATTTAAACGTAAGTTTTTCTTGGCTAATCGTATTCATCTATCAGCTCATTTTTCTACATGCTTTTCATTTCATCATGCTACACATGCTTCCTTCCTAAGATATCTGTCACCCATGGGGAAGCTGTTTGTTGGTAGTTGCCACAAAGGTTAAATTGATGTTTCTTAATGATATGGCTGCATATCATGAAAGCGTTATATAAACAACTTACGTTTAGTCATTTAAAGATGAAACATGCGTTTTCTTGTG
This sequence comes from Linanthus parryae, assembly GCA_023055425.1. Lineage (NCBI taxonomy): Eukaryota > Viridiplantae > Streptophyta > Magnoliopsida > Ericales > Polemoniaceae > Linanthus > Linanthus parryae. Next base: position 147,184,746 of record JALGPY010000004.1, read on the forward strand.
CGTGGTTATTTAACTCTACGATGAAGATGTTGGTCCGTTGTTTTTTTTGTCTTCGGTCTGATTGGTTTCTATTGTTGAATGGTTTACAACTGTGTGATTGCACCACACATAGGCTGAATTTCTAATTTTGAGGGACTATAAGGTTTGTGTTGAAATGTAGGGAAGTGCACAGAAATGAAATATAAGAGTTATTTGGCATAACTCATTTGAATTGGTTCTTCAACTTACATCCTTCACTAATGCATGCATTTCCAGCAGAGACCTCCAGGTTACTTACGCACATTGCAGTGCCCTTGTAATGTATATCCCAATATTTTTCTCAAATTCAGTCCTCGAATCTTTCCTCCCTGGTTCGTCTAAACATAATATAGAAACCTGACAGTATTAGACCTTGATTTTTTTAGTCGACATGGCTGGTGAAATTGCAGCTGTTATGAAGTCCTAGTGTCCAACTCAGAATTCACATTAATCAGCTTTTTGTTTAGCAAACCAGATGTGCTAAACCAGATTTGTTAAGTCTGCAGAGATCCTAATTTGTTAAGTCTCATGTCCACTGCACCTTCTCCGTACGGTACTTGAATCCAACATATGAAACAACTCCTGAAAAATATCCCCAACTTCTATTCTGAAACCAGATTACTCAGATATGTAATGAACCTCTGTAGTGCCTTCTTACCACCAAAAACCCTATAAGGAATTGGTTTCCAAGAATTGCTCTGTATGCAATTCTTCTATGAAGTGGTTCAGATTGCTCCCTGAGGTACCAATATTGGCCGTTGAGTTCTTTCGTTTGAGATATCATTTGAGCTTTCGACCCTTTGATTTCTCTATTAGCATAAGGTAATCTGTTCCAGGTAATCTCTCGCTGATGTTGGCGGTGACTGTCGTGTGATTGAAATGTATTCTTGTGATGATCATTGTTGGAGGCCTGTAACTTCTTCTTCAATGGGGCTATCGACTAGCTTAAGCTCAACCAAGAATACTCCATGAATTAGACGGCAATGCTGAGAAGGTGAGTTTAATTCTGTTATCTCCTCCTCTCAAGCTCAAATATTTATATATGTTTGTAATGACATTGGACGGCCAAATGCATTTTATTGAGCAATAAGAATATCTGGTTAATAACTTTTTGTTTATGTACTTGAGATGATCAAAGATTCTGGCATTTCATGTAAGTGATTTACCATTGGAAGTTACCGATTCGTCCCTGTACGCATGCACTCAAACCGCTCTTAGGAATTTTCGCCTGCTTGAGTCGGAAAACACTTTTTCGTTGCTGAAGGAGTTAAAGAGGAGTCTTATCTGTGTGTTAGCAGCCTGTTAGGGATTCCAGCAAAAGTTATATCCTCAAACCTTTGCCACAAGACGCCTAAGGAACTGTGTCCACAAGACAAGTTATTTCCTTATCTCTCGTCTCTAGATGGGTTTCCTTCACAGCTTTACAGGAATTCAAGCTTGTGAATGGTGATAGACATTTTTTAGACTTAGTTTTGTGCCCAACAATTCAGTTTTGTGATAACCTAACTATATATGTTTCCGTACCAATAAGTCCCAACCAACTTGTCATCCTTGGAGAAGTTGTATTGCAAAGATAGGAAGGATGGTACGACAGCTGATGTTTATTTTCTCGACATGAGCAGTGATTATCATTCTTTGAGTGTGTTTCACACTATGATGTTAAGGTGAAGTCCTCTGTTGTCCTCACTCTTTGGAATAGCTGTTTTATGCTCACACGTCTATTTAAGGAGACTGCCCGGGTTCATCATGAACGATGTTATGAAGCGTTTCGCACTATAATTATGAACATATGTGGATTCTATTTAAATAAGAGACATGCACGGTGTCACCAAATGTGTTTGGAAACGGGATCTAAAATTATCCACTTTTTTTGCCTAGAAATTTTTAGGCTACAAAGACCATCTATCTGATCATTTTTTGTTTGGTGTATATCATACAATGTCCTTCAACCGACATTTAACAATTACTCATTCTGAAATGGAGAGTTCACCCAAACTGTCACCCATCATACATGATAATATTTCTCACATTCAAACTTTTGATTGATCTCTATTATTATACCTCAAGTCATGTTATGCCTTGTAATTGAAGAAAAGCACTATGACCATATTATTGTCTATTAAGCATAATCGAGAGGTGTTTTGCAAGTTCTCAGGTGGTTAGGTTCTGAACGTCTCTACAATGTCGTCATTCAGACCGACCAAGAGATCTGATATTGGCTCTTAAGGGGAGAAGAACTTTTTTCAGATTCATGGAGAAACAACGGATATTAGACGCAAAGCTTGCTTGTTGATTAACTGTACTGTTGTGTTTGGGTTGGTCCTAACTTCTAGAATCCAAGCCTGCTCTTAAAATTACAGGCCAAAATCTCTTAGGCCCGAGCTCAACGTTTCAAAGATACTATTTCGCCCAATCCCTATTATTTTCGGCTAGATTAGGCGGTCCTTGGACCGATGACTAGCATACTCCATTCCAAGTGAATTCATTCACTAGCGATAGAGTAGTGTTGGTGATCATCCCAGTAACCCCAAAAAGCCTGCCCAATCTAAGTTAAATGGTTTAATTATCATCATTGACTAATAGTCCAGAAAGCCCATCCAATCTAAGTGAAATAGTTTAATTGTCGGTATTTTCTTTTGAGGGAGGTTTAGTTGTATTTTTAATTGTTTTTTGAAATAGGTTTAATTATTTTTATTTGTTTAGTGCTAATTAGGTTGACTTTTCTAATTTTGGCCCAAAATTTGATAGAATCCAAGTCAATGGAATTGGCTATGTCAAAGTCTTTGAAGATTTTGGGGGGCATTTCATCAATCCAGGGGGTGTTTCATTTCCATATCATTTCTCTCCCGTCGGAAAAATAAACAAATGACGACGACGGCTGCTGCTGAAAAGGTCGCCGGCACCAACCACCTTCTCGAAGAGATTCTCATTCGGCTTCCAGCGAAGTCACTGGCACGATCGAAGCTTGTCTCGAAGCAGTGGCTCTCTCAAATCTCCGACCCCCAGTTTCTCCAGCATCGTTCTCGCTACAGGCCTAACAAGTTACCCACCGGTACGTTCCTGACTAATTCTAATTCCATCTGCAGTGACGCCGTTTTCGTTTCTTTCAATGATTTGAACCCAACCTATCAAACTATTCCGTCGCTTGGGTTTCTCTATGAGGGCATGAAACAGCTCGTTGGCGATGATATTTCTGAGGTTAAGCTTCTCAAGTCGTGTAATGGACTTTTGCTATGCCTTGTCACCTTCAACCCAAAAATCTGGGATTTCAGACCTTGTTCTCCTCCTCCTCCCAAGTACTACTGTGTCTGCAACCCAACTACCAAAAAGTTCCGATTGCTGCCTCCTACGCCATTCTTCGTTTCATCAATACTGAACCATTATTTGGCTTTCGACCCTTCCCTGTCCCTCCACTATAAAGTCATCTGCACAAAAGATTTTGGTGAAAGCCACCACCACCCTCATGATTTTTACATATATTCCTCCGAGAATCAGTGTTGGAGCACATATGCTTCTCCTTTTGACCCTCGTCATGAATGGTTCTTCTTGAATGGGTCGATGTACTGTCCTGAAAAATCTCTTCTCTTTTATATCTACACTGAGAAGATGGAACAGATATCAACAATGCCTCCTCAGGATGTTAGTTACATGCGGGATTATTTACCCGTAATTGGCAGTCACGTGTATTGCGCGGTTAGGAAGGATCTTACAACAGCCAATTTTCAACTATATAAGATGAGCAGTGATTTCTCCGAGTGGGTTTCCAAGTATGATGTTAGCATCACTCCGCTGTTGTCTGCATACCCTGAAATAGCTGTTTCATTTTTTATACCATACGAGCAAGTTTTCTATTTTTTCGAAGCCATGTGTGTTGTTGAAGGTGTAAAAGAAGCCGAGTCAGACCTGGTTTTAGGAATTGTTGACAAGGTTATTTCGTATAATTTCAAGGAGAAGACGGCCAAAGAACTCTGTGAGTTGCATGGTGAATTGAATCGTATGATCGGTTACAGGAGTACTCGGATTTACCAGTTCATTGAATGCTTGTCTGTTGTTTGAGTACTGTTTGTGCTAAATGGAGTAGTGGTTCTCCTATATTTTCTTGCTGCGAGGTAAACCAATGTAGTAAGTTTGTAACTGGTCTTGTGTTACAACCCTGCTACTGTAACCCTAGGATTGAATCCAACTTAAGCAACTCAGAATATTACCAACAATCCAGTGCAGTAACCAAACAAGTTCAAGAGAATCAAACAAGAATAGGTAGCTGCTGATAAAGAATAAAGAGAGAGACAAGAAGCTGCGTACCGAGGCGCCCCTCCTTAACCCTACGTTCAGAATATTTTCCCTACCACGTTCTTCTCTTCCTCTCCTTTTATAACATAACAAACTGACTCTAAAATATTAAATAACCAATGCACTTTGGTCCCTGCTCTGCATAAATTAATTATTACCACTCTGGCCCTTCTTCTTGCGCCTTGAAAACACTTTAACCCCTTGTAGGTCTTTATCAATACCCTCCCCTAAAAGAGCCACCTTGTCCTCAAGGTGAAAATCAGGAAAAGTGGCAGCTATAACGTCCCATGACTCCCAGGTGTTCTCATGAGCAGGAAGGGATCTCCACTTGATCAAAACCTCAATAGAGCCGTTAAGAAGTTTGCGTTGTTGAAGTACAGCTTCAGGCTCCACTCGCAATACCAAATCAGCATCAAGATTCAAAGGTAAATCAGGAGACTCTAAGACAGTTGGAGGAGCAAGTTTCAGTTGTGAAACATGAAAAACCGGATGTACAGTAGAGGAGGGAGGCAGGTCCAGCTTGTACGCAACCGATCCAACACGAGAGATAATAGAAAAAGGACCATAGAATCGAGGACTTAGCTTTTCATTCGGTCGACGAGCCAATGAGCGCATCCTATACGGTTGAAGACGAAGGTAAACTTTCTCTCCAGGTTGGAAAGTAACATCACGTCGCTTTTTGTCAGCATTGGCTTTCATGGTGACTTGGGCCTGTTCCAGAGAGCATTTGAGTTCATCTAAAATGGCGTTGCGATCACTAAGCAACTTGTTGACGTCTGCTACCATGGATGGCTCGTCAATTAAGCGCAAAAGAACAGGTGGATCTCGCCCATACAACGCTTTAAAAGGAGTCATACCAATGGAGCTGTGGAAGGTGGTGTTGTACCAAAATTCAGCCCAAGGCACCCACTTTTTCCACTGTGTGGGCTTGGAACTGGTGAAACACCGCAAATAGCCCTCAAGACACCTATTTATGACCTCAGTTTGACCGTCACTCTGAGGGTGATATGAGGAGCTCATTTGCAGACGGGTGGCAGATTGTCGGAACAATTCCTGCCAAAAGTTACTGAGAAAAATCTTGTCTCGGTCCGAGACAATTGAGGAGGGAAACCCATGGAGACGAACAATTTCACGAATGAACAAACGAGCAACATCCTTAGCAGTGAATGGATGACCCAATAATAAGAAATGGCTGTATTTAGTAAGACGGTCCACCACAACCAAAATTGTATCAACGCCGCGCACTCGGGGTAGGCCGCCAATAAAATCCATCGAAACATCAGACCACACCTGCTGGGGAATTGGTAATGGCTGGAGAAGGCCCCCTGGGCTGAGAGCTGAATACTTATTCCTCTGACAGACATCGCAATCGCGTACAAAGTTCTGAACATCGCGCTTCATTCCTTCCCAAAATAGTATTTGACTCAAGCGCTTGTATGTGCGAAAATAACCAGAGTGACCGCCTGTAGGAGAGGTGTGAAATTCATTTAACAGCGTAGGTATGCGGCTTGAATTGCGTGGAAGAACTAATCTGTCCTGGTACATGAGGCACCCGTGCTGCAAGCGAAATCCAGGTTTAGCATCTGGATCTAGAATTAAAGATTGAATCAGTTCGCGAAGAGTCTCATCTTCTTGGACCTCCTGTTCCAATGCCTCCCACCCATGAAAAACAGCAACTGATAGTCCGAAAAATTGGGGGTTAGGAGGTTGTCTTGACAAAGCATCAGCAACTCTATTTTCAGTACCCGGGTTGTATTGTATCTCGAAATCATACCCAGCAAGTTTAAGAATCCACTTCTGTTGTGCTTCGCCAAGAGCACGCTGTTCTAAAAGAAATTTCAAGCTCTTTTGATCAGTACGAATCACAAAGCGATGACCCAGAAGATATGGTCTCCATTTCTGAATCGCCAAGACTATGGCCATCAGTTCTCTTTCATAAATTGATTTAGCTTGAGCTGCTATCGATAATGCTTGACTCCAGTATGCTATAGGACGCCCCTGCTGCATTAAGACTGCGCCTAATCCCGACCCGGATGCATCCGTTTCCAAGGTAAAGGGTAAGGAGAAGTCTGGCATCCGAAGTACTGGTACTGTCGTCATGGCTTGTTTCAAGGCGTCGAAAGCTATTTGGGCCTCATTTGACCACGCGAATCCATCTTTCTTAAGCAATTGTGTTAGCGGTTGAGCTAGTTTTCCATAGCCTTTGACAAACCGTCTGTAATATCCCGTCAAGCCTAGGAAACCCCTTAATTCCTTAAGGCACTTTGGGACTGGCCATTGTAACATATGAGCAATCTTTGATGGATCAGCGGAAACACCCTCAGCAGAAATCAAGTGACCCAGGTACTCAAGTTGTGTCTGACAAAACGAACACTTCTTGCGATTAACAACCAGTTTATTCTCGCGCAACAATTTGAATGTAGCTCGAAGATGTTGCAAGTGGGACGTTGTGTCAGGACTATAAATCAAGATATCGTCAAAGAATACCAAAAGAAACTTACGCAAATGGGCACGAAAAATGTCGTTCATCAGGGACTGAAATGTTGAAGGAGCATTAGTAAGACCAAACGGCATTACGACAAATTCATAGTGACCGTCATGGGTCCGAAAAGCCGTCTTTGCAATGTCATCATGTTTCATCCTGATCTGGTGATAACCTGACTTCAAATCAAGTTTAGTGAAAACTTTAGCTCCCCCTAGCTCATCGAGAAGCTCTTCCACAGCAGGAATCGGGAATTTGTCACGAACAGTAAGCTTGTTAAGTGCTCTATAGTCGACACAAAATCGCCAACCGCCGTCTTTCTTTCGCACGAGGAGTACGGGGCTCGAGAATGGGCTAACACTGGGCTGAACAATTCCGGCATCCAACATCTCTTTGACGATCTTTTCAATTTCGTTCTTTTGGTAATATGGATATCGATATGGTCTGATATTTGGGGGTTTTGCTCCAGGAATGAGAGGTATCGCATGGTCGTGGCTACGAGCAGGGGGTAACTCAGTAGGTTCACGAAATAGGTCCGCGAACTCCTCTAAAATCTGCTGCATTGCCTCAGAATGTTGGGAGGGGGACACTTTGTCTTGGCAAGTGATAGAATTGACCTCAAGCATGAGAGCATAGCCGTGCTTGGGCATCGAGCGCACGAGTGATTTTAGACCAACCTCCCGTTTGGTGTAAGCAGGATCCCCAGTCAGTTTCACCATGTGACCATCCTTTTCAAATGTCATATTCAGGGTCTTCCAAAAACACACATCCCCCAGAGTTTGGAGCCAAGCAACTCCCAGAATTATCTCCGGGTTGTCAAGGGAAAAAGGATAGAAGTCTTGGGAGATTTGCAGGCCTTGTAAATCGAGTTTTACTTCGCGGCATATCTCGGCGCCACCTATGGATCGTCCATCCCCTACCTTGACTCGAAACTGCTTCGTGTTTGACCTGGGTAACTGGAGATCACGGGCTAGCGAAGCAGATATGAAGTTGTGTGACGCCCCACCATCAATCAACACAGATACTTCCCTAGAGCCCAATAAGCCCTTAAGCTGTATCGTGCGATACTCCGGAACGCCAGCAATAGAGTGAAGTGACAGAGTCATGGTCTGGTTCTCCACAACAGTTACCTCGGATGAGTCCAACTGCTCGTCGGATTCCCGCTCGTCGTCCTCCGTATCGCATAAAATCAAAACATTGAGTTGTTTCGATTTGCACCGGTGTCCTGGCTTGAAAGGCTCATCGCATCTAAAACACAACCCTTTGGCCCGATAATCGCGCGCCTCTGCTTCGGTGAGTCGTCGATAAGATTCTTTCCTTGTGGCTGTTTCATTAGGTTTCGTAGTCGGTGACGTTTGGTCATTGCCAGCGACTGAACTCTTACTTGTCGTGGATGCCGTAATGGGTTGCGCAGATGATGAATTCTGTTGAGCTTGAGATAGGGAATAACGAAGAGGTTCCGCAACATTACTTTGCTGGGACTGGTTGGACCCCTTGGTTAGCGCAGCAGTCTTCAGATTCCCCGATCGAGCCCTCGTCAAAGAAAAATTTCTTTCTTCAACTCTATGGGCCAGCTCCATTAGATCTAAAAGAGAAGAGGGTTGAGCCAGATGAACCTCAGCTCTAATTTCCTCCCGAAGACCATGTAAATAAGCCCCTTTCAAAAATTCTTCTGATGCTTCCCGGAGTGGTGCTGACAAGAATTCAAACCTTTCTCGGTAGTCGGCCATCGAGCTTGTTTGTTTATGCTCCATTAAAAGCTCGTACTGGTTGCAAGCCAACGAAGATTGAAATCTGCGAGTAAGGGTTTCCTTGAACTCTTTCCATCCAGTAATTGGAGCCCTCACCTCTAACCAGTGGTAAAAGTTCAGGGCACTACCAGTGAGGCATACGACTGCTGAAGTAAGTTTTTCAGTCTCTTGAATGATGCCGTTAATGAGGAAGTAGTGCTCGATTCTGAAAAACCACCCATGAGGGTCCTTCCCATCAAAAAGTGGCATCTCCATCTTCCTGCGTAACTCAGTTCCCTCTGCTCCGTTCAGTGTAGCTCTTCTACGATCAACTTGCCCTGTCATTGACACCATGCCTGGTGTGGTGTTTTCTGACTGCTTCCCTTGCTCATCTTTTCCTTGAGCCAGTATCAGATTCTTCAGTTCGTTGATGCTATCCTTCACGTTTTGCATCTCGGTTGCCATCCCGTTGATGTTGTTCTGTACTGTTCCCATCCCGCGCTCCAACTCTGTGATACGATCTTCCATTCTAGTGTTTACCATGTCAGGTTCGCCGGCTCTGATACCTTTGTTACAACCCTGCTACTGTAACCCTAGGATTGAATCCAACTTAAGCAACTCAGAATATTACCAACAATCCAGTGCACTAACCAAACAAGTTCAAGAGAATCAAACAAGAATAGGTAGCTGCTGATAAAGAATAAAGAGAGAGACAAGAAGCTGCGTACCGAGGCGCCCCTCCTTAACCCTACGTTCAGAATATTTTCCCTACCACGTTCTTCTCTTCCTCTCCTTTTATAACATAACAAACTGACTCTAAAATATTAAATAACCAATGCACTTTGGTCCCTGCTCTGCATAAATTAATTATTACCACTCTGGCCCTTCTTCTTGCGCCTTGAAAACACTTTAACCCCTTGTAGGTCTTTATCATCTTGTTTCACGTTTTTGTTTAAGACTTCACCTGGTGGAAGCATAGCTGTTATTAAATGAAGCTTTCACGTGCAGATGACAGCATTGCGTGGCTTCGTGCTATGTTAATGAATGATTTATACATAAAATTGTCTTGAATCATCGTATTTACATATCGGTTTATTTTGCTACATGTTTTTCATTTGATTTGGAATGCAAATTTTGCATATGCTACACATGCTTCCCTTCCTATGCTACCTGTCACCCATGGACACTTGTTGTCACCCTGAAGTTTTAATTGGTGTTTCTTAATGATATGATAGCTATCATGAAAGCTTTGTTTGCAAAGTTTACGTTTAGTCATTTATTTAAAGATGAAATTTACGTTTTCTTGTGCCTGGTTATTGAACTCTATGATGAAAATGCTGCTCAATATCAGTCTGATTGGTCTCTATTGTTGTATGGTTTAGGACTGTGTGATTGCACCACACATAGATGATGGGTTGAGCAGATCATAATTATTGCCTCTTGCAGACATGTTTGTGAGATGAATGGGTCTGAAGGCTAAATTTCGAACATTTAGACTCTGTTTGGTTCTCTGAAAATGAAACGGAAAAGTAAATGTTTCTTCCGAAATTTTCCTTAGCATGTTTGGGTGTGGAACTGTGGTAAGAAAAGAAAATGAAGTGGAAATGAAAGGAAAAGTTTTATTAACAAAAAAGAAATTTTATTTTCCGTCCGAAACTGAGCGGAAAAGGAAACGGAAAAAAGTACGCGATGTCACCCCATCCTTCTCTTCTGTTGTTGTCTCTCTTACCCCTCACTCTCTGGTTCGCTCTTCGCCAGCCTCTCTCCTATCTCTATCCTTCTTCTTCGTCCATGGCATTGAAGCGGCAAAGGACGCTTCTACTCCTAGGGCGGCTCAAAGCAATCTCGTTCGAAGCCATCTCAATCCGAGCAGAGAACACAAAGTGGGTTGAGACATCCACAGATCCATGGCAAAGAGGAGACATATTTCAATGAACCATCACTGCTCGATGGGTCTCGGATGGGTCGGAATGTGAAGATGAAGAGGAGACGGCTTCCAACAACGTTCGATGGTCTCAATCAATGGAACGTCGTTCAGAAGGTATACATGCAAATCCATGATGTACTTTGATGTTGTTCACTATTGTGTTTAACTTTCAGAGATCAAGCTTTTTTTTGTTGTTGTTGATTTTGGGTTATATGATGATTAGATTCAATTTGGGTTTTATGTTGATTTCATTCAAATTGGGGATTTCGTTGCTACTGGGTGTATATCCATGGTGGCCTCTGGATCGTCCTTATTCTCTATTTTAATTTTTTGATGATAGCTATGGTGTTGTGTTTCTTCATCCTTCATGACTGCTGCAATTCACAGTCAGTGTTTGAAGGAATAATTAGTGTGGGTATTGCTGGAATTCAAGATTTTGTTTTAATGTGTCACTATAATTCTACAATTGATTGGTGGAATTTTGGGTATTTATGGTAATAACCAATTTGTTGAAAATAACCAATTGATATGATCTGGGTTTTTCTCCAGATATCTCACTTCACATACTTATATCTGAAATTTTTATCTCTGCGATTGTCTTCGTTCTTCGTGCTTATACTAGTTTGCATCCCTCATTTTCGTTCTGATATGGGTTTCTGATTTTTAATCGGTATGCTGTGTTTCTTGGCTTGATTGAGATTGAATGATTACTTGTAAGATTGCCCATTTTGTCAATGTTTCTTGATTTGGGGGGTGGCTGTGGTGATTGGGGGTGGAATGTGCAGCTAATGTTCTGTGTTGATTGCAGCAGATTGTTGGGAGTGTTATGGAGGTTAAGAGGTTGATGGTGGTGGGTTGGATTTGCAGAGGTGACGGTGGTTTGTAATTAGGAGTTTCAGGTGTTTTGGGCAGGCAGTGGAGTAGTGTTGTGGTTTTTGTGGGTACAGGTGGTATCTTGGCCGTTGTGTAGATGAAGGGTTGATGTAGGCAGTTTGTTACAAGTTGTTTGGAGATGGTGGTAGTTGTTATATTAGCAAAGTGTTCATGGTGCTAGCAGGATGGTGATGGTGTAAATGGTGGCTGTGAAGGTTGTGGAAGCAGGTTGTAGGTTCGGGTTGTATAACTGGTGGTTCATGGAAAATGGTTTCATTGGTGTGAATGGAGTTGAAGGCATGAGGTGGCTCTGAAGGTGGAGGCTATTGGGTTGAAGGCATGGTAGTTTCAGGTGGATTGTGGTGGTGATTTGGTAGTTGTAGTTGCTTGTTGGTTGCAGAAGATAATTTGCAGGTTGTTGTCTTGCATGGAGGTTTGTGGTGGTAAATTGTGGGTTTGGTTGTGGTGAAGGAAGTTATGATGTTGGCAGAATGGGGAGTTTCAGGGTGGTCAAGGGGGTGCTCAACTGGATTTTGATGCATCTAATTTTGATGCATCTGTATGCAGAATTTGCTGGAAAAGAACTGAAGTGATTGAGTTGGAGAGTAAACTGGTGGTTCCTGAATTTATAGATTCCCATATGCGCTTCATCTCTCGAGGAATGAATGTTTGGACATCTGAATTAATATTTCGTAACAGGCTATTCTATTTTGTTAGTATTTTCAGAGTATCTTTTTTAATGCACTTGTACAATTTCATGAGAGATTTCACTAACCCCACGTGTGATTTAATTTACAAGTCAGATTATTCATAAGAGAATATACTTTATACTATGTGTGTAAACTGGTTGATGCAGCATAGGCTCAGGGTTAGAGGTGATCTTGAATATATATGAATGTAGTCAATGTACTACTATCTATGGCTCATTTTTATCTTAAACCCCTTTAAATTTTCAAATATTTCATTTTTATTACGATGTTGATTAAAGCCAACAATAGTCTCCTCTTGCTATCTGTTGCATTTTCTGCAAGTACTTTGACATGTTACTATAATTTTCTGATCAGATTTATGTTATTTTGAAGGTACGGGATGCTAGTATCGATTGAAGGAATATTCCACCACTGACTCTGAGTTTGAAGGTCACAACTTGTTCAGGTCGCTGCCAATGTTCTCTAGTTCTTGATGTTTTTTTGGTTGTATTTTAGTTAGTAATGTGTCGTGTTTTCTCGTATTTGTTTGTTTCAAACTTGTAGTAATGTTGATGCTGATGTTAATGTGCCGCTTTTGAATGTAATGGTAACTGCATATTATCACGAATGTGCCACCCGTAACGATTATTTTGATCAAACACGAGTGAACCGTGGATCGGACTGCTTTGTTTGTGTTAAACAACTTGAATTTTCATTATAGTTTTCCTTTTTCATGCTTTGGGTAACCAAACAGGAAAAAGAAAGTTGTTGCTTTTCCTTTTGTTTTCCAACAATCACCAAACAGATGAAAGAAAATAGCTTTCTTTTCCATTTCTTTTATTTTCCATTCCTTTTCTTTTCCTTACCATTTTCCAAGAACCAAACATAGCCTTATGGAACATAAAGTTTGTTGTTCTGCCACCACCACTCTGCTGTTCCATTGGCACTGAGAATCATGAACAACATTGTGGAAAAGAGCTCTGCAATCAGTGTAGGTGGTCCAGGAAGGGTGATCTCTGGCTATCCGGGAATCACAAGCTTGTCTTAAGCTAAGTGCTTCAGCCATTAAAGAAGAGTCAGCCTTTGAATAGCTCCAGCCTCCATCAATCACTTTCGAATCTCCATGCCAAGCAAGCTTGTTGAGATGTGCTATTCCAGCTAGCATCACAAAAGATGACAGGGAGCTGAATATGAACATTTTGCGTTTTTTTTTTGGGGGGGGGGGGGGGGGGTGAGACGTTAAGCCAGACTGAGAGGAAACCTGGTGATTAATTGCTGAAACAGTTTTAATAGGACTGATGGCAGATTGGTTGAAAAGGAAATCATTCCTATGCAGCCAGATGAACCAACAAGTGACTGTAATGTGAATAATGGGATGGTGGTGGTTCTGAGTGGGAGAGTTAAAAATAAGCTCTTGGAACCATTTTTTTAAGTTATCAATTCTGGCCAATTCCTCATTTGAGATAGTGCCTGAACCACACCAAGCTATTCCGCACTCTTTGGAATAGCTGTTTTATGCTCACACGTCTATTTAAGAAGACTGTCCGGGTTCCTCATGAATGGTGTTATGAAGCATTTCGCACTAAAATTATGAACATGTGTGAGATTCTATTTAAATAAGAGACATGCACCGGGATCTAGAATTATCCCCTTTTTCTGCCTAGACATCTTTAGGTTGCAAAAACCATCTTCTGATCATTGTTTGTTTGGTGTATATCAGGCGATGTCCTTCAGCCGACATTTAAAAATTAATCATTATGAAATGGAGAGTACCCATCATACATGATAATATTTCTCACTTTCAAATTTTGATTGATCTCTATTGTTATACCTCAAGTCATGTTATGCCTTGTAATTGAAGAAAAGCACTATGACCATATTATTGTCTAGTAAGCAGAATCTGAGAGGTGTTTTGCAAGTTCTCAGGTGGTAACTTTCGGAACGTCTCTACAATGTCATTCAGACTGACCAAGAGATCTGATATTGGCTCTTAAGAAGAGAAAAACTTTTTTCAGATTCATGAAGAAACAACGGATATTAGTTTTAATTGTTTTGATTATCATCGGCCAATAACCCCAAAAGTCCGCCCAATCTAAGTAAAATGAATTTGATTATCATCGGCCAATAATCCAAAAGGCCCGTCCAATCTAAGTGAAATGGTTTAATTGTATTTTTAATTGTTTATTGCTAATTAGTTTGACTTTTCTAATTTTGGCCCAAATATTGATAGAATCCAAGTCAATGGATTTTTTTTTTTCAGAAGAAGCATCATATCATATCATTAAATAAACAACAAGCAGTACACTACAGTCTTAAAGAACACAAGGATGCGACAAGCTACTAAACATGTCCACAAAAGCTTAAGGACTATAACAATAATAAGATAAGGGACCAGTTGATGATTGTAGAGGAAGTAACATGCCAAAAGGATATAAATTCCTGATATGTCGCCATGATTGATAGTCGAGCTGCAATATTTGCAGCCGATGCTGGAGTAGCTCAATGTGTTGGGTTTGTCAGCAGAGAAAGGATTGAGGTTGAAGAAACTCGGACAACAAATGAGCCGAGGAATGACTTTTTGTGATCCAACTAGTTGGATGGACAAGACATCCGGTAGTGTTGAGATCGAACTAAGCCAAAGTTGCCGTAAGGCAAAGTGGAAGCATTGAACAGCTTCGTTTGAGGAGTGTGTCGTAAGACATCTACTATCAAGTAGACACGACAAACAAAAACAAAAGAAATAATCCTTAACCCAGAGAACCACCTTGACACCATTAGGGGATCGAACACAAGGAGAAGCGGATGAGAGCTGATCAGGAAAGAACTGCAGGCAGGTAAACAACTCTTCAAAACAACTAACAACTGGTATACTGATATTACCCAAAAGAGGGAGCGGAAAGCAGGCTGTTCGAACCGTAGACTGTCCCAAATTTCTACGGTTCCAGCTCAAGGATATCCTGGTTGTTTTGGAGATTGTTGTGGAACAACCTCCAAAGACCCCTGCTGAAAAGTAAGATCGAGACGGGCATAACTGAACTCATCACCACTTCGGTCAGCATTCGATTTCAGTAACTTTAAGGCAGAACAAAATCCATCCAAGTGAAACTTCCGCTTTCCCAAAGAGTTTTTGTGTTCCAATGTCACGGAAAAGTGACCCAAGAAACCAGTTAAGTTCCTAAAACCGTTTCCCAAATGATGTAAACATTGACGCTTGTAGCTGCGCAAATGCTGTCGATTAAACCCCGCCCGAGATCGCTTCTTATGGTGCAATTTCAAAGTTAAATTGGAAGGCCATTTATTGAACTGTGAGGGGTGAGGGACATGGGGATCAGTGGGATGAGTTGGCTTGATCTTGATAAGGGGGCAGAGTGGGGATGGTGACGGCGAGGGGATGAGAGGGCTAGACAAGGAGGAGACTTTTGTAGAGGTAAATGCTTTGATATCTATGTCAAAGTCTTTGAAGATTTTGGGGGGAGGGGGGGGGGGGGGGTATTTCATCAATCCAGGGGGTGTTTCATTTCCAAAAACTAACATATAGATTTCACTTGATTGCCCAAACATTATGAACATAAGAAAACAAGTGATTGGGAATGCGATGGAATTGAGAGTTAGACTGAGAGAGAATGATCAATCAATTTCTTGCCAATAGTGCAAGATGACTTGGGCAGATATAGGGAGGTGGAGATCGTGTGCATGTTTTGTGCCACGTAGGAAATAGGTTTGAACATGGGAAAATAATTTTTTTTAGGAAACATATGACAATAATTTATAGAGAATGAGGTGTAATTAGAGTTTTTTTTTTTTTTTGAGAAAGGTGTAATTGAGAGTTAGAGTGAGAGAAATCAATCAATTTCTTGCTAATAATTTATAGAGAGTGACTTGTGCAAATATAGGGAGGAGAAGGGGATCGTATGCACAAACATAGGATGCACAAACTCACATATTTGAGCTATCGTTGCGTACAAGTATTACTGTATTAGGGCCAAGAATTTAAACACTAGAAAATGTGTTAAATATATAAACACCAAATTAGAGCATTTATGTCGACCCACAACCCACACCCTCTGCAAACCAAATCGGATGGCGGCTACATGCACGAGACTAGGCCTGGCCATCGGCTCAGTGGCCCGACCAACCCGCTCAACCCAGCCCAGTGTGGATGGGTTTGGGTTCGAGAAATTTCAGCCCAGTGCGGGCTTGGGCCAACGAAACTAGCATGAATCATGAATGGGCTGGGCTTGGGTTCGACCTCCTCAGCTCAGACCCAGCCCGACCCGGTGCCTTAATAAATAATTAAACATTTAAGAATTCTACATACAAGTTATACATGTTTTTGAATAGTTTTACTTTTGCAAATATGTAATTTTGCAATTTTAACTAACACATAAGGGGGTATTGAATTGTCATAAAATGATATGTACTAACATCTCAATATCATATACTTACAAGTTACAAATCATCCAAACCTAATTCATCTTATCTAGCGAACGATTCTCGGAATCAAAGTACAAATCAACAATGGTCAAGCTTTCCTCGTCGCAGTTATTAAGACCATCGACATCTCTTCTTCCTCGTCACACTTTCAATCGTCACAGTTAACAATTAAGCCCCAATTACTTGATGTTTATGTTCACATCAGAATCTCTTACAAAGGTGAAAACATACCACCAGAGCACCTATTAACCGTCTGAATGTGAAATAGAAAAAGTTGTTCAAAAAATAATTAAATGCGTTAAATGCATAATTAATTCTAATCATATTTGTATTTAACGTACTACTAATTAAATTTTTATTTTTTAATATTATTATTTTAAATAATTATTATTTAGGCCCAGGGGTTGGGTTTGGGTTTAGAAATTTTTAAATGGGTCGGGCTTGTGTTCGAGTGTTGTCCCAGGCGATGGGTTGGGTTGGGCCTGGGTTTACGTTTTTAAAACACTGGCCCGGTCCAACCCGACCCATCCCAGCCCGGCCCATGGCCAGGCCTATGCACGACTTGTTAACCTGCCCATGTCTATGAAGTATAATCAGGCCAACACTTGCCCCTTTAAATAAACGGGTCAGATATGACCACTCATATAAACTCATACTTAAAACTTATACTTAAATGGGTGGGTTTGCACGCGTCATTCGATCCGTCTAACTCTGAACTTAAAGAATAATATATTTTTTTCTTTTTAATTTGAGATTCTAAACATTAAATTTGTGTATATCTTGTTCTTCATGGGATAATTGAGGGAGAGAGAGAGCCTTTATCTTTCTTTTTTTTTGGGAAAGAGAGAGCCTTTATTGGAGGGAATGTTGTGATAGTGAACAACAATCTAAATTGTCTAAATGAGAAAGAAAGGGACAAAACAATAATATGAGCAAGACCTATAATGGTGTCAGTGATGGTGTTGGTGGTATGGTGAGAGCGGCGGTGATGATAGCTTGGTGAAGTTTATGCTAAATGGGTTAAACAGATGTGTCAGATCTATATTGACTCATCATAACTACAACCAATTTAAGGTAAGCATGTTAAACGGGTTAGATGAATTTGCACCCACTTATGCTTAACCCGTTTATAAATGGGCTTAACCCGTCAAACATGTCAGTTTGACAAGTATATGCACGAGGTTTATATTATATCTAACCGTGATTTATTTCTACAAAAAAATGTACTGCCCTAAATGGCGCCCCATTGCCTCGTCCAATCCCCTGAAGTAGTTGTCCTAAGGAGCTAGTTCATAACTTCAAATTAAAAATATATTGATACCGTATATATTTTATTTAGTTTATTTTGCTCAATGGATGGATTTGGGTCGGTCCTAACTTCTAGAATCCAAGCCTGATCTTAAAAATTACAGGCCAAAATCTTAAGCCCGAGCTCAACGTTTTTAACATACTATTTAGCCCAAGCTCAGATATTTTAGCATAAATGGGGCGGTCTTTTTGGATTATCAGTCCAATAACCCCAAAAGCCCGCCCAATAAAATGGTTTAATAATCATCTGCCAATAAAAGAGTGAAGAAATATAAGTGACTCCTAAGATAGTTTATTACGAAAGTGACTCTCTAAAATAATTTATTACAAAAGTGCCTTGTTACACCTAGCCAATTCCATTTTACGTACGTTTTATTTTTAATAAACTCATCCACGAAAGATCCCCCTATTAACGAGGACTCTTCAATTTTTGGCTGCAACCCTTCATAAGAACAAATCAACTATGCCTGATCAGAGAGATCGAAAGGATTCCTCCCTACCGGTTTCTTTCTATGGTGCGAACAAAAGGTATGTTTCTTTCTTTGTGTTTGCTTTGTATCATCCATCTCGCATCTAACATAAGCATAGTTCATTATTCTAGGGTTTATACAATTGATACAATTGAACATCTTCTCAGTAGCTAATCTCAACGCCAAAGCCTCGCTCATCTCTGCATTTTAAAATGTATATGCTGAAAATTGCCTCAGGTTCTAGCCAATTGAGGCTACTGGCGATTTCGCTCAACCAACACGATGAGCAGACAACCGAGAAAGCATCAGCAAGAGGTCTAAAAGAGGTTTGTCAAACCCACTTGCTTCATTAACTTCTCGATTTCATTTAGATTACATATAAATCTTAATGTTTTTTGAGAAGCTTACTCAGAAATATACTGAATACTCCTGCTTTCTCAAGTATTTACCAATCCGGTATGTCATACATAGTTCATCTGACTCTGAACTTTGAGGAATCTAGAACTTTTCTCATTAGAAACACCAACAATCTAGGGAGAAATAGGGGGCTTTTCAGTTTTACAAGACTTCGTTCATATGTCTTTCTGTTCTACTACCATTTTTTTGAGATAGGGACAATTGATTGTTCTGTGGTGCAAGTCTTCAACCCAATAGCTAATGAATGTATTCATGTTTATCTCGAGTACTCGTACTTTCTCCGTCACTACTGGCTTCAAGTTCAACACTTAAATTCTGATGGCATATAGAAATATCAGAACAACAATTTGGATTCTAGGACTCATCCTTGTAAGGTCAAAATTTTGATTGCTCTGTTTATATTTCAATTTGAAGATAGGGGATTTGTAAGTTCAGAATTGTGACTTTTTTACCTAATAATTCTATTATGTAAAATAATTTCTTAATTAAATCATATTCACTGTGTATGTTCTTACTCTAAATATTCCTAATACAATGGTTAATAATTTCACATTTATAATTCTTGCTTGGGATGAAACTGAAATTGATGATAATAGAGAAAAGATAGGTCCTTCCAAATTTAAATGTAATAATGATCTACAGTCGTCACACACAACGACAGCGTCCTTAGGAAAAATTTGGACTTGGAAGAGATTTTAAGAATAAAATCTTCAAGCTTGGTGAAAATAGATAAAGAATCTGACCGAATGAAACAAGTCAAAGAACCAATCACCACTTTGGAGCTAAACAGATCTTGAGTTCTCTGCAGAAACAACTAGCAATGCCACAGATTTTGGGGGCAGTTTTAAGAGTTTAAGTGTTATCTCATCGATAGCAGAAAAAAATCTGATTTGGAGTCGCAAGTGCCGAACTTGGACTCTCGGTTGGTTATATAAGCAAAGAAATTTCTTGACATGTAATCAACCTACTTTCCACTGCATTGATAATGAAGCTTTTGACTCTGCAACTATTTCCTTTCCTATTTATGGGAATTTGGAACTTTTGACTGAAACTTAATTAGGCTAATACAAGATAATTGGAATGTACATGCGAACCATGCCTTTGACAGTATAGCCAAGGCCTTACGCATTCCCAGAAAGACTTGTGAATCTGCCAGTTACATTGTACATGTAATTTTCTATTGTTCCTTTCACAACTTAAGAACATTAGAAAGTTTCCAACGAGACGTGTGATGCAAAATCAGATATATTATTCGTTAACCAGCATCAGGTATGCATTCTTGTACGAGATTGATAAGATGGAGCACGCTTTCAAGAGCTTGCCTGTAGTCTTGGACGAAGACCAGCAGACCAGTTACTTGATGAACCAAAAGTTACAAGCTAGCATGAATATCTCCCTCCCAATCATTTAAATATATCCACGCATGATGGTCAAGCGATATTGGCTCTTCACTCTTTTTTTGATCCTTCTTCGCTTAGAATTAGATGAAACTTTTTTATGATTTTAGCAACTTTTTAGAGTACAAGTTAGTTATACATAATGAATTCTCTTTTATGGCCTTTAAGTTATGATAACCTGCCAAACTTGTCTTCTATGGCCTTTAATCCTAACTAAAAGTGTTGTCTTATTTTCGGACGGTGTTGAATACTTGAATAGTGTTTTTTATGTGCCAGTGACACTTTTGTCTGTTCGATTATTACATTATATGATCGGTTATCCATAGTTTGTATTTTTACTATTCTCTGAATGTATTGGATGCTCGGCAGCCATAGCTAAAACTTACACTTATTACAGGTACTTAACGATTTTCAATTTTGATGAATTGACTTGTGATGCAAAATATTTGTTTATTGCAAATATTCATTAAAACAAAGCCAAGATCGATATGGAAGAGATGAATTTAACGCATAGACGATTTTTATGTTCAGAGTTCGATGATATATAGGCACAGTCGTTTATTTGTTATTTCTTATTTGAATAAGGCAAGGTTCCTGCTTGTTAAGAAACCAGAGAAGGTGCCTTCTTGTTGTTTTAAATTTGAGGGGAAGTCTCATATGTTTTGAGAAAAGACGGTATCTTATGCTTGAATTATTTCCCTTGTAGATGCTTGAATTTAAATCACAGAGGGTTCCTTTATCCTCATGTTTTCAATTTTCAAAAAAAGTCTCCGATGAATAAATAACTGATAGTGTTTCTCATATGCTTTAATTTCAAAGAAAGACGTCTCTTTCTCAACGGGTAGGAACTTTTGACGGTTATAACCATTTGCTTGCAGCAACGTCAGTTTATAATCTTCCGAAATGTGGTGTTTATTCTCACTCCGTCTGCCTTCTGACGTTAATGGCTGATAACGATGATGTTGTTTTGTCCAGCGACACAGGAGACTCCTACCCTGAAGAAGAAATGGATAATTATCCATCTGAACATTCAATGAGTGGGAATGGAAATGGAGGAATTTGAGTTGGAAGAAGACGTCGGTATTGCATCCTACAATTGTCCCCAACAAGTGCAGAAAGTTCTGTGAACCTACGGTGATGGATTCCATGCACGACGTCGCTACACTGCTTCACAATGAGTGCCACAAAGCAAATTTCCAGGTTAGTTCCATGATTGAGTTATACGGCTTTAACTTGATGTCTTTATTGTGGGTCCAAACACTACTGCATATTTCAGAGCACACCAACAACGCCCTTTATGAAATTAAGGCAACTAATAGAGAAATGAATATATATTAGTGGACACATATATTCAAAATGCACTTGAACATACAATCGTCTAAACTTCAGACAGTTGCAGGTACGGGAAGTTCCTTAGACATTATACTACGTCACAATTCTTGTATTTTTGCTACTCTCAGTTTTCAATTTAATATATGATAATTTTCACTTGTCACGTGCAACGCACGTGGTATTTACTAGTAGTAAAAAAAGCCCGTCCAATCTAAGTGAAATGGTTTAATTGTATTGTTTATTGCTAATTAGTTTGACTTTTCTAATTTTGGCCTAAATTTTGATTTTTCCAAGTCAATGGAATTGGCTAGCCTCCCAGATGATCTTGAGGCTAGATTCTGCACAGATGCATCTTTCAACAATGGTTCTGCTGTGGGAAGTATTGCTTTAGTTTTGAAATCCAAGAATGATGAAGTCTTGTTGAAATGTTCCTTAGTTGCGGAACAAATTGCTGATTCTTTGATTCTGGAAGCTAAGGCCAACAGAAGTGCACTAATCTGGACAAAGAATATGAACTACAAGAGGATTGTAATTTTCTCAGACTCCAAATGCATGGTTGATATTCTAAATGCAAAAACTTTGGAGGTTAATTCTTCTATTTATGTCATTGTAGCTGACGGCAATCTCTGGTTGGTAAAGATAGCAATGCCCTCGTAGAGAATGCCACAGCTCGTTGGCGATGATATTGGTAAAGATAGCAACCATATTGGTAATTCTTCTATTCCGTCCCTATGGTTTCTCTACGAGGGCATGAAACAGCTCGTTGGCGATGATATTTCTGAGTTTAAGCTTCTCAAGTCGTGTAATGGACTTTTGCTATGCCTTGTCACCTTCAACCCCAAAATCTGGGATTTCAGACCTTCTTCTCCTCCTCCCCCCAAGTACTACTGTGTCTGCAACCCAACTACCAAAAAGTTCCGGTTGCTGCCTCCCACGCCATTCTTCGTTTCATCAATACTGAACCATTATTTGGCTTTCGACCCTTCCCTGTCCGTCCACTATAAAGTCATCTGCACAAAAGATTTTAGTGAAAGCCACCGCCACCCACATGAAATTTACATATATTCCTCCGAGAATCAGTGTTGGAGCACATATGATTCTCCTTTTGACCCTCGTCATGAATGGTTCTTCTTGAATGGTTCAATGTACTGTCCTGAAAAATCTCTTCTCTTTCATATCTACACTGAGAAGATGGAACAGATAACAACAATGCCTCCTCAGAATGGTAATTACATGCGGGATTATTTACCCGTAATTGGCAGTCACCTGTATTGCGCAGTTAGGAATGATCCTGCGACAGCCGATTTTCAACTACTTGAGATGAGCGGTGATTTCTCTGAGTGGGTTTCCAAGTATGATGTTAGCATCACTCATCTGTCGTCTGCATACCCTGAAATAGCTGTTTCATTTTTTATACCATACAAGCAAGTTCTCTATTTTTTCGAAGCCATGTGTGTTGTTGAAGGTGTAAAAGAAGACGAGTCAGACCTGGTTTTAGAAATTGTTGACAAGGTTATTTCGTATAATCTCAAGGAGAAGACGGCCAAACAACTCTGGGATTTTCATGGTGACTTGAGTCATAGGACCCGCTACAGGAGTATCCGGAATTACCAGTTCATTGAATGCTTGTCTGTTGTTTGAGTACTGTTTGTGCTAAATGGAGTAGTGGTTCTCCTATGTTTTCTTGCTGCGAGGTAAACCAATGCTGTTTGTAACTGGTCTGTTTCACGTTTTGGTTTAAGACTTCACCTGGTGTAAGCATAGCTGTTATTAGATGAAGCTTTCACGTGCAGATGACAGCATTTTGTGGCTTGTGCTATGTTAGTGAATGATTTATACATAAAATTGTCTTGTATTATCGTATTTACATATCGGTTTATTTTGCTACATGTTTTTCATTTGATTTGCATATGCTACACATGCTTCCCTTCCTATGCAACCTGTCACCCATTGACAAGCTGTTTACTTGTTGTCGCCCTGGAGTTTAAATCGGTGTTTCTTAATGATATGACATGAAAGCTTTATATGCAAAGCTTACGTTTAGTCATTTATTTAAAGATGAAATGTACGTTTTCTTGTGCTTGGTTATTGAACTCTATGATGAAAAATGTTGCTCAATATCAGTCTGATTGGTCTCTATTGTTGTATGGTTTAGGACTGTGTGATTGCACCACACATAGATGATGGGTTGAGCAGGTCATAATTATTGCCTCTTGCAGCCATGTTTGTGAGATGAATGGGTCCGAAGGTTGAATTTCTAAATTACCTAAAGTTTGTTGTAGAAATTTAGGGAAGGTGACAGAAATTATATTCTAGGAGTTATTTTGGCTTAATTCATTTGAATCGGATCTTCAACTTACCTCCTTCACTGCTGAATGTATTTCCAGCAGAGATCTCCAGGAGACATATTAATGCCATTCTAATGCATATCCCAATCCTTTGCTCAAATTCAGTCCTTGAGTTTTTCCTCCCTTGTTCGTCCATTCTCAGCTAATGGAATACGTGCACACAAACCATGGTTATGCATCTAAACGTAAAATAATTTGCTACTTCTTTTTCTGCTCTTTTAATAAAAAGTTATTTAAATAGAAACTTGTCAGAATTAGACCCTGAGGTCCTTATGTCCAGCTTTGAATTTGCTGATCAGCTTCTTTTAGCTAACCGGATTTGACTTCAAGATAGTCCGAAAGCAGAGGTGATTACAAATCTGCGGATCCTAATTTGTTGAGTCTCATGTCCGCTGCACTTCTATATGTAAGATTCCATGGGGTTCCACTTCAAAACCAATTGGCAATGAGGGGAGTAGCCCAGGATACTTATAAATTATATTTCTTCTTCTTAATTGTCCGATGTGGGACTTCTCAACACGCCCCCTCACGTGTGGCATTCTTTGGCCTACACGTGGATCTTTTTGTCTGCGGGTGGCGGTGAGCACGTGGGCTGTTAGACCATTCACGTGTGTGAGCCGAGGCTCTGATACCATGTAAGATTCCATGGGGTTCCACTTCAAAACCAATTGGCAATGAGGGGAGTAGCCCAGGATACTTATAAATTATATTTCTTCTTCTTAATTGTCCGATGTGGGACTTCTCAACACTATAGTGCCCCATAGTGGTGTTATCCGGTGTTGCTTGTGTGTGTGTGTGTGTGTGTGTGTGTGTGTGTTTTTTTTTGGACAAACAGATATATATAAAAGAAGCAAGAAAATTAGTTGTTACAGTCTTCCTCAGCTAACTGAAGTACACAGTTGGGAATATTCCTAACCCAATCACTCTCTACTGCTGTACTCTGCAACAATTGAGCTACAAAGTCAGCTAATTTGTTTGCAGTTCTAGGAATCCATATTATCCTAACACTCGGTGAACTTAATAGAACAAAAATATCATTCATTATGGCAAATAAACTGGCACTGCATCTGTTCTTACCAGTGGCCATCAAAGCTATTTCCTGGTTATCAACTTTAATAGTGATTTCTTCATTCCTGGAGCAGGCATTGCCTCCCTTAAGGCATAATCTTCAGCATGAACACTTGAGCTGGCTATAAATCTACCTCCAAAGCCATCTATGATCTTTCCCTGTTCATTCCTCAAAATCCAAGCAAAGCTAGAACATTTTGAATTACTATTCCAGCAAGCATCACAGTTGATCTTGAGCTTACCTGGATCAGGAGGCCTCCAATTTTTCATAATAGTAGCTGGAGTTCTCATCTTGCCTTGCTTATCTTCTGGGGTTTCTTGGGCTTTGAGGAAGCTAGATCTTCAAGCTACTGCTTTTGTGAGAATGACTGTGGGGTCTGGAAGCTCATGTTGAAAAACACAATTGTTCCTGCTAATCCAAATGTTCCAAGCCTGAAAAACAATTTTTTCTAGAAATTCAATCTTCACCCTTCATTTTTAAATATCCAAAGATATGTCTCTGTGCCACCCAGAAATTGAATTGATGCATCGTATTTCTTCTCTTCTAAGAAGTCCTGCCCCAAACCAAACAGGAGCTACCCAGCTGCGTTTGAATAAAGCATGGGCTTCATCTTCAAACCCATCTTCACAAATACTACACTTTGCTTCCCCAAGTCTCAGTCTTTTACATAGATTCAGCTTACAGGGTAGTACCCCTGACACCACTCTCCACCAAAAAAAAAAAATCAGTTTTGGTGGGATTTTCAATTGCCAAATCAGCTTCTTATCTTCACCACATTCAGAACTTGTGCTAGACTTGCTCTCCTCCAACTTTGAGGTCCTCTTCTTTTGTAATCTTAGCTTTTGTGCAGTCTTATACCCTGATCTTACAGTATAGTTCCCATCCTGAGACCACAACCACATTCTTTTGTCCTGTTGATTGACAAAAGATATGGGCACTTGTAGGACTGCTCTTAAGTCTTCTTTATTAATGTTGTTAGTCAGGGCTTGTACTCTCCAGCTCTTAGCTATAGGGTTGATGAAACCATTTACTTCGGCATTTGACACTGAATAAGAACCCTGTAAGGTTCCATTGCTGTTTGGGAGAACCCATTTGTCTTTAAAGAAGCTCACATTTTCACCATTACCAATCACCCATCTTGTATCTTCTTCAAGAATACTTCTAGTTTTAAGGATGTCTTGCCAGATCTTTGGGCTTCCTCCCTTCTTTTCTGTACCCCAAAAGTCAGTTCCCTCATGGTACAGACTGCTAAACACCTTAGCACATAGAGAGTTTGGGTATTTGGCTAACCTCTATCCTTGTTTAGCCACAAGGGCTTCATTCATAAGGGATAAGTCTTTGAACCCCATACCTCCTACCTCCTTTATCACCATCATTTTCTGCCAAGCAACCTAAGCAATTCTTCTCTCTTTGGGGTCATTACCCCACCAAAAGTTTCTGATAGTACTGCTTAAGAAATTCTGTGGGAATAGCACAACTGACATAAGATAATTTGGGATGGCTTGTATGATGGCCTTGACAAGTACCTCTTTGCCTCCTGGTGACAACATCTGTTTCCACCCTTGCAATTTCTTGATAATTTTGGCACTAAGCTGATTTTGGACATCCTTCTTCCTCTTGCCCCAAAATAGTGGTGTATCCAAGTAGATGGCTTTCTCATTTAGCACCTCCGTTTGCAATAGGCTTTTAAGGCCTACAGTTTATCTTCTTTGATTGAAGATGAGGCAAAGAAACCTAATTTGTTAGTATTCACACTCAAGCCAGATCCTTTGCCAAAAAGGTGTATGATTCTTAAGAAATTCTCCACCTCAACTTCATCAGCTTTCAAGAAGACCATAACATCATCGGCAAAAAAACAGGTGGGTGATGACTTGGTGAGTAGGACTGTATTTGACCCCTTTTAGTACTCCCTGATCCATTGAGTGTTCAAGAGTCTTAGATAAAGCTTCCATCATTAACACAAACAGGTAGGGGGAGATTGGATCCCATTGCCTCAACCCTCTCTGTGGTTGAATAGTTTCCTTCAGCTGGCCATTAATTTTCACTCTATACTTCACTGTTGATATGCATTCTTTAATCCAGCTGCACCATACATCCCAAAAACCCATCTTCCTCATAACCACATCAAGAAATCCCCACTCTACTGAATCATATGCTTTGTTTAGATCCATTTTAAGAGCAATCCACTGATCCTCCAAGCTTTTGCTTTTCCCAATAAGATGAATGAGGGCTTCGGCAGTAAGTACATTATCCTGAATGATTCTGTGAGGGACAAAGGCTGATTGGGACTCAGAAATGATAAAAGGAAGAATGCTCTTCAATCTATTGGCCATGATTTTGGAAATCACTTTGTATTTGAAGTTGGAAAGGCTGATGGGCCTATATTGGCTTGGCATCTCAGGATGAGCTACTTCTGACTTTTGGGATTAGAGCAAT
Organism: Linanthus parryae; assembly: GCA_023055425.1. NCBI lineage: Eukaryota > Viridiplantae > Streptophyta > Magnoliopsida > Ericales > Polemoniaceae > Linanthus > Linanthus parryae. Next base: position 147,211,966 of record JALGPY010000004.1, read on the forward strand.
GGTGGTGAGGTTGAAACTTTTCAACAAGTGCTGGCTCTCAAAGAAACTTACCACAGCTGCACATAATTCTTTCTTCACCACAATCCAGTTCTTCTGGTAAAATCCCCCCTGAAACCCATCAGGGCCAAGGGCTTCCAGGGCCCAAGATCAAAGCAAGCAATTTCTATCTCCTTTTCACAAGGTATGGCAGATAGCATAGCATTCATACTCTCAGTGATAACATTTGGAACTTCAGCAGCCACTCAGTTGGGACATTGCTAGAAAAGAGTTTTGAAAAATACTTATGAAATTGTTGACTAACCTCCTGTTCAGTGTGAAACCAGGTGCCATCCACATCTTTTATTTTTCAATGTGGTTTCCATTCCTCCTATAGATTGTGGTAGAATGGAAGAAACTTGTATTTTGATCCCGTTCCTTAAGATATTGAATTTTGGAACTAGCTTTCCAATAACTTTCTTCATTCCTCCACTGCTCCTCTAAGAATCTTTGAATATTTCTACTCTCTTTTTCTCTCTCAATATAAAATGGGAGTAGACTAATCTCGTTCAATTTCTCTCGGGCCTTTCTGATATTTTCTCTAGAATTCCCACATTTTTGCTTCTTCCAATCTATTAGCACCTTTCTGCAACTAGCCAGCTTTGCATCTAATCTGAACATTCTGGATCCCCTGCACTCCCTGTCCCATGCTTCTTCAATGACTTGCTTTCAACCTTCAATTTTAAGCCAATATTTCTCAAAATGGAATTGGGGTTTTCTCCTTTTCCCAATAGGTTTTGTGTCTAAAGTGAGAGCATCTGACCCTATGACATGCACATGAGTAAGGGTAGAATAAGCATTTCTCCTCATCCAACTGGAGCTACACAATACCCTATCTATCCGTTCTCTAATATTGCCTATCAATCTGTTGTTTGACCATGTGAAGTTGGGGCCTTCGAAAGTGTGCTCCATTAATCCCAAATCAGATACATAAGAGTTGAACCTTCTTGTTCTCCATTTATGAACTAACACTCCTCCTTGTTTGTCACTTTCATCACCAATATCGTTGAAATCACCCACAATGCACCAAGGAATCTTGATTCTTCTTCCTTCCTTTTTCAAAAAATTCCACACTTTCTTTTTTTGACCCCATTTTGGGTGGAAGTAGACAAACGTCCAAGCTTCTTCCACGCCCTCATGTCTTATAACCATATGTATATAACCTTTATCTTTGCATAAAACGTTCACATCCAAATCTTGATCCCACCATAACGCGAGAGCACCTCCTATCCCAGTCAGACTTACATGTTCAGCACTACTATACCTCAAACTTCTTCTTAACTGATCCACCTTTCTACTCTTATTCTTCGTCTCCATAAGAAATAGGAGACGGGGACGATGGGATAGCACAAGCCCTCGCAATTACTGGATTGTCAGGAGTCGTCCCAACCCCTGACAATTCCAACAAAGGTTTAACATGGGGCTTGTGGCTGTTTAGGGTCAGCCACCACCCCCCGTTCCTCATCCACACAATACTCAATATCAACCATACCTTCAGCAAATATACTTGCCATCCTGAGCTCATAGCTTGCCCTTTTGGCCTCTTGAAACAGTATCTCCTCCTGCGGTTTTGTGCTTCTCCTAGCCACACCTTTCCTCCTCGCTATTGTTCTCTTCTCTTTGTTGACAGGCATAATGTAGTCCACATGTTCCTGAACCTTCTTCTTCCTTTCCTCTCTATCTCTTCCTGTCTGGGTTTGGTTGATTGCAACTAATTGAAGATCATCGTTTATCCTTGCTTTCTTTGGAATTAGGGTTTCTTCGTCCCCAATATCATCTCTGCTTCTTTTGAGATTGACTATCCTTTGAAAAATCGTCGCCAGGTATATGTCCGCAAATGGATTGACGTGGACTAGTGAGCTGGCATTAATTTCTTCATTGGGCTTGACCAATTGCGAATCTTTTGGACTGGGCTTTGTTACGATGGGCTGCAAAGATGCACATTCCTCTTGCAGATTATCAACAGCTGCATTGGGCTCTATTTGGGCCGGGCTAGCTCCAGCTTTCCCCTTGACCGTTCTCCCCTCCGACCCATTCACTTCCGGGTTTGGACTCTCTGGTGGTTCTTCCACAATGTACTCCTGGTCCCAGCTGTCATTTGAAGGATATTCTTTCGAATCATTCCTATGACGCGTGTCCTCACTAGCTGTCTCTACCACATTCCGTACTGCCTCGGGATCCGTCCTCGTAGCAGGGAATCCTTCTTTGGTGTATGTGTCCAAGAGTCGTTTCATAGCTTCCGTTTGTATTGCTGACGTGGCACTCACCTGACCGTCCTCTGCATCTTCGTACTTCTCCGGCGACCTTACCATTTTTTCCGGTGCGATCCCCTTTTCCTTTGCACTCTGCTCCTTTTGGACTGCTCTTTCATCCTTGATGCCAAAATCCCTGCGTAGTCCTGGTAATCTTTTTTTCTCCTCATCCGTTTCCTTAGCAAGAAACGGACACTGTATATTGAGATTTCCGACTCGATCACATCTATAGCAATAGTCACCAAGGCGTTCATATTTGAATATGATCAACATACCTGGTTGGCCTCTCTTTCTAGCATAAACTGTCACGACCCGACTTTTATCTTTAAGTTGATTAATGATTCATCAGAGTAAACGCATCATTTTTTGGCCGCGACGGAAATACGAACCTTTTGGCTTTTGAATAAAAAAGCGGAAGCTTAGAAATAGACAACTCTTTTCAATTTGAATGAAAAACGTCATTTTCCTATTCAATTGAGCAATATCGTTTACAATTATCCAATAAAAGAATCTTGACAAATATTACAATTAGTTTGCAAACGCTATAAATCTAGCCCGTCTATAGTCTCGAATCGACCCGTTCCGGTACCTGTAGATATTTTAGGGTGAGCAAAAAGCCCAGTAGGTACCGCCTAACCACTGGCGTAGAAATATAATAATCAATTAAACTGTAACATCGATCATGATAACATAATTATCATGCTTTATACTTCATGCGAGTAACAAACAATAACTTAACAATCAACATATAAGCATATAATCACGTGCATAGACCGTAATTACAGTAGACGTGAAAACTATATTTCCCCTACCTTTATTTGAAGTCGGAATTTTCTTTTGAAATGCATTCGGCAAAGCTTTGTATGATAAACCGGCTATAGTGTTGCTAGTAAAGTTGACAAATCTCTAACTATTGGGAAGTGAATCGGCTATAGTTTTGCTAATAAAATGCACAATTATCTCTTTTTTAGAATCTCAAGTGAGTTGAGAAACTAATAAAAATAATAGAGTTTCGAATCCGGAAAATAATTGGAACAACAACTCTCAAAACAATTCTTTAGAGGAGAGGGGGGAGGAAGGTGTAATTTGAAATGAAGAGAGGAAGGTCCTATTTATAGTAGTGGGCTGGTGGGGGGAGGTTACTATCATTTCCAGTGACTTTGGGGGAGCTCACTGTAATAAAAGAAAATAAATTTGAAAAATATCTAAAATGCTAATCTGGTGCTGGAAGAGTGAATCTAACCTAGCACCTCTCTGTCATGACCTAATGTTGCCAGCAACAACCACTTTGCCAGCGCAGCTTTTGTGGATAAGAATGAAAAGTTTTTTATTTGTTATATTTTATCAACAGGATAAGATCAAATAAAGGAGAAAAAGTGAAGCAGATACGTGACTCGAACTGCCAACCACGGGTTTGGAAGTCACACGCTCGAACCACTACGCCAGCGAGCCATTTGATGACAAAGGTTACATATTTTAATCCTTATCATTTAGTTTCAGATATTTATTAAAATTAACACTACTTTGACAAACCATTACTATAGTTTAGTTTCATTTTTACTTTTATTTTATGCAATCTTCCATACACATGAGTCGATCACTAAAATAAGCTTCTATTCTTTACCACACGAATGTGTAAATAAATAGAAACATATACGTCTTAACATGCTACTTCACAAATAATACGTTCAATTGTTAAAATAAAAGTAATGTGACATTAAAACGTAAAATTAACATTTAATTACATATAAAATATGCTTTAAAATGTGGGATATTACATTCTTCCCTCCTTATAAAAATTTCGTCCTCGAAATTTGACTTTTAACTATTGTTTGTTTCTATTTAAAAATCATTTTTATCATGACATTAACAATCTCATCACTTTTGCATAGCAAGACAGCGTGCCTACACAACTCCTCTTGCGCCCCGGCATACCTCGCTTGGATCAAGTTAGCCAAGACCGAGTCCCGTGCGTAGGTGACGAGTGATGTAGGTACCACACTCTACCCCAAAACGTATCCGGCATACCTCGCTTGGATCAAGTTAGCCAAGACCGAGTCCCGGGCGCAAATGTCGGGTAAGGTGGATTTAACACACCGGGCTGGCACCGCTCTGATACCAAATTGTCACGACCCGACTTTTATCTTTAAGTTGATTAAGGATTCATCAGAGTAAACGCATTATTTTTTGGCCGCGACGGAAATACGAACCTTTTGGCTTTTGAATAAAAATAGCGGAAGCTTAGAAATAGACAACTCTTTTCAATTTGAATGAAAAACGTCATTTTCCTATTCAATTGAGCAATATCGTTTACAATTATCCAATAAAAGAATCTTGACAAATATTACAATTAGTTTGCAAACGCTATAAATCTAGCCCGTCTATAGTCTCGAATCGACCCGTTCCGGTACCTGTAGATATTTTAGGGTGAGCAAAAAGCCCAGTAGGTACCGCCTAACCACTGGCGTAGAAATATAATAATTAATTAAACTGTAACATCGATCATGATAACATAATTATCATGCTTTATACTTCATGCGAGTAACAAACAATAACTTAACAATCAACATATAAGCATATAATCACGTGCATAGACCGTAATTACAGTAGACGTGAAAACTATATTTCCCCTACCTTTATTTGAAGTCGGAATTTTCTTTTGAAATGCATTCGGCAAAGCTTTGTATGATAAACCGGCTATAGTGTTGCTAGTAAAGTTGACAAATCTCTAACTATTGGGAAGTGAATCGGCTATAGTTTTGCTAATAAAATGCACAATTATCTCTTTTTTAGAATCTCAAGTGAGTTGAGAAACTAATAAAAATAATAGAGTTTCGAATCCGGAAAATAATTGGAACAACAACTCTCAAAACAATTCTTTAGAGGAGAGGGGGGAGGAAGGTGTAATTTGAAATGAAGAGAGGAAGGTCCTATTTATAGTAGTGGGCTGGTGGGGGAGGTTACTATCATTTCCAGTGACTTTGGGGGAGCTCACTGTAATAAAAGAAAATAAATTTGAAAAATATCTAAAAAGCTAATCTGGTGCTGGAAGAGTGAATCGAACCTAGCACCTCTCTGTCATGACCTAATGTTGCCAGCAACAAACACTTTGCCAGCGCAGCTTTTGTGGATAAGAATGAAAAGTTTTTTATTTGTTATATTTTATCAACAGGATAAGATCAAATAAAGGAGAAAAAGTGAAGCAGATAGGTGACTCGAACTGCCAACCACGGGTCTGGAAGTCACACGCTCGAACCACTACGCCAGCGAGCCATTTGATGACAAAGGTTACATATTTTAATGCTTATCACTTAGTTTCAGATATTTATTAAAATTAACACTACTTTGACAAACCATTACTATAGTTTAGTTTCATTTTTACTTTTATTTTATGCAATCTTCCATACACATGAGTCGATCACTAAAATAAGCTTCTATTCTTTACCACACGAATATGTAAATAAATAGAAACATATACGTCTTAACATGCTACTTCACAAATAATACGTTCAATTGTTAAAATAAAAGTAATGTGACATTAAAACGTAAAATTAACGTTTAATTACATATAAAATATGCTTTAAAATGTGGGATATTACATAAACCCTCTTGGTAATGTATCTGTAATGTTCAAAGAAACCCTAAGTCTGAGACTCGGTTTGTAGAACAGGGCACCTCCCTTTCGATCTTCCTCCATTGAAATGAAGCGGCCAATCTTTCCGGCAATGATCTCCGCATTTCCTTTGGATATCTTCTCTGGAGGTAGACCTAGAACTCGTACCCAGAACGGTGAGTATTTGAACTCCACTTCCTTCAAGCTTTTCCCCAAATTCCAATCAGCTATTATGAGTAGGTGATTGTTGATTAGCCATGGGTGTTGATTCCAAACTCTATTAAAGTCTTCCCTTTCTGAGGAAACAAACACAAACTTGTTCTCGTCGAATTTATCTATGATGATTTCTCCTTTGAGTTTCCATAAACCTTTCACAATCGCTTTCAAGAGTTGTTTTGAAACGACTTTGTTACCCATCAAACACCCTACTAGTGTTAACTTGTCGAGTTGCTTGACGATCTCTGGATCATCTTCCAGATCCAGAGTGATTTGTTGGTTATGAGACATGGAATCAGATGGATGGTGAATGGGTGAGACTCAAGAACAGAGGGCGAAACGAAAACAGAGTATACTACGGATTCGCAGACCGGTGAATAAAACACAGGATTAGTGATGAGCAAATCGATATACACACAAAACGCTCGAGAAGATCAGTATTAAAACTGAGAAAGACTAAGAACACGTCTTACTAAGACCGCCGACGATGTATACTGATATTGCCCAGCGGAATATCAGTATTATAAGTTGTTCCAAGCCCAGTACGTTTCTAGGGAGGTGGCCTGAAAGTGATCCACGGACCATACCCTAGCAGATACTTCGTTTTGACCTCCTCCGAGACGTTTTTACAACTATCGTTGTGGTGGGTGAAGCAACCACATCATTCGCATACCGACGGAATTATTTCATAACAATAATCAAGCAACACCTTCTCTTCAAGCACTCTAAAATAGCCGCCACGTAAAAGAGGATTTTTTGTCTTCATCACAACCCTAGCTCTGGCGTAATCTCTCCATTCACTCGAGCAAACCCTCGAATCAACTTCGATCACATGCCCAAATCGTTTTGCATCTTTGCGAATATCTGCTTCTATACGGAGATAAACCGGTAGGTTTTTTATTTGGAGCCACACAGTTATGTCCTCAAAAGCTATCTTGTCGACATTAGCTTTGGCCTCCCAAGTTTTCAGCAGCAAAATATTCCCATTGAAGGTCCAAGGACCTCCAGTGAGTACTCCATCCATACCTTGATAGCCCTCCTTTTGAAGGGAACTCAATAATGAAACGGTTATCGTTTACCTCGTTGATTGATATCTCATTGATATTTTCTAACAGAGTTCCTTCATAGCCCATACATTGAAGTTGATAGGAAATAGAAAAGCACCCACCAAGCAAGGACCCAGTTTTTGTATAGCGCTCCTGACATGTTCATCATCAAAATCCTCGATTTTCTCTTCTTCTGGTCTATGCAGCGGAGCCGCTGTTCTTGCATCTGTCGCCACTGTCGTCTGAGATTACCTGCAGTCTTTAACTGCCTGAGTATCGCCGGAAGAGCACCGAAGAAAACCCTAAGTTTAGCCTTCTGCGTCGCCTTGTTTCACCCCGAGAAAATCAGAGCTAAAAAGAATCCTGTGAAAATAATCTGTGTAGGAAATAGGTTTGAACATTGGAAAATAATTTATAGAGAATGAGGTTTAATTGAGAGTTTAACGAGAGAGATCAATCAATTTCTTGCTTATAATTTATAGAGAATGACTTGTGCAAATATAGGGAGGAGAAGGGGATCGTGTGCACAAATATATGATGCACAAACCCACATATTTGAGCTACCGTTGCGTACTAAGGGTGAGTTTGGGAATGCTTTTGCTGCCAGCACAGCTGCTTTCCGACAGCAGAAGCAGTTTTAGTGCGTTTGGTAAAAATAAAATTTCTGCTTTTCCGGACAGTTTCTGCTGTCCCACAGCAGTTTTCAGGAAGCAAGGGGGGAGATGCTTTTCCAGAAAGTGCTTTTGATTAATTTATCTATAACCGATTTTGACCTCACAATTTTTTAAAATATCAATAGTTATCTTTCCGGAAATGACATGTGTCATATATTTTTGTCATTTTACCCTCTCACAGCAACTTCACAGTTGATTTTACCAAACACAAAATTACTATATCAATATTTCACAGCACCTTTTACGTAATATTTACCAAACAACATTTTATCAAGAACTCACAGCAGCTTTCTACTGTGTTTTCACACAGCAGCTTTCTACCACCGCCACAGCATTCCCAAACTAGCCCTAAGTATTAGGGCCAACAATTTAAACACGAGAAATGTGTTAAATATATATAAACCATTAGTGTATTTATGTGGACCCACAACCCACACCCTCTGCAAACCAAATCGGATGGCAGCTACATGCACGACTTGTTAACCCACCCATGTCCATGAAGTAAAATCAGGCTAAAACTGTTAGAAAAGTAGACTCGATTTTATTTTTTTTTTTGATAAGAAGAAAACCGAAAGTCAAGTAAGTAAATAAATAATAACATAAACTTAAAGATTAAAAGCGGACTAAAACGGAGATAACTTGAAGGACAGTCTCGTACGACGACGATCTCCGTAAAGCAGTATTCGCCCCCACAGTTGGTGCGTCTGATTGAATAATATTATGAGGCGAATTGCTCCCCAGGATAAAAGTCCTTCCCGTACTGTATACAAAGCACCAGTGTACAGTACACAGCGAACGAAGCTATGTTTGAGAGATAATGAGGGAATAAGAAGATGATTATTGGAATAACCAGAGTGAGAGGAGAAGCTGCTATTTATAGAAATAAGGCACCTCTTAGGATTAGTTGCAATTATTCATTTCAAATTGAAATGTTACAACTTTTCAATATAAAGTAAAAAGCACAAACCAATTTACATTCTTCAATTGAGAGACGTCAACCTTCAATGTCTCATTTTTCATTCATCAATCAATGATTTTGACGGATGAGATCATGAACTAATCTCTTTACTTGTATAATTCTATGTAATGTAAGCTCTCAAGTGAGCTTTCTCGAACCCGGGTTTGAAGTCGCGTCAAAATCATATTTTCCAACAAAAACTTGCCCTGTTTAAAGAAACGGGTCAGATATAAGCACTCATATAATCTCATACTTAAAACTCATACTTAAATGGGTGGGTTTGGACGGGTCATTCAATCCGTCTAACTCTGAACTTATGCCTCGTTTGGGTAGAGGATATGGTATGTAGGGATAAGGCTTATGCTGGGATATGAGCAAGGTCATGAATGATGTCTGATAAGTCCTGATAAGATATGCTGGCTGTCGGTGTTTGGGTGCCGTCGGATATGATGTCGGATATGAAGCAGGATATGTGCCAAAATGACTGTAATACCTTCACTGCTGTTATTTTGTATAAAATATTGTATATTTCAAATTGATGAGGAAAAATATATACAAAATGTATCGGTAATTATGTTTATATTTTAATACTTTTTTTCTACACAACAGTGACGTTAAAATGTATACAAAATGTGTATTAATACACGAAATAAATTTGTAGTATCATGCAAACATAAACAAATATTCATGGATACAACATGGCCATAGCAAAATATGGAGTATAAAATTACTACTACTTATTGGCATATTGGCATGGTGTTACAAAACCTACAACAAACAAGTTAAATCAAAACAACAAAATTTCAGCAAGCACGGGAAAATGTCTTCATATTAATCTCAACCATACATACTCCAATAAAGTTATGGAATTCCAAAATAATAGTTATCAAACTCATAAGGACCTCCTCCAAAATAAAAGTACCAAAACGTTGAGAGGGAAGGAGGGAGGTGAAACGGTGAAATAGCTGATAAGGTTTGGGACAAGAGTAGGAAATTTGATAGTTTGTGGGGGGTATTTTTGTCAACCTACTAGCATCCTAATATGCTATATTTTTTTATCCGAGCTTATACGTCCATGTTGGTGGTATAAAAGTTGTTCATTAAAAGCTCCATCAGCATAAGGCAACATAACTTAGGGCTAGTTTGGGAATGCTGTGGCGGTGGTAGAAAGTTGCTGTGAATTCTTGAAAAAATATTGTTTGGTAAATATTACGTAGAAGCTGCTGTGAAATATTGATATAGTAATTTTTGTGTTTGGTAAAATCAACTGTGAAGTTGCTGTGAGAGGGTAAAATGACAAAAATATATGACACATGTCATTTTCGGAAAGATAACTATTGATATTTTTTAAAAAAAAATGTAAGGTCAAAATCGGTTGTAGATAAATTAATCAAAAGCACTTTCTGGAAAACCATCTCCCCCTTGCTTTCTGAAAACTGTGGTGGGACAGCAGAAACTGTCCGAAAAAGCAGAAATGTTATTTTTACCAAACACACTAAAGTTGCTTCTGCTGTCAGAAAGCAGCTTTGCTGGCAGCAGAATCATTCCCAAACTCGCCCTTATCCCCTCTCTTATCCGACACCCAAACACTTGATAAAAAAAGAGGGTATAAGTTTTTTCTTTTTTTTTTTTTTTTTTTTTTTTGAAAAAAAGAACCTATCCTCTACCCAAACGTAGAGGATAACTATAAAATTGCACTATAAAATTGCTCGACATTTAGGGCACTGCATTATTGAAGAAATAAATCATGGTTAAATATAATATAAATACTCGTGCATATACCTGTCAAACGGACATGTTTGACGGGTTAAACCCATTTATAAACGGGTTAAGCATAATTGGGTGCAAATTCATCTAACATGTTTAACATTCATACCTTAAATTGGTTGAGTTACGATGAGTCAATATAAATCTGAACCCATCCGTTTAACCCATTTAGCAAAAACATCACCGCCGCTCTCACCATATCCCCAACATCATTACAGGTGCTCTGCAACCAATTAAAATGCAATACTTAAATGCATTGTGAGTGATTGGCAGACACTCATTAGCTATAGAGCACCACGTAGTGCTCTTTTGGAACACTAAAAAATTTCTCCTAAATGACGTCCCTTTGCCTCTTCCAATCCCCTCAAGTAGTTATCCTAGCGAGCTAGTTTATTACTTTAAATTAAAAATATATTAATACCAAATAGTATATCTTATGTAGTTTACTTCGCCCAATGGATCGATTTGGGTCGGTCCTAACTTCTCGAATCCAAGCCCGGTCTTAAAAATTACAGGCCAAAAACTTAAGCCCGAGATCAACGTTTTTAAGATACTATTTAGCACAAGCTCTGATATTTTCGTCTAGATTGGGCGGTCCAATAATACCAAAGCCCGCCCAATCTAAGTACAATGGTTTTTTTGTTTTGTTTTTTCTTTTTCTTTTTTTTTTTTTTTTTTCTTTTGCCAAGGAAGAAAAATTAGATTAAGAAGGTTCAAAGCTGTTACAACTTTCTTAAGCCAAAGTTGGCTCCAACAAAGAGCTAATTTTTTGCAAATCAATTCTACTACACACTGCCAAATCTTTTTTTTTTTTTTTTTTTTTTTTTTTTTTTTTTTTTGTCAAACACTGCCAAATCTTTAACAATAAACTTGACAAACTTATCCACTATGCAATTAGCACTTCTTGGAACCCAGTTGAACAAGACTCTGTTGGAGGAAGTCAGCTCCTTGTTGTCTGAGAACACAGTCTTCAATTTCCAGAGGCCACATTCTGCATTCTAAGTAATATAGTTTAATTATCATCGGCCAATTGTCCAAAAATCCTGTCCAATGAATCTAAGTGAAATGGTTTAATTGTATTTTAATTGTTTATTGCTAATTAGTTTGACTTTTCTAATTTGGGCCCAAAGTTTGATAGAAACCAAGTCAATGGATTATTATTTTATTTTTTCAAACCAATTTGCCATACACCAATTGTGAGTGTTGCATTAACAAACTCAACCAGACGTCTTTACATCATTTTCTAACACCCTTACAAGATCTGGGTTTAGAAGACAATGAAATTGGCTATGTCAAAGTCTTTGAAGATTTTCGCTGTTTGGGGCCATTTCATCAATTTTTTCCAACAAAACCTCCCTTGCCTTACAGGGGGTGTTTCATTTCCAAATCATTTCTCTCCCGTCCGCAAAATAAGAAAAATGACGACGACGGCTGCTGAAAAGGTCGCCGGCAGCAGCTATCTTCTCGACGAGATTCTCATTCGGCTTCCGGCGAAGTCACTGGCACGATCAAAGCTTGTCTCGAAGCAGTGGCTCTCTCAAATCTCCAACCCCCGATTCCTCCAGCATTATTCTCGCCACAGGCCTAATAAATCACCCACTGGTATGTTCCTGGCCGATTTTAAATCCATTTCTAATGAGGCCGATTTTTTCGTCTCTTTCAATGACTTGAACCCAATCTATCAAACGATCCCGTCGCTGGGATTTCTCTATGAGGGCATGAAACAGCTCTTCGGTGATGAATTTTTTGGGATTAAGCTTCTCAAGTCCTGTAATGGACTTTTGCTATGCCTCGTGAACTTCAACTCCAAACGACCTTCTTCTCCTACCAAGTACTATTGTGTCTGTAACCCAACTACCAAAAAGTTCAGATTGCTGCCTCCCGCGCCATTCTTCGTTTCATCAATACTGAACGATTATTTGGCTTTTGACCCTTCACTGTCCCTCCACTATAAAGTCATCTGCACAAAAAGTTTTAGAGAGAGCCACCACCACCACCCTCATGATTTTTACATATATTCCTCTGAGAATCAGTGTTGGAGCACATATGCTTCTCCTTTTGACCCTCGTTATGAATGGTTCCTTTTGAATGGTTCAATGTACTGTCCTGAAAAATCTCTTCTCTTTTGTATCTACACTGAGAAGATGGAACAGATAACAACAATGCCTCCTCAGGATGGTAATTACATGCGGGATTATTTACCTGTAATTGGCAGTCACGTGTATTGTGCAGTTAGGAAGGATCATACGACGGCCGATTTTCAACTATTTAAGATGAGCGGTGATTTCTCCGAATGGGTTTCCAAGTATGATGTTAGCATCACTCCGCTGTTGTCTGCATACCCTCAAATAGTTGTTCAAATTTTATTACCTCGATACGAGCCAGTTCTCTATATTTTTGAAACCATGTGTGTTGTTGAAGGTGTAAAAGAAGACGAGTCAGACCTGGTTTTAGGAATTCGTGACAAGGTTATTTCGTATAATCTCATGGAGAAGACGGCCAAGGAACTCTGTGAGTTGCATGGTGAATTGAGTCATAAGATCGGCTACAGGAGTATCCGGATTTACCAGTTCATTGAATGCTTGTATGTTGTTTGAGTACTCTGTGTGCTAAATGGAGCAGTGGTTCTCCTATGTTTTCTTGCTTCGAGGTAAACTATTGTAGTAAGTTTGCAACTGGTCTTATTTCATGCTTTTGTTAAAACTTTGCCTGGGTCGAGCAGATCATCATAAACCATAGCTGTTATGAAGTTTTCACATGCAGCTGACAGTATTTCGTGGCTTCGTGCTATGTAAAGTGAATGATTTAAACTTTAATTTGTTTTGGCTAATTGCATTTATCTATCAGTTTATTTTGCTACACGTTTTTCATTTGATCATGCATATGCTAATTGCTACACGTACGTGCTTCCCTTCCTATGCTATCTGTCAACCATGGAGAAGTTGTTTGCTGGTTGTTTCCCTGAAGTTTTACTTGGTGTTTCCAAATAATATAACTATACAAAGCTTACGTTTAGTCTTGTGCCTGGTTATTTAACTCTGATGAAAATGTTGCTCAATTTTTGTTTGTCAGTCTGATTGGTCTCAATTGTTGAATTGTTTATGACTGTGTGATTGCACCACAATGCCACGTATAAATGACGCGTCGCGCAGATATCATTCTTGCCTCTCAGAGACATGTTTGTGAACTCAATGGGTCTAAACTAGGATGAATCTCTAATTTTTATGGAACATATAGTTTGTTGCAGAAACTTAGGGAAGTTGACAAAACTGATATATAAGAGTTAGTTATTTATTTGAGTTGGTTCTTCAACTCACCTCCTTCACTGCTGCATGTATTTCCAGCGGAGACCTCCAGGGTACATACATTACAATGCCGTTGTAATGCATCAATCCCTTGCTCAAATTCAGTCCTTAAGTTCTTTCTACCTGGTTTGACCATACTCAGGTGATGCTGCGAACACCGACTCACAAACCATAGTTATGCATCTTTTAGTAACCTGTCAGTATTAGACCTTAGTTTTTGTTCGTCGTCATGGCTGGTGAAATTTCAGCTGTTATGAAGACTTTTATGTCCAACTTAGAATTTACATTTGATTCAGCTTTTTTTTAGTCAACCGGATGTGACTTCGAGATAGTCCCAAAGAAGAGGTGCTCTCAAATCTGCGGATCCTAATTTGTTGAGAGTCTCATGTCCGCTGTACATGTATACAGTATTGGGCTACTTGTACGCAAAATCTTGAAAATTGTAATTCTTTCCTACCAATTCCTTGGATCCAACATGTGAAATAACTCCATTATAGTCATTCCTGAAAAATATTGATACGGGATAGAGTATCAATATTATTTAGTCATTTAATTATTTATTAGTTTAAAAGTTATTTAACTATTTATTATGATTTATTATTTATTCAGTTAGCCCGTAGGGTAGGCCCGTTAGGGTTAGGGTTAGGAGTTCCTATTTAACCGATGTAATTTTTTATTATAAATCAGTCAATGAAATATCAGATTTCTGAACCCTAATCTCTCCATTGAAAGCACCAATGATACGGAAAAGTATCGATAAGAGGAAGAAATTGAAGAGATTTAAGAGAAATTAAGAGAGATTGATTAGAACGTGAAGAGGAGATAAAATTGAAACGAGAGTAGGAGAGATTAGTTTGTATTATAAGGTGGTTTGTTCCAGGAGATCTCTCTCTTGCTACTGATGTTGATGGTGACATTCGTGTGATTGAAATGATATCATTGTTGAAGGCCTTTTAATTTTTTCTGCTAAGTAAACCTTATCTGGACATGGGTGCTTCTTGAATCGGTCTATCAACCCGCTTAAACTCAACCAAAAATACTCCCAAGTTTATATACGCCAATGCTGAGAAGGTGAGTTTAATTCTGGCACTGACCCGCAAAGGAAACCGGAGTTGTGTTGTGCCCAAAAAGATGGGGTTGACCCGATGGGGTTGATTGCCTCCTCTAAAAGACCCGTTAGGGTTCTTGACAAAACACAGAGAGAAGATGAAGAGAGGCGGAGAGAAACTGTGTTGTATATACAAAACGATAATGAAACCCTAATACAGAGGTGGGTATTTATACACCGATCTAACGGCTGGATTGATCTAGTACAATCCAACGGTAACAAATAAACGGGCATAAAAGAGTGGGCTTGACTAAGGCCCAAAACGCAGGAATAAAACTGTGGGCTTTATAGATAGCCCGTTACAAATGTGTTGGATTATATGAAGCCCAATACAGGAAGAGATCCAATAGCTCTTTTACGCCCCCTTAAACGAATGGTGGTTGCGCCATGAGTTTAGCCTTCAAAGCTTCGAAGTGAGGAGCTGGAAGAGGTTTGGTGAATAAATCCGCTAGTTGATCTGCACTGGAAACAAAGGAAACAATGAGTTCTTTGTTAATAGCCTTTTCACGCACGTAATGATAGTCTATCTCGATATGTTTGGTACGTGCGTGAAAAAGGGGATTTGCGGTCATAGCAAGAGCTGATTTGTTATCTGTAAATAATAAGGGAGGAGAAGAAATTTTAAGGTGTAAGTCAAAGAAGAGTAATTTGAACCAAGATAAGTCAGCTGCTGCAGTAGCGAGAGCCCGATATTCTGCTTCGGTAGAAGATCGGGCCACCGTGGGCTGTTTTTTGGAAGCCCAGTGAACTGGGTTGGGCCCAATAAAGACAGCAATGCCAGTAGTGCTACGACGATCAGATGGGTTACCAGCCCAATCTGCGTCGGAGAAAACATGTAATGGTGTAGGAGAAGCATGGTAAAATAAACCTTGAGTTTTTGTGCCTTGTAGATAACGAAGAATTCGTTTAGCTCCGCTAAAATGAACATCAGTTGGATTATGCATAACTGGCAGAGGTGATTTACCGCAAAGGAAATATCAGGTCGTGTAAAAGTAAGGTATTGCAGCCCCCCAAGGAGCTGGCAAAAAATAGTGGGCTCAGGCAGAGGAGTGCCTTGAGTTAAATGGTATTTAACACCAGCAGCTAAAGGAGTGGGACAAGCTTTGCAATTGCTCATATTAAATTTAGACAACAAGTCAGAAATGTATTTTGCCTGTGTAATGGACAGGCCTTGTGAAGTTCTGAAAATTTGAAGGCCCAAAAAATAAGTAAGGGGGCCCAAGTCCGTCATTTGAAACTCGTGACCCAACTGTGTAATAAGAGTGTTGATATAGGTAGTGTCACTACCATTTATAATGATGTCGTCAACGTAAAGCAAAAGGACAGTCATTTTATCATTGTAGTGACGAATAAACATAGAAGAGTCAGAAAATGCAGACACAAAACCCAGAGAGCGTAAATGTGTGGCAAATCGTTCAAACCAAGCCCTAGGGGCTTGTTTTAAACCGTATATAGATTTATGGAGTAAACAAACATGTTTAGGAAATTTGGGATCAATAAACCCTGTTGGCTGTTTCATATAAACGGTTTCACGTAGATAGCCATGTAAAAAAGCGTTTTTCACGTCCAATTGACGGAGTGGCCAATTATAAGTAGTTGCAAGTGCTAAAATCGATTGGACAGTGGCATGTTTGACGACGGGACTAAAGGTCTCGTCGTAATCAATGCCTTGTGTTTGATGGAATCCATTGGCCACAAGGCGGGCTTTGTACCGAGAAATGGTACCGTTGGGATTAAATTTAGTTTTAAGAACCCACTTATTCCCAATCACATTAGTGTTGGGTGGTAAGGGAACCAATGTCCAAGTATTTTGTTTAACAAGACTAGAAAATTCATCAAACATAGCAGCACGCCACTGGGAATACTTATTTGCCTCAGAAAAAGAAGTAGGTTCAGAGAGTGTAGTGTGTGTGTGTAAAGCAGAAAACCCAGAAGTAGTAAATGGAAGCTTCTTTTTGACAATACCCGATTTACTTCGGGTTTGCATTGGGTGCCCACTGGGTAAAGGGGGTGGGTGTGGAGGGGAAATCATCACTGGGTTGCTGGAATTTGCCCGGCCAGCACTGGTGGAAGGAATAGGAGTCCCAGATAGGTGTGTAGCATCTGTCATAGTATCTGTAGTAGTATCTGTGCTGGGTCCTAGACCTTCACCAGGTGGGTGCAAATTTCCACCAGAACCCTCAGATAAGGTGGGTGTCACACATGGAGTGTGTGACGGAGCAGCTGAGGGAACAGTGCTCAAATCAGGGACCGGATAGGGACCTGAAACAGAAGAGGAAGAATGTGAGATAGGTGTACAATCAGAATTAACAGCAGTAGAGTAAGGAAATTTGTATTCGTCAAAAATAGCATCACGACTAATATAAAAGCGTCTAGAGGTGCGATCAAAACACAGATACCCTTTATATCCATCAGCATAGCCAAGAAATGTGCAAAGAGTAGATTTGGGATCAAGTTTAGATGAAATATAAGGTCTAAGATTGGGAAAGCATGCACAACCAAATATTTTCATATAAGAGTAATCTGGTTTTTGTTTAAAAAGAATCTCATAAGGTGATAAATTATTTGTGTTTTTACTAGGTAATCTATTTATAAGATAAGTGGCTGTTGCAACAGCATGAAACCAGAAAATTTTTGGCAAGGAAGCATTATGAAGCATTGTAACAGCAGTTTCGATAATGTGGCGATGTTTGCGTTCAGAAACCCCGTTTTGTTGAGGTGTATGGGGGCAGGATTTTTGATGTTGAATTCCATTTTTAGATAAAAACTGTTGAAATATGAAAGATGTGTATTCACCGCCCCCATCTGATCTTAAGATCTTAATGTTATAGCCCAGTAATTTCTCAATAAAAGTTTTAAATTTAATAAAAGAAGTAGAAACTTCAGATTTGAGTTTTAAAGGAAACAGCCAAGTGTAACGGGACAAATCATCAATAAATAGCACATAATAACGATAACCATGAAAAGAAGTAGTAGAAGCAGGACCCCAAACGTCACTATGTAGTAAATGAAGAGGTGCAGTCACAGTTGAGGTAGAATGAGTATAAGGCAGTCTACGCATTTTACCACATAAACACGATTCACACATGTATTTAGTGTCTTTAACAGAAGAAAAGGAAGAACAGTTTAAACAACGAGATAACACATCCTTAGACGGATGACCCAAACGGTTATGCCAAAGACCAGACTGAACCCGTTGACCCAAGAAGGCTTGAGGACCAGTCGAAGAAGAGACAGAAGACATAGGGTAAAGACCATTTTTACTGGGGCCCTGAAAAAGGGTTTGACCAGTATCAATATCAAGAATAGAGAAGGAATTTTTGTCAAAAATAAATTTAACGTTGTTGTCAGAACACATTTTATGAACAGAAAGTAGATTAACTGAAAGATTTGGGACGTGTAAAGTGTGTGGAAGTGTAAATTTAGTAAGAGCAGTGGTTAAGTAGGCAGTACCGGAGTGGTGTATGGGCAGAGAGTAGCCGTTACCGACGGTGACCTGGTCAGAACCAGTGTAGGGCTCTGTGAGAGAAAGATTCCGGAGCTCTGCTGTCATGTGGTTGGACGCACCCGTGTCTGTGAGCCAGACTTCAGAAGGAATGGACTGCTGTGAGTTGGAGGTTGCAGCCATGGCAGCCAATTGCTCAGGTGGGTGTCGTCCTTGGAAGGCGTAGTCCATACGGTGCCAACAGTCAAGAGCGGTGTGGAAGTCATTACCACAGATTTGGCAAGTGACTGGAGCTGAGCGACCAGACCCACCAGACCCGGATCTTCCTCTTTGAGAACCCGAACGACCAGATCCGCCTCGTCCGGATCCATACCCGGGACCCGATCCATATCCTGACCCGTATCCGTTACCTGATCCGTATCCGGAACCCGAACCGTACCCGGATCCACCGGATCGACCCCCTCTAGAATAATCGAACCGGCCACGGGACCCAAACCGGCCACCACCCCGGTTAGGGTTAGGGTTACGAGCTCCACCACGGCCGCCACCACGAGAACCTGGGTTTTCGCCGGAGAAGAAGGCGACAGGGGATGGATCGGGGTCAAGAGACTGATTTGTGCGCATCTGCTCATCAGGTTTGAGTAGAACATGTAGTTCAGCAAAAGAGATGGGGTTTGAGTGTATGTGGAGAGAGGATCGAAAAGGGTTGAACTCTGGGGGAAGGCCGTTTAGGGCATATAAGAGCATGTCCTCATCGTCGATGTGAACCGAGGAGACGGCGAGTTGGTTTCATATGGTGGTAAGCTTTTGCATGTACAGATCTATAGAGTCAGAACCTTTTTTGATAGTTTGGAGAGAGGATTTGAGGTGTATGATGTTGGATCTGGTCAAAGAGGCATACCTCTGCTCAAGTATAAACCAGGCAGATCGAGAAGTCGGAGAGCCAATCACCTGTGTAAGGGCCTCAGTGGAGAGAGAGGCGTTGAGAATGGTCAGAACCGCTTGGTCCTGAAGAACCCACGCCGTGTAGGCCGGATTTGGGACGGATTGAGATCCGCCGTCGGTGGAGGTAAGAAACTCCGGCGGACATGGTGTAGATCCGTCGATGTAGCCAAAGAGGCTGTGTGTGCGGAAGATCGAAGAGATCTGGTGCCGCCATAAAACAAAATTTGTGCCATCAAGCTTGAAGGGTAGTAGATTATGTATGTTAGAAAGGAGATATAGGGGTGTATTGGAGGTATTGGTGGTGGTAGAGAGCATGATTAAGGCTCTGATACCATAAAAGACCCGTTAGGGTTCTTGACAAAACACAGAGAGAAGATGAAGAGAGGCGGAGAGAAACTGTGTTGTATATACAAAACGATAATGAAACCCTAATACAGAGGTGGGTATTTATACCACCGATCTAACGACTGGATTGATCTAGTACAATCTAACGGTAACAAATAAACGGGCATAAAAGAGTGGGCTTGACTAAGGCCCAAAACGCAGGAATAAAACTGTGGGCTTTATAGATAGCCCGTTACAAATGTGTTGGATTATATGAAGCCCAATACAGGAAGAGATCCAATAGCTCTTTTATCCTCTTCCTTTACACATTCAACAACAAAAATGGCATCGAAGCAACCTTACCACGAATCTTCTTTTGCCAACATTTTAATTGTTACATTCAATCTTGAATTTTCGTTGATGACAAGGCAAATAATTTCATACACGTGATTTCGAATTCGGTGAATAGTGGCATTCATGTGTTTATGATGAATTCCATCGGAAGGAGGATGAGTTCCATATTTTCTTCTGAGTGTAAGGTGTGATGGATTTGGCAGGAGGTGGGGGTGGAAATTCAAGAGGAATAGTGTACCGTGGAATAGCCTAATTGGCATCTAATTATTTGAGGATGCTAATTATTTGCTGGATTATTTGGACACAAAGGAATAAATTAGTGATGGAAGAGGAGAGATACAGTAATACAAATCGTAAGTTTAGAGAAGAGACCCACTTATATATAAGGCCATCTCCAGCAGCAGTTCCCCGGCTAGCCGAGGACTGTGATTAAGCTGTTTAGGCCACCTAGAAGGAAGCCACGGGTGGGGTCGGGGCTTTACGGTGGCTAATCGAGCCTGAAGTCGGGCTTCCTGAGACCGTTGCTGAGCCCGACGTGCTTGGCGAAAACTTCGTTGTTTCTTGTGTGATTTTTGATATAAATGGAGTTGTATACCCTTTTTTGGACCATTCTCTTTCTCTCCATCTAAATGTATATTTGTATAGTTTATTCAATTGTGTTTTTTCTTCTTTTTTTTTTTCTTTTTTCTCTTCATCTAAATAAACTATAAAAATGTATTTTTAGAAAAAATAGTTTAAAAATGTTAATGATTAATAAAAAATGCTAACGACGAATTTAATTATTTTCTTGTCATTTTAGATAAAATATAATTATGAAAAATGTGTGTGAAGAGTTTTGTAACAAAATAGTAGTAGATGGCTCCGGCAAGAAAACTTTTCCTTGGTGTAATATGCAGTTCGGTAGTATTGAAGAAGATATATGGGGGCCAAATCAGCATAACAATGTTTCGGCAAACCTTCTTACTGCAGATGGCCTAATCAATTGCAGATCGTGATAACGTCGACGACTTTGGACCTCCAAAATCAGTGGTCTCCTCATATAGTCATACTGCTGGAAGATTGAAGCTAAACACCAACATTATAGTTGATGCAGAATCACAATTGGCAAGGGCGGTGTTTTGAGAGATCACATATGTCGATTTATGGCGACAAAATCAACCCGGTGGACATAGCACAGTCGCCACTGCAAAATGAGGCAAAAGCTATCCGGGAGTTTATCGGTGATGGATTTAGAACTGGAAACTGGTTCGTTGAATTGGCGCAGTAATTGCGGAGATTCATTGCAGCAAACACCGGATTTGGTGGGTACACTCAGGAACTCAAGAAAAGTTGAGGAAATAACGGAGGGACGAGTCCAATGTGTAAGAAAGACAGCGAACTCGGTGCCGCGTGAAATAGCTGCTAAGGGTCTCAAGGACAGGATAGTCTTTTCACATTATATGGACCCGCCGGAGTTGGCCAAAATGTTTTTGGATCAAGATGGTAATGGGTTGCTTGTATGGGGTTTTCGGCTTTGGGCTTTTTGGTCTGGGCTTTGAGTATTGAAAATCCACCTCTCAGGGAATAAAATCCCAACTCCATGGCAATGTCGAATTGGGCGATTCTGTGAAGTTTCGCTGTTTGGGCATTTCATCAAAAGTTTCACTGTCTCGGATTTGGGATTCGGCAACATCTCCAAATCATTTCTCTCTCTCTCTCGTCGGCAAATTCAAAATGACGACGACGACGGCGGCTGCTGAAAAGGTCGCCGGCAGCAGCTACCTTCTGGAAGAGATTCTGATTCGGCTTCCGGCCAAGTCAGTGGCACGATCGAAGCTTGTCTCCAAGCAGTGGCTCTCTCAAATCTCCAACCCCCATTTCTCCAGCTTCATTCTCGCCACAGGCCTAACAAATCACCCACTGGTATGTTCCTCACTGATTTTAAGTCCATCTGTAGTAACGACGCCGATTTCATCTCTTTCAATGAATTGAACCCAACCTATCAAACGATTCCGTCGCTAGGGTTTCTCCACGAGGGTATCAAACAGGTCGTCGGTGATGATATTTCTGAGATTAAGCTTCTCAATTCCTGTAATGGACTCTTGCTATGCCTCGTGAACTTCAACTCCAAACCCTGGGAATTCATACCTTCATCTTATCCAAGTACTGCGTCTGCAATCCATCTACCAAAACGTTCCAGACAGATTATTTGGCTTTCGACCCTTCCTTGTCCCTCCACTACAAGGTTATCTGCACTAAATTTTTTAATAAGAGCCACCGCCCTTATGATTTTTACATTTATTCCTCTGTGAATCAGTGTTGGACCACATATACTTCTCCTTTTGACCCTCGTAGTCGTAGCCAATGGTTCTTCTTGAATGGTTCGATGTACTGTGCTGAAAACTCTTTCCGTTTCGATGTCTACACTGAGAAGATGGAACAAATAACAATGCCTCCTAAGAATGGTAATTACTTGAAGGATTGTTTACCCGTAATTGGCAATCGCGTGTATTGCGCAATTAGGAAGGATGATACGACAACCAATCTTCAAGTTGAGATGAGCAGTGATTTCTCCGAGTGGGTTCCCGAGTATGATGCTAACGTTACTCCTCTGGTGTCCGCATTCCCCGAAATAGCTGTTTCAAGATTTGAGCATGTTCGCTATTGCTTCGATGCCATTTGTGTTGTTGAAGGTGTAAAAGAAGATGAGTTGGACCTGGTTTTAGGAATTCCTGGCAAGCTTATTTTGTATAATCTCAAGGAGAAGACGGCCAAGGAACTCTGTGCATTGCATGGTGAACTGAGTGGTATGACGAGTTACAGTTGTGCTCGGGTTTACCAGTTCATTGAATGCTTATCTGATGTCTGAGTAGATGAAGGTTTCATGTCCACCTGAGAGCGTTTCGTGGCTATGTTAGTGAATGATTTATTCATAAAATTGTCTTGGCCAATCACATTTACCTATCAGTTTGGTTTGGTGCATGTTTTCATTTGATCATGCATGTGCTACACAAAGCTTGTGTTTAGTAATTTAAAGACGAAATTAACGTTTTCTTGTGCCTGGTTGTTTAACTCTGATGAAAATGTTCCTCAATTTTTGTCTGTCAATCTGATTGGTCTCACTTGTTCAATTGTTTAGGAATGTGTGATTGCACCACAATGCCACGTATAGACGATGCGTCAAGGTGATCATCATACTTGCCTCTCGGAGACATGTTTGTGAAATCAATGGGTCTAAACTAGGCTGAATTTCTAATTTTTATGGAACATAAAGTTTGTTGCAGAAACTTAGGGAAGTGGACAGAAATCATATATAAGAGTTAGTTATTCATTTGAGTGGGTTCTTCAACTTACCTCCTTCACTGTTGTAATGTATGCAGAGAGCTCCTTCATTGTGATATGCATTACAATGCTGTTGTAATGTATATCCCAATTCTTTGCACAAATTCAGTCTTAAAGTTTTGCCTCCTCCTTGGATCCAACTCCATTATTGTCATTCCTGAAAAATATCCCCCACTTCTATTCTGAAATAAGATTAGTCAAAGATAATGAACTTCTGCAATGCTTTCTTACCGCCAGAGACCTTTTAAAGGAATCGGTTTCCAAGGACTGCTCTTTATGCAATTCTTCTACGAAGCGGTTCAGATTGCTCCTTCAGTTACCAAATATTGGCTGTTGAGTTCTTTTGATATCGTTTGAACTTTTGACCCTTTGATTTATCTCTATTATAAGGTAATCTGTTCCAGGGAGTCTCTCTTTTGCCGACGTTGATGGTAACAGTTGTGTGATTGAAATGTATTCTTGTGATGATCGTTGTTGGAGGCCCTTGACGTCTACTTTTAAGTAAACCTTATCTGGGCATGGGCCTTTCTTGAATGGAGCTATCGACTAGCTGAAGTTCAACCAAGAATACTCCTGATTGTAGATGTCAATGCTTAGAAGGTGAGTTTAATTCTCGGATCTCCTCCTCCCAAGCTCAAATATGTATATATGTTTTGTAATGACATTGGACGGCCAATTGCAGTGTAGGTGTATTGAGCAATAAGAATATCTGGTTAGTATTTATTATTTTTTTTTGTACTTGAGATGATGAAAGATTCTTGCAGTTCATGCAAGTGATTTACCACAATTGGAAGTTACTGCTTTGTCCTTGCTTGTAATGTCCGCATGCCCTCAAACCACTCTTAGGAAGTTTCGTGTGCTTGAGTCAGAAAAAACTTTTTGGTTTGTCCTCGGTGTTGTTAGAGTTAAAGAGGAGTCTTATCAGTATGTTAGCAGCCTGTTAGGGATTCCAGGAAAAGTTATTTCCATAAACCTTTGTCAGAAAGACTCCTAAGGAACTGTGTCCACAAGATAGATTATTTCCTTATCTCTTGTCTCTAAGTGACTTTGCTTCACAGTTTAACAGTTATTCAAGCTTGTGAATGGTGATAAACATTGTTTTTAGATTTAGTTTTGTGCCCAACAATTCAGTTTTATGATACCTAGCTATATATGTTTCCGGAACAATAAATGCCAACCAACTTGTCATCCTTGGAGAAATTGTTTCGGTCAGGTCCCTGAAGCTATGTCGGTCATTTGTATCGCAAAGATAGGAAGGATGGTATGGCAGCTGATGTTTGTTTTCTCGACATGAGCAGTGATTATTATTCTTTGAGTGTGCTTCACAGTATGATGTTAGAGGTAAGTCCTCTGTTGTCTGCACTCCTTGGAATAGCTGTTTTATGCTCACACATCTGTTTAAGAAGACTGCCCTGGTTCATTATGAATGATATTAAGAAGCATTTCACACTAAAACTATGAATTAATGTGGATTCTATTTAAATAAGAGACGTGCACCGTGTCACCATGTGTTTGGAGAAGGGATCGATACCTACAAGAGATCTAGGATTATCCTCTCTTTTTCTGCCTCCACATTTTTAGGCTGCAAAGACCATCTATCTAATCATTTTTTATTTGGTGAGTGATTAGCCGTCCAATCTAAGTGAAATGGTTTAATTGTTTGTTGCTAATTAGTTTTACTTTTCTAATTTTGGCCTAAATTTTGAATTTTCCAAGTCAATGGAATTGGCTATGTCAAAGTCTTTGAAGATTTCGCTGTTTGGGGGCATTTCATCATTTTTTTTTTCCAACAAAAACCCATTTGCCTTACAGGGGGTGTTTCATTTCCAAATCATTTCTCTCCCATCAGCAAAATAAAAAATGACGACGGCTGCTGAAAAGGTCGCTGGCGCCAGCTACCTGCTCGAAGAGATTCTCATCCGCCTTCCGGCGAAGTCATTGACACGATCGAAGCTTGTCTCGAAGCAGTGGCTCTCTCAAATCTCTGACCCCCAATTTCTCCAGCTTCATTCTCGCCACAGGCCTAACAAGTTACCCACTGGTATGTTCCTCACTGATTCTGAATCAATCTCTAGTGACGCCGATTTCGTTCCTTTCAATGACTTGAACCCAACCTATCAAACCATCCCATCATTAGGATTTCTCTACGAGGGCATGAAACAGTTGTTCGACTATGGTTTTTCTGAGATTCAGCTTCTCAAGTCGTGTAATGGACTTTTGCTATGCCTTGTGACCTTCAACCCCAAAACCTGGGTTTTCAGACCTTGTCCTCCTCCCACCTACTGCGTCTGCAACCCAACTACCAAAAAGTTGAGATTGCTGCCTCCTTCGCCATTCTACGTTTCGCGAATACAGAACAATTACTTGGCTTTCGACCCTTCCTTGTCCCTTCACTATCGAGTAATCTGCACTAAATATTTTAGTGAGAGACGACACCCACATGAAATCTACATATATTCCTCTGAGAAACAGTGTTGGAACACATATGCTTCTCCTTTTGACCCTCGTTATGAATGGTTCTTCTTGAATGGTTCAATGTACTGTCCTGAAAACTCACTCCGTTTCGATGTCTGCACTGAGAAGATGGAACAAATAACAATGCCTCCTAAGACTGTTAATTACTTGAAGGATTGTTTACCCGTAATTGGCAATCGCGTGTATTGCGCAGTTAGGAAGGATCATACGACATACGATTTTCAACTACTTGAGATGAGCAGTGATTTCTCTGAGTGGGTTTCCAAGTATGATGTTACCGTCGCTCCTCTGTTGTCTCCATTCCCTGAAATAGCTGTTTCAGTATCTGCACCGGGATACAATATCTATAGTTTCAATGTCATTTGTGTTGTTGAAGGTGTGAAAGAAGATGAATCAGACCTGGTTTTAGGAATTCCTGGCAAGCTTATTTTGTATAATCTCAAGGCGAAGACGGCCAAGGAACTCTATAAGTGCCATGGTGAACTGAGTGGTATGACTGGTTACAGGAGAGCTCGGTTTTACCAGTACATTGAATGCTTGTCTGTTGTTTGAGTACTGTTTCTGCTAAATGGAGTAGTGTTTGTTTTTATTCTTGATGCGAGGCAAACATATGTAGTAGTAAGTTAGTAAGTGGTTCATGCTTTTTTGTTTAAGACTTCGCCTGGTGGAAGCATAGCTATTATTAGATGAAGTTTTCACATGCAGCTGACAGCATTTCATGGCTTCATGCAAGGTTTGTGAATGATTTATAAATTTTCTTGGGCAATCGTATTTACCTATCAGTTTATTTTGCTACATGTTCTTCGTTTGATCATGCATAAGCTAATTGCTACACATGTTTCCCTTCCTATGCTATCTGTCACCCATGGAGAAGATGTTCGCTAGTTGTTGCCCTGAAGTTTAAATCGGTGTTTCGTAATGATATGACAGTTATCATGAAAGATTTATATACAAGGATGAAATGTACGCTTTCTTCTGTCTGGTTATTGAACTCTCAGATGAAAATGTTGCTCAATTTCAGTTTGATTGGTCTCAATTGTTGCATGGTTTCGGACTGTCTGATTGCACCAGACATAGATGATGGGTCGAGAAGATCATCATTATTGCCTCTTGGAGACATGTTTGTGAAATCAATGGGTAGGCTGAATTTCTAATTTGTATGGAACAAGAAGTTTATTGTAGAAACTTAGTGAAGTGGACAGAAATGACGCTAGAGTTATTTAGCCTAATTCATTTGAGTTGGTTCTTCGACTTACCTCCTTCACTGCTGTATGTATTCCATGGTACATACATTACAGTGCAGTGTAATGCATATCCCAATCCTTTGCTCAAATTCAGTCCTTAAGTTTTTCTTCCCTGGTTTGTCCGGTGATGCTGCGAACATAGAAACACAAACCACGGTTATGCATCTTTCAATAACAGTTATTTAAATAAGACCTGTCAGTATTAGACCTTATTTCTTCTTCAGCGACATGGCTGGTGAAATTGCAGCTGTTATGAAGTCTTTATGTCCAACTTAGAATTTACACTTGATTCATTTTTTTTTAGTCAACCGGATGTGACTTCAAGATAGTCCCAAAGCAAAGGTGCTCTCAAATCTGCGGATCCTAAGTTGTTCCGCTGCACCTGTATACAGTACTGTGCTACTTGTACGCAAAATCTTGCGAAGTGGAATTCTTTCTTTCCAATTCTTTGAATCCCAACATGTGAAACAACTCCATTATTGTCATTCCTGAAAAATATCCCCCAAGTCTATGGTGAAATTAGATTGGTCAAAGATGTAATCGGTTTCCTCTATGAAGCAGTTCAGACCCTGAGGTACCGGTATTGGCTGTTGAGTTCTTTCGTTTGAGATATCGTTTGTGCTTTCGTCCCTTCGATTTCTCTCTATCATAAGGTGATCTGTTCCAGCCTTCCAGGAGATCTCTCTCTAGTTGATGTTGATGGTGACATTCGTGTGATTGAAATGATTATGGCTGAAGGCTTTTAACTTTTCCTTTTAAGTAAACCTACCTTATCTGGGAATGGGCGCTTCTTGAATTGGGCTATCAAGTATCAACTAGCTTAAGCTCAACCAAGAATGATTACTCCTGAGTTTATCCGTGAATGCTGAGCAGGTGAGTTGAATTCTGGCACCTCCTCCTCCCAAGCTCAAATATGTATAATATCTTTTAAGGACACTGGATAACTGATTGCATGGTGTATCGAGCAATAAGAATGTCTGGTTAATAATTTTTTTGTACTTGAGATGATCAAAGATCCTTGCAGTTCATGTAAATTTTTTGTACTTGGTTGGTAGTTCATGTTGTTGAAGGAGTTAACTAGGAGTCTTATCTGTGTGTTAGCAGCCTGTTAGGGATTTCTGGAGAAGTTATTTCCTTAAACCTTGGCCACAAGACGCTTAAGGAACTGTGTCCACAAGACGATGTATTTCCTTATCCCTCGTCTCTAAATGGCTTTGCTTCACAGTTTAACTGCTCTTCAAGCTTGTGAATGGTGGGTACTTGTTGACTGTTGGTTTGAATCTGTTACGTCCATATATATATAACACAACCACAAAGAGCAGCTCCTGATCAAGCAGCAGCACCAGTTTCAGCTCCAAGAGGTTGGCGTGGATTTATACCAAGAGGACAGTCCTTTTTTGCTTCAGTTTTTTCTTCAACTCCTCCACAGACTTCTGAACCCAATTTAGATCAAAGATCCAGTAGCTGAGCAAATGAGGTTTGCAGTTGGTAGAAGGGTTTTTCTCCATGTAGACTTTTGTTATTTGGGTTTAAGTTAGCAGCACTATATGTGTTGGCACTGCACACTGCACACTGCACACTGCACAGTGTCCTTTTTGAATGGTCTTGACTGAACATTTTGTACTCAGACTGTCACTGTTTTGGTATTGAACAAACTGTGTAATCTGTTCAGTTTGCAGACTTTTTGTGTAATGTGTTTTTGGTAATATGTTGGTGGAAATCTGCTTGCATTTGGTATTGAATTGATGGTTAGGATTTTGTAGAGTATTAAGAAATTTGGTACATTTCAATGTTTGTTGTTGTTAGACTGTGACCATTAACGGTAGACTTGTAGTCACCGTATAGTTGGCATGTGACCGTTAACGGTCGAATCAAGGTCAACCTATAGTTGGTTTGTGAACGTTAAGGGTTCAATTACGGTCACCATATAGTTGGTATGTGACCGTTAACGGTCAAATAAGTGTCATCCATTAACTTAGTTCCTGATGTAGGCCCAATAAGTGTCATCCATGAACTTAGCTCCTGATGTAGGCCCAATAAGTGTCATCCATGAACTTAGTTCTAGTTGGAATCTGATGTAAGCCCAGTAAGTGTCATCCATGAACTAGTTCCTTAAGTGGTCTAGATAAGAATTCCCTGGTCAATGATCTTTTATTTCATAATCTCATCAGGTGGCTTCTTGTTCCGCTATTATAATGAACTGTTATTTAAATAGAAACCTGTCAGAATTAGACCTTGAAGTCCTTATTTTCAGCTTAGAATTTACTAATCAACTTTTTTTAGCTAACCGGATTTGACTTCAAGATAGTCCCAAGCGGAGTTGCTCACAAATCTTAGGATCCTAATTTGTTTGTTGAGAATCTCATGTCCGCTGCACTTCTATACGGCACTGTGCCTACTTGTAGGCAAAACCTTGCGAAGCGGAGTTCTTTCCTTTCAATTCCTTGGATCCAACATGTGAAACAACTCCATTGTTGACATTTCTAAGAAATGAAAAATGAGATCAGTCAGAGATTACGAAAACCTAGTACGTCGAGCCTCGACCTAACAAAGTCGAGCCTAGTTGCAATTCATTGGAGGAAGATTATTAACTGGATGAATTGGGTTAGAACTTAGAAGTATGATATTCAATTACCGAACTGCCATCATAGATGCAGTTATTTCATATCGAACACATATTTCCAACAAGAAGAAATTGATGTTCGGTAGATCTTCAATATTAAACAGACTGGTAGTTCAATTCCATTGGATTGATTGTGTATGTGCAAACTCTGTGGCAGTTCTCACTTTGATGACGAAAGACATAAAGTTCAGAGACAATAAGTCTCAAAGCTCCGAAGCTTTGAGATTCAGTAACTGCTTCTAAAACTGAGTGTTTGTGCTTAACAGTTTATGTGTTGCAGGCTTGTGAATTGGATTGTGTGATGATCTGATCATCTTATATTGTCTCTTGCAAATATTATTGAGCTTATATTTTGATTAAGTGATTGTACAGATTGACTGAATACAGGAATCAGTCTGGAGGCCAACAATTGTGAACTAGCAATCAAAGCTCCAAAGCTTTGAGATTGCCTTATGTTCTTAATTGTTTATATTGGCTAGTTGTTTTCTGTATGCAGGAGTATTTACCTGAGCTAATGATTGGATCTTGAGTTCTCTCTCTCTCTCTCTCTCTCTCTCTCTCTCTCTCTCTCTCTCTCTCTCTCTCTCTCTCTCTCTCTATATATATATATATATATATATATATATATATATATATATATATATATATATATATATATATATATGCCGGTGGTTATATACACTAATTTTATTTCAGATATTAGCCAGATTTATTGAATAAACTGACCTGTCAAACTGATCAGATTTTATAAGATATTGTTTCTGCATGTGTTTGATCTTTGTTGCTGAGTTTATGCAGGGTTCTTTGGTAATTCAAACCTGCCTAACAAACTCTACTGGCTATTCAAACATATATGTTGAAAGAAGCATCTTAGGGGGGTGAGAATTTGTAGAAATTCAGTTCCTAAAATCTCTCATTCAGTTGCAGGGTTTGTTATAAGCTGGAGTTCGAATTTCAAAGATAAAAGAGACACAGAGAGAGGCTGATCAACTGTGATAGGAAGAGTGTTATTCATATGTTGAAGATCAACTCTTCAATCAATCAGAGATTCAACTGCTGAAGAAGAAGATCATTCATTTTGAAGAACACTTCCAAGCTTAATTGTTTATCTACTTCTGTGTTCTTCTACTCTACTGAACTTGTATTATTCATTCTGAATTTATCAACCTCACAAACTTAGAAGTCAGTTGTTCAAGTGAACAACAAGAGACTCTTATTGTTTCAACAAGTTGTAGTTGTAACTAGATAGGCTGGGAACCACAAGCTGTATAAGCGTAAGGTAGCTCACTTAGGCTTGTGATTTAGGGCAAAATCTGGGTGATTAATACGAAGTGTGTTCAAATCCTGGGCAGAGAGTAGGTTCAATTGTGACTGAACTCGGTAAAAATATATGTGTTATTTGCTTTACTCTACTGCTTTACTTTCCTGTTGAATTTCTGTTCAAAGGAAGCAGCTCCAAAGCTTTGGAGAATTTTCCATCTCAAAAGCTTTGAAGCTTCTCACAGTTACAGTTTTTTCCATAGCCTTACAAATCTTTTCCAAATCTTTGAGATTTCATCTCTTCATTGGGTTAAAGTTTAAAAAGGATGGTTTTCAGCAAAAGTTTCCATACTCTATTCACCCCCCCCCCCCTCTAGAGTATTTAATCCTCGTTAAACCTGCATTACAAAATTTCACAGACAATACACACAACATTAGCCGCAGGAAACAAAGACAATGAATCAAATTAAGAAGACAGAGAGAGAAACAACAACTTAATCATGAAACTGGAACCCACAAATTGAAGGAAATAAAAAACGAAAAGAAACACATTGCCAAACCTCAATCAAAGAGAAAAACTCTATTTGCATGCCCCTATGCCTGCTCCTTGAGATCTTCTTATTGGTTTTCCTCATTTTGGTTCAGACAAAGATTTTGAGAGAGATAGAGAGAGGGTGAATGCAAAAGAATTGGCAATGAAGTGTGTTTTGAGGATATCTCTAACCCATGTCATTTTTCCCCTCCCCCTCCCCCAAACTACTACTCATCTCCAACCCATTCTTTTCCCCCACCTAACAAAATTGATTCTAATATATATTTAATAATTCAAAAATTAAATATATTAAAATTGTTAATACTAAAAAATTAAATACAAAATAACTTCCGGCATTTGTTGCGTATCTGATTACTATATTTTGTATTGTTAAAAGAATACAATTTGGGCTAGGATAGGAACATAACTCAAAGCGGGTTTATTATTTAAATGAGCTAAAACAAGTTTAACATCCAACATTCCCTCTTAAACTAGGTTTAGCAATTCCAAGTAAAGCTGTGACATCCAACACCCCTTTTAAACTAGGTTTAGCAACCCATTCTTTTCATGAAGGTGTTATCGGGCCGGTTTGAAGGATCTTTTACGGAATTACTTCAATTTTCTTTTTTATGTCCTTTCCCATGCTTCATCTAATTTTTTTCATTTAAAGAAAATGTGTGAGCTTACATAGAATTTATCTTAGTTTAGATGTTGTTAGAGTGGAGAACCAGCTGTGACATGGATCGTGCTGATAGTTATTGGACTTTGTGGATTGTTTGCACGGTTTAACATAGCGGTAAGGTTTATTTCCTGAAGTTCTGCACAAGCTTGTAGACTCTTGACAACACTTTCTCAACAATTTGACACTTAATAATATATTTTTTTTGATAAACATTTAACATTTTAAATTACCTTTATATGAATAAAATATAGCTTAAAGTCCATTTCTCCTACAAATTCAAGTTCATATCGTCAATGAAACACAACTCTGTCCCTTTAGCAACTGCTATCACATCAAAACCATGGCCTTTAGTACAAAGAGCAGCTCTGGAACATTTTCATGCCGACAAGGCGACAAGTCTCTACCATCCAAAAAGATCAAATGAAACTCAACTCAACAAGTCGAAAACCTAAATTAAGCAAGAGATTGTAGTTTGTAAGTTATTCCACCCACAAATCCTAGGTAATCACCCTACAGACATGACCATGAGATAGCAAATTCAAATATATTCTAGTCTATATAATCAATTAATGAAGAATTCGCTCCTAAAGAGTAACCATCTTCTCTCGCATTGTGAAAGAACCAAACCTAATTTGCCAATACAAAGCCATAAGTTTATGATAACCAACCCAAAAATGGGATAACTTACCGTAATTAAATCTTCGAATCCATCCATGCCATTGAGATTAAGATTCTACCGATCAAACCTACGAAATAACCAATTTAAAGAGTAGATAAAGGGTAGTGATTCTTACACCAGTAAATATGATGGTTACACCAGTTTTGTGTTTCCGTGACTTAACTACCCCTCTGCAATCATAATTAAATTTGTAGTTATTCCCTTTACAATCATCTATTTTCAGCAAGTTTAATATCTTAAAATTTTACCACGATTTTATCTCCATTCATTTTTGATATTCCTTTTAAAACACCTCTCTTTATTAATACTAGCATACTTTAGACTCGCAATCTCACTTCTTGAAAAATATTTTTTTGAGAAGATTAAAAATAATAAGTTGAAAAGAAAATAACACTTCGAGGTAATTTTAACAAGTCCAATGAAAAAGTTGATACATGTGTACACAAAACAAAAAATACGAAAGCAAAGCATAATACACAGAACAAACCATCCATAAACTCTAACTTGAACATGGTGTTTGCACACTAGCATTTAAAAAAATGTAATTGAGAGTATGGAACCCATTTTGTAGAAAAATGACTAGAACATTTTGTTTATTCACATATAAGAAAAACGCTTTTTTTCTCAGGAAAAAAAATAAGGCATAGCTTACATGTGAATAGTATGAGATTACGAAAACTTTGTGATTTCACACTTTCAAAATTCTCAACAGCAAAAGTAAGATACGAAGCCATTTCGATTCTTTTTTTATAAAAGTTAAAAAAACAATCACATCATTATTTTTTTAGTACTTGAGAAAACAGGAAAATAGTTATATCAAAAAAGGGAATTAGC
Organism: Linanthus parryae; assembly: GCA_023055425.1. NCBI lineage: Eukaryota > Viridiplantae > Streptophyta > Magnoliopsida > Ericales > Polemoniaceae > Linanthus > Linanthus parryae. The sequence continues at coordinate 147,245,659 of JALGPY010000004.1, forward strand.
ACTGAAGAAAGGATTTTTAGGACGGATGATGTTTTTTTCCCAAAGGTGTTATTGATGTTTTAACATGATTAACAAAATTTATGGAGATTAATTGTGGATTTTTTAGAAATGTCAAATTTGTCAAAAATAAAAGATTGAAACATAATAATACAGTACTGAATATTATTAATGAGGGGTACTTAAGTCATGACAATATAAATCTGGTGTAACCATCATATTTGCTGGTGTAAGAATCACTACCCTAGATAAAAGTAATGAAAATAAAAATATTATAAAATCGAATGTAGTAGCTCATGGAGCATTACCAAAGGATTGAGGAGGCATAAATAGCACAAAAAGACTTCCAAGTTAGCAAGATGCCTCGATTAATCTCCCACTCCTCTCTATCTAAGCACGTCCGGTAGCTGTTGGTACGAAGAATTTCAAGTGAAGGAGGGAAAGAAAAGAAAAACAGAAAAGGGAGGAGGAAACTGGATTATACCTAGAGCAGATGGCAGTGGTCGCACCTAGCTTGAGGTCCCGGATTCGATCTGGTGGAGAACAGAAATAAGAGCATGAGAAAGGAGCCAAACAAATATAATCTAGATATGTGTGTACGAATATGGAGATTCTAATAAAATCTCCAATGAGCAGTTTGGATGATTCTTTGGCTAAATTTGAATGGCACTTAAATCTTTGCAGTACTGAAGGACGAACATGATCTATCACATACAGATCTACAACATGAATTATAGCGGAAGATTCATGTGTTTACCTTGTCTTCCTTAGCTCATAAGCGCAACGGATGATCGCAGGGTGCTTGCTTTCACGTGCTCTTCTTGCTCCCACAATCTGGCTCGAATCTCTAGGACGAGAGCTCTGTTCCACACCAAGTTCCACCCAATGGAGGCTAGTTGAAGAGAGAGTCTAGGGTTTACTGTATTATGATCAGCACATGATCTCTACAGTATTGTGTATATTATTATGACTCTCATATAATATGTGTGGGAGGCTGTCTTCTTATATAGACAGACTTATACCCAATTGCAACGTTACCCCCTAGGGTTGATGTCCTTGCTACTAACCCCATAAGGTTTGAGCTTGTCTCACCTAAACCCATAAGTTTAGGATAATTGCATTGTGCACCCCACATGGGCGCACATAATGCTAACATCTCCCACTCGCACAGTGGGGTTGCACAAATACAGTAGTTCTAGTCTCCCTCAATCTCCAACTATTATCATCTGCCAAAGTGTTATGTGGCCTTGGTGTGTGACTGTGAGAGAACCTGCATTTCGGGAGATCCATACTCTAAACTCATACGAGACGAGCTAGCAGCAGGCGCACTCAACCCTTAAGAAATAATGCAATACATATATATATCTCTCGTATCCCCCAGATTCTGTCTATTGTCATCTCATAGACCATGAGCACCTACCTTGTCCCGAAGGTCGTGCATCAATGAGTCTATATCTCCTTTATTACATTCATATCCTGCATGATCCCATAAGATCTTGTAGGTGGGCCCAATGAAAGTGATAAAGAGCGATGCAATTTGAATCTTCCTTTCCATCCATTGTCGCTTTGATTCGGAGTCAGCTGCTTTCCTAGCAATGTCCTGGTAGGCCGAATCATTCATAGCCGTGAGGTGTCACGCTAAAGTAGCACCACCGAACCGTCTCTCCCCGACATGGATGAAAGTATTAAGGGTATACAGTGTCAATCATTCTTATATGATCGACGAGGCTCACACGGCGAGGAAACTCAGGGACTAGTTCTACTCGCCACCTCATGTCACTCATAAGCACGCGTTATCTCATAAGATGTGCGCCATAGTGTTTGGACTCTATCAGAGCACATGTCCTATCCCATAGGGACCACTATACAGATGTAAGTCCAATAGCCCATATCACTATTAACCCGAGTACTGAGTGTTGCACATATGCAATCGAAATCAGTTCTCTCATCTGGCTTTCTCTACGCAGACTATACATGGTTCGGGGTAGTAACCATGCTCGAATGGCCATAATCCAATCTCACCTTGGAACTTATTCCAATGCGACAAATGAATCCGTCTGACAGGGTCTTGCACTATTGATTGATGTCCAGCTCTTGTCATAGGCCATGCGCCTCATATGACAGGAGTCATCATATCATAGGCTTCTAGCGCTTGTCGGGATTCTGTCTCATCTCCTACTCACCTAGACAATCCAGGATGTTGTAAAGGCGGTTGCTCGTGTGAGAGAGTCAACCTAGTGTCCGCGTGACATGTTCTATGCTAGTACAGGATATGTAAACATGATGTAGCATAACAAATCCAATTAAAATCCAATTATCAATGTCTCATATGCTCATCAATCATATCGCTAGTGATCGACTACCGAGTCCCAATTTTCTAAAGCAATCCACAAAGACGACTCTTATGTGGTTTAGGAATGGGAGGAGCCTACATTATTGGCCCGTAGTCGATCTACTCCAAGATTACTCTTCAGGTAGTTATTTCACCTTTTGTGAAAACAATACCTTTTTCTATATGTTTGGCCTTGTCAAAAGTACTGTAGCCGTATGCTAGCACTACAGGTTGGTTGACAGCTCATAAGCTTATCAGAAACCTTCTTATCCAAACATATTTCCGTCCGGTGACAGAACAGGCAATCGTGCTTCGCTTCCATGATCGATGGAGCGGTCTAATACGATTGTGCAACTCTTATGCTGCTGTTCCATGCGATGTCATCTAGCATGGACTATAGCCCGAGACGGATCTACGTGTATCTAGGTCCCCACCATAGTCAGCATGCACAGCTGGCTAGTCGAAGCATCATCTCCGATAGTTATAACACGTGATCCTTCGTACCGAGTATCCTTTTGGTTGCAATCTAGTGTCTTAAGTTAGATTTACTGAAATCCACTCTTCCGATTGCATGAGGTTTGTGGGGTCTCAGTATATACCATAGTATATAGCAGACTCACACTGCATCGGGCACTTTGGTTATTTGGTCAATCTTGTATGGTGTCTTCTAGGGCACATATTCAGGCCCGTGAAATCCTGCAGCGAGCTATAGGAGTGTCACATGTCCTTGGGTCCATTACATGGAATCGTTCAGAGTATCTTCTTGTTGTCCGCCTTATGCGTCAATATAAGAAGTCCTTTTGAACGAACGAGAGTGCATCTCGCCCTACTGATATCCTTCGTCACAAATCGAAAGGATAACCACCCTATAGTGGATGTGAAATAGTCCTTAGACTCTCCTGGAAATAGTGTGTCATCGATAATAAGCGACGTGTTCATCTACTCTCTACGACTGAGAGTGATATGCAGCGGTTTTCATCCATTGATAAAATACTGCTGACTTAGAGGACTAATTAAGATCACACATAGGCTTAATTAGCTTGCACCTATTTGTGCATCCGATCTTACATCTCGAAACCCTGTGGCCGAGTCATACAGATCACCTCTCTGATTTCACTATGGAGAAATTCAGTCGTCACGTTTATCGAGAATGGAGCCTTATTTCCATAATCACAACTATCACCGATATCTCTGCAAGTCGTATGCCTTACTATGCTTCCGTCTGTGTCACTCTGAATGACCTTGGAAATCCATCTATTTCCAATAGTCTAACATCCAGTCGGAAAAGTCAACCTAGCCTTAAACTTGGTTGGTCTTTTACAGACTCTAACTTTTCCTGTAAAGGCTACTTTTCATTCTTCATAATTAGGGAACGATAAGGCATAGTATCCTATCCTATCGTTTATGCAAGGTGATCCTTAAGATCATCCCTTCGATCTTCAAGCAGTCGATGGGGTATGCTCCTATGAGCAATTCCTTTGCATAGGAGGATCATAATTTGCTCTCACCCCAATGGATGGGCACCTCGCTTAGAAAGTCACTCCCACTGTCCTAAGGATCCTTGAGGGACTAATTCCTCATAGTGGACTAAGGAACAGGGTATTTTCTAGCGGTTCCTCCATGTTCGCGGAGATCATCTTCTCTACGAACATTCCCTTAATTATGGGTATCTCCTAAGAGAAAGCATATATCTTGTGAATCCATTTGCGTTACACTACTAACCGGCTGTTGCGTTTCGAATACGCAACCCCCTAAAGTACTCCGAATAGTATGGAAAGATATGTTACTCCATGAAGATATATTTCTTCCATCTAGGGTATAAATTCCTTCTTGTCAGGCGATGAATATCCTGGGGCAATATCCTAGGTTCATCATCTTGCGTGGTGACTATTATGTCTTCCCCTTCGATGTCAAATCGTCGACGGGGTATGCTCCAAAGAGCGTTCCTACGCAAAGAGGGCTCTTCTTCAGCATTATCGTCATATACGATAGGCTGCTCACTAGGTAAGGCACTCCCACTGTTCTCAAGATTGATAGGAACATATTCCTCTTGAGTAGTGGTAAATTGAGTGTCATCTAGTGGTTCCTCTTCCTCGTAGAGAATACCATCTCCACGAGCTTCTTCCTGACTAGGAAAATTTAGTTAGCTCATAAGCTGCCGATCCCTATGGCCTGGGGTGACCTCATATAGGTTGCCTTTTGGTCCACATCTCGTAGGGTGTAGTGGCTACAGACTTGGTGGGTTCTTGGTTGAGTAAATCGACAGACGTTTAACAAAGCGTCTCCTCAAGATAGGGAACTTATACTTTGAACGTGCTATCATACATCAAACCGTCTTCAGGCTGTATCATATTTCTCCTATCCGCCACAGCATTCTGCTGCGGGGCATGGGAATAGCCAACTGCCTTACTACTCCTTTCCATCACATAGCTCTTGCTAAGATAGATATTTGCAATCTCATTCTGGCTAAGGACATATCCTTTTATCCAGACGATTTTCTACCTTTTGTAGATACCTGTCTCAAGCACCCTTGTGCCTCAGACTTATGTGGCCCAAGCACACATAGTTGAGATGCGTTCAATAATCTACGAATGTGATGGAACAGTAAGCACCATGTCTTAGCTTTAACTTTTAATGGATCACAATAACAGAATGATTGATATGTAAAGACTCAATAATCCTTACTGCTTTACTGGATGGTTTGCCTTTCGCCTTTCGTGTAAGGCAAGAATCACACACAGGTAAGGGTACCTTGGGCATATTCCAAGCAGGCCTACCTTAGCTAGCCTGAACATCCTTTCCTGATGTAGTGTGTCACAATCTAGCGCGCCACATATCAGAATCTTAAGGCACAACCCTAGAGTTGATATCCAAAGATCATGAGGCGTTATTTATGCTAGAAATTAAGAGTGCATAACCATTCATAACATGACCAATTCCAAAGTAAAACTGTAAACAAAACAAATTTTGGTGGCTACTCCCTCAAAGATAATCTCATGGATCCTTAGACGAGAAGTTAATGCCATGTCTGGCCTTCTAGTCTTAGGGAAACATCCTTTTCCTCCTTTGCATTTGCCTGTCTTGGGATATTGGTCATGTACCAATATTTCGCCCTCATTCCCTTATCCTTGCCCCACCTGTTCCACGGTCCTAATACCGGGCTAGGGACTACATCTGCCTATCATACTTCATTCACAGTCTTTTAGCAATCATATATTGCTTAGACTTCAAAAGTATGCTGAACTAGTATTCTAAGCAAGCACTTGGTTGCTTAGATCCTAGAACGGAGCGATGTTTGGTCTTATCCAAACATCTTGACACTCTCAAGGTGTGTCATATAACGTTTTCATGGCACTTTCATGAAACGTGGCAGAGATAGCAACAAATTGCTAATCGGATAACTTAAACATCTCATCATAACGGCATGAATCAAAATTTTATGATTTGAGTTTGATAGTTTAAGGTGGGATTTATGAGTCATTACTCACAACCTTTAATGAGGCAAATGGCTAAGGTGGATCCAAGATTCTTCTTTGGCTCATTCCTACAATCTTTGAATCTCAAAGTGGTCTTGATTGAACTTGCTGATGAGGTCATTTCCCCACCTTGGCATAGCACGCTCTATGACATTTATCTTGACTGTCTCCCACTATTGGTTAGCCTAAAGATAATGTTCATGTGCTGCTGTGACAACTATTCATCACAGGTTCGACCATACTTGTAGGTGTTTTTGACAAACTATGTCCAACGATTTGGTTACATAGTACGATGACTTGTCATATCGTTTATTGTCACTATTTTAGCCTTTACAGTTTCAATTTAGACACGATTGATCTTGAGACATTGCATAGGAAATTAATACCAGCATTTACTTAGCTCCGAAATAACATGATACATGATTAAAATTTCATAGTTCATCATAAGGACTCCACCAAAACCTAGCAGCAATTCTAGGAATCAAATATCATCACTTATGATTCCCCATTAGTTTCAATCATGCATAACCATGTGAGCTCTTTTGTTTTAGTTCTTTAGCATGCGAGGTTATACAGATATATCCAATCACACGCAGTTATAACGTAAAACAAGCATAAGCATAAATAAATATGCAATGGATGTGGCCCCTAAGGTGCACTCTCACTATTGAGAGTACGTCTTGAGCAACTCTTGAACTTCTCGCCTCATTGATCTCGCCTCATCTCGAGTGCTCCTTGAAGCTTCCCTGTTCGTCTCTTTGCTCCATGCACCTCGCGCCATAGCTTTTGGTTTGGCCACCTCTCTTGAAGCTTCTATTCTTCAATCTTCACTAAGTATCTTATTTCTAATAAGAAGTAACCTCTAATAGGCGATTTAGATGAGGAGAGAAGACAATAGAGTATGTAGAGAGGCACGACACGCAGGCCGTATTTTAATTGATTACATATTCAAAACCAAAACCAAATATAAAACCATCTAAGCCACATCCATGCATCAAACACATCCATTCAACCCACAACAGCATGTATAATAATAAAATAAACATACTGGAATTTTCTGGAAATTTCCAGAATTAAAGAATAATTACTGGAATTTAATAAGCAATAAATCAATCAACTAATAAGATCGAAAATTGCTCCCAACTACCTAGGATGTCACCTCCTATCTCATAAGGTAGGGAAAAATGTCCTAAGTCTCCAGAAAAAATTTGGGCTCAAAACAGTGTGTTTAAGGACGTCTAACTGCCTCGGGAAGTGTGCTAAACACTAATTAATTAATCTGGAAAATAATAAAATTTTCTGTTTTTTCAAAAATTATGAAAAAATCCCAGAAAATAGGAAATTTAATTCTGAGCATGTAGAAAAAAATTTGGCGAAAAATAGTGGCCGGAGGAGGGCTCACGCGCCCACACGCTCCGCCGCGCGTGGGCGAGTCCGCCTCCGTCACGCGCTGACGTCGGCCGAGTGCCACGTCAGCATGCCATGTGGCATGCCACGTCAGCCATGTGCTGACGTCAGCAGCCACGTCACCCTCCACGTCATCTGCCACGTCAGCAGCTCGCGTGGCTGCCACGTCATCTGCCACGTCAGCCCTAGGGCCACGTCAGCAGCCGCCGCCAGCCCTTTGGCGCGTGCGGCACGTGGCGGCGCGTGGCCGCGCGTGGAGGCAGCGTCGGTGGCGCGTGAAGCCCACGCGCCGCCTTCCCGGCCTCCGTTTCCGACGATCTTTACATCGATGGAATCGTCTTTTCACGTAGATCAAGATTATGTATTCAAAACCCAATTTTAACATGTTTTGAAAAAATCTTTTTACTGCTCAGATTAATCAGTCCAGATTTATACTGTTTCGAATCTTAGAAAATTCATAACTAATTCTCTGTTCGTCCAAAAACTATAAATTTATATTTCTGGAATCCTTGTGAAAAACCCTATCTAACCATATAGGTTTCACTAACAGATTATGAGATTTAAAAAACTCGAATTTTTTATCTGATTCGGGAACGCATAACGAGGCACGAAAAACAAGCCTAAGGCTCTGATACCAATGAAGGACGAACATGATCTATCACATACAGATCTACAACATGAATTATAGCGGAAGATTCATGTGTTTACCTTGTCTTCCTTAGCTCCTAAGCGCAACGGATGATCGCAGGGTGCTTGCTTTCACATGCTCTTCTTGCTCCCACAATCTGGCTCGAATCTCTAGGACGAGAGCTCTGTTCCACACCAAGTTCCACCCAATGGAGGCTAGTTGAAGAGAGAGTCTAGGGTTTACTGTATTATGATCAGCACATGATCTCTACAGTATTGTGTATATTATTATGACTCTCATATAATATGTGTGGGAGGCTGTCTTCTTATATAGACAGACTTATACCCAATTGCAACGTTACCCCCTAGGGTTGATGTCCTTGCTACTAACCCCATAAGGTTTGAGCTTGTCTCACCTAAACCCATAAGTTTAGGATAATTGCATTGTGCACCCCACATGGGCGCACATAATGCTAACAAGTACCAATAATTTTCTGCAATAACACCAAACAAGCAAGTTTTTTTCCTACAATTACAGTACTCTAGCAGTGATGTGTAAAGAAACTATACAGAGACACCCTTGAACACCACCAACCTATTAACAGCAACAACCCAAGACTCATGCCCAACACCAGACAAAGCCCAAAGAACAAGCTCAAGCCCACTGTCGAGGACTCAAATGAAACCATCAGCAAACTACAAGGCTTACAAACACTATTAGTAACGTCCCTATGCTAGAGACCGTCAGATCTAGGGTAGATTAATCTACGACTCACAACAGCTGTACTACTCCACGAGTAATTATTGCTTTACATCACATGACACGTCAGGAACATGTATGAATCCACTTTCTTTTGTCCGCCACTCATTCTCTTTCTTCCTGACGTGTCATGTGTTGTATTGAATAGAGCACCACGTGTACTTGCTCTTAGAGCAAACAAATATTTCTCCTACTTCACAGTGTAATGTCATTAGTACCACCACTGTGTTGTCACTGTTGTGTGTTTTGGTAGGAAAAAAGGTGAAAACAAAAGATTGGAGAGTAGTTCATCCGTTTCTTCACTTCCTTGTTACTTTGACTTTTACGATTATTCATCACGTTGCTTAGATTAACAATACAATGCAACTTTTTGGTAATTTTTTATGATAATGTAGAATAAACTTTTACTCTGCCATACAATGAAAAATTATCAAGAAGAAATCGATGTTAGGTAGATCTTTCAATTTTGAACAGAGAAGACACACAACACCAGCAGCAAAGAGACACCAAATGTAGAAGACAGAGAGAGAATCATGAAACTGAACCCTTAAAAAAAAAAAAAAAAAAAAATCGCCGAACCTCAATCAAACAGAGCTTTATTTGCGCTCCCCTCTGCCTGCTCCTCCGGATCTTCTTATTCATTCTCCTTATTTTGGTTTAGTTGAGACTTCTTGAGAGAGAGTGAAAGAGATAAGGCCCGGTCAACCAAATTCACTCAGCCTCAAACTATGACTCTTCTCTAACATACCAGTACTTACAACCTTGTGCCACGTGCGGTTCGGTCAAACTCCACTTTGAATTAAGAAGGGTAAAATATACTTTCACACCCCCTCAAGTTTGACGTGAAATCACATTCACCCCTTCTAGTTTTGAAACTACTATCAGTCACAGGGTGACCTTAAATTTAGCAGCACACTGAGCGGATGAAAATGTCATTTTCCAAACTAACGGTGCTTGAAGCACTTTTTCGGAAAAGACACTACCAAAGAGACATGATTGTTTGTTAAAGTCACAACTATTTGGGGTTTGAAATATAATATTTTATAATTTTATGGTCAATGCATAAACTTTTAAAATTCAGTAACAACTGACATATGGTGAAATAGGATTTCTTAATAACACTAGTGTATTGCCCGTGACTGAGGGCATTATTTCTAAATTTGAAAGTTTTTGAATATAGAGGTGTTTTTTTTGTAAATGAATTTAGAGGTGTTATCCAAAAATTATATTTACAGATGTTATGAAAAAAATAACAACTTCATATTAGTTAGGGATTTAGTTGAGAAAAACATCTTCCCTATTAGTTACGGATATCCAAAAAGAGTGGTAGATAGGGATGTCCAAGGAGAGTAGGTAGTTAGAGATGTAGGTGAGATCTAATGGTGGGGATGGGGTTGATTTAATCGAACGGTTGAAAAATCATAAGTTAGTTAAACCATGCTATTTTATAATATAGAAGATGGGTCAAATTGAAAAGCTATGAGATCATGGGGCTGAATTGCAAATATTTCAAAACAACTACATCTACCCAAATTTCTTAGTAACTACACTTACACCCCATTAAGAACACCACTTGCATTCGCATTACAAGTTCTTGACATCTCACACATCATCCCATAAACCAACTGGTGATTCGCCACAAAAACACCCAGCCTATATATTCAATCCGTCCCTCATTTCCGCCGTTCATCTTCAAGCTCATGTAACCCTCTTATGGAGGGAAGGACTCTAAATCCACTTCCTCACCATCGAACTGAAACCTGTCGTGGCTAGGAGGTCCTCATACATTAAGGAGATTAAGCCCTCAATCAATTTAAAATTCTAGCAACTAAGTGCATGTTTGGTAACCATGATTTTAATCAGTTTCGATTAAAATCGGTCATTTTAATTTAATTCCGTTTGTTATGACACAAAATTTTAATCTGAAAATCTGCAGATTACATAATCTCAGTGTAATTGTAGAATCTGCAAAATTAGGAATTATGCGGCTGAAAATCCCAAATAAATATTAATAATGTTTTTTTGACATTAACATGATCACAATTCATTTATAAACGGGTGTATTCAAGAATAGGACAATATGTCTCTTTCAATTTTGTCTAATGAATCAAATTAAAATATACAATTTCAGCTCATGCCAACGAAATTTAATTTTTAGTTCAACTATTCACACAAAATTATTTCAGCCGATTTTTCAGATTTTCAGCCGATACCAAACAGGGCCTAAGTCGGTCAGGATCGATAAGAAACTCAAGCACTCCAAAACTGAGAATTGGTTCAGTTCTCTTTCCCCATTGTTAATTACTGAATTTGGACATCGCTTTCTTGCTCCTGATGCTCAGGCGAACCCACGGCACTCGAGTTTTAGCACCCGGCTCTTCAGTTTGTGCAAAGTTGCCGATTTCTGGGTCTGAATACCCGCCTGAAAAATCCATAATTGCTGGAGTTCAAGTAGAATCTCCCGTCTTGCTTGTTTTTTCTCTGCGAATCATTGGTACATGTATGGTCATTGTAATGTTATGAATTCATTTGAGGCATGGAAACACATTCAGAACTTATATATTTTGTTTCACATTTCTGTTCAGGGCCTCATAACTTTTTCCGCAGATGATGTTTTGATGTGCTACTTGGTGTTGTAGATTCTCTGCAAGTCGTGCTACAACTCTCATGTAGATTTTAATTCATCTGAAAAATTATTTCATTAACATAATTGCCAGTCACCTTCCGAGGGTTCCAGTCAACTTGAGGCCTCAAGATATTGCTCAATACTTGGTGGTTTGAGATGATAGTTGGCTCTGTGTAATCTCCATATTCCCAGCTTCAAATCTCATGTTGATCATTTGATCTGAAACAACCTCTGAGCATCCTGGAATTCTTGCTAAAGTAGCTATTTTTTTAGGGGTAATCTACACTATATTCAAGTATGTCCGTGTATATATATATAACCCAATTTGATTAGTTTTAATGTCTAGTTTACGAAAAAGTAATTACAATAATTACTAGTATGTTCTCTTAAGTCTCCTAAAAAAAAGTATGTTCTCTTAAGAAAATAGTGAACATATACGAGGAATGAACCAGTTAACTGCAATTTATTTATAAGTTGGCCTCCACTCGACCAAATTCTTGCGTCCGCCACCGCCTACAAGGTTGTTCACTTTTTGTTTAGCTGAATCAGGGCCACTTTTTATTCAAACTCTTAAATCCGTCATTTTATGTTTAGGAAATTATGCTCTTCCTAAGAATAGTCGATTTGAGTGACACAATGTGGTGAGAAAAATGTTTGACGTACTAGTATGTTTGACGTACACAGTGTGGTGAGAAAAATGTTCCATATAACAACCTGGGATCGCTTCTCGGTTAAAATTTGTAGTGGAGTGCATTCATGCATTTCGCAAAAGTAAAGTGTCATTTCAAAAATGGATATTTTTTTTAGGAGGGAGAGAGTATTAAATATTTCAAATATTCCTTAAATGTAATGTGCATCCAATGTTTCTTCTCCTTACTTCACTTTTTAACCGTATTCACAAGATAGACTTTGACCCGATGATTTGTTTAGCAAAAAGATACACAAATTTAGAAATCTTTGCATGATCTTGTACAACAAACTTTACTCTACAATATTATGAAAAAATTGTCAAAAAATTACATCGTTTTGCTATCCGAATCACCGAGTCAAAGTGACCCAGTTACGAGTAAAAAAGTCAACCGAAGTTGAAAGAGAAGAAACAGAGGTTGTAATATTAAGGCCTTGTCTGGGCAGAGGATTGGATGAGGGGGCAAAGAAATAATATCCCACTCGCTATTAATGAGTTTGGGTGTGAGGGATATGAAAGGAGGTATCATATTTCATATTACCGAGCCTCATATGTCACAGCTTAGTTAGATTAGCTTCCTTAATCTCGGATGAGAAAACTCCAGCAGAACCTGTGATCGTCGAACCTTGCAACATGTACAAAATCACACTCTTGACTCCCCTGAGAATCACCTTCGAACCCTTGCATACTTGTATAACTCCACCTTCACCTTTGAAACTGTATCCTTTGCTGTCGAGTAGACTCAAGGAGATCAGATTCTTCTTAATAAGTGGTACATGTCTGACCTGCTCCAAGGTACATAACTTCCCTTAATTCGTCTTCAATCTAACTGAGCCGCTCCCAATCACCTTACAGATGGCTCCGTTTCCCATGTAGACAGAACCTCCATCCGTTTGGTCGTACGTCGAGAATAGCTCCCTGTTAGAGCAAAAATGATAGGAAGCTCCGGAATCAAGGACCCACGCATCCTGAGAGTGTGTGACAACATCCGCCATTAGAACGTAATCATCCTCAGACGAGTTACCTTGTTCTGCTACGGCTGCGGATCCATTCTGCCCCTGTTGACCTCGTTTCGGGCAATCTCTCTTCCAGTGCCCCTTTTCCTTGCAAAAGGCACATACATCCTTGGGTAACTTAGAACCTAAAAACTGCTTCTTCTTGTTCTTCTTACCCTTCGTGCTTCCCCCCGTTGTCATCAGTCCGAAAGCATGGTCCTCTATACCTGTGCATGCACCCTTGTGGCGCAGTTCCCTAGCATGGAGCGCCGATCTCACCTCCTCTAGGTATAAGTCGTCCTTGTTCACAATGAACGACTGCACGAAGTTCTCATATGATGGGGGTAACGAGATCAATAAAAAAAAGTGCAGCATCCACATCCTCTACCTTCTCGCCAATATTACGCAAATCTAACAGAATTGTGTTCAATTGATCAAGATGGTCCTTGAGAGCCGTACCTTCGAGCATCAACAGGGTGAAGAGCCTTTGCTTTAGCATCAACTTGCTAGTGAGACTCTTCGTCATGTAGAGACTCTCCAACTTGAGCCAAAGCTTCGCTGCTTCCTTCTGATCTGCGATCTCGATGATCACATCATCCGATAAGCACAGCATAATCGTTGTGTGTGCCTTCTCCTCCATCGCCTTGAACTCCGCTGATGCAACATTCATGCCTCCCTTGTCCGCGGTCAAAGGTGCCCACAAGCCTTGCGATTTGAGCAAAGCCTCCATCTTTATCTTCCACAGACTGAAGTTGTTCCCTCCTGTGAACATGTCGATCTTCAACATCAATACGGACATCGTTCTTGGTGGATCTTGAACTCTAGTCGCGTGCTCCACCTAGATCGCAAAACCCTAGCTTTGATTTCACCAATTTGTGAAACCCTAGCTTTGCTCCGCCTTGATCTTGATCTTGAAACACTGCCAAACCCGAGCTCTGATACCAGTTTGTTATGACAAACCACCTCACGAACGAAGAACGAATAAAAGAAGAACACGAGTATTTTACGTGGTTCGCTAGCAAAATATTTGCTAACTACCTCCACGGCGGAAAAGCACTCTTTATTCACTTAAGAAGAAAAATTACAATGTTTTTGCATACCTAATAATGTGACTAATGGGTTCTTTATATAGTGCTAGGAAAATCCCTAAAGTTTTCAAATCCGATTTTGGAAAAACCTTGTTTCCTAACTAATCCTCCACCGCCTTTGACTTCCAATGTTTCCTAATCAAAGTTGGAAACAATGAGTTTAGCCGCCTTTGACCAATTCAAGGCACCACTCAACAAGAATATGAGGTGGAGGAGAAGAAACTGGACCAACTCTACGAAGAAGCCCTTGCGCTTGAGGGGGGGGGGGGGGCTTAAATGGGGTGGTCCGCTATGATACCTCCGCTGAAATTCATTTCTCCATCAAAAGTAAACTCACCAATTTACTTGATGTATCTACGCATGCCATGCAAGGGAAGCCATGAACAGATGATGGTACTGCATTGCCATCTATAAGTGTGTTTATGAGGGTCCTACCTCAAAAGAGTTTGAGTCTTTCTACCAAGGAGAGATGACATGATACTTTTTGTCATCTGTGGTTGCTTTGGTAGCATGTGGCATCTGTGGAGTTACCTCATCAATCGCGGCAATTCTCTACCTTTTTCACTTGTTTGAAACTTTCTATCCGTATCTTGTAATTCAATTTTCTAAAATGTTTGATTTTTTCTCTTTGTGGTCAATGTTGTGCAGAAGGTGGACCACCTCATCCTGTCATCCCCTCCATGACTGACGTTGGCGGTGGCCAGATTAGGTCTCCATATTTCACTTTGCCCTCCATGATTGGCGGCGGCGAGCGTCGATTTCCATATCTTGCTTTTGTTTAATGATTGCGATTTGGCGGACTGCCGAGAGGATCCCTGATTTTGTGAGGATGTGACATCTTATTCGGGACAAGTAAATTTAATTTACGGTATTAATATGTTGTTAATGGTTGTGAGAACTTCTGAATTTATGTTGGTTGTTGAGGTGACATGTTTTCAGAACTCCTTCTGGTGGAAACGTTGGTACATTTATGAAATTGATCTTTTGGTGTAGTGGGTTCGGAGTTTTCAAAGGTTATGTCCTCGCCGGTGCCAAAGTCCGCTGTCGATCACTGAAAATGACATTGAAACTTACTATGTACAGTGCTTTGGATGATCAAATATCGGTGCTTGATGTTGAAATTAGGATTTTGCTTGACATTTGTTTTGTTTTCTCAGAATGTAGTCATTTTTTTTATGGGAGAACTTGTTGTATAAAAATTCAAAGATGTTATTTTTATGTTTAAATTTAATTTTTTTGACTTTTCTAAAGAGTTGTCTTGTCTCATTTAGTTGTAACTTTTAACAAAAGTTGTGTCTTCTGGTAATGTATGCTTTAAGCACCATCTCATGTCTACAAATACAAGTGGTCATTCGTTTTCAAATTGGTTCAATTAATTGTATCATGTCCGATTTGGTTCTAATTTTTTAGAAGACAAGAAGTGCAATCTTGTTTCTTCTCCACCGTGGTAGGCATAGTATTGGTGGGTAGCATTTTCGTGTAGCCCATTTTGCACGGTATAGTGGAGAAAATTACTGTCCTAAACATAGTTTCTGGACCGCCTTAGCCTACACATTATTCTCCTCATCTTCTACAAATCGATAAGTTCTTCAAACCCTTCTTCCGTTCTCCTCTATTTTATTTTTGGAATTTATCAATTCAACTTGTCATACTAACATATTTTCTGAAATTGTCTGTTTTTAGTAGATTTTCCACAATAATTTTAGGATAGTAGTTGTCTCTTGATGGGCACGTGCACTTTCAGAGTATGCTATTGTTTGACGATGAGTTTGTGGCCTCGAAAGACAAAATCTTAGAACATATTGATAGTCCAGGCTTGTGGATTGCCATGAAAAAATGGAAAATGATAAATCAATGATTACAGTTTTGGAACGATGGTTGACAAAATGCCGATGATTTTTCGATATTCCACAGTCACAATTCAAAGATGTAGTTCGAGTGTGCGCTCATAGACAAAAAGCAAAGGCTATTCTCCGTGAATATGAGAAATTGTGTTTCAAGTCGGACATTCATCACGACACGTCACCAACAATCACAAATTATTGCGATGAGCATGACGCCTTGGTTACATTTTTTATATTCAACACATTATAAGGTATCAGCGTGTACTACTAGTTAATAAACACATGGTGAAGGGAAGTAACTGTCACCTGATCATATCTGAGATATACTTGGCTACCATTTTGTTTTTGGCGTTATGTTTAAAACTCCGTGAAACCAAAAACACACAGTGGCCAAGGGAGAAAAGTTGTTTGCATAGCGTACTGAGGGATAGTGTTAAGCAATGTGAAGAAAGAATGGTGCAACCGACAAGATTCAAAAATTGGAGGCAAACCTTCTCAAAAAAAAAAAAAAAAGAGTGGTGAAAATTTAAAGATAATGAAACAAGGCCAACTAAGAATGTAATTGTGTACTCCGTTCTTCCCATTTCTATTGTCATACTTTCTTAAAAGGGAACTCTTAAAATAACTGTCATACTTTAAGAAAAAAGACAATTTTTTCACTCTATTCTAAAAAACATCTCTTTAAAATATGCGAAGGTTCCCCCCATTTTTTTTTGAGATGGGATAAATATATGATCCATGCATATCTTCATAAAATTATAAGTAGTGAATGTTTTTCTTTGAATTGTAAAACTGGCCTTACAATTAGAGCACTATGGGGCCCCCTTGGAAAATGAGGCCCTAGGCGAGGACCTAATTTGCCTACCAGGAGGGTCGGCCCTGTTTGAAGGACAACTGTGGGAGGCCGAACCATTTTCCTCCACCAAATATAGAATTCAGAATCCCTTACCTAAAACAAGTACGATCAGCGCTCAACTCCATGTATAGAGTTTCTACAGCGTCGGACCTTCAATTTGAATGCGGATTCGTCCATCCTCACCCATTCCTTCGTGAAGCTCATCCACATGCTTCTTATTCAACCAAATTTATCCCAATTTCATCCACATAAATTCCATCGTAGGTCGCACTAGTCTTCCAAGAAATTCAAATTTTCCAAATCCCCATCATCATCTGAGGAAGGGTCTGAAGCAACTAAACACCGTTTGAAACTATGCTGATTACATCGGAGGTTCACCGTCTCCAGATGAGCATGCAAACCTAACAGTGGTGGATAATTTAATTTCTCGAGTTCAAAACCCATTTTCTAGAGAGATGTGGGAGCATTTTCTACACAGTGAGTTGTCTACTAGTGTTGTTAACAAGTGATATATATATATATATATATATATATATATATATATATATATACACATGTAGGTTGTTTAGGCCAATATATATATATATATATATATATATATATATATATATATGTATGGAGGGAAAAAGTATGATATATTTGGGGCACTTTGATCTTTTATCCGTTTCTAATAGGTAAAGGTGAAATATAGGTTATTAATGGTAGAGGGGTTTTGCCACAAAAAAAGAAAAGAAGAAACAGTAGGAGGAGATTTTAGTAGTTTCTAGTAGGTGAGGGTTGAATTTGTATATTGACACAACATTAAGGAGCCTCAATGCAATTTACCCTGAAAATTAAATTTACTTATTTAAGCATCCTTCACTTCTGTAACGCGTAACCGACGCAGAGATAGACGCCGGCGCACCAGTGCTAACTTACACCCCCATCGTCCCTGTCGCAGTCATCACCACCGACACTTGTAGCTTTTCTCTATGCACTAATGTCACGGTGAGTTCTCAGTCCTTTTGTTCTGATTCGTGTTATTTCATCCTCACCAGATCAAACCCACATGCACTTTCCACTTCACTCGATCCCCAATCACATCAATTAGCTTAATCTTGCAATGAATCGATACTAGAATAGAAACCCATGTTAGGGTTTGTCGAGATTTGATGATTTGATCCAGGGTTTTGAGATTCTGAGATTGCTATTTTTTTTTTTTTTGGAATCCGATGAGACTCCGTACACCAACTAGCTCTCCGGTTGGGTTAATGGAGAAGGGACCCACCAAGAATCAACACTCCCAGCTCTGCTTGTTGGCCTCACTGTCTGCTTTCTTTTGGTTGTCTTTGTTGTACTTTCACTTTGTTGTCCTTGGAGCTGGAAATGTTGATGATTCAGCCAGACTATTGAATAATAACATATCTGCTGAACTTGTCGAAAACACTCCTTTGAATCCCCCACCAATTTCTAGTACCCAGAAGCCAAAGATTGTGCATTTAGCTCCTCCTATACAGCCTAAGGATACCGGTTTTGTACCCGAGAGTCATCAATATGTTAATGATAGTTCAAGCAATGCTCAACTTCAGCCGACTAATACCGATAGTCAGAAGGCCAATGATACCCATTTTGCACCTGTTAGCGAGCAGGGAACTCGTAATGTTAGTTCAAGCAATCAGCCGGCCGTTGCTGATGATCATAAGAGTGACAATACCAAGAGTGATCATAGAGAAGGGAACTTTCCTTTCATGAAGGCATTAAGCACCGCAGATAACAAGAGTGATCCTTGTGGCGGGAGGTACATATATGTTCATGACCTTCCGCCAAAGTTCAATGAAGATATGCTCAAGGAGTGCAAGAGTCTTAGTAAGTGGACAAACATGTGTAAGTTCACTACTAATGCGGGGCTTGGTCCCCCTCTTGAGAATGTCGAGGGAGTGTTCTCCGAAACTGGATGGTATGCGACGAATCAGTTTGCAGTCGATGTTATCTTCAACAATCGGATGAAGCAGTACGAATGCTTGACTGAAGATTCTTCTCTTGCCGCCGCGATTTTCGTACCCTTCTACGCGGGATTTGACATTGCGCGTTATCTTTGGGGGTTTAATACGTCTGTGAGGGATGCCGCTTCTCTTGAGTTAGTTGATTGGCTCATGAAGAGGCCGGAGTGGAACATTATGAGTGGACATGATCATTTCCTTGTTGCCGGAAGGATAACTTGGGATTTCAGAAGGCTGAGTGATGACGATGCTGACTGGGGAAGCAAACTTCTACTCTTACCAGCTGCGAGGAATATGTCGATGCTTATGGTGGAATCAAGTCCATGGAGCTCAAATGATTTCGGCATTCCATATCCAACCTACTTTCACCCAGCAAAGGATGCTGATGTGTTTAGTTGGCAGGATAGGATGAGGAACTTGGAGCGCAAGTGGCTTTTCTCTTTCGCCGGTGCTCCACGTCCAGGCAACGCTAAATCAATCCGTGGACAAATCATAGATCAGTGCAAGGTCTCGAATGGATGCACTCTTCTAGAATGTGATTTTGGGGAGAGCAAGTGTCACTCTCCAAGCAGTATAATGAAGATGTTTCAGAGTTCCCTTTTCTGCTTACAACCTCAGGGTGATTCTTACACGAGGAGATCAGCTTTTGATTCGATCTTGGCTGGTTGCATACCAGTCTTCTTCCATCCAGGTTCAGCCTACATACAGTACACATGGCATCTTCCAAAGAATTATTCCAAGTACTCCGTATTCATACCAGAGGATGACATCAGGAAAAGGAATGTTAGCATAGAGCAAAGGCTTAGTGAAATATCACCGGAGCAAGTGCGAGCAATGAGGGAGGAAGTGATAAATCTCATACCAAATTTGATATATGCCGATCCTCGATCCAAGTTGGAAACTCTAAAAGATGCATTTGATGTAGCCGTGCAGGCAGTTATCAACAAAGTCACAAAGTTGAGGAAAGACATTGTTAATGATCGAGTAGACAAAAATTTCATTGAAGAGCTGAGTTGGAAATATGCTTTACTTGAAGAAGGGCAATATGTGGGTAAGCATGAATGGGATCCTTTCTTCTCAAAACCAAAAGGTGGGAATGCAGAGTCTAATACTGAGTCAGGAGAAACAGCGAAGAATTCTTGGCAGAGTGAACAGAGGCATCAATGATGACTACAGGTTTTGTATGCAGGTATGAGCCACGGTGATTTTTGCGTTTCTCTAGGTTTCACCGCACAAATCTTGTGAAATTCCCAAACATACAACACGTATTCTCTGCTTCTAATATATATAGGTGCCCTGTGTCTTGAGATAGAATTGCTCTTACGACTAAGTCTTTGTACCACGTTTGAGGTATATATTCTTCAGCTTCATTAAAAAGCTGATGTTGCCTCTATTTCATTTTGGATATGCTTATGTAAAGAGCATAAATTGAGAGCCATAGTGGAATTTTAAGTTCTTTTTTCCATATATTTGTTCTTTTGATATATTTAGAAGTTTCAGTCTTCTGTTGCCCTTTACTTGTCAGTTTTTGCTTGATTATAATCAAAGTCATTAATGATAATCTCTCACGAGCGTTGTTTAATGCAATTCTGGTTATTGTATCTGTTTTATTTGGGTCTTGTTCGTTTAAGGATTTACACCATGCATTCGTTATGGTACTTGTACATGTCACGCGTCATTTTTCCCAGTAGTGTAGGGCTTGGTAGAAACTGGAATTTCATGGGTGTCAGTAATGATTTAGGACTTTGTGTGTCCATTGATGAAAACTCGCCCTGGGATGATTTACGAGAGTTTTACTGCCATCTAATACCATGTTTGGGGAGTATGAAAAAGGAAACAGTATGTGTCAGTAGTTATCAATTGTGTATTGTAATCACATGGAGATATCTTTGGTTTTGTGGTGGTGCTGCAGCTGCTGCTGGTGATGCAGGTAGTGAATTGGTCATCGGTGTAAGGTAATGCACGAAGTACTTATGTTTACTCTGTGGTCATTTTCATTTTTTTACATACCTGTAGTTTGTGAAAAATCTAGCGGTGTCAAAGGGGCCGGCCCACGGTGCAACCATCCCCCCCCCCACCCAGCCGTAACAGCCCCCTCCCTCTTCCCTAACCCAGCCCGGCCCCCAACCCCCTCCAATAGGACCAGGACTGGCCCGGGTAGCTTTTTCCCTTGAATAAACCGGCCCAGCCCCCTCTTCCCCAGCCCGCACCTCTAAACACCCCCAACCCGCACAGGTTCAGCCCGGCCCCCTCTAAACCTTTTTTTTTGGACATTTTGCCCTCTATTTTTTCTTTAAAGAACAGCTAATTTCGAGGTATTTGGTCCACCTGGCCAATAAAATATCTATATGCATATATACATAAACATATAAATAAAAATTATAGTAAATAATAATAATAAATTGACCGGGTCAGCCCGCCCCCCTCTAAAAATATTGGGTTTTGAGCCCGGAGCAGTCCAGGCTTGAAATCCTCCAGAAAAACTCGCCCTTCTCCGCCCCTCCCCCACCGGTCCTCCAACCCGCCCCAGCCCGGCCCTTTGACGCCACTCTACAAATCTGGGCGATAACTTTGACATTCCATATTTTTCTTAATTTTTTCCCATGTACAAACACTGATTTCATGAGCACCATCGCTCTGTAATGTGTCTGAACTCTGCACCGATGGTTTATGTGATCTGTGCTGCTAAAAACCCTTTGCGCAATGCTTTATCGCGCTTTTGTTTGATGTGTCAATAATATTACATGAATTGTGTTAAATTGTTTAAATATTAGGGAATATGATCTTTCCTTGCAGATGGAGGAAAGCAGCATTACACAGGAGACTCATGAATGGGGTCTAGCTATAAGTAAGGAATCAATTTGTATGATCTGGTGGAAGTTAAGCTCCTCTCCACCATGAAGAAGCCAAGAAGCACCAACAACAGCTACAAGAATCACAAAGAAGAAGAAGAAACTGCCAAGATCAACCTGCTGAGATCAATCAACCATCATCTCATGTCTGGTCGTAGCGGCTACGGATCGTTCGAACGCGTAAGTTTGAGAGGAGACAATGTCGGTGCAGCCATGACCCTTCGGCATGGCAATTCAGGTGAGTCGCTGCTCAATTGTTGTAACATCAACATTTATGTCAACAACAGCGTGCAGGGCGCGAACAATTCAATTCTGGTTGGTAGTGAAGTTAAAATTATTGATTCTGGGGTTTCGTTGTCGTTGAAGGATGTGATGCAGCTCGGTGAGGGGTTTCTGGAAAAGAAGAGAAGGAGGACGGCTTCTTCCGATGTGGGTTTTTTTGTCGGGTTGATTTTAGCTGTGGTGCTCGTCGTTTTGTCGTTACTGTGGTTCGTTAAATGAGGGTTGGTAGATGGAATCGGTTTGTGGGGAAAGTGTGGAGGACATGTACTATGATTATGATTGAGAGATATAGCTGTTCCATTTCCATACACCCACACACATTATGTTGGATGCAAAAAATTCAGCTTATGTTTACCTGTTTTCAGATGTTTATTTACTATTTTTGTTGCTTCTGTTTGTTGATAAACCATGTAACTTATTCATACCTTGAATGAAATTTATTGTAAGTCCCATTCTAATGCAGCAAAAAGATGTAACAGAGTTGATTCTCGTTGAGATAATCTTTGATATCGATCTTCGTCAATATCGGAGAAAATAAATTTTTTTTTTTAGAAATTGTTTTGTCGTCAACCGGGTCTGAACCGTACTACTTGAGCTACCAACCTAGCTGCAAAAAGATAAAGAATTTTTATTATAGGAAATTCAGTTTTTTTTTTTTCTTTTCTAATAATAGGTTAAAAGTTGGCAAAATTGCACTAGATGTATCCATAATTTACTTTACCCGTGTATTTAGTATCCATACTTTAAAATAGTGTAATTATGGTGCCAAACTTTCAAAACGAGCAAAATTACTGATTTTGAGATCTAGATGGCACATTGGCCAAATAACTATGATGACCATGATTAAAATCCCAAGTTGTTTTCAGAATCTCCTCTACATTCGAAATAACGAGTGGAGCAACCATAAATCAGATGCCTTCGATTTTGCCTCTATTTTCTGATCTAAACCGAAACATTTTTCCAGTTTTTGACGATATTATTCATCAATCTCTCCCTACATCAGTCCCACGCCCTATGGTCTATACGAGTAACTATACAATCTTGTCCCGCATGACTTGATTTCATATCTCCGCCTTTAGCATGAAAATGGAGCCTCGATTTAGTTTATACTAGGTGTTGAAGCTATCAATCTTGTCGCTACGGACATGATCTGCAACATTAACTAATTATATAATCAACGGTGGATCTAATAAAAATTAAGTACTCTGTATGATAGATTGTTTCATTAAATTAAACAATCAGTCATTTTAAACAATTCATGTTCCAAAATCTGCCACCAACACCACAAGTCCACCACCATGGCTCTATCCCAGAATATGTTTTCTGAGATTTACCTAACTCTCTAGCTTAGTGGGGGAAACAAGACCCATACACATCATTGATGATGATGTTAGTCAACAAACAACATGGTAGCAACTACCAAGGCCAAAAAAGTAGTACTTGTAATATTAAGGTTGAAAGAGTACATGACAGCAACTACTAAGAACTTCCTGGTATGAAAATACTAAAACCCTCTTTTAGGAATATGACACATGATGCCCTTCATGTATGAAAAATTTACAGTAGCATGGCTAGCAATCGGTTCCTCTAAAACATGTCTTGATTAAAATGAAAGTCGATCATTTAAGTTGTCGACTATAGAGATGGCCATTTTATCTGTATAAATGTATGCAAGCTGTCTCTCATACAGCCTCTCCAACATTCTATTACTCTGTTGACTTATATTTTCCATTCATATCACATTAATCAGTATTCATTAACTGCTAACCATATCTTAACTACAACTGGAAAAAAAATACAGATTACTAGCTGATTTACGGAATTAGGAACTATCATGCAATTCGGCGAGCACCTTCCTCACATTATTGTCACGCTTCCATGATAGAGCTTACGTCGAAAAGCTACGCTGACAAACTGGCTTTAAAAGATCTTGATAACGCTGAGATGGGGAAGTTCTTATAATTTTCCGAACATTCAGGGTACCATATGCAATAACGTCAATTATTGGGGGTGGTAATGTAGTTTACTCATTTAACGCTGCAACGTCACCGACACTAGCCGGGAGACCGGCGCATTATTCTAACGGACGCCTGCGGTTATCAAGTCCACGCTAACTTGCGCACCTCCATAGTCATGTGTACATGTCCCTCTTCACTTCCAGAGATTTCTCAGAATCAGAACTAAGCAAATTACACAAAATCAGTCAATCAATCAATCCTCTGGCTTTCCTCTCTCTACACCTTCACGGTAAGTCCTCATTCGATTCCTCATCTCTTCCTCAATTTGAGTTACTTCATTTCACTCGAATTCGATTCATAAACCCTGCACTAGATCGAACCCGACCCACTTGATTTCTCCTCAATCGTTGTAGTTGATTGTTACATTTTCTAGATCAAACTTCGATTTCTTGATGTGGGTATGAATCAAAATCCAATTTTTCCAAGTGGGTGTATTGAGATTCATCTAGGGTTTAGATCATGATGATGAGACGCCGGTCACCGACAAATTCTCCGGCGGAGGAGATGGAGAAGGGGGCAACAAAGAATCAACCCTCCCGTCTCTGTTTATTGGCCTCATTGTCAGCTGTGTTTTGGTTCTTGCTGTTTTATGTTCATTTTGTTGTTCTAGGAGGCAAAACATTCGATGATTCGGCTTCAAGAAACCCGATTTCTGTCACTTTTGAGCCTATTAAACCCCCTCTTTTGAATGTCCAAACAAAGCCTAGTGTTCAGCCGAATCATACCCTTTTGGATCCTCTCACCCGCCCTAGAGTCAACCCCTTGAGGCCTAGTAGTGAACAGAAGTTGCTTGATCATAAGCCTAGTATTCAGCCGAATCATACCCTTTTGGATCCTCTCACTCGCCCTAGAATCAACCCCTTGAAGCCTAGTAGTGACCAGAAGTCGCTTGATCATATTTCAAGCAATGCTCAACCGGCGAATCCCCAACATAAAGTAGAGAAATTCGGGTTTATAAGGGCGTTGAGAACCGTAGATAACAAGAGTGATCCGTGTGGTGGGAGGTATATCTATGTTCATGACCTTCCGCGGAAGTTCAATGAAGACATGCTCAAGGAGTGTAGGAGTCTTAGTAAGTGGACAAACATGTGTAAGTTCACTACCAACGCGGGGCTTGGTCCTCCGCTAGAGAATGAGGAGGGTGTGTTTTCTGAAACTGGATGGTACGCAACGAATCAGTTTGCGGTGGATGTGATCTTCAACAACCGGATGAAGCAGTACGAATGCTTGACAAATGATTCATCCCTCGCCGCGGCCATCTTCGTACCCTTTTATGCGGGGTTTGACATTGCACGCTATCTTTGGGGGTTTAACACCTCTGTGAGGGATGCTGCTTCTCTTGAATTGGTCGACTGGCTCATGAAGAGGCCGGAGTGGGGAATCATGGGCGGACGCGATCACTTTCTTGTTGCCGGAAGGATTACTTGGGATTTCAGAAGGCTGAGTGATGAGGATACTGACTGGGGAAGCAAACTTCTATTCTTACCAGCTGCGAAGAATATGTCGATGTTGGTGGTGGAGTCAAGTCCGTGGAATGCAAACGATTTCGGGATCCCATACCCGACCTACTTCCACCCAGCAAAGGACGCTGACGTGTTTAGTTGGCAAGATAGGATGATGAACTTGGAGCGCAAGTGGCTATTCTCTTTCGCCGGCGCTCCACGCCCTGGAAACCCTAAATCAATCCGTGGACAAATCATCGACCAGTGCAAGGTTTCCAATGGGTGTACTCTACTAGAATGTGATTTTGGGGAGAGCAAGTGTCACTCGCCAAGCAGTATAATGAAGATGTTTCAGAGTTCACTTTTCTGTTTGCAGCCTCAGGGTGATTCCTACACGAGGAGATCAGCTTTCGATTCGATCTTGGCAGGTTGCATACCAGTCTTCTTCCATCCGGGTTCGGCCTACACACAGTACACGTGGCATCTTCCCAAGAACTATTCAAAGTATTCGGTGTTTATACCAGAGGATGATATCCGTAAGAGGAATGTCAGCATAGAGCAAAGGCTTAGTGAGATTTCGCCTGAGCAAGTGAAGATTATGAGGGAGGAAGTGATCAATCTCATACCCAGTTTGATTTACGCTGATCCAAGATCCAAGCTTGAAACTCTGAAAGATGCATTCGATGTCGCTGTGGGGGCGGTGATTAACAAAGTCACAAAGTTGAGGAAGGACACGATTGATGGTCGGATGAACAAGAATTTCATAGAGGAGCTCAGTTGGAAATATGCCTTAGTGGGTGAAAGAGAATTTGTGGGTACACATGAATGGGATCCTTTTTTCTCGAAACCAAAAGCTGGTGATGCCGAGTCCAAGAGTGATTCAGCGGAAACAGCAAAGAATTCTTGGAAGAGTGAACAAAGGCAACATTCATGAATGTTTAGCTAAGTATTCAACAGAAGGCCTGGAGCTTGTTGAAACATTCAACAGGAAGACTAGTAATGAGCTACTGGCGGTATGCAGGTATTAAGCTTAAGTATTTTGCAGGGGCTTATAGGAAGTCATGCTCTAGTTCCGGATATATACACGGTCTTGTTTAAACCACAAATATATTTGTTTTTATGTTTTTTTTAGAATAAATAGGTGTTTTGTTTCTTCACGTTCAAATTTTTCGGTAGTGTCACTGTAAGAAGTTTGTGGTAATACAGTTTGGCTTTGCCAAGAATGAAAATTTCAGTTTTGAACTCCGTTTCCCCTCTATTTTCCATTTTTCTCGATTGGTTTGCAATCTTCTTTTAACGCACACGGATTTGTGCAGAGAGATAAATGTTTGATACAGATATTTTGTTACGTCTTATTACGAATTGACTATGAGAGTAAGCTGTTATGGCTTCAGAACCCTTGTTTGTACCGTCTTTCACTTCATATTATGTGAATGAGGTATGCATTGATTCACTGCTGAAAACCTGAAAACTTGTCTTACAATTTTTTTGATAGACTTCATTATATCTGTATTGCTGCTGAGAAGAACTATTAATTTTTCGGTCGTAATATTAGGCCTTGTTTGGGTAGGGGATATGTGAGGGAGGGCAATTCAGGCGACCCTACGGCTCATGAGCAGTGGTTGACCATGTTCAGCCAAGGCTCTTTTTACACAAACAGGTTAAAACATAGAAACTTTAGCTCGGTTCAATATGGGTTGAGGTTTGACCGAGTCTGGCTCTCAGGTGGCGACACGGTGTTTGCAACCCCTCCTTGGATATGAGCATATCAACTTTCATCCTATATCGAACATGATATAGTATGGAGGAGCTGCAGGAATCACTGTGTTCTTATGCAACTATTTACTGGTTGAGGGGCAAAAGGAAAAAATTGTGAGAAAAGTTACTCTTCTGTGTCAGTCAAAATTGGCAAGTCAGTAGAGGCACAAGCTTCACATGATGCTGTTAGGAGCCCTGTGAAATAAATGTAAACCCTACACTATAAATGGCACAATAATACCATGGTGACCCCCTCGATTTTGATGCAAAGACACTTTCACCCCTTCTAGTTTGGAAAAGAACACTTTCCCCTCTTCAACGTGCCAAATTTCAGTACACTTGCACAATTGCACTCCCTAATTGTGACGTTGTTAGTCTGAAGTAGGGGTACATTATTGATAATATTTTTCGGACAAATTTGCTCTCTTACAGTACGGATTGACACAAATAAAAGGGCGGAAGTGTCCCGAAATTTGGCACACTAAAGTGGTGAAATTGTCCTGTCCGAAACTGGAAGTGGTGGAAGTGTCTTTGTGTCAAACCTGAGGGGGTGAAAGTGTATTTTACCCTAATGCCTTTCTTGCCAATGCCATTGGCATTCAATAGGCTCTGAACACACAAAGTCACAAACAGAAACCAAATATGAGAACAAAATTCTTTGAAATAACGGCTCCCAGAGAAAAATGAAGAATTTAATCCCAATCAAAACATCCCGTGAGAACAAGAGCTCTTCCTTGCTCTGTGTCTCTCTAACAAAGAGGATCCTCGTGATGAAGGAGCTCCAATACCACATTCAAATTTCTCCATTGAGGCCTTCAAATACCCCTGCAACTCTCACCCCAGAAAAATATGCAACATTCATCTTTCAGATAATACCACCACCATGGAAGCCAAAACCAAAACCCACTTCTTCTCCACCATTTTCCTTCTCTGCTTCTTAACCATCCAACAACAACAATGCCATGGTGTTGGTGATCTCCAAACTTACATCATCCAACTTCACCCACAGGGAATGCTAAGAAGCTGCTATCCCTCCAAGCTTCACTGGCATCTTTCACTCCTCCAACAACTCCTCCCCTCATCCACCACCCAAACAGACCCTTCCTCTCGCCTTCTCTACTCTTACCACTCCGCCATGGAAGGTTTTGCCGCTACTCTTTCTCAAGACGAGCTCAAAACCTTGAAAAGGTTGCGTGATGTCGTAGCCGTTAGGCCAGACCGGAGGCTCCACACTCGCACCACTTACTCCTACAAGTTCTTAGGCCTGACCCCCTCCAACCAAGGACCTTGGTCCCAGTCGGGGTTCGGTCAGGGGTCCATCATCGGAGTCCTCGACACCGGAGTTTGGCCGGAGAGCCCTAGCTTCGACGACTCTTCCATGTCTCCAGTTCCCAAGAAGTGGAAAGGGTTTTGCCAAGCGGGGCAATACTTCAATGCTTCGAGTTGCAACAAGAAGATCATTGGCGCGAGATTCTTCATCAAAGGTCACAAAGTCGCCGCGGCGTCGCCTTCGATGGACGTCGTCGATGAGTACATATCGCCTAGGGACTCGCAAGGACACGGGACCCACACCTCGTCGACGGTCGGAGGATCGGCCGTGGCGGCGGCGAACGTCCTCGGGAACGGAGCCGGAATGGCTCGAGGAATGGCGCCGAGGGCCCACATTGCCATATACAAGGTCTGCTGGTATAGCGGTTGTTACAGTTCCGACATACTGGCGGCGATGGATGCGGCGATCAAGGACGGAGTCGACATTCTATCGCTCTCCCTAGGCGGCTTCCCAGTACCGCTCTACGACGACAGTATCGCCATTGGAAGCTTCCGGGCGATGGAGCACGGAATAACCGTAGTCTGCGCAGCGGGAAATAACGGCCCAATCCAATATTCGGTCGCGAATGACGCGCCCTGGATAACTACCGTGGGCGCTAGCTCGTTGGATAGGAGATTCCCGGCGATACTGCGTTTGGGAAACGGAAAGTACCTCTACGGCGAATCCATGTACCCGGGGAAGGAAAACCCCGGTTCCGAGAGAGAAGTTGAGGTGGTTTACGTCGGTGGCGGCAATAAGGGAAGCGAGTTTTGCCTCAAAGGGTCACTTCCGAGGGCGGAAGTGAGGGGCAAAATGGTCATTTGTGACCGAGGGGTCAACGGGCGGGCGGAGAAAGGGCAGGCGGTGAAGGAAGCTGGCGGTGTCGCTATGGTTTTGACAAACACGGCAATCAATCTGGAAGAAGACTCCGTCGACGCACACATCATTCCAGCGACTTTAATTGGATTCGACGAAGCAGTAGAGCTTAAATCTTACATAAACACGACGAGGAGACCTAAGGGGAGGATCATATTCGGTGGGACCGTTATCGGGAGGTCCAGAGCACCAGAAGTGGCGGTTTTCTCGTCGAGAGGACCGAGTTTCACCAACCCTTCGATCCTCAAACCAGACATGATTGCTCCGGGGGTTAACATCATCGCCGCCTGGCCGCAAAACTTGGGCCCCACCGGCCTTCGGGAAGATTCCAGAAGAGTGAACTTTACTGTCATGTCAGGGACTTCCATGGCGTGTCCCCACGTCAGCGGCATTGCAGGTCTAATACACTCTGCTCATCCAAAATGGACTCCTGCAGCAATCAGATCAGCTCTCATGACAAGTGCAGATACTACAGACAGTTACAGAAAGCCGATCATGGACGGCGAAAGACCCGCCGGAGTATTCGCGATCGGCGCGGGGCACGTGAACCCCACGAGAGCAATCAATCCAGGGCTTATCTACGACATCAAGAAAGACGATTATATCCCTCATCTGTGCACTCTAGGGTACACTAGATCAGAGATTTTCACTGTCACTCACCGGAACGTGAGTTGCCGCGAAATTATGCCCAAGAACAAGGGTTTTAGCCTGAACTACCCTTCCATCTCGGTCATTTTCAGGCATGGGATGATGAAGAAGGTGATCACAAGGAAGCTGACGAATGTGGGAAGCCCTAATTCCATTTACTCAGTGGAAGTGGCGGCACCTGAAGGAGTACGGATGGTAGTTAAACCAAGGAGATTGGTGTTTAAGCATGTTAACCAGGCCTTGAGTTACAGAGTCTGGTTTGTGTCTAGGAAGAGAACAGCGATCAACGATACACGATATGCCCAAGGGTCATTGACATGGGTTCACTCCAGTAATGGTCTTCACAGAGTCAGGAGCCCTATCTCGGTAACATGGGCATCGAAGACAGGTTATTGATTATGATGGCAACAAGTAGGTTGCATTCTTTTGGCATGTATCGCCTTCGATCTCCTTATGCGATCAATCAGTGTATTAACCTATCTATTCTTGCAGAGATCAATGAATATGCTATATTTTCGACAAATCAACCAATACTTTAGCCTTGAATATATCATTTATGTAACTTAGGAGAATGAACTTGAGAACTGACAGCAAGAAGGCAAAAAGAGAAGCTAAACAATCAACATAATTTCATTGATTGTGATGTCTTTACTATCAGAGATGCAAAATAGATGTAACATGAGTAACTGCAGCCCAAATGTATCGATACTGATGCAGAAACTTATGAGATAGCGAAACATACTCATTGAAAGATCTATGAAGCATTGAGAAAGAAAAAATCGGCGAATTACACTCATTCTAATCATAGAAGGACTCATTCGAAGCAAATGCAAGTGGATAAGTGTAAGTAAGTAAGAATATACAACCCTCATTTCTTGACGAACTCCAGACCATTGGCATTAGCGTATCTCTCCATGAACCTCATGAACCTGTCCCAATCCTTGGGAGTTCTCATCAAGTACTTCGCTTCAACCCCTGCAGGCTTCCCATTAACAAATTTGGCATTGACATCAACGGATTGAAGTACACCTTCTTCATCGATCATGTAGAGTCCAGTGATGTCACCTACTTCACCAGAGGAGTCGAAAACTGAAGGCTGTTCGAACCTGAATATAGCCATTCCGTTAGTGCCATCCCTTGATTTGGTTAGTTTGATGTCTGGAACTGTCTGTTCATCTATTCCTTGAATGAACTGAATTGCGGGTTTAACCATTGTTATGGTGAGCCTAGGAATTTGGAAATTTCTTCTTTGCTTGGTCGAGTAGGAGTGTTGCAGGCGCAAGGACTGACCACAGAAGGATGACTGAGCGCTTCGATGAACAGCTAAAGCCGCAGCTGAGCACAAAAGAAGTGACATTGAAATATATATAGTGATCTCACCAAATATGTAAACAAAGATGTAGAAGCAGCTTCACTGAGCTCTAATGGTGATAAAACTAACTAGCTAGCATACATAGGAAACTGGGATTTAGAGCACTGTAATGTCAACTTGAAGGTGAAGATCAAAAGACTTGAACTATAATAGAGTACTCCAAACCCACAAAATACTGAAGAAACACAAAAAAAATGACAGAAACTAACATTGTCTCCATGAATAGGCTAGGACAGAAGTGAAGATCAAATTTCAAAACAAATCAACCATTAGCTGCAGACTTCATGACCCTTTTACTAATTCATTTAGGTTTGTCATTTATCAAACAGTTGATTGTTTTCAGTCATTATAACTGTGCCTACAGTAATTGGAAGGAAAAAAAAATGAATCCATATGTCATTGGGGAATTTCATCAAACACATGCAAGACAAAAACCAATGGAGAACTTCAATCAAGAAACAAAACATTTCAGCTACTGGGTATTGTCACATATGCTCAAGAGATTGGAACATTGATCAACTGTGAAGACAGAGAGAGAGTGGTAATACCTGGACAAGAGCGAGTGTGGTGGGAACATTGAGAAACAGGGGAGGTGAATGCAAGGGACTGCAGAGTCGCCATTGGATTGAAATTGAGGAGAGGGTTGCGAGAGAAAGACGGAAGATTTTAGGGAGATAAGTGGGTACTTTTCTCCTCAGTAGGAGATAGTAATCGATGATATGGTGAGGAGGACATTGTTGTTGTAGGTGAGTGGGTGTAACAATGACAGCCATTCGCTTCTCTATCTCTCTCTGTTCTCTTTCTCAAACAGAATGCTCCGACCCGGTAAATTGTTGGACAGTTGGACTCGGATATAAATTTATGGGCTGAATCCACACTTGTACTTTCAGCCCACCACATGAGGACTATCCAGAGCCTAGTAATCCCTCCGTTCTTCCAGGTTTTTCAAAATTTATTTGGGCATATCGATTTTGTTAGCAAAACAAAGTAAGAATTTTGTATTTTTTTCGTGGTATTGTAGAACAACTTTTACTCTATTTGTTAGGTTTGACTTTGAATCAAAGTCAGCAAGGAAATTCAGGGGCGGTGAAATGTTTGATTTGGCAAGTTTATTGTCTTGTTTTTGGGAGAGTTTCCCCGCCACATGTGGATATATAAAGGTGGCTCTTTTTTTTTCCTCAAAAAATAAAAAATAAAATATAAAGGTGGCTCTTTTCGGTACTAAAACACACACAATACACTACACATCGGGCTGGTTTTGTTCTTTGGTGCTTTGAGAGATTTTGTGCGCGTGTGTCGGGTGGGTGGCCGTTGTGGCAATGGCTTGCATTGTAATCGGGGGCTCTTCTCTATAAAATATATAGTTCTGACCGTAGAGGTAGCTAGCGGGTTCGTTACGAATTCGTTAGTGAACCAAATTAATTTTTTGTCTCGTTCTTGTTTTGCTTTCGTCGTTCTTGTTCGAGTATCCCATGTTATAACACTACTATACCATGAAAAGATCATCAAATTCTTGCATCTTTTCGCTAACCAAATCGTTAAACCTAAATAATACCCAAATAATTTTTTGAAAAATATGGAGAATGAAGGGGGTACAAGTTAAGAGTTACATTAAATTTATTTTGAGAAAAAAAATTATATTAAATTAGATTATAGTACAAATAAGTCACGAGCAGCGGGAGTGAGAGCGAAAAAACGTCTAACTTCAGAATGATTGCATTTGAGAGCGTATGTATGATGTTTATTTAATGTAGTTCTATGAAAAGAAATTACTATTTTCATATGATGAAGTGATTTTTTTTAGAATTACATCGTATAGCCGGGTTCAAACCCGTGACCTCGAGACCTCATGCAGGGTTTCAAACGCTCTACCACTGAGCTAGCACCCATTTACATGATGAAGTGATTTAAATATAATCATATATTTTTATTAAATGAGTTGTAAGTATTAATTTGCCGAAAATGTTGCTTCCATAAGAAAGAACAATATTTAAATAGTTGAATTATCAAAGTGGGAAGTAATAAATTGAGATTAATCATCAAGTATAGTCACAAATAATAATAAATCATCAACATAATAAGTTGCTGTGGAGAATAAGCTATCCTTAAAATATGACGCGTGGAATAACTTATCCCTACCATATTCTAGAGACCAAACATTTTATAAAAATTAAAAAATATTCACTAGTCTTTAGAAAAGTTAGTCGTCTTCGAAAACTGTGCTCTCTATTTTCTGAAGCGCTTTTAGAGCGAGGTTTGTCTCGAAAACGTTCTAGCGAGGTTTAGGAACGATGCCCGTCCAAAAGGGTTTAGTTGACTACTTGACTCCGAATACAACAAAATTAAAACACGTGTAAGATATCCACACTCTGTAACAGAGTACCTACAATTACTCCACTTACAATTGATTACTTTTAGGAGATCTCCACTGATTCAGTGAAATTTTAGAAAATTAGAAAACCTAGACCAATGCCTCGCCCTTCTTCACTCACAATTAGCTCAATGTGGTAGAGCGCTGAAAGCCCCTGCATGAAGTCCCGGGTTCAAATCCGGTTGACGACAAATAATTTCTCAAAAAAAAAAAAAAAGAGAACTTCGATAACCAGAGTTCGAACCTCCCATTCTAGTTCGTAACCGATAAGAAAGCTCTAACAACAAAAAATGTTGATGGATCCAATCAAAGATTCTAGTGACTCAGAATATAGTGAGAATGGAACTCTGAGAAGAGCTAGGCCTTGATGAATTCCTCAAGAGCTAACAATTAACACCCACCACAGAAGTCTTCCAAATCAGAGGAACTTCGAGCTAGGAGAATCCATCACTCATCGAACATCTCTACCCTCTCCTTCAGCAGAGAATTCTCCCGAAACCTAGAAAAGATCGTCCCATGCAGCCCCTTCTGCAAGTTATGAAATTCAGAAAGTCTCGAGCTTCCCTCCCATCTTCTCCCTTAAAATTGAGTACATTTGAAGAGACCCTAGAACATCAACTCATTGCAGGGTTTAAGAAGATGAGACTATAGTGGCACATATTTGAAACTATGTATGAATGCAACACCATCACTCCGATCGGGACATTGCTAGCTTCTTGAAGATACGAAGAACAAGTGGTATTTTGAGGAATGAGTGATGACTGCAACTCGGGCGGGCTGGGTGGGTTGACACCCTTGCCCAAGCCCAAGCCCAAGCCCGAGTTCTGTCGGAGTTGCCCAAGCCCAGCCCAGCCCTGATTAGGAGCATCGCCAACCCGTCCAAGTCCAAATTCGAACAAATCAATTCGGGCTTGGGTTGAATTCGGGCTAGCCCATTAAATCAAATAAATTAATATAATTATCACATTCAACTCAATTATTGCCCCCTTAAAGTTAAGCTATTAACTTACATATAAATAGATACCGAATGTAGACACTTCAACTTTTTTTAGGCTAAAAAATAACAACTATATAACGTTAGATTGAATTAAAAAATTATTAGTTTATACAAGAGAATACTAAATATTTTGTGAAAAAAAAAAGTATTAGGTAAAAACATCAACATAATTAAAAAATACTAATAATTAATAAAAAATAACAAATTCTTGATAAATATGCTATATAATACACTTTAAATATAAGATATATATGTAATGAATATACAAATCGGACAATTCGGGCTAGCCCATTGTTTAATATTCGTACCCAAGCCCGACCCTAATTGCAATTCGGGTCGAGAATTTGTGTCCGAGCGCGTCCAAATTACTCAAAATATGTGACCAAGCCTGACTTTAGTCCGGGCTGGGTTCGGGTTAGTCGGGCTCAGCCCGTCCAAGTTGCACCCGTAAGAGACATTATTAAAGCTTGAGGAGTCAAGGTGTCGAGTGATTAGCACTCAAAACATGGTTAGGTACATTGCGGGCAGTTGTATTGTACGTTCCCAAAGATTAAAGTTAGTTTTAAATTTAGGGTTTAATTCAACCTCCTGAAATTGTAATTTCACCCCACCGCTTCTAGCAATTGCATAACAACCTCGTTTACCAAAAAATTATAATTATGCCCAAATATCAGCTTGATAGCCAGAAATTTTATTTACAAAATTTTCAAAATGTTTCTGATATTGCACTTAGAACCTCCTTGAAAACTAGGGTATTACAACACACACAATCACGCGAACGCGCGCGCACACACAAATAGGATAAAAGACACTTGCACCCAGTCAGGTTTGACACAAATACACTTCCAACCCTTTAAATTTGAAAAAGAACACTTTCACCTTTTCGGTGTGCCAAACTTACACACCTGGTTGGCTGGTTGTGTCATTTCATATTCTAAGAGTGAAAATTCGTCTAAAAAACTACTACAAGTGATAAACCCTCCCCTCTTGACTGATGACGCCACAATTAAAGAGTGTAGCCGTGTATGTATCCTGAAATTTGGCACACTAAAAGTAAAAGTGTCATTTCCCACACAAATAGGGGGTGAGAGTGTATATATGTAAAACCTGAAGGGTGAAAGTGTGTTTTAGCCTGCAAATACATCCAAAGACAACATTTAGATGGGTCCCTGACCAAAACATGGGTTCCACCACTCCTACATGTGCCATCCCATGCCTCCTCCTCCTCCCAACTTCTCTCCAAATGTTAATAACCCAACAGCTTATATTTCCCATTTTTTCTGGATATGGAAATAGTGAGACTCTAACTCAATATAGATATTGCTAGTAAATTGTAATACAAGGGCTGGTGCCTGGTTTGTCATGGCACAATTCCATGTGGAAGAAGCATATTAGTTCTCCATACTCTCCCCCCAATCTCAAACTCCAATTGCTAGTATCCTCTTCCATGTAGACAGATATATACATATCTCTCTAATAATGAGAAGGAAATAGGAAGAGGTTCCTCAGAAGGGAGGAAATTGCATTAAGCACATCACATGGCCTCCATCATCCACATTTTTATGTATTTATTTATTTATGTAGTGGCTAATAATACTAGTACCATTACATTTAGAACATTCACTTGGTTCATTCAAACTACTTCTAGCTAGGTCCACATGGGTGCATGTGAAATTTAGTCAGTTTTATTCTTCTTCTTCTACCACCACTACTCCAATGAATGGAACATCCCCATATATTACATGCAAAAAATTATCACAAATAATGGCGGTTGGTAGGGCCCAGCAGTGCCATTACTGGACAATAATCTCAATTACTTTCTCCTTATTCCCTCCACTTTTCACCTCATCAGCTGATTTGCAAAGCTAATTGGCATAATTATATAATACTAATTTGATCTATCTGTACACATGTTTGTCTTCTATGTAACTTCATTTTTCATAGTATCATAATTAAGTGGCTCCTCACTAAGTATAGGGTCAGTATCTAACTGTACGTCTCAACACTGACCCATCTCACCAAGGATGTTACAAATTTACAATACAAGTTGGTTACTAGTTTTAGGCCACAGTGCCTCTCAATTTACCATAAAAATATCACTGGTCAAATATTCAGACCTTTTTGTATTGGGTAAAAGATACTTTAACCCCCTCTAGTGTGGCAGGACACTTTTCAACCCCTTCCAGTTCAGAAAAAGAACACTTTCACACCTTTAGTGTGTTCCAAAACTTGTATTCATTCTAACAATGGCCCTGTTTGGATAACAAGGTTGGGCTAGTTTGGTTAACCAAACCATGTGGATGTTTGGATTTAATGGTTTTGGTTTTGAGGTTTTGACTTTTATGTGAGTAGAAAAATGAGTGGAATGTGGGTCCTACAAATTTTGGGTTGAAGTTTTGGTTAACTTTTTTTGAGAGTTAACCAAACAATGGTATCCAAACAGGGCCAATCACAGGGGCTTCTGAGAAGCAAGTAGGAAATTGCATTATAAAACTTTATTTCATTAGTTATGCTACCAACAGGCTTTTATATGTTTAGTTATCATTCTAAAACTTGTATTCATTCTAACAAACACAAGGGCTTCTGAGAAGCAAGTAGGAAATTGCATCCTAAAACTTGTATTTCATTAGTTCTGTTACCAACAGGCTTTTATATGTTTAGTTATTTAACTCACATACCAAACATCAAAATGCTCAAAAAACCTATTGCCGCAATATTTATATAAATTTTTTCAAGTAATATTTTATTCAAAATTCACAGCAACTCTTCGACGCCGCAGTTTCTTACATTGCTCCCGCATTTCTAGTTTGAAAAGAGACGCTTTCACCTTTTTAATGTGTCAAATTTCAAGACACATACATTCCCTGATGCAATTTGCTCTCTTAGAGTATGGAGTGACATGATCGTGGATGTAAGTATACTAGAGTTTGGCACCCTGAAGGGGTGAAATTGCTCTCTCTAAATTGGTAGCGGTGAAAGTGTCTTTGTGTCAAACCTGAGGGGTGAAAGTGTCGTTTAAAGAACATAGAAGAACAAGTTGACTACTACCGGTACTAAGAACAAACAATGTAAGAGAACATTAGTAATAACACATTCTCTCCCATGTTTATGTCGGTTTTCTTCCCATAAAAGTCCAAATTTTCCAGTCACTCCCTTCATAGTATTAGCTGTTACACAACCCCAACACCTCTCTAATCACATTGATTAGTTTAATCCCCCAAATCAATCACTTTAATCTTCTCTCTGTCACCCTCATATAACACCATACTCTGTCATCTTTTCTCCCTCAAAATCTCTCTCCAAATCTTTCTCATCCACCATCTCTCTCCCTTCACCAGAGAGAAAAGTTGATGGTGGAGAACCAGAAAAAATGAAGCTCCAAACACATCTCTTCTTCTTCATCATCTTCATCTCCATCTTCATCTCTATTTCAGCCGACGAGACAACGATTCTTCTATCGATAAAACAAGGTTTAGTTGATCCATTACATCACCTTCAAGATTGGAAGCTCTCAAACACTTCATCCCACTGTAACTGGACTGGAGTTACCTGCAACTCCAATGGAGAAGTCGAAAAACTCGACCTCTCCGAAATGAACCTCAATGGCACCATATCAGAACACATCCAGGAGCTAAGAGGTCTCATTGCTCTCAACTTGTCCTGCAATGGGTTTTCATCATCATTGCCAAAATCTCTCTCCAATCTCACATCATTAGAGGCCATTGATGTCAGCCAGAACATGTTTGAAGGTGAATTTCCGGTCGGCGTCGGAAGAATTGCTTCCTTGGTGAAGCTGAATGCTTCCAGCAACAACTTCTACGGCGAAATTCCAGCGGATTTCGGCGACGGAAAGTCGCTGGAGATTTTGGATCTCAGAGGGAACTTCTTTGGAGGAACCATACCAAAGTCATTCAAGAATTTGGAGAAGCTCAAGTTTCTTGGTCTCTCCGGGAACAATCTCACCGGAGAATTGGTGCCGGAGCTCGGCCATCTCGCATCACTAGAGACTATGATCATCGGGTACAACGAATTCAAAGGGGGGATCCCAAAAGAGTTTGGTAATCTCACTAATCTGCAGTATCTTGATCTGGCATTCGGCAACATTGGCGGCGAAATCCCACCAGAATTGGGGAGGCTCAAGAAACTCAACACAGCTTTCTTGTACCAGAACAATATTGGCGGGAAAATCCCACCGGAGATCGGAAACATCACTTCGTTGCAGGTACGTGGGGAACTGTAGGCCTAAAGTAGCATGTTTTTATTATCTTTTCATGGTGTTGTAGATTAAAAGTTGCTATGTAACAAGGTAAAAAAATTATCAAAACAACCGCATCATTTTTGTTATCCAAATCACCAGGTCTAAGTGGCCCAGATACGAGTCAAAAAGTCAATTTGAGAAGAAATAGCTAGGACGGAGTGATAATTTAGTGTATATAACCTGTGCCCAAACAGGAGTAGCCTCTTACAAGATCTTTTTTGGGCTGCCAAATTGTAGGTATTGGATCTCTCCGACAACATTCTTTCCGGTGAACTTCCGGCGGAGATGGGGCGGTTGGAAAATCTGCAGCTTTTGAATCTGATGTGCAACCGGTTATCGGGTTCAGTTCCACCTGAACTGGGAGGTTTGAAGCAGCTACAAGTATTTGAGCTTTGGAACAATTCTTTCTCAGGTCATTTGCCGACTGATCTTGGCCGGAATTCACCATTGCAGTGGGTGGACGTGTCGTCCAATTCGTTCTCCGGTCAAATTCCGACCGCCTTGTGTGGTGGTGGTGAGCTCACTAAGCTAATCCTCTTCAACAATGCTTTCACCGGTCCCATTCCATCCACATTGTCCAACTGTTCTTCTCTGACCCGTGTTAGAATCCATAACAATCGCTTTTCTGGCACGATCCCAACTGGTTTCGGCACACTTGAAAAGCTTCAGAGGCTAGAATTGGCAAATAACAATCTCACCGGAAAAATCCCAAATGATATTTCATCTTCAACTTCTCTAGCCTTCATTGATTTATCACAAAACCATCTCCAATCTTCTCTTCCATCCTCCATCCTTTCTATGCCAAATTTGCAGAACTTTTTAGCCGCCGGTAACAAACTGGTAGGCGAAATCCCAGATCAGTTCCAAGACTGCCCTTCCCTATCAGTACTCGATCTATCCTCCAA
The DNA here is from genome assembly GCA_023055425.1 of Linanthus parryae. Classification (NCBI taxonomy): domain Eukaryota; kingdom Viridiplantae; phylum Streptophyta; class Magnoliopsida; order Ericales; family Polemoniaceae; genus Linanthus; species Linanthus parryae. The sequence goes on from JALGPY010000004.1 coordinate 147,285,422, forward strand.
CCATTTCACCGGCGACATTCCGGCGAGCATCGCTTCATGTGAAAGGTTGGTGAGTTTGGATCTTCACAACAATAACATTACAGGAACAATCCCTAGATCTATTTCTATGATGCCCACCTTATCAGTTCTTGATTTATCGAACAATTCTCTCACCGGAGGAATCCCAGAAAGCTTCGGCAACTCTCCAGCCTTGGAAACCCTCAATGTATCTTACAACAAGCTAGAGGGTCCGGTACCAGAAAACGGTGTGCTCAAAACAATAAACCCTAATGATCTCGCGGGAAACCCTGATCTCTGTGGCGGCACACTACCTTCATGTCACCGGAGTTTACCCTATTCGTCGAAGCAGAAGAGTTTACGCGAAAAGCACATAATCGCTTGGTGGAGCATAGGGATTCTGTCAGTTCTGGCTGCTGCTATAGCTGTTTTCTGCGGTTACACTCTGTATAAGAGATGGTATTCGAATGGAAGCTGTTTTGAGGAAAGGTTTGAAATGGGGAAGGGAGAGTGGCCTTGGAGGCTGATGCAATTCCAAAGGCTGGGTTTCACGAGCAACGACATCCTAGGTTGCATCAAAGAATCAAACATGATTGGAATGGGCGCAACTGGAGTTGTCTACAAGGCGGAAGTCCCAGGATCAGACACAGTCGTCGCAGTAAAAAAGCTCTGGCGGAACGGGACTACCGATATTGAAGTGGGAAGCGGCGGCGGCGGTGATGATATCGTCGGAGAAGTGAACCTTTTAGGGAAGTTGAGGCATCGTAACATAGTGAGGCTCCTAGGTTGCCTTCATAATGATAAGGACGCGATGATAGTTTACGAGTATATGGAGAATGGTAGCCTTGGAGGAGCTTTACACGGTAAACAAGGCGGGCGTTTGCTGGTGGACTGGGTTCTCCGGTATAACATAGCGGTTGGGGTGGCCCACGGGCTAGCGTATCTCCACCACGACTGCCACCCACAGGTGATCCACCGCGACATCAAGTCAAACAATATACTGCTGGACGCAAATCTCGATGCAAGGATCGCCGATTTCGGATTGGCGAAGATGATGATCAAGAAGAACGAGACAGTTTCTATGGTTGCTGGTTCCTATGGATACATAGCCCCAGGTGAGAGTTACTAATAGCTATCATCTTCATTTGGCGATCTACACAATTCATTAAGTTACACATTTAATCATACTAGGGTTCACCGTCACCCATGTAGGTTATAGAAAGAAAACCATATTCCTAATTTGGTTGTTCTCTCTCTCTCCCACTCAACCCAACTTTTATCTGATATGTCAATACGTGAGTAGTATGGAGCACCACGTGCTATTTGCTCTGAAAGCACCTAAGAATCACTCCTAACCATTTCGTACAATTTTATTTGCAGAATACGGGTATACATTGCAGGTCGATGAGAAGAGTGATGTATACAGCTATGGGGTTGTTCTAATGGAGCTTCTAACTGGAAAACACCCACTAGATCCCCATTTTGGGGAAGCAGTGGATGTAGTTGAATGGTTTCGGATGAAAATCAGAGACAACAAGTCGCTAGAAGAAGCATTGGATCCTAACATGGGTGGGTGCAAACATGTTCAGGAGGAGATGCTCTTGGTTCTACGGATAGCGCTTCTTTGTACAGCGAAGCTAGCTAAGGAGAGGCCGACGATGAGAGATGTGATAACCATGCTAGGAGAGGCAAAGCCTAGGAGGAAAAGCAGTAGCACAATTATTGGTGGAAACAGCGTCGACAAAGAAAAGCCGGTGTTTAGCACATCACCTGTAAATGGCTTACTCTGAGGAACAGAGCTTTTCAGGTCATCCTCTATGTAAAATTTTCCTAGGTAAATCTGTAATCACTTGTTCAGAGTTGAGTGTATCTATATCTTTATGGGGTTTAGGTATAACCCTAAGAACACAGGTATGTAATCACTGTAAGATAGTAACAAATACTAATGAGTTTTACCCTCATGAAACATGAAAGGGAAGAACACGAAAGAGACTATAACCATGTAAAGAAGAAGAACTTTCATGCGAGAGAAACCATAATATGAGAGACTTTATACATAGAAAGCGACCGAACTTTCTTCACCAAGAATGGACAGTGAAGGTCCATTTCGATGGTGCAGCAAACTCAAAAACCATATCAGTTAAGCATCCCAGAGTTACAATGTCAGAAGCAACCTTTAGCGTGCATACGTGTAGGTAGTATATAGGTAGTAACGAGGTATTATGAAGGATATGCAACTAGTAAGATATAAGGAACTCAAAGAACAAATCAACCACAGAGGATGTGCCGATGCTTCCAACAAAAGGTAAAGTTTTCTTCTTTGTATTCATTCACTCTTCAAGGGCCAGGAATTTGTTTATCTTACGGAAAAAGGATGCAGTCTAGACACGCGTACTCCGTCTTCCATTCTTCTCTTCAATTCTTGGCTCTGCAAAACATAGATTATTGGCAAGGTTTAGCTTTACACGCTACTAAAATGTAAGATGACACAATCTATTACATTACACGTCAACATACCAAGTCCCTTGGCATCAGATGTCCTCATGATTCTGAGCCTCTGCACGGAGCTAACAAACATCCTGCCCACAGTAGACAAGAGAAACATGAGCCTCTAAGTAAATAGAAACCCTTTCAACTAATGCATCAAATAACAAAATTTCTGACGAGTTCATTTTTTCTTGATTCTATGAGATAGGAATGGGGATGGCGGGATCTAAAATGTAGGGAAAAGTTTTCATCCCACATGGGCCTAGAGCTGCTTTGAGCAAAGGTGATCTCCTGAGGACAGAAACCTATGCACTTCCAACACACCTTACGGGCTAACGTACCTCAGTAAGTACATGTTTGTAAGCACTGTTTTTAAACAATCTTGTTTAAAACAAGTGTTTTTTTCCAGAAACATGTTTGGGAGAGGAAAAAACAGAAGAGTTTAAAAACAAAAACAGAGGAAAAAGCAGTGTTTCTGGAACACCACACATGGTGTTTTTCTGGTGTTTTTCCAAATTTTTGATGGTTAAACACATTCCTAATTTTGATAAACTCATGAAACAACTATATGCCGTTGTTCTATGTACAAAACGATGCTAGAGTTAATTAACACTGAAATTTAATAGTGTTGCTATATGTGTTTTTGACTTTAAACAGTGTTTTTAAACACATACCAAACAGTTTTTTTATTCTGTTTTTAACGTGTTTTTCAGCATGTTTTCCACTTTTTTTCCTGATTTTAAACGGATACCAAACCGGCTCTAAATAAATTTATATGATGTATTTTGTTTTTGAGAGAAGGCAAAATAGCTGGCTCTTAGCAATCTCTTTGTTATGAATATTTAGTTCAATTTTCACTACAGTAAGCAACGACTGTTGGCGAAACTCCCCATCAAAGCAAATATTTCAAGAAAATTATAAGATGGGCAAACGCTAACTCAGGCCTTTAATGCATATTTTCAACTCCTGTCTGAATAATTAACAGTAGCATGTGGCCACGACAAAGTCAGAGAAAGGTTGCGACAATATTTTTTTTAGATTTGTTCATTTAAATTAGTTCATATATTTATCTTCAAAGAATTAGAGATAAGTGAAACATGTAGAACCATGTACGTTTCACATGAGCAAAAGAGATGCATACCCCCAAGGAACATCACCGACAAGCATCCAGTCTCCTTCTTTATCCTCATAAGTGAGAACAAAATCAGATGACCCATCCAATAACTTCGAAGCAGGTCTTCTAGCTCCCTTCATCACATCATGTTCCTTCATGACTAATCCTGACCATGGAAAGGCATTGACTCAATCATTAGCTAACACGAACATATATAAAGCAAAAAGTCTATTTACAGAATTAGTATGATATTTGAGAGCTTCAAATACAGATCTAGAACATGATGATATCTCTTAAAATTTTAAGGGCTTTGAGTCCACATCAAATGCATAAGGTGCAGATAGCATCTATAGCACCTCAGTCTTTTCTCAAGTCGTGTGCAAGCAATTCAATCAAATGTTTCCTGGGTAATTCTATGATGTTTTTTCATTTAAATCCTGAAGGCAGCAATGAGACAAACTTCAGACCTAGGAGCCAAGAGTCTGAACCAATTAATGAGTGAACATACACACTAAAGTATCCAACCCCTGCCGAGATTTTTCTACGCCATACCAATATGGATACGTTGTTTATCTGGTTTGTTCCTAACATAGATACCTATCCGAAGAAGAACATATTTTTATTTTCTTTGTTATCATCATCAAGACAAGAACAAGATTTATTCTCTTCCATTCTCTTTTATCTGTACCAAGTCTTCATCCAAATTCTGCAACCTATGAAAAGGCATATCAAAATAAGAAGAGAAGAAGAACTACTCACGTCTTCCACCAATAGTGGTAGTAGTAGGCCTGCTGAACATGTCCTCCAGAGTCTCGGCAAGAGCTTCGTAGTTGCTGTGAGCACTCAGGTCAAGCTTTCTTCCAATTGGGTATCCATCCATATTCACCTTCACAAACAATGAAGTCTTCTGCTGTCCATTTTCATTGGAATTTTTGTTCTTCTTATGGCTGACACTGTTACTCATGTCCACCGCAGCATCCTTGCCTTCAGTTTTCTCAGCTGTGGATTGAAATCCATCAGTAGCAGGCAATTTCGATTGGTTCACCAAGCTGTTGATTCTGTAAGTTCTTACAGGAGGCCATCCCACAACTTGACTGCTTAAGAATTAAAAATTGTAGATTAGATAGATAAACAAATTGTCGAAATATGGACAGCAGGTGACGGGTTATGGGTATATACATGATTCAATTAAAAGGATAACAGAAAAGATCCGAAGCTTAAGCAATCTGTTTATCCTCGGACTGCCAGAGAAAGAACCCTCCAAGTAGTGGTACAATTACGCATTTTCCTATGAATCAAGACTCAAGAGCCTAAAACTGTACACTTCATGGAATACTGTGTGCAATTAACCTTGATTCAGAGCATAACTACATCGGCAGGTGAAAAATGGATTCCAATAGATCCATTTCATGAAGCCTTTTTCTCCTAACCTATCATTCATAAAGGTCATGAAAATTGAACCAAACTCATCAGATAAAGAAAACACAAGCAAAGAGAAAACCAAGTCCATTGCAATTCTTCAATAAGGGAAGATCATGTTTCTAAGTTTGAGATTGTTGATATGAGACTCTCTACTAATTAAGTGAGATGTAATATCAACAAAATCGGTTAGTAGATTACAGTAAAGGAAGAACAAACTCAATCAAGGCTGTAAAATTATGGCTTTCCTCTAACCCCTGTATTCAAGTTGTTTCTATTTTCAGAGAGGCTAACAAAAGTGCTCATGAGATTGCCAAATGGGCTAGTAGAAATAGCTTAGAAGGTTGTTTCAAGTTCTCTAGTTTTGATAACTTGGTCAAGAGAGCTCTAGATGATGATAGGAACTGTAGTTCAGGTGTTGAAGCAGAGTAAGCCCTCTTTTTCTTCAATAAAATCTAATTCATCAATATATATATGTATATATATATATATCAATCAAGGAACCAAGGGCATCATCATATGTCTAGGATCAAATTCCCCCAAAACACAACATGCAAAGCATAAACATAACACAAACTTAAGACAACAACCAAATTCAGAGCAGGGTTTGTGCAAAAAACAGAATTAAAACCCTCAAAAGGCCTTCAAATCACAAATAAACAAAACATAAAAATAAGCAAGGTCTCATAAATCTGGGGTTTACCCACCTGGAACCACCATTAGCACGAGGAGGTGAAACAGAAGAATCAGCACTTCTCTTGTTCCCAACCGAGTGGTGATTATTAGTTTTATTGATGTTAATAACAGGAGAAGAAGACGAAGATGAAGACAAGCACGAAGGAGGAGAGCTTGAAGAACCCGTCGAAGGGAAGTCCTTAGCTGTCAAAATCCTCCCGTACTGACCCCACGGACCACCACCACCACCACCACCTTGGTCCCTGCTTAGGGTTTGCTTCGACTTCAACCCACCACCACCACCAACGCCGCCGAGACTCAACCCAAGGCCTAATTCGATGTCAGACTCATCTGGGTATGACGAAGATTCCTCCGAACCCACCTCCTGAACCGCCGTCGACATCGACCCAGTTCCAGAACCCAGTAAACCCAGATCACAATTCATCAGAAATTCACCAGTCAGAAATTCACTGAAGAAGTTCACAAATCAAGAGACAGACAATAGAGGAGGAGTTGATTGAGTGATGTGGGGGGTGTGTATTTGGGGGAAATAGGAGAAGGGTAGGTGGTGGTGGTGGGGGAGAGTGATTATGGGGGGGTTTTAGAGGGGGAGGACCCACCTGTCGGCTTTGTGCGCCTCACTCCATTCTTGCCCGCTTTCTTCTTCTTCTTCTTCCTCACTGCTCTCTCTCTCTCTGTCTGTGAAAAACACAAAAATAAAGAAGGGGGGTGTTTGACAGTTTGAGTAGTAAATGTCTCTCTCTGCTCTTCTCGATATCCTGCTTCATCTTTCTTTCATTTTGGTCCACCATGAATGGATTGAGACCGATAATGATGGTTCATCATTTCCATTTTCTCCTCATTTTCTCGTCTCCAAAGAACATGTTAACAGGCTAGACCCCATTATAATCTTATACCGTACACTGGTAGGAGGTGTGTTATGTCGGCTGATGCATAAGTTGTCGCTCGAAATCGGTCGATCTTTTAGTACAATTTTACTGCAGTGTCGTGTAATTCGTCTCCATTGCCAGACTGCACGATAATCTTATACGCTGGTAGCAGACGTGTTATCTGACATGATACATAAGTTGTCGCTCAAAAGTAGACTGTCATTTAGTACAACTTTACTGCAGCATCGTGCGATAACATATGGCACAGTAACATAATCCAGCACAGCTATAATATGATAGTATCATAATTATTAGTGATAGTATAGTTATAAAATATGCAATCTTATTGCTCAACTCTCATAGTTTCTCAGATAAATAAAATTAGCCACTGAATTTGATATTAGTTTCTTTCTGTTACTTAATTTGTCTCTTCAAATATGGTGTCAAAAAGGTAACTTCTAATTTGACCAATCGAGATCATGAATAAGCATTGACGGACGGAGAAATCATTGATTTTTTTTTTTGAGAAAAAAATCATTGATTTTTATTACATGTTATTTCATAACCTGTTATTTGTGTTTCGATAAAATTACCGAATGTATGAGAGAGTTGACTGAAAATCGTGACATGGTCTCGTATGTTAGGAACCATTATTATGTGAGATTTACGTTTCAAACTCCAAAGAAAACACGGTCGGAATTAGAGAGTTTATTTTCTAGTTTTTTTCAAAGGTAAGAGATATATTAAAGATGTCAACACCAGTAGTTGACACGAATCCAAAAGCGTGATACAAGGAAGATATAAATATTGAACATGTCTAAACAAAAGCACTAACACAGGGCGACATACATACAAGGATGTACGGGACTGGAAACTGACAAGCAAGCTAGAACACACAGACTCCGGACAAAGACTAGATGACACAGACTACTAAAACTATACGCTAGTATGTTAACAAGCTACTAGAAAATCGAGCAGTCAAAACATGAGCTTCGGGAATAGGAGAGTGTGGTACTCTCTGAACTGTGCAGTTATGCATCAAAAACAACTCATGTCGAATGGTTAAGATTACTGGTACCTCCGCACAAAACGCTGATAAGACGTAATAAATTCCATATAAAATAGCAAGCAATTTATTTTCTTTGAATATATCACGAGAAGTTTGGGGGATATCTCTTGCTGTAATGATAAAACGTGGAATCACGGAATAGGGGAGCTTATACTAGTGGGGCCCACTGAGCTTTATTCCAAACGACAAGCCGACAAGTGTGGGACCGGAAGTTACACGGCTCAACAGCATTGTTTAAAAGAAAGAAAACAACACTCAGGTGAGAGGACTAAGGGCAAGTAAATAAATAAATATTGCAATGCTTCTTTAGGAAAACTCTACTTTCACCCCTGAACTTTCCCCTTTTCACATTTGTTCTGAATTCATTTCCTTGTACCTAAGCTTTCAAAATAGAACCCTTGGCATTACGGGATGTAGGTGAGTTGATTGGGTTTGTATTCACAAGTTTTTTAGTGTTTGTCTAAAAGTCTTGAGTTCAAATTTTAGGGAGAATCTAAGAGATGTCTAATAGCCTACTCAATTACGAGTCGATCAGACAGGAATTTCTCAGACTGATTTACTTCTTTAGTGTAACTATTTAATTGTTTCACACACTGAAATAGTTGGACTGACCACATTCTTTCCATTAATTTGTATGTAACTCAAGCAGGCAAACTTCTTTATTTATTTCCTTGAGTTTTTTCAAAAAATTGAACCAGATGTTCCGACTTCCAAACTAAAACTAGTTACGTTATTAGTTACATGTTGGTCACAATCACTCACACATTGTGGTTGATTGAAAGAACTGTTTGGTTCGAAAGAGTGTGACAATGGCAATGGTGTAGTTCAATGAAAGAGCTGAGTTTAAGAGGAGATGTTATACTTCAAAAATTTGATATCTCTTTAATTTTTGTAGATGCTAACCAGGTTGAGTGAATGACACTGTTTGGATGAGCTGAAGTAAGTGAGCGGTTCAGCTAAAAAGCTCATTTAATCCGTGTGTTTATATATGATAGATTATTGTATATTATTAGTATTTTTTTAAGTAATTTTTTTATAATCCGGAACTCCACCCACCCCCCCCCCCCCCCCCCCGCCCCACAATAATCGGGAATCCACCCAAAACAACCTGCAAATCCCCCTCCTAATAATCCGAAAAATTCCGAAAAGCAATCCGACCTTAAAATATCCGAAATTCCGGCCAAAATCTAAATTTCAGCAAAAATCCAAACTTCTATAATTTTATTTTTCGGGAACTCGAAGAGGTTTGACCGAAATCGAGATTTTTGACCTTTCTCCGTCTCTAGTTCTAAGCTTGTCCAAAAAGGCCTAATATGTAATTTTCAATAGATGAAAGGTGGAATTTGGGATAAACCATAACCAATGAAAGTTTCTAGATAACCCCATTTATTTAGTGTAGACAAGTAGCATCGATTTGTAAGACTTGTTGGGTACCAATACTTTATGAAGAAAGGAAAGTGGGATTGTCACCGGGCTAGTGCGTCTTTCTTTTTCTTCTCTAGGGGAGAAATTAAAAGAAAAAAGGTACCTTTGGTCCTATTCTTGAACTACTATCAAATTCGACTTCTTTCACTAAAATTTACATTATTTTTTCTTATCCAATTTGATTCTTTTTAGTTATTTATGAGTAAGCAATTCAACTAAGATCCATCTCCCATTTCTACAAATAAACAAAAACTGGCAAGCTTCGGAGATACTAAACTCGTCGATTTTCAATATATTTTTGAAAATATAATGAATATTAGAAGTTGCGTTCTTGTAACAAACTCATACCGCAGTTTCTTTTAATTGTATATACGACAATTATGAGTATAAATTCCGTGTGGGGGTGCCAAAGGTAGTTGATTTAGTATAATTTTCATTCATCGTGCGGGGACTAGTGGTCTACCTTCTCTAAAAATACTCCGAGCAACTTGTAATTCTAAGAAGTGAACATAACGGTGTGAATAGTGTCGTTACCTTGCCTCAGCCCCAACAAAAGAGAACACAAACCAAAAGTTACATGCCAGGTCAAGGTGGCCTTGATTTTTTAAAGTTTCGACTAAATTTCATTTTTTGAGTTATGCCCTAAATATTTTGTATAGCTGCATCGCTATTAACAGTATCTTGCATCAGATCTGAACGGATGAACATGCTTTGTATATGAAGGATTTACAGAGATTAGAAGTTAGGTGTGCACATGATCCTAACCACTTGTGTTTTATTTCCCTCAGCTAACCAAACATCTTTCGTAATACTCCATGTGCAGCATACCAAAAACATGCTAGGAAAAAGAGAAGAAAAAAGAACAAATCCAGCTGGACAGGCTCTCTACATGACCTTTGAAGGAAAGACAGCACAAAAGAGAGCAATCATATCTATTTTTGGTGCAGACAAATGTAATGAAGAAACGAAAGAACACTACCAAATTAAAACTAGACAGAAAACAACTGCAAACCCCCCAAAAACAATCATATCAATGTTGATATCTTAACAAGAATGACATCTAATTTCAGATTTTACCTACCACTTGTATCATGGAAGATTCAATTCAAGTGAAAATCTCTTCAACATGTCCAAGAGGTCATCAGTCATCACAATGGTAAGGACCTTGTAGGCCGTTCATCTTGTCTCGAGTTCAAGTCTCTATTAACAGTATGATATGATTTCTTGGATGTTAAAAATATAAATCAATAAAAATAAAAAGCAACCCTCGTAATCAGGACTGAGTTGCATAACCGTGAAACGACATAACAGTAAATCTTTGAATATTTTCTTAACAAACCCCAAAGCCAAACAAAGCTTAAAGCATTAGTAGGTAAGTTTGTGTTTGCATATATGAAATAATAAATAGACAAACTTAAAATGTTGGAAGATTTACACCACTAGTGCATTTACTACAATAATGAATCGCAAGTACACACGACTTCAGTGAAGGTCAAAACCAGGTTTGAAATGCCTAATTCTTAACCCAGCTTATCGCTGTTTTCTCTTTCATGCCCTACTGCATTCTCGCATGTTTATTCAGACAAACAGGTATATGAGGAAATTTGAGGGAAGTATTGAAAGAATGAGAAGTACTACCAAACAAATGAGTAGTGTTCTACTAACTAGTATGGCTTTTCACTTCTTCTACAGAGGCTACCACCAGTGGTGCTGGAGAATTGCAATCAGTGCCCGGCTTACAGGCTTGAGCAGGGTAGTTGTCAGTAAGACTTATCCGGAAAGTCTGCTGCTTCTTGTCATCAGAGGGAACATGGACTAGAGCTTCCATGATAAGGATTTCCCAGTCACGTTTCCGGAAATATGAAAACCAAGTATCATCTGTTCAATATATAAAGGATGTGACATCAAAATCAACTACGAAAATAAGCTATGATTACAGCGCAAGTTTCAGAATACAACATTCCAGTACAGTTCATAGAAGTATATCGACACCACAAGGATGACTGCATTCGGAGTCTTGCGACAAATCGTTTCTTATTTACACAGCCATAAACTATGGAATTGTGTGGGGGAAAAGACAAATTTATAAAATTATTTTCCATGTTTCGCTTACACCAATCTGGTCATTACCAGATTCTTGAAACACATACAAAATGGTTCTCCTGTCAATTTCATTTTGTCACGAAACCAGATTCTGGGTGGGTTACGACTTTTTGGACTTTTAAGTCGACTTTTTAGTTGTTCTGAAAAAAGTTTGTGAAACAAAAGTTGATGAGAAAAGATAGTATGTTTGGTGAAAAAAGTTGGTGCTGTCAAAAAATTAGTGATGCGAGAGTTTTGTTGGTTAGTAAATATTACCACTTTACCCTTTTTATATATTTACTAATGAAATAACGGAATGTCAAATTAATGGTGGTGGTATGAAAATACGAAAAAAGTAAGGATTGAATGGTCATTCTGTTGTTTAAGAAGAATAAAGTTAAAAAAAAAAAAAAAAAAAAAAAAAAAAAAAAAAAAAAAAAAAAAAAAACTTGGTCAAACCCAACTTTTTCCGAAATCCAGTTTTACACTATGAAGCCAAAATCCAAAATCTGGCAAAAATAAAACAGATTTAAAGTCCAAAGTTGATTACAGCTGAAAGAAGGCTGGCCATGGTTACAGCTGAAAGAAGGCTGGCCATGGAAAATCCCTGATACTGAGTTTTCCAATAAAGCTCTTTCCATGCGCGCAATCTCTCACAAACTAGTTTATCCAGTGTGCAAATCTGAGGAGCTACAATTTTGAATGACCATGTTTGCCATCATCGTGTCATCTTGACTCATCGCGACAATTAGGTTATGCATACATAATCAGGAAGTCGGACTAGGCAGTTAGAAGTCAAAGTTGAAGTTTCTCAAGGTTAACAATTAGAGTCTCATAATAAAGGGGTTCATAGGTGTTTCCTTGCGGGGGTTGGCTAAGAGGTAATAGGTCATTTGACAAGTCCGAGAACATTTATCCTGTACTTTACGGAGTTAATATCAGCGTGTACACAAATCCCCTCTGAAAACAAAACTTTGTTGTATCCCATTTCATGAGAAACCACTCACCCGCTTAGATTTTTTACCCCCAAACAAAGATGCATCGATGCGCAAGCTTTAAATGAACAGATATAAGAGCAATTACAAACCTGCATTACGAACTGCCTTCAATTGTAGGATTCCAGTACCCTGTGGTCCAGAGACAGGAAATGTGCAAGATACAGAATTTCTCTGGTGAGCAACTGCAAGTGATGCATTGTACCACGGACCTCTAACAATGGGCTCGCCAATTGCATCTTTAATTGTTTTGTTTTCAGTAGCTTTCTCCATGGCCTTGCTGAAATAATATTAGCAAAGGATAGAATAAGATTAGATATTGCCTATGGGAAGCATTAAAGTTGGTCAAGGAAAAATAAAGAGCACTTAAAGTTTCATTCACTTTCATCTGTAATAATAAGTCAGCTGAACAGCATTGTTCTGACTATATTACATCAGATGTAACTATTCCGGACATTATTTTACTATTAAATAACTATTGGCAACTTGATATCACAGATAATTTTTAAATAATAATCACAATATATACGGAATTAGAAAAGAAGATATGCAAAGTTCACAATTGCCAGCGCCACTAATTCATGACTCAGGAAATTCCAGATGCAAGCACACTGAATGGAAAAAATAATGGGTGAAGCTAACGAACGGGAAGAATCGGTGATTCACTGTAACTTCGATGGTCGGATTAGCCTAAGCAGATTAAGGTGTACCATCTCTTAAACAGCAAAAACAACACTGTGTGAAGATTTCTAACTGAGAAGGAAGGAGAAAATAATACGTAGCATGGCCAGACTTAGAATTGGTTGAACAAGTTGCACACAGTAAACAATCTAAATCTAGTAGGTGATTGCACACTTGACAGAACATGGGCTCCAGGCCTTGCCAAACTAACTGCATTTGTCTGCAGATGGTGATTGCTAACTTCATTGATATTCATATAGCTCTAACTTGGTGAGTCATAATTCATTAGCCCACCAAAAACTAGTACCACTTGTCAATGTCTACTGACTGGGTAGATTAGGGTTGACATTGAACACTCTCACAAACCAATTTATACAAGTGTTCACCTCAACTGGAAACTTTGCCACATGAAGCAGTTCGCATGCAACGTACAAGAAAAAATATATCCGGAGCGCAATTTGTGTCCTTTCTTATCTAAAAAGAACATACTACTTCCATCGTATCGTTGTACCTAGCCGAAAAGATGTGTCTGTCAGGTTCGGTTCTTCCCCAAAGGATACCCCAGATACTTGATAAGAAGACACCCTAAAGTACTAGCATATTCAGCAATCCTAGACACATCTCCGATTGGAGCACCTCAGACTTCCTTAGATTGAACCTCAAACCTGACACTACCTGAAAGCAATCAAGAACTTTCAGGAGATAACCCAAGCAACTAGCTCATGCCTCAGAAAAAACCAAGGTGTGGTCAACAAAAAGCAAATAGGAAATTTGAATGCGGGTGCCACTGGCTTTACCAACCTAAAACCCTCAAAAAACTTCCCTCGACTGCTATCTCTAGCGCCTAAGAAGTACGGGTGCTTCTGCGGGGTCGCGCACCCGCACCGGGAGCTTCACGGGTGCTTTGTGGATAAAGCACGATCATTTTGAAAGTTTAAATGGGGAGGTCTTCTAAAATACAGCTACCATATAACCAAAAGAATGTGCACCTACGTGAACATTTCTATCCCTTAGATTACTCTGTCTCTCCACAGCTACGAACAACATAAAGTCAACACACCCATGCCGCACCCGCACCCGCACCCTTGGATTTTGGGAATTTTCCGCACCGAGCCTCCCTCACAATGAAAAATAATAAGGGTGAAAGGGAGTCCCCCTCCCCCTGCATAAGACAATGTGATGGCTGAAAGAAACCTTTGGGAGCTCCATTGACAAGAATGGACAGCCAAACAGAAGAGATACAAGCCTAAATCCAACATATCCAACACTGACTAAAAACCATCCTCCTCGAGAGATATAGCAAAAACATCCAATTCACATGGCTCGCCTCCTTTTCAGTTTTAACCTGAAATCCACCCACTCATTCACGATGAAGACCGCATCTAGAATCTGCCTACCTGCCACAAAAGCATTTTGAGACCCCGAAAGATGAGAGAAGGAAGAACATGTTTTAACCGCAAAGCGAGCACCAAGGTTACCAGGATCGCGGAATGCTGTGGTTCGCCGAACGAGATCGGGCACGCGATTCGCAGCTTGCTAGGAATGAAGTTCGCCATGGGTAGGCTTCTTCAGAGCGGTTAGTTGGAACGATATTCGCTTGTCTAGTTCGAAGAAGGCTTTTTGTGAATGTCGTGCTAAATATATACTCATATTAGCGTTGCCTAGTTCTATGGATTTATTATCAGGTAAAATTTTGTAGGGACTTCCATCATACATAAGAAAAGGCAGGGGTAAAGATGTGAATTAGTTGATGAAATTACGTATCAAGAGAGTAATGATATATCAAAATACTTGGGATTGCCAAAATACTATGTGCAAAAACTTTAGGGACCGCCAAAATGAGCGATCTGGATCGCACCCGGTTGAGTGATTTGTGGTAACTCTGGCGAGCACCTTGGCTAGAATCTTATATGAGGTATTCAACAAACTAATCAGCCTGAAGTCTCGAACGTTCACCGCCCCAACCTCTCTAGGGATTAAAGCAACAGAAGTCGAATTGAGGCTCAGGTGTGAAATGTAGACCCTATTTGGGTTCCAAAAGAAGAGCCCCAACTACACCAGTCACCAGACTCTACTTCAAGTCTGCGACTAAAATTTCCTTATAATTAATGTAATACTCAAGTTTTCTTAACTTCTACTTATCCACTTTGCTCTTACAATTACAACCATTCTTCATTTTATCCATAAGAACTTTTTTGCTTTATTATTCAAGTCAACTTTACGCACCAATTTTCTCCTCCTGCAGCACTGCCCACTCAAATGTTCACCCATTGTGACAGTTTTCATTACTGTTATATTTATCATTTGACAGAATTTTCCAGTTGGGAGGGGGCATGCAATGACAAAAGTTAATGGCACGGAAGCAGGTCGCCAGAATTGGTAGTTTCAGTAGACAAAGTAGGCACTAGGCAGTCATTTGACTATCAAAATACGGAATTAACCCACTTGTTTGGTACAAGCATCGCGCATGAAAGTTCATCACATATGACTAGACAAAATTTATGCTTCTTTGACAAGTAGACTTGGCCAAAACAAAATCAACTATGATATACTTTTATCACTGTTGTCCCGCAGTTCTACAAAATGGATCTGTAAGATATTTTCAAATGTCATTGAGCTCCTTGTGAACATGTGATTTCAAATTTATTCAATTTTGAAGAGTGAATCCAACGCATGACCAATTAACTAGAGTACACTAATCCTCTGCATTCAGTATAATAGCAAGGAGAGTTCTAAGCTAGAAATAAGGGCCTTTCATAGGGGAACCAAATCACAAGTTCATGTAAGTAGCACTAGGCACAGAACACACTAGTTTAGCATCTTCAAGACCAAACTTCACATAATCAGAATGCACAAATGACAACCTCAAAAACATATAAACATTAGCTAGGAGATAACAAACTAGTAGATCCTCCCTATACGTAGCACTTGATCAAGCATATGTTGCACGGAGCAGCAGTATTCACCACAAACTAAATTGTGAAAAAAATGTACACTCCTACATGTTAGCAAACATTTTCAATCCCCAGCCGTAGTTCCACCAATTCACTCACAACTCAAGCGAAAACACCAGAATACCAAAAATAGAAAATATCAACATTAGGGCTCCGTTTGGTTGGTGGTAAAACATTTTCCTGTAAAATGTTTTCCCTTGTTTTGGTATTTTGGTGCCGTTTGGTTGGAAGTAAAATATTTTCCCTCAAATGATGTAAAATGATTTACACATTTCAAATCCGTAAGCCATTTTCCGGAGAGTGAAGGAGCACAACAACAACTCATACTAACACCCACCACCACTACCACCTACTTCCACCACGACCCATCACCGCCACCCACCTTCACTGCCATTGCCGTCACGGCCCACTGTTTTGGCAAGTGTCAACCAAACAGGAGAAAACAATTGCAGAGAAAAAAATTTCACTGGAAATATTTTACGCGGAGAATATTTTCCCTTGTAAACCAAACAGAGCCTAGATAGCAGAAAAAAAATTGATAACTGGAAAGGAACTATCATCTATGAATCTCTCTCTGGCATCAAAGGAATCATCTTTTGCAGAATTTAACCCAAATCAAAACAACAATTGGATGGATAACCATGAATTCACAGTCTCCAGTAACATAAGTCTTAAGATTTAGAAGGGGGTAAACGAACCTGCTACAGCTTCCGTAAATGACAAGGTCGTCCAGGGCACTCAAAGCAACACCACCGGTGAGGGCAATTAAACCGCCGGAGACGATCCTCCGACCCCATGATCTGGTTTTTGGCTCTTCTGCCGACTTGGAAGAACTGCAACCACTAGAAGGGCTTAGACCTAACAACATTCTACTACAATTAAACCACCGGACCAAAATGCATAGAAAGGGAACTCACTGCGGTGAAGATGTTGGAGCTCTCTTGAGGAAGGAGAAGAACTTCTTCCCTGACATTTCTCTGCACGGCAATTCGAACCAAAACCCTAACGGATCGATAGGGTGGAACCGCGGTAAGTCGAGGAAATTGGGGGGTCAATTGGCGGACCAGGGCGTATTAACTATTGTGGAGCCACACTAATGGGATTTTGTTCCAAATAATAAAAAGTTTGGTTTCACTTAAGCAGGTCTTGAGTTCGGTTTAAAAACATTGTGTAGGTGTAGGTAGAAAAATTATACTGAGAGAGTCACATGTCAATCCCAGGCACGCGTTGTAACGGGAAGCCAGGAGAAAAACTATTGAGTCATACAAAAAGAAAATATATATGTTATGTGTCACGGTATTCAGTCAGATGAGAAACTAAACTAATGCATTAGATGAAGTATTATGTTCTGACAGTTCTTATTATCTTTTTAATATTCATACTAAATACTGTAAATATTATTGTGTCGTACTCTCCAATTCCTATTTCAAAAAAAAAATACTCTCCAGTCTCCCATTTTCATACTAATGTGATTGGAGCTAATTCGATTTCTTTGATAGTTGCGTGAGCGGGGATTTACAAGTGTGGGTTGAAATTATGCTTGTGACAGTGTAAAACTCAAAAAGAGGCACGGGGAAGACATCAGAGACGGGAATTGGAGCAAACTAATTGTTGAGAGAGACGAGAGACAATTATAAGCGTAAACAGTCTTGCAAGTGTGCTCTTGTTATGCCTCATGCAAGAACTGTGTTTTCTATATTCTCTTACATCTGAAATATGAAGGGGCCCATACTTGGGTGTCGACCCCGAGCTCCGTGTACCGCGTCAGGCCGTTAGTTCACCTCATTCCAGGACGTGACAACCATCATTAAGTACGCGATCAAGACCAAGGCTCATTGTAACCAACACAAACCTTTCAACTACCACGAGCCTCCCACTCCAAGCAACAAGCTTAAGATCCCAATACGAAGATCTCAACTAACATTACTCTAGGCTCCTCTCTACTGAACTTCCTCAGTGGCGGTGTGCGCAGTGTCCTAGTAAACATTTGTCATTGCAGTTATTAGGTCAATAGTCAAATGCGCAGTGTCCTAGTAAACATTTGTCATCGCAGTTATTAGGTCAATGGTCAAATTTCAAAATCTAACCGGCGGGTTACCGTCTCATAGTCATATTTGTATCTTCTTGGCACACAATTTACAAATGGTAATGTCGTAGCCGTAAATGGTAACGCACCACACATCCAGATTTCCTCCAAACTTCCAAGAATAGATGCTTAGATAACAAGTAGAATATATGGAAACAAACACCAGTTTTGCAATCATCAAAACCACCAAATCATGTTATTTTCGTTGAAGGAAGAGAGTGGTCGGTTATACAGTTCCACTTCCAAAAGTAGATCACTGGAACAAATGTAGAGTACCATTTCTAATGAGCAGCAAGATTCTGTTCACACAGCTTCTTAACCATTCATAAGCTAAGCGCACGTAAGGCACAAAGATATCTCAGTAACACCGGAACAATCTAAAGCAACCTACATTAAGCCTTGATAAAAGGAGAGAACAAAATAAAACTATATTCAATTCAGATTCCAATACTACAAAAACTAACGCAAAAAAGAGAAATATACCTAACAAACGATATACTAATACAGTTGTCCCTCGGGCCTTTTTAACAGGGGAAATACAAAAAGGGAATAAAAGCTGCCATGGAAATGCTTGCACCGCAATAATACTGAGATATTACCTCCTCACGGCAAGACACCTCTCTAGACTATTCTTCTATTTTAACCAGTTTAAGTTAGATGTGAGCGCTTGACACTAGCCTATTATCTCCTCGAATCGGCTCATCAATCACTCACCATAGGCAATGAAGAGGTGCACGAACAACTCACAGGCAGCTGAGCCACTTCAATAATAACCGCTGTAATAGCTCTGAGGGGGAACTGCAGCAGTTTGCTGGGCTGGAGCCACAACCGCTGCGGCTGGCTGTGCATAATTTTGCTGAGGTACGGCTTGCTGATATTACAAACAGCACAATTAGTATAATCATATGGCGTGAAACAGTTAACGTAAAAATGAAATTGAAATTTGCTACTCCACTAGAGAACTTCAGTCCTAAGCAACCAAAACCCCTCCACATTCTAAACCTTCCAGCGGACAAATATGCTAAATCTGGGAGGGTACTCCTATAATGTAAACATTATGGCAGGAAAACACTGCTGAGGTACAAAGACTTGTGGCCATGCATAGGTTGTAACTTCAACGCAAGCTAAGTTAATTTTATGTGCTACTCTCTGCTGTTTAACTACCAATAAACAAATATACCTACATTAGCATTTCACCAGAAAATATCAAGAAGTCGATATCACAGACATTGTAAACGGGAAATCCAATGAGGGTAATGACTTTTAGCCAACCATAATTTGCAACTTATTCAGTGTGGGCATAATTCTGCACGTTCCCTAAGATAGCCCCCCTCCCTCTGTCTCTCTCCTAATTTGTAAGGGGAGGATATTTCGAATTACCTGGGCAGGATATGCTGGGGGATAAGCACCATAAGCAGCTGGTTGGGGAACAGATGTTGGCGCCTGAGGATGCGCATAGCTGGCTCCGTAGCTACCATAAGCCCCATATGCAGCAGTCTGTAAACAACAATATAAAAAGGCTTACTTCACGGCGCAAAAGATAGACCAAGAAACGACGCCAGCAACGAAAAAGAACTGAATGAAGATATTGTTAACATGTTAATGATCTCGAGAATAGTGAATTCCGGCCATTAGCAGTATGATCAAAATGCTTTAAGACACTTCCAGACAAACTATAAGCAATACCTTTGTCCCTTTGATAAGGGTTCATTACCATGTTTCAAACATTGGCACACAGATTATATATGGAAAACTCAAGTAAGCCTTCCGTTCAATAATTATCTCTATTATTGCAACAGTGTACTTGCCATCCATAAAAATCGGAATGAATAAAACATGTCGGGAGATGATACTTTCAACATACAACCAATGGCATACCTAGACCTGGCAAAAAGGACAGGTTCGACGGATATGGTCTGCATTAAAATTGAACTCAATTGTATGATTGGCTCTATTTTAGTTCGGGCTGGGCACGGGTTGGTCGGGTTCAACCCACCCAATTGCACCCCTACCCAAGTAGTGTCATAAAATTAACAATAAAATATAAATCTGTTTATTTTGAGCCTGAATATTAATTAGATTTTATTGTGCTAGATTATGTGGTTGGGTGATCAAGGGTAGTCCCAATTAAGCCCAATTTGAGCAAAATATATTTTTTTAAGCTGAACTTAAGCGAAATAGGTTTTTATTTTTGGCTCTTCTACCAAAATGACCCTGTATGTCCTTCAAATTCATGATTATTGTCCCTCCTTCATATTGATCAGTCACGCCATAGCCACCATGGCTGAACCACCTCCCTCACTGCCTCATCCCCGTCCACCATCGCAGTCATCCTCCGTTGTCTCTGCAGTCGTAGTGCGTTCTCTGCCGTTCATCCGAGAGAGAGAGAGTGAGAGAGAAATTCACCACTGGCGTTCTCCACCCTCGCTGCCATCGTTCCCCTCCAGTCCAGTCGTCCTCTTTTTGTCCTCCACCGCATGTTTTGTAAGATATTTTCCGTTCTTTTTTTAGATCTGTACTTCAATTTTTTTTTAATAAGAAAGAAATCTGTTTTATTGTTTTGTTTTTTTAACTATTTTGTAATTTTACTAAGAGAAATTCGGTACATCAATTTTTTGTGGTACATCAACTTTTTTCATTTCGGAATGTTTTCAGCATAAGGAGATTGAATTCCATGGGTTATTGGTAAAATCGAACTCATCCAAGTAGCGGTTTTAAATGATGTAGTCTTATTAAAATGACAGGTCCCAAACCATTCATAAACAGTTTAAATGGTTTAGACCATTGGATAAAGACCAGTTTGCAAGGTTTATCATACCTGTTGGGTGTAGGCAGGGTTCCACTGTTGTCCTTGGGCCTGTGTAGCCTGAGGCCATGCTGGCTGTGCGCCATAAGCAGCTGCCCATGGGTTTTGTGCAGTTGGATATGCACCCATTACAGAAGGGGAGGACGAAGCAACGCCAGGGTAAGACTTCGCTAGCTTTGCCTTTTCTGAAACCAGGAAATCCTCTGCACTCCGCTTTTTAGATTCTGAAGTGCTCTTGTGGTGTAAGAACAGCTTTGCATGACGAACATGAGCTTTCTTGATAGACTGTGCGTCCCCAAAGAGATCCAAAAACTGCAAGAACATTTTTGGCATTAGCTTTCACAAAATGATTAGTCTACAAGAAAGCAAAAGCAGCTACCAATAACATAGGACTAACATGGACCAACTCAACAAGGATGTAGAAAATGCAAAAGTGCGGGCAGCTTTGAACTTATTTGATCAAAAACTTACAATTTACATTTAAGCCACCCAACCAAGACATCCGATGGCAGTCAACCAGAATACTGAACAGCAAAATGAATCAAAAAAAGTATAACAAAGATATACACCATAGAAACAACAGCATTTTAAATGAATGAAACCCAGCAGCAGAAGACGAGACATACTTTTTCAACCACCATGAAAAGATATGCAATGGGAAACAGATTTAAGTAATAATATCAGTATTAAATTGCCCTCATGTTTCAGGAAGAATTCAGAATCTATCTAAACAAGTTCGTACTACGAGAGCTATGACTTGCAATCTACGTTACCCGGACTCTTCTAAATTGCCACCGCACCCGTGTCGATACAATCCGACACTGGTGTGGGTATGGGATGTGTGGCGGATGTGGTTGTATCTCACCGGACACATTGACTAAAGCGACATGTGGTTCCGCAAAGACTTGCCATCTCTTGCCGTTAAATACACTAGACAAATTATGGTCCTTATAGTTTAGCAATAACCAAATTGCATTTCTTGAGTTTCTGCTTTCTCATGTATGACATTTTAAAACTATATTTAGAAACAATTATTTTTCTACCATATCACCGCACCCGTGTCCAAAAGTTGGATACCTTTTAGCTGAGTCCACATATCCTAGTTTTAAGCAAGTTCGCAAATCCGATCTCCGGATCCATATCATATCCAATACCCGCACCCGAGTCCGTATAACATAGCTTGCAATTTGAAATACTTGAAGGAGAAGCATATAGTTGAAAGAGTGACTCAGGCAAAGCTCCTTAATTAGCCTCAAAAAGTTTTTCCTAAGAAAGACTTTCGACCATGAAACATAAACGTATAAATAATTGAAAGGTTCAGAATCTATCTAAAAAGTTCATACTACGAGAGCTATGACTTGCAAGTTGAAATACTTGAAAGAAAAGCATATAATTGAAATAGTGATTCAGGCAAAGCTCCATAATTAGCCTCGGAAAGTTTTTCCTAGTAAAGACTTTCGGCCATGAAACATGAATGACTAAATACAAGGATAAAGCATTACCTCTAAGAAAATGCTAGACAGCTCTTCCCTTTCGCTAACACTAGCAGCACTTGAATTATCAGGGGCGGGAACTATGAACTTCTCAACCAACGAATCTATGTATCCAATCTGTTTATGAGTTCCTTGGATTGACTCCAAATGGATCAATGCCTACAGATGATATAGCAAAATCAAGTTAGCATTCTAAACACAATTTAACACAGCAAAACAGGAACCAAAATGATGAAAAAGAACAAACCTCCAGCAGTGGCTTGGACAGTTGAACATTCTCGAGTGCTTGAACTAGCACTTCACGGGCTCTCTCGACATTACCAGAAACCTAAGACCAAAGACATGGAAACCAAATAGGCTAAGACAGAAGGTAGCTAAGTCAAAACTAAAATATGTTGTCTTTTACAGACGACAAAGACTAAGCAAAAGAAAGATTACAAGGGAACATACCAAGAGCAAAAACCGAGCATATTGCGCGAACACAAAAGACAGTGTCTGGGAATGTTCTTTTCCTTTTTCAATAGCAATAGCTTGTTCATATACAGAGTATGCATCTTCTAGCTTTCCCTGTAGAACAGAGAATAACATTAGCATATGCAATCGTTAACCTTAAATAATCAACCGCTGGGCATAACTTTACCAGGCGATGTTCCATGTTAGCGTGTTTGATAATAGCCTCCAAAAGACCAGGAGAAATTTCAGTGTGAACGAGTTGGTAAGCTGCTCGAGCTCCTGCAATATCACCTGCGTCCTCCTTGAACAGAGCCGCAAATAGATGTATCTCTGGTTGTCTCTGTGCCAAACAGATGAGTGCGCAAGGAATGAGTAGAATATTATAAAAGGGATGTAAAATGATCTCGTAACTATTGGACAGCTCATCAGGCTTATAGCTCATATGCTTGAACTAAGGGTGTTTTTCTAAGGAACTGAGAACAATAGTATCATCCACCTCCGACCTCATTATATCAAATCAATGATGGTGTTCAAGCAAGAAAAATTTCTGAGAAATGTATAGTAGACTTGTAGCAATTAGCATGTTGTGCCAGGAATGCAAAAGGAATAAAGGAGATAGAGGAGAAGAAGATAATACAGCTGAAAAAATCATGGTACGTGGTACATGGGCCAAGTGGTCACAGACAAAAAGACAACTACTTCTTGCATGGTTGGATTTGACATGATCCACTAGAACACAAGCGGGTTTTGCCAAGGGTTAATTGGAGACTAGAGTTTTCAGAGGATTATTAAAGCCTATTCCGACTCTAACCACCTTTGAACAGAGAGAGATGTCACATCCAACAGCATTTAGTAATGGTCTGACAATGTGCGACGATACAGTTGACAGAGAAGGGGCAAAAGCAAATGAACAACCTAAATATAATTCCTCTTGTTTCTATAATACAGAGTACTAGAACGGATTACTAGTCGGAAATGTCCCCACTTCAGAATTGTCGATAAGAAGCATGAAGTTCTATCTTTGCTATTGTAATCAGTGGAACAGGAGTGTAACATTTCAACATGTAATCAGTGGCGGAGCTAGGAAATCAAATCAGCCGGGGCAAGAATGTATATTTCGGAAAGGTGTACTTGTTAAAAACCTATAAAAATAGGGGTACTAGTGAAAATTTCAAAAGTTGGACAGGGGGTTGTGATAAGCAGATACCAAAAACTTCGCAAAACTTGATCAGCTATGATTCAATACTACATCTTCCACATCGTCATACAACTACAAACCAACTCTAACATATATCAAGTCGAAACAGAAAGGATTGCAATTATGTACCTTGACAAAGATTTGGGTGGCTCGGGCAAGCGCGTTATTAGCAAGATCCAAACTTCCCTTAGCTTCCATGCATAAGATATAGCGTATCCAAAACTCAGGGTAATTGGCACATGCTACAAGACATCTCTCGTACAGCTTCACAATCTGTTTCAAATGAGAACCCCGGGTTCATATATGTATACTAAAATTTGTTGCAAAAGAACTAATATGAAACAAAATGACCAAGGAGAAATGCATAAGAGGTACTCCGCTGAAGGAACAGAGAGGCCCCTCTAAAAGCAAAAGAGGGACCCTCCTTGCCTGATAGACAGATGGTTAGGAAGTAACAATACACCTGCATGCATAACATTGGAACTTTAAAACGAGCCTTTTACTATACGACAGATCATGAACCCAGAATGTCGACTCACAAATGAAGGTTTGAAGTACTTAGCCTTTTAGAAACCAATTGGAAGCCCATGCTTTGGAGCAAGTACAATATCCCGTTTTAAAAGATGCTTCATCCCAAGGTTTAGCCATTAAAGCAAATGACGCGGCAGATATTACTATAACTGTAAGTCAGTGTACAACAAGTAGGGCAACTAAAACTATAAACCACAGAAATTCAAAATGGAGCTTCAACCAAAACCAAACAAGATACCTTGGGGAAATCATCCTCTCCTTCAAGAAAATCAAGGTAGTTGTGCCAATTTTCAAGTTCTGCAATATTGAGGGGCTTCACATGGAAGTATGGCCTCCGGATAGCTGTTTCAAAACCAATGATCTTAGAATCGAATTCTTTAGCCTTCTTATACATTTCTTCTCTAATGGCCACATACTTCTCCAATTCTTCAGCCTCTGTTGAACCTGCACTTATAGGCTTAGCAGACCCTTCACTGGCACTAGGATCAACCTCTTCCTTCACTTCCTCAGCCCCAGTTTCTGAATTGACAACTGCAGGAGCAGATTCCTCAGCAGCCTTCAACTCAGACAGAGGTCGACTTGCAGCCAATTCTTTAAAGCTATTGAACACAAATAGTACTCATTAGCATGTACAGCTTAGTATAGTAACAATGATATGTTATACAAGTGTGCAAGTATGACTGTAGAAGGTTGCCGAGGTCGAAAGAAAGGAAGAAGACGGAAGAGAGGAGGCTCAACAAGTAAAGCAACTACAAACCAAAATTTGAGAATGAATTTCGTACAATAGTTTTTCTGAATCTGAATCTTATCAGAGAACTTTCCAGCACTTACTTAAGTAATGCCCAACAGTGAGGCTTTGATTTCACTTGCTATTTTACTAAGATAGGGGATATCAGTTGCTTTCCGAGCTTCAGATGAAACTAAAATGACCTATTATACTGTTATCCTATAACTGTCCAAGAGCTCAATCTCACCATCAACAGGATTCAATAGTGTGGGTGATAAATGAAGAAACTTCGCTCGAACACTTCCAAAAAAGCTTTTTCTGTCTTTGAAATCCTGATGAGTAAAATACTTACCATCGCTTGATGCTTTTCATTGTGATTTATCAAGGATGTTTGAGTTGTTCTGTGTGAATGCTTTCAAGACCTCTGTCCCAAGGACAAT
The DNA here is from genome assembly GCA_023055425.1 of Linanthus parryae. Taxonomy (NCBI): domain Eukaryota; kingdom Viridiplantae; phylum Streptophyta; class Magnoliopsida; order Ericales; family Polemoniaceae; genus Linanthus; species Linanthus parryae. Next base: position 147,310,944 of record JALGPY010000004.1, read on the forward strand.
TTAAGTAAAAGGGGCAGCACTCAAGTTATAAGAACGGCACCGTATCACATAGCAATTGAGCTGAGCCTATGACATCATAGCAGCAAAAGGAATTTAACAATATCTATATGCTCTCAAAGTCCCTTTCACTTAATTTACAAAATTTACAGTCCAATAAGAATAGCCAATATTAGAGAATATGCAGACTTAGTTCACTATACATCTGTACTGATATAAAAAGCCGACGCCGAGTTTGGGGAAACCAAAAAGTGAAGCCCGTCATACTTTTGTATTGCCAAAAATGCCATTACAATCTTATATTAGGGTGACGGTTACTTAAGGTCGGATGTGTAATTTTATGTGGAACCCCACCTCCTCCATTTCTCCCCCACTTCTTCTTCCCTGTCTAACTTACCCACTTTCTTCAAACCTGCCCCATATTTTCTTTACACCATAATCACAAAAGATTCTACATATTCCGCAATCTTCATCACTCATTATTATTCTTTTCCTGTTATGATTGTAGTTCTTTCACACACTTCTTGATTTGTTTCCCTTCAATTCTGTTTCAGGCAGCAGGGAAACGTCTATATACACTGGTAGGGAAACGACTATATACACTGGTAGGCTCCGAAAGGTTATGTTCGATCACATCTTACTCAGGGCTAATTTTGACAGCTTTTCTCTGGTCAATTGCAATTAATAGGTGTCATCTAGATGGGTGAAAAAATTTGTGCATCTACTTCTATTCTTACTTTCTTATGGAGGTCCTCATTCTTTCTTTTTTTCTTGCAGGTTGAATGTTTATAATAGATCGGTGCTTTTGGTTACACTTTGAAAATTTTGAGTGGCAGTATGGCAACCAGCCATTTCAACGGTAAGAATGACAATAAACATATAAGAAATATGATTTGATCTCATCTTCTTTTTCATCCCAAGATGGGAGGAAAATGATTACTTAAAATATTCACCATCTTTTATTTGAGGGTTAGTAAGTTCAATCAAGTTAGTTGCTTATACAAATGGCTTTGAAATTGGTGATTACACGTATCATTTGGTGCAACAGTTATAAATATATTTTTGCATCTATTTGGTCTACTGAATAGGTGAATACTCTACTTATTTTGCCTGACTTAATATTTGTTATGTACGCTTCGCGAGCACCATTTTGCTAGTGTAAAATAACAACACGAAAAAAGCCCCGGGACTCACAAGTCAGTAGTTTGAGGTATATATAAAGACTTCAGTACTTATATATATATAAAGACTTCAGTAACTAAATATACGCATAGGGCAATGCTCCCAGCCAAAGTTTGACAAAAATTTGATTTCCAACACTCGTTCTCATAAAGCAGAATACTATTTATATATCAAGTCACCACAGCAGTTCAACAATGACAAAACCACAATTGACATAGAACAGTGCAAATGTAAAAGATCTTGAAGACTAAAAAAGAGATAGAAATACCTATTGAAGTAGCGATCCAATTGTTGATTTGGATTCTCAAGTATCCGTGTGTAGATCAAAGCAAGGTGGGACCACTCCTGTTGCATGTATTCGTACTCTATATATTTATCCCAAAGCTGGAAAGACAAGTAATCTGTTCCAACATATGCTAGTCCTCGCTCAAACAGCCTACATGAAACGGGAAAACAATAAGTAAGAATTAAAACTATGAGACCTGAAACATAACAAATACAACACCGTAGTAATACACAATGTAACATCAACCTAGCCATGGCAAGCACGTCCACTAATGAGTGACAGCAGCACAAGTGTTGAAGAAGCAACAATTCACTCCTAACGGCACAGATACTCCCAAATACAGTCACCGCATTTACCTTCCTGGAGTACTCGTACAGTGTCCGAAAATGGAATAGTAATAGAGGCTTCCTTAGCCTATAACTTGGAAGCATCTTCTCGCAGCAGGTTGTTACAGTTCACCCAAAGTATCATAATTAACGAAAACACATGCATGATGAGCTACATGGATTATGTTGATGTCCAATTGGAGAAAACATAACGGAAAATGATGTACAGAACAAAAGTCTGGAAAATTCTCAGAATGCACCAGGCCTAATTAGCCCCACATCAGAAATCCAAATTTCTGAAGTGCAGGCCAGACAGACCTTCCTCTCCAATAAGATAAGTTGCTGTAGCAATCATGCCAAGATAAGGTCAGGAAACACTGTCAGGAACTTAGTCCTTGAGAAGCATAGTTGTCGAATCGGAATTCAGATAGTGAATCGAATTTGGCCTTCACTGAATCGTGAATTGAATCGTGAATCGTAAAGATTCAGCTTGCAATAATTTTATGTAGGTGTTATAAAATATTTCATAAACCTATAACATTTGATGAACAAAATATTCATATTATTACAGAAGAAAGCTCATATTACTGGAAACTTGCATCCATAACTAGTGATTAGGAGTTTTGCACATCTAGAAGATGAAGAATAATCAAGATATGATAGGCATGTGGAGCAAGGAACTACAAGATGCCAAGGATATTGAAAATATTAGGAAACCATTGCCTTGGACTTGAGCAAAATGCACTAGTAATTTAAAACAATTGTATGTTGTAAAACGGACATAAATGTAGGAAGTAATGTAGGAAGTTTTTTATTTCTTATCCTTGAGCTGTAACTCAATTAGACCTATAGATCAATCGAAGGTGAATCGTACGAATTGGTCTGACTCGCACTGAATCGTAAGATTCAGACTCTTGAATCGGGATTCAGATTCTTTTGTCCATTAAAGATTCACCAATGAATTCGCATCGTTTCATGGGTGAAATGAGTCGAATCGGATAAGAATCGTGAACCGTAAGATTCTGACAACAATGTTGAGAAGAGATAGAACACCCAGACAAAGCCTTACGGGACTATAATAGTTCCACACAAAGAACCAGTTTACCTTCTTATGGCATCAGGGTCGCCATATGTGCTTGTGGCAAATGCACAATAGTGTGACCACATTTCAACCGAGTAAGTAACGCCTTGAACCGCGCGTTCATAAACCTCCACAACTTTCTCAATTGAGCTTAGATGTGCCTCATGGTCAGCATACTTCTTCCAATAACCATAACATAAAGGAAATTCAGCTAGAAAGGCATCATAAACTCTCCGGATCTTCGATATATTAACCTGCATGTCGTGTGGAAATTGGAAGCAATGTCAAGATATACTCATCTTTATTAACACATGAAAAACCTAGAGAGCACAAACCATAGCAGAAAGATAAAATGTTTACACCTCGAAAGAACACCATACTCACTCCGAACAATCTAGTTTACATGGTTGTTAACTTAATGTATTTGTGCATAGAAAAGCATTTTGAATAGTGCCTCCCATCATTCATCAGTTCATCGCGCTCATCTATTGAGCGACTTCCAATTATAGCATCAGACATATCCCAGGAGAAAGAGGGTCTGCTATCAATGAACGGTTCCATTATGTGATTTCTGACTGCATCAAATGCTAATTAAGTTCGACAAAGAAGTAGCAAATTATTTGAAACATGGATTTGGCTAGACTATTGAGAGAAAAACTGAAAACACTCCATTTTGTGATTTCTGACTGCATCAAATGTTAATTAAGTTCGACAAAAAATTAGCAAATTATTTGAAACATAGATTTGGCTAGACTATTAAGAGAAAAACTGAAAACACTCCATCTTCACAGAACTGCCAAAATGTATATAAACCTCGTCATAACGAAAAGCAGTAAAGAGAAGATGGAAACAAAATCATTTCCTCTTATTGGTCATCATATCTTTAACCACGTGGATGATGAAAAAGAATTGACATGAATTAACAATTCGTCTCCCAAAAGCAAATTCATATATCCCTAAACGCGGAAAACATGAAAGAGGAATCTTTCTGATGTGATTCACCCACAAAAAAAGGACAGTTGAATGTTATGTGCTTTCTCATTTAGCGTATAGTAAATATGCATACCTCTCCTGCCTTTTCTGTCTCTTCAATTAGGGCAGTCCATGCATTAAAATCAGAGGAATTAGCTCTGACAATGCTCCACAGCCTTTCTTCTTCGGCCGTTAATGCTGCCAACAAAAATAGAGAAACAAAAGAGTCACAATCTATAATAAACCACAGATTCATATGCCAGATTTAACAGAAATTACAAGAACATACAAATTCATAATTGAATATCAATCTTATGAACACAAAAACATGATCTCCATAACTCCATGTAAACCAAAACAAGATGGATGTGAGTCATTATTTCATATCAGTTGACTGAACAAGTATGTAATTGCCTAGTAATAATTGAGCAAAACAAAGCCAAATTCACCACAAATGATTTTCTGATCCAAACATTGGGAGCACGTATGGTTTTTGGCTAATGAAACCTAAGTGGAACTACATGAGCAAGAAGATAATGAGAAGAGACGAGAACCAAGAAGGTTGAGTCTCAAGATAAAACGTGTAGTGATTAGCTATCACATATCTTAGATCTCAAAAATGAAGCCTCACCATGTGGGTGTGTTATGTAGGTGTGTTATGTGTAATAAGCATGCAGAAAAAACAGCAGCAGGGCCTCAACATGTGTTAACTAGAAAGCTTACAAAGGGAACTCTTTGAGCTGATTGTGTTGTAGTGTATTCCATGGCCCAGGGGAATGCAAACAAACTCAATGCACGGCCTACTTACACAAATTGATGCTACTTGCCCAGTCTGCCAGGGCCAGTGTGGCTTATGGAAAAAAATAAAGGACCACATGTTGATTGGTTAAGAGGCTTAGAGCATGTCCACAAAAAGTTGTTATGCCTAGGCACGACCTCGTTCTAGGACAAAACTGCACCAATAAGCATTCATCTCACCACAGATCAGTTGGTGCCAAGGCTAGAATAGTGCCAGAGCAACGGGTGGGGTAAGTCTATCTCCCAGCCCTGCACCCAGACCCCCTGGGGCAGGACTAGCTCAAGCATTATTTTGCAGGTACTTTATGGATCAAATGTTTGAATGGAATGAGGTGCCACCTAGGCCCCAATATTCAGAACCGTGGGTGGATTCAGGCTGAAATGAGGTGGCAACAAGGCCCCAAAGCTCGACGGCTGAACATGCCCTTAGGGGGTCAGTGGTGGAAACTACCCAAGACACCCAACACATGTAACATAAACTGGGTAATATAACTTGGCTTGCGTCTATGCTGAGATATTAACAAGCTGAATCATCATTTATAGTATTATTTTTAGAGCCATCCTAATAAGACTACGAGTGCCAGGAGTTATGCTCTTCGGGTCTTTTTTAAAAATTTAGAACATAGAATGTGTTTATATTTATAGGAAAATAATTTGGCTCTGAAGCAGTTCAATGAACTCTATTTTTTCTGCTTTGGTGCGTATTAACTATAAAGATTTCATAGCAAGAAAAAGGGGATGGACGTTAAACATGCAAATGCTGCCTGCTGAAGATGTCTAAATCCAAAAGGTCCAATAAATGCTGCAGAAAACTCCATTCTTAGCAGAATGATGAACAATGTGATCCCTCCGAAATCATTAGATTCTTTGAAGTTCAGAAAATCACACAAGAACCACTGACGACAAAATCCAACTTCAGGAACATTTGATTTCAAGAAATCATCCGAGTGCAAACTATAAGTGCAATAGCAGCAGCACTCACAACTAACTAAGAAAGTTATGATAAACCAATCTGATACAACTTTTCACGCGAACTTACAAGACTTCTACACCTTAACCTACTTTCTAATTTGTCCCAAAATAAACTTGATGTAATTTGGCTTTGATCTACATAGCCCTTGAAGTTATACATGTAACATCTTACTCAATCTTATTACCTTGTACGGGGTAACGACTAACCAATGTACTCGTTATGAAAGACATCCAATGCCAAATGTTGATGTGAACCATCCCATTTAGAACAGCTTCGATGGCAAAGGATGACATAATAACCCTGCTCAGTCCATTCTTTCTCATTGGGTTGCAACCCTAGAGGCCTAAACCCTTTAGGCAACTTGAGAGAAGACCAAACTTACATAAGTTGCAAGTCCAAAAACAATTATAAACCTATATGCCAATTATTTTAATTGAGGTGGTTGACAAGGTAATCACCTTATGTTTAATCCCACTAAAATATAAGGTTCAACAACCCCCCCCCCCCCCCACACACACACACACAATGATATATATCTTATCTACTAAAGGTTACATTATTCACATTTGTCTAGTAAACATTCAGTATAAGTAGGTTTGTGCCTCCCCTGAGCTCAGATTCTATGCTTCATATCAGATCGAAATGACAACATTTCAACACACATGAGCAGATGTAGTAAAACTTACCAGAACCATCCTGAGTCACCGCAACCGACCCGTGAACATCTGTCCCATTCTCGACGACACCAGCCAAAGCATCATCAGGTCTAGCTTCCCCGGCTTCAGTCTCGTTGATCGACGACTGGAAAGCAGCGAGTTTCGATGAATCTGAATCCAACGAACTGTTTTCCACACCCTCGGTCTCCTCACCGGTATCGGCAACCCCATTAGATGGGTTAGAATCATGGTCCATAGCAGTAACACCTCCCTGAACTTCATTATCCCCATCAGGAACAGTTTTATTAGCAACATCTGGTTCATTAGCTAAAACATCAGCCTCTTGGTCAGGATTAGGGTTAGAATTAGCGTAATCCACCGGTGGATACGAATGAGCAACTACAGTTTCACTATCTCCCATTGTAGTACGAAACTGCATAAAATCAAAGATAACAAAACTCAATACGTTGATGTAAATCGTCGAAACACAGATTTTAAAACCCTAAATCCATTCCAATTGCTATAATCGAAACACTGAACAAATCAACACAGAGACGTAATTCTGATATGGATTGAAAGCGTACCTGAATCTGATGATAGATAGGGTTGAAGATGAGCTGACGAAAGAAGTGGATTGCTGTGGTGAGTTTCTAGGGTTTATGGTGAGTATGGAGGGTTCAGTTTTGCAGAGAGACGAAGGTGAAGATTTGAGTGAGAGAGAGAACTAGGGCTTGCGATTTTGGACGGTGTTTATACGGTGGAGCGGTGTGTGAGGTTTGCGTGTTACCGGTTACACCGTATAATACTCGTGTGACAATTTGGAACCGTCGGATGTGCTTTACTAATTTTTATCTCGTCGCTCCTAGAATCAACTTCTTATACAACAAAAGGAGTTGGTGCAAAAACAAAACAACAAATACACAAAGCGTGTTTGTCTGTTTTGGTTTAGATATGGATTATCCCTCTCCTTTGGCTACGGGCTAGTTTGGAAATGCTTCGTCTGCCAGCAAAACTACTTTCTGACAGTAGAAACAGTTCTAAGGGTGAGTTTGGGAATGCTTCTGCTGCCAGCACAGCTGCTTTTCAACAGCAAAAACAGTTTTAGTACGTTTGGTAAATATAAAATTTCTGCTTTTTCAGACAGTTTCCGCTGTCCCACAACAGTTTTTCAGGAAGCAAGGGAGGAGATGCTTTTCCAGAAAGTGCTTTTGATTAATTTATCTACAGCCGATTTTAACCTTAGAATTTTTTAAAATATCAATAGTTATCTTCACGGAAATGAATAGTGTCATATATTTTTGTCATTTTACCCTCTCACAGCAAGTCCAAAGTTGATTTTACCAAACATAAAATTATTACATTAATATTTCACAGCAGCTTTTACGTAATATTTACCAAACAACATTTTATCTAGAATTCACAGCAGCTTTCTCACAGCGATTTTCTCACAGCAGCTTTAAGTCAAGGCACATCATTCCCAAACTAGCCCTAAATGCGTTTTTAAAAAAAAATACTTTTCGAGAAGCAATGAGAGGTGTTTTCGAGAACCTGCTTTTGATTGATTTATCTACAACCAGTTTTAATTTTACAATTTGAATAGTTGTAATTCATACAATTACACATACTTCTTTGGTTCCATCTCCCTCTTCCTACTTTCTATTTTGTGTCATTTTATTTTGTTCTTCCCACTTACCTAAAATGACAAGTTTTAATTAAGTCAAATAACAAATCCACGTAATTATAATACCAGTGAATTCACACATGTTCGGCCTTATACATCGGATTCTAAATCCCACTTCCATATAGTTGTGAACATAGAACCAATCTAATAATTCACCAATATGACTAGACCTTAAGTGTCTATACCCCCTACGAGATCATTAGTCTAGTAGAGTAGTACTAGTGCCTACTGGTTGAGTACATTTTTGTTACTCAAGCCGACTCTAAGTTATATTACTCGATAGCAGATTCAACAGTGGGGGTAGGAGACATGTAGAGCATTTACCCTAGACTCCGGACCCATATTAACCTGAAGACCCATCCCATATACCAGAGTCCAGTAAACAACATTTAGATAAGTAATAATACCGGTTTAGATTGCCCATAAACGGTTTTCAAGTAAGGCGGTACTTTGATGAATCATTGTTCTCCTTAGAACAACAGTTTGAGTTATTTATACTCATAGTTAACGAACATCAAGTAAACTTCTCAAATCATGTCATGCGCATCAAATTAAATGCATATAACTATTGTGAGACATTGAAATATTCTTAATATATTAAATAAAGTGAAAGGCTCCGACTAGTTCGGAGGGAGGAGAAACCCTAGAGGACGGCGATCATGGAGGCAGGCTTCGAATCACTGCGGCTAACAGACAAGGAATCCCAGGAGATCGTTTTTGAAGATGAGTTTTGCAGCGAGGCAGAGAAGGGCTTTGAATGGTGCCTTATAGCACGACTTCTCACGGGCATGGAGGTAAACCCTAGATCTATGAAAGCTTTTTTCCGGAGAGTATGGAACAAAGGCGAACAAGTTGATTTTATCTACGTGAGTAGAAACACTTTTCTGTTGAAGTTCCCAAGTAAAAGTCTGATGGATCGGATCTCCTCAGGAGGGCCGTGGGTTTTTGACGGCTCCATCTTGATGATAAAGCCATGGTCACTTGGGGAGGAAACGATACATCCAAAGTTTGACACTATGGATGTGTGGGTACAAGTACACAAACTACCAGTTCACCTAACCACAGAGGAGGCTGGTCGAAAAGCAGTACAAAATATTGGAGTTATCATTGATTCCGATCCAAGGATTGACAACGATGGCACGGAAAACTATGTGAGGGTTAGGGTTCGAATGCCGTTATTCGAAGCACTACCGAGAGGGGTCTACGTCAACATCAAGAAGGAGAGGGTATGGTTGGACTTCAAGTACGAAAGAATTCCGGCGATATGCAAATGGTGTGGCTACTTAGACCATCGTAGTAGTGAGTGCAATCATATTGGGGAGGTGGTGGATCAAGAAGGTGAAGAAGGTTATGGGGAGTGGATGCTTTACCACCCCCCAAAGAAGGGCTTCACAAACCCAATGAAGAGAGGAGGTACAGACCGATCAAAAGCAGAGAGGAAGGATAATGGGAACCGGAAGGACAACCCTACGGGGATTTTTGATCTGAACCAAAACCTTGAAGACCCAACAACTGATGTGGCTGGGAACGAGGAGATGCCACCAATGGATCAGACAATGGAAGAACAAGACCGGGAGAGATCCAAAACTCCATCGCATGTGCCACAAGGGGTTCCAGAAGTTAGAGACAGAAACAAAGGTGGGAAAGAAACCGTCCGGGATCGACCGGAGAAGGAACAGATGGGTGCTGAGGCGGAAAAGGGACAAGGGAAACAACCTTCGGGGAACAGCAAAGACATTGAAGGAGTAAGGCCGGCATCACCGAAAAGGAAGATAGCACCGGATATGAGTCCATCGTCGGTGCAAACATTGGAAAACACAAAAAGAAACAAACAACTAGAGATGGAGAGGAGATACCTAGGGGCGATTAGAGGAGGCAAGGAAGGAGAGGAAAGTCGTACCAACACAAGAAACAAGGCGGTGAGTGCCTCAAAAACTCTTGAAGCAAAAATGGCGGAGGCTGCGAAGCAGCCCCGCCAAGCACAATGAATCTCCTCAGTTGGAACGTGCGGGGGCTTGGGAACCCCTGCGCGGTCCGATCGCTTCGCGATCTCGTGAAGCGACAAGGTCCCGACATGGTTTTCTTGATGGAAACCAAGGTTGACAGGAACATAATGGAAAAAGTAAGGAAGCAGGTAGGGTATGCAAGAAGGTTTTATGTGGATCCCGTGGGAACAAGAGGTGGACTAGGGCTGCTATGGCGAGACACCATCAAAGTCTCGGTTCGGTACTCCACAGTACACCACATCGACGCACGGATCGAAGAAGGAAACGGTAAGAAGTGGTTTTTTACGGGTTTCTATGGAAGCCCGCATAGAGAAGACATGAAACATTCGTGGGAATTACTGAGGAGGATTAGGCCCCAACCAGAAGAGGCATGGCTGGTGGTTGGGGACTTTAATGCAATCATGTCAGAAGAAGAGAAGACAGGAGGGAGGGAAGTGACATTTAGTCAAGTTGCAGACTTCAAAGAGGTACTCAACGAACTGGAACTCCAAGACTTGGGTTACCATGGAGGTATGTTTACCTGGAACAACAATAGAACACAAGACAACATCCGAGAGCGGCTGGATAGGGCAATAGCTACAACAAGATGGAGAGACGAACACCGGGGAACTAGGGTCACAAACCTAGTTTGGCCCAATTCGGACCATCACCCGGTCATTATTCAGTGGGGATTGAGGACACAATGTAGTGGACGAAGGCGATTTCAGTACGAAAGCATGTGGCAACATCATGAAGATTTTGACGAGTTTGTGAAGGTGAGTTGGGAAGCCACGGTAGGAACAGAGCTGCACAGTCGCCTAAAAAGTTTCGAAGAGGGATGTAGGAGCTGGGACAGAGACGTGTTCGGGTCAGTAAAAAAGAGGACAGCACAATGTAGACAGGAGTTGGAGAAATTGGAGGGACTCCAATTTACGGAACAGATTTACCAGAGGAAGCATAGTATTGAGAAAGAGTACAATGACCTCCTCCAAAAGGAAGAAGTTATGTGGAGACAGCGCTCCAGAGTGGACTGGCTCAAGTTTGGAGATCAAAACACCCGTTTTTTTCACCAAAGAGCGACAATCAGGAGAGCAAAGAACACGATGGACGGAATAGAGGACAAGGATGGACACTGGGTAACAGAAGAGGAGGACATTGCAAATGCCCTAGAAGAGCACTTTGCGAGTATCTTTACCTCGGATAGACCGAGTAAGACAGAGATTGAAGCGTCGCTTGTAGATGTCGACATCAGTATCAGCCGGGAAGAGAGAGAGATGATGGAGGGGACGTATCAGGCAGAGGAGGTAAAGACAGCTTTATTTATGATGGCCCCGGATAAAGCTCCGGGGAGTGATGGTTTCAATGCCGGTTTCTTCCAACGCTATTGGGAGGTTGTAGGAGAAGGAGTCACAACAACTTGCCTTGAAGTGTTGAACAATGGTCGCAGCCTAGCAGAATTTAACAAAACCCTCATCGCCTTGATACCTAAGGTGAAGCAGCCCAGGAAGCCAGGTGATTTCCGTCCTATAAGCCTCTGTACAATTATATACAAGATTGTCTCTAAAGCTATCGCAAATAGACTGAAGAGGATCCTTCCTAACATTATCAGTGAGAATCAGAGTGCCTTTGTCCCTGGAAGGCTAATCTCTGATAATATCTTAACGGCCTTTGAAGTCATTCATTCTTTAAAAACCAGGAAGAAAGGAAAAACAGGGTTTATTGCACTCAAGGTTGATATGAGCAAAGCTTACGATAGGGTCGAATGGGCTTTCCTAAGGGACACATTGAGATCTCTAGGTTTCGGACCTAAGTTTATTGACCAAGTTTTAAATTGCATCACCTCAGTTGAGTTTTCTTTCATTAGAAACGGTGCTGTGATGGGCAGAGTTGTGCCAGAGAGAGGATTAAGGCAGGGGTGTCCTCTTTCCCCGTACCTTTTCCTCATTTGTAGTGAAGTGTTGTCGAGAGCTGTGACCGCTGCAGTTGAGAAGGGAGAGTTGGCAGCAGTCACAGCTTCTCGGGGTGGGCCAGCGGTGTCCCACCTTTTTTTCGCTGACGATAGTTTGTTCTTTTTACAGGCAAATACAGAGTCCCTAGCTACTTTGCTACATCTAATACAAATTTACAGCTCGGCCTCAGGACAAAAAATCAATGTGGAAAAGTCGGCAATTGTTTTCTCTTCTAATGTCTCGGCAGCGGTGAAGGAACAAGTGCTTGGTTACTGCGGCATGACGGAGGTTGAACGGTACGATAAGTATCTGGGCCTCCCTACAACAATGGGGAGGAATAAATCGATATCTTTCAACAAGCTCTTGGAAAAATTGAGTAGTATCTTAAAGGGATGGAAGGAGAGGACACTTACACAAGGGGGAAAAGAAGTCTTGATCCGAACAATAGCAGAGGCAATTCCAACATTCGCTATGTCCTGTTTTAAGCTGCCTGATGGAATCTGTGAAAAAATGGAGAAGATGGTCAGACAATTTTGGTGGAGTAAAACAGGGCAAGAGCGAGGAATAGCATGGATCAAATGGGAACAACTGCAAAAGCACAAAAGGGAAGGAGGCTTAGCTTTTCGAGACTTCAAAACTTTCAACACGGCACTGCTGGCAAAGCAGGGATGGAGAATAATTCAGCAGCCCAATTCTATACTGGCCAGAGTCCTAAAGGCGAAATACTTTCCACAAGAGACCTTTCTAGAAGCCAGACTGGGAAATAATCCTTCCTACGCCTGGCGAAGTATACTGGAGGGACGGAAACTGCTAAGCAAAGGCTTGATCTGGAAGATTGGGGACGGCAAAACTGCAAAGCTAGTGGACAAGTGGATTCCGAGGGACTCACCAGCCTCCCTCATAACGATAAAACCTGGAATGGAAGAATTGAAGGTCAGTGAGTTGATAACACAAGGACAACAAGAATGGAACAACGAACGAATAAATCAACTACTGGAACCGTGGGACGCTGCTGAGGTACAAAATGTCCAACTTCCAGCAAAAAATCGCAAAGATAGACTTATTTGGCATTATGAAGATGATGGGATCTACAAGGTAAAATCAGGGTACAGAATTGAACGAGAGAGAGAACGTACTGCTATGGAGGGGCCGTCCATGATTGCGGAAAATCCAATAACGAAGGTTTGGAAGCTGAAAATCCCGTCTAAGATAAAGCACTTCATTTGGCGATCAAGCTTCGACAGTCTAGCCACGGGTAAGAACCTGAAAAGAAGAGGTATCAATACGCCGATTGTGTGCCCTTTCTGCAAAAAGTATGAGGATTCAAGTAAACATGTGTTCCAACAATGCAAAGTAGTAAAAGAGATCTGGAGGAAGCTGTTTGATCAAAAATTTGTGTCAGAAATAGAAGATGAAAAGTGCCCCATCTGGATCGAATCCCAGTTTTTGAAAACAAATCAAGAACATCAAACTCTATTTTGCCTCACACTCTGGGCAATTTGGATTAACAGAAACAAGTGCCTCTTTCAGGGATGCATGCTGGATTCAAAGAATTTGCCAAGGGATATTATATCGAGATATGAAGAACTGACTGAAGTTTTCAAAAGAGGAGAGAGAAAGATACCTGAGATTCCACCAGAGAAGGAGATGAAGTGGAAACCCCCCTCGGATCTGGCGGTAAAAGTCAATTATGATGGATCTTGGAATCCATCCACCAAAACTGCGAGTGCTGGTTATGTAATCAGGGACTGTAACGGGGTGTTCATCAGCGCAGGAGCCGAGTTCTACCAGAGATGTGAAAATGCGAAGGAGGCCGAGATGAAGGCGGCAAAAATTGGTCTGGAGAGAGCTTTAGGAAAGGGTTTCCGGCGAATAGTCCTCGAAGGTGACTCAGTCACTGTGGCACGAAGCATAACAAGAGCCATCAATGGCGATGAATGGCCGGACTTCTCGAACGCGGCAGAGGCTCTTGGGGAAATGAAGATAAGCTTTGGAAAAGGAGAGTCAATTAAATCTCACGCGGTACCACGGAAGACCAACCACGTAGCAGATAACGTGGCTAAGTTCGCACAAGACACGAGGCAAGGCTTTATGACGGAAGAGGAACCGGGCTGGCTGAGGAAGTCTCTAGAATTGGATTTACATGTACCAGTCCCTTGATTTTTATAAAATTTCGAATTTTCCCTCAAAAAAAAAAACTATTGTGAGACGATCATCACACCACTTAGTATCTACACAATCCAAGTGTGTAGACTATCAATACATTTCCTCTATACGAGTTGGTTTTTTTTTTTTTTTTTTTTTTTTTTTTTTTTGCAACAGTGCAAGACAATGCAAGATATGCAAGTCAAATGGCCATATTTTCTCTGATGCTCCAAAATTGTCCACTACAATGTCTAACTGTGCTTAGACCCCCAATCATACTCATATAGGTTCTACAACATGCAAACATGATTCATAACTCTCCTAGATAAACTCAACATGGTAATCTACAATTTTTTTTTAATTGCACTCGACCCCAGTAGTTTAGTAAGATTACATAAAAGCCCCTACTGTTGACTCATTATTGGTACTTGCTGACTCCAAACGTCATGAAACTAATACATGGACATAAGGTCATGGCTTCAGTTAAGATTTAACTGTCCAATTCAAGTGAGTGTACGATTATCAATTTGCCGCTCTTATACAACTCAATCGAACTAGAATTTGCAGAAAGTGAAACTTAACCTTTTAGCTTAAAATCTTATTCTGAACAACTTTCAATAATGGCAAAAGCCGGTCATCTGATTGAAAGGTTCCACTTTGCCTACTAGCAACTTTAGCTTAGTCCGATTTCAACTCAACCAGTTGTCCTTGTCATCCAACTAGTTGACTCGCATGAAGTCTCTACTCGACTATAAATGTGTTTATTAATTTATTAGTGAAATTGCAGAAATACCCTCCCACTCTGGTAGCTTTTCTAACCCGCTAATGATTTGCGGTTGAATATCAACATATATCAAATTGCAGGGCGTTGTAATGGCAAATTAAAACTGTAGGAGGTTTATTGTCACAAATGTAATACTGCATGTAAGTTTAATGTCAATAACCTTATAATTTACTATTAGACTATAATCTATCCCCGAACGAGCACTTATGCCCTATTTGGTAGCAACTAACAATTCAAAAAAAAAAACAACTAAAACTAAAAAATCCAACCGGACTTAAATACAAATCTGTTTGATATGAGCTGAAATTTTAAGCAATTAATTAGTTCCATTTAACAAAATTTTAAAAAACATATAGTCAATTACTTGAATATACCTACGTCTAAATGACTTATGAGCATCTAATGTTGAAAAACATGTTAAAATTATTTTTATGAGATTTTTAATCGAATAATCCTCAAACATGCACTTAAAATGATTGATTTTAAGTAAATGTGTGCTAGCTCAAGTGGTAGAGCATATAAGTCACTGCATGAAATTCTGAGTTAAAATCCGGTAGACTACATATTTATGTGAGTCTAAAAAACAATGATCGATTTTAATCGAAATGGATTTAATTAAAATGACCGATTGTAATCTAAATAAATTAAAATTTGGGTTCCCAAACATGCACACTTCTAGCCGATTTTCCAATTTTTCGTTAGAAACGTATAGATTTTACAGGAGAGAGAAAGAGAGACGGACAAGAAAGACGACCCAGAGGGACTGACCAAGTGAGCAACAGAGAGCCAGATTTGTTGTTGGCTTGACGGTTTGATCGGCGAGGCTATAACGAGTGGCAAACCCCAATTTTGACGGTGAAACAGGAGAACTGTTGTGATTCTCTCTTCCCATCCCCTCAATTTTGAAGTCTGTGGGTCAAAGTGTTTGGAGGATATCTCCAGATTCGAATTGGTGCTTCTTCTTCCTGGAAAATTAGGGCTTTTAGCTGTTTATTGTTGCGGCAGTGAGGCAGGTATACTACTACAGCTGCGATTCGTTCAATTATTGCATATACATATAGATTCCTGGTAAATTAGGGTTCTTTTCTTCTCATGTGTAGCTGTTCAATTATGTTTTTTTTTTTTTTTTAAATCCTGGTCACATGAGATTCTAATTTCGGGGTGAAGTAGCTAAATGTGATTGCCTAGGTGAATTAGATATTTTATGAACTTCATAGGGTATACGCATAAGATCAAAGTAACTTAGTTATGTGAAATTGGGAATTTATGATTATTATTTTGCATTGGGTTTTATGATTTATGTTTGAATGTTCGTCTTTCGGGTGAATGAAGAATACTTGAATTACATTTTTCACCTTCTTCAAACAACTTGCTGTTTTGTGTCTTCATTATTGAACTTGTTAGAACGATTTGACCCCACCTCAAGTAAATTCCTGTTGTCCCTTGCACAGTAGGTTTTTTATGAGTGAAATGGTAGGCTAATGTTCTATGATCATCTATAACTATTGTGTGCTTTGATAACCAATAATGGCTACCCACTTTTATCTCAATCTCTCTCCCTGTGAACTAATTTGAAAGTTGCTAAACTATCGTGTTTCTCTCTACCCCTCGCACTGTTTCAAGCACCCAATCTCTAATGAACTGTGGAGTTTCCCACATTGTGGAGGACATTATTTCTGACATTTGCTAATGGAGTGATTCATTGTAACTGAATGCCAGATCTTTCTTAGCCGGTTGTCATGGCAAGAGTCAGAGACAGAATGGAAGATTTCAAAGATTCCGTGCATAGGGGAGCGTTATCTATGGGATATGATGAGGTAAGTTGGCTCATCAAATCGAACTTAACACTTCACTGTATATGGTTTTCATTTTGTTGCTACTGCTCGTGTTCTCTGATTATTGATAATCAGAATTACTTATCTGTTCACCTTTTTATTTGTGTTCCGCTTTTTGATTTCGGGATGAAACAATGAAAACCTTGATTGGTTCATGGTATGTATTGTGTACTGTGACTTGTCTGGTGAGCTTGGAAGAGGATAAACAAATCTCAAAATCATTGAAAATATTAAATAATAGGACTGTGATAACATAAGCGAATCATGGACTCCAGTGTTGGCATGAGATCCTTGGATTTTGTATAGAAAAGATATGTTGTAACTTCTCAAGTTGGTATTATTGGTTTCAGATCACACCATCATAGGCAGTCAACGGTAACAACTAGGAGAATCGGCAACTAGTATTGTTTGTGCAAGTACATTTTTTGAATCGCATGTCACCGCTGACTCTGAGATATAAGAATTCTACTTTTAGGCATAGTTTTCAAGTCAAGGGTCAATTGATGAATTCAAATCCTTCTTAAGGGATTACAAACTGGATCAAGATGAATGCTGTTGTGTATTGTAATGATTCAATTGCAATTTCTTTGAGTAGATTGAAATTGAATCACATAAACGATGAAGTTATAGCACATGTGAACATATTTTATATTAAAAGTCGAACAGACTGAAACTTGTAAAAGCTGCAGTAATGATGTGATTAGAAAACATAGACAAATGAGTACTAGACTGCTGAATATACAAATACCTATTTTGACCAAGGAACATTAAGATACAAAGAGATGGCGAAATTAACAGAAAAGACTAATATGTACTAGGCATTTTTGAGTAAATATAGTAGCAAACTTGACAAAAACAAGTGAATTAGTGAAGTATTGTTTCTAGGTTGGTGGATCATTTTCATTCATCCAGTTGAAATGTTGACAAATTGTATAAATATTTTCTAATCACTCCAGAGTCTTAAGATTCAGCACCCTGAATCAAGATACAGCTTAATTTTGTTCTGATTAAGATTTATATAGGGACTCACATTGTTTCCCGGGGTGAATCAAATCGTTAGGTTGTAATTGTGAATCATCAGTATTTCTCTCTTTCTCTCTCTCTCTCTCTATATATATATATATATATATATATATATCTGTGTGTGTGTGTGTGTCACTGGTCAGGCAGTCATTTTCCACCTGCAAATTTTGGGATGTGCCCTTGAAGTGTTTTGCAGGTCAAAGGAACTAATTAATCCTTCTGTTATAAGAGGTACAGATGACTCCACGAGGACTCTAGTATGAACTTTCTTTGGCAAAACTGCGTTATTACTGAAGGCGGTGAGCTCTGGGGCAGGTGTATGCACGCTAGTTCTATGTTCATTTTTAGGAACTTGTCTAATGGGGGGTTAGAGTATGTATATTGTTGAGAGTCTAAATGCATCACCATCTGAACAAATCAATAAATCTTCTTGATTTGACAGAGAAAGAGAATACCATCCTCATTCATAGCTCATATGATCGTTTATCTCTTAGCTATCATCTTTCCAGCTTGTAAACATTTGCTGTACCCTCTCTCTCTCTCTCTCTCTCGATTGCTCTATAACTCGTTTCAACATATTTCCTTTCAGTTATCTGTGGCAAACTGGCAATAGGGGCGTAAATGGTACAGTTTCTGTAGAAATTCAAACCAAATGCTATCAACAGTTTGTCTACAACCTAGACCGCACTGGAAAGAAGGTTTCGGTTGGGTTCAAACCTCCGTTCACATCTTGCACATGCTTCTCAACATAATAATTCAATCTAACAACTTTAATTCGAAAACAATTTAACAAGTAGAAAGTTTAACATTAGAAATAAACAAATGCTTAACTGGATAATCCTCATCATCTCACTATCTAAAGAAATTATAATTCGATAGAATAGTAGCAAGAAAACCACGAGACTACTGACCACAAACACAACGTTCGGTATGTTAGCAAACTCTGCAAGAAAAATAAAAGAATGGTTATACAGGAAGTTATTGTACATGTTTGGTAAATATATAACCTCGGTGGATAATAAGGTTTGACAACTTTTCTAATTTTAAAAAAAACCATTTAGCATGATTCAACATTTCCTTAACCTAATCCTAACCAAAGAGCACGGTCGGGTTCTGTTTCATAGGTTTATACTGCCATGCCTAATTTGGGCTCATAACAGAATGCCTTGGACTTTCCTATCAATGAAGCGGCCATTTGAACACCATCCTGTATTGTTGTTGATTCATAAAGGGGTGTAATGACAATAGAAATAATTTGATTTTGCTTCAAGGACTCATCTGGTTCCCAATTCTCAGAAATAAAACATGCTCACTAAGCACTATGGTATTTAGACTTACCTTGTTTTTCTTAATTCTCACACAGTAAGTCGAATATAGAAGTATCTTTACCCTGTTCGGTATAAATTGTTTTGTTAGAGACCAAATAGCTTTCTACTTTTACTCTTGTATAATCAGCAGTCGCGAGCCATAGTGGCAAAATTCTCTCATACCCTGATTGTATTCAGATTTGGAACAGTGCTGCAGTCTAGGAAGCATGGTCACTCCAAGATTGGGGCCGTATCTGTGTCTCCACTGTGACACTTGTTTGACACTTCATAATACGTGTCAGATACTCTTGCTGGCCTGGTCGGGTATTCTAGAGAATTTTATTAAACTGGACACTTAAGGGGACACTTAATGAGAGACAACAGTGCCCTCTTTGCGTTTATTAGACTTCCACACGGGTTTTTTATGAAATATTTTAACTTTAAATGGGTTAAAATATTATTAGGCTAAAGTAGATGTAATATATACGATTAATTGAGGGCTCAATATATGAAAAGGCACCCTTTTTTGAACAAAAAGTTCAAGTGCGGTTTTAAGTTCTCACAGGCGACAACTTGAAGGGTTTTCACAAACACAACTAGTCAAACTCGAACTCACATAAGCTACTCCTCTTTCTCTTCTCATTTTTGTAATTAATCTATATGATTTTCGTTGGTATTTAAGCTATAAATATTGAAGAAGTGAGAACCTATATTTTGTCATCTACTAGTATAAAATTTGAATTTACATAAAAAGATAATAATAATGTTGGACGTATCTCTGCCGCGTCGTATCATCATTTTTGTAGTAAATGACGTATCCCGTGTCCGATCCCGTAACGTATCAGATACCCGTATACGTATCAGTGCTTCTTAGCCCGCAGTACATGTTACATCACCTTTCGGGAATGGGGAAATTGAAATTCTGATAATTCATGTTTCTTTTTAGGGTAAAAGACAATCACCACCCCTGACTATTGGATAAAATACACTCCACTACCCTGACTTTTGGATAAAGACACTTTGCACCCGAATAACTGACAGACTCTAACGGCTGTATGGAAAAGACACTTCTACCCCTAAAATTGGAACTAAATTACATCTATATATATAATCCGATTCCATCACCCCCCTCATTCTAAGTTTTTAACCCTAATACCCATCTCTTTCTCTCTCTCTCTCCCTCTCCTTCTCTCACAGCGCCTCCCTCCTCACTCCCCTTCTTCCGATCCCCACTTCGAATCTCTTACCATCGGACCTTAAATTTCACTAATTTGTACAGAGAGGAAATGGTGGATTCAGAGATTGACCGTGAGAGAAAGACGGAGAGATAAAGGTGGAGGTTCAGATCTAGATTAGTGGGTCGATTGGCGTTGGTTACCGGTGATGGCGGTGGCGTCGTCGGAGCTGGATGCTTCAGTTGCCGCCGATGCTGCATTGGCTCCTGCTCTGCTTTTGTTTTTGTTTCACCGGTGAATTTCTTCTTAGAGGGAGTAATAGAACTCCTCTACATCCGGCGACACGAGAACGAAGATGGCGGGGGTGGATCGGTTGGTATCCGCTGGTGAAAATGATGGTTCTGGTACGCTTATGGGAGATTGGGAATTGTCGTTTGTGGTCTAGGTGTAAGGAAGAAGACGATAGTAGTGGATGATGGGGGTCCAAAACTGTGGGTATGAGTTGGTGGGTATACGAATGGAATGACCAAACTAATTTGGTGAATGTGGTAAACCACGCACGTAATGTAAGCTAATTTGAATGAAAAATTAACACGGGGATTGAAAACATCTTTACCTTTAATATCAGTCAGTTGATTCGAAAAGTGTCAGATTTAACAATTTGGGAACTGTCTTAGAGGGAATCTTCAAGCATAAGTTGCTTAGCAACCCCTAAAATTAGTTGTGGTGGTGGATTTGGCAGTGAATTTGTGGACAAGGGTTGCAATTTGTTGCTATCTTGAGGTCTATTTGTGGTCATGGTTTCTGTTCATCAAACAATAGTTTAGTTCCTTTTTATATTCAACACATAGGCCTCCAGATTCAACACAAAAAGAAGTTATCAGAGAATTGGTTCAATTTTGGGTTCAGTTGGTTGTAACAACCACCAGTGGTGAGTTGAGGGTGGTATTGGAGATGGTTCTCTCATAAAGGGGAGGTTTCGGAAAATAGAGAGTGAGGGAGAAATGGTGGTGTTCTTGGAGTTCTTCGTGTTCTTGAACCATACACCAAGAAGACTAAGAACACCAACACAAGAAACACGACACCAAATAGGTAAATCAGTTGTGGTTTGTTAGTTTGCTGGGTTTTCGCTAATTTTGTTCATCCTCCAAGATGTTTTTCATTTGTTATTAATGTTGTTGATGTTTTAAATTTAAAGTAGAAGATGTTCTTGGTGTTTTTTTTTTTTAAAAATGAAGATGTTCTTGGTGTTGATATTCTTTTGGGTGTGATGTTCTTGAATATAAAGATGAGTAAAAAAGTCCAAAAGAATCCACAGGGGTAATATGGTCCGAAAAAGTCTATCTCTCACTTTTCTAACGGAATAGGACAGAAGGGTGCTAAGTGTCTAGAGAATATGCCGTCAGATGGGTGCAAAGTGTCTTTGTTCAAAAGACAGGGTAGCAGAGTGTATTTTATCCAAAAGCCAGGGGTGGTAACTGTCTTTTACCCTTCCTTTTATTTTAAGTCTTTTATTTCCGGGAAATCCAACAGAACATGCTTATGACTAGACCTGGCAAAATGGGCGGGCTGGTCAGGTTTGGTTTGGACTTTATTTAGTTTGGTCTTAAATAGTTAATGCCCATGCAAGACCATTAATAAGTGGTTATATTTGGACTGGTTATTTATGGATTGGATTTATATGTTTTACCTATTTAAACCCAACTATCAGTTACATTATTTACAACTACTACCCTCGTCAATTCTGAAATGGCAATAAAGTCCTTTAAGCTCTGTTCAATTTTCCATCGATGTTTCTCAATACACAGACCCACCGCCACTTGACAACCAGAGGAACCCGAGCCACTGCCACCACCACCGCCGCCACCACCACCACTGCCAAAACCCATGCCTGAAACCAATCAAACGACAATGAAGTCAGCAACTCCAACCATGAATCAGATCCATGGAATCAAACAGAGAAGAAAGGTCAAATAGAGAAGGAGAATGAGGCGGACGGCGACGGTGTGGGCTGGGGGGTCATAAGTTATGACACAAGTGGAGTGTTGATTTGAAAATGGTTTGGACAATTGGTCTTGTGACAGAGGGAGAGAGGTGATGTTATTTTACAGAGCTCTTTAAAAAGTAAAAAATTACAAAAAGTGGCTGTTTGGATGTGTTGTTTTTTTGTAAAAAAATATATTATTGGGTTTCAAAAGCAAAAAGAAACCAATCCTATCCGGATGCGTGGTCGTGGAGCTGGGCGTGGGTTAAAAAAAGTTCGAAGACAGTTGGAAAACAGAGGGCCCAAGTCACTAGGATTCTATTCTCATTTTAAAGCATGCCTTGCCACATGTCATGCATGTATTGGCCCGAGGAGAATCCACTTAGTTTGAATTTGAAAAAAGAAGTGTTTAATTAATGCACAATTGGAACCGGTCCCTTATTCATCAGGAGAGGGCATCGGATTGTACATCCCAAAGAAAAAAAATTAATTACACTAAAAAAATATCCAGACCTCTCAGGGCAATGTGTAAAAACATAACAAAAACCATTTTTATCCAAATAACCTGGTTTTTTGTTAAAAAGAAAAAAACCCGTGGTTAATGAAAACATTGCTCAGAGTAGTTGTACAATGTCTACCATCATATGAGATACTTGGGAGAGGCTAAGTATTTCATGGAGCTCATAGCAGGAAACGCCTTCCAAGGAAGAAGTTTCCCGTGGGCTGTGTGGCCTGTGGTTACATTAGTGCATGCATTTGCCTATGACTAGTAACATGAAATTTTAAATACTTATTGAAGTATATGACTACATTTTCAGCTATAGTTCATTCAAGAATCATAGTTTATCTTATTTATCAATTCAGAAACGTCTTGATATGATTATAAGATGTTAACCGTGTATGGTTTTGTTGACAGTCCAAAGTGGCAGCTATCCTGGCATCTTTCATCATGCACAAACCTCGTCAGAGATCACCCTTTACCACAGCTGCATTGAAGACGGTAAATACTCTGGGATGTAGTTTCTGTTGTTGCTTGAGAAACATTTCTCAGGATTTAGCATTGTTTCGGAGTCCTCGCTTCTGGTGATTTGTTGTGTTTATTTTTCCATCCGCTAGAAGGATTTAAGACAAGTTCAACTTTACTGTTTCATTAAATATTCAGCTGGAGAGCATTGGAGCTTTGGAGCAGTTCTTGTTGAAGCACAAGAAGGATTACATAGACCTACACCGCACGACTGAACAAGAGAGGGATAACATTGAGAATGAAGTAAGTGTAGTACCTACCTACTTTTTACATGCATAGGTAAAAGAATGCATAACATACACCCAAAGGGAGATGCTACCTATATACAGAGGTAGGTGATGGCCAACCCATTTCAGGTAGTTCTAATATAAAAGCCTACCAAACTTAACCTTGCTGTCATGACTCATATCTAGTTTCCTTCCTTAGTTGGAAGTTTTACTATAGCGCAAAAAAGTCATACGTGATTTTCCATACCCTTTTTGAAATACTGTCTTTTCGGCTTGTGCACAATTTCAACCTTCAAGGAAGGCAGCCATTTAAATGGCAATTCCTAAAATTTACAAAGTCAATCATTTACTTAAGATTAGAGACAGAGCTACAGTGTCATGGAAATTTACCAAATATGATGACAGGCTGATATAGTTTTAACAGGTCTGGCACAAAAAAGTTAGTGTGTATTAACAATTACACATATCTGTTATGTGAAACTCAACCATCACTGATGATTGTGTCACGCATCATAAACTAATACAAATGTTGGCTAAAGTTCAGTCTTGTTATAGCTAGATCTGTAGGCTACTTGAATCAAGTGTCCTATGTAAGACACATTTTCTCCCCTGCAATCTCAGTTTTATTTGCGTAGTTCAATATATTTCTGATACCGAAAGGGCATAGCGGTTCCAATATGTTCTGGTTGCTGTTTGTATCTTTGAATGAAAAATAAGAATCTCACCGATCTATGTATTCTCAGGTCACAGAGTTTATTAAGACCTGCAAAGAACAAATAGATATCCTCAAAAATGGTATAAGTGATGAAGAATCAAGTTCAAAAGGATGGCTTGGCATAAAGGGCGACCATTTGAATGCCGACACTATAGCGCACAAACATGGAGTGGTAATGTTCTCATTCAGCTCGTTTTCTATCATTAGACTTCTATCACACATCCAGCATGTCTTTCTCGTAAAACTGAAGCCCATAATTAATATTCTTTCTTTTGTTCTTTGTCAAAGGTTTTAATCCTCAGTGAAAGGCTTCACGCAGTCACATCCCAGTTTGACCAGCTTAGATCTATACGATTTCAAGATGCTATAAACCGAGCAATGCCCAGAAGAAAACTGAAGAGAGGTGCCACATCTAATTCCACAGACAGCTCTAGTTTAACCAATATGAAGCTCAACGGATCTGGCATCTCAGAGCTTAAGGAGCCCAATGATGTTCAAACTGATCCTATTAGGTTTCAGCAACAGCTTTTGGATGATGAAACTCGCTCCCTTCAGGTTATTTGCATATTTGTTGGTCGAGGAGTTCTATACATTAATTTTCATGTACCATTATAAACCAAGCTGCTTCTGGCCTCATCTGCAGGTGGAATTGACTAGCCTTTTAGATGCAGTTCAAGAAACTGAAACTAAGATGGTGGAAATGTCTGCACTGAATCACCTTATGTCAACTCATGTCTTGCAACAAGCGCAACAGATAGAGTTTTTGTATGAGCAGGTCATCCCTACCTCTCTAGTCTCTAATGCTTTCTATTTTAGCTTCAATAGTACAACTTGAAACAGAAAATCTTCATCTAACATTGCCGGTTATTGAATTTCTTCCATTCATTCTGATCTTCTCATCTAGATTATGAAAATCCCGTATATCTTTGCCATAATAAAAAATAGATTATTATCGAATATAGATCTATGGTTAGGTTGTAGTCCAACTTAGTGGAGCTACATATAACACACGAGGAGGTAGCAATGTGTATTGCAACTTCAAAATCTGTTATAACTCAGTACTTATCCAGAAAATATATGTTAGAACGTTCAATTTATGTTCAGATTTACTAGTCAATGAAAGAATCACATGGACTTTTGGTTGCATTAAAACTTACGGGAGCAAGTGAAGAGAGGCTGTAACCTTTGGGAATATCGGAATAATGTGAAATTAGGTGTTGAAAGAAGTGCGAGGTCATGCGCAGGTTCTTTATAACTGGAACTGAGAAAGCTTACTCTTTTGTGCGCCAATATTTGTTAATTACGTCCGTATGTGGAAAATATAATAGGATGCGCTTTCTTTGGCAGGTTCCATTACTTGTTAAGAAGATGTCTTTCTAGAACTTAATACTGTTTAAACCTCGAGTACCAGAACTCTGTCTATGGGTGTTGATGTTTTCAATTTCTGACGTATTCTGATAAATCCTTTTATGGTATACCCGCCAAAGCTCTTTTGTGGACTATGCATAAAAAGGAGAAAATTATACTTATATGGCTTGTGGTTCGACCCAATTTCAAATTTGTACTCGGTTGTTCAAAAAGTTGCATTGTAGTAACCTCCATTAATTCTATTTAT
This sequence comes from Linanthus parryae, assembly GCA_023055425.1. Classification (NCBI taxonomy): domain Eukaryota; kingdom Viridiplantae; phylum Streptophyta; class Magnoliopsida; order Ericales; family Polemoniaceae; genus Linanthus; species Linanthus parryae. The sequence continues at coordinate 147,336,664 of JALGPY010000004.1, forward strand.
TAACGTCTCTGAACTTCTCATTTTTTCCTTATATGGTCGAAGAACACCACTAAATTCTAACCCAGAGAGAACACATTTCCTTCACCCTAAACATTCACTGAGGAGAAACGGACATCTTAAATTATTCAAACAGAGTCCAATTGGTCGTTCACAATATTAGCAGTTTCTTTTCCTCAAAGCACCAAAATATTAAGGGCCTGTTTGGAATTTTGAAAAGGTAAGGAAAATGAAAATGAAAAGAAAATAAAATCATGGAAAATATTCCCTTAAAGAAACACAACGAAATTGAGTGAACTGAGTAAAAGGTGTTACAAAATCCATTATATCTTTAACCTAGGGGGAAAACGAATGTCCTCAAAAACATACATGGAAATAAAAGAGTTTATAATTTTTACAAGCAGAGTACTCCAAATTTCCTACAATTTAATTGAATTTGTCAAGCGAGCACAGAGCTTTAGCTACCAGTCTACCACATACCCCATTTTCAAACAGAATACGTAGGAGAAAAATCAAATACACAGATAGAGTGTTTCTCTTAGTAATGGAATGAAATAATACACACCAAGATGGTAAATGGTAATGGTGTTTTTTTTAGTAGTTAAAAACAGTTTAACATATGGGGTTACGGAAATTACATGACGTGTGGAATTGGATCCTCCCCAGTCCAAACTTCCTACAGTCTCTGTAGCCTATTATTGACCCTCGGATCAAGAACTAAGATTGCGACACCTGGCACAATTCTTTTTCTACTTACTGGACTAACGACAGAGAATCACGGCCGTTAGAGGAGAGAGGAGAGAATTGTTTCTTCCTTCTGCACCGTGGTGGCGTCTGTTATTCGTAAATCAATTGAAGAATCAAACTGATAGTTTGTGAATTACTGGTATTTGAAGAATCACAATCAGTCAAGAGTAATCCACATCAGACAACACTTTTTTTTTTTCAATTTGCATAGATAAGAACAAACAACAATGATGAAGAATCAATGGAGTTCTAACAAAAATGAACTCCAAAACATGATTAGTTCCAGGCGTCCAGCAATTGACGATCTGATCTATGAGAAGTACCGTTCACAATTTAGATAAAATCAATGATTTACTGTTTGTGTTCTCTATCAAACAAAATCTGCAATTCGACGGAGCTACGAGCATGAAATATTCTGTTGAACATAACTCGGAGCACCAAGTATGAATCGATGCTGTGATCGATATTACCGTCCTAAACTAAAAAGGTCGGAGATGTTGATAGAGCTGGAGATGGGTTGCAGGCATGGAGGGTTTCTCTCTCCCCGAGGGTTTCTCTCTCCCCTATTAACGTCCGTGATGTTATTCCAGTTAGTAGACAAATCTCAGGTGTCGCAATCTCAGTTCTTGATCCGACGGTCTATAATAGCCTGCAGGGACTGGAGGAAGTTTGGACTGGAGATGATCCAAATCCGACGTTAGGTGCAAGTTTAGATCAGGCTAAACCACGTGTCATATAAACGATGTTTGCCCAAAAGATGATATCACTGTAAATGGAGGAACTTATTTCATTGCAATGCATATCTTCATATCCATCTTACACTGAAATTTTGCAGGCAGTGGAAGCAACAAATAATGTAGAACTTGGTAACAAAGAGCTCTCGCAGGCCATCCAACGGAATAGCAGTAGCAGAACTTTCCTTTTGCTTTTCCTGTTTGTAATGACTTTCTCAATCATCTTTCTTGATTGGTATAGCTAATTTGAAAGTAGTTTCCAATAACTTGGCTCTGCAACACATCTATATCTGATTACTTACTAGTTTTATCTACCCTTAACATTTTTGACGTTTGGTAACTTCCTTTTGTTCTCGTGGATCTGATAAAGTAATAGAAAAGGGATTTTGTAATTTTTTTGCTGCTTCCATAAGTTATTTCGGACAGCGAAATCAGGAGATCCACCTAGAGGAAACATCACCATTTTCTGGTTCAGTTGGAAACATTGAAATGGTAGAAACTTATGATTCTGAGTTTGTACTTTAGTTTTGAAGTAATTTTTATTTGATTGTATCATACATCAGGGCTATGAGTTAATAACCAACTGAGTCGGAGATGAATAAATTCGCGAGTCTTATATTAGCAAATTGATTCGCGTAGGGCTGAAACTACGGCTTTGCAGAAATGCATGGTGTAATGTCATGATAGCGTCAACTAGTTATCACTTGGCCATTCACGGTCTAAGAAGTGTAGAAATCACATGCTTATGTCAAATATGTAGGGGGTGGTATTGCATTTAGTGGCTTGGTTCAGTGATCCTGTTTATCAATGTAAATGTGATTCTAAGCAGGTGGATTTGTATTTGGAGTGATTTTGGATGATATCCAAAGTGTCGATACCCACTTGTGTGTTTGGATAACCCCTCAAGTTGTGAATAATGTGAAATTTGAAGATGATCCATCTCATTTTCATACATTTTCGTCTTCATTAAGAAAAATATATTCGACCTTCTTCTCTTCACTAAACCGCAAAGAGAAGCATCGTTACGAGGGTTGTCAAGTCTCCGCACGTTTCAGATTAAGAAACTCATTGCGCATGGCTGGGCTGTACCGCAGCTTCAGACTATTTAGTGCATTTGGGTTGTTTATGGCTATCAAGTCATGTGTCGGAGTTTCAGAAACTGGTGATACAGCTACCTATGTGTTTACTCCGTCAGACACTTTCGTAACCGAAGGCAAAATATTGTTTTCCTTCTTGCTGGGATGGTTTTTATGAGCCAAATGAATATGTTGAACGGACTGGTTTCTACTTTGACCACCGCCAAGCTTCCCCACCCCACGTACTCAGCCTTGTTCGGCAAAGTTGAGCCCGAAACTGACACGGGCTGTTGCATACTGCTCGGGTGAGCAGTTCCTCTACCGTGGACTGTCGGTGCACCGCGACCCCATCATGTTCCTCTTTGTCCTCCGACTCTTACCACAACCGCAACCTTCTCACTGCTCTTCTCCTTCGGGTTTGGCGTGATGTTGATCTCACTGACGTCACGTTTCAATCCGGTGCCTGTGTTTTCTTCGCTAACCATTACTCCCTTACCTTTCTGAGCGGTTGTAAGCCGGTCCGTCTCTCTTGTTAGCTCTGACTAATGATTTTCAGCAAGGGGGTTATTGTAAGCCGTCATTTCCTATTCAGTTGCCATGTTTACGTCTTGCTCAACATCCTGTAGAAGATCACCATTGATGAATTACAGAGAGATGAAGAAGAAGATGAGAGGACGAAGGAGAAGAGAGAGAGAAAAATATTCTATTAACTGCATAACAGTATTCTGTTACAAGATGGTGTTCTTATACATTGTAGTATTTGCATATAGGTCCTCCACCTTTTACTAAATAACAGAACAGCCTACTACATCAGTTTATAATAACTACACCTACATACCCTCTTCAGTTAACACATCCATAGTTTTCTCACACTTTTTTTCATTGTCACCGAAGTCCAAATCGTCCTCAACTGTTTCCTCAGCCTTCTCATCATAACCCTTCACAGCCGAATCCATCGTCTCTTGTTACGTATATTCATCCTGCCACTTTCCCTTTGGGGGTGGCCTAAACAGTAGCTTCCCCAAAGCAATGAATCATGTTGCTTCTTCTCGTCTTCCTTTACCACCTTGCATTCATCGCCATAATGCCCTATCATACCGCACCAAGAGCACACATTCGGGATCCTATCCTAAACGTAATCAAGTCATATTTCATCCTCCAGCACCTTGTTGTATCCTCCTCTTCTCAACGGGGAGTTTATATCGCCCTCATAAAATCGCCATATCGGCTCGTAGGAATCCTATCGTCCTTTTGGATTATGGTACCGATCTTCCTTATGACTTTGCTAAGTCTTCTTCGGTTTGGAGGAATCTAGGAAGATTTCTTACTTGGACCCAAACGTCCACTGAATGGAAAGCACATTATCCGTTCTTGCCGATATTGTCTATGGTTTCAGCAAAATAATGTTTTCACTGAACATCCAAGGTCCACCCTTAAATACTTTCTCCATTGAATCCGAAGATGGGAATTGAATCACAAAATTGTTTGGACACGGTTCACGAAGGATATAGCTAGTGTTACAACATTACATATGGTTCATCGAGCATATAGCCAAAGCATATCCTATAAAAAATCGGTCTTCTATTCAATTGAACAGAAGAATAATCGTGTTGTCCAACCGACGTAAAATACATAATTGTCGAATCTTGAAGATTATGGTGTATATCGAGTTTGTCTGAGAAGAGGCAAACCGGTACTCGTTGAGCAGATAAATATTTCTCTATGGTAAGAAGAGTATCTTGGAATGAACGGGACTAGAACTTCTTGACTTGGACCTGGCCTCCTTGCCTAGTTCCAGATCAAGCAATGCTTCCAGAACTGCAACATCCCTCGCCCCTTCAACAAATGAGTAGCGAGGATCCGCTTCATGTTTCACCCCCTCCTTCTGCAATTGCAAAACATGTCCACACAAACATCGTAAGCCAGATATAGGCAGGGGTGCAGAAGAGATTGGTGCGAGAAAGTACCGGGTACCAAGAAGGTGATACATAAAAATAGAAGGACAAATGCCACTAAACCTATATGCAGCTTGACACTAGTGAGACTAAATTTCAAGTACTTTCAATTTCATAGAAAAACCCGTCTGCCATTTTCATTTTGAGACAAATAGACTCAAATCTTTAACAATGTTAGATTAAAATAACAAATTTACTACAATACCCATCATGAGATGGGTTTTTACAGCCCATCACATGATGACCTCACGTGACGGGTATTGTAGTAAATTTCATTAATTTAATCTAACTCGGGATTCGCAACAAGAAAGAACCCATCAAGCAAGGACCACGACTTTTGGTAGCCGTCAAGCAGTAGCTTTGCTTTAACTCCTCTACTTCTTCCTCGTTGATTGGCAGTTTTCTGAAGTCGCCTGCTAACTCTGGACCAGTTATTCCGAATGTAAGCCCTCGTTGATTGCTCCTGTTCACGCCGCTTGTCGCGCCGAAAGGTTCAGAGAAGGCAACCCTATGAACCCTCTTCTTGATGCAGGTTTTTAATAAAGTGATTTCTAGAGTTTTCAAAGAAGCGAGTTGGACGTGTTGTATCGATTTAGCATTTATAAACGGGTTCAAGCATAAATCAGCACAACCACCAACTTCCAATAACAAAGAATCTCGAGCACTTTGACTACTCAATTCTCTCACTACCGAGACCGTAAAGCACTCTTCCAAAGAAAGAACAACTCGGCCTAGCACTCGAGAAAATAGCTTGACACCCCTACTGGAAAGTTAGGCTCCCTAATCCGTCTAACATACTTCACTTAAATGGGCATGTTATAACGTATCAATGTAAACTTGTGATAGTCCATTTTGTCTGCTCTAGAGATACCTCAAAATCATTTGCAATACAACATTTAAATTGTGATAAACTTTTTAACTAAAGAAACAGTGATTATATCTAAAATGTAAAAGAGGCGGGATAAAAGTTGTCCCATGGCCTCTTCATTATTGATTTTGATATTTTTTCCTTCTCTACCATTAAAGAAAAATAAAAATAGGTGGCTGAATTTCATGTGTTCATCTCTTTGCTAATGAGTGCTAGCTGTGCTAGCTCCGTTGTAGAACATTTAAAGTCTTTGCATGAGGTTGTGGTTCGAACTTGACTGTATGATGTAATTCTGAAAAAAAAAACTCTAATATATTTGGACGTTAGTTGGTATGCTGCACATAAAGTGTAAAACTTAAAAGGCAACTTTACCCTTTAGAATCTTTTCACACCTTTCAACTTTGGCCACTAAAATTCTTTTCAACTCAAGTTATCCACATTCAACTTCATATATTTGTTAAAAAGACTCCCTCATATTAAGAACTCTATATTTTTCTTCTTCTGCTCCTTCATGGCTCAACTTAAGTTCCAATCGACCCACCGCTATGCAGCCTCTTTGTGTATCAGTCTTCATAATGAACCAATCTACTTCCAGTTGTCACACACCACTATCATCAGACAACCACAAACTCGCCATCATCTATCTGACATCAACATAGTTCGCGGACGTCTAAGACCAATTGCATCCATACTGTAGATCCACCCTCCTCAATTGCCACACCAGACAACAACAAACTAAAACCTCCGATTCAATCACAAACTAGTGCAACCGTTGACCCTCTTAGTTATGAACCGAACCACATACCACCATCAGCACAAGTGATTTATGTTCTCACGTTAGAGCATACTAGTATCGTATTGTGTTGGTCTCAATCAAATAGCAAATCTTTACTCACTTTGTTTTTTGTCAGGTAATGAAGAGAAGGACTAAAGTGAAAGGGATAGTAAACTGATGACCTATAATATGGACTGAAGTGCAAAGGGGTACAAATTGATGACATGAAAAATGGAGTAGCAGTAGCCGTACGATCAGAAGACGGGGAGGATCTGGGCCGTTGATTTGTTTTAAACGTTGGGTTTGAATTGTGTAAGTGGAACGGCACCGTTCCACTCGTCTGGATGGCGTGGCGTCTGGCGTGGCACAGGCTTGGCAGCTGATTGGTCGAGGAGCGTCACTGTGCCACCGTGGAAAAGGCCGTTAGTCATTTCGTTTTATTACAATCCGGCCCTAGACTTCTGTTATTTCTATTAGGGCCAAAAGTGTATAAGAGTAGGATTTTCACTTCATTTTGGGTATTATGAATTTGATGATTCTGTAAATCCTCTTCTTCTTCTCTCTCGCATCTCTCTTCTTCTGTGAAATCTAGGTCAGGAACCACAAGTTCCTGACATTTTTCTATTTAAATGATAAACAAAATCAATTCAGGCCTGGTTGCTCTGGTAGAGCATAGAGCCCTGTTATCAATTCACCCATTGAGGGTACTTTCTTTTAAATCTATTCGATAACTTACACACCACGGAATCGATCACCATCAAGCGACCATCAGAAATTGAAACTCCATATTAAAAACTCAATACATACTAGTATGGAAGAAACTAGAGGAATTGGCTTCTGCCAAACTCACTAAGAGGAGGTTGTGAGACTCGTCAATTGATTAAGAGTTAAAGGGGAATCGTCTGTGTAGTTGTAATAGAACTTCAACTTGGTAGTAGAGGAATTAGGTTGAGGTCTAGATCTGGATCACTGGATGTAACCGGGTACTATACTACTATTTTGTAAAATATAAGAGTTGTTTTGTAATTAATTGTCCCATCAGTATTAAGGGTAATATCGACATTTTATTCTCATTTTTTGATTCAGTGAGGTTAATGGTTAAACTTGACATAAACCACAATGTAAACAAATAGTATTTCAGAGTTGCATTTGACCAAATTAAAAGTTCAAGATTTTAAGTGAAAGTATAAGGAATTAAATCAAACTTTAGTCTCTTTTATTGAACCACAAAATGTTCGACCCACAAAAGTTTGCCCACATTTTTGTAGGGGAAAAATTCATTAAAATTTAAACCCTATAATTTTTCATTCATCTTTAATATTGCCCAGACTTTTGACGAGTTTTTAAAAATCCCCTTCCTTGACCATTAATTGGAGTACAATTTCTTCGCTGAATTATTGTGGGTTAATGTCCAAAACGGCTGGAACCATCACAAAGACCTTCGAATCACTCAGAACCCAGATTCGTGAAAGCCGTATCAGATGGCTTATGCGTTCCTGATGATTCGTCTGCGTCAGACCATCAATCGCAACCCACGACGGCGACCGCAGTGCTTAAAGTGGCTTAAATTGCATCGTAGTCGTGTTTCGGGAGCTGGGGTTGTTCTCGGCGAAGCTACTAAAGGAGATAGCAAATGGGTTGGAGAAAGAGCAGGCAGAGGTTCTCGTGGAGTCCGCTGCCGGCGAATAACATCGAGACCTTGTTGGAGTCGCCGGAGCCCGATTCAGCAGCTTTTACTGGTTCAAGTGTTAGATGGGTCAGTTATGGGTTAAATGGGCCGGTTCGCGGGTTCCGGGTTTCTGTAGATGGGTCGGACATAAATGGGGCGCTTCGTGGGTTGGGTCTGTTGAAAACGGTTCCGGTTCGGGTTCGATTCGGGTCTACCAGACCCGGCCCACTGACAGCTCTAATTAGAGTCTGTTGCAAACAGTATAAATAAAAGCGGGAAGTACACAAGTCTTTTTTGATCGTCTCCTTCACGGACTTCTAATTCCGCCATTGTTGCTCAACTGAGCTCTGTTCTTGATCGTTCTTCAAGAAGTGCGTTACTGCAACAATTGTTCTGCAACTATGGCGTCGTCGTCCTCAGGTGAGTTCTTCTTCTTCTTCTTCTTCTTCTTCTTCTTCTTCTTCTTCTTCTTCTTCTTCTTCTTCTTCTTCTTCTTCTTCTTCTTCTTCTTCTTCTTCTTCTTCTTCTTCTTCTTCAAATCCATGGCACTGAACACGAAAAGGGTATTTTCAAAGCCACTTCAAGAATCTTATCAAATACCCACTCGAAATTTATATCATACCCCCACTCAGTTCGCCTAATGAAAGCAGTCTTAGAGTGATTTTCTATATTCTTGAACTTTAATGTGCGTCTATGAACTGTTATTCTGAAATTGGGTCCGTGTTTATTAAACTCTGCAATTGGTCTTATCTATGTTATAGTGTTTTTGACTATGTATCTGTATGTGTTCTCTCACATTCAGTTTTATTTTCAGACACTTGGGTTCTGTACTGTTGTCAGATTTTCTATGGTTAAGTTCATGCTGTGATTGATTCATGTTTCATCTGTTTAGGTCCAGCTAATATTGGGTTTTTTTCTGATTTCTCCCGTCTGGTTCTAGTTGTTGATTGTAATCTTGGCTAAATCTTGTTTAGTTTTTACTAATCATGTTCGAATCCTGCTTGTGTTCTGTAAATTGGTTCAAACTGGTTGTGTTTCAAAGCTTTAAATTTATTCTTTATGCTTCATGAATACACACTGCTGTCAGTTTCAGTTACCTTCTGGACCAGTATATATTGTTTCTTGTCTTGAACTCTTTAGTATGCCTGTTGTCACGGGCTGACTTCTTTGCAATCCCGTGCGGCACTTGAACCTCTCAAGTAAGCCTAAGAACAACGGAAAGAGCACGAGAGCTTGGAGGAAGAGCTTTGTATTACTTGTGAAGAGCTTACGAAGCTTGGATGTGTTGGAGCAAATGAGCTCCACCCCTTATATACAAGTCCCTTCTCCATGGAAGGATCTAGATGATCTACGATCTAACGGCTAGGATTGAAGGACTAGAACCTTCATCCATCTTCTAGCCTAAGATATTTTCTATACAAGGATCTAGAGCCTCCTACACAATTTAGCTACATACAAATGATGGAAGCTTCTAGAAATGAGGCTACAAAGTGGGCTAAAATGGGCTAGGTGAATCCTAGACCCAAAGAAAAAGTGACCAAAGTGGGCTAATGAGTCATGGGCTAGACCATAAGGCATAAACCAAGGAAAAATGGATCAGCCCATGACATTCTCCCCCACTCAATTTGGCAACGTCCTCATTGCCTCTCGGAAGCGGTCGATCACGTCCTTGTGTTGCCATAAAGAGTCCTCCGCTTCCCACGTCGCCTCCTCATTTGGTAGACCCTTCCAAAGAACCAAGTACTCCGTGTGCTTGGGTGTCCCTTTCTTGCTCATGACCCGCTCGGCGATGATATCTTCAACCTCCTTGTCAAAGGCGGTCTTCACATGTATCGGTGCACGTCTCGACTCCGAACGGCTAGATCATCCTTATCTTCGTGGTAAGGCTTCAAGTTGCTCACATGAAACACGTTATGGATGTGGAGCTTTGCCGGTAACTCCACCCGATAGGAAGCCTTCCCGATCTTCTTCAACACCCGTAATGGCCCCATATACTTCCGAGTAAGACCCTTGTGAAGGCCACGAGTGCTCTTGTGTTGCGACGGATTGTACTTGATGAGCACCATGTCTCCCTCTCGGAACTCCACGTGCCGTCGCTTCTTGTCGGCCCATTTCTTCATCTTCTTGGCCGCCTTGTGCAAGTATGAGTGTGCCAAGTTTTGTTGCTCCGTCCAATCCTTGACCAAGTGAAATGCCCCCGGACTCGTCCCTCGATAAGGCTTCACCAATGTGGTTGAAGTTAATGGTTGTTGTCCCATGACGATCTCGGCCGGACTCCTCCCCGTTGCCTCGGACCGTTGCAAGTTGTACGAGAATTGGGCCACATCAAGCAACCTTGCCCAATCTTTTTGGTCGGCACTTACATAGTGCCTCAAGTAAATCTCCAACAAGTGATTCACCCGCTCCATTTTCCCATCGGTTTGCGGATGAAAGCTAGTAGAAAAGTTGACCTCTGTGCCCAACAACTTGAAGAGCTCCATCCAAAATTTGCCGGTGAAACGGCTATCCCGGTCACTCACGATCGACTTCGGAACCCCCCAATACTTCACCACGTTCTTGAGAAAAAGTTTGGCCGCCTCCTCGGCCGGACCCGCGGGTGAAGCCGGAATGAATGTTGCATACTTTGAGAATCGGTCCACGACCACCATGATAGTTCCAAATCCATCCGACTTCGGCAAGCAAGTGATGAAGTCCATGGTAAGACATTCCCACGGTCTCTTCGGTATGGGAAGTGGCTCTAGTAGTCCTCCTTGAGCACGTTAATCGCCCTTGTCTTGTTGGCATACAAGACAAGTCCTCACAAAAGTCTCCACGTCGTCCCGTAGCTGTGGCCAATAGTAAGCCTCACTCACCAAGGCTTGAGTGCGGTGAGACCCTGGATGACCCGCCCATTTTGAATCATGACACTCCTTAAGAATGTCCCTCCTCAAGTTGTCCCACCGTGGGACGTAGATGCGGCCACCATTCGCGTAGAGAATGCCATCCTCGAGCCAAAATCTCCTTATCTTCCCCTCATTGACTAGCTCCACGAGATTCCTGGCCGAAGTGTCGTGCTCCAACCCTTCCTTGATGCGGTCAAGTAGGGACGAACTTGGTCGAGTCATAGCCACCAACTCGGCCTTCCGGCTTAGTGCATCCGCCACGACGTTAGCTTTGCCCGGCTTGTACTCCAAGTCGTAGTCGAACTCGGCTAAGAAGTCTTGCCACCTAGCTTGCTTGGGACTTAGCTTCTTTTGAGTTTGGAAGTAACTAGTGGCAACGTTGTCGGTCTTCACCACGAACTTGGATCCCAACAAGTAGTGCTTCCGTTTCCTTAGACAATGCACCACCGCCGTCATTTCCTTCTCTTGGACCGTTTATCTCCGCTCAGTCTCATTGAGCTTCCGGCTCTCATAAGCAATGGGGTGGTCCTCTTGCATGAGAACTCCCCCTATGGCAAAATCGGATGCGTCGGTATGCACCTCAAACGGCTTGGTCACGTCCGGCAACCTTAGCACGGGTTCCTCCATAACGGCCTTCTTCAAGTCTTCAAAGGCCTCTTGGCATCCGGTACTCCACTCCCATGCCACGTTCTTCTTCAATAACTTCGTCAATGGCGCCGCTCGCCTCGAGTAGCCTTGGATGAACCGTCGGTAGTAGTTCACCAAGCCAAGGAAGGATCGTAACTCCGCCACCTTCGTGGGAGGCTCCCACTCCTTAATAGCACGAATCTTTGCACCGTCCATCATGAGTTGGCCTTGGGCGATCTTGTGGCTAAGAAAATCCACCTCCTCAAGTGCAATGGAGCATTTCTCCTTCTTCACATAGAGCTCGTTGTCCCTTAGAGCTTGGAACACGGCCCTTAGATGATCAATGTGCTCCTGCATAGACTTGCTATATACCACAATATCGTTGATAACTCTCTATTAGAGTTATATTTCTTGCATATTTTATATCATTTTGCGTGATTCCCGGGTTGAAATATGAGTTTTACACTATGAATGTTGAGAAAACGTAGAAAGTTGAGTTTTTAGCACTTTATTGTTAATCCGGGCGTTTCGATGCATATTTCGATGTTATTTGACAAATATAATCGCTTGGTATGGTTGTTCATGTTGTTTTGACAGGAAAGGATGCTAAAAGATGGCTAGGAGGCATGAAATGAACTTCGGAAGCAAAGCAAACTCAAGAGGAAGCAAGAGAAGCAAAGTCGGAGGAGCAAAAGTGACCAATCTCCACTATTTTGATTGTATCTCGAGTTATACAATTAATTTTGGAGTGAGACCAGTGGAAAATGAATGTAGACTCAAAGAGCTTTCCAACGATAGGTCACAGAGCTAAAACGAATATCAGACGAGAAAGATATGGTCCGTCAAAGATGGCAAAAATGGTGAAAAAGGGACTGCTGGAAAATAAGAACAAAAATCATGTTCACACGAACACTGTTCGCACGAGTAGTCGGGTTTTCGTGCGAACAGAGAGGCCAGACGCAATTTTTTGGGGTTTTTTTTTGGTGATTTCTTGAAAGTGTGAAGGCTCTAACCTATTTCCAACATATTGGGACGATCATAAGGGGGTATTCACACATATTTGGGGTCTAGAGAGCTGGAGAAGACGGGAGAACAAGCTTGGAGCAAGGATCATCAATTACATTGAAGATTTTAGCGTTTGATCTTCGTTTCTTCATCTTTTATTCATGAACTCTATGATTTTGATCATGTTGAACAATATTATGTCTAGCTAAACACTTTAAGCTAGGTGATTCATGGAAAACTAGGGTTTGTTGGATGATTTTCCTGATTTTGGACTTGATGCATGCTTTTGCTTAAATTCTATGAACGTTCTTGTTAGATTATCTATTCTTGTAATTATTATTAATGTTCTTGGCTTGATCACCCGTAGAATATTACTTGTTGATAGGGTTGCACGAAAGTGAGCTCATTGAGACGTGTTAAAGAATAGTTTAGGTGATCTTGTAGTTTCTTTAGACCGAGAGGAGATAGAAACTTGATTAATCGTGTGAGGGTAGTTTCGGTTGATTTTGTTAGAACTTAGTGAATTCGGTGGACCGACAGGACCTGGTGAGCGAGCCTAACAAATCAACTAGAGTGTAATTGTAGACGGAGGTGGACCGAGAGGACCCGAAGGCTATTTATTGCACAAATTCACGTGAGATTGAGAGAAGATCGTGATGAGTATTACCCGGTATTTTTAGAACGTGCGTAGAGTGTTTCAAGCACAATCCGGAAATCGTTAACAACCCTAGGGACCATCAATGGCCTATTTCTTCCTTATTAATCGTATTCAATCACAAGTTATCTTCGTTTAAAAGGGAAAATTCCACAAAAATATTTAGCTTAGTTATTATTTAGTTTAAGTCACTTGTTTGTGGGTGACGGACCTTCAAATCAAACACTTTTTACCGGTTACTTAGGTATCATAAATTTAATTCTTAATTAGCTAATAATCGTCTATTTCCCTTGGGTTCGATACTCGGAGTCGTAAAATACTCCACTTACTACTTGACCGTATACTTGCGTTTAAGCGCGTTAAGAATTCGCGTCAAGTTTTTGGCGCCGTTGCCGGGGATCGAACCCGGGTCACCCGCGTGACAGGCGGGAATACTTACCACTTTTGCTAGCCATGTCTGTTTTGCATAGCCTTGTTACATGTAGATTGCGTTAGTATTGTGAGTAGTGTGGTTAGTGTAATGTGTTTTTGATTATATTGACGTATTGTGTTAGATTGCGTATTTTATGCATTGTTAGCACTTTTACATTATTGAGTCACTCTACCCAATGTTATGTGGTTAATCGAGTTGGCCGAAAGCATATAGAGTTTAGGAAAATATAAAAAAATAAAAAAAATTGAAAAAAAAAAATTAGAAAAGTAAAAATCAGAAAAATTTAAAATTTTGAGAATAAGGGCAATTGATGAAGCTAGAAACCGAAGATAGTTCTATGAAAGAGTCTCTGAGAATAGGAAGCACCGTAGTAGGGATGTCTTTAATTCTTAGTATCTTGCGCACCCGTTTCACAAAAGGATGACCCGGGTATTCAGGGAAAAGTGGAAAGAAGACGAGGGCATACCTTTAGTTCCTTTATTGTGCTAGGAGGATTTAGTCCTAAGGAGTTGAATAGTCTGTTTTCGAGTGGAAACTTGTGGCCTCTTGTAAATCTGGGGTGGACCTTCGTGTTGAGTCGGTTCCATGTGGTACGGTTGCCTCGGCCTAAGTGAAGTCGGGGGGCGTACACCACCATCCCTTAAGAGGCGGTTTCAAGAGCTAACCGAAAAAGCCCACACTTAGTTGCTCTAAATGAACGGTTGAAAAAATTAGAAGAGAATGAAAAACTAAAATGAATCAAAATTTTCTCTTGGATTAGATACGGTGAACAACCTAATGTGCCTCCGTTCGCGCGGGGAATTTGGATTCAATCCAATTAGAGCGGCTAGGGAAAATTAAAGTCAAGCCGTATTACACGGAGTTGTGTCTCCCGTCACTAGGACAATTTGCATTCAAATGCATTAACGGCTAAGAGGTTTTGAAAACCTCATATGACTTGGCGACGAAAGACGATCTTAGTACTTAAGATGCCTAGACCCTCTGAGCTAATGGACGTGCCCAAGTCTTGAATTCTTTATGGTGGATGTTTGGGGACCCCTTAGTGAACTTGTGCGTATGATCATCTCATCTAAATTTCTTGCTATTGGTTGTGAAATTTCGAAAAGACTTGTGAGAGCTTGATGATTTTGGTTTGTGATAGCGAGATTGCCAAATCTCTAAAGAAAAAGAAAAAAATTGCGTTATTTTATTACTTGCATTGTGTAAAATCGAGTTGCAGTGTCTATAGTCATGTAGATTTCATTGCGTGTGTGGGTTGTTTGTGTCACATGGCTAGTAAAGTTTTATGCAATTCGGTGAATTAAGACGTAGTGTAAGGTTTGATTTTGCTCGGGACGCGCAAAAAGGCAGTGTGGGGGAATTTGATAACTCTCTATTAAAGTTATATTTCTTGCATATTTTATATCGTTTTGCGTGATTCCCGGGTTGAAATATGAGTTTTACACTATGAATGTTGAGAAAACGTAGAAAGTTGAGTTTTAAGCACTCTATTGTTAATCCGGGCGTTTCGATGCATATTTCGATGTTATTTGTCAAATATAATCGCTTGGTATGGTTGTTCATGTTGTCTTGACGGGAAAGGATGCTAAACGATGGCTAGGAGGCATGAAACGAACTTCGGAAGCAAAGCAAACTCAAGAGGAAGCAAGAGAAGCAAAGTCGGAGGAGCAAAATTGACCAATTTCCACTATTTTGATTGTATCTCGAGTTATACAATGAATTTTGGAGTGATACCAGTGGCAAATGAAAGTAGACTCAAATAGCTTTCCAACGATAGGTCACGGAGCTAAAACGGAGATCGGACGAGAAAGATATGGTCCGTCAAAGATGGCAAAAAGGGTGAAAAAGGGACTGCTGGAAAATAAGAACAAAAATCCTGTTCACACGAACACTGTTCGCACGAACAGTTGGGTGTTCGTGCGAACAGAGAGGCCAGACGCAATTTTTTGGGGTTTTTTTGATGATTTCTTGAAAGTTTGAAGGCTCTAACCTATTTCCAACGTATTGGGACGATCCTAAGGGGGTATTCACACATATTTGGAGTCTAGAGAGCTGGAGAAGACGGGAGAACAAGCTTGGAGCAAGGATCATCAATTACATTGAAGATTTAAGCGTTTGATCTTCGTTTCTTCATCTTTCCTTCATGAACTCTATGATTTTGATCATTTTGAACAATATTATGTCTAGCTAAACACTTTAAGCTAGGTGATTGATGGAAAACTAGGGTTTGTTGGATGATTTTACGGATTTTGGACTTGATGCATGCTTTTGCTTAAATTCTATGAACGTTCTTGTTAGCTTATCTATTCTTGTACTTATTTATTAATGTTCTTGACTTGATCACCCGTAGAATATTACTTGTTGATAGGGTTGCACGAAAGTGAGCTCATTGAGACATGTTAAAGAATAGTTTAGGTGATCTTGTAGTTTCTTGAGACCGAGAGGAGATAGAAACTTGATTAATCGTGTGAGGGTAGTTTCGGTTGATTTTGTTAGAACTTAGTGAATTCGGTGGACCGACATGACCCGGTGAGCGAGCCTAACAAATCAAATAGAGTGTAATTGTAGACGGAGGTGGACCGAGAGGACCCGAAGGCTATTTATTTCACAAATTCACGTGAGATTGAGAGAAGATCGTGATGAGTATTACCCGGTATAATTAGAACGTGCGTAGAGTGTTTCAAGCACAATCCGGAAATCGTTAACAACCCTAGGGACCATCAATGGCCTAGTTTTTCCTTATTAATCGTATTCAATCACAAGTTATCTTCGTTTAAAAGTGAAAATTCCACAAAAATATTTAGCTCAGTTGTTATTTAGTTTAAGTCACTTGTTTGTGGGTGACGAACCTTCAAATCAAACACTTTTTACGGGTTACTTAGGTATCATACATTTAATTCTAATTAGCTAATAATCGTCTATTTCCCTTGGGTTCGATACTCGGAGTCATAAAATACTCCACTTACTACTTGACCGTATACTTGCGTTTAAGCGCGTTAAGAATTCGCGCCAATCGTCCAAGTACACGACTAAGAATTTATCAAGATAAGGATGGAACACCTTATTCACGAGAGTGCAAAAAGTAGCCGGTGCATTAGTAAGACCAAACGACATCACAAGAAACTCATATGCACCATACCTCGTCACGCATGCCGTCTTTGGTTCGTCTCCTTCCGCGATCCTCACTTGGTAGTACCACGACTTCAAGTACAACTTAGTGAAGTACCGTGCTCCACCAAGTTGATCGGACAAATCCGCGATGAGTGGGATGGGATACTTTTTCTTGACGTTCACCTTGTTTAGAGCCCTATAGTCAATGCAAAGCTGAACAGATCCATCCTTCTTCCTTTGGAAAAGAACCGGCGCACCGTATGGAGCCTTTGATGGTTGGATATACCCGGCATCCATCAAATCCTTAAGCTGCTTCTTTAGTTCCACCAACTCCGGCGGCGACATACGATATGGGGCTTTAGCGGGAGGTTTAGCCCCGTGCTCCAACTCGATCACATGGTCTACCTCCCTTCGTGGTGGCAGACGGCCAGAGGCGCACGTAAGACGATCCTCCTCATGGTTTATACCCATTTATATTAAGATGTGGAAACTATGAGTACTACCTATGCATGTGCATGCCACTACTATATACGGGTGTCGCCACTTAAGGTCTCATTAGTATGGTTTGGGCGGGGTAGCGTTGGGCTATCTACTAACGTCCGGGGGTGAATTGAGATGGACTGTGATATCCCAAGAAGAACTCCTATTTTATTGTTTATAGCATCGTTACCTCTCTGTCTACATCGTACCTGTTGGGACTCGTAGGCTACGCCTCAACCAAATAAACGATTAAAATGTGATTATATCTTCTTGTTAGCCAAAACTCTATTTCACAAGTTGTGCTATATGCTTACTCAGTTTTTACTGACAAACTTTTACTGCATAGACTTTTGCCATTTGAGAACTCGCATGTTACGAATAAAGTGGGAGAACGCGCACACGTAAGCTGGAAACTAGGATCATGCTGCTAGGAATTTTTTCGTTTATCTAGGAAGCATTTTATTTAGAATTGCAATTTGGATTTGAAAAATTGTCATTTAATTAATTCAAACTATTGTTGGAGGGTTTCTCATTTTTTTAATAAATGCACTTTTGGATTCTCGTTTGTTTGTACTCAGAGAACCGTAGGTTCCAGGGTTGTTCCATTTTTTTATCTTACTACGATGTGTGCACAATGTAATCTACTTTGATTGTTGAAATCCCATTTCTAGCAATCCTTGAGAGAGTTTACTAAGCCAATATTTAGGAATGTTTCAATCCATATAGTGACTTCACGAGTTTGCATACAAGTGGTTTATATGCACTGGTATGAGAAATAGGAACGCCACCCAACTGACAACTCCATTTACACATCTTTCCTTTCCAGCCTTTGAGTTTGCTTCACATCTCGTCAATATGGTGGTTAAAAGTAATAGACTTGTTTCTTGCCATTGTGGTAGGAAGTTCCAAGTACTTATCATATTGCTCCACCTCCAGGACCCCCGTTTCCTGTAAGATTTCCTCTTTGACTTGTGTAAGAACACATGGGAGAAATTTTTTTTTTTCCACGCTCATTTGTTGACCCCAGACTCTTCCATACACTTCAATAATGTGAAGTAATATATGTACGTTATTCGTGTCTACACCTGTAAAAAAATAGATTGTCATCAGGGGAAAAAAGTGAGGACAGACCATTGTCCTTCCCCTAGACGCCGTCATGGCCGTAAGTTGGCCCTCATTAACTGCAACTGTAATAGCTCTAGAGAGGAACTACGTGCATATCAAGAAGAGGTAAAATGAGATGGGGCACCCCTGTCGCAATCCTCTTTCTTGTATAACATTCTATGTTGATGTTGACAAACAGTTACGAAGAAATGCATAACTGACCGTAGAAATACAGTTACGAACAATCGTGATAAACCTAGGGTGATTCAAAGTATTAGCAAATTCAGGCAAACGGGCATGAGGAAGACCAAGAATAGGGCTACAACACTTCGGGTTCAGGACCAAGTCGTGCGACCTGCTCTGCAGGTCGTGCGACCGGGTACGAGGCTGGAAAAATTATGGATGTTTCCTTATTAGTTTTTAGCAACACTTTGGCCCAAGTCAGAACCCTTAGGTTTATATAATAATGTAAAACGTGGGTAGACTTGGTGTGGTGTAGTGGGCGTTGTAATCGAATTGTTTCTCTCCAATAAATCGGTTTTTTGGGTCGTGGATGTAGCTAGTTTCACAACTAGTGAATCCATGTTAAATTTCGTGTCTCGTTCTTTATTTTGTTCATCTTTCTTGCTTGATTCCCGGGTTATAACATTGACATCACAAAGTTCATTGGAATCCATAATTCATTAAGAAATCGGACTGCTGCAATTTCAAATCAACCCAAGCTGCGAATTTGCAAACTAAAAAATACATATAAGAAACTTGTACAACGAATATATATGGACATATGAGATATTTAAACCCTTATATGATGTTACATGAGAGAGAACCAGAGGCTGAGAAATCTAACTAGACATTTTGATCGAGAGATTAATTACGCTCAAGTGGGTCAAGGAGGCATTCTATGCCAAGAACCAATTGTCGAGTTTCTGTCGACTGCAATGGAAAGAGTGGCTCTAAGGACGGTCGAACGCGAAAGTGATGGACACTTCGTCTTCGTCTTCGTCTTCATCGGATGAGAAGTTAGTCTGCGATATCTTCCAAATAACGAAAAGTTGCGTAGGTTAAAATGAAGAGTCAAGAACGTCTCTGTCATGTTAAGAGACCAGTGAATAACTCAGGGTTGACCAAGGCATTTTTGTAATAACCAAATTTATAGAGTCGTTTCTGTACTAATTTTTTTAAAGATGCACTTTTGTAATAAACACTCTTCGGAACTCATTAAAACTTTTAAATCTTTTCAAGAGAAAAGGTTTAGTTTCATCCAATATCTCACTCTCATCTCTAAGTAGGATGTCTAATTTCTTGCAATAAAAAAGATGTCTCAATAACTATTCTTAAACTGACTTAAAAGTTTTGATAGTCACTAGACTATTGGATAGTCCAGTTTAATGATCAAAGTCATGCATAACGTTGACACCATGACCTAGGGAACTCACAAAATACGTGTGTGAATTATACAATTGGTTTACAAGCAAGACCGGTTATTTAGACCAGTTATTTCAGACCAGAAGCAAGACCTCAGGGCACTACCACATTCAGAGGGCGCGATAATTTCAGGATACCAACAATGTTCGCGATTTATTTTATAAATTCACTGATGAAATGTAAAGAGTAGCAACAAAATAAGCACAAATACACAAAGCATTTACAAATTTAAATAGCCAAAATAATATGTACAAACTTCTACAGACGAAGAAAGCGCTCCACTCCATACAATAAAAGGACAGTCTTGTTGTACTCTTAAGTAATGCACTAAGGACTGAGTCAACATCACAAAGTAAGAACATAAGAGAACTAAATTACCAGCCAAAACCCACCAGTCACATGTGACTGAGTCATTGGCTTCACACAAAATATATGCTCTGTTCCAAGGCTCAATTCAAGTTCTTGCGCTTTCATGTAACAACTGCTCTACCTTCATCCGATGCATATTTCGGACTCACTAAGTTACCTGTAACATTCAATGCCCGAAAGGAGTAAAGATCGCATAAAAATATTAACCAATCGAGTGAGACCAAGAAAAGAAAAACACACATCCAGGATGCTTAATTTCATTCCCTATTTCATGCACAATTTTCACAATTATGATATTCAACTGAAATTTATAAGAGTAAAGGTAAACCTATGATTAGATTATGGACTATCACCATTTGAGTACCTGAGTGATATAGATACTGATAAAGGTGGTGGTGGCGGCGACCGCATGAAGGTATGCAATTTATAAAGTTAGATCTTAAAGATAAAGTTAAAATCTTACACAAAGTAACAACATGGGAGTTTAAGCAAGTAGAAAAAACATGAAACAAAAGGTGGGTTCAGATTAAAAGTCTAAAATAACCAAGTAAGAACATCTGTATCGATGGTAACGATGAAAAGGAAAAACAACAAAGAAAAATATCTACATACATAAGCAATGATACCACTGGTGTGAACTTACCTAATATCAATGACTCTTATGTTATGGAGATTTCAGAGATTTCAGCCCCTGGTACACGATATACCGTACCAATCAACTATGCATATGAAGAGAATGGTAAAATTACAGAGAAAGCTGAATCCAGGGCCGGCTCTAAGTTTTAGGATGCCCTAAGCGAACAACATGATTCATGCCTTATATAAATGAAAAAATTAAAATTAACAGTTTTGCTCTTCGATATTTACTGGGCCTCAAATGTAAACATTTTCATTTTGATCTTCTAATTTCGTTTCCTCTCCATTTTGGTGACAAATTTAGGGTGAGTTTGGGAATGCTTCTGCTGCCAGCACAACTGCGTTTCGACAGCAGAAGCAGTTTTACAGTGTTTGGTAAAAATAAAATTTCTGCTTTTCCAGACAGTTTCTGCTGCCTCACAGCAGTTTTTCAGGAAGAAGGGCGAGATGCTTTTCCAGAAAGTGCTTTTTATTAATTTATCTACAACCGATTTTAAACTTACAATTTTTTGAAATATCAATAGTTATCTTTACGGAAATGAAACGTGTCATATATTTTTGTCATTTTACCCCAAACACAGAATTACTATATCAATATTTCACAGCAGCTTTTACATAATATTTACCACACAACATTTTATCAATAATTCACAGCAGCTTTTCCACAATTTTTTCACACAACAGATTTCTAGCACCGCCACAGCATTCCCAAACTAGCCCTTAACATCGTAAGTCAACTAATTGTTCTTGTTAGTATTTTCATTTTGATTGGCTTAAAGTCAGTTTCTTTTCTTAACGATTTGTTGTAGAATAAATCTCAAATAAATTTAGACAATAGAAAATTGCTCAGCCATACCGTTCTTCTATTGTATTGAAGAGACTTCAACTTGGATCTTCAGCTAGGAATTTGAGTGAGTTACAAGTATTTGTTAATAACCCGATTGCAGAAAATTGAAATACAACACCAAAATTCAAGAAATTTCAAAAATTGAATTAATTCATTTGAGTAATTGAATTTGAACTCCAACCCTAGGTGAGATGTAAAATGTCCACATAAATTATCCAAATTGTACATACCTGGGCAAATGGCTGAACCCTATGTTCTGCACCTCTAAAGAAATCAAGATGATTCAATTAGAGTATTTCGTCTATTGCAAGATAAACTCTGATGAAAGTGTAAGGCAGTTTGTTTGACAGCCAAAAAACTTTCTTCAAATTTTGTTAACACCAAACACATATCTTGCCATCTTGGAGACTAGAGAGGCTTTGAGGAATTTTAATGGTGTAGATATTGATGAAACCTTAACTTGACAGTGATGAATTTTGGAGAAGTAATTTAAAGCAAAATTCTTAGCAATTGCAATAATTATTAGGGTTAATGAGAATGGGAACCGTTTTGAGAGATCTTAGGCACGTCAAAGGGTAAAGATATTTAGATGACATATTGATAACTGTTTGACTTTTGCTTTAATAGCAACATTAACTCAGCATTATCTTTACGGATATGACGAAAATGTCTCTACACGTAGTGGTAGCCTCTGAAAATTTGGTGCCCTAAGCGAAGGCTTTAACGGCTTACTGCTAGAGCCGGGCCTGGCTGAATCTAATACTACTTACAGTTACATGAGAGCTTAATGTTCACAGTTGGATCTTTAAATTACAGTAAAAATCAGACATTCTAAATAGTGATTATTGAGAGTTTTGGAACTCAAATTCAGTAGCAAGGAAAAAAAAAGACGAAGTTTAAAAAATCACCTTAATTTCCTAACAGCCCTACATTGGGGTAGTGAAAAAAACCCGAAATTATACCCTTGATTAGCGAAACGCATAAGGAGTAACTTCAATTTTAAGCAAAAAACAAATATTACAAACCTTTAAAAGAAGACAATCGTTCAAAACTCGGAATCTTATCATAGGATAAAGCGTGAACCCATTGTGTTCGCTAACACAATAGAAACCCAAAATTACCTAAATCACTTTGTGAAAATAGATGGAGGAAAGTGAAACACGATTAGATTGTCTGTTTTTAACCTAACAGCAGATAGAGAGAGCACTTGGTTGTTCAGACTTCGAGCTTTGAGGACGGGAGCGGGATAAGATCATTAGGTACATACGAACCAACACAATCAGCAACATATTGTGCTGTTACTCAAATACAAATTGTAATTAGCTGATAGCAGAAGCCTAGGACATGAGGAATCACACATGTCAAGGCACAATCTGCAACACAAAATCCGCTGAAGCATTTTTTTCAAATAGGTAATCTACAAACTAAAATAGCATTTGGAAGCTTAAAGCAAGTAACATTAAAGCCTTAATGTGTGCATCCATATTGAGATACGGCGATGGGTACATTTAGGGAAGATGCAAATCAATATTACTTGTAGCGAGTAAGATCAAAATAAAGAAAAGATGAGAGTTAGCTAGGGGAATACCTCATTCAGAGGCTTTATGTTGTTACTCTTCACCATCGCCACTAAAGCAAACTGACAAATCCTCTATCAAACAAAGAAAAAATATTAGTGGCAAACTGACAAATCCTCTATCAAACAAAGAAAAATTAAACTAAAATAAGTGTTGATCGCTTACGTAAATAAACTCATAACACAAATCAAGAGAATTCCATGAATTGTGTTACTCGGTTCTGCCCTGCAGTAGAAAAATACATCAAGTGGTTGTGAAACATTGCAATAACTTCAGGCATACTCATATTCACCAACACCATTTGTTGGAACTAATATCCAAAACTACCATATAGTACCTTCTTTCGATTAGTGGGATCAGGAAATCAATCTTTCCATGTCAGTCAAGTAGCCACTGCAAGGAAAGAAAAGAAAGAATCAAACACTTTCATTTGGCTTCCGCACCATTCACAGATTCAAAGATAATTTTTTCGTACAACAAATCCAAGTTAAAAAACTGAACCGTTAATAAACCGAATATCCAAAAGAAGCATCCAAAACCAAGCTTTTCGGTTTGGTTCGGTCGGTTTGACCGGTTTATTCGGTTTTCCTTACAACCTTACTATTTTAGCTCCCAAAAGTAACTTTTATGAGTAAAAAAGTAAGAAAAATTGAAGTTAGAAAAACAAACTTTTTTTAGTCTTATAAAAAGATAAAAAAATTATGTAACATAAATTAAATTTTATGACCTAAAAAAAAGTTAAAAGTCGCGTAATTTTAGACAAAGAAAGCAGGGCTTGTGTATTGCATTAGATAGACAATTTACACAGAAATGTGAAATACTCTTTTTGACATTAAAATTGGGTGGTAATAGTAATTAACTATGACTATTGGGAAAATAATGTAATTACATCTAAATGAAGGCACTTCTCATTTCTGCTGCTCTGAAGAAATTGATCGATAGGTTAGGGTTTGAAATTGATTGACAGACGATGAAGATGGAGATCAGGCCTTGTAGATTGGCAGAGCTCTTAACAAATCATGGAACAGTCTCATCATCCAACCCTTCTTCGCCGATCTACACCCAATTTTTATGTCAGAGAGAGAGAGAGAGAGACGGAGGGAGAGAGAGAGGGAGAGGGAGAGAGATTTGTTGGTAGCTTGACGGTTTGATCGACGAGGCTATAACGAGTGCGCAATTGGAACTCCGGAGCTGCAAATCCCGTCGGTGAAACAGGAGAACTGTTCATTGTCGAGGCAGTGAGGCAGGTATACTACTACCGCAGCGATTCGTTCAATTATTGCATATACATATAGATTCCTGGTAAATTAGGGTTCTTTTCTTCTTCTGTGTAGCTGTTCAATTATGTCTTTTTTTAAATCCTGGTCATATGAGATTCTAATTTTGGGGTGAAGTAGCTAAATGTGATTGCCTAGGACCGTGATAACATAAGCGAATAATGGACTCCAGTGTTGGCATGAGATCCTTGGATTTTGTATAGAAAAGACATGTTGTAACTTCACAAGTTGGTATTATTGGTTTCAGATCACACCATCATAGGCAGTCAATGGCAACAACTAGGAGAATCGGCAACTAGTGTTGTTTGTGCAAGTACTTTTTTGAATGGCATGTCACCGCTGACTCTGAGATATAAGAACTCTACTTTTAGGCATAGTTTTCAAGTCAAGGGTCAATTGATGAATTCAAATCCTTCTTAAGGAACTACAAACTGGATCAAGATGAATGCTGTTGTGTATTGGAACGATTCAATTGCAATTTCTTTGAGCAGATTGAAATTGAATAACATAACAATGAAGTTATAAGCACATGTGAACATATTTATATTAAAAAGTCGAACAGACTGAAACTACTTATTGCCTTAGCGGAGGACACTCCCATGAGTCTGGGGGTGTAGATTACCCAGCTCTGAGAGGTGGGAGTGTTACACTTTGTGTGCAGCAGTTCATATACTCTATTCTTACTCGATTTCTTTTCTTTTTCTTCCCGAATTTTTTTTCTTCCCCACTCTTTTTCTTCTCCCCATAACCCATAACTTATCTTACAATGGATACGATTATTGATTATGGATCATCCCGATTAAATGAACATGAAATAACTTATCCGACTTCAATGGCATACCTTTTTTTTCTAATATGGGAATGATTACTCCTAAGAAACTAGTGCTCAAGATCGCCCCAATTGCCCCTTTCTCCATCTTCACTAGTTTAGAGATCGAACCGGAATGGAATTTTGTGCCGCTGTCGACCTCCTCCGAGTAGCAGCAAACTACCAACGACTGATGATCATTACTACTTGGTTGTCGTTGTTATCGTCCTTATATCAAAACCTAATAGTATTGTGGTAAACTATTTGGTCACTGATCGAATCAAAATTTAATGAGATTGACATACAATGACTTTATGTTCTTCCGTACTTTTCCATCCAACATCTCACTATCATTTAAAAAACCCAGAGAACATGTTATTATCTGTACAGAGTAACAATTTTTTAAATGGGCTAGGTTAAGGACGAAAGTCACGCATCACGTTGAGACCATGACTTAGTGCACTCAGAAGATTCATGCTAATTGTAATTGTTGGTGTCAATTAGGCTTTCCTAGTGGGTCAGTCCCGACCCAAAACCAACCAGGCTCAACCATACAAACAAGAAAGGGTAGTTTACCCACTTGACCCATAACCAGCATACGCCAGCAAACAAAAAGAAATTACAGTAGTTAAAATAAAAGTGGTTGATTTTCATCAAATTCTAAATAACTTTTAAATTTAGTATTGCAGACGCTCTAACAAAATTCTCATTTAATCAATAAGTCTTTTAAATAAAAAGTATTATGGACTGACAATAACCACCTCTACAGGTGTTCAAAACCCCGAGCAACCTACCCAAATTTGCCAGTTCTAGCGAACTTACCCAAAATATGAAGAGAATGTAATTTAATAGTT
Organism: Linanthus parryae; assembly: GCA_023055425.1. NCBI lineage: Eukaryota > Viridiplantae > Streptophyta > Magnoliopsida > Ericales > Polemoniaceae > Linanthus > Linanthus parryae. The sequence goes on from JALGPY010000004.1 coordinate 147,362,575, forward strand.
GATTACTCGATTTTGGGTTCATAATATTTTAACTCGCCCATTACCAATTGATTATGAGTTTTAAAGTAATTCGACCGTTTAGCACCAAACCACCTCGTCCAACATGACAAACGAATAAAGCTTTTTTAATACAAAGTTATATTCCTAAATATTAAGTGGAATTGCCAATTCTATAATAATATAAGTTACCAATTTGTGATCACAAAACATTACTATGCCCTGTACACCAAAAAGACATTAATATTCTTCACACCTTCACGACATCTAATATGCAATCATTGAGCATCTCCAGCAGACAATGCAAATCAATTTCTTATGCAAAATATAAAGAACTTATGTGAAAAATGTGATCTAGTAGAACATGCACGTCCTTGTGCAAAATGGATGTCATGTATCTACATTGCCAAGTTTGGCGATAATTATTCCTCGTGTTGTGATTACATGTATAATTTGTATTTCTTTTACATAACATTGTTGGATATGCTCACTTTTTGCATTTGCTTCAATCATGGGGTTCCCCAAACTGTCCCATGAACATAAATAATATTAGGCAGTATGAAGAAATGTAATGTTCTAGTAGAAATTAATTTTAAATATTATTTAGGCTGACCATTGTTCATTCGCCCTTTTACCCACGGATTTATATTTTCTGGGAAAAAACCACCGCCCAAACCGAGCTGAACATATTACTTGGTTATGTTTTGGGTAAAGATCTTTGCCGAGTTAGTTGGGTTGGGGGTGAAGTCTAAGTTTCACCTTCTCAAACTGCCCCAGAACATCCTTAACGCACTAAAAGCATGGTTTGTCGATCTCATTGATCTGTGAGTTGCCTCGGTCTCTTCTTGAAGAAACTTCATTGCATTCGTTTCAAGGAGAAAATGTTTGAAGAAGCGTTGTATAACTATAGTAGATAGGAAGTGTATTGCACGTGAAAATAAATGACATTTTTTCGTGAAACAACTTTCGCGAAAATAAGCAATCTATCAAATTCTTATATTAGGTTTGCTCTCCATCAACCAAAATTTCATCTGCGGCGTTCATTCCAGTTTGTCGTAGACTCGTAGTCATTGAAAGACTTATTTGTTCCAAGTTTGCGCTTTTGGTTTCAGCTCGGGCTGCTGGAGTAATGGAGAGCTTAGCACATTTTGCTTCTTCAAACTCACAGGAGTTTTACAAACCATGTCATTGTTCAAGCCTCCCTTAGCATTCTCTTTTAAAGCAAGGCTTCCAAAGATCTTATCATTTACTGCAAACAAGCGTAAATTTAGGCAAAGTTAATTTACAGTGAGTTTATATATACTGATTTAACTCCTACATGCAATTTAGCCCACACGGGGAATTTAGCCAGCAAATTTATTACCCAGGCTTGATGCGACAGCACGAGGAGGCAGAACATGGATAACATTGGCTTGTCCTTTGAGATCTTCTCTTAATGGCTTTGTTGTAGTTCTTCTGCCATTCGTGAGCCCTGCAAAAATTAAACCAGGCCTTTTTTATTCAACAAAGGTACATAATGTTCACTTTGCTCGAAACATTTCTATTATAAAATTAGACTTGGTATTACTACTAATTAAATTCGGGATGCAACAAAGATCTCAATGAGAGAACAAAAAGGCATACCAATTCGACCCTTTTTCTCTATTGTAAGTGTATCCTTTTGTTCCGTTGTCCTCACTTTAAGCTTCGGGTACACTTCACCAACAATTCGACACGTTAACAAATAAGAGTAGACAAAATATCAATTTCAAGCCTCCAAATTAGCTTTGACAATATGCAAGTACGATAAAGTGAGACAAAATCTCGAGCTGCAGGAGAAGAAACTTACTCTTGAGTTTTGAGTAGTCTTTATTTAAATTTCAAACTCCGATTTTCAAATGGAAGAACAGGACTTTCCAAGGGGTATTTAAGGGGAAGTGAATGAATAAAGAGAGTGTATGAATGCTGTCAAACACATGGAATTGCGATTCATTATTTCTTGACTTGGAAACCAATTTACCAGAACTCACTTGTTTTGGCTTCATTTTGTCAGATGAAGGGGCAGAGACTCATGATGGCTAGTTGGCTTGTTTTAGAATATTTTCCTCCAATGAACTAATCCCGTCGAGTATTGATTTATCATCTTGAATCAGTGACACCCGACAATTAGTCATTTGGATTGCTGTCAAAAGTCAACATATATGACAAGGCTATGGCGCACCCTAGCCCCACGAAAAGAAAGTGGAATAGCCGGTTATTTTCAGTTATCACAGTTTTACCAACAAAAAAATAACATTATTGGATCCAGGGGTGCCGCCTTTTGACTTTGGATAGAAATGCTAAATACATGTATAGAATTGTAAAGATATAGAAAATAAATAGACAAAAAATAAAGGAAACAGATAAACTGCATTCAACCAGATAAATACTCTAAGAATATGCACTAACCATGCTCGTATAAATATATTGCATTCAAGTAGCCTTCATAACAGGGGTACATTACTTATATGATAGAAAATAGGGTGCAACTCACAGCAAGTTGGTTGTATCACTTAAGAAATTGAAAAAGCATTGCGAAAATCAACGCTAATGCAAGAGTGATGATCTATTGGTGTTTTCTTTCTTGATTCTTCAGTTTTTTTCTTCCTTTTTCAGCCTCAATTATTTCATTTTTGCAATAATTGGAGTCCATTGAAGGCTTGTTTCCTCACAAATGCATGATGGATCTTCATCGCCCGATACGATTAATGATATATCGATGATTTATGTTGCGTAAAATATGTACTTTACATAAGTGTATGTGTTTGACAGAACGAAAAATCACTTATTACTTAACCAAATTTTTATCAACAAGTAGGTAGTAGTATACTAAGCATGTCAAACTAAAATTTGTTAATAGTTTAAGATGGTTTATTCGTTGTTCAAATTTATTTGCTGGTAGTTTAAAATTATATATGTGCTAAACGAGTGTTACTATAACACCCTGGAAATTCTAAGGGCCTGAAATGAGACATTTTAAATTTTGGGGTTAAGTTGCTATAAGTCAAAATGTTGATACACATTATCGATTTGATGAAGACAGTCTTCCTTAGATGCGTAAAGATTACCCCTCCCGACAATTGGATTGTCCGGAACTTCAAAGATAACGTGTTGTGTCTGAGAGAGGTGCACGGTGTTGTGTAGCCTAACTATGTTACAAGGCAGATTGAACTCGAAATTTATCGAAATAATATAGAAGTTTTTTAATTGAATTAGATTCATCCAATATCTTATACCCAATAATATACAACTTTATAACCATCCCAACCAATTCCCTTCCCAGGTAGTATTATTTTTCAGTCTCAATAAGTACATTGTCCTTATATTAGTTTTAGTCACGTGACAATATATTGGATATTTGGATGGTTTAGCTCCCAAAATCATGTACCACATTCAGACCATGACTCAGTGCTCATAAAAGATGCATGTTAATTATAATTAGAAGATATCACGTAACATGAATGGTCATTCCTTGCAGCCTGAAAACCAACTTAGCATAACTCATTTCATTTCGACTCCATTTCTTTACGATGAGGGTAGAGATGCACAAGGTCTCTGTTTGGCAATGTTGCTTACAATCGAAACCGTTATTCCAAATAATCCATGCATAAGATAATTCAGCTTTAGTACTTATTCATGAAATAAACAGCATTTAATTTTTTTTGAATGATGCACTAGGCTACTCGAGTAGTTCTCTAGTGCACATACCAACATTCGAAACACGTAAACTTTCAAATAGTAGTGCCTTTGAAAGAGTACCAAATGCAGAAAGGTGTGGTTTTGTAAGCTTTTAGTAGTTTAAGCATTTGGTTTAAGAAAAAGTTGAATGTACAATAAGAAGTCTGGTATGGAGTACTAATTTAGAATTCCCCGTTTCACTGAGGCAAATTCTCCATGGTTTCTAAAACTCTTATGTTTGGATCATAATACGCTAGTGTCGAGTTCTGTCTTCCAACGAGCAACTTCCCATCTTTACAAGCTGAGGAAATACAATCACAGCTGGGGAATTTGGCATCACCTTCTCCCTGTTAATGTTTGGAGCATGAATTGTGATAAACCATTTAGGACTTGGCTGTATGATAATCTAATCACCCAGGTGGGGAAATGACATTTTTATGTAACTGGCCGGTTCTTTTAGCTATGTGTGTTGGCACATTTGGTTAAACAGGAACAATTTGGTGTTTAGAAATGAGATCCCAAGCAGGTGGGAAATCATCAAGGATGCTAGAGCCATCCACGTGCAGACTTTTGACAACACACGTACAGGTAAGCAAATCAAGGTTAACCTGGAATCAGGGCCGTCCCTAGCTTTTATGGGGGCCCTAGTCGACTTCTATACTTGAGGCCCTTATAAACAAATAATACATATTTTTCATGTAGATTAAGTTATAAAATGCAATAGTATATGTATAATTTGAACTCCAATATTTATTTTGACATAATGAATAATTAAAATTATGAGAAAAAATGTTAATAATCTGTCAAAGTAACAAGTCATTGTTCAAATGGGTGCTAATTCAACGGTAGAGCATTTGAAGCCACTGCATGAGGTCCTGTTTGAACTATGATGTAATTCTCATAAAAAATAATAAGCCATTTTGGTTTGAAAGTTTGCCAAAACATTCATCCCTTCCGCCTTTCAGTGTCATGTTGATCAATACCCATGGTGCCATGTTTCTATCTCTTTATTTCTATATTTGTTGTAATTTTTTACATTTATTTCAATACTTACAAATTGGCAACAGACATAATGATCAAAATTACCAAAAACCAAAAAGTAGACAGAATGTAGAATTTAGAAGAATGTTGGGTCAACTCCAGAGTTATTAATTGTATAAGCGAATTAATATATTCACATAATGCCCCCATATGTTTGTAAAATTATGAGGCCCTACTCCAATGGGGCCCTAGGCAAGCAAATAGTTTGTCCAAGGGTAGAGACGGGCATGCCTGGAATACTAATTGGAATCCTCCCTGTGCCCCTGGGCAGGTTGTTTGAAGATTAATACGGATGGAAGCTTCATGGAGCAGATAAAGGAAGCTGGAATTGGAGGTCTTATCAGAGATGAAAGAGGAAATTGGGTCATAAGTTTGTGGGGCCAGTGCTCGTATGGAACATCAAACTGAGACGAGCATTTGCTCGTCTCAGTTTTGGCTACACGACTTAGTTGTGCACTTCATAGACTGGGACGGGCAGATGCATCGTCCCAGTCCTTTCAGACAATACAGGGACGAGCATCTACTCGTTCCAGTCTCCACACAATCCACAACACACATCAAACCCAGAATGAAGAACACAACATCAATATAATGAACCTAAATTTAATCAGAAACACAACTGAAGATCAAATTTAATAAAAACACTCTACTAGCACACATTCTACAACATTATGACGAGAATATTAGAATCATAGCAAAAGTAGAACCAGAGTTTAGGGTTTACCGTAGCTCAACAACAATGGCGAAAGAGAGAGACTTCTATACACAAAGTGGGAGAACCAGAGCAAATGAGAGTGAAAAATGAGCCAGTTTTGAGGCTGTAATGCAGCTGGTTCATTAAGTTTACAGTTGGAGTTAATTCAACTGTACTTTGGTAGGTTAGGGTAGATGGAATCATTCAATGTTTTTAGAGAGAGATAGAGAGAGCTACACATTTGTTAGGGTTTGTTTTTCAGTTTGAATATCACTCTCACTGACAAGGGTAGCAGGGTAATTCAATGGTTTCTCACCCACTTTAGGGTACATGTCATCAGCCATGTCACACCCAGTAGGCCCACTTGTTTGTTAACAACTCTTGTAAGCATCTGTTTAAAAAGAAGGGCATTTTTCAAATAGCAATTCAGCCAAGTGCAGAATTCAAACACCAATTCAGAGACTGGCATTTTTCCAATTACCCCCGGAAATGAGAAATGAACAAATAATGTTCGTTTTCAATTTGTGCCGTCATTTGGATGTAATTACACTATTTTCCCAAAGAGTCATGGTTAATTACTATGGCCTGCCACCAAATGTGAGACCCGATTAACCCGCTCAACGAGGAGGGGGTGGTGGCCGGGGTGTTGCTAGTCGGAAGTTGGGGGAGGGGGGCTGCAGGCTCGCCCTCTTCCCACTTCTGCTGTATTTTTCTTTCTATTTTTTTTATATAAACTCAAGGGTGACATATCGGAATAGGTGACATGTACGGTTGCATTTGAAATATGTATGTGTAAATCAGTTGCAAAGAGTACGTTATATGTGTGATTGTAGACATCGGCATCGTAAGACGTGTGGTTGTCGTTGAAGTGCTAGACTTACTTCCCTGTGTTTCATTGTGCTTCAGTTCAGTGGTAACTACATGTGTGACCCCTTACTTATCAAATGTGTGTATGTGTGTGACATCTTGAATGAATATTTTGTTAATTGAAAAAGTATGAGAAGCATGTCTTATTATAAAAAAATTGTATTTATGAATCATTTGCGAGAACTCTTGAAAATTACTTGTGAATTATTGATATTCCGATTTTGTTGACGGGAAAGAGGGGAAATAAAATATTTCAAAAAAATTTAGGACGATGAACATAGTTTTGTTTATTTATGGCTTCAGCCGGAGTCGCCAACCGATCCTCATGTTACTTATTGCTACGCCCATTAAAGCAATTCTTCACATTATTGGATAGAACTTGAATGCTGAAATCCGCCCCCGACGAACTGGAATATACCAAAGTATTACGGCCAAGGGGTTTTTAGTGCTATAGAGTGACACTTAAGACATTTTAGCTATCGTTTTGAGCTAGGATTGACGTATGTCTCCTTTAGCGCTCAGGAGAAATAGGATTTGATAGACCCTAGAATGCACATTTTATGATTATTTTGTGATCCCTCTGTCTACATCGATCATGCTGGTGGCTCTGGGCATGTCTCAACTAAACTTAACGATTAATTAAATTTGAATTAAAATTGACTACTCTATCGATTGAAATGAGTTGAAAAGCATCGGCTACTCGTGAATTGATATGTAATCAATTCAAAGGGACTTATTTATTCTGGATATTTTTCTGGTTTAAGAAGTCCTTGAATACTTGTGGTTTCTTGATGTACTTGAATTGAGAGGCTTTTGTTACTCGATTACTTTCAGTCATAGTTGTTAATTCCGTTCCGTTCCGGTCCGAAACGGCCGGAACGGCCGGAACGGTCCGGTTTTAAGCTAAAACGGAACGGATACAGCGCTGATCCGTACCAGCCTGAATTCCGGTTGGATCCGGTCGGATCCGGGCTGATTCGGCAAATCCGGGTCGATCCGGCCGGAATTCAACCGGATCCGGATCAGCTTTAAAAATAATTTGTCGTTGACGAGAATCGAACCCACGGCCCCTGCTTTGTTAGCAGCTGCCTTTCCACTGCGCCAATCCGATCTTGTTTGTTCTCATGATTTTGTAAATAATTATTGTTAACGTAGCTGAGTTAATACAATTACTACTAACTAAAATTCTTTCATTATATTAAGTCAAATTATTCTAGTACTTGAAATTTTTACTTAAGTGACACTGAATATAAACAACAAGTGAATATAACTATATACGTGTTTCTTTTTGAGGAACTATAGATGTGTTTGGGTGTTCTTTTATCGAATATAAATTAATATCATAAATTTTTTGTTTGGAACAACTTTTCCCACGTAATTTTGATCTTATAAAATAATATATTTTTTATGTTACAACAACTTTCTTCATAAATTCTATATTAGGCCTAAAACTACTAGTTTGAAATGTCAATCAACATTGAAATATGTTGATTTTTTTTGTTTTTTGATGTTAATATGAAGCATCGCTAGTGTTTCGTATAAAATATATATTTATATTATATATATATATAAAGTAAAAAGTACGTTAAATCAGGAACGGATCGCCGTTCCGTCCGGATCCGGGACCGTTCCGTTCCCAAGGGCAAAACGGAACGGGGACCGGAACGGTATTCACAACTATGCTTTCAGTTGTTCCAAAATTCCCAACCTATTATTTTTATTGTTTTAAACATTCTGTTTTACTTCAACTCATACTTTTGCGCCACTCTTTGCTTTACATGTCGTAGTATGTATTTACTCAGTTTTTACTGATTGCTTTTAAATTGTGGTGTATGCGTTTGCTATTTCAAAACCACCATTAGTGTAGGTCGGGATATGAACGCGGATCGAGACGAGAACATTAGCTTAAATTAGATTACTTAGCATATCTGAGACATATTAATTTGGTCAAATTTGTTTTACATGTTTTGTTGTGCACTTTAATTGAAATGTAATCTTAATAGTTAATATTCTACTTTTGAGTACAGTTTATCGCATTAATCCTGAACCGGAATGTAATATTAATAGTTAATATTCTGCTTCTAAACTGGAAATGTGATCGAGTATTTTATTACACAGATAAAGTAATATCCCAATCAATCTTATATTTGTTGAAGAATCATTATCACTTAAAGGGGTACCATGTTGTGCTCGCAATTTGATATTTGCATCCTTGGAAGTGGAATATGACACTGAAGATAGTGTCACCATGTATTCCAAAACTTCTAAGGAAAACGTTATCTTGCCCATGTGAATCCTTCTATCATTGCCAGTGAGAAATATGTCATCTACATTTAAATCAATGAAGCCACAGTCACGAGTCAAGTGATGGGGACGTCACTCATTTTTAAGGGAGATGTGATTTAACAGCCATTACCCGTCATATCTCGTTATTATATGTATTGATATTGCATGCACATTGGAACTGCATACTTGCATTGGGGAATTAGTTTAAGCTTCGGGTACGAACCTTTGTTTTAAGGAAGATGTGATGTAATATCCCGGTATTTTGGAGATACTTTTAGGAGTTTAGTGAATATTTTGGGTCTTTAGTGGGGTTTATAAAAGTAGTTTTTCTTAATTTTTATGTGATATAGATATATATATATATGTATGTTTGTATAAATATTTTTTTAGACACAATTAAAAATTATTTTTATATTTTATTTTATTTTAAAATAGCAGTAGTGTATTATTTATATAAATTTTCGCATGTCGGGTAACTTTTTATACGTGTCCAAAAGTTCATACCAGCTGAAAACTAGGATCATGCTGGTATGAAGTTTCTCGTTTCTCTATGAAGGATTTTATTTAGAATTGCAATTTAGATTTGAAAAATTGTCATTTGATTAATTCAAACTATTTTTGGCGAATTTCTCATTTTTCTTAATAAATGCACTTTTGGATTATCATTTGGTCGTACTAGCAAAGTGCAACCGCCCGCGAATTCCCGAGCCTTCTGTTCCGGACCGGAAAGCCCAGGAGGGCGATGCTAAAAGTAACGGTGGGAATCAACATCATAACATTCCAAAAGTATTTATTTATTACAAAAGTTTCTAGATATTACAAAAGTGATTCCAAAAGCTATACATTATCCTGACTTGCTAACTAAATACTACACATGACGTTATCCTTCTAGGTGAGTCTCGCACCCAACTACGCCTTAGTCTTCAGCTCCTAAACCTGCGGTGGGAAGGAAACAGGAACCGCAGTTTTCAAAGTCAGCATGGAAATACTGAGTAAGTGACACCCAAGCTCGTAAACACAGAAGACGAAGCATGACTTTCTTTCCACAACAAATATACAGAGGAAATAAAACTGGAAATTTGCAAAGTAAATCGGGAACTCAAATATAACTGTAAGAAGTGAACCTGATGCTTCCAATAAGAACACTTATAAAATTCTCTTGCTTTTGATCTTCCTTTCTCATCTTTCAAACGGGGATGATTAGTCTCAATCTCTTTCCTCTTCTCTTTCTTATATATCCAAATCTCAGAGAAATTGTGTTATTAACTTTGTTGATGCGGGGAAGAATCTACTATTCTATCACTAGCAACCATGACCTTAACTGCCGGCAGCCCCCCTAAGACTTCTTGCGGCCAGAGAGGTGAGTACATGGAGCGATAACCACGGGCCGAGTCAAGCTCGACAATAATAACCACGGGCCGAGTCAAGCTCGACAATAATAATAACCACGGGCCGAGTCAAGCTCGACAATAATAAAATAATAACCATGGGCCGAGACAAGCTCGACAATAATAACCACGGGCCGAGACAAGCTCGACAATAATAATAGAATAACCACGGGCCGCGTGACAGAAGTCAACACGACAATAATAAAGCTTCTCCCGCACAACTCTTTCCACTTTACGTTATTACGCTTTATAAACTTTTGTGTGACAGTATCAAGTCAAAGCAACTTCTTTAAAACGCAAGCAAATCTCAAATAAAAACATGTACATAAATAACAAACACATTTTGAGACAGTATTAAAATCAAATTGAGACACGAAAGGAGCTTGGCACGCAAGGCTTGGCATGTTCACTTACCTTAGTTCACACCCACTAGCACGTAAAAGCTTCTACTTAGCCGTCGTCTACAAACCTGTCACTAACAAATTACAATGCCTTATTCGATCACAAATTGTCCACGCATATATGATCCTATAAATATAACGAGTCCTATTAGAAGTCGCATAATTTCCCCACTCCGTATCATGCTTAAGATTATCATTATACAAGAGGACATAACTTAAGTTTATTTATTTATATTTACTAACGGATAATTTATTAACCAATATTTTTACTATAAATAACCAAAAATTTCTATTAGAAGTTTTATAAAAGAAGTAACAATGCTATGAGCAAATAAACATTTATCAAGTGAAGGAAACATTAAACTTCTAAATTACTAACTAAATATCCAACTTATTCCAAGCAATTGAGTACTCAAAAAATTGTATATTTCTATCTTGTAAACTAAACAACAAATTCTATTTAGCTAGCAAATGATTTTTAATATTTTAAAATACTTTAATTCAATTTGAAAGGTAGTTAGAAATTTGTATAATTTAATTTAATCCCAAAAACATAATTCTAAATGTATTTTATATAACCAGTTTGCTAAGTGCCTAGAGAACCCCCCAAGTAATGCCAGAATGACACCCAATTACCCCTTTATCATGTAATAAAGTTTATGAAAAAGACACTTTAACCCCCTGAACATGAACCACTAAATTCGATCGATCCGAACTGAATTCAAGCAAGCAAGACACGATTTTGTCTACATAAATCAACTCACGGCAAAGAGTAGTGCATACCGGAACCAAGAATCGTTCGAAACGGTCGAGTTATGAGTCGGGTCGAAGAGCACTGCGTGGACTTGCTCGGAGGTGGAGATGATGGCGGCTGCTGGGGCGTCCTTGCTCGATTCTGAGCCTCCTACTAATCTGGTCGGGGTCCTAGGAGGTTGCTGGAAGCAGTGGGAGGACGTGGGTGGCCTCCGGTGGAGTTAGCCGAGCTGCTCGCCGGATTCTATGGAGGTCCGGCGGGCGGTGGTGGGTGCTCTGTTTCGGCAGTCTCTGCTGCAGGTCAGTACCTCTTTATTTATTCCTTCTTATCGATTCAGTGAGACGGAGAGAGGGAGAATGAGGCACGAGAAGCAGTGGTTTGTTTCTCGGGTTTGTCGCCGACAACAATGGTGGTTGCGGTGGAGGTTGTGGCTGCTGCCACTGCTTTCCCTCTACTGAATCTGGCCCGAATTGGAGGTGAAACAGAGCGACAAACTGGGGGGAGAGGGAGAGATGAAGCAGAGATCTCGGTGGTGGTCTCCTGGTGGTGATTTCCGACGGAATTGGCGGCTGTAAGGTTGGTGGCTGCTACCTTTGTTTCTGCTGGGTTCTTTGGTGAACAGAGAGCTGTAAGAGAGAGAGAGAGATCGAAGGTGGTGGTGGTGGGTTGTCTTCTGCCGAGGCTTGGAGATGGTGGTGGTTGTTTGTCTACTTGCCGAGAGAAAGCTTGGTGTTGGTGATGGAGAGGGTGGCTGTTGCTGTTGCTGGGTGTCTGCTGCTGGGGTGTGCGAGGTGAGGCTTTTTATAGCTGGGTTGAAGGCGGTGGTGTGGAAGCGGTGTGGGTTGCGTTGCCGTGAAGGCGAAGGAACAATGTTGTTGAGAAATTTCCCGAAACAAAATGTCTTGTAGGAGAAGATGGGGTTTAAGAGAAAGTGTAATATGTGGTTGGCCACACCAGTTACTTGGGGAATTGGGTGTGACAGTGGCACGACGCCCCGCGGTGGTCGGACATGCGCTAAAATTGACTAAAATTTGAGAAACGCTCACGTTTTAATAATACGAACCCAACATTTTTCTAAGATTTCACACAAATAAAACTTGACAAATTACCCGAATAATATTTTGCAAAATAAATTCTTTTTAGCCTTCTAAAATTAATTTATTATTGCTAATATAATGTTTTTTCTAAAATCTCACACGAATTACTAACCTATAAAATTGAAATAATCTATCCAACTTTATTATTTTCCATTAATTTCTTATTTAACTTCTCAAATGACTATTTTACCCCCTATAATTAGACGGGGTATTACACAAAGAATTGTAGGTTCCAGGGTTGTTCCATTTTTTTTTATCTTACTACTAATATGTGCACAATGTCATCTACTTTTGATTGTTGAAATCCCATTTCTAGCAATGCTTGAGAGAGTTTACTAAACCAATATTTAGGAATGTTTCAATCCCTATAGTGATTTCACGAGTTTGCATACAAGTGGTTTATATGCACCCATATGAGAAATAGGAATGCCACCCAACTGACAACTCCATATACACATATTCCCTTTCCAGCCTTTGAGTTTGCTTCACATCTCGTCAATATGGTGGTTAAAAGTAATAGGCTTCATTCTTGCCATTGTGGTAGGAAGTCACAAGTACTTATCATATTGCTCCACCTCCAGGACTCCTATTTCCTGTAAGATTTCCTCTTTGACTTGTGTAGGAACACTTGGGAGAAAATAATTGTTGATATTCCACGCTCATTTGTTGACCCCAGGCTCTTCCATACACTTCAATAATCTGAAGTAATTTATGTATGTTATTCGTGTCTACACCTGTGAAAAATAGATTGTCATCAGGGGAAAAAAGTGAGAGACTATTGTCCCTCTCCTAGACGCCGTCATGGCCGTAAGTTGGCCCTCATTAACTGCAACTGTAATAGCTCTAGAGAGGAACTACGTGCAGATCAAGAAGATGTAAAATGAGACGGGGCACCCCTGTCTCAATCATCTTTCCTGTATAACTTTCTATGTTGGCAAAAAGTTACGCAAGAAATGCATAAATGACCGTAGAAATACAGTTACAAGCAATAGTAATAAACCTAGGGTGATTCAAAGTATTAGCAAATTCAGGCAAACAGGCATGAGGAAGACCAAGAATAGGGCTACAGTACTTCGGGTTCAGGACTAAGTTGTGTGACCTGCTTTGTAGGTCGTGCGACCTGATATGAGGCTGGAAAAACTATGGATGTTTCCTTACTAGTTTTTGGCAACACTTTGTCTAACACCCCTAATTTTCAAGCCGACTCTAAGTGCAATATCAAGACTTTGGGGGCGAATTTGTAAATAGTTTGTCTCGGATTTAAAGTTTGAATTTTGGAGTGTCAGCAATATTTGGACGTTGTTAGTGTGATTTTGAAGCACTAGATATGTTCGGGGTGGTTGTGCGATTCTTAGAAATTAAGTAGAAGCTCTAATTCTAGTTGTACACTAAAGTTTGAAAAACTACACTTTCACCCCCCATGCATGAAGGCCACTTGTCAAACTAAACTTGACACTTGACAAGGTGGAGTGGCAGCATCTCTACCCTCATCTCCACCATCTGATCATGCAAGAATGATCTCCTTCCTCTTTTTCTTGATCTTTTTCATCTTCATCTCCTACCCCTTCTTGTCCAAGAACAACCACCACCACCAATACAGCCACCACCTCACCGCTGCGTCTTTCACAAATCTGCTGGTGCTGGTAGAAGCCCTCGACGCAGAGAGCAAAAGCCCTCAATCCTTTTCCCAAATGGTTGTGTATCGAGGTCGAATTCGACGAAGAACGGTATGAACCCTAGTTTCATGTTTTGTTTGATTCCACCTCCTACGTTGCTTATCAATCAAATTAATCGTCTCTCTCGTGATTCTGAGGTCTGGGCGAACCCAGGGGGTGGGTTTTTCACTGTGGGTCGTCGGAATTGGAGTCGCCGGAGTCTGGGTTTTAAAACCCGACGGGGACGGCGGCAAGCGACGACGGCGTGGTGATTTCTTCGTTTTCTGGCCATTTCTTCCCTCCACGCTGCTGCTCTGAGGTCTCTGGGCGTCCAAGACAACTCAGGCGAATCCATAATCTCCTGGGAAGGCGTTGAATCACCGGAAACCGTGCGGTTGTTCGCCGGATTCCTCCATTGCCGCCGGGAAGCTCAAAGCTCAGTACGCCTTCAATTCTTGCTCGTTTTGATCGATTAAAAGCTTGTTCATGCTCCTAATCATCTCCTGAACTCATTTGAATCATCAAATCATGACTGTAACAATGAATTCAACAAGTTTGATTCGTGCATGTTGAGTTTTTCGACTTGAAAACCTGCCCTGTTCGTCGACCTATAACTCTCTCGATACTTGATGTTTTGACCTGATTCTTGTTGCTATGGATTCCCTGCACGTAGTACTCCAACTTTCGTGTTGATTTCTTGGTCCAATTCGATCTCTAAATCCTCTGATTTTGGCTCCAAAGTTGCTGCAATGCATATGTTCTTCGCTTCAAAATTTTCTAAGTATAGAGTGCCGTGGTGAAACACCTACTTTGTAACCCTTGTATCTTCTTCAAAACTTAATGAAATTTAGATCTGTTTTCTCCTATGTGTAGCTGGTATATAATACTTCAAATCATCGTCTCTGGGTCATGTTCAAATTTATAACGGATTGCTCACAAAACGATCCTAAAGTTGCTAGTTTGAACTCGCGAAGCACTATCGAATTTGTCTAAGTATTGAATCGTGATTTTCATCCAACTTTGACTAGCGATATCTCCTTGAATACTTAGAGTTTCTAGGAGTTCAAATATGTTCTGGAATCCTTGAACTGTCATCTTTAAAACCCTATTCTCAGATTTTCAAGTATCCCCCTCAATTGATTACAAATCAGCTCTAAAGTTGACTAGTTGAGTCGATTTTCTTCTATATTTGACTTTAGAATTCGCCACTCTAAATGACGTTTCTAGCCTTAGTGTTCTTCACGAAACTTGCTCGTATTCATATTCTGAGTCTAAATATCAAGTTTGACCAAGTTTGACTTTTCGCAAACCCTAGTTTGACTGAACTGTATAGGAGGGGCAAAATAGTCATTTCACTTAAACTTTGAATTGAGGTTAGTTTAGTAACTTGGAGTTTGTCAGCATGTCTTGTATGCGTGTTTGGAGTACTTGTATGTAATTCTGGGCTAGGGTTGACCAAGTCAAATGTGGGGGTCTTTTTGCAGTTTTACTAAACTTCGGGGGCCTATGTGCAATTAATTAAAACTTTGCATTTGAACAAAGTTAATGTTTTGAGACCAACAACCTGACTTAGAAGGATACTTGGAGCCTTAAGAATGAATTATTTGACTCGGGAGTTATCAAATCAATAGTTGGGGTCTTTTTGCAATTTTAGCAAACTTTAGGGGCCTCAGTGCAATTTATTGAAAGTTGTAGATTTCAATGTTAAGTTCATATGGATGAGCTACGAGTCATTCTTGGATGTTTTTGGGCCAGTATGGGTGTAATTTGGGGTCCAGGCACAGTCAGGGACTGTACTGGACAGTTTCAAAGTACCGGGGCATTTTAGTCAAGTTAGCTTGCATGACCCGCATTTCCATTACAATATTGCATACAACCTCATATAGAGGGTAAATGCTAATAGACTGTATACTTGACTTGTTTATATCCAGCCGTTGTTGAGGACCGTTCCGCAATAGACGAACGTGTTCGTATCGCTGCATTCACTGTTAGACCGGATTCACATGAGACGAGTGTTGTAGGAGTGCTAGCTTTGCTTTGCGCCTTTCATGGCCCAGAGGTAAGTACATATGTACGGCCTTTTCATATCAAAATCTGAGTATGTGTTTTATTTTTCAATGAATGCTTGTTATATGAAAAAGTATGAGAATGCATGTTTTCCACTCGAATGTTGTTAAACTATTCTATTCATCTCCTTTGAGAACTCTCGGAAATTACTTGTAAAATTTTGATATTCTGATTATGTTTATGTGAAAGAGAAGAAATAAAATACCTCTAATAGACTTAGGACGATGTACAGAGTACTGTTATTAATGGGAGGCGTCAAGCGATCCTCCATTTTCTTATGGCTAAGACCATTGAAGCAATGCTTCTTATTATTGGATAGAACGTCAATGTTCAAAAATCCGCCCCCGATGAGCCAAAATGTATCAAGATATTGAGGCCAAGGGGTTTATAGAGCTATAGAGTGCTACTTATACTTGTAAGGGTCACTACGGTATAGGGGTGTCGACACTTAAGGCCTTTTAGCTAATGTTATGAGCGGGGTTGACGAATGGGCTCCCTTAACGCTCGGGTGAAATAGGGTTTGATAGACCCTAGAAGGAACCCTTAGTAGTTATTTCGTGATCCCTCTGTTTACATCGATCCTGCTGGTGGCTCTTGACACGCCTCAGCTAAATTAAACTGTTGATTGAAGTCGAAATTCAAAATTGGCTACTTATTAACATTGTTTGTGGCTCTTGATATGCCCTTATTGATTTGAAATGAATTGTAAATCTTGGCTACTCATGAAGTACTATCGTTATCAGTTCAAATGAACTTGTTTACTCTGGATATTTTACCAACTACTCGTGGTTTCTCAATATTATTAAATTGAGAGGTTTTTGTTACTCGTTTACTTCCAGTTGTTCCAAATTCTCCAACATGATAGCTTTACTATTTAAATCTTCTAATTTGTTTCAACTCATGCTTCCGTGCCACTCGATGCTTTACATGTCGTAGTATGTATTTACTCAGTTTTTACGGATTATTTCTTCAAAACTGCGTCGGCATTTGCCATTTTAAAACCGCAGGTCATCAATCAAGTTTGGGGAATGGGAACGCGGATCGAGATGAAGAAGTTTAGCTTAAGTCAGATCACTTAGTAGATCACACACGATTTGTTTAGATTGTACTTTTTATCGAAATTTTGTTATGTATTGTAGCCGAAATGTAAATTTAATAGTTAATAATCTACTTTTGGTTATCGACTGTCGCGTTAACCCTGAACCGAGATCCCGGGTCGTTTTAGATGGTATCAGAGCATCGGTTCTCCGGTTAAAGTGACTTTTCGATCTCCATTAGTAGAGAATAAGAAAGATAAAACGTTTTCAAATTTTAAAATTTGACTAGGATAACCCAATTTGGCAATAAAAAGTAAACAAGCCGTCGGGGAGTTTGGGTACTTACGTATTATGAAACTTGACTTGTACCGTATATGTTGATTGAATATTAATGACTATTTGAGATGTTCATGCAAAATTTACTTGCCTATTTACAGGCGCAATAATTTGTGACATGCCTATTTATACCGAAATGCTTGACATGGTTTGTGATGCTTATCTTTGACTCTTTATGCTTTTATGTTAATTTGTCAACGAGAGAGTAACGACGCTTTAATTTAGAAGACCATGAGACCATTCATATTAGGAGCGCGGGTTTTAAGATAATACGTTGTTTGTTCCATTTTGAGTTAGTTTGACATGGTTCTTTCCAAAATTAGAAACTTTTGAAAATAAAGTATTTATTACAAAAAAAAAAATGGTTTCTGAAAATTATTGGCGTTTCAAGCTACCAAATGCCAAGTGATATGGACCACTTTGTTTACCAGTCCGCTGGCGTGACTTTTAGTACGACGGTACTATAAGTTGTACCCGCTGTGTAGACTAAGTTGGAACATTTGAAGCACATGCGAGTTGTGTTAGAAAGGCACGTTGTGTGACGACACATAGTGTTCTTTCTCCCTCGTATGCGTGGAACACTTTAGGTGATTGGTTTATCTAACCCTATAGAGGTAAGACAACATTTTTAACACGTATGATTCAAGCAAAATGACATATTAGTCTTGTTAAAAGTATTTGTCTAAAAGTTTCGAAATTTGTATAAATTCCAGCAAATTTTTGAGTCGCTTCTAAAATTGAGAACTTGTATGTTGTTATTGAACTTCCAAAATCTTGTTCCAAACTTTTACTTGTACTAATACGAGACCCAATTGTGGTGCGTGTCTAGGCTGGATAAAAGTATAGACCCATAATAGACCTCGTCGTGCGGAGAGTAAGCTTGAGAAATTTCTGTCACTTAAGGTGTTTCTAGCTGACCATGTAAGGAAGCGGTCTTTTGGGAGCAAAACATCCGACGAGAGTTATTTATGTCCTTGTCTGACTAAGTCAAATAGACTGAGTCACTGTGCTGCATTTTGTGTATATGGGTAAGTATAGAATGAGATCTTCGGGGACGAAGATTCTTTTAAGGTGGGTAGACTGTAACACCCCTAATTTTCAAGCCGACTCTAAGTGCAATATCAAGACTTTGGGGGCGAATTTGTAAATAGTTTGTCTCGGATTTAAAGTTTGAATTTTGGAGTGTCAGCAATATTTGGACGTTGTTAGTGTGATTTTGAAGCACTAGATATGTTCGGGGTGGTTGTGCGATTCTTAGAAATTAAGTAGAAGCTCTAATTCTAGTTGTACACTAAAGTTTGAAAAACTACACTTTCACCCCCCATGCATGAAGGCCACTTGTCAAACTAAACTTGACACTTGACAAGGTGGAGTGGCAGCATCTCTACCCTCATCTCCACCATCTGATCATGCAAGAATGATCTCCTTCCTCTTTTTCTTGATCTTTTTCATCTTCATCTCCTACCCCTTCTTGTCCAAGAACAACCACTACCACCAATACAGCCACCACCTCACCGCTGCGTCTTTCACAAATCTGCTGCTGCTGGTAGAAGCCCTCGACGCAGAGAGCAAAAGCCCTCAATCCTATTCCCAAATGGTTGTGTATCGAGGTCGAATTCGACGAAGAACGGTATGAACCCTAGTTTCATGTTTTGTTTGATTCCACCTCCTACGTTGCTTATCAATCAAATTAATCGTCTCTCTCGTGATTCTGAGGTCTGGGCGAACCCAGGGGGTGGGTTTTTCACTGTGGGTCGTCGGAATTGGAGTCGCCGGAGTCTGGGTTTTAAAACCCGACGGGGACGGCGGCAAGCGACGACGGCGTGGTGATTTCTTCGTTTTCTGGCCATTTCTTCCCTCCACGCTGCTGCTCTGAGGTCTCTGGGCGTCCAAGACAACTCAGGCGAATCCATAATCTCCTGGGAAGGCGTTGAATCACCGGAAACCGTGCGGTTGTTCGCCGGATTCCTCCATTGCCGCCGGGAAGCTCAAAGCTCGGTACGCCTTCCATTCTTGCTCGTTTTGATCGATTAAAAGCTTGTTCATGCTCCTAATCATCTCCTGAACTCATTTGAATCATCAAATCATGACTGTAACAATGAATTCAACAAGTTTGATTCGTGCATGTTGAGTTTTTCGACTTGAAAACCTGCCCTGTTCGTCGACCTATAACTCTCTCGATACTTGATGTTTTGACCTGATTCTTGTTGCTATGGATTCCCTGCACGTAGTACTCCAACTTTCGTGTTGATTTCTTGGTCCAATTCGATCTCTAAACCCTCTGATTTTGGCTCCAAAGTTGCTGCAATGCATATGTTCTTCGCTTCAAAATTTTCTAAGTATAGAGTGCCGTGGTGAAACACCTACTTTGTAACCCTTGTATCTTCTTCAAAACTTAATGAAATTTAGATCTGTTTTCTCCTATGTGTAGCTGGTATATAATACTTCAAATCATCGTCTCTGGGTCATGTTCAAATTTATAACGGATTGCTCACAAAACGATCCTAAAGTTGCTAGTTTGAACTCGCGAAGCACTATCGAATTTGTCTAAGTATTGAATCGTGATTTTCATCCAACTTTGACTAGCGATATCTCCTTGAATACTTAGAGTTTCTAGGAGTTCAAATATGTTCTGGAATCCTTGAACTGTCATCTTTAAAACCCTATTCTCAGATTTTCAAGTATCCCCCTCAATTGATTACAAATCAGCTCTAAAGTTGACTAGTTGAGTCGATTTTCTTCTGTATTTGACTTTAGAATTCGACACTCTAAATGACGTTTCTAGCCTTAGTGTTCTTCACGAAACTTGCTCGTATTCATATTCTGAGTCTAAATATCAAGTTTGACCAAGTTTGACTTTTCGCAAACCCTAGTTTGACTGAACTGTATAGGAGGGGCAAAATAGTCATTTCACTTAAACTTTGAATTGAGGTTAGTTTAGTAACTTGGAGTTTGTCAGCATGTCTTGTATGCGTGTTTGGAGTACTTGTATGTAATTCTGGGCTAGGGTTGACCAAGTCAAATGTGGGGGTCTTTTTGCAGTTTTACTAAACTTCGGGGGCCTATGTGCAATTAATTAAAACTTTGCATTTGAACAAAGTTAATGTTTTGAGACCAACAACCTGACTTAGAAGGATACTTGGAGCCTTAAGAATGAATTATTTGACTCGGGAGTTATCAAATCAATAGTTGGGGTCTTTTTGCAATTTTAGCAAACTTTAGGGGCCTCAGTGCAATTTATTGAAAGTTGTAGATTTCAATGTTAAGTTCATATGGATGAGCTAAGAGTCATTCTTGGATGTTTTTGGGCCAGTATGGGTGTAATTTGGGGTCCAGGCACAGTCAGGGACTGTACTGGACAGTTTCAAAGTACCGGGGCATTTTAGTCAAGTTAGCTTGCATGACCCGCATTTCCATTACAATATTGCATACAACCTCATATAGAGGGTAAATGCTAATAGACTGTATACTTGACTTGTTTATATCCAGCCGTTGTTGAGGACCGTTCCGCAATAAACGAACGTGTTCGTATCGCTGCATTCACTGTTAGACCGGATTCACATGAGACGAGTGTTGTAGGAGTGCTAGCTTTGCTTTGCGCCTTTCATGGCCCAGAGGTAAGTACATATGTACGGCCTTTTCATATCAAAATCTGAGTATGTGTTTTATTTTTCAAATGAATGCTTGTTATATGAAAAAGTATGAGAATGCATGTTTTCCACTCGAATGTTGTTAAACTATTCTATTCATCTCCTTTGAGAACTCTCGGAAATTACTTGTAAAATTTTGATATTCTGATTATGTTTATGTGAAAGAGAAGAAATAAAATACCTCTAATAGACTTAGGACGATGTACAGAGTACTGTTATTAATGGGAGGCGTCAAGCGATCCTCCATTTTCTTATGGCTAAGACCATTGAAGCAATGCTTCTTATTATTGGATAGAACGTCAATGTTCAAAAATCCGCCCCCGATGAGCCAAAATGTATCAAGATATTGAGGCCAAGGGGTTTATAGAGCTATAGAGTGCTACTTATACTTGTAAGGGTCACTACGGTATAGGGGTGTCGACACTTAAGGCCTTTTAGCTAATGTTATGAGCGGGGTTGACGAATGGGCTCCCTTAACGCTCGGGTGAAATAGGGTTTGATAGACCCTAGAAGGAACCCTTAGTAGTTATTTCGTGATCCCTCTGTTTACATCGATCCTGCTGGTGGCTCTTGACACGCCTCAGCTAAATTAAACTGTTGATTGAAGTCGAAATTCAAAATTGGCTACTTATTAACATTGTTTGTGGCTCTTGATATGCCCTTATTGATTTGAAATGAATTGTAAATCTTGGCTACTCATGAAGTACTATCGTTATCAGTTCAAATGAACTTGTTTACTCTGGATATTTTACCAACTACTCGTGGTTTCTCAATATTATTAAATTGAGAGGTTTTTGTTACTCGTTTACTTCCAGTTGTTCCAAATTCTCCAACATGATAGCTTTACTATTTAAATCTTCTAATTTGTTTCAACTCATGCTTCCGTGCCACTCGATGCTTTACATGTCGTAGTATGTATTTACTCAGTTTTTACTGATTATTTCTTCAAAACTGCGTCGGCATTTGCCATTTTAAAACCGCAGGTCATCAATCAAGTTTGGGGAATGGGAACGCGGATCGAGATGAAGAAGTTTAGCTTAAGTCAGATCACTTAGTAGATCACACACGATTTGTTTAGATTGTACTTTTTATCGAAATTTTGTTATGTATTGTAGCCGAAATGTAAATTTAATAGTTAATAATCTACTTTTGGTTATCGATTGTCGCGTTAACCCTGAACCGAGATCCCGGGTCGTTTTACTTTGGGCCAAGACAGGACCCTTAGGTCTATATAATCATGTAAAACGTGGGTAGACTTGGTTTGGTGTAGTGGGCGTTGTAATAGGATTGTTTCTCTCTAATAAATCGGGTTTTCGGTTCGTGGATGTAGCTAGTTTCACCACTAATGAATCCATGCTAAATTTCGTGTCTCGTTCTTTATTTTGTTCATATTTCTTGCTTGTTTATCGGGTTATAACATTGACATCTCAGAGTTCATTGGACTTCATAATTCATTAAGAAATCGAATGCTGCAATTTCAAATCAACCCAAAATCGACGAATTTGCAAACTAAAAAATACATATAATAAACTTGTACAATGAATATAGATGGACAGATGAGATATTTAAACCCTTATCAGATGTTACATGAGAGAGAACCAGAGGCTGAGACATCTAACTCGACATTTTGATCGAGAGATTAATTACGCTCAAGCGGGTCAAGGAGGCATTGTATGCCAAGACACAACTTTCGAGTTTCCGTCGACTGCAATGGAGAAAGTGGCTCTAAGGACGGTCGAACGTGAAAGTGATGGACACTTCGTCTTCGTCTTCATCCGATGAGAAGTTAGTCTGCAGTATCTTCCGAATAGCGAAAAGTTGCGTAGGTTAGAACGAAGAGTCACGAACGTTTCTGTCACGTTAAGAGACCAGTGAATAGCTCAGGGTTGACCAAGGCATTTTTGTAATAACCAAATTTACAGAGTCGTTTCTGTAATAGTTTTTTTAAAGATGCACTTTTGTAATAAACACTCTTCGAAACTCATTAAAACTTTTAAATCATTTCAAGATAAAATGTTTAGTTTTATCCAATATCTCAATCTCATCTCTAAGTAGGATGGCTAATTTCTTGTAATAAAAAATGTCTCAATAACTATTACTTCTCCCTCAGTCACTCTCATTTTTAATGAGTTTTGATAGTCACTAGACTATTGGATAGTCTAGTTTAATGATCAAAGTCATGCATAACGTTGACACCATGACCTAGGGAACTCACAAAATACGTGTGTGAATTATACAATTGGCTTACAAGCAAGACCGGTTATTTCAGATTGATTATTTTTTGGCTGAACTAATTGTTATTACTTGTTTGGATCGCACTATTAGTTATCCACTACAAAAGACAAAGATGGAATTGAGAGGGTAATCATCGGTGACCTTGTTCTGAAAAAACAAAGCACTTGTCTTTGGTTTTCATTACAACACTGAAGTTTGGACGGGCTGGACGGATTGACATCCTTATGCTACCGGGAGCCCTATTTATGACGAATTATGAGCAAATTGTCTATTTTCACCTGATCCTGAGTTAGGAACATAGCCACCCCGTTAAAGCCCATATTCATGTGGGCAATTCAGGCTTGAGCTGAAGTCGGGCTAGCACATCAAACACACTACAATTTCAACTAAATAAAATCATTAGAATTCGTGAAATGACTTGTAAAGAATACGAAGCGTTTGAAATTGTGCAGATGAAACATAGCTATATTTGAGGCCCAATGTTATTCTAAAATTTATTATTTATGAGTATCAACATACGGTATCTCGGTATATCTTGGAAGTGATCGAATTGCCTAGAAATCGAACAAACAAACAGTTGTTTCGGGAAGCTCAGAGGCAAAATCCATATGGTTTGCTTCTACAACATTTGAAATTAAGTTATTAGTTTACTTGCTAAAATCTTCATGCTTGAGCTAGATACAATGTGTGTGACCTTTTTTTCTAGAAGCAACTTAAGTCAATATCATTAACGGCTATCTCAGCCAAAAAAGAGTTACACAACAAGATTTCTGACTGCTCTCTTGGCACAGAAATGAGCATGCCAGTTTGAAGTGCGCCTAAAAAAGAAAAAAATACAAGAATCAAATGAGGCTGCTAACATTTTACAATCAAATAAAACATTCAAAGCTCCAAGGGAAGACACTCTTCCTGAGTTCTTCAAATGATCAACAGCCAACTTTGAATCCGAGCAGATCAACACCTTCTTGATATTCATGTTCTTCAAATGTGTGTGACCTTATGCCATAGGAACTAAGGCTATCAAATAACTGAAAATTCAATTTTCATGAGAGAACAAAACATATAGAACTGAATTGGATGTTTTAGAAATTGAGTTCAAGAAGGACAACGGAAGTTGCTTCATGTTGCAACTAAACTTCAACTTGCAGACATCTTAACTAAGCTTCTCTCAGATCCTCCTTTTTACTTTTATCATATCCGAGATGGGAGTTGGGGGATGTAAAAATGTATGGATGGGTCTTTGTGATAGTGCATCTAAACTGTGGCAAGGACTTATATGTTAGATTGGTAAATTAAAGGTTTTACTATGTAAATAAGCACAAGTTGGCATGCCAACTGGACTAGTTTGTTAGGCAACTATTGGTACTATTAGTGCATGTTTGGTACCGCCGATTTTAATCCGATTAAAATCGGCCTCTTTTCAACAATTTCATTTGTTATGCATGCAGATTTTAATTTGATAATCTGCAGATTAAAATAATCTCTGTGCAATTGTAGAATCTCCAAAATTGGGGATTATGCAGCTGAAAATCTCTGAAAAATTATTTTTGATATTTTTTTAACATTAGCATTATCACAATTCAGTTATAAATAGGTGTATTCAATTATTTGACTTTAAAACTCTTTAAATTTTGTTAAACTGATCAAGTTGGTGATCTATAATTTCAGCTCATACCAAACAGATTGTGATTCTCAGTTAAGTTGGATTTTTTTCTCAGATTTTTTCCAGCTGATTATTGAGATTTTCAGCTGGTACCAAACAAGCTCTTAAACCAATTGCTGTGGCCCTACGTTATTTACCTAATTTAGGGACATGTTAGTTCTTTTTAGAAAAATGTCAAAAAGTTGTTTACTTTGATTTTGTTTAATTTTCTAAAACGTCGTAGATAATTTTTTTTAGAAAAAAAAATTGCTTACTTGTATTATATTTTACCTCTTAAAAATTAGATTTTATGAGTAAAAATAAGAAAAATTGGAATTAGAAAAAACTAACTTTTTTAGCCTTATAAAAAATTAAAAAAGTTACGTAATATAAATTAAACCTAAAGTTACGTAACATAAATTGTAACGAAAATGAGTAAACTATAGCTTTTTTTTTATGTCAGAAAAAAAGTTAAAACTTAAAAGTCACATAATTTATGCAAAGAAAATTCTAACAAAAAAAAAAAATAGGCAAAGAAAACAGGACTTGTATATTGCATTAGATGACAATTTACACGGAAATGTGAAATACTCTGTTTGACATAAAAATTGGGTGGTAATAATAACTAACTATGACTATTGGGAAAATAATGTAATTACATCTAAATGAAGGAACTTCACATTTCTGCTGCTCTGGAGAAATCGATCGATAGGTTAGGGTTTCAAAATTGATCGACAGACGATGAAGATGGAGATCAGGCCTTGTAGATTGGCAGAGCTCTTAACAAATCATGGAACAATCTCATCATCCAACCCTTCTTCGCCGATCTACACCCAATTTTTATGTCAGAGAGAGAGCGGGAGGGAGAGATTTGTTGGTAGCTTGACGGTTTGATCGACGAGGCTATAACGAGGCTATAACAATCTCTTTCCATCCCCTCAATTTGAAGTCCGTGGTTCAAAGTGTTGGGGGAGATCTCCAGATTGGAATTGGTGCTTCTTCTTCCTGGAAAATTAGGGCTTTTGGCTGTTCATTGTTGAGGCAGTGAGGCAGGTATACTACTACAGCTGCGATTCATTAAACTATATCATATACATATAGATTCCTGGTAAAATTAGGGTTCTTTTCTTCTTTTGTGTAGCTGTTCAATTATGTTTTTTAAAATCCCGGTCACATGAGATTCTAATTTGGGGGGTGAAGTAGCTAAATGTGATTGCCTAGGTGAATTGGGTAATTTATAACTACATACTGCAAGAACTTCATAGGGTAATGCATAAGATCAAATTAACTGAGTTATGTGAAATTGGGAATTTATGTTTATTAATTTGCATGGGGTTTTATGATTTATGTTTTACTTGAATTTCATGTTTCACCTTCTTCAAACAACTTTACTATGAACTTGTTAGAACAATTTAACCCCACCTCAAATAAATTCCTGGGTCCCCCCTTGCATAGAAGGTTATTATGTGATTGAAATGGTAGGCGGATGTTCTATGGACATCTATAACCAGTATGGGTTTTGGATAACCAGTAACGGCTACCCACTTCTATCTCAATCTTTATCCTTGCGAACTAATTTGAAAGTCAATGAACTATAATGTTTCTCTCTACTCCTCGCACTGTTTCAAGCATCCAATCTCTAATTAAGTGTGACGTTACCCATGTCGTGGAGCACATTATTTCTGACCTTTGCTAATGGGGCGGTTCTTTGTAACTGAATGCCAAGTCATTATTTCTGACCTTTGCTAACGGGGCAGTTCTTTGTAACTGAATGCCAGGTCTTCCGTAGCCAGTTGTCATGGCAAGAATCAGAGACAGAATGGAAGATTTCAAAGATTCCGTACATAGGGGAGCTTTATCTATGGGATATGATGAGGTAAGTTGGCTCATCAAATCGAACTTAAAACTTATCTGTATATGGTTTTCAGTTTGTTGCTACCGCACATGTTTTGTGATTAGTGATAATCCAAATTACTCCTCTGTTCACCTTTTGATTTATGTTTCGCTTTTTGATTTGGGATGAAAACAATGAAAACCATGTTAAGTTCATGGTATGTATTGTGTACTGTGACTTGTCTGGTGAGCTTGGAAGAGGATAAACAAATCTCAAATCATTGAAAATATTAAATAATAGGACCGTGATAACATAAGTGAATCATGGACTCCAGTGTTGGCATGAGATCCTTGGATTTTGTATAGAAAAGACATGTTGTAACTTCTCAAGTTAGTATTATTGGTTTCAGATCACACCATCATAGGCAGTCAACGGTAACAACTAGGAGAATCGGCAACTAGTGTTGTTTGTGCAAGTACTTTTTTGAATGGCATGTCACCGCTGACTCTGAGATATAAGAACTCTACTTTTAGGCATAGTTTTCAAGTCAAGGGTCAATTGATGAATTCAAATCCTTCTTAAGGAACTGCAAACTGGATCAAGATGAATGCTGTTGTGTATTGGAACGATTCAATTGCAATTTCTTTGAGCAGATTGAAATTGAATAACATAACAATGAAGTTATAAGCACATGTGAACATATTTTATATTAAAAAGTCGAACAGACTGAAACTTGTAAAAGCTGCAATAATGATGTGATTAGAAAACATAGAAAATGAGCACTAGACTGCTGAATATACAAATACCTATTTTGACCAAGGAACATTAAGATACAAAGAGATGGCGTAATTAATAGAAAAGACTAATCTTGATCCTTAAAAATATGTACTAGGCATTTTTTATTAAAATTTTGAGTAAATGTAGTAGCAAACTTGACATAAACAAGTGAATTAGTGAAGCATTGTTTCTAGGTTGGTGGATCATTTTCATTCATCTAGTTGAAATG
The DNA here is from genome assembly GCA_023055425.1 of Linanthus parryae. Classification (NCBI taxonomy): domain Eukaryota; kingdom Viridiplantae; phylum Streptophyta; class Magnoliopsida; order Ericales; family Polemoniaceae; genus Linanthus; species Linanthus parryae. Next base: position 147,390,258 of record JALGPY010000004.1, read on the forward strand.
TTGACAAATTGTATAAATCGTTTCTTATCACTCCAGAGTCCAGAGTCTTAAGATTCAGCACCCTGAATCAAGATTTAGCTTAATTTTGTTCTGATTAAGATTTATATAGGGACTCACATTGTTTCCCGGGATGAATCAAATCGTTAGGTTGTAATTGTGAATCACCCGTGTTTATCTCTCTCTCTCTCTCTCTCTATATATATATATATATATATATATATATATGTATATATATATATATATATATATATCACTGGTCAAGCAGTCACTTTCCACCTGTAAATTTTGGGATGTAACCTTGAAGCGTTTAGCAGGTCAAAGGAACAAATTAATCTATTATAAGAGGTAAAGATAACTCCATGAGGACTCTAGTATGAACTTTCTTTGGCAATAGCTGCGTAATTGCTGAAGGCGGTGAGCTCTGGGGCAGGTGTATGCACGCTAGTTCTAGGTTCATTTTAGGAACTTGTGTAATGGAGAGTAGAGTAAGTATGTTGTTGAGACTTGAGAGTCTAAATGCATCACCATCTGAACAAATCAATAAATCTCCTTGCAACTTCAAAAGCTTTGTTATAACTCGGTACTTATCCAAAAAATATATGTTAGAACTTTCAATTGCTGTTTAGATTTACTAGTCAATGAAAGAATCGTAGACTTCTGGTCGCATTAAAACGTACCTAACTACTGGGAGCAAGTGAAGAGAGGCTGTAACCTTTGGGACTATCGGATTAATGTGAATATTAGATATTGAAAGAAGTGCGTGGTCATGCGCAGATTGTTTATAACTGGAACTGAGGAAGCTTACTCTTTTGTGCGCCAATATTCGGTAATTACGTCCGCACGTGGAAACTGTAAAAGGATGCGCTTTCTTTGGAAAGTTCCATTACTTGTTAAGAAGATGTATTTCTATAACTTAATACTGTTTAAACCTCAAAATAGCAGAACTATATCTATGGGTGTTGGTGTTTTCAATTTCTGACGTATTCTTATAAACCCTTTTTATGGTATACCCGTCAAAGCTCTTTTGTGGGCCTAAGCATAAAAAGGGGCAAATTACACTTATATGGCATGTGGTTCGACCCAACATCGAATTTGTACTCGGTTGTTTAATAAACCTCCATTAATTCAATTTATTAACGTCTCTGAACTTCTCATCTTTTTTCCTTATATGGCCGAAGAACACCACTAAATTCTAACGTAGAGAGAACACATTTTCCTTCCATTTCTTCAAACATTCACTGATTTGAAAGAGACAACCTAAAGTATTCAAACAGAGTCCAGTTTGTCCTTTACAATATTAGCAGTTTCTTTTCCTCAAAGCACCAAAATTAATATTAATTGAACCTACCTGCCAGTTCCACACTTGCCCTATCTTGAAGGACATAAATTCAGAAAAGAAAACCCCTTAAAGAAACACAATGAAATTGAGTGAAAGGTGTAACCTAGGGGGAAAACGAATGTCCTCAAAAACATACATGGAAATAAAACAGATTCTAATTTATACTGAGTATTCCAAATTTCCTACAATTTAATTGAATTTGTCTAGCGATCAAAGAGCTTTTGCTACCACATGCCCCGTTTTCAAAACATAATTCGTAGGAGAAAAACCAAATACACAGATAGAATGTTTCTCTTAGTAATGGAGTGAAATAATACACACCAAGGTGATGGTAATGGTGTTTTTTTTACCATATCTGAGAAAAGAGTAGTTTTCCTCAGTGAATGTTTAGGGGGCCATTTTACATGACTTTATTTAATGCTATAAAATGCAAATTCAAAAGCACAGGGTGCAAATTTAAAATCAGGTTAAGCCATGTGTCATATAAACGATGTTTGTCCAAAAGATGATATCACAGTAAATGGATGACACTTCATAATATTTAATCTCCCTCTTCTCATACACAGTCATTGGAGGAACTTATTTCATTGCAATGCATATATCTTCATATCTTTCTTATGAAATTGAACAGGCAGTGGAAGCAACAAATAATGTAGAACTTGGAAACAAAGAGCTCTCGCAGGCCATCCAACGTAATAGCAGCAGCAGAACTTTCCTTTTGCTTTTCCTGTTTGTAATGACTTTCTCAATCATCTTTCTTGATTGGTATAGCTAATTTGAAAGTAGTTTCCAATAACTTGGCTGTGCAACACATCTATAACTGATTTCTTTTAAATTACTTACTAGTTTTATCTACCCTTAACGTTTTGACGTTTGGTAACTTCCTTTCGTTCTCGTGGATCTGATAATGTATTAGAAAAGGGATTTTGTAATTTTTTTTGCTGCTTCCATGAGTTATTTCAGACAGCGAAATCAGGAGATTCTGGTTCAGTTGGATACATTGAAATGGTAGAAACTTATGATTCTGAGTTTGTACTTAGTTTTGAAGTAATTTTTATTTGATTGTATCATACATCAGGGTTATGAGTTAATAACCGAGTCGGAGGTGAATTGATTCACGTAGGGCTGAAACTATGGCTTTGCAGAAATGCATGGTGTAGTGTCATGATGGCGTTAACTAGTTATCAGTATCACTTGTCCACTCACAGTTTAAGAAGTGTAGAAATGACATGCTTCTATCAAATATGCTGATAATGGTTATTGCATTTAGTTGCTTGGTTCAGTGCTCACTAGGATAAATCGATGTATTTGTACAGATGTAATTGGCCCTGTGTTGCCAATTGCCATGTTCAATGTTTAATTTTGATCTCCCAGAAAAATCTACAGTGAAACAAAGGTATTTGGACACGTTTTGATGGTGATTATAGACACTTCACCAAAATTTGTCCTCACCTTAAACCTATGATTTTTTTTTATCCAAAAACCCATGACACACTACACCAAATATTGGGCACGTCCAAAATAGGACAGAAAAATAAGTTCCAATTTTTTTTGCAGTAACAAAACAATAAATCGGGCTGAAGCAGAAGGAACTTACTCTGGACTCTTGAGTATATTTTTGTTCAAACTCCAAAAATCGAATGGGAAAACATGAGCTTCCACTGTGGGAGTTTAAGGAGAGGGGATTTGTTGTTTTGATGGTGCCGGACAGGAGGAACTCGCAATTCATTATTTCTCGACTTAAAACCACTCTAGCAGAACTCAGCCGTTTCGGTTTGGGCTCTATTTTGTCATATAAAAGGGCAGATGCTCAAGATGATGCCTGGTTACCCATTATATAGAATAATTTTTTTTTTCAGATAAACTTTTGTGTGGAGTAGTTATTCATCATCACAATTATCACGCAGATCCAGATCCATGTCAGTTATTCATCGTTAAAACGCCGCCATAAAGGCTACAGATTCTCCTTATGCAAACAGATTTGCTAACCCAGTAGTTATATAAATCCATGCGTGTGTCCATGAACCGGAAGCCCTTCCTCCGTGTTGTGAAGTTCAGCATTCTCCACTGCAACTGCGCCCCTGATAAGCATTCTTCTTCCCTAGGTGTGAGGTAAAGTAACCAAATCCTCTAATACCATCGTTATAATAATCGTTACCATGGTCACTAATTCCGTAAAAGGGAATTTGTGCCAAACCTTCGACAGGCAATTAGAACCAAGGTTTTCTTTGGCATCCGCTAAGACATGTATTAGTCTAATCGAAACGATAACTCCACCGGAAAAACACTTTAGCATAGTGAATAGCACATGTTCTGGCCTCGGAATTTTATTTCCTACAATGGGAAGGATTACTCCTAAGAAACCTTTGTTCAAGATGGCCCCAAATGCCCCTATGTTCATCTTTAGTAGTTTAGAGATCGAACCGGAGTGGATTGTTCTGCCGCTATCGACCAACTCCGACGAGCAAACTGCCAACGACATTGCCACTATGATGATCATTACTACCTTGGTTGTCATTGAAATTGTCGTCACGGAGGAGGAGAGATTGATGATTTTATGTCGTTATGTACTTTAGTTGTTTCATCCAACATCTCACTATCATTTCTCAACAACAAGACATGTTACTATCTGAACGGAGTAATACATGGGCTTGGTTAAGGACGAAAGTCACGCATCATGTTGAGACCATGACTTAGTGCACTCATAGAAGATTCATGCTAATTCCGACCCAAAACCAACCAGGCTCAACCATACAAACAAGAAATGGCAATTTACCCACTTGACCCGTAACCAGCATACATCAGCAAACATTTTTTTTTACAGTAGTTAAAATAAAGGTAGGTGATTTTTGTCAAATTCTAGACAACTTTTAAATTTAGTATTTGAGATGCTTGAACAACTTTTTCATTTTATCAACAAGTCTTTAAATTTAGTATTGAAGTATAATGGACTGACAAAACATCTAGAGGTGTTCAAAAACCCGAGTAACCTACCCAAATTCGCCAGTTCGAGGCTTCGAGCGAACTTACCCAAAATATGAAGAGAATGTAGTTCAATGGGTGATTTCGTGTTAATAAATTGCAACTCGCCCATAACCAATTGATCACGATTTTTAAAATAATTCGGCTGTTTAGCACCAAACCGCCTTCCCCAACATGGAAAATGAATAAAGCTTTTTTAATACCAAGTTCTATTTTTACATATTTATTGGAATTGCCAATTCGATAATGATATATAACATAATAATTTGTATTCGAAACACCCGGGACACTCTTGCAAGGTATTGAAAATATCTAGGCACTATTGAAGTTTTAGCAAGGGCACAATCTGTACTTTTTATACATTACAGGGTAAAATTGTAAATTTTCAAGCTTTTGGGCGGGGCACGTGCCTACCAGTGCCGCGGATTGACTCCGCCCCCAGGAGGAGGAGAGATTGATGATTTTATGTCGTTATGTACTTTCATTAGTTTCATCCAACATCTCACTATTATTTCTCAACAACAGAACATGTATTACTCTAAAAGAACAACAGAACATATTACTATCAGAACGGAATAATAATTTTTTAAATGGGCTTGGTTAAGGACGAAAGTCACGTATCATGTTGAGACTTGAGACCATGACTTTTAGTGCACTCATAGAAGATTCATGCTAATTCCGACCCAAAACCAACCAGGCTCAACCATACAAACAAAAAATGGTAATTTACCCACTTGACCCGTAACCAGCATACTTCAGCAAACAATTATTTTTTACAGTAGTTAAAATAAAGCTAGTTGATTTCTGTCAAATTCTAGACAAATTTTAAATTTAGTATTGGAGATGTTCTAAAAACTTTTTCATTTTATCAATAAGTCTTTGAATAAAAACTATAATGGACTGACAAAACCTCTAGAGGTGTTCAAAAACCCGAGCAACCTACTCAAATTCGCCAGTTCGAGCGAACTTTACCCAAAATATGAAGAGAACGTAGTTCAATGGGTGATTTCGTGTTCATAAAATTTCAACTCGCCCATTAACAATTGATTATGAGTTTTAAAATAATTCGGCCGTTTAGCAACAAACCGCCTTGCCCAACATGGTGAATGAATCAAGCTTTTTTAATACAAAGTTCTATTTTTACATATTTATTGGAATTGCAAATCTATAATGATATATGACATAATAATTTGTGATCACAAAACATTAATATGCCTTCGACACCAAAAAGACATAAATATGCTTCCCACCCTATTCGGTCTCTTCTTGAAGGATCTTAATTTCACACGTTTGGAGAAGAAAATGTTTGAAAAAGCGTTGTATAACTACAGTAGATAGCAAGTGTATTGCACGTGAAAATTAATGGCATTTTTTCGGGTCACACCCTTTTTTTTGTGTCACAACTTTTGCGAAAATAAGCAATCTATCAAATTCTTATATTAGGTTTGCCCTCCATCAACCAAAATTTCATCCGTGGCGTTCATTCCAGTTTGTCATAGTCATTGAAAGACTTATTTTTAATAGCGTAGCTTAAATATAGGGTCTTATTTGTAACTATTTTTATATTAGTTGTGTATATATCACGAATCAATACAATTTCTTCCAAGTGCGAGCTTTTGGTTTCAGCCCGGGCTGCTGGAGTAATGGAGAGCTTGGCACATTTTGCTTCTTCAAACTCATTGGAGTTTTACAAACCATGTCACTGTTCAATAGGGATGGTAATTGGGTCCGATCCGATCTGATATCCGACATGATCCGACCTTAATGGAGCAGATCCGATTCGATCCGCTTGCAAACGGATCGGATATGGATCACAAGTTTTTTGATCCGTGAAACCCGATCCGATTCGATCAGGTTATCATACCTAATAAATTTAATAGTATACATGTATAAATATAATTACATATTTAACTTTTACTATGTTTATTTTAGATAACGTCCTAAGTTTTGATACATCTATATTGTTATTGTGAATAAATCGATAAAATTATAGATGTAAAGTGTATGTTAATTCAATTTTAATTTCAGATGAACTAAAATACTGTCCGCCATGATCCGATGGATAATCCGATTCGAATCCGGCGAAATCCGGTCCGAATCCGATCCGATCCGAAATCTTATGGATCGAATCAGGATTTAGGCTGATCCGATCCAAACCCGATCCGTTGCCATCCCTACTGTTCAATCCTCCCTTAGCATTCTCCTTTAAAGCAAGGCTTCCAAAGATCTTATCATTTACTGCAAACAAGCATACATTTGACAAATTTAGGTACAATTAATTTACAGCGAGTCTATATATTGATTTAACTCCTACATGAAATTTAGAGTACACGGGGAATTTGGCCAGGAAATTTATTACCCGGGCTTGATGCGACAGCAGGGGGAGGCAGAACACGGATAACATCGGCTTGTCCTCGGTAGGACTGCAACTTGGGCGGGCTGGGCGGGTTGACACCCTTGTCCAAGCCCAAGCCCGAGTTCTGTCCGGGCTGTCCAAGCCCGACCCAGCCCGGGTTAGGAGCATCGCCAACTCGTCCAAGCCCAAATTCGAACAAATCAATTCGGGTCGGGGTTGAATTCGGGCTAGCACATTAAACTAGAGAATTTACATAATTATTACATTCAGCTCAATTAAAATTGTCACCTTAAAGTTAAGTTAATAACTTACACATCAAAATAGATACCAATTGTAGACACTTCATTTTTTTTAGGCTAAAAATAATGACTATATTGTTAGAGTGAATTAAAAAAATTATCCACAAACATAAGATAACACTAAATATTTTTGTGAAAAAAATAATCTATTAGTTATGAACATAAACATAATTCATATAATATTACTAATAACTAATAAAAAATAATAAATTCTTGATAAATATGCTATATAATACTCTCCAAATATAATCTTTATATGTAATGAGTATACAAATCGGGCAATTCGGGCTAGCCCATCGTTTAATATCCGTACCCAAGCCCGCCCCTAATTGTAATTCGGGTTGAGAATTTTCACCCGAGCCCGTCCAAATTACTCAAAACACGTGCCCAAGCCCGACATTAGTTCGGGCTGGGTTCGGGTCGGGTTAAGCCCGTCCAAGTTGCACCCCTAGTCCTCGGTGATCTTCTCTTGATAGCTTTGTTGTAGTTCTTCTGCCATTCGGGAGCCCTGCAAAAATTAATACCGACACATTTTTTATTCAACAAAAGGTAATATGTGCACTTTGCTTGAAAAAAATGTTTATTAAAATCAGGATGCAATAGATCTCTATGAGAGAACAAAAGCATACCGATTTGGTCCTTCTTTTCAATTGTAAGTGAATCCTTTTGTTCTGTTGTCCTCACTCTAAGCCTCGGGTACACTTCACCAACAATTCGACACGTTGAAAATAAGAGGGAAAAGAAAATCAATTTCGAGCCGCGAGATTCGCCTGACAAAATGCAAGTGCAATAAAAGGAGAAAAAGATCTAGAGCTGCAGGAGAAGAAACTTACTCTTGACTGTTGAGTACGTCTTTATTCAAACTCCGGTTTTCAAATGGAAGAACAGGATTTAAGGGGAAGTGAATGAATAAAGAGAGTGTATGAATGGTATCAAACACAAGGAATCGTGATTCATTATTTCTTGACATGGAAACCAATTTATCAGGAACTCACTTGTTTTGGCTTCATTTTGTCAGATGAAGGGGCAGAGACTCGTGATGACTAGTTGGCTTGTCCAGAATATTTTTTCTTGGATGAACAAATCGTGTCGAGGGTTTGATTTATCTTCTTGAATTTACGATCACATAATAACACCCGGCAATTAGTCATTTAGATTGCAGTCAAAACTCAACATATATAAGAATATGCAACCACTGATCTTGTTATATAAACCTATTTCCTAACCCAGTAATATAGAGGGTGAAATGTTAAAACACTCATGATAATGAGTTGTAAAGGTTCGTGTAATATTTGTAAAGCTTGGGTTAGTTGTGTAAATATCTGATAGTTATGAGTTTAAATACTACTACCTCCCTTTCTTCTCTAGGATTGATTTTTTGACTCGTATCTGGGTCATTTTTACCGGGCGATTTGGACAACAAGACGATGCGATTTTTTGATAATTTTTTCACCGTGTTATAGCACAATTTTTACTCTACAACGCCATAAAAAAATTATCAAAAAATTTCATCGTTTTGCTACACAAATCACCGGGTCAAAGTGACCCAGAGAATAGTGACAGAAGTCAAACCGGTGTGATAGAGAAGAAACGACGGTAGTGCTAGTTCCGTTTCTTCTGAATAGCCTTACTTTGACTTTTTAACCCGTAACTGGATCACTTTGACTTGGTGATTTACATAGCAAAACGATATAATTTTTTTTCATTGTATTATAAAGTAAAGTTTATTCTACAAGACCTTGCAAAGATTACCAAATTCTTGTATCGTTTTGCTAATCAAATTATGTTAGTTAAACCATGCTATCTTGTAGAATATGTAAAATGTTAGTTCACCTGCTTTATGAATATTTTTGGACAAATATACCCTCATTTTGTCTACTTAACTAAAATGCCCCCAAACTATTTTCTGCTTCCAATTTAGTTACATTTCATAATAATTTACCAAATCCCAAATCCAAACCCAATTTCCGAACTTAGAGCCACCAAATTGAAACCCAAAGGTTAACAATGCTCCCACACCCAGCCAAGAATTGAATTCATCACAGAGATATAGATGGAAGTTTGGGACGGATTGCTGTCGGTGTCCGATACTAAAATTACAAAGTTTTTATGGCGATTCATTGATTTCTCCCTTGCAAGAAGAAATCTCGAAAGAGAAAATCCAAATCCGGCCATAAATGGATCAATTGCGTCTCTGGTACCCATAGTCTGAAATATGTATGGAGTTAGTACCCATACTTCCAATTGAAGCAATCAAGTACTCACATTTTGATTTTGTTGCAAATAGTTACCCTCAATTGAACTGTTCCTTTTCAGATGTTATATTGATCAGTATCCGAAAGAAGGAGAACCAATCGAGGGAAGCTATGGCAGAGATTCCAACCGGAAAACTAGTTTGCTCGAGCTATCGGAGACCAAAAAAGAGGCACGTTCCCTGCTCTCATCACAGGCATCCAATTTGCTGCGCCTATCTGTCTACCCCACATCATTCACCATCCTCTTTGAGGGTACCCGACTTTCGGAGGCATAATAGTTTTACCGCTATATACTAACGAAAATGGCGAAGCTCCAGTAAAGACTTTCTACGAAGTCCTTTACCCCTGGAAGGCAAGGTAATAGTCAACTGGTCAACCCATTGACCTATAGATTGACCTTGATCCAGCAAGTTACTTAAAATTCTAATAATCATTTTACTTGTAGCCTCTGCCTGCCCAGTGCCCGTTATCCTATGAATATTAACGATCAGTTGACATTGCCTTCGCTGCCTTGTCACCCCCTTGCCGACGCCTCTTTTCACTAAACCGATATTTTTTATTTTTCACACTTTGACCATAAATGCTTCCAAGAATGAAGCCCAGGTGTTAATATTATCTCAAAATTGAGAATAAGTATATAAGGTCACTGTTCAAATAGGAAAGAGGGTGAGAGAAAATCGACCAGTAATTATATACCATGCGGGCATATATTGGGCCGGGCCTAACAACCAAAAATAGTTTTAATATAGCCTCATTCTATTAGGTTATTCGCTATATAAATATGCATGCTATTCCTTAAGTTATGTATTCAACGACTAATAGCCGCCTTACATCGAACACCATTTTCACATTCTCCATTTTTTATTCTTCTCTTCTCATCGTAATGAAATTATCGGATGTCGCCTCAATCACGAGTTGTAAAGCGTTAACATTTTTTCGATGTTAGGTCCTTTAGAGATTTGAAATAGGTACGTCCCTAAATTGATTTTGATTTTGATATTCACAGGTCATGATGACCAATGAACATTCCATGATTTTATAACACAAAAGATGTTTCTGAACTCTGACTTTTGTCTTTTGGTTGCAGAACTGGCGTCCGCTAAAGGTCGCGTCGGTTTCAAGTAGAGAAAAGATCAGTACTTATGACATTTTTGTATTAAAGATGCTTTTAGAAAGTCGTTCCAAGTAAGTAATTTATTTTATAATTTTGTGAGATTTCAAATGCTTCATTATCAATTTGTAACAATTTATTTCGTCTGAAGTGATGCACATCATGTCACATATTTTTTTTATTATAGAAAATGTCACATACTTGTGAAACGACTAAAGAGTTTGAGTTTCACTTATTGAATCTCTTCTTTTGGATTTTAAGTATATAAAGCGAAAGTGCACCCATAGACCTGTAGATATATAACTTTGTGTGGAATGTTTGATTACAGATAGTGCGTGATTAGTCACGAACTATCTGTAATCATTATGGTAAAATATCTGCTAGCTTTACGATCAGCTGAAAACATTTGCCTTTGTTTTAATAACCCTAAAAGATGTATTAAAATACTATAAAAATCACAAATCACGGCTTATTGAAAACCCTAGTACAAGGAAAGCAAACACTAAGTCCTAAGCATCACCCATTAGGCCAACCCGGCCTTTGGGGTATTAAATTCTAGATTTAATTATAATTTGTCATTCATTATATGTTGCTACGCACATGGTAAGAGTACGACATTTTTCTTAGCAAAGACTTGAATTTTATTAAAAGCCTAAAGTGGCGTTCAGATCAAAATTCAACAGAAAATATAATTGAAATCAACATAATTGAATAGTTATACTAGAGACACAATAATGTAAATTACCTAATACATAAAAGTAGACATATCCTTGTGATGTTTTGCCATAATGATGTATCTCCTACAATGGCCATGGTAAAGCGTCTCTCGAATTACACTCCCTGAATTGGGACACGTCGACCGTAGGTAATAATCGGTATGAATTCCTTTGCTGATGAGCCAACTGATGTTGTCACCGTCTCTGGAAAACGTTGAAGCCAGAGATCAACCACACTCGTTAGTAGTTGGGCGGGAAGAAGTGATTCGCCCAAGAATCTCAGCTCAACCTGCAACAACAACATAATTTAAGTGGATTTAGGAACACAAACATCCCGCCTTCTTCCAAAAAAAACCCTTTTGTAGATCGTGAATCATGGATAACTTGAAAAACTCAATCACTAGTAAATACGAAATTGGAATGATCAGTTTCTTAATTACCTCATCTTCGCTTGAAAGATCTAACTTTGTCACCAGGTACTTCTGGATAAGGGAAACAGGTACATTCCCATTTCTACATTAACAGAAGAAAACTAGTTAGTAGACCATTGTGTGTATTCAATGATAACAACAATGTAATGCTCGTATTAAACTACGGCTCCGTTTGGTTTGTGGTAAATCATTATACTGTAAAATAAATTCCTTTTTTCTAATGTATGGTTCACAATGTATAGTCTGTTAACTAAATGGAGCGTAAGACATATTACTGCCAACCGAAAGGAGGATAAGATGTAACTTCAAAAAAAAGGAGGATAAGATGTAAATAAGTGAAAAGGAAACTCACTTTATCCTCAAGTAACTTGAAGGTATCTGTGGTAGAGAAGGATGGTCACCGTTCCTAAACCAAGATTAGGAGTAATTCAGTCAATAAATGTGTTAAGCTGACAAAACAAATAATCTCCAAAAATAAAATTGCTAGTTTAAGAGATACTCACTTGTCTTCCGAAGCAACCAGGGAAAACCATAGTGGACAGGTTCTTTCTCCTCTAGCGGTAGAAGCATCTAAGACTACAGTTTGGGGTGAAATGCCTGACTCCGTGGGTGAAATCCTAACTTCACCGTTATGCTTTGACGTTTCCTCTTCAGTTTTTCTTTTCTTTGACAACCTAGCTACTTTGCATGCAGTTTTCTCTTGCGATCCGTCCATAGCTGATCAGAACAAACAAAGAAAGGTAAAATATTTCAGTCAATTACCATGAATTCGAACTATACTCATCCATCTTTATTAGTTATGAAAAGATACGCGTGGATTAATAACCAACATACGAAGATATATCATGATAACGTAGATTGATCTGTGTGTGAGAGAGAGATAGAATGAGACCTGTGAATATATCTCTGGTGTGGCCGTAGAGATCAAAGATTATAGAAATTAGGACTGCAACTCGGGCGGGCTGGGCGGGTTGACACCCTTGTCCAAGCCCAAGCCCGAGTTCTGTCGGGGTTGCCCAAGCCCAGCCCAGCCCAAGTTAAGAGCATCGCCAACCCGTCCAAGCCCAAATTCGAACAAACCAATTCGGGTTCGGGTTGAATTCGGGCTAGCCCATTAAGCTAATTAAATTAACATAATTATCACATTAAACTTAATCAAAGTTGTCCCCAAAGTTAAGTTAATAACTTAAATATCACAATAGATACCATATGTAGACACTTCAATTTTTTTATTTAAGGCTAAAAATTAATTACTATATATTGTTAGAGTGAATTAAAAAAAATTGATCCATTTATACAAGATAATGCTAAATATTTAGTGAAAAATCTATTAGATAAAGAAAAACATAAACATAATTAAAAATATCACTAATAATTACTAGAAAAATAATAGATTTTTGATTAATATGATATATAAAACTCTCCCAAATATAAATTCATAGGTAATGAGTATACAAATCGGGCAATTCGGGCTAGCCCATCGTTCAATATTCGTACCCAAGCCCGATCCTAATTGTAATTCGGGTCGAGAATTTTTGCCCGAGCCCGTCCAAATTACTCAAAGCATGTGCCCAAGCCCGAATTTAGTCCGGGCTGGGTTCGGGTTGGTCGGTTTCAACCCGTCCAAGTTGCACCCCTAATAGAAATGGGTTTTTGGATATTTCGTGAGGAATGGGTTGGACAAAGAAGCCTCAATGGATGAAATCGAGAGAGATATAGTGCTCTAAAAGATTAGACTTGCAACTTATTTACAACGATGCCATTTGTATTAACTAAAAGAGCTAGCATTTATGTTGCCGAAAAATTGTAAAAATGTCAATAAATTACCGATAAAAAGTATAATTGATCTAATTTCACCGCTTATACCGATAAAAGTATAATTGATCTAATTTCACCGCTTATGTACCAACATTAAATGATTGAAACATGTACTAATAAAAAACATGTACTAATAAAAAGTATGCATTTTTCCCCGAAATGAATAAAAATGAATAAAAGTATATCAATTACATACGTCGTTCATTTTGTTAGAGAGATTTTATGTAAAGAATGCATTGAACCAAGTACTTACGCTAAAAAATAAATGACATAGCAATGTTTTGTACATGTACATACGTGGAGCAATTTGGTCATTGATTGATTAAATGTTAGGTCTAATATTTATTTTGGTAACATAAATGTTAAATCTACTTTTTAATTACTACATATGCCATTCATTGCATGTGGTATATAACTTAGGGGCAATATATTTTTTCTTGTTTAAGTGTCATTCATCATATGGTGATAGATATATGATGAAATTAATTAGTGACTGCAACCACTACCAGCAACATATACGCCATTAATCGTCAATATTTGAACATTCACTTTTTTCAAACTCGTGAATAATAATGTTATAATGTTTAATTGACTATTAGTGTTGAAATAAATTGCATCATTATTGGTGAGAGTCACTAGTTACTTTCACTTTCTTTTTGAAGAACGAGATTATATAAAGAAGAAGGGTAAAAGACAAAAACCACCCCTCGAGTATGGGTTATATACAAAAACACCCTTCGTGTTTGGGGATATACAAAAACTACTCCTGTAACTAATGGACGTTGGACAAATACCACCCTTCAATTAATGTCAATTAAGAGAGGGGTGCAATCTGACTTTTTTATGACCATTTGCCCCTAGTTGTATTTTTTTGTTTATTTTGTTAATGTTCTTGATGTTCTCCACCTCCAGAGAACACCATAACCAAAGGACAACAACAACAGTGTTCTTGTTCTCGCTCTTCATACATTAATTGTTTATCACCAGTTCAACACCAACTTAACCAAAAACCAGACCAGATTTGTGAAATTCCAAGCCCAAAGTAACACCTGTTTTTATCTCTAACACTCAAACAACTCCATGAACAAGCTTCAAAGAAAGCTCCTTTTTACTCAAGAAATTGCTATTGCTCTGTATGTATGCGTAAGCTGAGAATCAACTGGGTAGCTCCATAAACAAACCACCGTGTGTTTTTTGACCCAAAGTTCAAAGATTTGACTTGTGCAAAACCCGCATAAAGACACAACTTTTTCTTATACCCACTTCAATTGAACGAGAGAGAACTTGGAGTAAGAAAAGGGAAACTCTGTTTCATGAAAAGAACTCTCTTTTTCCAAGTACGGCAGCGGTGGTGGTGGACGGGGATTCAGAACCCATCAATTCCTGCCACCACCATCAATTCCTTCGCCCAGATCCGCAACCACCCATAGCCAAGGCACCCACTGGTTGGGACTGGTCGCAGATCCGAATACGGCGACAGAGTAGGAGACGAAATTGATGGTTTGTGGCGGTAGGTAAGGCGGCGGTCGTTCGTGGTGGTGGTGGTGGCGGATTTGGTCGACAAGAGCAGAGGGAGAGGGAGAGAGGGGCGGAATCGTCGTCCTCCTTCTTCATCCTTCCTCCGGATCCCATCATACGTCCACCCACATCACCACCATCGTCGGCCTCATCTCAAAAATGATCTATTTGGTGAAGATAGGGGGAGAATCGAAGTGAAGGTCGCCGGATCTAGAGGGGCTGGAGGAGGAGAACAGTTTAATGGTGGTGGAGTTCTGAGAGAGAGGGAGAGGGAGAGGGAGAGAGCATGGAAAGGACGGAGAAGTTCTGTCGATGGTGGTGGAGGGTAGAAAGAGAGAGGGGGGGGGGGGGGAGGGAAAGAGGCAGTTAGGGTTAGGATAGTGGGTATAAAGAACAAAAAAATTATTCATAGTGTGGCCATTTTTGCCAAAATAAGGATAAATATGTCTTCTTACTCCTCCGTTAGTCTGCTATTAGTTACAGGGATAGTTTTTGTATATCCCCGAGCACGAGGAGTGTTTTTGTATATAATTCATACTCGAGGGATGATTTTTGTTTTTTACCCAAAGAAGAAACTAAGACAACTGCCAAAAAAAGGCGAGGATAAGCCTCTACAATGAATGACATGTATACTGCTTAATTTAAAAATATTTAGCTTCTATACATGTCATTCATTACATAGTGGTAGAAACATGGTAAAGTTAACTTGTATTAAGAGCTCTATCTCACTCTCAATTCATCCATTGTCACCCTTTATCCAATAACACATTGCTAATTTCTCGCTAAATATCCAAAAATCCATTTATATAATACTTTGATATCTGCGTCCATAACACAGATTCAAAGGTCTAATTCTATCTCTCTCTCACACAACTCAATCTACGCTTATAATAATGTATCTTTGTACGATGTTATTAATCCACCCATATCTTTTGAGAGCTGGTGAAGATGTGAGAGTATAGTTCATATCGAAGGTAATTAACAAAATAAAGAAGTATTTTATCTTTGTTTGTTTGTTATGGTTAGTTATGGACGGATTTCATGAGAAAACTGTATGCATATCAGCCCAATTGTCGCAAAATAGACAACAAGATCAATAGTCAGACATGATATCTATAAAAGGACTGAAGAGAAAACATCCTATCCTAACAGTGGAGCTGCTCCCATGGAGTCAGGCATTCACCTCAAACTGTCTAATATGGTTTTCCTTGGTTGCTTCAGAAGACTAGTAAGTATTTTTGAAGCTTACAGTCAGGTAGTTTGGATGTGTTTTTAATTTTCAGTTTTTTTTTAGAGTGATTTGATAAGTTGAGGACAGAGTGTATACAGTTTACTCTATCTATCCACATCAACCGCTCAATCTCTAAAAAGTAAAAACCAAAAATAAAAAAATCTTAAACCCGAAATGCCACAATGGAGTTTGGCAGACTATTTTTGTCAGCTTAACTCATTTATTTACTTCCCTAAAAAATATTATTTATTGACTTAATTAATTCTACTCTTGGTTAAGGAACGGTGACCATACTTCTCTACCACATTCACCTTCAAGTTACTTGTGAATTCATTTTCACTTATTTACACTCTCTGCTTGGTTGACTGTGATATGTCTTACACTGTGTTTGGTAGCAGAAGATTGCGAACCAAACACTAGGAAAAGAGAAAATATATACAGGAAAATGATTTACAATCAACCAATTGGAGAGTTAGTCTAATACGAGCATTACAATATTGTTGTTTCCGTTAAATACACACAACAGTCTACTAACTAGTTTGCTTATGTTAACCTAGGAATGGGAATATACATGTTCCCCTTATCCAGAAGTACCTCGCAACAAATTTAGATCTTTCAAGCGAAGATTAGGTTATTAAGAAAACTTAGCACTCCCATTTTCTCTCTAGATAGTGATTGAGCTTTTTAAATAATCCAAGATTCATGATCTGCATAACGGTTTTAGTTGAGCAGAAGGCGGGAATTTCCTAAATTCACTTAAATGATGTTGTTGCAGGTTGAGTTGAGATTCTTGGGTGAACTGCTTCTTCCTGCCCAACAACTCTAGCCTGTCGATCTCTGGCTTCAACGTGTCCCCATTAGCAAAGGATTTCATACTGGTAATTACCTACAGTCCACGTGTCCCATTTAGGGAATGTGATTCTAGAAAGCCGGGTTTAGCATCACCGTTGTAGGAGATATTCAATTATGGTAGAATATTGCAAGGATATACTTAATTTATGTATTAGGCAATTTATATTATTTTGTCTCCAGGATAAGTTAATTAATTTTGTTGATTTTGTTGGAGAAAATAGCTCTTTAACTCGACTTTGGACTTGGTTTTACAAGAGGTTACTTTAGAGCTCGCTCTAACAAACATGTGTACTTGAATTTTTGGCGTTAAAAACAGTGGCCTTGAATGTTTCAATTACGTTCTCGGAGGTAAATGACCGTTGTAATGGGAGCATATAGACAAGATTACATATGTCATGAGACAAATGTACTTAAAAGATCGAGCACTAAGCCATAAGTGACATTGTAATTATGCATCACGAATGGTATAGGGAATTCATGAATGAAACTAGGGGGTACGAGGAGTTAAAGACGAAAATAGTTGAGTACTTCTGAGGTAAGAAGCTTGTTCGGGGTACAGAGCTCGCGGGAGTACGTAAGTGATTCACGCCACGGGTCTCCAAGCCCAATAAGAAAGGGGAAATACATTGACTGCTTGTTTACATTGAAGTCAGCAACATGATTGTACAAGTCTACGATTTAATGGTTAGGACTGGCTTCAAGCAATGGCCACGATACCGTCTTTTCCTAAGTTACCTGGAACGCGGATCGTTCCGATTCGTGGAACGGGAACGGGATCGCGAAACGCCATATCCTATGGAATTCGGTACGCCAGGAGTAGGCTTCTTTGGATACCTTTATAGCTGTTTTACCATTTATCGCAAATCATAAAGTATAAAACTGCTCAATATATGAAATATTTAAAAGTGAATACTCTAAAAATGGATGTAACTTAACAAAATTCATCCTTTTATATAGATGCTTTAGGTGAAAATAGTGGAAAAAAAAGGATCGCTAAATTAAGCGATCTGGATCGCTGGTGTTCCACGTTTTGGAACGCGTGATCCAATTCATGAAACATCGTGAGGAACCTTCCGTCATTCTTTAGGCTGTGAACCTTCAATTGAAGAGGTTTACCATCACGAGCCTTCAGAAAGCATGTGTTAGTCGAATCTGTGTTGTTGCCTTGTTGGAACAGGTACATCTGCTTGAACCACACTATTTTACAATTGGACCGTCCCACTTCACTACTTTCGCATCATGTGGGTAACTTTCAACACTCAAGTTGTTGCTTCTAATCTCATTCAGACACATAACATTCAAGTCCCCCAGGAAGTGTCACATGGTTTGTTATGTAATGTATACACAACATCATGATAATATTGCTCCCACTTCTTCATTATGTACATCGCATGCATGTTCTTTTTCAAGTGAATGAAGCAGTGGATATGGTTGGAAAGAGGATACACGTTTGCCACTGCATTATGAATTTCCCTCTGGTGGTCTAAAAGAAACGTCAGGCTGCAGTGGTCTGCGAAAATTGTGCGCAGGTTTTTCAAGAACCAACTCCCCCCCCCCCCTCCTTCGTTGTTCTCGTGATTGACCAATCCCCATGCAATGAGATATCAGTGTTTTTCTCTATCAACCGTTGTGCACACGACAAACTGCACTGGTTCTTTCTTCATATTGGCCATATAGATAACAATTAGTATTCTCATGTACTTGTTCCCTGCAATATGTGCACCAAGAGCCATACACTTGTTTGGGGGTCCACCCCGATATCCTAAACAGTGTCAAGGTTCATCAAAGTCGTTAAATGCATGAACCCATGCAGCTTTGCATAATTTTGGGCCCGAGTGTTAGGATCGACTCGGAGCGATATAACAACGCAACGAAAAGCAAAACGAAATCACACGAACAAGAACACGACGATTTACGTGGTTCACCAAATTGGCTACATCCACGGTCCACACCCACTTCACTATGATGAACGAATGAAAAGTACAAAAGATCTCTCAGCCTCTCTATGTGATGTGATACCCTAACCCTAGGCTAGGTTAATATTTATATAGAGATAACTAATATGAAATTGCTTGTAAGCCCCTCTAATTTAGACTAGGTTACAAACAGTCTTCACACTTAACAATCACCCACTTGAAGACTGATTAACTCTGAGTGTACTTCTCCCAGCTTCAATTCAACATCCTCCATGAGTGTGGACTTGGCCTCTCATCATGCAACTAGGCCAACCGAAGCCGAGCAGGTTCTCAGCTTCTCCAAGGTCACAACCTTGGTAAACATATCCGCAGGATTTTGGCTCGTGTGAATCTTCTCCAATTTGATCACGTCTTTCTCCAATAATGAACGAATGAAGTGATACCTGATGTCAATGTGTTTCGTCCTTGCATGAAAAGTGGAATTCTTCGCCAGATGAATTGCACTCTGACTGTCACTATATAGCTTACAACTCCTCTGCTTCTTCCCAAGTTCCCTCAAGAAACTCTGTAGCCAAACCATCTCTTTGCACGCTTCTGTAGCTGCTACATATTCGGCTTCAGTAGTAGATAGGGCAACAATTTTCTGCAACCTCGAAACCCAACTGACTGCTCCACTTCCAAGTGTAAACACATAGCCTGTAGTGCTCTTTCTTCTGTCCACATCACCAGCCATGTCTGAATCAACATACCCTTTCAAACTGATCTCTGACCCTCCATAGCACAAAGCTACATCCTGTGTTCCTCTCAGATACCTGAAAATCTACTTCACAGCTCTCCAATGCTCCTTACCGGGATTTCTCATGAATCTGCTAACAACTCCCACTGCTTGGGCAATATCTGGACGTGTGCACACCATAGCATACATCAAGCTTCCCACAGCAGATGCATAATGAACTTTAGCCATGTAGTTCTTCTCCTCATCTGTAGCTAGCCTCTGGTCTTTCGAAAGTTTGAAGTGACTCGCCAACGGAGTACTCACTGGTTTAGCATCATTCATGTTAAACCTCTTCAAGACTTTCTGAACATAATCAGCTTGTGACACAACTAGCTTCTTGCCAATTCTATCCATGTTGATTCTCATGCCAAGGATTTGCTTCGCAGGTCCCAAATCCTTCATTGAGAACTCTTTAGATAAGCTCTCTTTCAGCTTCTGAATTTCCCCCATGCTTGATCCTGCAACAAGCATATCATCCACATATAACAAGAGAATAGTGCAAGAATTCTTGAACCTCTTGAAGTAGCAACAATGATCCCCTTGACACTTCTTGTATCCTTGCCTAGACATGAAGTTATCAAACTTCTTGTACCACTGCCTCGGTGCCTGCTTCAAGCCATACAAACTCTTCCTTAGTTTGCACACCATATTCTCTTTACCTGCTTCTTTGTACCCTTGTGGCTGTACCATATAGATGTCTTCTTCTAAATCCCCGTGTAGAAAGGCTGTCTTCACATCTAACTGCTCAAGGTGCAAATCTTCAACTGCCACAATGCTAAGTACCGTGCGGATGGTGGAAATCTTCACAACTGGAGAGAAGATTTCAGTGAAGTCTACGCCTGCTTTCTGCTGAAATCCTTTCACCACCAGTCTAGCCTTGTACCTCTTTGATCCATCATGCTCCTCCTTAAGTCTGTAAACCCACTTGTTGTGCAAAGCCTTCTTCCCTCGGGGCAACTCCACAAGATCCCATGTCTTATTCGAGTAGAGAGACTGCATCTCATCATTCATTGCATGCTCCCACTTGACTCTGGCTTCACTCTGAACTGCTTCCTCGAAGCTCTCGGGTTCACCACTATCTGTGAGCAAAAGATATGACAGTGATGATAAATAACGAGCTGGAGTCTTACCTTTAGTCGACCTTCCTGAAACTCTTCGTGTTGGAGCGACCGCTTCAACTTCTGAGATTTGTACTGGAGCAGGGGCTTCAACTTGTGGCTGGACATCTCCAATCTCAAGCTCTACCGTTTCCTTCTCATCTGAAACCTGTCCCTGTTTCCAATCCTTGTACATAACTGACTCGTTAAATACCACATCCATGCTTCTAACAGCCTTGTGCTTATCGAAATCCCAAAATCGATAGCCAAAACTGTTAATGCCATATCCGATAAACGCGCACTTCTTCGACTTAGGATCTAACTTGGACCTCTGTTCTGCATCAACATGAACATAAGCGGTACATCCAAATGTTCTCAAATGCGACAAACATACCTGTTTTCCTGTCCAAGCTTCCTCAGGCAATCCAAAATCTAGTGCTGTCGATGGACCTCTGTTGATTAAGTATGCAGCTGTGTTCACTGCCTCAGCCCAAAATGACTTTGGCAATCCAGCGTGTATCCTCATGCACCTTGCACGCTCTGTGAGTGTTCTATTAATGCGCTCTGCAACTCCATCCTGTCTAGGCTTGTTTGGAATTGTCTTCTGTCTCTTGATGCCGTTCTCTGCGCAGAACTCCTCAAACTCATTGCTGCAATACTCGCCACCATTGTCAGATCTCAAACACTTAAGTTTCCGACCTGTCTCATTCTCAACAGTAGCCTTCCACTTCTTAAACACATCAAACACATCTGATTTCTGCTTCAAGAAGTAAACCCATAGTTTTCTAGTGGCATCATCAATAAAAGTAGCAAAGTAAGACGCACCTCCATTAGAAGCTACATTCGTTGGACCCCATACATCTGTATGCACTAACTCCAACCTGTTGAGCTTTCTACCGCGGCTAACTTTGGTGAAGCTGACTCTCTTCTGCTTCCCGTAGACACAATCCTCGCAAAACTCCAAATCAAGTTCCTTCAAACCCTTGAGCTTGCCTGTTTTGAGCATTATCTGCATGCCATTCTCACTCATGTGTCCTAGCCTGTGGTGCCAGGTACTTGCGCCAATATCAGAAGACGCGACAGCTATGGTACTGTCCGTTCCTGAAGTCACATACAAAGTACCCTCCTTCTTACCGTGAGCGATCACCATAGATCCTCTTGTTACTTTCCAGGAATCAACTCCAAAAGTAGTTTTGCAACCTGATGCTGCAAGCTGGCCTACCGAGATAAGATTCCTCTTCAACATCGGAACATGTCTGACATCAGTCAACTGCAAAGCTGTTCCATTATCCAAGTTCAATTGGATTTCTCCCTTCCCAACAATCTTACATGCCTCATCGTCTCCGAGATACACCTTCCCGAAATCACCCTGCACGTAATTATGAAGAATATCCTTTCTACCTGTCGCATGGAACGAAGCACCAGAATCGACCACCTTCACATCCTCCTTTGAGGATACAGATAATATTAATGTTTCAGGATCACTTTCATAAATATTAATAGAATCATTACCTTTGTGGTTGTCTGACTTCTTCTTGCTTGGATTCTTGCACTCCCTTGCAAAATGTCCGCTTTCACCGCAGTTGTAGCACTCGATGTCCTTAATGTCCTTTTTCTTCCACTTTGACTTTGACTTAGATCGACCTCGACCCTTGTTTCCGTTCTTCCTGTCTGCTGATCTCCCTCTCTGCTCGACATACAACGCACCATCAGAGGATTTGCTAGATCCACTGCTCTTCCTGCGCATCTCTTCACCGAGTACCGTGCTCACCACGTTGTCGTACCCTAGCTTGTCTTTTCCAGCAGAATTGCTCACAGCAGTCACTACGCCACCCCAACTCTTGGGTAACCCGGACAGAACCAACAATGCCTTCATTTCGTCATCAAAGCATGTAATCCCGACGGATTCCAACTGGCTTATGACGATATTCAACTCGTTCAGGTACTGGGAAACATTACCACTCTCGGCCATCCTCATGTCAAAGAGCTTCTGCATGAGAAACACCTTGTTCGCTGCTGAAGGTTTCTCATACATTTGTGAGAGAGCATCCATCAAACCCTTCGTCGTCGTTTCTTTCGACACATTGAACAGAACTGACGATGCGAGACTCAATCTCACAAGTCCTAGAGCTTTTCTGTCCAAAATCTTCCACTGTTCGTCTTTAATTTCGCTTGGTTTCTTCTCAACTCCGTCCAACGGCAAGTACAAGTCCTTCTGATACAAATAGTCTTCTATCTGCATCTTCCATAGGCTGAAATTCGTCCCGTCGAATTTCTCAATCTTGAATCTTCCGTCGTCCTCCATCACTCCCACTCAAACCGTGCAGAATATCAACAAGCAGACCTGACCAACAGATCCGGAACGTCCAAAAACCCCAAGTTTGACTCCTGTTTCAAGTCAATCGGATTTGGAGAATGAGAAACGCCCAAAACAATTTTTTGGATTAAACACGCGTGATCAAGACACTCCAGCAGTGTGTGTGAGAAGCACTTGATTGCTTCTCTGTGACGCCCTTACCCCCTGCTGGTCTTCTTTATGAGCACGCACACAAAATTTTGTGCTTTCTCCAGCCGCATAACAAGGCCAATCAAAGAGAGCCAACCAACAATCTAATGGTTACAATTATTAGCCAATAATATTGATTGCAAGGCTTGGTTGTTACCTTGGTTTGTTCCTGGTGTCTCCGATGCGAAAAAATAATCCAGCCGCAAACAGCGTCCTTGCAGCAGCTACAATTCGACGCCGTCAAAAGGCCTGACGAACAACAATAAAGTATTTTGTTCAATCCGCCGACGTTTTCGACCGGGCTCTGATACCAGTTGTTAGGATCGACTCGGAGCGATATAACAACGCAACGAAAAGCAAAACGAAATCACACGAACAAGAACACGACGATTTACGTGGTTCACCAAATTGGCTACATCCACGGTCCACACCCACTTCACTATGATGAACGAATGAAAAGTACAAAGGATCTCTCAGCCTCTCTATGTGATGTGATACCCTAACCCTAGGCTAGGTTAATATTTATATAGAGATAACTAATATGAAATTGCTTGTAAGCCCCTCTAATTTCGACTAGGTTACAAACAGTCTTCACACTTAACACCGAGTACTAATGAGTTTTCCTTTGTCCTTATGAAATGATGATGCCAAAAACTTAACATGTTCCAACCGCAAGTGCATGGTTGTTGGTGCAGTAATAATCGAAAAAGTCCGTGTTGATCGTGCCCAAGCGACTTCGCAGTTAATTAAGACTTATGTTGTGGGAAAATATTTGGAGTTTCTTTACTTAATCTAAAATCTAAAAGTAAATAAAAACAGGAGACTGCTAACGCAAGTGATTTAATGGTTTTAAAATTCAAGTACGAAGAAGTGAACAAGACGCCTCAATGGGAGTTTTTTAGGGTTCATTAACGTTAGTTGATTATAATTCATGAAACACCGATGCGATTACTATGCTAGACGAGCAATAACGAAGTACCAAGTCACCAAATACCTATTACTATGCTTATCATTAGCTAAGACCGAGTCACCAAACACTTAGCCAATTTTAAACATGCATAATATGAATCTCATCGTTATAATCATCAAAGTCACTAATAAAACCCTAAACCGAACTCGGGCATTGATCTGATGAGTTTAGCTACTCATAGTTGAGAATACAACTAAGAAGTTCAAAGTATTCATAAAAATAAGAGAGGAAGAGAGAGTTTAGAGAGATCAAACGATGAATCCTTGATCCGACGGCAAATCCGAGCTCTCAAATGGCTTGGGATCCGTCTCCTAACTTACTCCAAAAGCCTCATCTGCCTTCTAGGTCCAAGAATCCACTCTCCAAGTGATGGGAAGGCTTTATTTTATGTATTCTGGCTGAATTTGCAATTCAGCCCCTCCTGTTTGTAATTATTGGACAAATTCATAAGTTGATCTTGCGACGCCCTTTATCCCTCATCCGGAATCCGGTTCGGGACTATCATATATCGTTGGAGTGATATGGATATATAATTTTTATTGGCATATGTCATGATCCGAAATTCCATCTGTACCAACCACGAAACTGCATGAGGTATCGCAATAGGGTAAGGTGGGGCATTCAGGTAACATGTAAATCTATTATCACGTCGAAATTTGGAATAATACAGGAATGACACATACATCAAGGGATTCAATATTTCTGTATCATACATACGGTTTTATTGTTGCTTCTCTTGCTGTTAATTGTGAGCCTTAAATTCTTTCAAAAGAAAATAAAAAATTGTGAGCCTTAAATAACATGACTTTGACCGTGAGCCTTGTGTTGTGGTTGCGAGAGTTATGGTTGTAACCAACTAATGACTCATTAACCTTCCTCTTATTGTGCCAAGTAAAAGCTTCAAACAGTTACTGAACTAGAAAAAAACTGTTTTAGCCTCTTAGTTGCTCACTTTTTACTATCGTGGAGCACGAAATCCATTTACGGCAGCACCCAGCTCGCCATATGAAGAGCTCAGAAGACTTACGTCTTGGGATGATGATAAAGTCACTAAACAGTAAAACAAACAGAAGAAACAAACTACCAATGGTTGTAGAAGCAACCATGGAGCGGCATACAGATGCCACAAAACGAAATAATGAAATTGCCGCCAAGTGCACAGCGGCGAGCAAGATGAACTAATGAAGAACCTACACAAAATCCTATTAATTTCATATCGTATCTATTGAAGAATTTTGTAAAAGAATCACCGACGAATACCATATGCGACGAGCCTTATTCCAGCCTCCAAGACACTGGATCCCCCGTACTCGTGCGAGCTGCAATCTGCGGAGGGACATGGCATGATGTGGTACATCTGGAGCACATATACGTGGCCGGATGTGAGTTGTTGATAGGTCCATGTGTCTGCGGACTATTACCCTATTTTGGACTATCTACATTTATCCCCCTTGCGCATAAGTTGAGCTTGCAAAAACTAGGGTCATCTTCGCAGCCCTATTTATGACGAGTTAGCAGATGAGTCATTTTTTCACTTAGTAGGCTGTGATATACTAGATTGAAGCCTTTTCTTGATACTAACCCTTCAGTTTCTGGATTGGACCCGATGACAGTATGTTAAACATGTCAAATTAGAGCTTCCAGTACCGAAAGGAATTTTCAGAATGCTGGCTGGGAATGCATAGGCCCAAACTGGATAGAAGCAAAGTCTCTGTTTGTAGAAACCTTCAAGCCTCCCTATGGTCATACCCAAGTCCGGTACTCGATGAAAAAAGAGAACCATGAGAGCAAAAAATAGGGCTCCAAGATAATTGTTCACGTGAGCATATGTACATTTGATATCAAATAAAGAAAGCAACCCACGTGCAACGCACGTGCCTTTTACTAGTAAAAATAAATATTCGCAACTTCATGGCCAATTTATATGCCAATTATTTTGATAGAATAATGATGTTATGGTAAATACATGTGACCTTTTAGTTGATGCATCATTTTTAAGGTGTCAGTGATTTCACTTTATGTAAAATCAACCGCGAGCTTGCTTATCATCTCTCGGTGATTTGCGCTGGTAGGTGTTGAATTATATCATGTTTTCTTGACACATCTCCTTGAGAAAGCTCTCTCCCTCATAGGAGCCTTGGAATCCACGACGGTCATTCTCCGCCGTGATGGCTTCACCGGAAAACGTTGGTAACAAGCAGCGGCCAAGACGCCATTGGGAAGAAGAGGACGAGGAGATCTTCGACATCAGCGACGGACTTGTGTTAAGGGCAGAGGAGGAACATCAATATTGCTTGGTTGGTCGATTTCTTTCTCAGAAACCGGTTAATGAAGCGGCCATGAAAGAAGTGTTCCAAACCAAGATCTGGAAGATGTATAAAGAGGTGGAGATAGACGAGGCGGGGGATGGAATTTTCGTCTTTCGCTTTCGAACTCCTGCGCTTATGAACAGGGTGTTAGAGGGAGGACTGTGGTCTTTCGATGATAATCTCTTAGTCCTGGAGAGATGGTCGCCAAATAAAAGCCTCAACCAGTACTCCTTTAGTACAGTGGAGGCATGGGTTCAAGCTAGAGGACTTCCGTTCCACCTGATGATGGAAACGATCGGTCGCATAATTGGGGCCCCGATTGGTAAGGTTCTCTGTGTGGAGTCCAGAGTAGATGAGCTAAGGAAGGGCAGATTCTTTCGAATCAGGGTGGTGCTTCCGGTGAGCGAACCCCTACGCCGTAGTGCAAACTTCAGGATTAAAGGGGATAAAACTCATGTTATGTATAAGTACGAAATAATTCCAAGCGTGTTCTTCTACTGCGGCTCCATTACTCACGCCACCATGCATTGTGATATGGAGCTTTTACCGGATGAACTAAGCTCTGATCCACCATACGGTCCTTGGCTGCTAGCCAAACCTAGCAGTGGAAACCAGAAGCAAGCGATAGGTACTGACGGCGGTAGTGGATCGAAGGAACATCTCCGCCACAACCACAGTGCCACAGGTGGGCGGGGACTCCGAGTAGATCGGTTCCATGGTGGGCGAGATACTCGGGATCGTGCTGTCAGTAGGGATCCTCCCAGGTTTGCAACAAATCCCGAGATTTTGGCAGCTAAGGTGGTTGACGATAAATCTCCTTCAGAATCAAACCCGTTGGATTCGGAGGACGATCAAATCACGGGAGATATGGTTGACGATATTGCGGAAAGAGATAATTTTCTGCTAAAGTCAAACCCAATCTTTGGGAAAGCGGATAATGACGTGGAAAGGATGAGTGAAACCACTAACCAGGGAGGTGGTATCAACGGTAAACTGAAGGGCTTGCAAATTGGGGACAACTCAAAGACGGACGTGATGACTTTCAATGCAAATTCGGAGTCTGGGGCGTTTAACACCCGGAATTCCAAGAGGCATACCTAGGACCCGACGAAGCAGGGCAGCCCCGCGGTAAAGATTGTGACACCGGAAATACGAGATAGGCCCAAAGTCGATACCAAAAGCAGGACTAAATCTGGGACGATCATCCCAAGCCATAATCCTATAGCTATCTCGCCGACGAAGAGGAAGACTGCGGAAAAGGAGCCAATTTTTTATTTTGAAGACGAAGTGCAGGGAAACGAAAAGAAGGGTAAAGCCCCTAGTTACGAAGACTCTAACCTGGAAGAGTTGAAAAACAACCAGATCTCATCAACGGCAGTGTCTGCTACGCAGCACTGCCAATCCCAATGAATGTTTTGAGCTGGAACGTGCGGGGGCTTGGGAACCTCCGTACCGTTCTAGAGCTTAAAGATCTTGTTAAGATTGAAGATCCCGATATTGTGTTCTTGATGGAGACTCGTCTGAAGAATTGGAAGATGGATTCCGTTCGAAAGAAGTTGGGTTTTGCATCAGGGATTCATGTTAGTGCGAGAGGAAGAAGTGGGGGCTTATCCCTACTGTGGAAAGAAGGGGTGGTTGTCTCCCTTCGCAAATACTCAAAAGTCCACATTGATGTGTGGGTGCAGTCTAGTGGTAAAAATTGGAGGCTTACGAGGATTTATGGCGAACCAGCAAGTGTCGACAGGAAGGATACATGGACGCTACTGAGAAGAATCGCGTCCAAAGACGACTCACCGTGGTGTGTTTGCGGAGATTTCAATGCGATCTCCAATGCCGCGGAGAAACGAGGGGGGAACGCATTTACTTATTCGCAGATTGCAGACTTCTGTGAAACTCTTTCGGACTGCAACCTGAGAGATTTGGGGTATAATGGTGAACAATTCACTTGGTGTAACAAACAAGCGGACGCCGATAACATCAGGGAACGACTGGATAGAGTAGTGGCCAATCCTCAGTGGCAAACTCTATTCCCAGGGGCTCGAGTTACACATCTGAGTGGGACAAACTCAGATCACTCACCAGTAATGCTTAATATGTGTAGAAGGCGCAGTTACCAGGGGAATAAGCGATTTACATTCGAGGCTATGTGGCTGTCCGAGGACAGTTTCATGGAAGAGGTTAGGGTGAGCAAGGCCCAAACCGCCCTATTCTAAAAGGTTTTGCGAAAGTGGCGAAACGACTCCAAAAATGGAAAAAAGTCTCTTTTGGAAGTGTCAGGGGAATGATTAAGGAGTTGAAGGGGAAGATCAGTGATATTGATATAGAGCCTCCTTCTCGTGATATCCTAGCTAAACGAAATAAGTTTCAAACGGAGCTCAATAAATGGCTCTATAAAGAGGAGGTGATGTGGAAGCAAAGATCCCGCGTGAACTGGCTAAAGCATGGCGACCAAAACACACGTTTCTTCCACCAAAAAGCATCCTTGAGGAGGGCGAGAAATTTGATCATTGGCATCGAGAATCAGTCGGGTTCATGGGAGGAGAACCCAGAAGAGGTATCCAGAATCTTACAAGACTATTTTAGTTCTCTGTTCCAATCGAATTGTCCATCGATGGAAGATATGAATCATATCCTGGATTGCCTCCACAACAAGGTTACGGAACAACATAGAGTCTACCTGGACAGGGAGTTTACAAGAACTGAAATCGGGGAAGCACTATGGCAACAGGGTCCTTATAAAGCCCCGGGCGAAGACGGTTTTTCACCCATCTTCTACCAATCGGCATCGGGCATCGTAGGCGATGAGGTATGTTCCTAGTGTCTAGACGTTCTTAATAAGGGCAGAAATGTTGAGGAAGTCAATACCACGTTAATTACGTTGATCCCAAAAGTTAAAAAAACAAGGAAGGCGTCCGATTTCAGACCAATAAGTCTCTGTACTGTGATTTATAAACTTGTTGCTAAAGCATTGGCGAATAGGCTTAAAAGAATCCTCCCCGATATTATTTCCGAAGCGCATAGTGCGTTCGTGCCAGGGCGTCTCATTACAGACAATGTTTTAGTCGCTTTCGAGACAATTCACTCTATGAAGACGCGTAAAAAGGGAGGTAAAGGTTTCGTGGCGTTTAAGGTCGATATGACTAAAGCATACGACCGGATAGAATGGAGTTATTTAGAAGCGGTTTTGCAGAAACTGGGATTTTCAGAGAGATGGGTGAAAACAATTATGAACTGTGTTTCGACAGTTAAGTTCAAAGTCGTCCGAAGCGGTGCTGTAGAGGGAGAAATCAAACCTGAACGGGGAATCCGACAAGGTTGCCCGCTATCCCCTTTTCTCTTTGTCCTGTGCAGTGAAGGGCTGTCAAATGCCCTGGATGTGGCCCAAGATGCAAAACTGATTTCCGGAATCGCAGCAGCCATAAGTGGTCCTAAAATTTCGCATCTGCTATTTGCAGATGATAGTTTCTTTTTTCTAAAAGAAACTAAAGAGGAAATTACTAATTTGTAACAGATTTTACAAATCTATGAAAAAGCAACCGGACAAAAGATTAATCTACAAAAATCTGCAGCAGCATATTCCTCAAACGTGACCAAGGATTCAAGGGATGAGCTGACTGAAATCTGCGGCATTAAAGAGGTTGATGAGCACGAAAGGTACTTGGGTCTTCCAACGGCCCTTGGAAAAGACAAGACATATGCATTTTCAGGCCTCTTAGAGAAACTTATCAGTAAGACGAAGATGTGGAAAAGCCCGTACCTATCTGCTGGTGGGAGAGAGGTAATGTTGAAGGCCGTTGCCCAAGCCCTACCAACTTACTCTATGAGCTGCTTCCTCATTCCCAATTGTGTCTTGTCAAGAATCGAATCTGCAATCAATAAATTTTGGTGGGCTTCAGGACAGAAAGATAGAGGAATTCATTGGCTTAGCAGTGATAAACTGAGAAAGCCAAAGAACCAAGGTGGACTGGGCTTGAAGGACTTATCTTGCTTGTCTTTGCTAACAAAGATTGGTTGGAGGATCTTAACTAGACCAAACTCCCTGCTAAGCAAAACATACAAAGCTAAAAATTTCAGCCAAAAACAATTCCTACAAGCTGATTTGGGGTACAATCCAAGTTATGCGTGGCGAAGAATTCTTGAAGGAAGGAAGATCCTTACCAAGGGATTGAGGTGGAGAATAGGTAGCGGAGACAAAGCCCTCTTTTCATACCCATGGATCCCAAGGCCCCCATCTTTTAAACCCACTAATGGAGATCAGGTCCTGCAAGGGCAGAAGGTAAGCAGCCTGATTGATGATAAAAAAACCAGTGGAACAAGAAGAAAGTGGAAGACCTTTGCCATTGTGTGGATGTGGAAGAAATTCTCAGCATCCCCCTTCCACCCTTCCCTGCTCCAGATACGGTGATATGACATTTTACGGACAACGGGGTGTATTCGGTCAAATCCGGTTATTTGGTAGCAAGCTCCTGCAACGAAACGGGTCCATCAGCTAGACCAAATTCAAATTGGCTAACAAAGTTATAGACTGCCAAAGTACCCAAGAAAATTAGCATCACCGTGTGGAAAATTTGGAATAACGCCATTCCCCTAATGGAGAATCTGAGGAAAAGAACCATTATCTCTGATAGCCACTGTCGGATCTGTAAAAATGAGAAGGAAGATAGGACTCACCTCTTCATGAAATGCAAGCTTGCTAAGAAGGTCTGGTCAGCTGTGCTTGGGGAAGAATTTCTAAAAAAGAGAAGAGGAGATATTTCGGAGTGGATCAGCGTCATCCTACAAGAAGAGAGAAGAAACACAATCAGAATCTTTTTGACTACCCTCTGGGCAATTTGGGGGCGAGGAACAAGTGGATCTACGAAGATATCCCGACTAAGAAAGAAGAAATTGTGAGGAGGGTCAACGATTACCTCGTCGAATTTGATGAAGCGACCAACGAGGACCCAACCAGTTACAGAAATCCAATGGACATGACAACCTCGCCGGAAAAATCCCCGTGGAAACCACCACCGACGGGCTACTATAAAGTGAACGTTGATGGTGCCTTTTGCTCGGCGACTGGGAACGGAGGAATTGGAGTCATCATCAGAGATGATAAGGGAAGACTGATTGCCGCCTTGGCGAGAAGGGTCTATCGTGGTAGTAGTGCCAGAGAAATTGAAGCTCGCGCAATTTGGGAAGGAGCAAAATTCGCCTTGGAAATGCTCTGCCTCTCTGCTTTCATTGAAGGAGACTCTCGGTCACTGTGTCGATGGTTTCAAGAAGATAAGGAAGACTTTTCGGTAACAGGTGTCTACCTAGAAGCTGCGAAAAATCTATTGAGTGGCTTCAGAAGGGTAGCAATACAATACACGTGGCGCGAGGCCAATGCAGTGGCACATGGGCTAGCAAAGTTTGGTTCAACTCTACAAGAATTTGAGTCATGGATTGAGGAAGGCCCTCTATGGGTCCAACAGCTTTTAGATTCAGATTTGGACCTTGTAACTTCAGCCCATTTTGAGTAATGAAAGCCCGGATTTCCTCTCAAAAAAAAATAAATAAAAAAATGGGCTGGGCCCAGAGAGCAAATATTTTGTTACAAAACGGCCTCATTATATTAAGTTATTCGCTATATAAATATGGACGTTGTTTCTTAAGTTTTGCATTTAATAGAGATAATAGCCGCCCCATACGTAAGAATAATTTTAGACAGTCGCCTCAAGTAAATAATCTATTTTGTTTTAACTTTTTATAATACATGGAATGCTCCAATACATCTTATTTCGAGATCTCAATTGACGTTTCATCTTAGCATATCGCATCATATCTTTTGTGAAATTTCTATTCAATATATTGTTTGGATCTTATGTATCAAGCAATTTATATGGAATATGTTGTTAGGATCTGCTCCTCGCCTTCGTCGTCTCACCGGATTTTGTCCAAAACTTCCAACTTATAATACAATTATTTATACTTAACATTTTAACTTTGTGTTATAAAGAATCTAAACATCTTAAGAAAAAGTTCTTATTCATAATTTGGACAAAAGTACTTAGAGATAAATTTTGAAATAGGAAGAAGTATATAAAAGGAAGTTCGCTAGTAAATACATATCATGTGGCATTAGAAAATTGGGCCGGGCCTGGAAAGTGAATATTGTGTTGCAAAACGGCCTCATTTTATTAGGTTATTCGCTTAATAAATATGGATGTTGTTTCTAAGGTTTTGCATTCAACAGATCATAGCGGCCCCATAAGTAATGTCATTTTCTGATTCTACAATTTTTATTTCATCCCTCGTCATTGTTATAGCATTGTTTGATGTTCTTCAAGAACCAATTTTAATGGTTCGACATCTTTTCGATTTTATAATCAGGTATCTCCTATATTTATCTCCTAATGAAAAGTTTTATTATTGGATAAAATGTATCTTTTCGCTCATCTTGTGTAGAAATGGCGTCCATTGAAGGTGTATAGATTTGAAGTGGAGAAAAACTTATTGACCATGACATTTCAACATGTAAGAACAATTTCAGACATTCGCCTCAAGTAAGTAGTTTATTTTGTTTAACTTTTTATAATACATGGAATTCTCCATTACATCTTATATCGAGATGTCAATTGTCGAAGGTTTCATCTTAGCATATCCCATCATATCTTTTGTGAAATTTTTATTGAATATTTAGTTTGGATCTGAAATATCAAGCAATTTATATTGAATATGTTGTTTGGATCTGAAGTATCAAGTAGTTTTATTGCATATGTTGTTTGGATATGCTCTTCGCCTTCTTCGTCTATCTATGGTTTTCTCCAAAAATTTCAACTTTTAATACAATTATTTAAACTTAACATTTTAAGTTTGTGTTATATAAGAATCTGGCACATCTCAGGAAAAATACATATCTGTAATTTGGAGAACATTATTAAATATAAATTTTGAATTAGTAAGAAGAATAGAATAGGCTTATTGCATCCCCATATGCAATAGTAAGAAAAGTAATTTATTTTCAGAGAAATTGTTTTGTCGTGAACCCGGGTTCGAACCCGGGATCTCATACACGGGGTGCAGGGGCTTCTAACGCTCTACCACTCGGGCTTCTTCGAACTTTCTACAACTTAACATTTTAAGTTTGTGTTATATAAGAATCTGGCACATCTCAAAAAAAAATCTTATTTGTAATTTGGAGAACATTATTAAATATAAATTTTGAATTAGGAAGAAGAATATAATAGACTAATTGCATCCCCATATGCAATAAATTCTACAAATTGGAACTAGTAAAAAAGTATTTCTTTTTCGGAGAAATTGTTTTGTCGTCAGCTGAGTTCAGACCTGAGATCTCATGCAGGGGATGCAGGGGCTTCTAACGCTCTACCACTTGAGCTGCCACCCTAGCTGGGCAATTTTCTTATTTTACTAAGTAGTGGGTATAAATATAATTTGAACTATCAAATTTGATGATTCTACCTTGTTAGTACATAGTTTTTAAAAGTTGCTTTATTAATATATTTTTTCTGCCTCAAAAATAAATATTTTTCAATATATAAGAAAATGACCTACTAAGAGAAAAAGGTCGGTGTACGGCTAAAACTCTCTGCTTGAGGCGCGGACCAAAATCTATTTTTGCTCGAAACAATGTTCATTTAAGGTTTAAGCCGTACATTTTGTCATCATCTAAAATAAAACTTCATATGTCAAAATCCCAAAAAAAGTTTGATGTGTTATTCAAAACCTCAATCTTTTATGTAAGAAAACTTAGATTGCTGATTTACATATTCAAGCCGAGCTCTTGTGAACATGCCACCAATACCAACCACTATTAACCGAACTCTGAGCCCATTTAAGATGAGTCATCAATCTCTCCACTGGTTATTCGGTTCAATTACCCGTCATGTCGAAGTAAACTATGTACGTGTACCCTACTTTCCCCACAACTCTTCTGGCCCCACCACCCGTCCTTCAAACTGAAACTGTTCGTTGCAGTCTCAACCTCGAACGGCACCGGCCGAACTTGGTCAGCCTCGATAATCTGCAACAAGAATCCCCTCTTGTTTTCATCGTTCAACAGAGTCGCGTACTGGATAGTGTACCTTCCTTCTGCAAGCTCCGAGATGATTTTTGCAGGAAAATAGGAACCTACGAAACCATTTTCCTTGCTCATAACTTCAACTTGTTCATCTCAGCGGAAGGCTATTGTGAGCCTCGGACTAGGGTTCTCTCTTCTTACAACTTCGCCGACTTTAGAGCTTTGGCCTCTAGCAGTAGCTGCACCTATGACAGTTTTGTAGGAATGCCCACCCAAATCCCTAGTCGCAACTTCTCCATTACAACCAGAGGCACATGGAGCTTCTGGTACAACCGGCTCAGCAGCAACAGGTGCATCTTGAAGCGCATTCACCTCTTTTTCTTCCAGAGACGAAACATGATGGCTATTATATTTTGTACGTTGTGGTCCGGCCTAGGAGAAAAAAATGTGTATACAAGTTAAGACATACTTTAAATATGACATACACCTACCTTAATCAGGCACAAAATCCCGAATGATTGTGTTCATATACGTTGTAATAGAAAGCAATGTCTCATAAGATGTTTACTTTAGCAGTATTGCCTACAATAAATACTAAGTAGGAAGAGTAATCTCACCTTAGCTTTTCCAATGGTTTGCAACCTAAATCTACCTTGCATACCGCGCATCAATGTAGATTTAGGTTGCAGAGCATTGGAGACGCTAAGGTGAGACTACTCTTCCACTTAGAATCAATCATATGTGATATTACTAAAGAGAACATCTTAAAAGACGTTTGCTTTCTATTACAACGTAGAATCACACGATCGTTTGGGATTATGTGCCCGGTTAAGGTGGTTGTATGTCACTTTTGAAGTACGTTTAAATTAAATTCCTTGCACGTAATGTTGTTCACTAGGCCGAACCTCAATGTAAAAAATATACTAGCCAGCATGTTCCCCTCAGAAAGAAATTAGGTGAATTCGCCTAGAATGCACCTCTTGCTGCAGAGCTTGTACCAGAGGCTCCGAGTCCCTCTGGTTGCGATGGAGGAGTTGTTCTTAGGGTGTTGGGCATTCCATCCGGAATTGTCATATATAGATGCATCTATTGCTAGAGGAAAAAGCTCTACTGTAGGCGAAGTCGTACACAGGGAGGACTCTACTCGGAGACCTACAGTAGCCTTTCACGGAGGTAAACTAGTTGAAGTTATGAGAAAGGAAGATAGTTTTGCTTATTTTTCTGCAAAAATAATCTTGGAGCTTGTAGAAGAAAGCTACGCTGTAGAGTACATGACCCCGTTGAACAACGACGAGAGTGGATCCTTGGTGGAGATTGTCCAGGCTGACCAAGTCCGGCAGTTGCCGTTCGAGGTTGAGGCTGCAGCACATGGGTTCAGTCCGAACGACTACGTCAACGCGCACGACAGGGAAGGGTGCTCGGCTGGGAGAGTTGTGGGGGGAAAAAGTGGAGTCCACGAACACGGTTTACTTCGACAGGACCGGGGGGATCCGATCGATTACCCAATAGAGAAATTGAGGACTCATCTTGAATGGGCTCAGAGTTGAGCTCATTGTGGTTGGTATTGGTGGCATGTTCATGGGAGCTCAGCTTGAATATGTAAATCTACAATCTAGCATTTCTTACGTAAAACATTGATGTTTTCAATAACACATCAAACTTTTTTACTGGATTCTAACATATATAAGAACTTTTTGTTATAGATGGATGACAAAATGTACAATTCGCACGAACTTTTCTCAGAGCAAAGCCGGTTTTTGGGTCGGGCTGGATGAGCAGACTTGTAGGCGAAGGCTGGTCTCTTCCTATTAGTAGGTTATTCGATGTAAAAATGTGAACTGTGTTCCTTAACTTTTGTGTACAAACAAGTATAAGCCGCCGCATATGGAACACCACTTTTTCTTTTCCTCATCACCGTGGTAGAATTATTTTATGTCTCCCACCCTTAATCCTCCGTGAGATGAACCTGTGAGGAGGTTTACTGACATACACAACAGAATCTTTGAATTGCTTCCTGAATTTTTTGGTTTAACTTGTAGTTGTTACTTTAGAGCTATTGGTTTGTTGCTTGTTGTGGCAGCTAGATTAGCATGACCATCGGCTGTTTTTGTATGTACATTTTTGCTGTATCGTATGTTTCTTTTTACAGAGAGGGCCCCGGATGTCTACGTCCCGTTGAACCCTTGAAAAGAGATGGCCATGCATAAGAGCCTCTATAGGAATTGTAATTTTACTTAATTTTTTTCCCTAACAAATCCAGAAAAAAAAATAGCCTTGCCCCCAAATTCTTAATTTGACACACTTTCTCTATCTCGACAACCTCGTTCTTCCACACCAAGTATCGGTTATTTGTATAACAGAACGGTGCATCTTTTTGGTAATCATTTCTTGGTCTCGTAGACAGTAGAGTACTCAAAAATTTACCAAAAAATTATATCATCTTTCTATCCGAATCACTGAGTCAAAGTGACAGCAAACAAAATCATATCGCCATCACAAAGCCGCCATACCTTTGGAACCACTCCTCCAAACATTTTCAAGAATTCACATAGTAGGAATGAAGGACCGTAAATAATCAATCCATACAACATAAACTCTATTTGAATTACTACTTCGTCACAGTCTTGCCACCTGACAGCAGAGTCCAATCTTCAACGCATCATTCGTACTAAAATTAGATACATATATACTACTACTACTATGTACGAACCACCAAAAGTAGGAACTCGAAAAAGACGGCGCACAATTAACTGCTCTTTAATTACATGCCTTTGAAACAGATAACCATTCCACCATTGTATCATATCTTGAACTCAAAAGACTCCGGGATCTACAACACAAAAACCATGCTCATCTTGAACCACTTCCCTGAAGAATCAAACACCAAATCCAAAGAAAAAAACATTTAATGAATCACGACAAGAAAAGAAAACAAAAAAAAAAACAGCAAATTAGAAAGGGCAGAAATCTCACCTCAGAAGCTCAAGGGCCTTACAAGTTTCCTGTCATAACAAGACAAGATCCAAAACAGAACGACATTAACAAGAAGATTGAAATCAACTAGTACCAGTAACCTTTCTTTTACTGTTCTCTGGAAAAGATCGACACGAGAAAAGACAGATTAGAGATAAAGGAAAGAAAACATTCATACCTCGTACTCTAGAGGGCTTGAACATTCCTTGTGTTGAGAGCTTGAGCATTCCTGTGGTGAAAAGACAAGATCCAGATCCAAAATGCAATCACGTCAAAAAGAGTAAAACACAAGATTCGCCTGTACAGGGTCAAATTTGCATAAGGGTACCTGAGAGCTGTCTCAATCTCCTTGTTTCCAGGTTCCAGCTTCAAAGCATTTGCATATGCTTCTGCAGCTGTCCGAAAATCCTGAATAGAGCAATAAACATCAAATTAGATAGGTTTTTGGGTAAATGAAAATTCCACCCCCCCCCCCCCCCCCCCTGTTTCAGCTTTCCCAAACAAGGCCATTGTTGGTGAAGATATATACTTGACTTCTACCCACTATATGATATTACTGTATTTGGAGGAGTTGAACAATGAAGCAGATAAGTTGGTTTTGATAAGGTGTATAAGCACTGAAAACAAATGAAAAGGATATCTGATTTTCGTGAGCAGCAATCTGCAAAATGTAGATAAAGTTCAAGAAACATCATCGATATATTGTCTTACTATAAAAACAGAGTTTAAATTCTAGATGTATGCTCTCTCTCTCTCTGTCCTAATTCTTCTTCCAAAATCTCTCTGTCCCTCCCTGGAAGGTTCCAAATGAAATCAAACTATTAGAGAACATAGTAGAAGAAACTCGAGATTTTGGGTAATTGCATTTCAGGTTTCGACAAACCAAACTCAAATCAATGACAGCCATCACCACCTCAACCCGATGGTGGAGGGGAAGAATCTCATGTTTGCTCTGACTTTAGGGCTTCGACACATGTCTGTTCTTCAATCAGAGTTCAGTTAATAAATTCGTCACTGGTTTTGGGATTTGATTTGGGTTTCTCTCAAAGACAATGGTGATGGTGGTGAAGAAGAGTCGGTGGCAGTGGTGGAGGAACAGATTTGGGCGGTGGTGTTTATGGATTGTTGTTTTGGGTTGTACCCCGGTGGGTCTGGACTCTGGAGGCTAGCGATGGGTCTAGTGTGCTTTTGGTGGTGGATTCAGACTTTGGTGGTAGTTTGTGATGGTCATGGTAGTGGTGAATGCATGAAAGCACATGTGTGCAGAGACAGAAGTGGAGGTGACTGGATCAGGTGTCCTAGTCACTGAATTCCGACAGAATTACGCCAGAAAGGCGGAAAGGGATCGAGATTCAGAGAGAGAGAGAGAAGAGGAAGATAGAAGTTGAAGAGAGAGGGAAACTTGTAATATTTCATAAAACATTACGTTCACTTCCTTACACCACATTATATAGGCCGGGCCGAAAGAGAAATAAACTAAAGATACAGGGTCTGCTAGTAATTACTAGTTAGCCATGTTGGTTGCCAACGGTCACTGCCAGCAAGGCATGACATGGACCAATCAGACCTAACCTACGTGTCTTTACTAGCTGACCTGTATTAGTCAAACGGTGGCGTTGAACTAAAGTCTCACTGTTGCCGTTGATTGTGAGAATTTGGTAAACAATTTGGTAAACTCGCCGGGAAAGGCGCCACATTCTGGAAGAAGGGTTGTAGTGTTCAGAACCCTGACAGGAGGTGATGGTAGTCGATCGTGGGTGTTGATGGTAATGGAGACAAAAGCGGTGGCTAGGGTTTAGAAGAAGAAGAAGAAGATGATGATGATGTTAGTGACAAGTGGGAAGTAGCTGATTTGCTAAGGAAATGAAAGAGGGGAGTGGCATGTATTTTGGATGTAGCTTTAGGGGTACAAGGATCTTTTCTAACGTCCATTAGTGTCTTTCTGTTACAAAGGGGGCGTTGTTTCATTTGTCAAACAAGGGGGGGTCAGTGTCATTATCTCTAAACACAGAGGGTGGAATTGTCATTTACCAGACAAGACCAGGCAAGAATTAAATATACAAGTACGCGAATGAAATTAGAATCCAGTTAAGCTAACAGATATTTATACCTTGAGCACCTCACATACTACACCTTTCCTGTAGTGTGCCTTTGACCAATCTCGTTTCAGTTGAATGCAATACTCAGCATCAGCTAAAGCATCAGCTCCATTACCCAAGCGAGCCCAGCACAAGCTTCTGTCGGAATACCCCGTTGCCTCCATCGGATAGCACTGGATTGCCTGCATAATAAAACGACAGGGGAACACAAACTCCGCATAAATCCTAATTCATTCCAGTCCAATTACAACATACGAACAACACCACAGTCAATATCAATATATCACCAAAATAGAAATAAACGCATACCCTATTGTACCAAACTAGGGCAACATAATAATCTTTTTTCTCGAATGCTTCTGCACCCTTGGTCTTTGTCTCCATAAAACCATCTTTCTTCTTTTGCTCCCTCTGCCCATTTGAACTTTGCTAATATAAGATTGGCTGATACCAGAAAAAAAATCCATTTACAGGGGACTAGATAGTTTAGTCTGTTTAGACCTACCTGGTTTTTAGCTTCTTCAGAGTGAACGGCCTTTATCATCCCACCAAGAGTCCAGTCAGGGATACTTGGAAGAGGGGAAGTCTTAGGCAAGAGAATCTTTACACCCTCATGGTAATGTTGAAAGGCTGAAGTTTCTAGTGGTGTCATACCTTCCTATAAGGAAGTACGGAAGTAGAACAATCAGAAACTATACACAATGCAAGAGAGGAGAAATAAAATACCAGTTAACGTGAACCGCTTACGTCGTTAGTAACATTAGGATTTGCTCCAGCGTTCAACAAGCGTTTAATGGCTTCAGCGTTCTCCTTAGAAGCTGCCATTTCTAATGGCGTCACTCCATTTACCGCAAGGTCTGGGTCAGCACCCGCCTACACACAAAATATCGATAAATGAGACAGCTTTCATAAGTACTGACCAATATAATTAATAAAACAGCTTACAAAGAGAAAATACTATACCGGGGCAGTACCTTTAGCAACAGGTTGAAGCATTCATGCGACTCGTTAACAATGGACACCAGCAGTGGAGAAAGGAAATTGTGTGACGTTGCATTTGGCTAAATGACGAAAGAAATAGACGGATGAGTAAATTTTATTGGCGACAGTACATATGCCGCATCTCAGAATTCATTGTATATAGATGAGCACACCATGAATCAAATCCTATCTGAAGATCTCATCAATAATCAGACTCTATCAATGAGCTAAACTGGTTTGCGCTCTATTCAATAACCCTAGTGTGTGAACAATAGTCTCCTTGTTCCGATGTGGGTATTTCGTAGTAGTTATCAGTACTAGATATGGTTAAAGCCTTTTAACAATCATCAATATTATCTAGTGGAAAACAATGCATTTAACTGATTAGGGCTTACATTTGCATTGTTGTCTAACAAAATTTTCACAGCTTCAGCTTTTCCCTTAGATACAGCACAACACAGTGGTATGCCAGCCTTGGATGACACCTCCATATCAGCCCCATTTGATATCAAGAGCCGCAGAGTCTCCGCAAGACCTGTATAGAAATAGACAATCTGCAAGATGATCTTTTGTATCAAATGGATATGACAACATTAACAAGTTAAGGAATGCATTGCTAAATAATAGATCAGAAAGGCTGATACTGACTAGGTGGAAAGTATCACAACCTGCCACATATCTCAACCAGAGATGCTCACTATGCCATCGTTATCAGGAAGAAATGTTGTGTCACAATACCAAGGTTGGGCAAAAGAACAATGCTCCCGAGAGCGAAAATGCCTCCTCTGTTAGATACTATAGCATTTCTATGCATTTCTATTGTAAGTGTAGTATTCAATAGTTAGGGGGTTGCTATACTTAAAACTCATAACTGTCTGTATATATAAGACAGTTATGGTGCTTGTGTTCAATAATGAGAACTATTCTGTTGTGACTTTTCCCTCTTCTCTCTCTTAGGTCTCTTCTTCTTCCTCTTCATTTCTGAACTGTGTTGAGCTTCAACATCCTCCATATATTTAAACAAGGAAAGTAGGGAGGCAAAATGATAAGTATATCTCTCTTACCCATTATAATTTCACTTTGCATAATTGAACCAACCAAAACTATGAAATGATACCCAACACATTATGGTTATAAGCACTTTAAATTATATGCTACACCAAGCTGCAAAAACGCGGCAATTACAAGTCGAGAATGAAGCGTAGCCAACCTTGTATTGCGGCAAAATGAATAGCAGTATATCCGTCATGGTTTGGCAAATTAACATCTGCTCCTTTTGTGATAAGATAGGCCACAGTTTCATAGATGCCGCCTATAGCTGCATGATTCAGAACGGAAGCACCTGCAAGATAGCATAAACGGATATAACCTCCGGATCATCTTCAACAGATAGTGAGTGACTGAGTGGTGGAGGAAGAAAAAGGTCAAGGAGGAGTATGTGTAGGGGCGTGTTTGTTCTGCGTGACGAGGGACGACGATGGAGTGAGAGGTTTTGTGAGTGACCTTTTTTGCTAAAACAAACAGATCCCTATAAAGTAAGAGAGAGAGGGTGTTTTGTCGCTTTTGCGATCGAAAAAAGGCGCCAAAAATAAATAGAAGCGATGGGTCACGAACTCCTCTTAATGGGTTCGGATTACAAAAGCCCAATAGTGAAGCCCGCGTTGGACCAGAGATCCAATAATACTAGGTGGATTGCTAGAGACCACGAAGTGAAACTACTACTGTACTACATGGTCAATGGAACTGTTGGAAATTATTATATCTTGAATAGACTCGGGGACTCAGGAGGCTTTGCGAGGATGAGAGACGAAGCAAGACAAGTCAAGAGGATGAGAAACAATCACCAAGGAGCTCCTGCCGATCGCACGACCACAGTTCTGATTGTGTGATCAGACAATCATGATCGTGCAATCAGGGCTTTGGTCAAAGGCGGCTGGTTTGGTCCACAACGACTATAA
The DNA here is from genome assembly GCA_023055425.1 of Linanthus parryae. Classification (NCBI taxonomy): domain Eukaryota; kingdom Viridiplantae; phylum Streptophyta; class Magnoliopsida; order Ericales; family Polemoniaceae; genus Linanthus; species Linanthus parryae. The sequence goes on from JALGPY010000004.1 coordinate 147,432,755, forward strand.
ACGTTTGGAAAGTTTCCTAAAGTATTGTGGACAAGTTTTGGTCGGCAATTGAGTTTCTTGGGCTGTTAGGATGTTTCTCCCAGGTCTATATAAGATGTATAGATTTTTCTAGGACTTTTGTTTGTTGTATTCATGTGTTCTCTCTTAATAAAATTGGGTTTTGGGGTCGGAGGTAGCTAGCATCGTGCTAGTGAACCACGTTAATTATTGTGTTCATGTATTACTGTTTGCACCGTTCTTAGCTCGCGATACCAATGTCATAATAAACGGGTATCAGAGATTTGGTTCTCGGTGTTTCGAGATCAAGGTGGAGCTTGTAGGTGGGATTTCACAATCCGGTGAAATTCAAAGCAAGAGTTTCGCGATCAATGTGGACCACGCGATTCGGGGAGTGACATAGGAGGGTGGACGGAGCTAAGAAGACGATGTACGGGAGATGATCAAGACGGAGCATATCAAGATGCGTTTGTTGTTGAAGCAACAATGTTTTTTGTTGTCGTTGGAGGAGGACAAGAAGGGGGTTACTACAACCAAACCAAAATATAAGACGATGGAGGAGAGACCGCATGCAACAATCATATGGAGTCTGGCAGAGGATGTAATCACGGAGGTCGCAGATCAAGAGACGATTGCACGGCTATGGACAAAGTTGGAGAGCTTATACAAGACGAAGTTGCTCACCAACAAGTTGATGTTAACGCATGAGTTGTTTGATCTACGAATGATGGAAGGTACGAATATGAGATATCACTTAGATCGTTTAAAACACTATTTTGCTTGAGTTGCAGAATATTAATGAGAATTGTTAGAGAGAGAAACAAAGTTGCTTCCAGATTAGTTTCGAGAGGCTTCAGTTACTCAATACTCTAATGATGTAGTTCCCTAGTTTTGGCTTTGAAGTCAGTTCGTAAAAAACACTCTATCAGATTTAGATTTCGCAAACAAAGATTCATAGGTATGCTTTAGAGATAGAAAATCCTTTCTCCACTCTCTAGAAAACCCACTTTGTTGCCTCATGGGTCTGCTCGGCAATCGTCGCCCGCCTGAGTTCTTCATCATCGCCCTCAACCCTCAGCCCGTGACCTTTTGTATCCGCTTTTAGATCTACCCTGTGTATCCTTGATCTTCAATTCTTGTCAATTTCACTTGCAGATCCGTGTCTTCAAACCCTGCTCAGTTTACATCTTCGGGTCGATCTGTAGGTTGTGGATGAAGTCTTGTTTCTTTTTACCACTGGGTTTTCAATCAAGGGAGTACATCCTTGTTTCTATTTAATCTTTAATCATAGTCTATTTTAAGATCCTAGTTCCTTGTTTTGGCTCTTGTTTGTTGCCAACTTCTGGTTCTTCCGCTATTTCTTTTGGGTGTGTTCTTGTTTGTTTCTTACCTCGTTTTAATTTGATATATCATTTTTCTTGTTCCATCCTCTCTATTAGCTCAAATCACTCTCTGCTCTATTTCTCTAATTTCCTACTTCCCTAATCCTCTTTATTCTCGCCTTTGTGGACATCTTTGCTTGTGGCTCCATAGCCAATGGTCATCACTGTGAGAGGAAACGAGGGAGGTTGTCTAAAACCTCCCTCATATGCATCACATATATGGCTTGATGATAGGAACAACAGCTCTTTCGTAATCGAGAAAAATCTCAACAAGAAAAGGAATCATTGTTGCGATTCGGAGGTTCCTAGATCAAAAAGAATGAAAAAGAAAGGTCTTTTTCAGCACTTAGGTTGCAAATCAGCTGAACAGGGTCGTCGTAATAGTAGATAAGAGCTACTTAGCCTACGTTTCGCCCGTCCACCAACAACAGATAAGTGTTGTGCTCATACCCAACCGAGGTTCATTTTCGTGAACCGACGGACCAACCAGGTAATTCAGGTGGATCTATCGTGGTATGAGAGACAATCCCGCCGATCTTTTTCAGCTGCATGGAAATCAATCGGGTCCGATTCAGATCGAGTACTCCGCTTTCTCTAGGCTTTTCCTAGGAAGAAAGAGGCATCAAAGGAGCACTGGCTCCCAGACTGGAGATCCTATTGTTCAAGATACAGTGCGGACATTCGGAGTTCCTCAAGCCTCTTCACAAGCTGATGACGGTACTTTACCCAACAACCCGGACCATGCCAAAAATCCGATCAGTATAAAAACCCACATCCAAGATGTTAACTCCGACCCAACTTGCAATCCGACCCAACAAGTCTACCTCAACACGACCCGGAATTATACCCCGAAACAAGACCTTAAAACCGGTTCAGACTCGGGTTGCCCGTTTGATACCAACATGAGCATTGACAACCCAATAGTTACTCATAAGCTGCAGCTTGTGAAACGACAGAAGGATGATATGTGGGAGTTGTCATCTGGGGGTTATCGTACCGCTAAGAAGCTCAGACTCTCTTTCAATTTCCGATCACCCACTCGATCTATGGAATTTTGATGCCCCTGATTTGCTGCCAGCCCTTCTTCGGACTCTCATGGTTAGTAGGTGTTCAGTTTGTTTCGTGGTTTAATGTTTAATGTTTCTCGCAGGTTTCGAAGTCTTGCGGCGGTGTTTCTACTATTTCGGTCTCGTGTACCGTCACTTTTCTACTCGGCATGTTCTTAGAGTTCATCCAATGTTGTCTTTTGTTCTAACTTTGATATGATGTTATCTTCTATGTTGTAAAAGTAGTCTGCTAGGCTATTCGGTAGCTTGAAATTCTTTGTAATCTTAGTTTATGAAGAATTGATGTTCTCCACTGTTTGCTAAAAAGGGAGTTAGATTTTGCTGAAGGAAAAACTATCATGATAAAGGTACTTCATAAACTACCACAAACTCATTCATCTTTTTACAAGAACTAGTGCATAATCCATGCCTCTACCAAAAAAAAAGTACGATACCCTCTAAGAAAAAAGTATAATAATACCCAAGATTAAATGAAATCTTCAAAAACAAAATGAAATTTTCTTACTATGAAGTATTTCGTTCCTTAGATATGATGTCACATTTTGTGGGATACCGTATTACCCATAGCATCTTCAACAACACTGGGTGAATAAATTTAAAGTGTACTACATGTTCAACAACACTAGGTGAATAAATTTAAATTGTACATGTTAGCACCGCGAATATCATAAATACCAATAGATACTATATAGTAATGCACTATTCATACTACTAGAGTCTTAATAACATCTTCAACAGGGACTTGAATAAATTAAAATTGTACTACATGTTTTTTTTTTTCTTAAGTGTAGAATTTCATTAATAAAAATAAGAGGAGTACAACTGCAGGACATAGTCCTTCGCCATAACTTGATGTCGACCTGCACAAACTTAAGGCTGTATCAACTAAACCATAAAAACAACGGTAACTGGCCAAAAACAAACAGAAGAGACCCAAGAAAAGCACCTAGATGAGAACAATCCGCACCCCTGCCATAGGAGATCACATGAAAGGAGCAGGAGCTGAGCAGGGGAACGGTGAGGAGGCGGTGATTGTCTAGAGAGGTCAGAGCAAATGGGTCTTGGTTATAACTTGCTTACAAATTGTACTACATGTTAGCACTGCTAATATCATAAAGACATAAATACCAATAGATAGTAGTAGTACATAGTGATGCACTATTCATACATCTTGATACCAGAAACAGAGTTCAGCCATTGTTACAGTATCATTCATACCAAAATTACCATTGTTACAGTATCATCCATACCAAAATAAGATACACCGCCAAAACCCGGAAAAGATGGCTCTAATATAAGCTACTTTTAACTACGTAGGTGCATTTGAAACAGAACCAACTCATCATTGTACATCCAGAACTCGAAAGACTCCAGAATTTACAACACCAACATCCAAGCTCTTCTTCAATTACTTTCCTGAAAAAACAACAAAAAATTCAAAGAGGTAAAACACCTGCTGCTAATAAAAATCAACGCAGGAAAAAGAGCAGGATTCGCACCTCACGACGCCTCAAGGCTTCAAGTTTCCTGTTGAACAACAAGACAAGATCCAAAATGGAATACCATTAAGAAGCTGATGAAAGCATCGCACGAACTAACAGTTCTATTTCTTTTGCTGTTCTCAAGAAAGAAAACAACAAAAGACTGGACATAAGGTAGAAAAACATGAGATTTTCCTTCACAATATATGATGCCACATCCCATATATATTAAAAGTAGCCGTTGAAAATATAACTGGAGAAGGTCGCATTTGCAGATGGGATACCTGAAAGCTGTTTGAATCTCATTGTTTCCAGGTTCCAGCTTCAAGGCATAAGCATATGCTTCAGCTGCTCCACAAAAATCCTGAACAGAACATTAAACATCAGCTTAGATAAGATTGGAAAATGACACACCCTGTGTTTACCAATAATGACACTGACACCCCCCCCTGTTTCTTTGACAAATCACAATTGGCCTCCTTACCTTGCCAAACCTTTTTGACACTTACCCCTCAGTTTCAGTCCGTCAGGGAAATAACATAGGTCAGCTCTTATAATTACACTTTAATCACTTATTTTTTCCCTCCCAGACCATGTCAATCCGGAACGGGAACGAAAATGGTATAGCCTATGGAATTTGATAACATGGGGGTAGGTTGTTTTAGATACCTTGCCAGGATTTTTGCTGTTTTTGCAACTTGTCAAGTACAAAGTTGCTCAATTTATACAAATATTTGAAATTCAAAGTCTAAAAATGAATACATCTTGGCAAATTCAACTTTAACTTCCCTTCTATATAGAGATACTTGACGTGAAAATATTGTCCCAATAGTTAGTAATCTAGATCGCTAGTGTTCCATGTTTCAGAATGCCTAATCCAATTCATCATTCATTGGAGGCACAGGTGAATTATGCTAACACTGTGACGCAGGAACAAACTTCAATGCCAGCCAGCTAAGGCCATGTTCGGTATCAGCTAAAAATCTGCAAAACTGGCTGAATATAATCTGGATGAAAGATTCCTAAAATTGGGAATTATCTAGGTGAATTATTTTAATCTAGGTTGGCGATCCCTAAAGTTTTTACATATAGTCCCAAGTATTTTAAATCATTACTCTCTAAACCATAATTTCATCAACTAATTCACATTTCTACCACTACCTTCTATTATGTATGATGGAAGTCCCTACAAAATTTTACCTGATCATAAACTAATACTACTAGGCAATGTTAATATGAGTATATTTAGCACGACGTTCCCAAAAACATTCTTCTAACCAGAAAACGGATCTCTTTCCAACTAATCGCTCTGAAGAAGCCTACCCCTGGCAAACCACATTCCTATCAGACCAAGAATCCCATTCCTGATCCCGATCCCGATCCGCCAGCTACAGCGTTCCCCGAACTTGGTATTCTTGCGTGAAAGCATTCTTAGATTGGATCTCAAAGGTTGAGAGTTTACACAACATGATGGAGGTTGATGGTTCATACTTAGAGGGGAATGAGGGTAGCTGACACTTGATTATGAGCAGTAAATGTTCATATTGTATCAGAACTGCGCTTAAGGTAACCAATATGTTTCTGAATAAAGCTTTGAGTCTACGCAATTTGAGACCATGATCCATTGAATGTGACGATCCACCAGTAAGTGGCTTAGATATTTGGGGGTCTGAAACCATCTATAAGAGACTAGGTTGGACTCCAAACCATATGGAAGGTGGAGGAAGCCCGCTTGGAAAACTGAGATGAGAGAAAATCAGAGTGCAAGGTTTCAAAAAAGGCCCAATCTAAAACTATGACAAAGATAACGACAAAGAGAAAGCTGGACCGATGCCTCGCACAATGCCACCTAGGGTTTCTCCTGCGTGAGGCACTAACAGCTCTGGGAGTCCTAATCAATGAAGCCAGAGCAGCCGACCTGCTCCACAGATGGCACCTAACTCCAACAGTAAGCTTAACCCATAGGCCAAACCAAATGGTTGTAAGTGTTCGAAGTGCAATCAGCCTAGCTATACTTCAACTCTACGAAGTCGGTTCACAACTTCAACCATCACGAGGAGCCCCATCCAATATCATATTTTGTATGTTTGATCAAGAAGGGACATTGTGTACGAATAGAGGAGGTATGTAAGGTGCCTATTAAAATTGGGAAGCATTATAATTCAATTGTTATGTGATGATTTGGACATGGATGCTAGCCACATATTGTTGGTCAGACCTTGCAGTTGGATGAAGACGCGACCCACAAGGGGCGCGATAACATTTACATGTTCACTTGGGTTGGTCATAACATAGAAATTGCTCCAAAGAAGCCAATGGTTTGGAAAGTAATTAATGGATGCCAAGACACTCTTGACTATTACTAATGAAACAACCAAATTCAAGGCAAATATGTAGGTTGTTGGTAGGGTAGTTGTTGATTGTGCAAGCATTTATGGTGAATGATGATGGCAAGTCGGTGCAGAATGTATCAAAGAAGCTCCGCACATTGATTGAGAGGTTTCAAGAGTTGATCAACCATGACCTCCCTGACAGCCCTTCCTCTGATGCAAGACATTCAACATCACATTAACCTAGCCACAGGGGATGGCTTGCGTAATCTACCCCATTACAGGATTAGTCCCCAGGAGAATGACTTCTTACGCGAGAAGGTGGAAGAGAAAGGATTCAATCAAGAGAGCAGGCGTCCGTTTGCATTACCCACCTTGAAAATGCCAAAGAAAGATGGAAATTGGCGCATGTTTGTGGATAGCAGAGCAATCAACAAGATCACAATGAAGTACTAGTTCCACATTCAGACCATGAGATGAAAGGAAGACGGCTTTCAATACAAAGGACTATTTGAGTAGTTTGTCATGACTTTCGACCTGTCCAACGCACACAATACTTCCGTGCGACTATGAACCAGGTTGTTCGTCCCTTTATTGTAAACTGGACTAAGAACATGCTTCGAGGGAAGTAGAAGATTGGGGAAAGAATGGAACGAGGGGAGTTGTGTATTTGTCTTGTAGCTTTATGGATATAATAGTCTTTTCAAAACCTCCATTACTGTGTTTCTGTTACTAAGGGGGTATTGTGTTGTTTGTCAAACAAGAGGGTCTGTGCCATTATCTTATAACACGGGAAGGAAGTGTCATTTACCAGACAAGAATTGCAAATAAAAGGCGAATGAAATAGGAATCTAGTTGAGCTACCTTGAGAATCTCACATGCTACACCTTTTCTGTAGTGCGCCTTTGACCAATTTGGTTTCAGTGCAATACAAGCCTCAGCATCAGCTAAAGCACTAGTTCCTTCATCCAAGCGAGCCCAGCACAAGCTTCTGTTGGATAACATTGTTGCCTCCCGCGGATCACAATAGATTGCCTGATGAAGCGAAAGGAGAACACAAACCCCGCATATATCTTATTACACTTCAGTTCAATGAATTCATATGGACAACACCACAGTCAATATCAATATATCACAAAAAAATATAAATAATCGACATACCATGTTGTACCAATATAAGGCAACAAAATAATCTTTTTTCTTGAATGCTTCTGCACCCTTGGTCTTTGACTCTATCAAGTTATCTTTCTTCTTTTGCTCCCTCTGCCAGAAGATTTGAACACTGTTAATATTAGATTGGCTGCTACCAGAAAATGTTCCACTAACGACAGAATAGATTGTTTAGAACTACCTGGTATCTAGCTTCTTGAGAGTGAACAGCACTTATTATTCCACGAGGAGTCCAGTCACGGATACTTGGAATAGGGTTAGTCTTAGGAAAGAGAACCTTCACACCCTCTGGGTAATGACGAAAGGCAGAAATTTCTAATGGTGTCATACCTTCCTATAAGGAAGTACCAAAATAGAACAATCAGAAACTAGAGACAATGAGGAGAAGAGAAATAACAAATCAGTTCAAGTGAACCACTTACAAAGTTAGTAACATTAGGATTTGCTCCACCCTTCAACAAGCATTTAATAGCTTCAGTGTCCTTGCTATAAACTGCAGTTTGTAATGGCGTCACTCCAGATAACCCAAGGTCTGGGTCAGCACCCGCCTACAAACAATATCACTTGAAATGAGACAGCTTTCATTTTTACTGCTCGATATAATTAACTAGAGCAGCTTACATAAAGAAAATACTATACAGAGGCAATAATACCTTTAGCAACAGTTTGATGCATTCGTGCGCGCCAGCAGCGGTGGACACCAGCAGTGGGGAACCATCATTGACCGATGTTCCATTCGGCTAAATGACAAAAGAAATGGACTGATGAGTAAATTTTAGAGGAGACCGTACATGTCATAACACAATTATTGTACATAGATGAGCACATCAGGCGTGCCATATCTCGAGTCAAACAAATAAATCAAATCCTATCTGAAGATCACATCTATAACCAGACTCTATCAACGACCTTAGACCGGTTTGCACTCTTTGAATATTTTTAGTGTGTGAACTATAGTCTCCTTATTCAGATGTGGGTATCTCGTAGTAGTTGTCAATACTATCTATGGATGAAGCCTTTTGACATTTAAGAATAGGGTTTTATTCACACTTCTAGTACAACACATTGACAATTTTTCTATGAAAGAAAAGAAAAACAATCACAAAATTGTTTCTCTAGTGCAAAACAACGCATTTAACTGATTAGGGCTTACATTAGCATTGTTGTCTAACAAAATTTTCACAGCTTCTTTTTGCCCCGTAGATGCAGCAATATACAGTGGTGAAATTTTAAGACGTGCCTTGCATAACGCCTCAACATCGGCCCCATTTGATATCAAGAGCTGCATAGTCTCCTTAAGACCTGTATAGAAATAGACAAACTGCAGGATTATCTTTTGTATGAAATAGATGTGGAAACGTTAACACATCAAGGAATGCATTGCTAAATAGATCCAAGAGGCCCATATTGACTAGGTGGAAAGTATCACAACCTGCCACACATCAAGGAATGCATTGCTAAATAAACCCCTGTGTTACAATAACAAGTTTGGGCAAAAGAACAATGCTTGCAGGAAGAACATAGAATAGTTTGTAGAATAATAAGTGTCAGCAGCCTCGGGAAACGAACATGAATCCTCCATAATCTACATATTAAGCCAAGGAAAGTAGGGAGGCGAAATTACATAGGTATATACCTATCTCTCTCTCTCTCCCATTTTAATTTCACATTTGCGTAATTTAACCAGCAGTATCTATAAAATAACACCCAAAGCATTGGGTTATATTAAGCGGAGCCAACCTCGGCATGCCGCAGTGTGAAGAGCAGTATATCCTTGATGATTTGGCAAATTAACATCTGCACCTTTTCTGATAAGATAGGCCACAGTATGATGGTTGCGGCTCACACATGCATTGATCAAAGCTGTGTCACCTGCATAAATAACAAGAAAAAAGGAAATAATAATTCCTTCAAATTAGGTATTGGTGTACCAAAACAGGGCCAAAACCTTTTATGTGTGAAGTTTAACAAAACAACCAACACTTAATGAGAATGGGAATTGAAACTACCACTCGAGTCTTGGCTATTAACATCGAGACCCACAACTTCAATCAGGTACTTGCAAATGTTTGTTCTTCCTTGATTAGCGCCCAGAATTAGAGCCGTTTGACCACCGGGTCTCCTATAGTTGGAGTAAGTCTCCAACAAGCCTTGGCCACGGTCGAGTCTCTTCGCAAAATCTGAAGATCAAAAACCAGTCAAGCTTAATAGAAACGCCCAACGAGGAAGACGAAGAGGAGATCTGACCTTTCATGACACGTAGATCCCCAGCGCGAGCCGCATCCAGAAGCCCTAGACTCAGCCGTTCCTCTTCCTCTGTTCAAAATCAACAACAACAAACAAAATCGATTGAAACAGAGGAAACCTGAAGAGAAGCTAAGGGAAGAGGGCTAGGGTTAGGGTTTTGTTACCTCGTGTGAGAGCCATTGCCGTCTCAGTGAGAGAGCAAGAGTGGTGAGGAGTGGTATGTACTAAGAGAGCTGATTTTCAAGTTCACACACAGATAGTGGAGTGAGGAGGGAGAAGAAAAGGAAAGGAGAGTATGTGTAGGGGTGTGTTTGTTCTGCGTGACGACGGAGTGGGGGGTTTTGGGAGTGACCCTTTTTGCTGAAACAAACAGATCCCTATAAAGTAGGCGATAGAGGGTGTTTTGTCGTTTCTGCGGACGGAAAAAGGCGCCAAGAAGTTTCTCGAATGACGCCACGTGTGATGACAGCTTGTTTCGACCGAGGGCATGGTTCTCAGCTGCCTTTTCATGTTTTACTTTTTCTTCTTTAGGCTTATGGGATTGCTTAGACAAGATTATTTGAATAATAAAAAGATCTAATTTATTCATAAATTAGATCTTCTTTAGACAACAACTCGCCTTCAACGGCACTCAATTTCCAATTGATGTACATGGGTGCTGATGAAGGTTTACATCCTAAGAAACATGTATCTTTTAAAATGTCCATAGCATACTTCATTTGATACCTTCACCACCTCTAAGCCCTTCAAAACCCATAAAGAAATTAAGATATTCCAAATTTTTGAGCCGAAAACACTTGTTTAATTTGTACTTGATGGAGTTCAACATTTCTCCTGTTAGTACAATATCATCAACATGCTCAAGCATTGCTGCAAAATGCTTACCCTAAGTCATGGTGAAGAGTGTATAATCTGCTTTAGACTGAATGAAGCCTAGTCCAAAAATTGTTTGAATTTTTTTTTGTAAACCGTTTCTTGAAACCTCCTTTAAACCATATACAGATTTAATCAACTTGCATATTGCTGGTCTATCAATACATTGCAGTTGTTTTGTCACTTGAGCTCCTAGAGGAATGTCCATATACACATATTCAATAAGATCTCCATGAAAAAAGCATTATTATATCCATTTGCAACATGTGTCACCCCCCCCCCCCCCAAACAGCAACCCATCCCAACAATCATTTCATAGTGGGTCCAAACCTTCTGTTTAAGTATATTCCTTAGCCACTAATCTGACTTTGTATCTTCCAATGTTGTCATTTGAGTGATATTTCACTCTGTACACCCATCTACGACCCCACAGTAGTACGGTTAGGAGGCAATGTTGTGTAAACATATGTATGATTTTTCTGCAAAACTTGCAATCCTGCATCCATAGCATGTCTCTAATGAGGTATAGCAGCAACTTCCTCATTAGTTTGGGGTTCATTATGTGTGGTAATGTCGGCTATGAGAGAAATGCGGTTTGGTTGATGGAGTCGTATGACAAATACTGGAAGAGATGTTATATGGGTGTAGGGTTTGGTGATAGCTATGTGTGTAGAGTGGGTTTTGGACTGAGGTTCGGATAATAAAAAGCATTTAGATAGGATGGTAGTTTGTGATTTCTGGTGGATCTTCTCACAACATGGTTGATAGCGGATGGTGGCAAAGGTGATGATGGTGGTGATATTGGTGATGGTGGCTGGTTAAATGGAGGTGATATGGTGGTGTTATGAGTGGGTGGTGGTTAGATATTGTATAATTTATATGGAGATGGGTCAACAATGTGACTATTGGGACTTGGAATGTAAGAAAAAACCGTATCGATGAGAGATGAAGAAGTAGAAATGTCATGATTATAAGCGAAAGAATCTTCATAAATAATGACATTCTTAGAAATGATAAAAGAATGTGAGGTGATGTCATAGATTTTGTATCCCTTTATGCCATAGGGATATCCTACAAAAACACATTTGGTGGCTCTAGGAGAGAAAATTGATATGCCAAGGACAAGAGTGGAGGCAAACAAAGGCAGCCAAACACTTTCAAGTGATCATGTGTAGGAGGAGAGTTGTACAACATTTCATAAGTAGCTTTGCCTCCGAGAACATGAGATGGAGTTCTATTTATGAGACATGAAGCAGTTAAAATACATTCTCCCCAACGATGAATAGGAATATAAAATTGGATTCTTAAAGCTCTGGCAATGTTAAGCAAATGCTTATGTTTTCTTTCAACTATAGAATTTTGTTCAGGTGTCTCTACACATGAGAGTTGATGAATAAATGTCTCTAGAGGCATAGAAATAAAGTATATCAAATAGATCCCTATAAAGGAAGGGAGACGGTGTTATGTAGATAGCATCTTCATGAGAAATAGTTTATTACCCATAACAGCTTACATGTCTGTTCTCTCTCTTTCACTCCATAGGAAGAGGGCACAGTAATTAAGAAATGGGGACAGAGAAGTAACACCCCAAAATGACAATTGAGGAGAAAAGAGGGAAACAGATTAGCATTACGTAGAGAACATCTTCAACAGTCCGAGGTGAATAATTAAATTGTACTACACGTTAGCACCGCGAATATCATAAATACCAATAGATACATAGTAATGCACTATTCATACGACTAGCGTCTTAATACGAAAGGCAGAGTTCAACCACTGTTACAGTATCATCCATACCACAATCAGATACACCGCTAAAAACCGGGAAAAGATGGCCCTAAAATAAGCTACTTTTAACTATGTTGTGCATTTGACACAGAACCATCCCCATCATTGTACATCCGGAACTCGAAAAACTCCATAATTTACGACACAAAATCCAAGCTCTTCTTCTTCAATTACTTTGCTGGAAAAACAACACAAAAAAAAGTTCAAAGAGGTAAAACACTTGCTGCTAGTAAAGATCAACGCAGGAAAAAGAGCAGGATTCGCACCTCAAGACTCCCAAAAGCTTCGAACTTTCCTGTTCAACAACAAGACAACAGAACAACATTCAGAAGCTGATGCAAGCATAGCACAACTATCAACTACTACCAGTTTTATGTATTTCTTTTACAGTTCTCAAGAAAGAACACAACCGAAGACTGGAGATAAGGGAGAAAAACAAGAGATTTTCCTTCACAATAAAGAATGCCACATCCCAACATATTAAAGTGGCCGTTTGAAAATATAACTGTACAAGGTCGCATTTTCATATGGGATACCTCAAAGCTGTTTCAATCTCCTTGTTTTCAGGTTCCAGCTTCAAGGCAAAAGCATATGCTTCCGCTGCTCCCCGAAAATCCTGAACAGAACATTAAACATCAGCTTATAGATAAGATTGGGTAAATGACACACCCGTGTTTACCAATAATGACATCGGCACACCCCTTGTTTCTTTGACAAATCACACTTAACATCCTTATCTTGCCGAACCTTTTTTGACGCTTACCCCTCGGTTTCAGTCCGTCAGGGAAATAACAGAGATCAAACCACCATAACCTACATGCTACGTTTCCTGCGATGGTGTGATCGTTCTTAATCGTGGAACATGAACGGAAATGGTATACTCTATGGAATTTGATAATATAGGGGTAGGTTTCTTTAGATACCTTGCCTGGATTTTTGTTGTTTTTGCAACTCATCAAGTATAAAGTTACTCAGTTTATACAAATAGTTGAAATTCAAAGTCTAGAAATGAATACATCTTAGCAAATGCAACTTTAACTTCCCCTTCTATATAGAGATACTTGAGGTGAAAATATTGTCCCAAAATTTAGTGATCTGGATCGCTAGTGTTTAACATTTTCAGCTTTCAGAATGCCTAATCCAATTCGTGATTCATTGGAGGCACAGGTGAATTATGCTAACACTGCGACGCGGGACCAAACTTCAATGATAGCCAGCTAAAGCCATGTTCGGTATCAGCTGAAAATCAGAAAAACTGGGTGAATATATATCTAGGTGAAAGATTCAACTGAATTAAAAATCAAAAGTATGAGCTGATTACACTCACATAGATGAGATTCCAGCCCCATAATTCCCAATTTTGAAGATTCTGAGATTATTTTAATATGCAAATTTTCAGTTATATCATAACAAACCGAATTGTCAAAAGGTGCAGATTTTAATCTAATTTGAATTAAAATCTGCAATACGAAACATGTAATAAACTTCATATTTTGATTTCTTCTGTTTGCGTTAGGTCCTAGACAGTGTTAACACAATTCACTAGTACCCCTGTTAGGAAACGTGAACACTGGTGATCCAGATCGCTAATATGGAAATCCCAGTTTTTTAACTCATTTTCACCTAAAGTATCTATTTAAAAGGAAACATTAAATTTAGATATGGTAAGTTACATCTATTTCTGGATACTGACTTTTAAATATTGCATATTGAGCGGTTCTATACTTTATGATTTGCAGAAAAGGGTAAAACTCCTAAAAGAGTAACCAGAGAAGCCTACCCTTGGCATAACGAGGTATGGCGCTCCGCAACCAGAACAATCCGTGTTCCAGGGCAGGGAGCTTCCACAACATGATGGAGGTTGATGGAGCAATTATTAGCTTTCATATTTAGTGACACGAGTTACAAAGCAATCACACCCGGATGGGAAAAAGCCCAATTCGTACTTGGAGGAGAATGAGGGTAGCTGACACCTGATTATGAGCAGCAAATGTTCATACTGTATCAGAACTGCGCACAAGGTAACCAATATGTTTCTGAATAAAGCTCCGAGTCAACACAATTGTGAGACCATAATCGATTGAATGTGACAATCCACCAGTAAGTGGCTAGATATTTGGGGGTCTGAACCCATCTATTAGAGACACGGTTAGACTCCAAACCATATGGAAGGTGGAGGAAGCCGACTTGGAAGGCTGAGATGAGAGAAAATGAGAGTGTAAGGTTTCACCAGAAGGGCCAATCTAAAACTATGACAAAGATAAAGACAAAGATACAGCTGGAGCGACGCCTTCTCCTGCGCGAGGCACTAACAACTGTAAGAGTCCTAATCAATGAAGCCAGAGCAGCCTACCTACTCCACAGGTGGCACCTAACTCCAACCTTAAGCTCAATGGGCCAAAGCAAATGGTGGTAAGTGTTGGAAGTGCAACCAGCCTACCTATACTTCGAATCTACGAAGTTGGTTCACAACTTCAACCATCCAGATGAGCCCCATCCGACGTCATATTTTGAAGGTTGGATCAAGAAGGGACATATCATACGAATGGAGGAGGTATGTAAGGTGCCTATTAAAATTGGCAAGCATTATAATTCAATTGTTATGTGATGTTTTGGACATGGATGCTAGCCACATATTGTTGGTCAGACCTTGCAGTTAGATGTAGAAGCTACCCACAAGGGGCTCGATAACATTTAAATGTTCACTTGGGTTGGTCATACGATAGAAATGGCTCTGAAGAAGCCAATGGTTTGGAAAGTAATAATAGGATGCTAAGACGCTCTGCACAGTGATTGAGAGGTTTCAGGGAGTTGATCTCCAATAACCTCCCTGACATCTTTCCTCCAATGCAAGACATTAACATCAGATTAACCTAGCCACAGGGGATGGCTAGCCCAATCTACCCCATTACAGGATGAGTACCAAGGAGGACGGCGTCTTACGCGAGAAGGTGGAAGAGAAATGATTCAATCGAGAGAGCACGAGTCCATGCGCATTACCCACCTTGCAAGTGCCAAAGAATGATGGAAATTGACGCATGTGTGTGGATAGCAAAGAAATCAACAAGCTCACAATCAAGTACTTGTTCCCCATTCAGACCATGAGATGAAAGGAAGACAGCTTTCAATACAAAGGACTATTTATTTTAGTAGTTTGTCATGACTTCCGACCTGTCCAACGCACACAACACTTCCGTGCGACTACAAACCAGGTTCTTCGTCCCTTTATTGTAAGGATTGTAGTTGTTTATTTCAGTGATGTTTTAATCCATTGTAAACTGGAATAAGAACATGCTTCGAGGGAAGTAGAAGATTGGGGAAGGAATGGACTGAGGGGAGTAGTGTGTATTTGACTAGTAACTTAATGGGTATAATAGTCTTTTTCCAACCTCCATCAGTGTTACTAAGGGGGCATGGTATCATTTGTCAAACAAGGGAGTCTGTGCCATCATCTCTTAACACAGGAAGGACGTGTCATTTACCAGACAAGAATTGCATATAGAAGAAGGCGAATGAAATAGGAATCCAGTTGAGCTACCTTGAGAACCTCGCATGCTACACCTTTTCTGTAGTGTGCCTTTGACCAATTGGGTTTCAGTGCAATGCAAGCCTCAGCATCAGCTAAAGCACTAGTTCCGACATCCAAGCGAGCCCAGCACAAGCTTCTGTTGGATAACATTGTTGCCTCCAGCGGATCGCAACAGATTGCCTGCATATAAAGCGAAAGGCGAACACAAACCCCGCATATATCTTATTTCACTTCAGTTCAATTACATATGGACAACACCACAGTCAATATCAATATATCACCAAAATAGAAATAATCGGCATACCCTATTGTACCAAGATAAGGCAACAAAGTAGTCTTCTTTCTTGACTGCTTCTGCACCCTTGGTCTTCGACTCTATAAAGCTATCTTTCTTCTTTTGCTCCCTCTGCCAGAAGAATTCGAATGCTGTTAATATTAGATTGGCTCCTACCACAAAAATGTTCCACTAACGACGGGATAGATTGTTTAGAACTACCTGGTATCTAGCTTCTTGAGAGTGAACAGCACTTATTATTCCACGAGGAGTCCAGTCACGGATACTTGGAATAGGGGTAGTCTTAGGAAAGAGAACCTTCACACCCTCGTGGTAATGACGAAAGGCAGAAATTTCTATTGGTGTCATACCTTCCTATAAGGAAGTACCGAAATAGAACAATCAGAAACTAGAGACAATGATGAGAAGAGAAGAGAAATAACAAATCAGTTCAAGTGAACCACTTACAAAGTTAGTAACATTAGGATTCGCTCCACCCTTCAACAAACATTTAATAGCTTCGGTTTCCTTGCAAGAAATTGCCATTTGTAATGGCGTCATTCCAGCTACCTCAAGGTTTGGGTCAGCACCCGCCTACAAACAACATCACTTGAAATGAGACAGCTTTCATATTTACTGCTCGATATAATTAAATAGAGAAGCTGACTAGAGCAGCTTACATAAAGAGAAATACTATACAGAGGCAATACCTTTAGCAACAGTTTGATGCATTCATGCGAGCCCGCAGCGATGGATCCCAGCAGTGGGGAAAAAGCATTGACCGATGTTACATTTGGCTAAATGTTGAAAGGAAAGGACTGATGAGTAAATTTTAGTGTAGGCCGTACTTATGTCACAACACATAATTATTGTACATGGATGAGCACATCAGGCGTGCCATAGAGTTTTATTCACAGTGCTCAGTACAAGACATTAACAATTTGTAACATTTTCTCTATTAAAGAAAAGAAAAACAATGACAGAGATGTTTTTCTAGTGCAAAACAACGCATTTAACTGATTAGGGCTTACATTAGCATTGTTTTCTAACAAAATTCTCACAGCTTCTTTTTGCCCCTTATATGCAGCATTACACAGTGGTGAAAGCTGAAGACCTGCCTTCACTAACGCCTCAACATCGGCCCCATTTGATATCAAGAGCTGCATAGTCTCCTTATGACCTGTATAGAAATAGACAAACTGCAAGATTATCTTTTGTATGAAATAGATGTGGAAACGTTAACACATCAAGGAACGCATTGCTAAATAGATCAAAGTATCACAACCTGCCACACATCAAGGAATGCATTGCTAAATAAACCCCTGTGTTACAATAACAAGTTTGGGCAAAAGAATAATGCTTGCAAGAACATAGAATAGTTTGTAGAATAACAAGTGCCAACAGGCTAGGGAAACGAACATGAATCCTCCATAATCCATATACTAAGCCAATGAAAGTAGGGAGGCGAAATTATATAGTTATATCCCATTTAAATTTCCCATTAGCATAATTTAACCAGCTGCACTTAAATTTCATGCTACACCAGTTGTAGGTGCAAAAAAACAAGGCAATGGAGTAAACAAACAACAGTTCTTCATACAAAAGATAATGAATCGGAGCCAACCTCCGTCTGCGGCAGCGTGAAGAGCAGTACATCCTAGATGATTAGGCAAATCAACATCTGCTCCTTTTCTGATAAGATATGCCACAGTATGATGCTTGCCGCCCAGACTTGCATTCATCAAAGGTGTGTCACCTGCATAAATAACACAAACCTCATCTATCTGCCAATAATAATTCCTTCAAATCAACACAGCATTGGTGTACCAAAAAAGGGGCCAGACCTTTTCTTTGTGAAGTTTAACAAAACATCAACACTTAATTAAGCTTGAAATTGGACTTTTTAGGTGTGAATAAAAACTGAGAATGGGGAATAGAAACTAGTACCATCCCAGTCTGGGCTATTAACATCAAGACCCACAACTTCAATCAAATACTTGCAGATGTTTGTTCTTCCGTAATTGGCCCCCAACATTAGCGCCGTAAAACCTCTGGGTCCAGTATACTTGGAGTAAGTCTCCACCAACCCTTGACCAAGGTCGAGTTTCTCCGCAAAATCTGACCAAAATCCATCAAAAAACCAGTCAAGCTTTCCCAGGGCCTTAATGGAACTGAGGAAGACGAGATGTTACCCTTCATGAGACTCAGATCCCCAGCGCGAGCCGCATCCAGAAGCCCTCTACTCAGCCGTTCCTCTTTCTTTGTTCAAAAACAACAAAATCGGATGTTCAAAATCAACAGAAACAGAGGAAACCTGAAGAGAATCTAAGAGGGCTAGGGTTAGGGTTTTGTTACCTCGTGTGAGAGCCATTGCCGTCTCAGTGAGAGAGCTGATTTTTAAGTTCACAGACAGATAGTGAGTGAGTGGTATGTTGTTCTATCACCTAGAGGAGGAAGAAGAAAAGGGGCAAGGAGAGTATGTGTAGGGGTGTGTTTGTTCTGCGTGATGAGGGACGACGATGGAGTGAGAGGTTTTGGGAGTGACCTTTTTGCTTAAACAAACAGATCCCTATAAAGTAGAAGGGAGAGGGTGTTTTGTCGTTTCTGCGGACGAAAAATGGCGCCAAGAAGTTTCTCGAAGAGATGGGCTTCGAACGCCTCCTGATGTGATTTTTGCATCGTTTTACTAGTGAGATCACTAAGGCTACGTTTGGTTCTTGGAAAATGAAAAGGAAAGGAAAACGTAAAGAAAAGAAAAGAAACGGAAAAGAAAACTATTTTCTTTTTTGTGTTTGGTGCTTGTTGGGAAATGAAAAGAAAATATACTAACTTTCTTTCTCTTGTTTGGTTAGTGTAATCTTGAGAAAAGAAAAATGAAAGTGAAATTCAAATTATAGAAAAAGAAACAAAAATCAAATTTGTTAAAACCAAGCCCCCATCACAAACACAGTATCAGAATAGCATAATGTGATTTTCTTTTCATTTGTGTGACACATCTATATATAAAAAAAATATCAATTGACACAATCACAATGTTCAAGATAAAGTCCCTACTTGTCCATAAAATTACAAAACTAACCTCCAAACCAAATCTAGTGGCTACTTTCTCTTTAAGGGCATTTATGTCTTTTAGAAGACTTACACTCACACACCACACACAGAGACGCAATCGGATAAACACAACCAACCACTCCCAGCTTCGTCTCTCTCTAAAACAGATCCGAATTCCGTCGAAGCCACGAGGATGCTGTATTGGCGGGTTTGACCCGACCGACGGAAAAAGTCTTCTTCTCCGGCGCCGGTGAAGGGTCTCTACTGCTCCACCGCCCCAGCCGAATCAAACCCACGTCGAATCAAACCCAGGTATGTCCGCCAACGACCACCTAGAACGGCGACAACCAAAGCAATCACCACCGCTTCCGTCGTACCCAACCGTCGACCGTCGGCGGATTGCTTCGTCCCAAACTCAGATCGCCTGGAACACAACCCAAGCACTACTACCATCTGCAAAAACCCAGAAATATACCCCAACCCCAAACCCACGCCTCTTACTCTGCGATTGAGAAACCAAAACCAGAAATCACCATTATTTCCGGCGAATCCACAGCCCAATCGTATTCCCGATCGAATATTCATATCTCTCCGACGAATATTCCGGCAATTTTTTTTGGGAGAGAGAGAGAGCGCGAGAGCGACAGGGGAGGGACGCGACAATTTTTTCTTTTCCTTTTCCTTTTCCGCTGGTTTTTGGATGGAAAATAAATTTTCCGTTTTCTTAATCAAAATTTTCCTTTTGTTTTCCTTTTGTTTTCCTTTCCTGAAATACTTTTTCAACCAAACACGTTATGGAAAATTGCCAGAAAATCATTTTCTTTTCCTTCACATTTTCCACAAACCAAACATAGCCTAAATCAAATTAACCCGTTGAAGACAGCTTCCTTTATTTCCTCCATAGTGAAAGGGTTATTTAAAATGGAGATGTCAAGGTGAGAAAGTCTTGGAGTCAGCAGGGGCCAACCTTCCAAAGAAAGCATAGTCTCCATATCCACATCAGAAGCTTTTGCATAAATGGACTCAAAGTGGTGAGTCAAAAGATCAGATATGCCAGCTTGATCCGAAATGGTGGTATTAGTATCTGGGTTAGAAAGGCTATCAATTATGTTGGCTGCACACCTTCTCTTGCAGGTATTGTGGAAAAAGCGAGTGTTCTTATCCGCTCCCTAGGCCATTTAACTTTAGCTCTCTGAGCCCAAAGGATTTCCTCTTGGTTAAGGAGCTCCTTTAGCTCAGAACGAATGCACATCTCCAGAGACGCCTGGTTAGGAAGGTGAATGCTGTTTTGAACCAACTCCAGCATCCCTTGGGTTTCCTTGATACGTTGATCAAGAGAGCCGACCCCGTTACGCTTCCAGAAGATAAGCTTGTGCCTCAGTGATTTACATTTGGCAAAGAATTTAAAGCATGAGGATCCATGATGACTCTCTTGCCAAACTGAGTTAATGATGTCTGTGCATTCTGAGTACCTAAGCCAAAATGCCTGAAAGTGGAATCTTTTCAGTTTAGGGAGTCTGGAGTTGAAAACATGGAATACACTCGGACCATGATCCGAGCTCATGATAGGAAGGTTCAAGAGCACACGTATGAACATCAAGAATACCATACAACATTAATTGCAAAATCAAAAGCGAAAACAAAGAGTTGCAGATATATAAGAGGATCTCCAAGAAATGTGTAAACACTGTCTTTGGCACAAATATAAGTCAGATTTGTCAAAAATCAGTTACAACAGCTGGTGCAAAATATGGCCTATATTTGCACCTGACCTATTCTTAAATAAATATGGCCTAAACCAAAGACAATTGGACGTGGTATAAAAATTTTAAAAATTTATTTTAATGCTGACCTCCTCAGCTCTTCTCCTGCAAATCCAGCGTTCAGATTTTCTGTGAAAACAATGGTAATGTCATATATTAATTCGTTATTGAATAATAAATAAAAAATAAATCAATAAATAATAATAATAACAATAATAATAATAATAATAATAATAATAATAATAATAATAATAATAATAAATTCACTCACTTCAACGAATCAATTAATTTGTTTTTTTTTTTTACAAAAAGTAATTTGTTATTAAATAGATAGAGTAACATGATTTTTTAATAATGAAAACTATGGAATAATAAAATAATATGGTGGTAGTCTATATTTTGGCCATCTGTTGGAACAACAACTCAAAAAGTGCTGGTGTACAATTAACGGTAGGTACAAATTTAGTCCAAAGAAAACTTTGCTGTTGGAGATGTTCTAAAGTCTTAAACTTGCAGAAATCTTCTTTACAATCAAGCTGGAAAACACTCATCTCTCACTCTACATTTTCTCTCCAGAAAACCCTAACCCCGCATTCCCCTCTCCGGCGGCGGCTCCTACATGGAGAGCCGCCGCCGGAAACCGCTCCATCCTCTCTGCTCGTATGATTGAAGGCCCTTCCGACAACGCCGACCCACTCCCGTAGCATCTCACCACTCCCACCGGCATCTAAAGAGGCCTTCCAACCCTCGCCGGATTGCAGTAGATAAGGTGAACCGGCTTCACGTCAGTATCGAAGTCGGGAACCCCCCCCCCCCCATTCTTCGCCGTCCAGAACCTCTTTTGGAGTTGTAAGGACTCCAGTTTGTGTCTACAACTACCCCACCTTCCTCTCATGCCTGCCCTTCTCGCGCCGCCGTCGCCGATTCGGATACCTTGAAGCCCGAAGCCCTCCACGACATCTCACGCCGTTCACTGCCGCCTCTAATTCGGATCTGCCACCCCTCCCCTGGCCGTCGTTCCCCTGGCCGGTCTCTGCCTCGTCGGCTCCTCTGGTTCTGCTTTTCGTTGTCCCTCGCCCGTTGCTTTCGGATCTGGCTCTGTGGCGGCTGTCCTCCCCCCACTCCGGTTGTGGGGCTGCCCCCTCCCCTCCCCCTCCACTAGGCTGGAACTCTGACCTACAAGAGCTTCCCGGGCAGTTCCCCCCCCCCCCCCCCCACATACACTACCATGAGTTGCGTCCTTCCCCTGGTCCATAGGCAACGATCTGGAACAACCACGGGGCCGCTGTTCGGCGTTCCTCAAGTCGTCTTCTTGCTGCCGGAGATGTGGGTTCTTTTGCTCCGGTCTTTAGAAGTTGTATTGGGTGTCTCCTGATTGGGGTTTGGATGGGCTTATGAGTCTGGTATATTTCTTTGGATTTGGGCATTCTGTTGGGGTCTTTTGAGGATTTTGAAGGCTCTTGGACCTCTTTGGCCTTTTCTCTGCTTTGGGTTGTTTATGGGGACCTCTGAACCCTTCTTTGCTTTGGGTTGTTTATGGGGACCTTTGAACCCTTATCCCATTGGTTTTTGTTGTTTCTCTGGAGTGTGGTTTTTTGTTGTTTCTCTGGAGTGGCTAGGTATCGGTAGTGGTGCGAATTCGGGTCGGTTGACCCGAGAACCGACCCGAACCGAGGTGAAAATCAACCGAAACAAACCAACCCGTAACCGAACCGAAGAACCGACTACCCGGACCGAACCGAATCCGTGGGTAGTTCGGTTCCGGTTCGGTTTTCTGTTATTTGGGAACCGGGAACCGACCCGGAACCGGAACCGGTAGAACCGGAACCGGAACCGGGCTAGAACCGACCCGAGAACCGTGGTAACGGTCAAAATTTTTGAAAAAACTAGTCGTTGTTTTTCTACCGTTTGCCAAACGGTAGTCATGACCGTTGGTGAATTTTGTTTTTTTTTTTTTTTCTTTTTTCACTTCCCCTCTCCTTCCTTCTACACCTATAAATACCAAACCCATACTACCATTTTTTTCACACTTCATCAACAAACTCTCTCAACACTTCTCACAATTCTTCACTCAAAAATCATCCTACACTCTCCAAAATTCATTCTCCAATCTCCATATTCCTCAATCCTCAATTCCAATTTCCACACACACTCTCAAAAATCAAAATCACTCAAAAATCGTCATACGCTCTCGTCTTCAAAATTTGACAAGCAAGAGCAACGCATCTTCCATATTCGGCAACGCATCTTCAATCTTCGACGTTTCGCTTCACCTCCAAGAATTATTCTTGGAGTTTGTAAGTTTTATTTTTTGTTGTTTGTTATTTGATTGTGTTATTATTTGTGCTTTATTTGTAAAACTTAATTTTTTTTAATCACATTTCTATAAGAAAAAAATGGCTTCTTCTTCTCGTGCAAATTTTGATGACCAAAACAACCAATACGTACCCATAATCGAAGAAATTGATATTGATGATCAAATGGACATTTTATTTGTGCCGCTAACGCTTTTGACGGTATAGAGGAAAATGATCCGAATTTAGGTAGTAATAAAAGAACACGTAAGGCGGAAAAACCTAAAAAAGCCCCGTTTGGGAACATATGGATAAAATACCCGATGGTGTAGACGCCAACGGTACACCAAAATTTAGGGCTAAATGCAAACATTGTCAAAAAAGTTTTGTGTTGGATAAAACCGGTGGATTAGGATCACTTAGAAAACACTTACAAAATGTACACGGACTTTTGAAAGATACACCCGCTTTAATTTGTCCAGCTTCTACAGTCCCTTCCGAATCTACTTTTAGTGCAGGTAAACGAGTTTTGTCGGAGAAAAGATCGTGCCTAACCTCGGAGATATTGAAGGTACTCATATGCTCGAAGGATTGGAGCGACGCCAACAAACGCACACAACACCTACACCCTTTGAACGTTATGGTCAACGAGCTTTACCAAGAATTGGGAATAGACCCGGACACTCCCCTTGATGTAGACCAATTGCCAACCTAGTTAAGTAGAGGCGAACTTTGTATGTAAGTTACAAAAAATGCAAATGATTGTTAGTTAAGTAGGTGCCAACCTAGTTGGGATGTACTTAAACTAAAGTGCTGGAATTTTTTCTAACATTTGATGTTTTTACTTTTAATCAATAATAAACGTTTACTTTGTTTTTTCCACTTATTTGTCAAGTTTTGATGTTTTTTTTAAATATTTGTGAAAAGTGTTGTCAAGTTTAAATACATAACATTCAAAGCATTAATAACATTCCCTAAATACATTAATATTAAAAAAAACTAGTATTAATTAATAACAATTCCTAAACCCTAACCCTAATTTAATTAATGAACCCTACCTAACCCTAACTTTGTTAATTAATACTTAATACTTATTAATTAAAACTACAACAATTATTCAAATATCAACACAAAAACAAAAAAAAATATGGTCGACCGGTTCTGGAACCGAACCGAACCGAAAACCGAACCGGTGAAGGATCCGGTTCTGGTTAACGGGTCGAATTCGGTTCTAGCATATCAAAATTATCGGTTCCGGTTCAACCGAACCGAACTCGGTCTTTGAACCGCCGAACCGAACCGAAACCGACCGGTTCCGGCTTCAGTCGGTTCGGTTCCGGTTCGGTTGAACCGAAATCGCACCCCTAGGTATCGGTAAGTGGTTCCGTTTTTTTCTTTTGTCGCCTTGTCTTGTATTTCCGTTCGGTGTATGCCCCTTTTGTCTTATAACCGTTTTATTTGGAATAAAATCTTTTGTTGCTCGTGGAACACTGTACAATGATACTGACACAGTCACGAGGGA
This sequence comes from Linanthus parryae, assembly GCA_023055425.1. NCBI lineage: Eukaryota > Viridiplantae > Streptophyta > Magnoliopsida > Ericales > Polemoniaceae > Linanthus > Linanthus parryae. The sequence continues at coordinate 147,457,523 of JALGPY010000004.1, forward strand.
ACTAATATCTCTTTGCTGAACAATCATACCGCCACCACAAGCCCACCATAACTTGGAGGTTTGGTTTGACGCCAGAAATACCCAGCCACTCCTCCAAAGCGGCACAAACACTTCAAAGAAATACAGAGGAATCAACAACCCCAATTTCGACCAACAGGTACATACATATTCTACTTCATTCATAACAAATTAGATTGTACATACTTCTATCCATAATAGTCTTCTTAACACCAACCTTCTTACTACTGTGTCATTCGCACCGAATTAGATACATAATAATACTTACAATCCATAAGTAGGAAGGAACTAGGAAAAGACGGCGCACTATTTACTGCTTTTAACTACGTGCTTTCGAAACAGATAGCCAACCCACCATTGTTTAGTATCTGGAACTCAAACCATACTAGCATTCGACCACTTCATCCCTGAAGAAACCAACGTCAAAATTTAAATGAACCGCGACGTGAGAAGAAGAAGCTTATCAATGAAGGGGAAAGCAGGATTCACACTTTAGACGCTCGAGTGCTTCAAATTTCCTGTTGTAACAAGACAAGATCCAAAATGTAATAAGCATTAACAAGATGTTTGAAGCAATGCACGGCAATCAACTAGTAAGCACCAGTAATTTTTCTTTTACTGTTCTCGGGTAATGATCAAAACACAAGAAAAAGACAGATTGCGATAAGGGAGGGCATTGCAAAAGAGAGCAGCATTCCTACCTCATACTCTAGAGTGCTTGAACATTCCTGTGGCGAAAAGACAAGATCCAAAATGAATCACATCAATAAGAGGTTTGGGGCAGCGCAAGATAATCAACTACGTGTGAAAACACGAAATTTGCCTTAACACCTACAACGTCTTGTTGGTGCCATAAAGGCAAGTTCAGGGGAGCACAAATATGTAAAAATACCACATTCCTATCCATTACGCGGTACAAGTGTTGTTTAAGTTATAACTACAGCTACATGGTCAAATTTGCATATGGGATACCTTAGAGCTGTTTTAATCTCTTCGCTTCCAGGTTCCAGCTTCAAAGCCAAAGCATATGCTTCCGCTGCTCCTCGAAAATCCTGAACAGAACATTAAACATCAACTTAGAAGAGTTTGGATAAACTCTTGACGTGTCATTAACCCAACAGGAATTACAAATACAATTAACGCGAATGAAATAGAAACCCAGATAAGCTAACAGATATTCATACCCTGAGAATCTCACATGCTACACCTTTCCTGTAGTGTGCCTTAGACCAATTGGGTTTCAGTGCAATGCAAGCCTCGGCATCAGCTAAAGCTTTGTTTCCTTCATCCAAACGAGCCCAGCACAAGCTTCTGTTGGAAAACACTGTTGCCTCCAGTGGATCACAAGTGATTGCCTACATATAAAACGAAAAGGGAACACAAACCTCGCATAAATTTATTTCATTCGGTCCATTTCATATGTACAGAACACCAGAGTCGGGGACGGATCCAGGATTTTGTTACGGTGGGGGCTAAAAAGAAATTAGAGAACCCCCAATAATATATGGTTAAATTTGTAATGTTCACTGGGCGATATAGTGCAATTATTGTGGGGGCTAAACTGAAAAAAACTTAACAAAACAAGGGTAAAAACGTTGGTAATTTTAAAGGTAGATCCGTAGCGACCACAGTGAATATAAATTTATCACCAAAACAGAAACAATCAGCATACCAAACTGTAACAAAGTATGGCAACAAGATAATTTTTTTTCTTGAACGCTTCTGCACCCTTGGCCTTTGACTCCATAAAACTAACTTTCTTCTTTTGCTCCCTCTGCCAGAAGCATTTGAACACAGTTAATATAAGATTGGCTCCTACTTGAAAATTTTCTACGAAACCAGGGGATAGATAGTTTAGAACTACCTGGATTTTAGCTTCTTCAGAGTGAACAGCGTTTATGATTCCACCAAGAGTCCAGTCAGGGATACTTGGAAGAGGGGAAGTCTTAGGCAATAGAATCTTTACACCCTCATGGTAATGTTGGAAGGCCGAAACTTCTAATGGCGTCATACCATCCTGTAAAGAAATACAGAGTATAACTATCAGAAACTAGAGAAGATCCTTAGAAGAGACGAGAAATAACAAATCAGTGAAAGTGAACCACTTACAAAGTTAGTAGCATTAGGATTTGCTCCAGCATTCAACAAGCACTTGATAGCTTCAGTGTGCTCCTTATGAACTGCCATATCCAATGGCGTCACATCATTTACCGCAAGGTCCGGGTCGGCACCCGCCTACACTAATCATGATAAATGAGACAGCTTTCATATTAACTGCTCGAGATGAATAACTAGAGCAGCTTACGCAGAGAAAATACTATAAAGTGGCAATACCTTTAGCAAGAGCTTGATGCATTCATGCGACTGGGCAATGATGGACGACAGCAGTGGAGTAAAAATGTCGAGCGACGTTGCATTTGGCTAAATGATGAAAGAAATGAACTGGTGAGTAAAATTTATTCGAGACTGTAGTCCTGTACGTAGATGAGCACACAGCCATGCCATATCTCAAGTCAAATAAATAAATCAAATCGTATCTGAAGATCTCATCAACCATCAGACCCCATCAATGAACTAGACTGGTCTGCGCTCTATGGAATAGCTTTAGTGTGTGAACATTAGTCTCCTAGTTCTAATGCGGATATTTGACTTTTGGGAATAGGGTTTCATTCACATTGCTCTGCAAAACACACTAAAAGTCTGCAACACTTGCTTTATTGATGAAAAGAAAAAAAAATGCCACAATCGTGCTTCCAGTGGAAAACAATGCATTTAACTGAATAAGGCTTACATTAGCATTGTTGCTTAACAAAATTTTCACAGCTTCTTTGTTACCCCGAGATGCAGCCATATTCAGAGGTGTGCCAGACCGTGATTGAGCTTCTACATCAGCCCCATTTGATATCAAAAGCCGCAGAATATCGTTAAGACCTGTAGAGAAATAACCAAAATGCAAGATAATTCTTTGTAAGAAATAGATATGAAACCGGTAACATCTCAAGGAATGCATAGCCAACGAACACATCAGAAAGGCTGATACTAACAAGGTGTTAAAGTATCACAACCAGCTAAGCAACTCAAGCAGAGATGCTCATCACAACAACATCAACATGAATGAAACTTATGTCGCACCAACTAGTAAAATCATCTCCAAAAGGTTATGCAAAAATATTTTCTTCGCGAGAATATAGAACGAGCGCCAAACATGCTAGGGAAAATAACACGCGCTCTACAGCACATGTATCATCCCTGTTTAAAGCCAAGGAAGGTAGGGAGGCAATAATTTACATAATTAACATAATTTAACTATCCGGGACCATGAAATAGTAGTCGTGTAAATAATTACATGATACTGCTGGAAGAAGAAACACAGAAACACATGTTGTACAAAGATTGAACGATTTATAACACGCATCAGAGTAATCAAACAGCAATAATTCATAACAATCCCAAGTTTAGAAAAGAAGCACAAGCCAACCTTCATCTGCAGCATTGTGAAGAGCAACATATCCAACACGATTGGGCAAATTAACATTTGCACCTTTTCTGATAAGATAGGCCATGGTTTGACGGTTGCGGCTCAGACATGCATTAATCAAAGGTGTTTCACCTTCAAAATAACAAAACACCAACACTTAGATTTGTAGGTTTACTAAGATTGAAACTTGAGTGAAAAATTTCAAAATTTACATTACATACCTTGCGAGTCCTGCATATCGATATCGAGACCCACAGTTTCAATCAAATACTGGCAGATCTGTGTGTTTCCTGTAATGGCAGCACAATGGAGCGCCGTTTGACCTGCGGGTCCCCTATAGTTGGTGTATATCTCCACCAAGCCTTGGCCATGGTCGAGTCTCTCCGCACACTCTGCAGCCATCGATTGATTGATTACCTCTTGAATCTGGCTTAATCGAAGAAGAAGAAGAAGGGTGAGTCTTTACTTTACCTTTCATGCGAACCAGATCTCCAGAACGAGCTCCATCCAGAAGCCCTAGTTTCAGCACTGCCTCTACAATCAACCAAAATTGATCGAAACGGACCAAAATCAACCAAAATTGACCAAAATTGACCTGAACAGAGAGATGAGTTAGGGTTTGATACCTTGTGGGAGAGCCATTGCCGTCGTCTCTGTAACAGCAGCTGAAATGAAGATTTTAGAAAGGGGGTTTATAGATCTGTTTTTTTATGAGGAGTATCGGTAAGGAGGGCGTGTTTGTTTGGCGTGAGGAGAAGTGTCGATGGAGTGTGAGATTTTGTTAATTGCTTTTTTGGTGGAACAAACGAGGCCCTAAAGTATAGGGGAAAGTAAGAGAGAGAAGGGAGGTTTGAGAAGTGTAAAATGGCGCCAAGAGTGGAGGTTTGAGAAGTGTGCGATTCGGTGCTACCGTTACACTACTACTATTATCACTCCGTCCCTACTATTTCTATCCACTAGGATTCACTCTGTGACGGTGATTTTGGCATTGCATTGTGTAGGTGTGTCGTGTTGTTTGCATTATTTAGATATGTTTTGATGTATATAGATCATTTGTTATTTTGTTTGGTGATGTAGCATGTTGCGACTAATGCTCGATAAAGAGTATTTTTTTTTGAAGTAGCTGTTATTCGGCATACGGAGGTTTTTTACATATCCGGAAATACAACATTACAATAGGTGAAACATAGAAGTAACAATCGGACGTGAAGTTGCTGGAAGCTGCAGATGGCTGGACACATGTTGTTTGCATAATTTGGGATTTGCTTGGTCTTGTTGGCAGTCTTTTGTCAAGCACTTTCAACTTGGCAAACTACCCACCTTGTTATTCTAGGGTACCACATAAAATCATATTCAAAATGCTTGTGCTGCAGTTACAAAACTGGAGGGAGATTCATAAAAAGAAACACTTCTATTTTCTTCATCCCGAAAAATAGCAACGGAGAATGTAATAGCATTACAATTATTGTGGACTTCACAAAAAGAGGAAAGAAACAGATTGAAGTCGCCTTAGCACTAAACATGAAGTCTCCATGATTTAAATTCTTGAAGCAAAAAAAAAATACTCTGCCATTATACACAGGCACACACACCTCAATAGTGAGTCCTTCTCAATTTTGATTCATTTTAGGGCCCTGAGACCCATTGTCTTTCTGATATTGATTTTAAACTCGCAAACTACATACCACTCTGTCCCAGGTCATTTGCGCCATTTGGACTTTTTTCACCCGTAACTGGGTCACTTTGACCTGGTGATTTGAATCGCTAAACGATACAACTTTTTGATAATTTTTGTATGGTTTTGTAGAATAAGAGTTACTCTACAACAATACTAAAAAATGCAAATTTTTGCTATCCAAATCACCGGGTCAAAGTGACCCAGTGAATAGTGGTAAAAGTCCAAATGGTGCAAAAGAGTTGGGACAGAGTGGTACCCTGAATTTGGACACTGGCAAGTTGCTTCAACTACTGGTCTGAAATAGGTAAGAGGAAATAAAAGTACTATACATTTAGCCCATAACTCCACTCCAACAACCAGAGCAAAGTACTATACATTTAGGCCTCGTTTGGGTAGAGGATAAGGAGGAAGTATAAGATAAGTTATACCCTCTCTTTTTTATCAAGTGTTTGGGTACCGGATAAGAACGGGGATAAGTTATGTTGTCTTATGCTGATGGAGCTTTTAATGAACAAATTTTATACCACCAACATGGAGGTATAAGGTCGGATAAGAAAATATAGAATATTAGTATGCTAGTAGGTTGACAAATATACCCCCACAAACTATCTAATTTCCTACCCTTATCCCCAAACCCTATCATTTTGGGATTGATAATTATTTTGAAATTGATAACTATCATTTTGGAGGAGGTCCTCATGGGTTTGATAACTATTATTTTGGGGTTGCATAACTTTATTTGAGTATGTACGGTTGAGATAAATATGAAGACATTTTACCGTGCTTGCTGAAATTTCGTTCGTTTAATTTAACTTGTTTATTGTAGGTTTTATAACACCATGCAAATATGTCAATAAGTACTAGTAATTTGTACTCCATACTTTGCTATGGCCATGTTCAATGAATATTTGTTATGTTTGCATGTTACTACAAATTTATTTTGCGTATTAATATACATTTTGTATACATTTGACAACGTCATTATCGTGAAAATAAGAGCATTAACATATAAACATAAATACTAATACATTTTGTATACATTTTTTCCCATCAATTTGAAATATACAATCTTTCATACAAAATAAGAGCACTGATGGTATTACAGTCGTTTTGGCACATATCCTGCTTCATATTCTGCATCATATCCGACAGCACCCAAACAAGGACAACCAGCATATCTTATCAGGACTTATCAGACAACATTCATATCATTGCTCATATCCCAACATAAGCCTTATCCCTACATACCATATCCTCTACCCAAACGAGGCCTTAGCCCATGAGAATTGTTTTCCTCATAAAATTAATTGTTTCTGCACCCTCGAAATGAATCACAGCGGGAACCAATGGAACCAACTTTCATGCAAGGCACACCTTATCAGCATGGACACTTGCCTATAGTCTGACACTGGAGAAACCAATTCAACAAACTTCAAGGGTAAGAGAAACAACCTAAATCCAAAATACCGAAATGCTGGGAAATGACACAATTATATAAGTAATTGAGTCTGAATCAACCCCATAAATTAACTAAGACTTACAGCCCAGGGCCAACTAATCAGTCGTTTCTTATCTCTCTTCACACCTGGACTCTATGCAATATGCATTTTGCTATCACTTTCACCCAAGTCTAAGCATCATAATTACCAGAATGTTCTATTTTTTGCAACAACTAACAAATGATTCATCAAAGCTTAGTTCCATTATCCAAACTCCACATAAAACCACTTAGGGTGTTTCTCTACAACTTAGAACAGATGAAAATCCATTTATCAAGCAACAGAAAATGGGAAAATAGTGCTCTAGTGCACGCTACAAACAACATTTGCTTCAGAGTGTCCTCCCCCAGTTTATGTGTTGCTGTAAGAACCATGAGCTGCCAATTAGTACCAGTGTAACTTTCTTTGGAATACAGGGGGACCTTATCTGTTGGAATAGATGCCCTAGAGGCAATCGTAGATTTAGTATGAACAATGTTTTGGCTAGAATATTCATTTATTATTTATGGCGATATTTAATATAATGAAGTCCTTAGATAAATTGTGTTATTTATCTTAACTATCCAAAGGGCAATATATTGATTAGGACAATCAAATATAGACTAGTATGTGGGTAGATTGATGTGGAGATATCAAGTCTAACACATGGGTATGCATTAGGAGTAATGGCATACTGGATTGACCCACGACGAAAAGGATACATTAGATTATGTGAAGTCACAATCGCTTTTCGTAGTGCTAATATTATTGCAATCCTTAGACTTGAAGTCACTAGATACTCTAGTTGTGAAATATTGCGCTTTGATGTTATCAAACGTTACACCGTAACTGGGTAATCATAAAGGTGGATATCGGGCGTGATAGGAAGCAAGCTTAGAGATCGTAGTGATGTAGATAGGATTTGTCCCTCCCACATAATGGGGGTAAATATCCACGGCCACTCGAGGGATGAGGCTTATTGAATGTCTGGCCAGACTCAGATAAATTAATATAGAGTTATTAATGTTATCTGCAAGTATAAGCATATTCCCAGGATCGATGAACTATGGATTGGATATACGAGTGTGACTATTTATGTCTCGTGTCCAATCCGGATATGGAGACAAAGGGATAATGCAATATGACATATTGGGCACAAAGGTTTGTCGGGATCACTGACTATTTCTATTGGTCGGGTGGCATGGATGTGTTGCTAGACACCGCTCCATGTTAGTAATAGTTACTACCAACTATATAGAAACCTATGGGGTCACACGTCAAATAGAGTAGAGCTAGATTTGGGATTAATTAATATAGATTAATTAATAGAAGGATCATTGTGCAACACCTTGCAAACTTAGTAGGACTAATTTGCAAGGAAGGGGATAGTTCTAGTCCTACTAGAACAAGAAAACTCTAATATGGAAACAATAAGGAGTTGTTGGAGTATATATATAAGAGGCTCTAGCTTCCTTCCCACATGAGTTATTATTTTAGACATAACACAAAGAGTGGGAGAGAGCAAAAAGAGAGAGCAAGACAAAAGCTAGGGCCGAAACCCTAGCCCCGTCCGCCCCCTCTACCCGACGGCAAAGAGGAGGCCGCCCCCTCCCTTGTGCCTTGTTGCTTTGTTGCTTTGATCTTCATCCCTCTTCCTCCGGGTTCAAGCTAGCACTTGTGGATAAGGAAGAATCTAGATCTCACCTCTAGACGTGGATCAACCGTAGAGACGAGGACATCATTCTTCGTGTGATCTCACAAATCAAAAGGTACACATCTTCTATGACCCTAATCATGTTATGATGTCTCTTCCTGTGATCCTTGGTGGGCTTTGAGTAGGATTAATTTTGTTATTCCGCTGCGTTACCTACGTCAAAACCCAACAGTGGTATCAGAGCCACAGGTCGTAGAGCATAACATGATATTATGTGTTTACGATTTCAGCTCATACACCATATTATTGTTTATTACGCGAAAACTGAAAAATTGGCATAGTAGATGCAATATTGAATTTGATTCAATCAAACAAGACCCAATTTAACATTGGATGTTAGAATTGGTGAGTTTAATCACATAGTATGTGAATAATTGGGTTCTTGAAAAATGAGGGTTCATGGGCACATGATTGAAAAGGGGTTTTCAATTATGGAAACAAAGTTATGGAAATAATTCCATAAGGAAACAACCTTGCTTGGGCAACAAGGAAGGAGGAAGGGGACTAGGGCCGAAACCCTAGCCGCCCGCCCCTCCCTTGCGCGCCAAGCAAGGCCGCAGGCCTCTAGGCGTGCGGCGGTCCTAGGGTTCGGGCCACTTGTTGGCTTGGGCCCTTTGGACCGTTGTGAAACCCTAGTTACCCAATTTCATTAAAATTAAACAAGCGCGTTAAAATTTGGTTTTAACTGTATTATGTGCTTTATTGCATGGTGGATGGATATGGCCTAGGATTGTGGATGTTTATTGTTTTGTGGTTTGGTTTACGGCCTGCGAGCTGATCAAATTAATGTAATAATTAATTAAGTTTTACGGACTGCGAGTCGTTCCTTTTCTCCTCGACATGTGAGGCTTTTGTTATTTATTTATTTTAGATGTTAGGCTAGAATTAGAAATATTTAGACGATAGCCAAGAACGTGGAGAAGAAGACCGGAGAACCAAAGGAGCCAAAAGACATCCCTAGGCGCGCAGCTATGGTGGAGCACATGGAGATGGGCTCGGCACTTTAGGGCAATTAGATATTATCATTGGCTTGATAATATCATTAGTCTAGGGGCCATATCCATACCACGTTTTTTTGTTTTGTGGATGTTTATTATTCATGCCTTGTTATTTATTTTGTGTGTATGGCGCTACAAGCAAAACGATAACAAGATAATAATAAACAAGGTTGGTCTTTTATTGTGGATGGCCCAATCCATATAAGTAGACCATGTTGATAAGATCAACCAAACAACTTAAAAGAAATCCCTCAATTAAATATTGCGTTTTGCCTTCTCTTGCCAAAACACCCTTCATGATCATGGCCTATTAAAATTCGGGCTTGCCAAAGCAAGGCGATTTTAATTTTTCATGATGTGTTGCGGACGACGCAAGCTAGTAATGCGTGTATGTTGAAAGCAAGAGGTTGGACGCAACTAGGTAAGAGTCAATTGGATTGATGAGCTTAGAGGCATGACAATTAGGTGTTATCCAATTGGATAAAGAATAAAAGGAATTTATTCACCTAATTGGACCAAGAGTTGCATGGGATGCAATTGGAATGGTTCCTACCTAAATAACCAATTCTTGGGTGACTTGCCAAAGCAAGCTCAAGAAGAAGTGAAAAAGGGATCTTGGACCCACTAGAAAGTATAAAGATATTTTCCGCTTTAATAGTGAGGGCTATTAATCCGAGAAAAATAGTGGGAGCTATATTTAATGATCTAGCCATTGTTAAATATAGTTAAATTGTTCAAAATACTAAATTGCATATTTCTCGTTTTGTAGAATTCCAAATGGCAAACAACAACGCATCGAGTTCATCCCTACGATCTGTCCTTGAGAAGGATAAATTGTCTGGAACAAATTTCCTTGACTGGTACAGAAACTTGAGGATTGTCCTCAAGCAAGAAAATAAGTTGTACGTCTTGGACACTCCAATTCCAGACCCACCACAAGATGAGTCTCTACTAGCGGAAGTAAGGGCACGTCAGAAACATATTGATGATTCTAATGACGTGACTTGCCTCATGCTTTGCACCATGACTGGTGAGCTTCAGAAGCAACACGAGAACATGGAAGCCTATGATATGATCAGACACTTGAAACAATTGTTTCAGGAACAGGCAAGGCATGAGCGCTATGAGGTGTCTAAAGCACTGTTCAAAAGTGGTCTTGCAGAAGGGAATCCAGTAGGCCCTCATGTACTCCGAATGATCGGGTACATAGAGAACCTTGAGAGACTGGGGTTCCCACTCGGCCAGGACTTGGCGACTGTTCTCGTCTTGCAATCGTTGCCTGACAGTTATAATCAGTTCATTATGAACTATAATATGAATGAGATCAACAAGTCTTTGCCAGACCTATTGAACATGCTAAAGACAGCTGAGCAAAGCATCAATAAAGGCAAGGGCAAGGCCATAATGATGGTACACAAGAAGAAGGGCAAGTCAGTTGCATCTACTTCAAAAGGAAAACGCAAGAAAGTTGCGAAATCCAAGGAAGCCCTAAAGCCTAGTGGAGGCGTGGCTAAAGGTGAATGTCACTACTGCAGCCAGCCGGGTCACTGGAGGAGGAATTGCCCTAAATATCTGGAGGATAAGAAGCTTGGAATAGTGATTCCACCACCACCAGGTATTTATGTTATAGACGTCAATTTCTCTATTTCATCATCCTGGGTATTAGATACCGGATGTGGTTCTCACATTTGTCGTAATGTGCAGGATATGAAAAGAAGTAGAAGATTGCGAAAAGGAGAGATAGACTTGCGCGTCGGGAATGGAGCAAAGGTTGCTGCATTAGCTGTAGGCGTTTATGAGCTATCTTTGCCTTCTGAACTTATTTTAGAATTATACAATTGCTTTTATGTGCTTGCTATGAGCAGAAACATTATTTCCGTTTCTTGTTTGGACGAGAAATGTTTTTCTATTTCAATAAAGGACAAGTGTTGCTCCATTTATTTTGATAGTATGCACTATTGTAGTGCGCATTTGTCTAATGGATTGTATATCCTTGATCTAAATAATCCAATCTATAACATAAATACTAAAAGGATTAAAACTAATGATTTAAATCCTACATATCTATGGCACTGTCGTTTAGGCCATATAAATGAGAAACGCATATCTATACTCCATAGGGATGGACTTCTAGACTCATTTGTTTTGGAATCATATGAGACATGTGAATCTTGTTTATTAGGAAAAATGACAAAGTCCCCTTTCAATAAGAAAGGCGAGCGGACTAGTGAGTTATTGGCACTCATACATACTGATGTATGCGGACCATTCCCCACGCCTGCCAGAGGTGGTTATACCTACTTCATCACATTTACTGATGATTTCAGTAGATATGGATTTGTATACCTTATGAAGGCCAAATCTGAATCCTTTGAATTGTTCAAGGAATTCAAGAATGAAGTAGAGAAGCAACTTGGCAAGAGTATTAAAGCTCTACGATCGGATCGTGGAGGAGAATATGTAAGCCAAGAGTTTGATGAGTATCTTAGAGAGTGTGGGATAGTATCCCAGCTCACTCCACCCGGAACACCACAATGGAATGGTGTATCTGAGAGGAGGAATCGCACTCTATTAGATATGGTGCGATCTATGATGTCTCAAACAGATCTTCCGATATCTTTTTGGGTACATGCTCTAATGACGGCAGCTTTTACCATTAACCGTGTTCCATCCAAATCGGTCATGAAGACGCCATATGAGATATGGACTAGGAAGCGTCCTATAGTGTCGTTTATGAAGATTTGGGGTTGCGACGTCTATGTAAAGCGTTTACAAACAGACAAGCTCGGGCCTAAAGCGGATAAGTGTAAGTTTGTGGGATATCCTAAGGAGACTAAAGGATATTACTTCTATAACCCTACCGAGAACAAAGTGTTCGTTGCTCGGACCGGCGTGTTTCTAGAAAGAGAACTAGTCTCTAGAGAAGCAAGTGGGAGGGTTGTAGAACTTGAAGAAATTCATGAACCACAAACCACTGAACCAATAATGGAACATGAACAGGAACCACAAGAAGTTGTGGAAGAACCTGTTCAGGTAACACAGGAACTCCGTAGATCAGAAAGAGTGCGTCATGAGCCAGAGAGGTATGGACTTCTCGTGACTGAGCCCGATGACGTACCACTCATGGATGATGAGCCTGCAAACTATGGAGAAGCCATCAGTGGCCCAGACTCTAAGAAGTGGCTAGAAGCCATGAGATCCGAAATGGATTCCATGTACACCAACAAAGTATGAACTTTGGTGGAACCACCCGAAGGGGCTCGACCCATAGGGTGCAAGTGGGTCTTCAAGAAGAAGACCGACATGGATGGCAAGGTAGTTGCCTATAAGGGGCGATTGGTGGCCAAAGGTTATAGACAAATTCATGGTATTGACTATGATGAGACCTTTTCACCAGTCGCCATGACTAAATCCATTCGAATCTTACTTGCTATTGCAGCATACTACGACTATGAGATTTGGCAAATGGATGTCAAAACAGCGTTCCTTTATGGGAACCTCCTTGAGGATGTGTACATGACACAACCAGAGAGTTTTGAGGATCCAGAGAATGCCAATAAATTCTGTAAGCTGCAAAGGTCCATTTATGGATTAAAGCAAGCTTCTTAGGAGCTGGAATCGACGTTTTGATGACGCAGTCAAAGAGTTTGGCTTCATCAAGAACGAAGATGAGCCTTGTGTTTACAAGAAGGTTAGTGGGAGCTCTATAATATTTCTGGTCTTGTATGTGGATGACATACTAATCATTGGCAATGATATTCCTACTCTGCAATCTGTTAAAGATTGGCTAGGAAAGTGCTTTGCGATGAAAGACTTAGGAGACGCAGCCTATATACTTGGTATAAAGATCTATAGAGATAGATCTAAAAGGTTGCTTGACCTAAGTCAGAGTACATATATTGACAAGGTGTTGAAAAGGTTCAACATGCAAGATTCCAAGAAAGGATTCTTGCCCATGTCACATGGAGTCACTCTTTCCAAGAATGACTGTCCCTCCAACGAGATGGAGAAGGACCGCATGAGCAGGATACCCTATGCTTCGGCCATAGGATCCATCATGTACGCCATGCTATGTACTAGACCAGACGTATCATACGCGTTGAGTATGGTGAGCAGATATCAGTCCAATCCGGGTGAGAGTCACTGGATTGCTGTCAAGAACATCCTAAAGTACTTGAGAAGAACTAAGGATGTATTCTTGATATTTGGAGGAATGGAAGAGCTAAGTGTAAAGGGTTACACTGACGCGAGCTTCCAAACCGACAAGGATGATTACAGATCGCAGTCCGGATACGTGTTTTTCCTGAACGGAGGAGCTGTAAGCTGGAAGAGTTCCAAGCAAGGCACAGTTGCTGATTATACAACAGAAGCTGAGTACATTGGTGCTGCGGAAGCGGCGAAAGAGGCAGTATGGATAAAGAAGTTTATCACTGAGCTCGGTGTGGTCCCTAGCATAGTGGATCCCATAGAGTTGTACTGTGACAACTCTGGGGCAATCGCACATGCAAAGGAACCAAGATCGCACCAAAAGTCAAAGCATGTACTTAGGAGATTCCATCTCATTCGTGATATGATCGATCGAGGAGATGTGAAGATGTGCAAGATTCCGACGGATGACAACGTGTCAGATCCGCTCACGAAACCTCTTGCGCAGCGAAAGCATGAAGGGCACGCCAGATCTATAGGCATACGAGATGCGCCAGATTGGCTCTAGTGCAAGTGGGAGACTGTTGGAATAGATGCCCTAGAGGCAATCGTAGATTTAGTATGAACAATGTTTTGGCTAGAATATTCATTTATTATTTATGGCGATATTTAATATAATGAAGTCCTTAGATAAATTGTGTTATTTATCTTAACTATCCCTAGTCCATTATATTGATTAATAGGACAATGAAATATAGACTAGTATGTGGGTAGATTGATATGGAGATATCAAGTCTAACACATGGGTATGCATTAGGAGTAATGGCATACTGGATTGACCCACGACGAAAAGGATACATTAGATTATGTGAAGTCACAATCGCTTTTCGTAGTGCTAATATTATTGCAATCCTTAGACTTGAAGTCACTAGATACTCTAGTTGTGAAATATTGCGCTTTGATGTTATCAAACGTTACACCGTAACTGGGTAATCATAAAGGTGGCTATCGGGCGTGATAGAAAGCAAGCTTAGAGATCGTAGTGATGTAGATAGGATTTGTCCCTCCCACATAATGGGGGTAAATATCCACGGCCACTCGAGGGATGAGGCTTATTGAATGTCTGGCCAGACTCAGATAAATTAATATAGAGATATTAATGTTATTTGCAAGTATAAGCATATTCCCAGGATCGAGGAACTATGGATTGGATATACGAGTGTGACTATTTATGTCTCGTGTCCAATCCGGATATGGAGACAAAGGGATAATGCAATATGACATATTGGGCACAAAGGTTTGTCGGGATCACTGACTATTTCTATTGGTTGGGTGGCATGGATGTGTTGCTAGACACCGCTCCATGTTAGTAATAGTTACTACCAACTATATAGAAACCTATGGGGTCACACGTCAAATAGAGTAGAGCTAGATTTGGGATTAATTAATATAGATTAATTAATAGAAGGATCATTGTGCAACACCTTGCAAACTTAGTAGGACTAATTTGCAAGGAAGGGGATAGTTCTAGTCCTACTAGAACAAGAAAACTCTAATATGGAAACAATAAGGAGTTGTCGGAGTATATATATAAGAGGCTATAGCTTCCTTCCCACATGAGTTATTATTTTAGACATAACACAAAGAGTGGGAGAGAGCAAAAAGAGAGAGCAAGACAAAAGCTAGGGCCGAAACCCTAGCCCCGTCCGCCCCCTCTACCCGACGGCAAAGAGGAGGCGGCCCCCTCCCTTGTGCCTTGTTGCTTTGTTGCTTTGATCTTCATCCCTCTTCCTCCGGGTTCAAGCTAGCACTTGTGGATAAGGAAGAATCTAGATCTCACCTCTAGACGTGGATCAACCGTAGAGACGAGGACATCATTCTTCGTGTGATCTCACAAATCAAAAGGTACACATCTTCTATGACCCTAATCATGTTATGATGTCTCTTCCTGTGATCCTTGGTGGGCTTTGAGTAGGATTAATTTTGTTATTCCGCTGCGTTACCTACGTCAAAACCCAACATTATCTAACGCCCCTGGACATTTGGCTCTAGGAAGGTGCCTTAGATATCTTCATTGCGCAGCAACCCTGTGAGGTTTGTTCTGTAAATGGCCATTAGCTAAACTAACAAAACAGTCACCAGCCGGTCACACTAGATAGTTTCTGGATGTTAGGTTTTTGAGGTATGTCAGTGGTTATATGGGTGTTTGTGGTCAATTGGAGTTGAGTTTCTACAATTCGTGTTCAATTGGCCTCAATCAATTGATAGTTTTTTCTTGGTGAGGAATTGTTAGTTTCGAGAGAGTTACGTTTCTATATATGAGAGGGTGCTTAGAGAGAAACTGGTGGCGGTGGGGCCTAGTTCGATTGGGGCAGATGGGTAACTGAGGAGAAAGTATTCATTGGGGCTAGCCCCACCACTGTGGCATGTCTGCGTGGTGGAGCGCGCCATTCAGCTTTTGACAAATAAGCATTAATCAGATGGAACCCACCGAATTTTGTATATTTGTCAGAAAGTGAATGGCGCGCCCCACCACGCAGGCATGCCACAGTGGTGGAGCTAGCCCCAATGAATACTTTCTCGTAACTGAGTGGGTGTGGATTGTGGTGTTCTTGGTGTTGGTGGTGGTGAGAGCGGCGCTGGTAATGGGCTAAAGCAAGGGAGAGAGGGATTGGTTTGCTAGTGGCTGCAATGGAATTTAGGTGAAGGTTAAAGTAGGAAATTCAAGATAAGATAGATGGAACAAGGGGTTTTCGTTGTCCATCTCAACTTAAGCACAACGATGGTACACGATGTGATAAAAATAGGTGTAATTTCATACTCCATCCTGGGCAGATGACAATTTGTATCATCAATGTGATTAGCTCAATCACAATATGTACCCCTGTGGTTTATACGAATCTCAATACATACTCCTGTTGTTGACTTTTGCTGACCGAAGTGTGTAAACTTCTCTATTACCCTCGTTGCATTAATTTACACCCACTATTCAGAGAGAGTGAGAGCATCTCCAACAGGAGGAGCAAAAACACTTTTGGAGCAAAAATTGGTTCAAATGGACAAAATCACAGCTCCGAGGAGCAAAAGCAAAGACCATGTTTTCGAGAGCAAAAACACTTTTGGAGCAAAATTTGGTCCAAATGGACAAATTCACAACTCAGAGGAGAAAAAGCAAAGACCACCATCACCAACAACTCCCTACTCTATTCCCTCCCTCTGTCTCTCTCTCTCGTCTCTGTACCAAAAATAAACAAAGAACAACAGGAGCAACAGCAGCGAAGCAGTAACAACTGCCGCTTCCACCGCCGGAAAACGCACCCCAGCAACCACCGAGCAAGCCACCAACGCCACCCCGTTCTCCTCTCCACCTCTCCCTGATCTCTCTATCTCACTCTCTCGACTATCAGAGCACCAAAGCAGAGCCACAGAAGGCTGCAGCAGCGGAGGAAAAAAACTCCAGCGCCACCCATGTCGTTTTCTCAATCTAGCTCGGCTCTAGGAGGTCCGACCAAGTCCCAGAGCTGCTCAGCTAAGCCCAAAAGTCATTGGAGCGCCGCCGTCGAGCTTCACCACCAGCGTCATCGTCGACGAACCCAACCCGCCTTGTTTCTTCATCGTTTCTCGCGATTTTCACGACGGGTAAACTCTAAACCTTCTGAAAGTTCATTTTAGATAGTTAAAAACAAATTTTTGTGGGTTCTAAATCGATTTGGGTAGGAAGAATTCTGCTCGTTCATGCTTGGGGGTCGGTTTGTCTTTTTCAGAAACGTGGGGTAACCTGTTGTAGTTTATCTAAAACTTAGAGGGGGCTGGTCATATATCATACAATCAATATTTATTGTTTTGTTTACATATTTATAACTTATTTTCTAAACTATATTTCAAATAAATGCTTTGGTAACACAAGAAAATATGTTTTAACAATTTGTTGTAATGAAGCATTCTTTAAAGATAAAATGAGGTAATAAGAGTGTTTGTATATACAAATATTTGTTTCATTATGCAACTTTAGTTTGATTAACTAATGGATTTCAATTACTTATTTAATCATTTATTAACAAGTATATTTGTTTAAATATTCTTTTTAGCCAAAATAATTCCTTTTAAATATAAAAATTGCTCTTTCTTACTAGTTCTAGTAACATTATTTGTTTATTTTAAATAAATATAGCTTCAGTTATGTAATATCAAATTAATTTTGAAAATACTTCTTTTATTATTTATGAGTATATGACTTAAAAACGAGGTTTATTGGAGATTCTGAGAGCTGAACTTAGCAACCGACCTAGACGAGCAATCCTTTGTTTAGAAATGTTGTCGTTGTGACTGTATAATTGATGATTGTAGGCAACAGGTTAGCAGACAAGGACTCTGATCATCTGTATGAGCCGTATGTGATAATTGCTGTTGAATAAGGTGAGATTACATGCTTAGCCTAGCGTGCCTAGCTTCTCTCGTGTCATGCTTTGACTTTATAATTTGTCTCAAAATATATTTGTGGATTACACTTGTCGAATGTTATTTTATTTCTTGTCTCAAACTTATTTGGTTATGTGATTCTTCTTGTCAAACTTTGACTTGTAATTACTGTTCTCGGAAACTCTCACGAAATAATAATCCGTTAATAACGTAAAGTGGAACACCGCACGTACCAGATTCTGTTACTATTTGGGAGGCCCTTTGTTGGCCATTGAGGAGGCCCTTTGTTGGCCAGTGTTACTTGGGAGGCCCTTTGTTGGCCATTGCTATTTGGGAGACCCTTTGTTGGCCATTAAGGAGGCCCTTTGTTGGCCATTACTATTTCCGGTACTGTGCTTAATAATAGGCTCCTTTGATTCTATATTTGAAAGCTGATAAATTGATTCGTATTCTATTTGAAAAATGACACTTATGAAAGACTTAATTGAAAACGTTTAAAGCTTTGGACATTGTCATTTGGTTATCGTTGTTGCTTTTACCGTTGCAAACTCTGATAAAGTGTTACTTTTTCTCTGCCACTTTCACTTTATTTATGTTACGCCGCATCAATTTATATTCTCTGTCCTATTTTACATGCTAAGGTGTATCTCACTCAGTATTTATTGCTGACTTTGAAAACTGCGATTCCTGTTGTTTTCTTCCCACCGCAGGTCTAGGAAATGGAACTTAAGGAATAGAAGGGTCGCGAGACTCACCTAAACTGATAATGCCACATTTAGTATTTAGTACTGTTAAGTTATTGTGTTATAATAAGCACCGTTTGTATAAGACTCTAAGTTTAATGTTTAATATTATAAGTTTATTCTGTGGATTGTATTGCTTTTGATCTCCGCCACTTTTATTAAGCATCGCCCTCCCGGTCTTGTCCCGAGCCGGATAAGGGGGTTGTTGCAGGAGTGGTATGACTCTACATGTTACACCTTTATTTGTTTTTTTTTCTTCTTCGGGGTTAAAGACAATTTGCACCCTACCTTTAGGCAAAAAGATATCTGATTATGAATGACAACGGGTCTGATTCGGATCGAAACCACTTATATCTTAATTCGAACATCAACATGAGTCTTTGGCTTGTTGGATCTGATCGGATCTTAAGTGGGTTCGGGTCGGGTCCGAATCAAATTAAGTTAGCGACATCCTACATGTTCCTTCACTGCTCTTAATAAATCTCACTCATCAAGATCTTCTTAAGTTTTACTCGTATCAATTTCCAAGGTTATAGAACTCACACAACCCTTCATTCTAGTCTACATTGTATGAATCAGGTCAAACAGAGCTAATATGTTATTTTTCTACCCGACACGAATGCACTGTGATTTTCAGAAATTAATTAAGCTGGTAAGACCCTCTTAAGGCGATTGGCAAGCACTTTTGAAATTAGCTTATAAATCATACAACATAGACATATAGCCCGTAAATCAAAAGACTTACGTACCTGCTTCACTTTGGGAATAAGCATAATTAGAGTGTTATCAAGATCGCCAAGATCATCATCTCCGTTCAAGAAGCTGATAAACTTGCTTTCGATATCTTCGCCTAGCATACCCCAAAATCATTGATAGAACAACGTTGAAAACCCATCATGTCCCAGAGGTTTTTGTGACAGTGTGTTCTTCAAAGTAGCTCGAATTTCCTCCACGGTAAATCTGCCTCAAGTTGCCGCCTATCTGCTGCAGAGAGTAACTCTTCGATGCCCACCAGCAACGGCTACATCTAAGCCCTAGATGGGTCAGTGGTCGAAAAGATTTATCTGAAATAGTCTGATAAAATCCTCGTAAATTCTTCTTCCTCCACTCTCATCAAATGTGTCTATCTTCTAAACCCGTAATTTTGTTTCGATGATTCCTGATCATTGTCTTTATGTGGAAAAAAATGCGAGACCACGTGTTCAAAACTATTATGTTGCTCAAAACTAGTATTGTGTTAGGAATTTAAATTCATATATTATGAATTTTAATGTGATAAATATTTTCATGTTGTCTCTTTGATTTTTAATAGATATTTTACTTCAGGGGAGTAGCTGAAAAAGAACTTTGATTTGGTGTTGTGAATGCGGGGAGTATTTTGAAGTCCAGTCATACAGTAGAGGATTTCTGTTTTGGAAGTAAGAGTTGTCACTCACCGTCTTTTAGTAGTAGTAGGTGCTGTCATTTTCGTACGAGTGTAAATGCGGTCTCAGCCTACTTTAATTTTGTCACACTATTCATTAAGTCACTTTGACCAAGTGATTTGATTAGCAAAATAATGCAAGAATGTTGTAATTTTTACATGGTCTCGCAAAGTTAACTTTCCTCTTCAATATTATAAAAAATTGTCAAAAAAATAATATTATTTTACTATCTAAATTACCGAGTCAAAGTAACACAGTTACGAGTTAAAAATTCAAAGTAAGACGATCTAGAATTTAAAGGTGACACGATTATTGCTGCTTTAGAAGAGTAGGCATTCACAAAGTCAGGAGGTAACCCAGTGCATGCAAAAACAATGTGTTTATTTATCTCTTATCACTCAAATACACATTTTTTTTTCCTTAGGCAGATGTGACTACAAAACTTACAAAATGAAGTATATAATCAAATTGAACTATCAAAATTTATATTATGTGAAGTTTATAACATGTAATTTAATAAGTCAGTATGTATGACCATATTAGAAAGATAATAATTAGCAACTCTGATTAAAAGTACAAACCCATCAAGCATCTAGGCCATGTTCCGGTATCAAATAAGATAAGTTATGCCCTATCTTTTTATCGGGTGTTCGGGTAACGGATAAGAAAGGACATAACTTATCTTCTTTTATGCAGATCGAGTTTTTTATTAACAAATTTTATACCGTCTATTATGTGGTATAAGCTCGAATAAGAAAATAGAGCACAAGAAGATTCTAAGGGAATGACGAAAATACCCCCTTCCCCACACATTACTCACTCCCCCCCCCAAAAAAAAAAACATATACGCTATCTTTACAATAATTTTGGCACGTATCATACTTCATATATCATACTACCAACACATGGTATTTCATATCCGGCATCTTATCAGACAGTGACAGCTATCATATTTATATGGACATATTCGACAACATTCATATCATTACACATATCCCAGCACATACCTTATTAATGCATATACTATCCTAACGAGGCCCTAATGTAAGAACATGTGTTAAGCTAAATGGAACATTAGAACAGGTGTGGAGTCATGATTTTGATGTCCAAATTCACCAACGTGGTTTAACCCTCTGATATTATTTGTTGATAGACTAAGGGATTGTCCGTGCCCGATGACACTACCCCAACCAAAAAATTTAAAAAAATGATAAGACAGCATGATGAAAATATGCACCCACACATATACTTGTATAAATATCAACTCTTGCAAGAGAGACAAATGATGAATGTTGGTTTACTCAACCATTAAAAAAATAGGAAAAGTTAAAGATGTGTGAAAGAAGGGGAGAAAAATTACAAAAGTGGTGAGTGATATGTGAGATTCTAACCGTTGAAAAATAATCAACCGTTTTCGATTTGTAAAATATCATGTTGTATATGACAATCATTTGTGTGTATCCGAAAGATGACCGTCCATATGCTACAGGTTTTACTCGTTCGAGCACCGTTCACATTTATGTAGCCAACAACTATTGATCTTTTGTAATCCCGAACCAACATGCACCGAGTCTAAGTGAGCCCATTAGGAGGAGTTCGAGGCCCATCTCTTATATTTTCATCTGCAAGGATAGACCCATCTCTTCGAGAAACTTCTTGGCGCCTTTTTTCGTCCGCAAAATGACAAAAAAAACACCCTCTATAGCTTTCTTTATAGGGATCTGTTTGTTTAAGCAAAAGGTCAGTCACAAAAACTCTCACTCCATCGTCGTCCCTCGTCACGCAGAACAAACACGCCCCTACACATACTCTCTTTGCTCTTTTTCTTCTTCCTCCAGGTAATAATAGTACATAGCACTCACTATCTGTCTGTGAACTTCGAAATCATTTCCGAGCACAAAGAGACGGCAATGGCTCTCACACGAGGTAACAAAACCCTAACCCTAGCCCTCCTCTCTTCTCTGCTCTTCTCTTCAGGTTTCCTCTGTTTTGATCGATTTTTGTTGTTGATGTTGTTGATTTTGAACAGAAGAAGAGGAACGGCTGGGTCTAGGGCTTCTGGATGCGGCTCGCGCTGGGGATCTGAGTCTCATGAAAGGTAAGATTTCGTCTTCGTCTTCCTCGTTGGGCGTTTAATTGGTTTCCATTAAAGCTCTGGGGAAGCTTGACTGGGTTTTTGATGGATTTTGATATTCAGATTTTGCGGAGAGACTCGGCCGTGGCCAAGGCTTGTTGGAGACCTACTTTAAGTATAGGGGACCTGGAGGTCAAACGGCGCTAATTTTGGGTGCTAATGGAGGTTGCACAAACATCTGCAAATACTGTATTGAAGTTGTGGGCCTTGATGTTAATAGCCAAGACTTTGATGGTAGTTTCAATTCCGTTTTTTTTTTTTTTTTTTACACATAAAAAGTCCAATTTCAATCTCAACTACGATGCTCAGACCCCAATTAAGTGTTTGTGTTTTGTTAAACTTCACACAGGAAAGGTCTGAGTTCCTTTTTTGGGTACACATTTGCTGTATTGATTTGAAGGAGAAATTATTGGCAGATAGATGAGGTTTGTGTTATTTATGCAGGTGGAACAGCTTTGATAAATGCATGTCTGAGCCGCAACCATCATACTGTGGCCTATCTTATCAGAAAAGGAGCAAATGTTAATTTGGCAGATCATCAAGGATATACTGCTCTTCACACCGCCGCACGCCGAGGTTGGCTCCGCTTAATCGAATTTTACTTGTTTTATCAGTGTGGAACTGTGAAGAATTGTTGTTTGTTTACTTTATTGCCTTGTTTTCGCACGTACAACTCGGCGTGGCATGTAATTTCAGTACTTCTCCCAGTAATATAACGCAATGTTTCGGGTTTTATTTCATAGTTACGGCTGGTTAAATTATGCAAATGTGAAATGAAAATGGGGGATCTATGAAGGATACACACACACAGTTATATAATTTTGCCTCTCTACTTTCCTTGGCTTTTTATAGGGATTATGAAGGATACATATTCGTTTCCCTTGCCTGTTGGCACTTGTTATTCTACAAACTATTCTATGTTCTTGCGAGCATTATTCTTTTGCCCAAACTTGTTATTGTAACACGGGTTTATTTAGCAATGCATTCCTTGATGTGTGGCAGGTTGTGATACTTTGATCTATTTAGCAATGCATTCCCTGATGTGTTAACGTTTTCATATCTATTTCATACAAAAGATAATCTTGCAGTTTGTCTATTCCTATACAGGTCTTAAGGAGACTATGCAGCTCTTGATATCGAATGGGGCCGATGTTGAGGCGTTATGCAGGGCAGGTTATAAAGTTTCACCACTGTTTAATGCTGCATCTACGGGGCAAAAAGAAGCTGTGAAAATTTTGTTGGACAACAATGCTAATGTAAGCCCTAATCAGTTAAATGCATTGTTTTGCACTAGAGAAACAATTTTGTGATTTTTTTTCTTTTCTGTAATAGAGAAAATGTTAAAGATTGTTAATGTGTAGTACTGAGCAGTGTGAATACAACCCTATTCTTAAATGTCAAAAAGGCTTCATCCATACATATTATTGACAACTACGAGATACCCACATCTGAATAAGGAGACTGTTGTTCACACACTAAAATATTCAATTGAGTGCAAACCGGGTCTCAGCTCATTGATAGAATGTGATTATTGATGAGATCTTTAGCTAGGATTTGATTTATTTATTTGACTTGAGATATGGCACACCTGATGTGCTCATCTATGTACAATAATTATGTGTTGTGACATATATACGATCTCCACTAAAATTTACTCATCAGTCCATTTCTTTCGTCATTTAGCCAAATTCAACGTCGCCCAGTGCCTGTTCCCCACTAATGGCGTCCGTCGCTGTGGGCTCGCATGAATGCACCAAACTGTTGCTAAAGGTATTATTGCCTCTGTATAGTATTTTCTTTATGTAAGCTGCTCTAGTTAGCTTCTCTAGTTAATTATATCGAGCAGTAAATATGAAAGCTGTCTCATTTCAAGTGATGTTGTTTGTAGGCGGGTGCTGACCCAAACCTTGGGTTAAGTGGAGTGACGCCATTACAAGCGGCAGTTAAGAACAAGCAAACTGAAGCTATTAAATGCTTGTTGAAGGGTGGAGCGAATCCTAATGTTACTAACTTTGTAAGTGGTTCACTTGAACTGATTATTTATTTCTCTTCTCCTCATAGTTGTCTCTAGTCTCTGATTGTTCTATTTCGGTACTTCCTTGTAGGAAGGTATGACACCATTAGAAATTTCTGCCTTTTGTCATTACCACGAGGGTGTGAAGGTTCTCTTTCCTAAGACTAACCCTATTCCAAGTATCCGTGACTGGACTCCTCGTGGAATAATAAGTGCTGTTCACTCTCGAGAAGCTAAATACCAGGTAGTTCTAAACGATCTATCCTGTCGCTAGTGGAACATTTTCTGGTAGCAGCCAACCTAATATTAACAGCGTTCAAAATTCTTCTGGCAGAGGGAGCAAAAGAAGAAAGTTAACTTTATGGAGTCAAAGACCAAGGGTGCAGAAGCATTCAAGAAAGAAGATTATTTTGATGCCATATATTGGTACAATACGGTATGCCGATTATCTCTATTTTGGTGATATACTGATATTGACTGTGGTGTTGTCCATTTGTATTAATTGAACTGAAGTGAAATAAGATATATGCGAAATTTGTGTTCTCCTTTCGCTTTATATGCAGGCAAACTTTTGTGATCCGCTGGAGGCAACAATATTATCAAACAGAAGCTTGTGCTGGGCTCGTTTGGATGAAGGACATCGTGCTTTAGCTGATGCTGAGGCTTGCATTGCACTGAAACCAAATTGGCCGAAGGCACACTTCAGAAAAGGTGTAGCATGTGAAAATCTCAAGGTAGCTCAACTCGATTCCTATTTCATTCGCCTTCTTTCATATGCAATTCTTGTCTGGTAAATGACACTTCCTTCCGTGTTGAGAGATAATGGCACAGACCCCCTTGTTTGACAAATGACACAGTGCCCCCTTAGTAACAGAAAGACACTAACGGAGGTTTGGAAAAGACTATAATACCCATAAAGCTACAAGACAAATACACACAACTCCCCTCGTTCCACTCCTTCCCCAATCTTCTACTTCCCTCGAAGCATGTTCTTAGTCCAGTTTACAACAGATTAAAACATCATTGAAATAAACAACTACAATCCTTACAATAATGGGACGAAGAACCTGGTTCCTAGTCGCACGGAACTGTTGTGTGCGTTGGACAGGTCGAAAGTCATGACGAACTACTCAATTAAACAGTCCTTTGTATTGAAAGCCGTCTCCTTTCATCTCATGGTCTGAATGGGGAACTAGTACTTGATTGTGATCTTGTTGATTGCTCTGCTATCCACACACATGCGCCAATTTCCATCTTTCTTTTGGCACTTGCAAGATGGGGACTGCGCATGGACTCATGCTCCCTCGAACAAATGCTTTCTCTTCCACCTTCCACACACATGCGCCAATTCATACTGAAATGGGGTAGATTGGGCAAGCCATGCCCTGTGGCTAGGTTAATGTGATGTTGAATGTCTTGCATCAACTCCTGCAATCTTCCGATCAATGTGCGGAGCTTCTTCGATACATTCTGCACTGACCTGCCATCATCATTCACCATATATGCTTGCACAATCAACATGACTTACCCCGCCAACAGCCTACATATTTTCCTCGAATTTGGTTGCTGCATTAGTAATTGTCAAGAGTGTCTTAGCATCCTTAAATTACTTTCCAAACTATTGGCTTCTTTGGAGCCATTTGTATCTTATGACCAACCGAAGTGAACATATAAATGTTATCGCGCTCCTTGTGGGTCGCGTCTACATCTAACTGCAAGGTCTGACCAACAATATGTGGCTAGCATCCATGTCCAAAACATCACATAACAATTGAATTATAATGCTTGCCAATTTTAATAGGCACCTTACATACCTCCTCCATTCGTGCGTTATGTCCCTTCTTGATCCAACAATGTTGGATGGGGCTCCTCCGGATGGTTCGTAGAGTCGAAGTATAGCTAAGCTGGTTGCACTTCCAGCATTTGCCACCAATTGGTTTGGCCTATGGGTTAAGCTTAAGGTTTGAGTTAGGTGCCACCTGTGGAGTTGGTCGGCTGCTCTGGCTTCATTGATTATGACTCTCGGAGTTGTTAGTGCCTCGCGCAGGAGAAACCCTAGGTGGTATAGTGCGAGGGGTCGCTCCAGCTTTATCTTTGTCATAGTTTGAGACTCTGGTGGTGAGGCCCTTCTGGTGAAACCTTACACTCTGATTTTCTCTCATCTCAGCCTTCTAAGCCGGCTTCCTCCACCTTCCACATGGTTTGGAGTCCAACCTTTTCTCTAATAGTTGGTTTCAGGCCCCCAAATATCTAGTTACTTACTGGTGGATCGTCACATTCAATCGATTATGGTCTCACAATTGCGTAGACTCAGAGATTTATTCAGAAACATATTAATTACATTGTGCGCAGTTCTGATACAATATGAACTTATACTGCTCATAATCAGGTGTCATCTACGCTCATTCCCTCCATGTACAAATTGGGTTCTTTCCCATCCGGGTGTGATCGCTTTGTAACTTGTCTCACCAAATATGAAAGCTGATTGTTGCTCCATCGAACCTCCATCATGTTGTGGAAGCTCTCAACCTTTGAGATCCAATCTAAGAATGCTTTTCACCTCAAGTATCTCTATATAGAAGGGGAAGATAAAGTTGATTTTGCTAAGCTGTTTTCATTTTTAGACTTGGAATTTCAAATATTTGCATAAATTGAGCAACTTTATACTTGTTAAGTTGCAAAAACAGCAAAAATCGTGGCAAGGTATCTATAGAAACCTACCCCTATATTATCAAATTCCATAGGGTATACCATTTTCGTTCCCGTTCCACGATCCGGAACGATCACACCATCGCAGGAAACTTAGGATGGAGGCTATGGTGGTTTACTTAGACATGGTCTGGGAGGGAAAAAATAAGTGATACAAGTGTAATTACAAGAGCTGACCCCTGTTATATCCCTGACGGACTGAAACCGAGGGGTAAGCGTCAAAACAGGTTTAGCAAGATAAGGAGGCTAAGTGTGACTTGTCAAAGAAACAAGGGGTGTGTCAGTGTCATTATTGGTGTGTCATTTTCCAATCTTATCTAAGCTGATGTTTAATGTTCTGTTCAGGATTTTTGTGGAGCAGCTGAAGCATATGCTTTTGCCTTGAAGCTGGAACCTGGAAACAATGAGATTCAAACAGCTTTCAGGTATCCCACATGCAAATCTGACCTTGTACAGTTATATTTTCAACGGCTACTTTTAATATATTTGGGATGTGGCATTATATATTGTGAAGGAAAATCTCTTGTTTTTCTGCCTTATCTCCACTCCAGTCTATCGTTGTTTTCTTTCTTGAGAACTGTAAAAGAAATACATACAACTGGTAGTTGTTGATAGATGCTTTCATCAGCTTCTTAATGTTATTCCATTTTGGATCTTGTCTTGTTGTTCAACAGGAAACTTGAAGCCTTTAGGCGTCTTGAGGTGCGAATCCTGCTCTGTTTGCTGCGTTGATTTAACTAGCAGCAGGTGTTTTACCTCTTTGAATTTATTTTTTTGGTGTTTTTTTTTCCAGCAAAGTAATTGAAGAAGAAGAGCTTGGATTTTGTGTTGTAAATTCTGGAGTCTTTCGAGTTCCGGCTGTACAATCATGGAGATGGTTCTATTTCAAATGCGTCTACGTTAAAAGTAGCTTATATTAAGGGCCATCTTTTCCTGTTTTTGTTGGCGGTCAAATTTTGGTATGGATGATCCCGTAACAATGGCTGAACTCTCCCTTCTGGTATTAAGACTCTAGTCGTATGAATAGTGCATTACTATGTAGTATCAATTGGTATTTTTGATATCCGCTGTGCTAACATGTACGACAATTTAAATTATTCACCTTGTACTGTTGATGCTATCATTTACATACTAAGCTGCTATGGGTAACACAAAACTTAAAGGAACACAGTTCACATCTATATAGTGAATAACCTACTAATAAAAAGAGGTCACCCTACGGCTAAAACTCTGCTTGTCAAGCCCGACCCAAAAGCCGGTTTTCGCCTGTAGCAGTAGATGCATCTATGACAGTTCGGGATAAAATGTCCGACACCCTAAGCACAACTGCTCCATCGTAATTAGAGGGACTCGGAGCCTCAGGTTCAACCGGCTCTGCAGCAACA
The DNA here is from genome assembly GCA_023055425.1 of Linanthus parryae. Taxonomy (NCBI): domain Eukaryota; kingdom Viridiplantae; phylum Streptophyta; class Magnoliopsida; order Ericales; family Polemoniaceae; genus Linanthus; species Linanthus parryae. The sequence continues at coordinate 147,485,861 of JALGPY010000004.1, forward strand.
AGTGCATCTTTAGGCGAATTCACCTCATAATTTCTTCTAGAGGGGAACACGATGGCTAGTACATTTTGTGCATTGCGGTTCGGCCTTGTGAACAACATTTGCGTACAAGGAATTTAATTAAAACGTACTTCAAAATGACATAGAACTACCTTAATCGGGCACAAAATCCCAAATGATCGTGTGATTCTAGGTTGTAATAGAAACCAAAAGTCTTTTAAGATGCTCTCTGTAGCAATATCCTATGTGGAAGAGTAGTCTGACCTTAGCATCCTCAGTGGTATGCCACCTAAATCTACATTGCTGCGCCGTATGCAACCTAGATTTAGGTTGCAAACCACTGGAAAAGCTAAGCTGAGATTACTATTCCAACTTAGTATTTATTATAGGCAATGATATCAAAGTAAACATTTTAAGAAACGTTTGCTTTCTATTACAACGTAATGCACACAATATTCGGTATTTTGCTCCCGATTAAGGTAGTTTATGTCAATCTTAAAGCACGTCTTAAATGGAGCACAAATGTTTTTCACCTAGGCCGGACAACAACTTACAAAACATAATAGTCATTATGTTTCCCCCCGAAAGAAAACAGGTGAAGGCGCCTCAAGATGCTCCTGTTGCATTCCAACCGGAACTGCCACAGGTGCAGCTACTTGTAGAAGCTAAAGCTCTACAGTCGGTGAAGTCGTAAGAAGGGAAAACCCTACTCCGAGGCCTACAGAAGCCTTCCGCTGAGAGGAACAAGTCGAACTTATGAGCAAGGAAGATGGTTTCGTAGGTTCCTAATTTCATGCCAGAATCTTCTCGGAGCTTGCAGAAGGAAGGTACACTATTAAGTACACGACTCTGTTGAACGACAACGAAGAGAGCGAATTCTTGGTGAAGACCATGTTCGGCCGGTGCCGTTTGAGGTTTAGACAGTTTCTGTGTGAACGACTACGTCGACGGGTGCGGCGGGGACAGAGGGGAGGCGGGGCCAGAAAGTTCTGGGGAATGCAGGGTCCATGTACATAGTTTACTTCAACACGACGGGTGATCGAACCGAATAGTACACCCAGTGGAGAGATTGCAGGCTCATCTTGAATGGGCTCAGAGTTCGGTTGATGGTGGTTGGCATTGGCTGCTAGTTCATAGGAGCTCGACCTAAATATATAAATCAACAATCTAAGTGTACTTATGTATAAGATTGGTGTTTTGAATAACACAGAGAACTTCCTTTCTGAATTTTAACATATGAACTTTTGTCTTAGATGGATGACAAAATTTACAGTTTGCATGAACATTGTTTCGAGCAAAAAGGGCTTTTAGGCCGCGCGCCTCAAGGAGAGTGTTTTAGCCTTAGACCGACCTCTTTCTATTAGTGGGTTATTTTCTTATATAACTGAAAAGTATTTACTCTAAAGAAAAATAAAAATAATAAGGGTACAAGATATTTTCTACCCTCCGAGTATGGGGAAAATACATTTTCCCCTTGATTTATCGATAAATACTTTTTGCACACCTGTCAGAGTTAAAAACTAACACCACACTAACGGAGGGGGTGAAAAAATATAATTACCCTCAAGATTAATGCAAATTATACACTTTAAATGCAAATTCTTCTCTCTCCTCCCATTTCTAACCCTAACAGTCTCCTTTCATTCGCTCTATCTTTTTCTCACCATCGAATCCCTCCCCCCCCCCACAGCCAGAATCAATCGAATCCCAACCTCTCGCTCTGTCCATCTCCTCCTCATCACCAACCACATGCCTACCTGCTTCGCTGCCTCTACCGAGGTCACCCACCACCGTAATCCATGAACCCACGTAACCCACCGGGCCACCTTCAAATCGAACCTCGACTCCATTGAATCGAGCGGCGTCGACGCACTATAAACGAACGACAACGAGCAGCAGATGCTGGGAGAAAACAAATCGATGGGGGATGAGATAGATAGACACTCTGAAATCTAGAGAGATAGAGCGCTCGAAAATGTATAAATTTCCTGGAGAAAACCCTAAATGTTATCATTTTCTGGCAGAATTTGGGGTTTCAATGACCAACCAACACATCGGTTTCGTCAATTCAATGCAGCGGATGCAGGGAGAAAACAAATCGTTGGGGGATGAGATTCAGGTTTGGGACCCAATCGAATCGAACGGAGTTCTCCTATGTCGTTGCTCTCTCTCTCTCTTTGTCCCAACTTCTGGTCATATTCTTGTTGGGAGATTAAGCACCGCGAGAGAGAAGCACCATAGTATGATTTGGGACACCAACTTACCCAAAAGGTTAATTGTTGGGTATCATGTTTGAGCGGTTTGTCCCACATCTGAATGGTGGACATGATGTCCATGGTTAATATAGTATATTTGGGCCCTAACTCATAAGGTTGACCTTTTGTGTAAGTGGGTGTCCCAAATCATACTATGGTGCTTCTCTCTCGCGGTGCTTAATCTCCCAACAAGTGGTATCAGAGCCTGGTTCATTGTTGTTGGCTCGGTTGTAGTGTTGACTAAAATGGATGAGCATAGTCTTGGTGGCACGATGATAAAATTGACTTCGAAAAATTATTCAATTTGGAAGCCAAGGATGGAGGATTTGCTATTCTGTAAAGATTTGTATGATCCTGTCGAAGGTGATTCTTCGAAGCCGGACAATATGACAGACAAGGCTTGGGACACATTGCATAGGAAGACTGTGGCCACTATCTGACAGTGGATTGACCAAAGCGTTTTTCTCAACGTCGCCAAAGAGATAAGAACGGACGTTTTGTGGAAAAAGCTTCAGTCATTGTATGAGAGACAAACAACTCAGAACAAGATGCACCTCATGAAGCGGCTTGTGAATTTGAGGTACATGGATGGCCAAAGTGTGTCTGAGCATATGAGCAGGTTTCAGGAGCTCATGAATCAGCTGACGGCGATGCGGATTGTATTTGATGATGAGATTCAGGAATTGTTTCTCCTCAGTAGCTTGTCGGATAGTTGGGAAACTTTGACAGTGACTCTCAACAATTCAGCTCCAGATGGAAAGTTGACAAATGACATGGTCAATGATAGCTTGTTGAATGATGAAGCTAGACGGTCCGAGTCAGGCATGGACTCGGAGGCTGAGGCACTGGTTTCAGAAAAGAAACAGGATAGAGGGAGAAGTCATAGCAGGGGTCCAAAGAAAAACATGAACCACTCGAGAGGCCAGTCGAGTGATTGGAAGAAAAGTGTGAAATGCTACCATTGTGGAGGTATGGGACATATGAAGAAAGATTGCAGGAAGATGAAGAACAAGGGACACAATGGGTCAGAAAACAAGAATTAGAAGACAATTGCTACAACGACTAAGGATGATACTCTTATTGTCTGTGAGGAGAATGTTGTGAGTATAGCTTGTCAGAGCAGCAGCTGGGTTATTGACAGCGGGGCTTCCATTCATGTTACCTCCAGGAGGGAGTTCTTCTCATCTTACAGACCAGGTGACTTTGGTGTTGTCAAGATGGGGAATGACGGTGTGTCAAAGATCATTGGCATGGGTGATGTATTCTTGGAGACTAACACTGGAAGCAAGCTTGTTCTCAGGGATGTCAGACATGTTCCAGATATTCGGCTGAATTTGATTTCTGTAGGGAAGCTTGATGAAGACGGGTATAGCAATCATTTCGATGATGGGAAATGGAGACTTACCCGGGGCTCATTGGTTGTTGCTAGAGGGATGAAGGAGTGCTCACTGTATGTGATGCATGCGAAGCTTACCAGTCCATTGGTAAATGCAGTTGATGATTCCTCTACAGAGTTGTGGCACAAGAGGCTGGGTCTCATTGTTTGGCTGAAAAGCAACACAGGTTAAGTTTTCAGCATTCTTATGGTTCTAGAAAGTCTGCTATTCTAGAACTGGTACATTATGATGTTTGTGGACCCATGAAGACAAGAATACTTGGTGGTGCGAGATACTTAGTCACTTTCATTGATGATCATTCAAGGAAAGTGTGGGCATACACTCTTCAGAGTAAGGACCAAGTGGCTGATGTGTTTAAGGAGTTTCATGCTAGTGTTGAGAGGGAAACTGGAAAGCCAGGGAAGTGCATCAAGACTGACAATGGCGGTGAGTACAAGGGTTCCTTCCATTGGTATTGCAGGAACCATGGGATTAAGCATTAGAGGACACCTCCCAAGACCCCACAGCATAATGGTGTAGCAGAAAGGATGAACAGGACCATGATTGAGAAGATAAAATGTATGTTGTCACAGGCAAAGCTGCCAAGAACTATTTGGGGGGAGGCGATGAGAACAGCTGTGGATTTGATAAATCTCTCTCCTTTAAATCCTTTGGAGACAGATATACCTGACAAAGTTTGGACAGGTAGAGATGTGTCTTACGATCACTTGAGAGTGTTCGGGTGTCGGGCATTTGTACATGTCCCGAAAGATGAAAGATCAAAGCTTGACTAAAAAGCCAAGCAGTGTATTTTTCTGGGTTATGGCCATGAAGAGTTTGGGTACAGGTTATGGGATCCAATTACCAAGAAGATTGTCAGGAGCCGAGATGTGGTATTTCTCGAAGATCAGACTATTGAGGACATTGATAGATGTGATAAGCCTCAAGCTGATGGTGATGATTTGGTGGACCTGAGTTCGGTTCCTACTCTAGATGAGCATGGTGATGAGATAGTGCAGGATGATCAGGGTGATGCAGGTGATGTTGATCCACCTCCAGTTGATGATCAGGCAGATGCACAGGATGAGGAAGTACCTCCAGAGCCACCAGCTCCAGCTGTTACAGAGTTGAGGAGATCTAGCAGAGATTGGCAACCCTATCGGAAGTATTCTCCATCTGAGTATGTGACACTCACGGATGAGGGGGAGACAGAGAGCTATTATGAGGCCATGACAGTTGACAAGAAAGAGAAATGGCAGAAAGCCATGGAAACTGAGATGCGGTCCTTACATGAGAACCACACCGATGAGTTGGTGGAGTTGCCTAAGGGTAACAGAGCACTTAAGAGCAGATGGGTCTACAGGTTGAAGTCTGAGAAATCAGAACCAAGGTATAAAGCAAGATTGATTGTGAAAGGGTCCAGGCAGAAGAAAGGAGTATACTACAAGGATATATTCTCACCGGTGGTGAAGATGTCGTCTATCCGGGTTGTTCTGGGTATAGCTTCCAGCAAAGACTGGGAGATTGAGCAGCTTGATGTCAAGACTGAGTTCCTTCATGGTGATTTGGAGGAGGAGATCTACATGGAATAGCCGGAGGGTTTCAGAGTTCAGGGAAAGAAGAATCTCGTGTGCAAGCTGAAGAAGATTCTGTGTGTTGCTTGAAGCAGGCACCAAGGCAGTGGTACAAGAAGTTTGACTCGTTCATGGGGGAGCATGGATACAAGAAGACAGCTTCAGATCATTGTGTGTTTGTGAAGAATTTCTCTGACGGTGATTCGATCATTCTTCTTATGTATGTCGATGACATGTTGATCGTTGGTCGTGATGTCAGCAAGATTGCCAAGTTGAAGAAGGAGTTGGGAAAATCCTTTGCTATGAAGGATTTTTGGTCCGCGGAGAAAATTCTGGGTATGAGAATTTTGCGAGACCAGAAAGCCAAGAGGCTTTGATTATCTCAGGAGTCCTACATTGAGAAGGTCCTGAAAAGGTTCAACATGGACCACGCGAAGCCAGCTAGTACACCTCTTGCTGGTCATTTCAAGTTGAGTTCAAAGTAGAGTCCCAAGACAGAGGCAGAGAAGGAAGACATGAGGTCGGTTCCATATGCTTCAGCAACGGGTAGTTTGATGTACGCCATGGTGTGTACGAGGCCGGACATAGCTCATGCGGTTGGTGTTGTCAGCCGGTTTCTCTCCAATTCTGGTAGAGAGCACTGGTCTGCGGTTAAGTGGATATTCAAGTATCTCAGGGGTACTTCTCAGTTGTTTATTTGCTTTGGTAATGGTGATCCTACTCTTTCTAGTTTCACGGATGCTGACATGGCTGGGGATATTGATTCGAGGAAGTCTACGTCTGGGTATTTGAATACTTTTGCAGGGAGAGCAGTGTCGTGGCAGTCTAGGTTGCAGAAATGCGTGGCATTGTCTACTACTGAGGCTGAGTTTATTGCAGCTACTGAGGGTTGCAAGGAGTTGCTTTGGATGAAGAAGCGGTTACAACAGCTAGGGTTGTAGAAAGAGAAGTATACTCTGTACTGTGATAGTCAGAGTGCGATCCATCTCAGCAAGAACTCGAGTTTCCACTCGAGATCCAAGCACATCGATGTGAGGTATCACTGGATTAGAGATGTCTTGGATGGGAGTTTGGTTGAACTTGTCAAGATTCATACCGACGACAATGGTGCTGATATGATGACGAAGTCCGTATCGGTTGCGAAGCTTGAAGTGTGTAGAAGCATCGCGGGTATGGAGTCCTCCATATGAAGTGGATGGGGAGAATGTTGGTGTGGGGTCCACCACATATGGTGGACTCACCCACATGGAATAATTGCTAACATAGAGTAATTAAAGAAAAAACAAAAAGAAAAAAAAGGAAATGCATTTTGTGGGCTGGCAGTGATATACTCGGTGTGAGAGTATTCACATGTTGAGTGCATTTGAATCTCTCGTGTGTGGCTTGGAGTGGTCCACGTGGCCCAATGAGAGCTTTTTTTTGTCTCACCAATTGGTGAGGTTGTGGCCTGTCTCACACTGTAGAGCAAAAGAGAGAGCAACTGAGGCTTTTGGAGAAGAAGCAGAGTAGTGCGGCTGGGTTTGTGAGGTCTCGTAGGGATGGCAACGGGTCGGATCCAGATCGGATCAGGCTAGATCCGATCCAGATCCGTTCGGATCATCACCGGATTCGGATCAGATCGGATCGGGTTTCATCCAACTGATCCAAATCCGATCGTAGATCCATATAATACGTGGTCAGATCGGATTCGGATCGGATCCGACTTGAGTTTGCAATAAAATACAAAAAATAACATAAGAAATAAACACTATTTCATACGCTAAGGCATGTTCGCAAGTTATGAAGCCTAAAACACAACAGAAATAGCTTTGTAGGTTGGAATTACTATTTTATTCTTCTTGGAAGTGATAGAGGGGAGGTAGTATGATTATATTTGTAAAGCGCACATATACGTCGGATCAGATCGGGTCGGAACCCGGTGGATCTGCCCTTAGATCCAAATCCAGATCCAAATCCGATCGGATCTGGCTTTCCAGATCCAAATCCGATCCATTTTCAATTGGATTGGATCCAAATCCGATCCATTCGGCCCGGATCGCTCGGATCACAGATTGGATCGGACCATATTGCCATCCCTACGCACAGTCAGCTTCCGGCGACGATCCGACGGTGAAATCTCTCCGGATTGAGATCAAATTTCAGGGGTTTGTTCCTGGGTATATCCTCCAAACATCCAACGGCCAGATTTCGGTTTTGACCTCTCTATGGTGCTTTTCTCTGGTTCACCCTAGATTATTGTCTAGAAGATACTGTAAGCAAAGAATTGTTTTTCTTGCTTGGTTGAGCCTCTAGCTTGCTATAGATTTATGTGTTGATCCTACTATTGATATAGTGAAAGTACTTGAGTCGAGAGTGGCTTCGTGATTTTTCCTGATTTTGGGTTTTCCACGTTAAAAATTGTCTTGTCTCGTTTTTAGCTTATAGTCTACTTGCAATTTTGGTTCTCTCCATTTAGTTGCACGTCTTTGGGGGAAATTTGAATCTTTGGGTGTTTTGCTTCCGCTACGACTTGGTTGTGTAGTCGTATTTTTGTGCCCGGATTTCCCAACAAGTGGTATCAGAGCCTGGTTCGTACGCGCTGTCGTGGTGAATCAAAGGGTGAGATGTGTGGTGTTCTCATGGATGGGTCTTCCATGAATGGTGGATCAGGTGTTCCTGCAGACGGTCAAATTCCTTTGTTGCTCCAGCAGGTGGTCTCGTAGATGGTGGTCTGGTGCACTCTCACAAAGGCGATTCCAAAAAATCGGCAAATGCTTCCGGGCGAGGGGGAGCATGTTGAAGGGCTCACACATGAAGGGGGAGATTGTTGGGTATCATGTGTGAGCGGTTTGTCCCACATCGGGATGGTGGACATGATGTCCATGGTTAATATAGTATAATTTGGTCCCTAACTCATAATGTTGACATTTTGGGTGAGTGGGTGTCCCAAATCATACTATGGTGCTTCTCTCTCGCGGTGCTTAATCTCCCAACAATTCTAACACAGAAGACCCACAACTTCAATCAAATACTTGCAGATTTCTCTTCTTCCACCACCCGCCCGGTAATGGAGGGCGGTTAGATCTTTGGGACCCCTATACTTGGAGTAAGTCTCCACCAGCCCTTCCCCACCGTCTGAGTGTCCCCGCACACTCTGATCATCAATCCAACAACACATTTCCAAAATTCACCATAAAAACGATTTTTTTTATCTATAATCAATTGAAAACAGTCTAACACCGAATACGACGACGACGAACTCTTACCAATCATGAAACTGAGTTCCCCATCGTGAGCCAAATTCAGGAGCCCTCGCCTCATCAGTTCCTCTGCATTTCAAAATCAACCAAATCGATCGAAATACACCTAATTAACCTGAATATAGATACCATTCCGTCCCAGCTCTTTCTACCCAAACTGACTTTTGCCACTATTCACTTGATCACTTTGACCCGTTGATTTGAATAGCAAACCGATGCAATTTTTCGACAATTTTTCATGGTATTGTAGATTAAAAGTTTCTCTATAATACGATGGAAAAAATATCAACAAATTTATATTATTTTGCTATCTAAATCACCCGGTCAAAGTGACCCAGATACGAGTCAAAAAGTCAATTTGGGTAGAAAGAGCTGGGACGGAGTGGTAGGGCTTTGTGTACCTTGTGGTGGAAGAGCCATTTGTGGTTCGTCTCTGTGTAGTCGGATACGAGGAGTTGGGAAAGGGGTTTTGAGTGATACATCTGTTTTATTGGAACCTGCAGGGAAGATGAAAAGGAGAGGAGTGTGTGCAGTTAGGGGTGTGTTTGTTTGGCGTCATGGGGTGTCGATGGAGCAGAGAGAAATTTTGCGCATTTCATTTTGGTGAAACAAACAAGTCCGTAAAAAGGGAGTTTCTCGGTTTGAGAAGTGTAAAAGGGCGCCAAAAGAAAATGACACGTGGAGGGGGATAACTTTTCAGTTACCTCCTCGCCTAACTTGGCACTCAAGAGTTACTGTGATTCGGTGCAATGAATACCACTCTGTTCCTTCTCGTTCATCCCCTTTTGACTTTTATTACTACCGTTTTGTCAACCAAACCATGAAAAAATCATCTAAAATTAAATCTTTTTGTCATCCAAATCGCAGGTCAAAGTGACACCAAACTAGGAGAGGAAAAATCAATAGGGGGAGAATAAGAGAGAACTGTGGTATGACTCTACGAGTTCTCTTTTTTCTTTTTCTATTTTCTTCAGGGTTAAAGACACTTTGTACCCTACCTTTAGGCAAAAGACCCTCAATTGGGAATGACAACGTGTCAAATTTGGATCAATAGAATCTAATATTTGATTGGAAATGAATGGCCGGCTTGATACCTGATTGGGATCCGATCGAATCTTAAGTGAGTTCGGGTTGGGTCCGAATCATATTAACTTAGCTACATCATACATGTTCCTTTACTAATCTTAGAAAATCTTATCCGACGCAATCATAAGCTTTACTAATACTAAGTTTCAAGGTCGTAGAACCCACCCGACCCTTCACTGTAGTCTTTATTGTATGATACATCTCAAACGCATACAATACTGAGAATGCCCTACATCGGACGTTCAAGAAGAGCTAGAGCTAATAAGTATTATGGGATAATCCCCTCATTGTCATTGATTTTAAGGAAGAATCCCATGAATTCTTAACAGACGATATATTCTCTGTCTACCTGGCACGAATGCACTCAGATTTTCAGAAATTAAGGCGATTGACGAGCACACACATCACTTAGAATAAGCAAAATTAGTTTGTTATATTATGGTCCCCTAGATCACCATCTCCGTTCGCTGAGACACTTGCTTTAGATATCTTCGCCTAGCCCACCCCCAAAATCGTTAATAGAACAATGCCGGAAATCCCCCATCAACCGGCGATTCTTGTGAGGTGTGTCCTTCAAAGCAACTCAAATTTCCTTCATGATAAAATCAGCATCAAGTTTGATGCATATTCGCTGCAGAGAGTAATTCTTTGATGCCCGCCATCAACGGCTCCATCTGAGCCCTAGATGGGTAGGTGGCTGAAAAAAAAATCTCTAAAGTAGTCCGATAAAACCTTCGTAAATTATGAGTAAAGCTTACGATCACGTCGGATGAAATTTTCGAAGAGCATTGAAGCAACATGTAGGATGTCCCAAGCTTAATCTGATTTGGACATGGCCCGAACGCACATAAGATCCGATCGGATCCAAACAAGCTATCGAGCCAACCATTCATGTTTAAGTTCTAATACAAATAGAAATTGTTTCGATCCGAATTTGACCTGTTGTCGTTTCTTATCGTTGCCTTTTAGCCTAGAGGTAGAAGTAGGATTTGTCAATGACCCTCAAGAAAAAATGAGAAGAAAATGTGAAACCTGAGACAGTGACTCTTGCGTGCCAAGTTAGCCGACTAGTGTCTAGGAGCTGTAGCTTGTAGGCGTGGAGGACTGGAGGCCAGACACGTGTCATTTTCACACGTGTACTTCCCCTCTTTATTTTCTTGGCGCCCTATTACACTTCTCAAACCGAGAAAACTAGGGACTTGTTTGTTCACCAAAATGAAATTCGCAAAATATTCTCTCGCTCTATCGACACATCATCACGCCAAACAAACACACCCTTAAATGCTCACTCCTCTCCTAGTATCTTCCCTGCATGTTCATAAAACTGATCTATCACTCAAAACTCCTTTTTCATCTCTTCGTTTTCGTGTTACAAAGATGGCAATGGGTAAGAAAACCCTAACCTCTCTCTCCCTGTTTGTTCAGGTTTGGTCAGTTTCCATCGATTTCACTGATTCGTTTGATTTTCGAAATGTAGAGGAATTTTGGAGGCGAGGGCTCGTGAATTCGGCTCACGCTGGGGATCTCAGTTTCATGAAGGGTAAGGGTTCGTCGTCTTTGATCTTGATTTTTGTACATCTGTTTTCAATTGACTAGAGATAAAAATCGATTTTCTTATGGTGAATTTTGAAATGGCATTGTTTGATGAATCAGAGTGTGCGGAGAAACTCGATGGTGGGGAAGAGTTGGTGGACATACTCCAAGTATAGGGGCCCCAAAGGTCTAACTGCCCTCTATTACGGCGCGGCTCGTGGTAGAAGAGAAATCTGCAAGTATTTGATTGAGGTTGGGGGTCTTGATGTCAATATGCAGGATTGTAGAGGTATTTTTCTCATAACAAGTCTAATTTCACGTTCAATCATGCTTTTTTGCCTGACCTATTGAAAGAGCTGTTAGCTAGTATTTAGTTATTTAATTAGTTGATTAATTCATTAGTTTAATTACTTTATTTAATTAGTTAGTCGGACTATGTTTTCTTTGCGGTTCTTTCTTGTCGTAGTCCTTTGTGATTTTTATCAGATGAATTGAATAGAATTTTCGTTTGGTCAAACTCTAGTTTGTAAGAGAGAGGGCCGTAGCCTCTAAGCCAATGGGAGTTTGCCGATTTCTCACAAAATCTTCGCGTTCGATACTATCACGGTATCATTTGGTGTTTTGTAAGACTTCACCCAGATCATTTCTGGCCCTGATTTGTTACCAACTCTGTATGAACGGAAGGAACTATTAATGGGTTATAAATGAGGTTCAGGGGTTTTATTCCTTCTATGTTATTTTGCAGGTGAAACAGCTTTGAACCATGCAATTATGAGGTATTGAATTATGAGAGAAGAAGGATTCGAAATAAACAAACCCCGAAAGGAAGAAGCAGGGCCGGCCCTAGACATTTTGAGGCCTAAAGCGATGATAAGAAATGAGGCCCTAAACTAAAATGCGATCATTTTTATACGTGTTTTGACATCATTATAATGAATGCCTAAGATCATTAGTTGAGATTTCAAATTCTATTACGTCCATCAACTTTTTTTTGAGTGGCTCGTGTGCGTGTGTTGGCGGAGTAAATTGATAGATATATTCACAACATAGTCTCAATCAACTGGGACGTGTGAATACTATACACCAAATGATGTGAACTTCAATTTTAAATATAATGGAAGTCGCTTTTTCTATATGTTGAATATTGTTTCGTTAATAGATAATGTGTCCGTAAAAAGAATGAAATTGAAATTTTAACCGGGTGATTTGAATTGAAAAAAGATGCATTTTTTTGAAATGTTTTTCACTGTGTTATAGAGCAGTTTTTACGCTACAATATGATAAAAAATTCTCAAAAAATTACATTATTTTACTATCCAAATTATCGGGTCAGAATGATCAAGTGAATATTAGTAAAAGTCAAATTGATGGGAAAGAAATATGTGTCACATTGTTAATGTCCTTACAAATAGAGAGCTTACTGGTGAAACTTTTTATCCCTGCTCTTTACATTTAATTATAACTGTTAGATAACCATATGTTTGAGATGTAGTACTAATTAATGTAATGGGGACTCACTTCATAAGACAATTTTCTTGATGATCACAAAGTGACGTATGTGTCATGTGCTTTGGAGGCAACGAAGCATTTAGAGAGAAAAAAGCCAAGTAGAGAATATGGGGCCTACCTTTAGGAGGTGTGATATCTCCTAAAGACCACGTGGTGCTCTTTTGGAGTATTAAAAAATTGCTCTACAATCAATGAAAAAGCATAATCACTCCTACAAAGACTCAAAACATGATATGGGTTTGGGCCTAACTAGTTGCTGGGCCTAAAGCTGCAGCTGCTTTATGCTTGGGCCGGCAGTGAATACATCCCTAACTAATCTATATTATAAAATAATATTGTTTAACTAACTTATGATTTTTTAGCCGTTAGATTGAATCAACCCATACCCACCATTAGATCTCACATACTTATTACATTTATAACTATCTACTCTCCTAGGACATCCCTAAATACCCACTCTCCTTGGACATCCCTAACTACCCACCCTCTTTGGACATTCCTAACTAATAGGAGATATATTTTTCTCACCAAAACAACATCCCTAACTAATAGGAGAGAGGTTGTGAGTGATTTCCACGTCCATTATAATGCTCATCTCATATTTGGAAGTTGTGTTTTTTTTTTTCTTTTTTTTTCCACCACATTTGTAAATATAATTCTTGGATAACACCTCGAAATTCATTTAAAAATGATACGCCTCTAAATTAAAAAACTATCTAACTTAGGGATAGTGCACTCGGGCACGGACAATACTCTAGTATATATACAAAATACATTAGAACGGAGTGTTAACCACAACATATGATAATACTGTATATAATATCAGCACTGTATATATCATGATCATTATTTTGAGTAAGTATATTTCAATCTAGAATTGATTGAAGTTCCCCAAGAAGAAATTGCTTGATACTTAAGATCCAAACAACAGATTCAATAGATATTCCACAACAGATATGATGTGGTATGCTAAGTTGAAACCTTCCCCAATTCAGATCTCGAAGTAAGAAGTATTGGAGCATTCTATGTCTTATAAAAAGTTAAAAACAAAATAAACTACTTACTTGAGGTGACTGTCTGAAATTGCTCGTACATGTTGAAATGTCACTGTCATCGATCTTTTCTCCAATTCAATAGATACACTTACAATGGAAGCCATTTCCACACAATATGAGCGAAAAGATAAATGTAATCAGATAATAAAACTTTTCATTAGCATCCTAATGTGTGATTGTCAGAATAAATATAGGAGATGGTTGTCTTACATCTATAAAGATTCTAACATTCAAAAGATGTCGACAACTTAAAATTTGTGAGATTGTGATCTGAGCGACATCAAACAATGCTATCACGATGATGAGGGAGGAAAATAAATATATAGAATCGGATAATGGCATTACGTATGGGGGCGGCTATTATCTAATGAGTGCAAAACTTATGAGACAGCGTTCTTATTTATATAGCGAATAACCTAATAAAATTGGGCCATCTTGCAACAAAATATTCACTTTCCAGGCCCGACCCAATTTTCTAATGCCGCGTGTCGCATAATATGTATTTACAAGTGAATTTTCTTTCATACACTTCTTCCTATTTCATAATTTATCTTAAATACTTTTGCTCCAAATCGTGAATTAGAAAATTTTTCTTGAGAGTGTCAGATTCTATAAATGTAAAGGCAAAATTGCACCACAGGTACCCTAAGTTTTTTTCTATATGACCGTCGAACGAACCCCCAATATTCAGCCCCATCACGACCTGTGTTTGCTGCAACGCGAATCAAATTAGCCGCTAGGGTGAAAACGGCTCCTTGGCTCGATGGCTTCCTTCCGGCTCAGTTTGAGCTGTCGGCTCCAAAACGGCTTGGCGGCTTCCTTTCGGCCCCATCCAGTCCGCGGGCTCCACCTTGGCTACAAGTGAGCCACCAACTTAACTTTAGCCTATCTATGAGCCGCGGTTACATGTTTTGGAGCCTTGGGTTCTTGCGTAGGGGTTTTTCGACCTCTCCAGACCATTTCTGGCATTCATTTTATTGGATTTGGACTCCAAAGTGGTTTACTCAAACTCATTCGTCTTCAATTTGATCCGAGCACAACAAATTTTGGCCGTTTTGAATTTTTTTCGCATATTCACCTTGAGACAAGGTGATTTTCAACAGCGGGAGAGTTGATACTGGTCAACCGTAACGTCATCGTCTGTATTACTTATTTAGTAGTATCAGTTATTAAATAGCTTATTTATTTTTAATTAGTTTAGTTACGTTAATTAATTACATAACAATCGGGTTTTCTTGAATCAGTTCTTTCCCAGCCCGTATAGTCGAACCGGTTGAGGTCTAGGGTTATTTTTTCCTATTTAAACGTTGTAATTTCATTATTTTAGAATCAATCAAGAAGAAAAATATCAGTGTCGTGTTTTATCTTTTAGCGTGTGTGCCCAAGCGATATCAGTTTGTGCTAACAATCTAACATTAAAAACTGACAAAAACTTAAAAGGGAATGCAAGTGTGTTTTTTTTACCCATTCACAAGAGGAATGAAAGATCACAAAATATCACCCACAGTCAGGTGCGGAGCCAGGATTCGAATACTACCAGGGCACTAAGCAATTATTCAAATTTTAACAAGACCACTTCTCAATTATTGCAAGGGCGCATTTGAATAAATATTTACAACATAAAGGTAAAATTGCATCTTTTTTTTAAAGGGGTAGGGCATGTGCCTATCCGTGCCCAGGGTTGGCTCCGCCCCTGCCCACGGTCCACTCCAAAAAGAAACTTCATAGAACTAATTCGTTGCAGTTTTTGACATTGGAAACACACTAGCAGTACTACTATTACTACTACTAGTTCTATTTACAAACAAAATAAGGAAATGATGGAGCACACAACTTTAACTGCTTGTGAGACGAACGAACCATTACACCATTGCATAGGACTATCTGGAACTCAAAACACTCCAGAATCCACGGCACGAAATCCACACTCGCCTTCAACCACTTCCCTAAAGAAACAGAAGAGAAAATATGATAAATAAAGATTGGCCTAAGAAAATGATTTGAGTGAAGTAAGGGAGAGGAGTAAGAAGGAGAGCATGACTCCCACCTTGGACGCTCGAGTGCTTCAAATTTCCTGTTGTAACAAGACAAGATCCAAAATGGAATAAACATCAACAAGAGCATATGTTTTAGCATTGATGCATCTCTCAACTATCAACTTCGTCACATTTAGTTCCATATTTCCTATAGAGTTCAGACTGAATATCACAGCATTTCCCTTCATACTGAAATAACTTCTTGATCTTTTAGAGCAAGTTAATCAGCACTTACTTCATCACGAGTGATAGTAAAAGTTAGTAGATGATTTAGTTTCACTTGAGCAAACAAAAACCAGATCCAACTTCATCACATTTAGCGGTGCCCATGTGATGCGTGGAAACAATAATTTAAGAGAAATAATTAGATATTAGATAATGTATGTGAATTTGACAAAAATAAATACATAAAATGAAGCATGGGATAAGTTGTAACTTCCAACATCTAACAAAAATGCTATATATCCCAAAAATTATGTCCCAAAAGTGTCCCAAACTTGCTACTTCTCATATACTGACCAATATCTTGAAACTTACTTAAAGTAGTGGTGGGATGTTATTGGAATGTTTTTTTTGGTACGTATATCATTGCTCATCATCTAATTATTGGAATGATGGTATTTTTAGAAGTACAAATGTTTCACCAAAAAGTTGGGCGTTTGGATATATTATTATTAGTATAGATACAGTTCTTCGCCAGACAAGATTCAGAAAGTAAGAAGACACAGGTTTGATATATGGGAGAGCATTACGAAACAGAGCAACATACGTACCTCTCAAGCTCGAGGGTGTGAACATTCCTGAGATGGAAAGACAAATCCAGAAAATATCACCTTAATAAGAGGTTGGGGCAACACAAGATAACCAACTGCATTTGAAGAGGAAAGAAGCAACATGTCTTGTTGCTGCTATAAAGGCAAGTTCAGCGGAATACACAACATATCATACCACATTCCAATCTATTACAAGTATGTAACTGTACACTGTCACTCTTTGCTCCCGGGTTCCAGCTTCAAAGCAAAAGCATATGCTTCCTCTGCTCCACGGAAATCCTGCAAAGAAACATTTAACATCAACTACAACTACAGAGAATGAATTTGGGAATAATGCAGGTTAGCTAGGAGATATGTAGTATCTACCTTGAACATCTCACATGCTACACCTTTTCTGAAGTGTGCCTTTGACCAGTCTGGTTTCAGGGCAATGCAAGCCTCAGCATCATATAAAGCACGAGTTCCATTGTTCAAGCGAGCCCCGCACAAGCTTCTATTGGAAGTGGAAAACATTGTTGCCTCCACAGGATCACAAGTGATTGCCTACATATACAACGAAAGGGGATCTCAAAGACAGTACAACTTCTACGATAAAATTTATTACCAATACAAAATTAATCACCGTACCCGACTAAAACAATATATGGCTTCAAGATAATCTTTCTTCTTGAAAGCTTCTGCACCCTTAGTCTTCGACTCCATAAAACAATCGTTCCTCTTTCGCTCCCTCTGCCAGAAGGGTTAGAGCAGTGTCAATAATAGACACAAAATTGTTATTCACAAATCTGGTATTAACATAGTATAAAGAGATAAACAACAAGGGGACAAATACATTAGAACCACAGTACATGGTTTCCAGCTTCTTGAGAGTGAACAGCTTTTATTATTCCACTAAGAGTCCAGTCGGGGATGCTTGGAACAGGGGAAGTCTTCGGCAACAGAATCATTACTCCATCAAAGTTATAAATTGTTGGAGAACAATCGAAACTGGACCGAAAAGAAGAAGATGGAGAAGAAGCTGAAACAGAATCGTATGATAGAAAATAACTAAATAAAGACGAATTAAAATACTTACAAAAGTCGTCGAATATGAATCGCAATTAGAAACGATCTCGAGCATTGGCTCGATGTCCTTAAGGCTTTATTTGCTCCCTTTGGTACTGCTTGATCCGGAACAAACTGCCTCCCAGGATAATCGTCTCTTACCGTGCAAGAAGTCAGTACACCACTTACACCCTACGAACCGCAATGGCATGGTACCTCTCTTGAAGAAATTGAATTAGAATATAGGAATTCAAATTTTGAAAGTTGAAGGTTCTACAAAGTCTAGGAGGACTTTGTAGGGAATTGGGAGAGTAGAAGGAAATGTTGGAATGCTTCAAATGGGTGGAGAAGCCCTCTATTTATAATAGAGTAGGTGACTCTTCAAAGGGGTGCAAATGAATAGATGTGTCTATTCATGGTAATAACTAACTCTGGACGTTAGTAACTAACAATAACTAACTTTGGTCGATAACTAATAAAATTTATTAGCGATTCCAACAATTATTAATTTTCGACTTTAATTAATAACGCACCCAAAGTTATATTGCGTCCATCAAAGGACCTATTTGTACACCCATAATTTACAATAATTTTCATTCACCCGTAACTTATATTGGACAACTCTCAATTGTATATTTAATATCTCTAAATGAGAATTAAATTCTACATATTTTACCATCCAAAATTTAAAGTTTTCCAACAATCCCCCACATGAATGACAAATTGGCATAAGAGCCGGAATAATCAAAGAGGAGATTTAGAGAGATACCAAACGAACGATAATTGCATCGAGAAGGTGGCCAAGGACCTTGAACCTCCCCTAGTGGAATACTATCGGATATACTGGATTGTCAGTGGTGAAACACCTTGAACTGCTTTCCGTAGTGTATACCTAGACAATAGTACCCACACGGTTATCATCCTTCCATATTAAGTTCTCATTGTCGTGTCCGTTTTGGCCATGGAACACTTAATCCTGGTTTCGTGAGCGGTCTTAGAGAATTTAGCCTCGTCATTCTCCTAGAACCGGCCGCCAGTTCCCACTCATATAGGTGAGTCTCATAAAGAGTATCTTGCCATACTGCACTTGTTTTTATCCCCAAGGTATGAGCTCATTAAAAGCTAATTGCTTATCCTTACCAATGCAAGCGTCACTCGGTGTCGCCCTAGGAATGGTTAGGAAATAATAATTTCCGACAGTGACTATATTTGCACAGTAGTTTGGTTGTCCCTTTTGAACCTACTTCTTGGGATCTCCAGTCATCTAGGTTGGGTTTTCCGTTACGTGCAACTCAGAGAGATAGGCTTTTATTCCATTCCCCTTGACGACGTAAACAATTGCTCTCTTGTTAACCCTATGGGTAGCGGATCCGCAAGTTTTTACTTATTTTTCACACGATGGATCGATATAATTATGTTCGAGAGCAATGTCCAATGGTTTTATGTCTATGACGTATATGTCTAGACTTGCCATTGTCGATGGTTCTTTGGGCCCTTCCGATTGCCGATAGACTATCGCAATGAATGCAGATAGCTAGCACCGGTCTTGGCCACATCGGAAGTTCTTCTAAAAATTGACGAAGCCATTCGGCTTCCTCTCATGTCTTATCCAAAGCAATGAATTCCGATTCCATTGTGGATCTTGCAATGCAAGTTTGTTTAGAAGATTTTCAAGACACAGCTGCACCTCCAAGGGTAAAGACATACCCGCTTGTGGACTTAGAGTCCAAAGTGTCCGATATCTAGTTGGCATCACTATACCCTTCCAGTACCGCATGATACATAATATAGTGTAGTCCATATGCTAAAGTATATCTTAAATATTTTAGCACTCGAGCCACTCCTTTCCAATGTTTATCACTTGGATTACTAGTGAATCGACTTAACTTTCCAACAGCTTGAGAAATATCGGGCCTTGTACAATTCATGAGGTACATTAAACAGCCGATTACTTGAGCATATTCGACTTGTCTTACACTTGCACCATGGTTCTTGGCGAGATGTGGAGTCTTAACTATCTTGCCATCGTTCTTGTCGAATTTCTCAAGAATCTTCCCAACATAGTGCAATTGAGATAATGAGTATCCATTCGTCGTTCTAGTGATTTTCATCCCTAAAATAATGTCATCAATACCCATATCCTTCATATCGAACTTTGTTGTCAATATTTTCTTAGTTGTTTTAATGATAGTTGTATTACTTCCCATAATTAACATATCATCAACGTACAAGCACACGATGACATATCCATCACGACTGGTTTTAGTATAAACACACTTGTCACATTCATTAATATGAAATCCATTTGATAACATGGTCTTATCAAATTTGATATGCCATATTTTCGGAGCTTGTTTGAGACCGTAAAGAGATTTAACCAAACGACATACCTTTTTCTTGCCCAGGAGCAATAAAACCCTCAGGTTGTTCCATGTAAATCTCTTCGTCTAATTCACCATTTAAGAATGCAGTCTTAACGTCCATTTGGTGAATTTCGAGATTATTTATAGCTGCAATAGCTATAAGCATGCGAATGGACGTTATCCTTGTAACTGGTGAGTAGGTATTGAAATAATCAATACTTTCCTTTTGTTTATAACCTTTTGCGACAAGTCTAGCCTTATACTTGTCAATTGAAACGTTAGGCTTAAGCTTCCGCTTAAAAACCCACTTACAGCCTAACGCTTTACTTCCTGGTGGAAGACTCACCAATTCCCAAGTATGATTTTTGAAGTATGGTTTCAATTTCCATATTCACTGCTTCTTTCCAATATGATGCCTCGGTACTAGACATCGCTTCCTTGTAGGTTTGAGGCTCATTTTCTACCAAGTAGGTTACAAAATCCGGGCCAAATGTTGTAGCAACTTTTGCCCGCTTGCTACGTCTAGGTTTGTTTTCCATTTCGGACTCTTGGGACGTTGATTCCCATGTTCTTTTATTAGAACTTTGTTCATTCTTCTCTTTGTATGGAAATACATCTTCGAAGAATGATGCGTTGCATGACTCAAAAATAGTATTTTCGTGTATGTCTTCGATTTCTGATTTGATAACCAAAAATCGATATGCACTACTATTATGAGCATACCCGATAAAGAACCAATCTACTTCCTCCGGTCCAAGTTTCACCTTTTTAGGTAATGGTATTGCCACCTTTGCGAGACACCCCCCACACTTTGAGGTATTTGTAAGATGACGGCTTTCCTTTCCATAATTCATATGGGGTTTTGCCAACACTTTTCCGAGGTATCCTATTAAGGATATGGTTGGCCGTTAATAGGGCTTCCCCCCACAAGTTCTGTGGTAATCACGAACTTAGGAGTAATGCATTTGGCATCTCTTTTAAAGTCCTATTCTTCCTCTCGGCTACGCCATTTTGTTCAGGAGAATATGGTGCCGTAGTTTGGTGGATAATTCCACTTTCTAGACATATGTCCTTAAATGGGGCTTCGTATTCTCTACCACGATCGCTACGCACCATTTTAATTTTCTTTCCCAATTGATTTTTCACTTCATTTTTATAGTGTTTGAACATGTCAATTGCTTCATCTTTACTTCGTAGAAGATAGACGTAGCAATATCGTGTGCAATCATCTATAAACGTAATGAAGTACTTCTTTCCACCTCTTGTTTGAAGAAACTTCAAATCAAAAATATCCGTATGGATTAATTCAAGAGGCGTAGTAATTTTGTTTTCAATTGGTCGAAAGGATGCCGAAATATAAGTGGTTCCATTCGTATGCCTAATTCAAGTACATATACACATTGATTAAATAAATCATAAATGCTATGAAGCACTTGTTTTATTTACCAATGTCCATGAGTACTTTGAAACTCTTGATATATGTACTCTACCAAATGACGTCGTGATTAAGTTTAATAACAAACCATAAGTACTATGAAAACTCTTGATTTGCAAGAAACTAAATCGATAACCCATGAGTACTTTGAAACTCTTGGATTTCCATGAGTGCTTGAAACTCTTGGTACGTCCAATAATCGATCTATTGATAAAGAGACCCCCACAAGGCATACGACATGTTTCCCTTTTACAACGAAAATATTTGAATACGTAAATATTCAAGATCAACATGCTTTAAACTAACGGCTGACAACGCCGTACTTATGTTAGTTTAAAATCATCTCCTACGAAACTTTTATTTCAACATATTCCAAAACATTGAATAATCACATTCAATGAATTCGCGAATTAAATCAAAATTAACATGACGCGACCTACTCTATTATAGAGTATCACGTTCATTTTCTTAATTTTGAACGTTCCATTGCCCACACACATGTCGTGCGTAACAACTACTGAAACCTTCTTTTTTTTTTTTTTCCGGATTCAAGATTAAGTTTGGATCCTTTTTAAGATGTCACATATGAAGAAACCAAATTCTTACGTTTCAAAATATGGCCTACACTGTTAGACGTGACAACTTTCCGAAATCTAATTGCATAGACTATTCGGCTTGGTACGATATCATTTTTCAAAAACTTTGACCATGATTCTGGAAACTTGCTTTTATGAATCTGACATCAAGACCATATCCATTAGATTTGTCTCGTCGAGATAGACAATTTTCATATATGACTCGCCTTGATCCGAGGTCTATAGCTCCAGATATACTTCGAAAACCGAACTCGGAATTTGTACAGAATTCTGTTACGAACCAGAAGCTTTGAACAACGATATCTTGAGTTTTACAACTCCGATTGATGCACCCTTTTCACCCAGAGCTTCATTTTTTCGTTATCTACAATTTTCATGTTTTACGAAAACTGATCCGAGATCGTTATCAATGTCTAAACGACAAAATACAATTCTACCCCCAACTTATGCATGCTGAAATTTTGCGTAGCAAAATTCACTCTCCAATGATACAAATCGGTAAACCATTTTTTTTTTCATGCAATGAGTACTATAAAAACTCTTTGCAACTCGCTGTATTAATGAGTGCTATAAAAACTCTTTAATACAACAATATGTGAGTACTATGAAACTCTCAGATTTACGAAAAAATAATAATAATGATAATTAAAACCGACTTGAAAACCAAAGAAGCGCCAAAAACCAGTTTCGACACATAAAGCCTTAGGATTGTTGGAGAACAATCGAAACTGGACCGAAAAGATGAAGATGGAGAAGAAGCTGAAACAGAATCGTATGATAGAAAATAACTAAATAAAGACGAATTAAAATACTTACAAAAGTCGTCGAATATGAATCGCAATTAGAAACGATCTCGAGCATTGGCTCGATGTCCTTAAGGCTTTATTTGCTCCCTTTGGTACTGCTTGATCCGGAACAAACTGCCTCCCAGGATAATCGTCTCTTACCGTGCAAGAAGTCAGTACACCACTTACACCCTACGAACCGCAATGGCATGGTACCTCTCTTGAAGAAATTGAATTAGAATATAGGAATTCAAATTTTGAAAGTTGAAGGTTCTACAAAGTCTAGGAGGACTTTGTAGGGAATTGGGAGAGTAGAAGGAAATGTTGGAATGCTTCAAATGGGTGGAGAAGCCCTCTATTTATAATAGAGTAGGTGACTCTTCAAAGGGGTGCAAATGAATAGATGTGTCTATTCATGGTAATAACTAACTCTGGACGTTAGTAACTAACAATAACTAACTTTGGTCGATAACTAATAAAATTTATTAGCGATTCCAACAATTATTAATTTTCGACTTTAATTAATAACGCACCCAAAGTTAAATTGCGTCCATCAAAGGACCTATTTGTACACCCATAATTTACAATAATTTTCAGTCACCCGTAACTTATATTGGACAACTCTCAATTGTATATTTAATATCTCTAAATGAGAATTAAATTCTACATATTTTACCATCCAAAATTTAAAGTTTTCCAACATAAATAAGGGCTGAAATTTCGAGCGGTGTCATGCCTTCCTATAAAAGTACTACAACATTCAGAAACTAGAGATAATGTCATGAAGAGAAATAACAACAAATCATCACAGATCGCGAACCACTTACAAAGTTAGTAACATTAGGATTTGCTCCAGCTTTCAACAAGCATTTAATGGTTTTGATATCCCCCCGATAAGCTGCTATTTCTAATGGTGTCATTCCATCTCCCACAAGGTTTGGGTCAGCACCCGCCTACACTATGACATCAAGGTAAGTGATACAACCAACTTGTATATCAAAAGTAAAAACTATAGCAGCTTGCATAACGGGAATATGCTATACACCTTTAGCAACAGGTTGATGATGCACTCGGGCGACTTAAGGATGGACCCCATCAGAGGTGTAATAATATGGTGACTCTCGGCATTTGGCTAAATGATGACAGAAATGGACTGATTAAATTGTATTGTAGACAGTACAAATACAACAGCTCAGAATTTATTGTACATTGATGAGCACATCAGGCATGCATATATCTCTACTCAAATCAATCAACGAGCTTTTTTTCCTCGGTTTAATATTTCAAGATCTCATCTATCAATCTCCATCAATGAGCTAGATTGGTTTCACTCTAAGCAATAAGTTAACTGTATACGCAATAGTCTCAAATTCTAGTTGGTGTTTTACCACAGTTGTGAATACTAGGTAAAAAGACTTTCGGAATTTCAAATAGGGTTTCATACATACAGCTCGTTAAAGATCTGCAACACTTTCTTTAGTAGAGATAACAAAAAAGCAAATGCCACATTTATATTTCCTTTGGAAAACAATTTATTTTAACTTATGGTTACGGGATAAGGGCTTACATTAGCATTGTTGTCTAGCAAAAGCTTCACAATTTCTCTTTTCCCATGAGCTGCAGCACAACGCAGAGGTGCGCCAGCGTATGATACCGCATCTATATCAGCCCCATTTGATATCAAGAGCTGCAGGGTCTCCTTAAGACCTGCAAATAAGTTAAGTAAACCAAAATGCAAGGTAATCTTCTGTATTAAAGAGATTTTTAACAGTAAAAATCACAACATCTGTCCAATAAAAAGTTTTCTAGTGCTCCGGTTTTTTCGGAGGCGAAACCCTAGGGCGAAATCTCTACGGAGGCGGCAAGCACAATGGCGTCGAGAATCCCATCTGAGTACACGGCCAAGGAGAATCAGACGGTGATCTTTGATGATGATTACTGCGATAAGGCAGATCGAAACTTTGCCTTCTGCCAGATCGGCACTTTCGTCTCGGAGGACAAGGTGAACGCAGAAGCTATGAGGGCAATGTTCAGGCGAATCTGGACTGACGGGGAGAAAGTCTCAATCCTCGAAGTCGATTTCAACACTTTTCTTTTTCGTTTCCCAGACAATGGGATCATGGAGAGAGTTACATCTGGAGGACCATGGATCTTCAATAGAAAGATCTTGCTGTTAAAACCTTGGAGGCTTGGAGATCCTATCAAACAGGTGGCTTTCACAAGTTTTGAAGTTTGGATGCAGATCCAAGGCTTACCAATCCAGTTAATCGATGAAGATGTGGCCAATAGGATTGGAGCAAGTATCGGAGAGGTATTGTATGTGGACAATAAGATCCATAGTACTGAAGAAGAAGGCAACTTCATCAGAGCCAGGGTTCGGCTACCAATCAGTGAAGCTTTACCGAGAGGAGTCCATGTCATGATAAGGAAGGAAAGGATCTGGATTGACTTCAAGTTCGAGAGAATTCCCTCTGTCTGTTGCTGGTGTGGGCTAGTAACACATGATGGTAAGGATTGTGAAGAAGTTACACCGGAGGCGAAGAGTACGGAAGAGGAAGGTTATGGCCCGTATCTACTGCAACATCCAATCTCCAGAAACAGGAAGAAGGCCCAAAACACCAACAATAGTGCAGCAGAAGAAGTAAGAAGTCCAATGGCAGAAGATCGAGGACAAAAGCTCGATTTAGCCCCAACCCAAAACCCCCAAGGTCTCACAACAGTACAAGAAGACGAACAAAGTTCTGCGAAGGTACAAGAGCCTATGGGTAATAAAGATATGGAGGTCACAATCTACCACAACCCCTTGGCAGCAGCAGAAAAGAACATTATTGAGCAGGCACCCCAAGGTACCGGAGGAAGTACAATGGGGATCGGAGACCGGAATAAGGCACCAGCAATAAACCAGTCGGTGAGAGAAAGGGTCAGCAGCTATAACCAGGAGTTTGCAAAGAGAAAGGGATCTACTACTGCTTTTAGCCCTCCCCCAAACAAATCTGCCTTAGAAGTAATCTTTAATAAAAAGGGCAGGCAGTTGGACTTCTCAAATACGACAGCAACTACGGAGATGGAAGGCACGAGTATTACCACAGTTGATGACAAGAGGGAAGAGGCGGAGACCGGGGTCCGGTCCGCCTCAATCCAATGAGTATTGTGAGTTGGAACATTCGAGGGCTGGGCAACCCTCGGAATGTTCTTGCTCTCCACCAGGTGGTGAAGAGTTCCTGCCCTAGCCTTGTCTTTCTGCTAGAGACAAGACTATCGGAGTCAGAGATGAATAAAGTAGCAGGTAGATTCTCAAATTTCAGTTGTAAAGCTGTCAGTAGTAGAGGTAGAAGTGGCGGGATTGCTTTACTTTGGCGTGACAATTTCCAAGTGAAAGTAATTTCTAGCTCATTTTGGTATATTGATTGTACCGTGGTCGATGAAAGTTCAAATATTTCGTGGCAATTGACCTGCTTCTATGGGAACCCCGATTCCCGTGAGAGGCACCACTCTTGGGAGCTCCTAAGACGAATCAGGGGTCATAAGACTGGCCCTTGGTGCGTGATTGGTGACTTTAATGCCATGACCAATGCAAAAGAGAAACTAGGCGGAAGGGGTTTCGACGAACAAAATTCTAGTTTGTTTCGTCAAGTTCTCCAAGATCTAGATCTTAGTGATTTGGGCTATGTTGGCAAAGACTTCACCTGGCAAAGTAATCCCAGGGGAGGGGAGATTATCTACGAACGACTTGATAGAGTCGTTGCAAATATTGACTGGCTGACGTGTTTTCAGTCACATCGAGTTAACCACTTGGTGGCAACTGTTTCAGATCACTGTCCCATTCAACTTATTTGGGAGGAAAACACTGGAAGAAGACGGGGAGGTAGAAGATTTCAGTTTGAGACTGCATGGCAGCAGTATCCCAGTTGTGATGAAATTATTGCAGACTCCTGGCATAATATGCCACCTCAAATCCCATTAAGAGATAAGCTTGCCAATCTGGCAGCAAATCTCAAAGCATGGGAGAAAAGAGAAGTAGGCAATATCTCTAAACAAGTAGCCGCTCTAAAATCTCAATTGGAGATAATGGAGCGATTACACAGAAGTAATCCAAGTGGCATCGCTCAGTTAAAATCAGAGATAAACGACCTTCTTCTAAAGGAGGAGGAGATCTGGCTACAGAGAAGCCGTGTGCAATGGCTAGAAAAAGGAGACAGAAATACCGCTTTTTTCCACCGAAAAGCAACGATAAGAAAGGCTCGCAATGCCCTGAAAGGTCTTGAGGACGAAAGTGGTAACTGGGTCACTTCGGAGGACGGGGTAATCTCAATCTTAACTGATTATTTTCGTTCGATTTTCAAATCCAATAATCCCACAAGTGATGATATGCATCAATTTCTTCAATATGTGCCTCAATCATTAAATGAGAATCTCAGCTGCTCGTTGGACAGTGAGTACACAAGCAGTGAAGTAAAGGCGGCCCTTTCTCAAATGGGACCTATCAAAGCTCCTGGATTTGATGGGTTCCCTGCAACTTTCTTCCAATCGTATTGGAGTATAGTTGGCAGAGACGTGGAACATGTATGCTTGGAAGTTCTTAATGGGAAGACAAGTATGGCAGACTTCAACAAGACTGTTATAGCCCTAATTCCGAAAGTAAAGCGGGCCAGAAAACCCATGGAGCTTAGACCTATAAGTCTTTGCTCGGTGGTCTATAAGCTGGTTACCAAGACTATGGCGAATCGACTCAAGAAGGTACTTAATTTACTGATTTCTGATAATCAAAGTGCTTTCGTTCCGGGTCGTTTAATTACCGATAACATTCTTGTTGCTTTTGAACTCCTTCACTCGATGAAGTATCGTAAAAAAGATAGATGGGGTAGTTTTGCACTTAAAATTGATATGTCCAAAGCATACGATCGAGTGGAATGGTGCTTTTTAAAAGCTTGCATGGAACGTATGGGTTTTGGAACAAGATGGGTCAATCTTGTGATGGATTGTATCACCACAGTTTCGTTTTGTTTTGCGTATGAAGGGAGAATGTGTGGAGAAGTCATACCTGAAAGAGGGCTAAGACAGGGTTGCCCCCTATCTCCGTATCTTTTTCTTCTTTGTGGTGAAGCCCTTTCCCGAAGCCTTACAACAGCTGTCTCAGCCGGTAGTCTCTCGGGTCTTGCTGCGTCTAGGAGCGGGCCAAAAATTTCCCATTTGTTCTTCGCGGACGATAGCATACTATTCTCTAAAGCTACGGAAGTGGAACTAGACTACATATTACAATTATTACAAAGCTTTGAAAAAGCAACAGGCCAAAAGATTAATCTTGACAAAAGTGCGATTGTTTTTTCATCCAACATCTCAGAAGATCGCAAAGTGGAACTCAGCAGTCGAATTGGTGTTCAGTTGGTTGAATCGCATGATAGCTATCTGGGATTGCCTACAACAGTTGGGAAAAATAAATTTTTAGATTTCAATTTTGTACCCAACAAAGTGGAAGCTAAATGCAAGACATGGAAGAAAAATTCCCTTTCTTTTGCTGGTAGAGAAGTTCTGATTAAAGCAGTCGCCCAAGCAGTTCCAACGTATACTATGAGTTGTTTTAAACTCCCAGTTTCAATTTGTAAGAAAATAGAGTCGATTTGCAGAAGTTTTTTCTGGGCTCACGAGGAAGACAGTAAAGGCATAAGCTGGATCTCATGGGAGAAGCTAAAAGAACCAAAAGAGAAAGGGGGCATTGGTTTTGTCGATATTCAAAACTTCAACACTGCCATGCTGGGTAAGCAGTTTTGGAGAATCATAACAAACCCAGATTCCCTCTTAAGCCAAGTCTTGCTTAGCAAATATTGTAGCCGAATGAGTATCTTTGATGTTGGGACTACCTCTCAGTGCTCCTATACATGGAAAAGTATTATTTCCAGCCGAAGCATCATCATAGAGGGTTTGAAGTGGACAGTTGGCAATGGCAGCAATATAAGGGTGTTTAAAGACCCATGGTTACCAAAAGAGTACCCATACAAGCCCATTACAGTGTCAGAAGATCAAGAACTACTTGTTCAAGACCTCATCATCCAAGGGCAAGGGAGGTGGAATATCCAGAAGCTAGAGGAGAAGCTCTGGCCGGTGGACATAGAAGACATCAAGAAGATCCCTTTGCCAACCCAGCCAGTCCCTGACTCACTAGCCTGGAATTTCACCGATACAGGCAAGTATAGTGTACACTCAGGTTACCAAGTGGCCAAAAAACAATCCCAGCAAGCAACCCATCACAGTGAAAATAGATCCACGATTGCAGAAGAAGAATGGCTAAAGAAATACTG
This sequence comes from Linanthus parryae, assembly GCA_023055425.1. NCBI lineage: Eukaryota > Viridiplantae > Streptophyta > Magnoliopsida > Ericales > Polemoniaceae > Linanthus > Linanthus parryae. The sequence goes on from JALGPY010000004.1 coordinate 147,514,813, forward strand.
GAAGTTAAAAGTTCCACGAAGATATCTCTACCCAGCGTGGAGAGGCTGGAAGAGATCACTTCCTACTAAATGCAATCTCAGAAAGCGAAACTTACAAGTACCAATCTGCTGTGATTTGTGTGGACAAGAGGAGGAAGATGAAACTCATATCTTCCTAAAATGCAGAACTGCAAAAGAGGTTTGGAAATCTGCGTTCCCCAACTTGGATCTGCGAAGGAGAAGCACAAATTTCAGTGGGTGGTTTGAAGAAATGATGAAATCGCAGTTAGGGGAGAAGGAGAAAGAACTTATCTGCATGTGTATAGCTGATCTTTGGAGCAATCGGAACAGATGGATCTTCAACAGCTTAAAGACCTCTGGATCTGAGATTGCGAGAGTGGCCGTTGAAAAGCTTGAAGCTTTTCAAGTGAATCGAAGGAAGTCTCCTAGAACACCGACGCCGGTGAATCAGAATTGGCGGCCCCCGGAGGAGGATTGGCTAAAAATCAATGTCGATGGTTCTTGGAACCCCCAGAAGTCAACCGCCGGTGCCGGCGGAGTGATTAGAGACCAGAACGGAAAATTCGTAGCAAGTTTTGCAAAGAAGATCCCGTTCGGCTCTGGTTCTAAGTCGGCGGAGGCTCAAGCCATGAGAGACGGTCTGTGTTTCGCGAAGGAGATGGGAGTCCAGAAGCTTGTGGTAGAGACGGACGCCTCGTCTCTACTCAAAGCCATTGAAGAGCTGAAGTGGGGAAATGGGAAAGCTGTTTCGGAAGTTGGGATGATATTAATGGATGTTCTCGCACTCTCCCGAGAATTCCTCGGAATTGTTTTCCTCTACTCCGGTCGCACCAATAATCTAGTAGCACATCTCCATGCCAAATACGGATCATCTCTAACGGGCCAGGAGTGTTGGACCCAAAATGAGCCCCATTGGGCATCTAAAGCTTTGAGTACTGATGTAATGGGCCTCTCAAGCCCAAGTTCTGCTTAATCTTTAATAAAAGTCCACTTCTCAAAAAAAAAAAAAAATGAGATTTTTAACACATCAAGGATGCGTAATCAAGACATCTGAATAAGATAACAATAATTAGGTGGAAGCTCGTTACAACATCAATATATGGAATAAAAATTGTGAGTGCACCTCCAATAGGTTATGCCAAAAAAGAAGCAAAATATAAAACTGTTGTTAGAATAATTAGCGGGAATAGTCTAGGGAAATGAACATGCATCCTCCCTATTTTACAGGGGCAGGAAGTAGAGACATGAACTTATGTATACGTATCTCTCAGCTATTTTTATTTTAGGTTTTCATAATTGAACTATTTATGGCAAAGAAATAAAATTACACAATAGTAGTTGTGTGCAAAAAAATCTAAAAATAGATAAAATTATAACAATCGTCACAAAGGCCGCATTTTAGTAAACCAACCACAGTTGTTTAAAATTCCAAGTCGAGAATGAAGGGGGCCAAATTAACATTTGCACCTTTTGTGATGAGATAAGCCACAGTTTGATGGTGGTGGCCTATAACTGCATGTTCCAAAACTGGTTCACCTGCAACATAACATGAAAAGGAACACAACCCTCAGCAATTAGTAACAAATCATAATAAGCTTGAAATTGGACTTGTTATGATTAAAACTGAGAAAGCTAAAACTGATTTTGCATGATAAGAAGATACCTTGCCAATCCTGCATATTGACATCAAGACCCACAACTTCAATCAAATACTTGCAGATTTCTCTTCTTCCGCCACCCGCGCCATAATGGAGGGCGGATAGACCTTTGGGGCCCCTATACTTGGAGTAAATCTCCACCAGCCCTTCCCCACCATCGAGTCTCTCCGCACACGACGACGAACTCTTACCCTTGATGAAATTGAAATCACCAGCCTGAGCCGAATTCAGGAGCCCTCGCCTCATCAGTTCCTCTGCATTTCAAAAACCACCGAATTAACTTGAAGAGAAGAGAAGAGGGGGTTAGGGTTTTGTTACCTTGTGGTGGTGGAATAGCCATTGTTGTTGGTATCTGCGTACTCGGAAACGAAGATTTAGAGAAGTGTTTTTGAGTGATAGAAAAGGGGGGTTTTGAGTGATAGATCTGTTTTTATGGAACCTGAAAGGAGAGGAGTGTGCATTTAAGGGTGTTTGTTTGGCGTGATCAGGTGTGTCGATGGAGTCACAGAGGCATTTTGCGAATTTAATTGTGGTGATCAGGTGTGTCGATGGAGTCCCTGTAAGATATTTTTCTCGGTTTGAGAAGTGTAAATGGGCGCCAAAAGAAAATGACACGTGGAAGGGGAGGTCTTTTCAGTTACCTCCAGGCCTACAAGCTAAAGCTCCTAGAGACCCTAGTTAGCTAACTTGGCATCCGAGAATGAAGCAATTTTTTAGTGCACCAAAAGATCACCACGTGGTGCTCTTTTAGAGAACTAAAAAATTACTTGCAAGAATGACTCTACATGTCTTAACTTTATGAAAAAAGACACCCGTTTAATGGGGGTTTGGTATTAGCTTTTTCTTGTCTTTTAATTTCCGAGAGTCTTTTTTGTTTTTTGGACTTTTTGCAAATGTTTTGTATCAACTTTTTTGAGGTGATTTTTAGATTTTGGCTTTTGAATTCTAGTGAAAAATGGATGGAAGAAAAAAGTTAGTTTGGTTTAGCTTTTTTTTGTTACTTTTTTCCTCAAATCAAGAAAAAGACAATAAATAGACAACATGAGCATATTGGTAACTTTCACTAAACAACAAAACAATCATAACACTGACTTTTTTACAGCACAAACTTTTTTTTTACCAAACTCACACATATTTTCTCTATAGCTTTTGTGTCACACACTTTTTTCCACCATATTTTAAGACAACTTAAATCCAAAAAGTTCATACCAAACCCACCCTAAGAATGACAACAAATTTAAGTTAGCGACATCCTAAGAGCATCTCCAGCTATCCCCAATTTCTCCATATTTGGTAATTTTTTTGAAGATTTTTGTCTCCAACCTCAAATCTCTATTTATCTATTTCTCAAAAAAGAAATGGAGAATTTCTTTAAGCCTCCGACCATGTTTGACCAAAAAATCTCAATTTCTCCATTTTCTAATTTTTTTTCTATTTATTTGGAGGTGGAGATGTTCATCTCCAACCATCCTCCATTTCATCGATTAGCGTGTAAAATGAATAATTTAACTCTAATTGTGTATATTAGTGACTTAAACATATATATTATTGGTGAAAGGATGATATATTGACAATTGTTAACTATTACGAATAAAAAATAATAACATAAGTTTATATTTATTCTATTAACTTATAAATAAAAATTAAAATTAACATTTTCCAACAAAACATTAATATAAAAAAGTGAACACATACAAATATTACTAAATAAAAATATTACAAAAACAAAAACATAACGACATTACATGAAAATGAAATACATGGTTAAATGAGGGTGAACATCATGAACAACGAAGAATACTCGTTGCAACTTGTGGGATATGCGTGATCAAACAGAAAATGATGGTGAATGAGATGTATTGTGTGAAATGCAAATTAGCAGAAATGGTAGGGATATGTAATGTATTTGAGAGTTGTAAAGAACATGAATTAGTAGAGAGAAGTGCAGTACCAGTATGGTGAATAGGTAAAGAAGTTCCATTACCAACTTGAACCTGATCATATCCAGAATAAGGTTCTAAGAGAGTGAGATTTTGAAGATCAGCAGTCATGTGGTTGGAGACTCCAGTATCAGTGAGCCAGTAAGCATAATCAGTGACCTGTTGTTGTTGAGTATTAGCAGCCATGGCAGAGAGTTTTTCCGGTGGCATTCGGCCTTGGTAGGAATAATCCATCCGGTGCCAACAGTCAATAGCTGAGTGAAACTCAGCTCCACAAATCTGACAAGTTATGGGGTTGGACTGATTTCTGGATTTAGAAGATGAAGGATTGGGGTTTTGATGAGTAAACCCAAAGCCAGAAGAGTGACCATCGAAACGTCCACCCCTGGAGTAGTTAGGGTTCCGGCCACCACCCCGAGAAGACCCAGATCTACCCCTGGTCGAGTCAAAATGACCCGAACGTTGGCCAAAGCGACCATTAAACGTACCACGATTGGGGTATCGCCCTCCACGACCACGATTGGCGGTTGAATAAAAAGCAGTAGGGTTTGTGTCATTGGAGACAGTTTGAGAGTCAATCATCTGCTCTTCAGAGCGTAAAAGAACATGTAGTTCTTGAAAAGAAATGGGTGTTGAAGAAATTTGAAGAGACGAGCGGAAAGAATTGTATTCGGGGGGGGGGGGGGGGGTAACCCATTCAACACATACAAAAGAACATCTTCATCATCAAGAGAAACAGAAGAAGCCAATAAACGATCTCTGAGGGTTTTGATTTTCAACATATAGGCATCAATAGAATCGGAGCGTTTTTTGATATTCTAAAGTTCAGATTTGAGTTGAAGAATATGCGACCTGGTTAATGAAGCATAACGTGATTCGAGGGTGAGCCAAGCGGATCGGGAAGAGGTAAGGCCGATGACTTGAGAGAGGGCTTCATTTGATAAAGTGGCGTTGATGAGTGTCATGATCGCCTGATCTTGCATATTCCAGGCGATGTAAGCCGGATCGACGGTATCGGTGACCTGGCCTCCGGTGACAATATACTGCGGCGGACATGGATGAGATCCATCCACAAAGCCAAATAGCGATTGGATCCGAAGGATCGAACAGAGCTGGTGCTTCCATATGATGTAGTTGGTAGAATCAAGTTTTGAGGGTATGAGATTGTGGATATTTGATAAAATGGCGAGTGGATTGGAAGCCATTGCCGACGGACTGGTGGTGGAGAGCATGATTCAAGGCTCTGATACCATGAACGGATTTTGGAGAATACAGAATGAAGAAGATGAAGATCTAATTCATTGAATGGAAAAATACCTAAAAGACTAATACATGAATGAGGCAGCAACTAATGGATAAATACAGATCATTATCCTACCGTTGATCAACGGTAGGATTAATCTAGTGGCTGAGATTAAGCCGCACTAGGTTTAGGTTAAGAAGAGGGAAAATGTCCTAACTGCCCTTATAGTAATGGGCTACAAAGATAGACTAATGGGCTTGGCTAAGGGTTGCAGAAAGGCCCAAAGAAATGGTAGAGGAAGTGGGATTGATCTGCTACTTTGGGCTTGATCTGCTTGTATTCTCTAATATCTTCGATGTTTATTTCTTCACGAAGGAGATAAAGTTACTCAAACTAATAGGCATATCTCGGATGGCCACTGGCCATCGCCAATGAATGAGAAAAAAAGTAAGCAGTAATAATGAAATGAATTAAGACAACCAATTGTAGTATATGTAGTTGGATGACAATATTCCAACTTTCAACGGAATGTGAAGGAGTTTTAAAACAAAATTTTGAGGGGATTATGAAACTACTTGACAATCACATGAGATGGAAGGAAGTTTTTGGAGCACTATTGTGTCTTACTCAAGGGAATCACAAAGTCAACTTCTAAGAAATTAGAGTAGTAGAAGAGTAGTTGAGCAAAACAGTACCAGTGCTTCAATGATTAGAAGGTTAATCCACAGTCGCAATTCTGAATAGAAGAGGTCAAACTGGCAATTTTCTTGTTCCTTCAATTGTATAAATTTCCTTCCATTTCGATTCTCTCATCTAATATCCTTGTGTGCATGTTCCTCTTACTTCATTACCTCCAAGGAGGATTGTTTTATAATTCCAATTCACTATACCAGAGCTTTGTGGAGTTCAATGGATTAAACTGAGGATCTTGTTCATATTCGTTGAATATGGTTATAGGTTCTTCAAAAGTTGTGAAGAAGTCATATATAAACTTTGCAGCTTCTAGTGTATACAACGAATCAACCCTTATTGCTGAAGTTGGAGGTGTTAGTCAAACATCTACTATCAATGCATAGGGAAATTAAAAGTTCCATCTATCAATGAAATGTACAAATAATATGATTACATGTAACTAAAATCTAACTTGTCATAATTGTATTGGCTAATACATTCCACATGTATGCCACTTGGAGAAATAACATCACACATGTCATGAGTTTGTTGCTTCTCAAATTACACGTGGCTCAAGAAGAAGTCAATTCCCTTACTTTTATATAGATATAGATTACACTATTTTCCCAAGAGTCATGGTTAATTACTATCACAAACTTGCGGGGGGGGGGGGGGGGGGATATAACAAGTTGTGGGGGGTAAAAGTACCCGAAAAAGATTTTGCATTTCATATGGAGAGTTATTAACAGGCAACGGGCAGCAATCTGAGAAGAAGAGGAATGCATGTTGATAATATCCGTTCATCATGTGATAGAAGAGACGAAATAGCTAGCCATATCACGAGGGAAGCGCGTGATATATATATATATATATATATATATATATATATATATTATGCATATATATCTTACTGACCAAACAATATTATCTTATGCATTGATTATCTAAAATAGCCAGTTCAAATTGTAAGCCAATGTTGCCAACCGGACATCTTGATTGAGCCTTTCTTCCTCATCGTACGAAATGGAGCCCGAAATAAGTTATTTATTCGAAGTTGAGTTTGAAATTAAGGACAGGGAATGGGCCATTCGTGTTTTCTCTGTGATAGGCGCTAACTATTGTTAGAAATAATGGTCGTCGACATCATTTTATACTCCAATTGAGCTCGGTTTTAACCCGGCTTACTTGAGAAGTTAATAACGCCAATTACATCATTGTATAGTGGACAACTTGGTGGTCGTTTCAGTAACTCATTTGTCGAAAACCACTGAAGAATAAATGATCAAATCGAACTATCAAAATGGGTTCTTGATCAAAATTTGTTGGAAAACTTTGAATTTTGGATAGTAAAATATGTAGAGTTTAATCATCATTCGGAGATGGTAAATCCTTGAGATTTGTCCAAAATAAGTTACGGGTGAATGAAAATTATTGTAAATTATGGGTGTACAAATAGGTCATTCGATGGACGCAATTTAACTTTGGGTGCGTTATTAATTAAAGTCGCAAATTAATAATTGTTGGAATTGCTAATAATTTTGTTAGTTAGCGACCAAAGTTAGTTATTGTTAGTTACTAACGTCCAAAGTTAGTCATTACCATGAATAGACACATCTACTCATTTGCACCCCTTTGAAGGGTCACCTACTCTATTATAAATAGAGGGCTTCTCCACCCATTTGAGAATTTCAACATTTTCCTTCTACTCTCCTAATTCCCTACAAAGTCTTCCTACACTTTGTAGAACCTACAACTTTCAGAATTTGAATTCATATATTCTAATTCAATTTCTTCAAGAGAGGTACCATGCCATTGCGGTTCGTAGGGTGTAAGCGGTGTACTGACTTCTTGCACGGTGAGAGACGATTATCCTGGGAGGCGGTTTGTTCCGGATCAAGCAGTACCAAAGGGAGCAAATAAAGCCTTAAGGACATCGAGCCAATGCTCGAGATCGTTTCTAAAACTATTTATATTCGACGACACTTGTAAGTATTTCAATTCGTCTTTATTTAGTTACTTTTTATTATGCGATTCTGTTTCTGCTTCTTCTCCATCTTCTTATTTTCGGTCCAGTTTCGATTGTTCTCCAACAATCTTAAGGCTTTATCTGTAGAAACTGGTTTTTACCGCCTCTTTGGTTTTCAAGTCGGGTTTAATTAATTTTCTTGTAAATCTGAGAGTTTCATAGTACTCACAGATTGTTGTATCAAAGAGTTTTTATAGCACTCATTAATACAATGGGTTGCAAAGAGTTTTTATAGTACTCATTGCATGAAAATTATGGTTTACCGATTTGTATCATTGGAGAGTGAAAATACCTTGGTCGCAGAGCTTCATTATAGATTAAATATAATAAACAAAATGGCGTAGCCGAGAGGAAGAATAGGACTTTAAAAGAGATGCTAAATGCATTACTCCTAAATTCGGGATTACCACAGAACTTGTGGGGGGAAGCCCTATTAACGGCCAACCATATCCTTAATAGGATACCTCGGAAAAGTGTTGGAAAAACCCCATATGAATTATGGAAAGGAAAGCCGCCATCTTACAAATACCTCAAAGTGTGGGGGTGTCACGCAAATGTGGCAATACCATTACCTAAAAAGGTGAAACTTGGACCGAAGGGAGTAGATTGGTTCTTTATCGGGTATGCCATAATAGTAGTGCATATTGATTTTTGGTTATCAAATCAGAAATCGAAGACATACACGAAAATACTATTTTTGAGTCATGCAACGCATCATTCTTCGAAGATGTATTGCGATACAAATAGAAGAATGAACAAAGTTCTAATAAAAGAACACGGGAATCAACATCCCAAGAGTCCGAAATGGAAAACGAACCTAGACGTAGCAAGCGGGCAAAAGTTGCTACAACATTTGGCCCGGATTTTAGAACCTACTTGGTAGAAAATGAGCCTCAAACCTACAAGGAAGCTATGTCTAGTACCGAGGCATCATATTGGAAAGAAGCAGTGAATATGGAAATTGAATCCATACTTCAAGATCATACTTGGGAATTGGTGAGTCTTCCACCAGGAAGTAAAGCGTTAGGCTGTAAGTGGTTTTTTAAGCGGAAGCTTAAACCTGACGGTTCAATTGACAAGTATAAGGATAGACTTGTCGCAAAAGGTTATTACAAAAAAGGAAAGTATTGATTATTTCGATACCTACTCACCAGTTACAAGGATAACGTCCATTCGCATGCTTATAGCTATTGCAGCTATAAATAATTTTGAAATTCACCAAATGGACGTTAAGACTGCATTCTTAAATGGTGAATTAGACGAAGAGATTTACATGGAACAACCTGAGGGTTTTATTGCTCATGGGTAAGAAAATAAGGTATATCGTTTGGTAAAATCTCTTTATGGTATCAAACAAACTCCGAAACAATGGCATATCAAATTTTATAATACCATGTTATCAAATGGATTTCATATTAATGAATGTGACGAGTGTGTTTATAGTAAAACCACTCGTGATGGATATGTCATTGTGTGCTTGTACGTTGATGATATGTTAATTATGGGAAGTAATTCAACTATCATTAAAACAACTAAGAAAATGTTGACAACAAAGTTCGATATGAAGGATATGGGTATTGCTGACGTTATTTTAGGGATGAAAATCACTAGAACGACGAATGGATACTCATTATCTCAATCACACTATGTTGGGAAGATTCTTGAGAAATTCGACAAGAACGATGACAAGATAGTTAAGACTCCCGTGGATCTTAATTTACATCTCGCCAAGAACCATGGTGCAAGTGTAAGACAAGTCGAATATGCTCGTGTAATTGGCTGTTTAATGTACCTCATGAATTGTACAAGGCCCGATATTGCTCAAGCAGTTGGAAAGTTAAGTCGATTCACTAGTAATCCAAGTGATAAACATTGGAAAGGAGTGAATCGAGTGCTAAAATATTTAAGATATACTTTAGCATATGGACTACACTATAATAGGTATCATGCGGTACTGGAAGGGTATAGTGATGCCAACTGGATATCGGACACATTGGACTCTAAGTCCACAAGCGGGTATGTTTTTACCCTTGAGAGGAGCAACCGTGTCTTGGAAAGCTTCTAAACAAACTTGCATTGCAAGGTCCACAATGGAATCGGAATTCATTGCGTTGGATAAGACTGGAGAGGAAGCCAAGTGGCTTCGTCAAGTTTTAGAAGAACTTCCTATGTGGCCAAAACCGGTGCCAGCTATCTGCATTCATTGCGATAGTCAATCGGCAATTGAAATGGCCCAAAGCACCATTTACAATGGTAAGTCTAGACATATACGTCGTAGACATAAAACCATTAAACAATTGCTTTCGAACATAATTATATCGATCGATCGTGTGAAAAGTAAGTAAAAATTAGCGGATCCGCTGCCCATAGGGTTAACAAGAGAGCAATTGTTTACGTCGTCAAGGGGAATGGGACAAAAGCCTATCTCTCTGAGTTGCACGTAACGGAAAACCCAACCTAGATGATTGGAGATCCCAAGATCTAGGTTCAAAAGGGACAACCTAATTACTGTGCAAATATAGTCACTGTAGGAAATTTTATTTCCAAACCCATTCTAAGGACGACACCGAGTGACGCTTGCATTGGTAAGGATAAGCGATTAGCTTTTAATGAGCTCATACATTGGGGGATAAAACCAAGTGGGGTATGGCAAGATACTCTTTATGAGACTCACCTATATGAGTGGGAACTGGCGGCCGGTTCTAGGAGAATGACGAGGCTAAATTCTCTAAGACCACTCATGAAACCAGGATTAAGTGCTCCAAGGCCAAAATGGACACGACAATGAGAACTTAATATGGAAGGATGATAACCGTGTGGGTACTATTGTCTAGGTATACACTACGGAAAGCAGTTCAAGGTGTTTCACCACTGACAATCCACTATATCCGATAGTATTCCACTAAGGGAGGTTCAAGGTCCTTGGCCACCTTCTTGATGCGATTATCATTCGTTTGGTATCTCTCTAAATCTCCTCTTTGATTATTCCGGCTCTTATGCCAATTTGTCATTCATGTGAGGGATTGTTGGAAAATTTTGAATTTTGGATAGTAAAATATGTAGAGTTTAATCATCATTCGGAGATGGTAAATCTACAATTGAGAGTTGTCCAAAATAAGTTACGGGTGAATGAAAATTATTGTAAATTATGGGTGTACAAATAGAACATTCGATGGACGCAATTTAACTTTGGGTGCGTTATTAATTAAAGTCGCAAATTAATAATTGTTGGAATTGCTAATAATTTTGTTAGTTAGCGACCAAAGTTAGTTATTGTTAGTTACTAACGTCCAAAGTTAGTTATTACCATGAATAGACACATCTATTCATTTTCACCCCTTTGAAGGGTCACCTACTCTATTATAAATAGCGGGCTTCTCCACCCATTTGAGAATTACAACATTTTCCTTCTACTCTCCTAATTCCCTACAAAGTCTTCCTACACTTAGTAGAACCTACAACTTTCAGAATTTGAATTCATATATTCTAATTCAATTTCTTCAAGAGAGGTACCATGCCATTGCGGTTCGTAGGGTGTAAGCGGTGTACTGACTTCTTGCACGGTGAGAGACGATTATCCTGGGAGGCGGTTTGTTCCGGATCAAGCAGTACCAAAGGGAGCAAATAAAGCCTTAAGGACATCGAGCCAATGCTCGAGATCGTTTCTAAAACTATTTATATTCGACGACACTTGTAAGTATTTCAATTCGTCTTTATTTAGTTACTTTTTATTATGCGATTCTGTTTCTGCTTCTTCTCCATCTTCTTATTTTCGGTCCAGTTTCGATTGTTCTCCAACAATCTTAAGGCTTTATCTGTCGAAACTGGTTTTTTCCGCCTCTTTGGTTTTCAAGTCGGGTTTAATTAATTTCCTTGTAAATCTGAGAGTTTCATAGTACTCACAGATTGTTGTATCAAAGAGTTTTATAGCACTCATTAATACAATGGGTTGCAAAGAGTTTTTATAGTACTCATTGCATGAAAATTATGGTTTACCGATTTGTATCATTGGAGAGTGAAAATACCTTGGTCGCAGAGCTTCATTATAGATTAAATATAATAAACTTTCATAGTTTTCTTTTCATAAAAGAAGCTTACAGCGCAGAGTAGAGCTTTGTGACAAAGTCAGAGTGTTATTGTTGAGGTTAAGTACTCATGGCCCATGGGAAAGGAGAACTCCTCTGTCCCTGTTTCTTTTGATTTTGCTCACTGAATTCAGCTGTCAAACGCATCAAGTTAATGGATAGTGATTTTGAATTAAGGGCAGAAATTCGATTAATAAATGTGAATATGTTACTGAGTATCAAACAATCAAAATTTCCCTGACGTAGCTCTAAATAAACAAAGCAAGGCACGTAGAGCCTATCTAAGACAAATTTTTAGATATAACCAAATTTCTTGACTGAACGACCTACTCAGTAAAATCATTTCTAAATTCATCAAGAAACAGAGGAACTCACCAATTCAGTCCATTCACTGCTATTCACGGCAACACTGCTGCTCAAACTGAATGACGTAACCTAAGTAAGAGAGAATAATAACATTGAGGAGCATGAGATAAAATAACATCATGCAAAAGGAGCAACAAAGTGAAATTTCAGTTTTCTAGACATCAATCCTGAGATTGAAAGATCGTCGATTTCGTTGTTCTTGAGTCTTGACCATTCTTGTACATGGAATCTGCAACATCGAGTTCTAAGGTCAATAATCAAATAGAACAAGAAGTTCAAAGGCTGGGTAGTGTCACACAAGAACTTCAGAAAGATGTGTTTGTAATTCGAGACGGAGTGCTAACATTCGTGAAGGCGAATAAACACATTTTGTCATCAATCCAAACATTTTATAAGAATGATCCGTTCCCACAACCGTGAAAAATATACTTAGATCAAGGTCGATACGAAGACGACCAAGTCCCTTGATAGCAAAAGCTATCGATAGAGAAGCAGTTCGAGAAGCTTCGGTCTCCAATTCAGCAATTCTAGAAGCTGAGATCTCCAAAACTAGGGTTTCTACTAAATAAACTTAATTCTCATTCATTGATAGATAAAACACTGACCCTGCACAGCATATAAATACTAACAACACTTATACTAATTACCCCCCAAGCCCCCCTAACAATTGATTAATACTACTAACACCCCTCAAATAATAACACTTTCAATAACTATTTAATTAACTAATAATACTTTAAATAAATCTGCTACTTCAGTGCAACGCCATATCCTGCGCTGATACGGTTCATACCCGTATCAACCTCCCTCCCGTTGACATTCACCTTGACCTCAAGGTGAAATTGTTGTTTCGATTTTCCAGGATCAAACGGGCGTCGAATGAACCATGTAATCAGCGGCTGGAGGTGTGTCTGCAGTGCGTCCCCTGCTGCGTTGGTCGTTGAAAATCGAAAGACAGCAACGAGATGACCAACAATCAGTTGAAGATCTGAGATTAGGGTTTCAACCTTGATCCGTATACGCGGCTGCAGCGGCTTCTTCTGCTGTTGCTGCTGGTTGTGCGACGGCAGCAACGGCGACTGCTGCAGATTCTGCTGCGGTAGGACAGCCGACTTCCGCTGGAGGGCCGATGGCTGGGGAGCCGGCGGCCGCTGGAAAACCCTAGCTAGGGTTTCCTGATGGGCCGGCGGCTGCAGCTGTGGAAGGACCAGCTGCTGCTCTGGCGACTGTTCCTGCAGGAGCTGCTGCGGAGGTTGTGGCGGCTGCTGCTGCAGCTTCTGCGGCAGCGGCAATAGCTGTTGCGTCTGCATCGCTGGGAGGGCTGCGACACAGGCTGTAATGGCTGTGCGGGCCTGCTGCTGTTGTTGCTGCTGCGACGACTGTGAGGCGACCAGCTGCTGCTGGTTCTGGGTTGGCGCTGGCTGTTGATGCTGGAACCCTAGCTGCGGCGGCAGCATTCGTTGCTGGGGCGTTGCAGGCCGAGCTTCAAGGGCAGCGAGTGTGGTTTGGATGGCTGCAAGGCCGGAATCGAATCCGTCCATACGGGTCTCCAATCGTGCGACAGCTTCAAGCAATTGCTTGCCCAAAGAGTCTGAAATTCCGGATGTGTTAGTCATTGATGAAAGCACCAGTTGATAGCAAAAGCTATCGATAGAGAAGCAGTTCGAGAAGCTTCAGTCTCCAATTAAGCAATTCTAGAAGCTGAGATCTCCAAAACTAGGGTTTCTACTAAATAAACTTAATTCTCATTCATTGATAGATAAAACACTGACCCTGCACAGCATATAAATACTAACAGCACTTGTACTAATTACCCCCCAAGCCCCCCTAACAATTGATTAATACTACTAACACCCCTCAAATAATAACACTTTCAATAACTATTTAATTAACTAATAATACTTTAAATAAATCTGCTACTTCAGTGCAACGCCATATCCTGCGCTGATACGGTTCATACCCGTATCATCCCTCCTCTAACAATATATTTCTAGTTTATTTTCATAATTAGTTTCATCAAATATCTCAATACGAGCTTAGTAGCCCGCGGGCTTGACATACAAAATCAGTTGAAATACAAAATAGATTCCACCCTCCATTTCAAAAAGATCTAAGGGCTGAATATTTGTCACACCTTCTACATAAGTAGTAGAACACTATACTTTCTTAGTATTGAAATATATAGTCATAGCGGAGGGTAGTCTTGTCTTTTTGCATATCTTTCTTTCCCTAAGGCTTATATATATAAGCCATTGTACTGTTAGTTTTAACAACAACTTCGTCAATTAATTTCTTTTCTTCATCTGCTTCATCTTCGTCGATTTCTTCAGCTTCATCTTCGATTTCTATGGTTTCTTAATATGGTATCAGAGCCATGATTTGAGCTCTATCTTTCTTTCAGATTTATCTTTCTGTGAGTGACGGCGACGATGCTAGGGTCGCAGGGACAGTCAAGTGGTTCGACGACAAGCGAGGCTTCGATGTAGGCGAAGGTCTGTTCGTCCACAAGCCATTGATTCGATGTGAGAGTTTCAGCAGCCTCGGAGAAGGCAAGCGGTTTGAGTTCTTCATCGGCGCAGGCGACGGCAGCCGTACCAAGGCCGTCGACTTTACCGGACCTCACGGCGTTGATGTGAATAGTGCTCAATTTCACTATGATTTCTTCTACCTGTGTCTATCATCGTCAGATCTGATATCGGGAACTCTCATTTCACAATCGATCCACAGGATTTTAAAGGTACATTATCAGTACTTGGAGTTTGTAGCCCTAGAGGATACCTTGTTTTCTATTGCGCATAAGTTTTGTTATGTTCAATTGAATGATCCGTCAGTTGGTAATCGTGAAATTGAGGTCATATTTGAGAGGATTGTGAGTGGTTTGTTCCTTTTGTTGGCTACAACTGCTGTGATTTGGTATTTCTGGTTCAGTGTTTCCACTATTTGTGGATTTTTGGAAGATATTGTGCTTCTTCTTTTGATGGGGTTGGAGAGCTCTGCTATCTCTCGGGTCGCCTCTTGTACACATCAGTTTTATGCTGATTTGTGTTTGTTTCCACCATTTGTGGATGTTATTGAAGCTTTTGTGCTTCTTCATTTGATGGCATTAGAGAGTTCTGCTATCTCTCAGGTCGCCGTTTGTTTACAGCTTGATTGGTTGCTGAAGGTCGTTTGTTATGCGTTCTTGTTGTGCTTCTGTATTGAAGCATTCTATGGGTGTGGTTATCCTTACACCTCTAGCGATTTCTTGATGCAACTTGTTCTAAAGAAGATTCAGGACTTGGCCGGTTTATGCACTGGTTTGAGCTCTTTGATGAGTTTGTTTCTGATTAATGTTCTTTACACTATTGTGTTTTACTTCGATATTGAAGTTCTTTGTGGAGGGTGTGGTGATCCCTATTTGTGCAGCTATTTGTTGCTGATTAATGTTCGTTACACTTTTGTGTTCTACTTCGATATTGAAGTGCTTTGTGGAGGGTGTGGTGATCCCTGTTTGTGCAGCTATTGTTTGATTCGAGTTAGTTCGATGATAATTGAGGATTTGGCTGGTTATGGCACTGCACTCATTTGGTGCTTCATGTTTGTTGTTTTTCTGGAAGACTCTGTTGGATTTTCTATCAATTCAGAGATTGCTGGATGTTTCATGTTGATGATTCTGCTGATGGATTTGGGTGTTTCTGAATATGCTGGCCATTCGGTGAAAACGCTAGAGTGTTTAGATGGTTCCAGCACTTATTTGATTTCAGTTGCAGTGTTTGTTCATTATTTTGAGTTTGTGATGCTATTGGCGGATTTGTATTCTTTTGAAGTCTTCGAAAGTTTGGAAATGGCTGCTCATGCTTCATCAACATGTTACCTCAGAAATTCACATAATCTTGCTTACTCTACTGAACTTTTGTTGGCCTGTTGTGTCTTGAAAACTATTGAAATGGATGAGGAATATAAAGGCACTGCTGAGGCTACCAGCCCCAGAAGGTCATTATGTGCTCTTCTTGATGTTGGTCTTCTGAGAATGACCACAAAGAATAGTCTTTTTGGTGCATTGAAGGGAGTTTTCGATGGTGAGTGTGATATTCATCACAGTGAGAAGAGTTTTAAGCAGCTGAATGCTGATGCTCACCGCAATTTCTCTGGTTCCTTTGTCGCCAACTTATTGGTAGCAAATAGAGATCTTACTATTGGTAAGAGTGAGGGTAAATGTGAACAGACAAATAGTGAAGTCATGGCATCTAGCACTGAGTTTGCTGGTGATTTGAAGGAGCAGAGTCTCAAAGATTTTCTAAGGGGATGGGAGCCCATTTGGTTTGGATATAGTGCTCAAGGTTCCTGCAAATTTGTTTTCTATGGATTCTTAAAGAAGTATTACTCTGACATTGCTGGAGCAGAGAACGCACTGAAGTTCAAAACTCTGATTTATCTTGCCGGATCAGCATTTGCTGAGTTGATTGCAGATCTTGCTGGTTGTTTCTTTGAGGCGGCCAAGGTTCGTGTTCTGGACCTCGCTCTATGCGTTTCCGGCATCTGGGAGGCATACATATACCAGGGTATTCTTCAAGAAACTCTGTCCACTAAGACATTTAGACTAGACAAGAAGAGCGGTAGTCGTGTTGGTGATCCATGGTGGAGTTATCGGAGTGCTGGCCTTACAAATACAATTAGTCCAGCCATGGGAATTGAATCCCTAAAATATATTAGTTGCCCAGCTCAGGTTCTTGACAATGAAGTTTCATATGACATCTACTTCAGGACTCAAAAGCTAACTACTCCTGGCTTTGGTGATTTGAACCACGTGATCTCTGCAACTATGACTGGTGTAACTTGCTGTTTGAGGTTCCCTGGACAGTTGAAATCTGATCTTAGAAAGCTTTATATGAATCTCAAAACAATATTATTGAAACGAAATCTCACAGGAGAGTTTGAGAAGAAATACGAACCGACATTTGGTGTTGAGGTTCATCCACCGGACTTCTATACAAACTGTGGGAAGATAAGGTTTTACTGTTGGACCTCTGCTGGACAGGAGAAGTTTGGTGGACTTAGAGATGGCTACTACATCCATGGGCAATGTGCCGTCATAATGTTTGATGTCACTGCACGGTTAACGTACAAGAATGTTCCCACATGGCACCAAGATCTCTGCAGAGTTTGTGAGAACATCCCAATTGTCCTGTGTGGAAACAAGGTTGATGTGAAGAATAGGCAGGTCAAAGCAAAGCAAGTCGCATTCCACAGGAAAAAGAATCTTCAGTACTATGAAATTTCTGCAAAGAGCAACTACAACTTTGAGAAACCTTTCCTCTATCTTGCTAGGAAACTTGCTGGAAATGCTGATATTCACTTTGTGGAGTCTCCTGCTCTAGCTTCATTTGGATATGGACTATGTTTCCTTAATCTTGCATTTGATGGATTTACAAATGCTACTGAAGATTCAATTTCACAAAGGTACCCCAAGACAAGTGCTTGGGATATAATGTTGGGCATGAACCTGTGGGGTAGCATCTACAATGCAGCCTTCATGTTTGGGTGGTAGTAGTTATGAGGCTATTAGTTTCTGCAAACGGCATCCAGAAGCGGCATGGGACATTCTACTCTTCTACTTATGCGGTGCAGTTGGCAATAACTTCATTTTCTTAAACATAAGCCGATTTGATTCGTTAACCAACACAACGATCACAACGACACGGAGATTCGTTAGTATGGTGGTTTCCTCGCTGCTGATTGGAAGTTCATTGTCTACCAAGCAATTTTTCATATCTCCTTTTCAAGTTGGGTGTGATGAACATACACACTCCAACTTGAGGGGGGATATTGAAATATATAGTCATAGCGGAGGGTAGTCTTGTCTTTTTGCATATAATAAATAGGCATTCAAGAAAAAAATTACAAATAACTAAAATAAATATGTAATAAAACAATTAACATTAAAAATAAACAATCAATCTTAGAAACAAAATTAAGCCATATGTGAGCCCTACAGAATCATAAAAAAATGGAACACAAATAAAATTTTGCAATAATAGTTCGATGAAACTTCAGTTACATAACAAGCCCCTCTTACTTAAGAATTCAAACAATAACATTTCACCTCCACTTCAGATTCTTAATTATCTCCGGTCTTAAGCCATAATTTTATAAACTGATTCCACAATCACTCATGGACGTAACACAAATCAATGATATTCACAAACCATGCTTTGAGCTGGTCATTGTCGGTTATACTGTTTATTTTCCCACTATATTTTTATGGACGAGGGTAATTATGTTAACTGTACTTCAGAGACTTAAGTTTTACATTAATAAACCCGATAGAAGCTTAGATCAATGAAATTATTTTCCCGGCATCCCAAAATGATCAATGATATTTCTCGCTCCATAATCAGCCAACATAATTTTCACCATGTACATCAGCCAACATAATCAGCTATCAACTCATGCTCAAATATTAATGCCACCGGGTATTTCCATTGAGTCAACGATAACTCCTCACTTCTCTTCCATTTCAGCCTCGATGCCCATATGACCTACTCCCTCCGTCCCATCAGGTTCTTCGGGATTTTTTTATTTGGACGTCTCATCTGGTTCTTCAAGATTTCTTAAAATGGAAACATTTTTATGTCGAAAATTCCATCTTATCCATTTTTAATGAGTGGAAACTTTTTCTAACTGGGATTCCACCCAGAAATACTTTCACTTAAAAGGACATTTCAATATTTTTAGCCCCTTTTCAATAAAGCAACTAGGAGGTAAGGCGTGACAGTTAAAATTATGGATTTCAGAATTCCTCAATACCATTTTAAGCTGCATAAGTTTGGATTCTTCTGTTGCCTGTATCATGAACTGGGTCAACCTGTAGAAAAGCTTTCATGTTTCTTAATTTCTAAATCTCCCAAACAAAAGGGGATGAATACCACAGCTCTTTGGTAAGAAGAATTATAATGCTTTGAGGAAATTCTACAACTGTAGTCATCATCTTAAATTTCGCTCGAACCCTTTACTACATTATTAGGTACTCCTATATAGCAAGGTATATTAGTTATCACATTGGTATCAGTTCAAATTATTTCTTAAATCTTGTCAATTATTTGAAAGTTCTACTCTTGGCTTGGAAAGCTGAGAACTTTTCTTAAGCTGGGAGACTTACTCTGAACAACTCTATCTCCACTGCTATCCCTTCCTGCACCTAGCTCCAGGTTAAGATTTTGTTAGGAAACTGATAATATAAATATGAATAAAGGAGATGAGAATGTCAAATTGGAGTCCCAAAAGTAAAGACATTCGAGGTTTAGGCATAATAAGGAAGGATATAATCTTGCTGTTCTTGGTAACCTCAGTTGGTAATTAACTGATAGCAACAATGTTCTTTGGAGCCATATCATTACCAAAAAGTACCTTCATAACTGGAAATTGCTTAATTGGCCTAGTGAAAAACAAGGGTCGTACAAATGGAAGTATTTTGAAAGCCAGTGTAATAATCCAAGCTAACAGTAAATGGGAAATTGGCAGAGGAGATAAAATAAATGTGTCGAATGACTGGTGGTGTGGCAAAAGTTCTTTTAAGTCTATGTATCCTAATTCAGTTTCCATTTAAAACGCGGGAAGTGAGCCATGATCATACTGATGATGATGGAAATTTGAACTTGGAGAGCTTACGCGGTTTTTACCAGTCCTGTGATAGACTCACTTAATAGTATGACCTCAATGGTGGACTCCGGTTACAAAGGAGCTCTTTGTACAGGAAATAACATGCTCTTCGAATTCGATCGTGAGTTCCGAATCAAGAAGTGTCATTATTACTCAAAGTTCGTCTAGCCCGAAGATGAGTCCTGAAGATAGTTTGATGCTTTGAACAATACATGGTGTTTGAAACAAAATGGGTATATTCTTAATTAAGTTTCATCCAATATCTCGCTCTATCTCTTAATCAGATGTCTCATTTCTTGCAATAAAAAAAGATTATGTCTCATTTCTTGCAATAAAAAAATTTGATGTCTCATTTCTCGACAAAACTTGTTACCTTCTATATAACCTATTCTTTAAACTGATTTAGAAGTATTAATCAACTTCTCCCTCAGTCACTCTCCATTAATGAATTTTGACAGTAACTAAACTATTGGATGGTAAAGTTTAATGACCAAAGTCATGAATCACGTTGACACCATGACCTAGGGAACTCACAAAATACGCATGTGAATTATATGATTGGCTTACAAGTAAGACCGGTAATTTCACATTGATTATCCTCGGCTGAACTAATTAAGACCGGTAATTTCACATTGATTATCCTCGGCTGAACTAATTGCGTCAAACTATTACTCGTTTGGATTGCACTATTAGTTATCAGCCACAAAAGGCAAATATGGGAATTGATAGGCATTCGGTGATCTTGTTCCGAAAAAACAAAGCACTTGTCTTTTGTTTTCCCGGACTAAAATGATTCAATGCAGGATTGCAATTTGGGCGGGTTAGACGGATTGACATCCTTATCCTAGCCGGAGCCCTAGTTATGACGAGTTATGATCAAATTGTCCAGGTTCACCCGATCCCGAGTTAGGAACATAGTCAGCCCGTTAAATCCCATATTGCAATTCAGGCTTGAGCTGAAGATGGGCTAGCCCGTCGAACACACTACACTTTTCAACTAAATAAAGTCGTTCGAGCTCATAAAATGACTCGTATAAAATACAAAATAAGCATTTGAAATTGTGCAAATGAACATAGTATACAACTCATAATGAAATTTGAGGCCCAATGGTATTCTAAAATTTCCTATCTTATGATAAGAAATTTCAATGTTTTAAGGTATTAGGTACCTTATCAGTCAAGTACCAAATGGTAGTTTCTACAGGAAAATCCATAGTTTAAGCATTGAAGGTATACTCAAACCAGACAAACACGAAGGATAGTACATGACTAAGATATCTGACTGAGCAAGTTAAAACTATGCTCGTGACCGACCAAGAAAATATGTAAGAAAAACAGTTCTTATAAAAGAAATATAGAAGATTGTAACTGAGCTGGGTACCTTGCCTAGAGTAATTCCTCTCTTCCTACAGCATGAATCCAAGAGAACTTTGTATGTCAACAACCAAGGACTTGATATGGTGGGATGTAACAGAAGAGTCACCACATTGTCAAAATCACATATATTTATCATGTCATCCTCTGTGAATATGGTGGGAGGCAACACAAGAGTTTTCACTTGTCAAAATAAACAAGGACTTGGTATCCTGCCTCCTCAGTCTCTAACTCAGCTACCAACAAACGACCGATCAACCCTTTAAAGGGTCGGATAGAATAGCAACCACATAGTTGTGGCAGTCCACCATTGAGGTCATACTAATAAGTCCTCCAGGTATATGAATTCGATCTCCATCTTCTTGTTGCCACCACTCTGCATTGTGCATATGAATGCACCATTCGTCTTTGGACTTTCATATAAAACACATTTACCCCCTTGTAGTGTTCCAGTATGTGGTACTTCACTTTTCTTAAGTAGTGAACATGTAAAATTTTAGAAAGAGATATGGAGGAATGTAAAATGAAAGTAACTTCCGGGACGCTCATTTGAGATTTCCATTTTAGGAAAAGATGACATTTTAACTGGGACGAATGGAGTAAGTGAGTACCTCAAGATTTAAGCAAACACAGCCCCATTGTACTATGTCAAACAAAGTAATAAAACTCCAATTCACTATGATGGGGTGAGAATCTAAATCTGATTACATGGCTTATCCACAAAGCACACACAAAGCACCTACGAAGCACCCAAACATCCACGAAGCACCCAGAAGCACCCGGTGCGGGTGCGCGACCTATCAGAAGCACCCGTCCAACATAGGAGAAAATTCTAATGGATAAACATATGTAGTGGACGTTATCTATTAATTTTAGTGGGGGCTAAAATGAATTAATTTCAAAAAATACATGGTAAAATTGTAATTTTTTAAAGTTGAATGGGGGCTATATGCCCCCATTTCTCTACATGGCTCTGCCCATGACGAAGACTATGGTATGTTTTTTTTCAGGATTTCCAATCTCCGATCAAACCAGCGACCTCACCGACTCTCCAAACGGCGGTCCAATTAAAGAACTGAACCGGCTCGGGTTGTGGTCCGGTTCCACTAAACCGTTCAGAGCAGCCGGTCCGGGTCTAAAAAAATGGTCAAAATCCAACATATATAACGACTAGCAAGAATATGTGGCCGATGATCATGTTCTGCAGATACTGTAACTAGAAATAAATACTTTTACATACTTTATTTCATTTGCTAGTGATATCTTTAAACTTTTAACAAAGTCAAGTTCTCCACTTTTGTGGTTGTAGAAAGACTAAAAGCCAATTAACATCAAAGATAAATACTGAATTGTGACCAAAAGACTAACCTGGCATAGCATACAGTGCATGTGACATAGTTATGTGCATATGATACGCATACTTACTACGTGATTATTTTGCCATTGGGATATGATTTAATTTGGTTATTAAAACCCATCATAGTTATGTGCATGTGATACGTATACTTATTACGTGATTATTTTGCCATTGGGATATGATTTAATTTGGTTATTAAAACCCATCAGTACATGGAGTGTGTTCATTAATATCAGTAGCTTATATTACAGAGCTCTCTCCACGTCTTTCCTCATTGCCTTAACTATAAGGCGCTAGTATAAGATTACATGACTGAGAGCAAAATAAAATAATAAGAATTATTCACACATCATCTTCTCGTACTTATTCACATCATAAGATGTTTGAAGAAACTACTTGTGACAGCCGAAACTCATCGTAAGGGCCTTGTTGAGCATGGTGTGTAATTTGTTTATACGCAGTTCATCTAAAGATACCCGCCTTAGCTTTGTAGTAGAATTAAGCTTACATGGAACGAGTTCACACCTTGTAATGGTCAGGCCGGAAGAGATGGTTGTTAAGATAAGAACGGACTTGGTCAAGTTTAGTTGTTAGCCATGTCTTAGTCTTTAGGAGTTAGTTTTAGCAAGTATTAGCATTACCCAATGTTTGAATATTTGTTAGCTAGTAATTGAACATATTCTGGAGATAGTTGAGCACTATTTTAGGAATAATTAGTTCATGCAATGCCTATATAAAGAATTGTATTTCATTCAATAAAATTATCTAAGATTTCTCTCAAATTCCACTAGAGCTCCCGCTTTTTTCTTGTGTTTCTAACAATGGTTGGGTTCTAATTTGCGTTGATCAATCAAATCATGTAGCCATCTAATGATTTTCTGTTACTTTTATTAAGAAGCTAACTAACTTTACAGTTTATATAGTGAGTAATTAATCTAACAAACTATTAAAGTGTAAAGACATAAACCCTTACACTTTACATAAGATTGTAATACAATCCTTAACACCATCTCAAGCAACACAGTTATCCAGTGATGGCGTTTGTTGGAATTATGTCTCGAATCATTTAGCAAAACAAGTAACTGGCAAGTTCGGGCGAGGAAACAAGTCAAGGAGCAAGAGGAGAACAAAGTTGCAGCAGCTGGAATTTGTGCAAACAGGGAACCTGTTCGCACAAACAAGCATCTGCTCACACAAACATGTTCGGGGTTCGAGCAGTTGAGGTTGTTTCTTTGTTGCTTTGGGGTGGTTTCACGTTGCTTTGGCAGCAAGTATAGGTTTCTTTATGCCTATAAAAGAGTTATAGGCCGTGCCTAAGCATGCGTGGTGTATTGTGGTTTGTAATCAGGTTCTCTCTTAGCAATAAATTGAGTTTTTCTGGTTCGTGGAGGTGGCTAACAAAATAGTTAGTGAACCACGTTAAAATTCTATGTTCTCATTCTAGATTTCTTCGTTTATTCGTTCTAGTTCTCGATAGTCCAGTTATAAAAAATTGGTATCAGAGCCAGGTTTCAGATCCATGTGGAGCTATTAGCTAGGATTTCACAATCCGGTGGAATTCACAAACTAGGGCTTCACAATTCAGGTGGAGCACTCATGTCAGGGAAAAAAAGTTTCGTTTTGTTGGCCTCTGAAAAGAGGGGCGCGGATACATCCACCATCTGAGCCCCTTAAGGAACTGGGCTCCTGACAAGGAGCATCTGGCGCGTGAGTTTGATTCTGGCATGTGATATGGTTCTGGAGTGATATGCGCATTTGGGACAATTCGGGGTGCATTTGATATGACACTTGCCTGGTACTCGTCAATGGTGCATCAGGCCTTGAATTGACATCTGACACTTGTCACAGTGCATCTAATTCTAGCGCTATCTGGAGCGCATCATGAATTCATTCAGTTCTGTCTCAATGAAAACATTCAATTCTGGTTCAAGGTGCTGTTTTTGGAAGTGTATCCGCGAATCCGGCGCATTCGTTGCAGGAACTCGTTGGATTTCGAGCAATATCCAACACATTTGGGAGGCATACTCGTTTCTGGTTCTGGACGTCGCCTCCGTTTATGGTTTGAGAAGAGAAGAATTGTTTCCTGTTCTGGTTACTAAGAGGATTCGATGCAAGGTGGAGATATGTTATAATTGTGCCTCGAATCAATTAGCAAAACGAGTAACTAGCAAGCAAGTTGGGACGAGGAAACAAGTCAAGGAGCAAGAGGAGGAAAAAGTTGTAGCAGCTGGAAGGGACAGGAATTCGTGCGAACAAGTAACCTGTTCCTACGAACAAGTTCATGACTGGAGCAGTTCAGGTTATTTCCCTTTTCTTTTAGGGCGGTTTCAGGTTGCTTTGGGAGAAAGCCTAGGTTTCCTTATGTGTATAAAAGAGTTTTAGATCGTGCCTAAGTATGCGTAGTGCATCGTGGGTTGTAATCGGATTCTCTCTTAGTAATAACTCGAGTTTTTCTGGTTCGCGGTGGTAGCTAACAACATAGCTAGTGAACCACATTAAAATTATGTGTTCTCGTTCTTGATTTCTTCTTTTTTTTGTTCTTGTTTTCGATACTCCAGTTATAACATCGTTGGTAATGTTACTAGACATTCATATAACATATATATAGCACTAATCGTATCAAGGATGGTGTCTAATATATAGAAACCGGGTCAACTAAATGATGGTAGTCAGGGCAAACCAATTGAGAGAGGGCTAAAGGTTAAGAATAAATCAGGGAAGGACTCCAGGTTGATGAAGAAATGTTAGGCAACAATTAAGGCTGATGAAGAAATGCCGAGAGTCATGAATGAAAATATGGTGACATAGATCAAACCTAATGAAACATGGTGACAAGAACTCAGCCTTACGAACAGCCACCAAGCTGTGAAAGAAATTGTAACAAATATCAAGTCTTATTCTATTAAAGATAGGTATTTTCTCACATAATGGAAGAATGACTTCGATAGATGTTTCTAGATATAAGACTACACATGCAGTTTCAAGGTGGATCATTTTTTAGTGAATATGTTAATGGAGGAACCAATTTCAGTCTCAATAAGTTCTTCTAATTGGGTTTGATTTGATTTCTCAGTATTGATTTATTCAAAGAGTTAGTTTTAGCTCAGCAGTAGCCGTCATCCTCAACGAATCTATAGTTTCCGACTTTCCGCTTGCCATGTTCAAGTCCAGAACGATGCATCTACGAATTAACGAATGCGTTACATATTTTAAAACAGCATGGCAGGTAGCAGATTTGGGTAGCAAATACAGTATAATCACTCAAATATTCAATTTGAGCCCTTACATTTGTTTACATTAGTTGACAATAAGGTAACGATAAACCTTCTCGTTTCTTTTTCTCTCAAAATCCAAATAGTGTTGTGGAAGCTAGTGGTGTAAACCGTTCATTCGGAGCTCAACTTTAACCAAACTGGGAAATGATTTGGGTAGAAACCTAACCAAAATGGAACCTTTAATCATCTGGTCCGGTTGACGGTTAGAATTTTGGTTAACATGCTAAAAATTGTTATAATTATTATGTAGTATGAAACCCTTCAAATTTCAACAAATTCCAAAAAGTTACAATCTTCGACATGGACTTATAGAAGGGCACAAGGTGGAGGTGGGGTGAAACGAGAATCTTCAATACGGATACTAGTTTGATTCAAGGCATTGGTCACTAATTGAACTAATTGAACTCAATTAGTTGGACGTGTTTGGTTGATTCTGCAAGATCTAGGTTCTTTCGGGGTTCCGCACAGAGCTTTGATTAGATATGCCTTTTGTGGGCATTTAAAATAAAAAGATATGCCTTTTGTGGTGTACTGAATCACACACTGCAGTGAATCTGGGACTTCTGGATCAGTATTTCATAGTTCCTGATTTCTTCCTTGTTGAGTTGTTGTATGTTCAAAATTTTCTTAAACCGTACCTAAAGATAGACCTGGAATAATGGGATTTTGCTAAGAAAAATAAAAATGAACGGAAAATTTCAAATTCCAAGAACCTTGAAATAATGCATTTTGCTAACAAAATGAAAACAATATGTTATTCTTTTTGCTATTTTGAGGATGTTAAAAGTTCAAAACTTTATGTACAACCATGAAAGTAAATGAATTTATGAGGAATCTCATCTTCTTTTCCTAAGGAAATCAGTGGTTCCAAGTATACTAAGGCTTAAACTATGAAAAGGTTTCTACACCATAGTTTTCTATGTTTAGGTACTCTTTCAAACGCCATGTCCATTCAAGAGTCTTTCAAAAACATTAATAGTTCTTAGAGATGATATATTTCGTCATTTGCAACGAGTTTTTTGAAGCCTCTTCATGCTTACCTGGTTTCAAATAGTCAAAAAGGTGGGGGTGGGGGATTCAAGCCCATTGTTTGCTCTATGGTGGGGCACTCGAATATTCTACACTGCAGCACTGGTATTGAAGAATTCTAAAATCCTCAATTTTATCCATCATGCCTTAGCAAGTGGATTCAATTGCAGAACTCTGTAAGCCTTGTTTACTATATCAATTTTTTTCTTATTTTGGCAAGAGCTCGATATGCACTGGGTTGTTTCAAAATGGTTACCTATCCATCTCTTATCTAGTAGTTACCCAACTATTATTTGAGCTAAATTCTCCAAAGCACTGTGACTAGGAAATAGAAAATATTTGTATTGTATAATTGATGTATGAACTCAGTATACCCAACTAATATTCAATTCAAAGTTTGCCAACATAATTACTGCTATTTTGTAGTGATTATGTTGCAGAGAGAACACATTTATCAAGTTTATTGGGAATGACCAGTCTCATCACAGGTTATATTAGAAAATCGGTTATCAACTTAACCATGGATTGCTTAGCATATCGGATAAACTAGCTAAGGAAATAAGATGGGGACACCGGGACACGATGTGGAGAGGACAACAGACCATCTAAAACTATGTATAGCGACTAGGGGATAAATGACTAGCCATTGAATAGAACTACCCATAATAGGCCATTGATAAACTAGCATTAGTAAACTTTTCATTGGGCGTAATCGTTGGAAGTTTTTGTATTGTACGCTCATTCGAAGGTATGGGGATGGTATTTTTATTTTTTTTGAAGGTATGGGGATGGTATTAACCTACTTATTCAATGTAATATATTTAATTACTCTGTTTTGTACTCTTATCCTAAGAATTATTAGTTGTATGACAAGAGGTCCCGACTACTCTTCGTAAAGTTATAGTGATGAGTGGTAAATCTATCTTCTGTTATTCAATGTGATTCTTTTGTTGCTATAAAATGATATTCAAGGGTTAAAGCCACCCGATACTTACGATGATAACTTGCTTCTCTTCTATTTGGGTTGCTGCATCAATGCCAAGATGGCCTATGGGCAGTTCTATCCCATGGCTAGTCCTTTATCCCCCAGCTGTACATAGGGATAGATGGTCAGTTGTACTCGCCGCATCATGTCCCGATGTCCATACCTTATTTTCCTCATAAGGTTCGTACCTTATTGTTAATCAACGTTCTACTATAACCCACGCTGAAACTAGTCATTCTCAAAAAACATAATCACTACTTATAAGATAACAGTACTTTTGTTGGCAAGCTTTCAAGTAAATACATTTCTATATGAGTATGGTTCTTTTCGGTATTGTTTTGGAAATATTACACATTTTACATTTATACCTTGTTAGTCAGACGCCCACTATCCATAATTTGAAGTGTTCCATAAGTGACAGTACACGGGTAAGAAGTAACATATAAAAAAGGTGGGTAACCAGTAACCATTTATGAAACAACCAAGTGTATCCAGCATTCGCCAAACGAAGGAATAAAAAAGATGATTTAGAAAACAAGGCTTTCATCAGAGTTCTGCAATGGAATCCACGAGCTAAGGCGTGACATCTAAAATTGTGGAGTTCGCATTTCTATCGTACCGTTTTAATTACCAGGTGCTAAACCATTCTGGGATAGCCCTCGTGGCACTCGTTAAAATAAGGCTTGGCACCAGCCAATGAGATATGAAAGAAAAACAAATTTTCAATAAAAGGAAATTAATAAAAAAAAATTGTAACTGAGTACCTTGGCTAGAATAATTCCTGTATCTTGCAGCAAGCATACGAGCAAGTTCGGTACGTCAACCGCCAAAGAGCTTGTGAATGGAGGCTGCATATTCTCTATTGATTCCATAGAACTGCTGTCTTTGGATCATAATGCGCTAGTACCGAATTGTGTAATTCAACAACAAACATCCTACCTTTAAGAACTTTGAACAGCTGTATCGGCAACCCTCTATCATCAGATGGTTGTTACATAACCCCATTTGCTTGCAATACAACGACGCCCTTCGCAGAGTTACCAATGAGCCATAGTTTGGTAATGCTGTGGCGTTTGAGGAAGCTGTTGTGTAGCAAGTACTGTGAGAATGCTGCTGTGGAAATTTACGCGAAAAGCTGTTTGGTAAATTAAACAATGACTTGGCATTCTGCCTCATTCTTTGACTCAACTAATATGAATAATCATCACCACCGAGTTTGTGCATGTTGTTGCTGCCATCACTCTGTATTGTGCAACTGTGAAACAACAGTCAGTCTGAAGTAAGCGAAAAAAACAGAGAGGAGCTCTGCCGGTGGTAATGAGCTAGATCAGTGTGCATTGCAAGAGTTGCCGATAAAATAACAAACATTACCTTTTGTGCCGATTATAGTCGTCAGAGGATGAGAAGAGGGAGATCGGTGTGGATCGGCGAAGAATAATGGTTTGGAGGATGAGTTTGTCCCAGAACCCTAGCTTATGCGTTCGGTTATTGGTTTCGATTTTTCCCTTCTTCACACACACAGCAGAGGAAAATTTACAGAAGTTTGAGAAATTTCCCTTCTTTTTACCTCTCCAGTAAAAGGCACTTTCACTCAATCGGTTTTGACACAAAGGCACTTTCACCCCTTCTTGTTTGAGAAATTAAACTTTATCCCTTTTGTTTTGAGTGCCAAATTACTACACACCTACCCTCTCAGATTGTGTATATCTTTATACTTTGAAAAGGCACTAGGCTAACACCGCAATATGCCTCTCTTATGTTGTAATATGCCTCTCCATATTATGTTGTAAGATTTGTAGGTATAGCAACTTCAGTCGTACTCGCCGTTTCTCGAAAGTATCTTTTTTTTTTCTGGGAACATGGTTAACCATCAATTATTATGGTCGCGATTCTTCATCCACCGATGCAGAAAATTAGAAACCTAGGAAAATGGGGATTGACAGAGGCAAGTAAGTCAGAGACTACCTGCTTCACTTCGTGGAACTGTGGATTTTGATGTATGATATCTTCCCATGAAAAAAAAACACCAACTCAGATTGGGGGTCATAGCTGCAGATCTTTTAATGTCTTGGACATTACGACTCTGTAGGGGGTTTCCTCATCCGCAACTTGCTCGCAACCGCCAGGACGCCTACGCACAATTATGTGACGATCTTCTTCCCATGGAGTTCTGAGCACTTATACTAATTGACGCTTGATTTCATAGAAAATTCAATGTTTTCAGAAAAATACTCAATAATAAACGAATTGTTGAAATCAGTCAAACTTTAAAGCGCTCTTCCAGGAAAAAACAACTCGGCCTAACACTGGAGGAAATAACTTGACGCTCCTACTCGAAAATTAGGCTCCCAAATTCGTGTAACATACTTCACTTAAATGGGCATGATATAATGTGTCAATGTAAACTTGTGATAGTCCATTTTGTCCGCTTTAGAGAAACCACTATTTAAAATCATATGTAACAAAACATGTAAATTGTGATAAAAAATTTTATCCAAAGAAACAGTGATTATCTCTAAAATGTAAAAGCGGCCGAAGAAAAGCTGTCCCCCATGGCCTCCTCATTTCACTATTGATTTTGATATTTTTTTCCTTCTCTACCATTAAAGAAAAAAAAGATGGCTGAATTTTATATATCTATCTCTTTGCGTAACGAGTGCTTGTTGTGCTAGCTCAGTAGTAGAACGTTTGAAGTCATTACATGAGGTTTCGGGTTCGAACCTGACTACATGATGTAATTCTGAAAAAAATCTCTAATCTCATTATATTTTATTTAGTCTTTATTGAATATTGACACGCTCCAACTACAAGTGTACAGTTGTCGGTGTAGTGATTAAATTCCGGAAATTCGGGTTGTCGAATCCAAGAGACTTCTTTGTAAATTAGTTACTAATTCAAATCCTTATGTGGGTCAAGCGCAGTAGTTGTTTTTACTAATTCTACTAAATTAAAGCAAAAGCGAATCTCAATTAACCGATTGAATTAACTCACGATTAATAAAGAGAAATTGATTTGGCTTTTTCTCAAAGTTTAACAAAATCAAGATATCTCTACGGGTCACTAGGTATGTCACACTATGTTGGATTTATGCTTTACTAACACGATGATTCTTTATTCTAGCTAAACAAGCACGTTTATGTTGAAGATGTCTCAACCAACACCTATACTTAAAATATCAAAGCTGATTTTTCTAGTCTAATCAAGTTTAAGCACGCTTTACGATCATTAATCTACTCTTTGTTCTTAGCTAACTAGCAAGATTTCTCAACCCCAGATTCGGCTAGTGTGTATTTCAATTTTCCGGGCAATATACGTAGATGTCTCTATCGTTCAATACCTAGCTCAATCCTATCAATACGTCGACAATAGAAAAGATGAATAAATTGCATAAAACAAACATAACTAGATAAGAAATCATCAATTAGGCTTGAATGCATGAAAGCAAATCCATTAATCACCAAACATAGTGATCAAAACCTAGATCCCTACGAGATATCCCGAAATAAGGGTTTAGCTACTCAAAAACAAGATCACAGCACGAGTTTCCATGATCAATAATAAAAAACTAGAGAAGAAGAAGAGAAAAAGATCCAAACGAATGATCCAAAGCTTCTTCTCACGATCTCCAAGCTCCAAGCAAATTCTCCAACGTCAAAACTACCCAAAAACATGCCCTAACTCATTCTAATACGTTTCCATCAAGTTTAGAACAAGTTACAAGTAATTAAAAAAAAAAAAAAAGCCCCAATCGTTTCTGAAAAATTATGTACAAAAAATAGGTCGTGCGACCTACTAAGTAGGTCGTGCGACCTACTGGGCACGTTGACTAGGTCGTGCGACCTGTCAGGTAGGTCATGCGACCTACTAAAAACTGCTGAAAATTCCAAGTAGGTCGTGCGACCTGTTTGAGTTGGTCGTGCGACCATTAGCCAATTTATCCAGTTTTTTTCTAACTTTGTTTCTCGTGCTTCCGAATCATCTTCCAAGCATCGATTCTTCGTTTGATCCTCCATTTTGAGCTCTCTTCATGCCTCAACACTCGTAGCATCTTCTCACGAGAGTCTCTAGCACTTGATCCTTCGTCTCTCGCTTTCCTTCTCAAATCTCAACTCGCCTTAGTTTCTGAAGTTCGTTTTCTCTATCCACTTGCTCCTCGCGTGCTCCGACCCTGAAAATCTTAACACGAACACCCCGTGAAGATCAAATGTGACAAAATATGGTAAATAGTACGTAAAACGATGCAGAAAACGCCCAGACTTTACATTTAACACACAAACTCATTTTCACCAATTAAAACATGATTTACTCGAAAAGACGCTATATTCTCCATTATGAGCATACAAAATGTAGCCAAATAATTTGTAAAATAACTCCGAAAACGGAGTTATCAACTAACCCCACACTACATTTTGCTCGTCCCGAGCAAATCCCAGCTTTCATGTCACAACCGAGCCACAAAACCGACTAGCTTTCAACCCACCATATTGCATACACAACCAAATATTAGCCGACTCGACACAAACAAGACTCGATTCACGAATCGATTAATGCAACAATATGATGCAATGAAAAATTAGTCTCGATCCTAAACACATATATTTACACACACATACACGAAACTTAACTTTTTTTTTCTTTTTGGCGAGATCGGGCAATCTCAAGTTCTTAAACCGGTTCTCATGGAGTGATGATCAATTTAGGTACAAGGCGTGAATTGACGCTAAATGCGACAACAAGAATTTCCCTTAGATCGTATAGAGAACCTAGCCTCACTAAGTATAAGAGTATCCTACCTCTTCGCGTGTGCCGATAAGTAAGAGGCTACGCTAGGCTAAGCCACATCCAAGGTACGAGCTCCTATTCTGCTAACGACTTTAGAATGTTGAGACTTAGGGACATAAGGATAATCATGATGAAACAAGTCTTAAAGTGTCACATTCTCACATTGTAACCCACATCTCACACACCCTCACCAGGAAGATAGAAACCGCAACCCGAAACTCACCGTTTCCGGCCCTCGATCCCCGTGGCCACCGTCATGAGTTGTGCACGAAATGCAAACACCGCCGTCAATGAAATAGTTGATTCCACCACTCGTTTTCCGTTTAAGCTCCAATTTATTTCCTTTATTCCATCTCTCCTTTTTTCATTTTCTATTTTTCTGATTTTTCTCTCATTTCTCTTTTTTTTTTCCAAATATAATTTCACAAGCAACACAATCCTTTCAAATGTACGAGTGATCTTCCAAGAGTAATCAATCAAATATGTTAGGGGAAGGAAGCATACAATCCAATGAATGAGTATCACATATAAAATCCATCTTCCCCTAACTCTATGAAGTACATGGTGCCACCAAACAAAGCCGCATACAAATCAAAGCACAGGTGTGGGGATGGAGTCGTCGCAAGCTCAATCTCGATGTCCATGGTCAAAAGTCGACATCCCCACACTCGAATGTAATCATGTCCCCTCTCAAGTAGTCAATAAGATGAAAGTATCGTGCAGATTAGATGTCACACACTCACGGCTCTCCACAACTGTGTCCATGGTGTAATGACATGGAACACCGCCACACCTAAGTGCGCACGCCAACTCACTCACCCTCGCATCCCCTCGAATAAATCAAATGAAGCACATGCGATCATGTAGGACTCATAGAAATAAATTATGAAGTACTCCCGCATCGAACCCCCTCATCTACAACTCCCCCGTGACGCTCTAAAGTGGTGATTCTAAACAACATATGATGAAGGCCAAGAATCGTCACCCTATGTCGAAAGGCTAGCACATAATCCAAGGTTGAAATCGGGTTTTCTAATGGTCGTACTAAGTGAGATCTAAAAGCAGTGAGTGCTCTAATACACGAACTCGCACAGTTGTTCTGTGTGCCACTACGAGGCGGGTTGGCGACTACCTAATACGTACACAAGAACGTGCGGCTCATTTAGCTCACACCTAGCTCAACTCTTGTAAGAAAACGCGGCACACACTTTAAATTTGAAAATCAAGTATGTGTGTAAAAATAGGTAGGCACTCCCGTAAAGAAAGTCTCTCTATACGTACTAAGTGTAACTCACATTGTCTCTCTCGGTCACAAGTCACGTCCTATGCCTAAATTTCTCACACTCCTCGATTCTACCAAATCTAAGATCCTTTTGATTGCCCTTTCTCAAAAAAATTAATTTTTTGTGGCTTTTCAATTTTTTATTTTATTATTTTTTCTTTTTTTATACATATCCTATATTCTAAATGCACGGTCATTGGAAAAAAGACTCGAAAAGACTCGATGGTAGGTAGACTCAAAATAAAAAACGTCCAATCTAAAAATATGAACGCATATATAACACAAGACACTACGACATAAACACACTCTAAGACAATGACTACGAGACACACACTACGACACAAACATCCTATGTGCAGACACAGACTTGGCTAATATTCAGAAAATCTCACTCCATACTAGAATGCTTCGTTGTCCCCAACGAATTTAGAGGTAAAACAAAGGGACTCGGCATTCTAAGGAGCCATCCCCCTTGTCTGGATACGGCTTTACCTTTCCCTTTATCCCGACTCGACATTGACACAAGAAAGTAGCAAAAACTTGACAATTAAATTGACAAATAGATTACGCTACGTGCACAGTGTCAGGATGTGTGTACTGAATCAAAGCAAGTACGTAATTAATAGATAAGTCCTAGGATACTAGTCAATCGCCCCCAAACGCCGCAACTAAGCGACAACAATAAAAATTGGGCTTTTACTCAATGTGCCTAAGACTCGATAAAATTTAATTGCGAGAGAAAGAATTATACATGTGGCACCCGGAGATCCGTTCTTACGGGTGCCGTTTCGCGAAAAATTCAACGAGAAAGGGTCAAAATTTTGACTGTCGAATTTTTCCGAAAACATTTTGCAATTGAAGACTACCACGTGCTCCTCGTAGTGTCCCCGTCAAAACCCCGCTGAAGAATTTCCCCAATTTGTCTTCATATTTCACGAATTGGTTCTTCGCTTCATAACCCTAGCTTCTTCCCTTTTTGCTGAATTGTTTACCAAACACACCTTAATCCGAGAAAAGCTTCCCACAGCTGGGATTTCCAACCCTAGGCGCCCGTCGTTGTGGTGGTCGGACGTGGTTGTGGTGGTGGTTCGGTTGGGTAATTGGAGAAGAGGTTGGTAGGTGGAGGAGTAGGGGAGCTGCTCGAGACAAAGAGAATGACAAAGGCCGTGGCTCTGGGCAAAAGGGACGCCGCCGGACGACGGCGAGTCAGGTAGCGGTGAGGGAGGTCGGAGATGGAGGTTGTGTGGAGAGTGCAGGTCGACGGGAGTAAAGAGTTTTTCTTTGAGAGATTTGCCCGATGGTAGAGTAGGAAGGATTAGACTTATGATATTTCAGATTGAACACTATGCTCCCCCCATATTTTTGCATTGACCAAATACAGCCCCTTTTGGACTAAATTACACCCGGCCAAGCACTTCTTTGTAAATTCCGGAAATCCGGGTTGTCGAACCCAAGGGACTTCTTTGTAAATTAGTTACTAATTCAAATCCTTATGTGGGTCGAGCGCAGTTGTTGTTTTTACTAATTCTCATAAATGAAAGCAAATGCGAATCTCAATTAACCGTTTGAACTAACTGACGATTAATAAAGACAAATTGATTTGGCTTTTACTCAAAGTTTAACAAAATCAATATATCTCTACGCGTCACTAGGTATTTCACACTATGTCGGATTCATTCTTTACTAACACGATGATTCTTTATTCTAGCTAAACAAGCACGTTTATGTTGAAGATGTCTCAACCAACACCTATACTTAAACTATCAAAGCTGATTTTTCTAGTCTAATCAAGTTTAAGCACGCTTTACGATCATTAATCTACTCTTTGTTCTTAGCTAACTAGTAAGATTTCTCAACCCTAGATTCGGCTAGTGTGTGTTTCAATTCTCCGGGCAATATACGTAGACGTCTCTATCGTTCTATACCTAACTCAATCCTATCAATACGTCTACCAATAGAAAAGATGAATAAAATGCATAAAACACACATAACTAGATAAGAAATCATCAATTAAGCTTGAATGCATGAAAGCAAATCCATAAATCACCAAAAATAGTGATAAAAACCTAGATCCCTACGAGATATCTCGAAATAAGGGTTTAGCTACTCAAAAACATGATCACAACACAAGTTTCTATGAACAATAATCAAAAACTAGAGAAGAAGAAGAAGAAGAAGAGAAAAAGATCCAAACGAATGATCCAAAGCTTCTTCTCACGATCTCGAAGCTCCAAGCAAGTTCTCCAACGTCAAACTTACCCAAAAACGTGCCCTCACTCATTCTAATATGTTCCCATAAAGTTTAGAACAAGTAACAAATAATTACACAAAAGCCCTAATCGTTTCTGAAAAATTCTGCACAAAAAGTAGGTCGTGCGACCTACTGGGCACGTTGACTAGGTCGTGCGACCTGTCATGTATGTAGTGAGACCTATTAAAAACCGCAGAAAATTTCAAGTAGTTTATGCGACCTGTTTGAGTAGGTCGTGCGACCTACTGCCTTAGCCAATTTTTCCTGCTTTTTCCAACTTTGTTTCTCGTGCTTCCAAATCATCTTTCGAGCAACGATTCTTCGTTTGATCCTCCATTTTGAGTTCTCTTCATGCCTCAACACTCATAGCATCATCTCACGAGCCTCTCTAGCACTTGATCATTCGTCTCTCGCTTTCCTTCTCAAATCTCGAGCTCGCCTTAGTTTCCGAAGTTCGTTTTCTCTATCCACTTGCTCCTCGCGTGCTTCGGCCCTGAAAATCAAAACACAAACACCCCCGAAGATCAAATGTGACAAAATATGATAAATAGCACGTAAAACGATGCAGAAAATGCCCAGACTTCACATTTAACACGCGAACTCATTTTCGCCAATTAAAACATGGTTTACTCGAAAAGACGCTATATTCTCCATTATGAGCATACAAAATGTAGCCAAATAAGCAATTGTTGAATATGACTTGAAGTCAAAGGCGGCAAAAAGTCAAAGGCGGCTAAGAAATTTAAGAAACAAATTGGGGTTGCAAACTTTGACAGTTTCTAGGTTGTTTCCTTATTTGTTCTATAGTCATTTTTGGGATGTCTTGGGCACTAAGTCGGTCATATATGTCTATATAAGAGACCTAGGTTGTGCCTAAACATTGTGGGTTGTATTCGTGGTGTTTCTCTCTAATACAACGGGGTTTTCGGGTCGTGGAGGTTGCTAGCACCGTGCTAGTGAACCACGTTATATCGGGTGTGTTATTGTGTTCTTGTTTTTCATCAATTCATCATTCTCTAAGCTCTGACAGATCATAACAAACTGGTTCAGAGCCAGGTCAAGGGGATAGTCAGTTTTAACAAACTGGTATCAGAGCTTAGGTTGCGTTGTTCCAAGATCAAGGTGGAGCTATAGGGATAGGGTTTCACAATCCGTGAAATTCATAGCTACGGTTTCGCAATCAAGGTGGAGCACGCATTCGGGGGTTACGGATCTGGAAAGGATCTGCAGAGAAGATAACCGGGGGGATGACCAAGATCGACAAGTTCACGTGGAGAAACGGCTTCGGTTTGGGGCAGATTAAGATGCACGCGTTGTTGAAACGCGACGATCGTTGGGTGCTCTTGGTCACAGACGAGAAGGAAGCAGATACAACAACCACCACTGAGTTTGAGTCTCAGCAAGAAGGGATGCGGCAGAGCAGTGCATATGGGGGTTCAGACAGTCAGTGTTCCGGCGCATTGATGGCGGCCAAGGGAAGCTACAGTGACGTCTGTTCAAACGGTAGAGAAAAGAGACACCGGTGGACGAAGTAAGAACTCAGGATCTGCAGGTATGGCTGCAGGTGGAGGGTACTTCGGACGATGGTCTAGTTCTCTAAAGCCCCATTGGGGGGCATGGAACCTGTTCTCTTGACGAGGAGGCGGATTTTGCATGGGGGAGTCTCTGACGAGGGACACGATACGTGTGAGACGTGCAAGGGGGCGTGTAGGAGGCGCGCAAGGGGGCGATATTGCAGGAATTCGGTGAGAATTGGAGCAATCTGGCAAAACGTTGCAGGAATTTGTTGGGAATTGGAGCAACGTGTTGGGGGGGGGGATTGCTGTAGGGACTCGGTGGGAGTCGGAACAACAAACGATTTTGTTGTAGGAACTCAACGGGAGTTGGAACAACAAATAGGGGATTCGATTGCAGGAACTCGGCCGTAGTTGGAGCATCGATAGGGTTTCGATTGCAGGAACTAGACGGGAATTGGAGCTTCGCTGGGGGCGCTCGTTTCAGGAACTTGGCGAAGTTGGAGCACCTGGTGACGTGAGGGTTTCACATACAGCTGCGATACGTTTGGGGTTGATTATTGGAGAGAAGCATCGGTTCAGGTTCGGGTTGCTGAGATGATTCAATTCAAGGTGGAGATTTGCTTAATTGACTTGAAGTCAAAGGCGGCAAAAAGTCAAAGGCGGCTAAGAAATTTAGGAAACAAATTGGGGCGGCAAACTATAACAGTTTCTAGGTTGTTTCATTATTTGTTCTATAGTCATTTTTGGGATGTCTTGGGCACTAAGTCGGTCATATATGTCTATATAAGAGACCTAGGTTGTGCCTAAACATTGTGGGTTGTATGTGTGGTGTTTCTCTCTAATACAACGGGGTTTTCGGGTCGTGGAGGTTGCTAGCACCGTGCTAGTGAACCACGTTATATCGGGTGTGTTCTTGTGTTCTTGTTTTTCATCAATTCATCATTCTTTAAGCTCTGCACGGATCATAACAAACTGGTATCAGAGCCAGGTCAAGGGGATAATCAGTTTTAAAAACAATAAAATAACTCCGAAAACGTAGTTATCAACTATCTAGCTACAAGAACTACCATTTAATTAAATTGTACATGGCCATATGGCGCACATTAACTTCATTTTTAAGGACAAAATAACTTTTGTTTTTGTTTTTGAGAATTACATCATATAGCCGGGTTCGAATCCGAGACCTCATGCAGGGAGGTCAAACGCTCTACCACTGAACTAGCTCCCATTTGCAGAACATATTAACTACCATATTTGGTTATTTTGTTTAGAACAACTTTTTGATTAGTTAAAATAAAGAATAATAATTTTGACGAAATTGTACATAATTCATAGCTAATATTATTGGAGAAGTTTGGCTACACATTAGAGAATTTATAATTTATAAATTGTAATATCATTGCTTAGCGTCACATATCTTCGTCTTCGCTGGAGCTAAATTAATGATTCTTTTATGTATGAAATTGCAGCAAATGGAAGACCAAAAGAGGTTGGGGATTAAAATGTCAGATCAAACCATGGTGAAGCAGAGTGACTCAAAGCAGCGCAATTTATTTCTGTTCATCGGAGGGTTCCTGAACTTGGCAACACCATCCATGGATAGTATATGCTCATTTGTGATTTCAACAATTTTCTTGCAGTCACTTTCAAAGATGATTCTTCTTCCTGTCCATTTCATTACTTTCCAGCTAGCTAAACGCAAGGCCAAAGCTTGTCCCATAGAACTGAGTTTGGCAACCATACGTATCGTCATGTGCTTGATATTCCAGGTATCAGATCTTCGACTGAAGAAACAGCACTCTGGAGAGGACTTGAATATGTTCTTCAAGGGGGTAGTTGAGATCCATACCTTAAAAAGTATTTCTAAGTTATTTTCATAATTAGTTTACTCCAATATCTTAATACTAGCATAGTAGCCAGTGGCCTTGGCATACAAAATTTCAGTTGAAATACAAAACAAATTTCACTCTCCATTTTAGGAAGATCTAAGGGCTGAAACTTCGTCGCACCTCCAACATAAACAGTAGAACACTATGCTTTTTTAAGTATATAGACAAACAAATAAAGTTATTGTTCCATTTCTTTCTCAATAGTGCATATTCTTGGTAATATTAACATATTGACAATTCTTTGGGATATAAATATTAGCTCCAGTCATTCAAATCCTATGGAACAAAAATCATATTATACACCTGTGATTCACATAACTATACTGAAGACTCTTACTAAACCCACATTCAGTGATCACAACAGTTTTCAGACAAATACTATCAGGAAACGGATCCCTTAAAGTTGAAAGCAAAGCCTCACTTCATGCTGTTTGGATTTAAACTTCCCCTTTGAAGCAAGGCTAGCCAACATCTGATCATTTAGTTCAATTAAGCATACATAGGTCAACTTGCTGATTAAAAATTACTTTCATTGTCATTCTACTCCACAGCTCTAGCCACTAACTATCAAGTTAAAGATGAAAAAAAATACTCCAAATGTAAAGAGCATCTAGTCGATTATGTTTTCTATTGTAGCCCTCATTGGGCGCAGCAATGCTAAGCCATTATTTCTAGCACCTAATTGTAAGTTATTTTCTGGATCTCATACAAGAAATCAAAACACCAATTACGATATTACAATAACAATAAGACGTACCGTTTGATCCAGCCATCTTCGTAGTCGTCGAATCTTCACAAACTTGGAAGAGTTAGAGCACCGGATCTTCCCCTCCTACTCCCACTCTTGTTTATTTTTCGATAGGGCTAACAATTCCCCAGCTACTCTTATTTATAAGAGCTGGCTAGGGTTTTTGGGAGTGGAGAGGGGACCGGGCCTAATAATCATAAACAGTCATTGGGCCCTCCTATCAAGGAGCCCAATGACCAAACAGCCCACACCTTCATACCACACTAATAATAACACTAAGATGCACCCTGGCCCAAACACAGGATCACAACAGTATTGGGCTCGTACCGGTGAATTACTTGAACCACTTTCAACCCGTTTTATAAAACTGAAAGACAATTATTGGTAGCCCAAATAACTTGTTTAAATATTTTTCTTACATTCTCCCACTTGGGCAACAATAATTGTGGATTTGAAAAAACATTTGTTTTTATAAAACGACTCTCGGGTTGAACAACTGAATGGCCATAAACATGGTTCAAGCAAACTTCATCTTAGCACAGGATCTCGTTCAACAGTCATATTAAAATCGAACTATGGCGACAATTATGTTATTTATCAACATAAGACCTTCCATAATTACAAATTTCAACATGTTGCCAACATAGACCCCAAAGTGTGGTAAAGTGCAGTGTAGAATATATGCACATGTGATCCAATAATATACAATGCAAATTCTACATCAGGTCCTACATGACCATTGAAGGTCACTCACAGGAATATATCCCATCACTTCCAAAAAAGGAAGCTAACACATCTCTAAATCGAGATACCATGCTTTTATACCAAAGCACTCATGTCTTAAACCAAGACACCATTTACCATGGATCCATCAACGCTTCAAAATCGAAGCAATCTTTTCATCTCGAGACAGCTTAACCTGCATAAACTCAATGCAAAAAGAGCACAACTTGCAATAATGATATAAAATTCACATTAAGCAAGTCCAAAACTGAATTTGATAAAATCATCAAATAATATCATCTCAGGGTTTTTAATAAAGAGTTACATAAACTCCTACTAACCAAACACATCTAATGAATCAACTAAGTTCATATGCTCAACATGCTTAGCAAACTCTACAGGCCTGAGCCCTTTTGTAAGTGGATCAGCTAACATGTCTGCAGTACCAATGTGCTCATAGACTACTTCCCCCTTTTCAACCCATTCTCTAACTTTGAAATACTTTATGTCTATAAACCTAGACCCGCCTGAATTTTTGTTGTTCTTGGAGAAGAACACTGCAGCCATATTATCACAGTGCATTTTCATAGGCTTAGAGATGGAGTTGAAAATATTTAACCCTGCGATAAAATTCATTAGCCATATAGCCTGTGCCCCACCATCAAAACACGCCACAATCTCTGCCTCCATAGTGGAAGATGCTATGAGAGATTGCTTAGAGCTTTTCCATGATACCGCTCCACCTGCCAGCATGAATATGTACCCAGTGGTGGATTTTCTATCATCAGAACAACCAGCAAAATCCGCATCGGTGTAACCAACAATCTCAAGAGGATCAACATTCTTATAAACAAGCATGTAACCCTTGGTCTTCTGCAAATACCTCAGAACTTTCTTGGCTCCAACCCAATGATCATGACCTGGATTAGAAGAATATCTGCCCAACACACTTGTAGCATAAGCTATATCAGGTCTAGTGCAAACAGCTGCATACATAAGACTACCAACAGCACTTGCATAAGGGATAGTTTCCATAGACTTTCTCTGAATATCATCTAGTGGACATTGGGTGTTATTGAGTTTATCCCCTTTGCAAATAGGTGCAATACCAGGTTTACAATTCTGCATGCCAAATCTCGTGAGGACGCGATCAATGTAAGCTCTCTGAGATAACCCCAAAAGTTTCCTACGTCGATCTCTTTTAATTTCAATTCCCAACACAAAAGATGCCTCACCAAGGTCTTTCATGTCAAAGCTATCAGACAACATTTTCTTGACTTCATACAATAATCCCAAATCGCTACTGGCAAGCAATATGTCATCCACATATAAAATCAAGAAAATAAACTTGCTCCCACTGATCTTGAGATATATGCAAGAATCAACAGTATTCTCAATGAAACCAAGAGATACCACTATCTGGTGAAACTTTAAGTACCATTGCCTTGAGGCTTGCTTAAGGCCATAAATAGACTTCTTTAATCTGCAGACTAAATTTTCAGTTCCAGTTGACACAAACCCCTCTGGTTGCTTCATATACACCTCCTCATACAGATCACCATTCAAGAAAGCTGTTTTCACATCCATTTGGTGAAGTTCTAAGTCAAAATGTGCAGTTAATGCCATAATAATGCGAAAAGCATCCTTTGAGGAAACAGGGGAAAAGGTTTCAGTGTAATCCACACCCTCTCTTTGAGTAAAACCCTTTGCCACAAGTCTGGCTTTAAATCGCTCAACACTCCCTTTGGAATC
The DNA here is from genome assembly GCA_023055425.1 of Linanthus parryae. Taxonomy (NCBI): domain Eukaryota; kingdom Viridiplantae; phylum Streptophyta; class Magnoliopsida; order Ericales; family Polemoniaceae; genus Linanthus; species Linanthus parryae. The sequence goes on from JALGPY010000004.1 coordinate 147,557,405, forward strand.
TTTCTTTGTCTTGAAAATCCATTTACACCCAATGGCTTTAGAACCCTGAGGAAGCTCAACTAACTCCCATACCTCATTATTAGACATTGAGTTCATTTCCTCGTTCATCGCTTCAATCCACTTGTCAGCATGTACACTGATAATGGCATCGTTGTAACTTATGGGATCAGCTATATCATGCTCTCCAAGATAAACAAAATCCTCAGAAGTTGTAGGTCTCCTTACCCTTTCAGATCTACGCACGGGGGGTGGATCTTGTTGAACATTCTCACCTTGCGGTGGCAATTCAACAGGGACACCCGGGGCATTCATCACTCCATCTATTGTCTCTAAAGTTGGAGCACTTGATTTTTCTATCACAATAGGCAACGGCACAAAAGCTGGTCCATCATTGAAAACTTCAGACTGGATAGTAGGGGATGCATAATCACCCACATTGTCTTCAAAGAATTTTGCATTGCCAGATTCAACAATTCTTGTCCCATGACCAGGACGATAGAAGCGATATCCCTTTGACCCCTCTGGATAACCTACGAAATAGCAGCGAGTGGTTCTAGGACCCAACTTGGATTCAGCAGGATTATAGATTTTAACTTCAGCAGGGCATCCCCATACACGAAAATGGTTTAAGCTAGGTTTTCTACCAGTCCACAACTCAAAGGGTGTTTTAGGAACAGATTTTGAGGGTACTCGGTTTAGGATATACATGGCAGTGAGAATGGCTTCACCCCAAAGAGATTCCGGTAATTTGGATAAGCTCAACATACACCTCATCATCTCATCTAGAGTGCGATTACGACGCTCAGCCACACCATTTTGTTCAGGGGTACCAGGCATAGTGTATTGGGCACCAATTCCACAGTTCTCTAAGAATTCTGCAAAAGGTCCCTTGTGTTGGCCAACATCACCGTGCTTTCCATAATACTCACACCCACGGTCAGACCTAACAATTTTAATCGCCTTTCCAGTTTGTTTTTCAACATAGGTCTTGAAAATTTTGAATTTCTCCAAAGACTCTGACTTATGTTGAATCAGATAAACAAACCCATAACGAGAATAATCATCAATGAAGGTGATGAAATACTTTTTCCCACACAAAGTTGAAGAGAATGGCCCTGAAATATCAGTGTGGATTATATCTAAAAGGTTCGTACTACGGGTGGACCCAAGCTTCCTTGTTTTAGTCATCTTGCCTCTTATGCAATCGACACAAGGTCCACCTCCATCTTGTTCAAGATCAGGAAGAATATTTTCCTTAACCAATCTCTGAACTCTCTCATTAGAAATGTGAGCAAGTCTCCTATGCCAAAGAGCATGAGATTTGTCTTTACTTAAAGGTCTTTTGGTACCACTACACTCGACGTTCAAGGAGAAAGGAGTAGGTGAAAGATTCAAACGATACAATCCATCACACAAGAATCCATTACCAACAAGAGATGACTTCAAGAATAACTCAAACTTATTATTGCCAAAAGTGAACGTGTAACCAGAGACATCGAGTTTTGACACGGAAATCAAATTCCGTCTTATAGACGGTACATAAGCAACGTTTTCTAACACAATACTAGATTTGGACTCAAAAAACAACCTAACGCTACCAATGAAGACTATGGGAACACTGACTCCATTTCCTACGAAGATGCGATCTTCTCCTTCCCTAGGCTTGCGTTTGCTTAGGAACCCCTGCAAGGAATTAGAAACATGAATAGAGGTTCCACTATCAAGCCACCAAGAATTAGGTGGGACATCGACCAAGGAAGACTCAAAACAGACGAAAACCTCGCCTTGTGGCTTATTCTTCTTCTTATGAGACAACGATTGGAGCTTGGGACACTCTGACTTCTTATGACCACTCAACTTGCAAAACCAGCAAGAGAACACCTTTTCAATGGTAGGCTTTGGGCCATGTGGCTGTTTAGGCTGACCGTGCTTATTCTTATGGTGTTGGCCTTTATGATGCTTATGATTCTTGTTTTGAGAACTGCCATTGCTATTCCCCCAAACATGGCGTGGCTGATACACCATATTCACACTCTCAGAATTGGCTCTCTTGTTCCTCTCTTCCACTTGAACACAAAGGGAAATCAACTCATTCACAGACCAAGACTCTTTGTGAACATTGTAAGTTGTTTTGAGGTTATCAAATAGTGGTGGAAGAGAATTAAGGGCTTGGTGGACCAGAAAGGCATCAGCTATGGGGACTTTGAGGTTGGTTAACTTGTTTGCTATTTCCTGCATCCTCATAAGATAGGTCCTAACACCACTCACTCCATCGTACCTCATGGTAGAAAAGGTCTCCAACAACTCACCAGTTTCAGCTTTCTCAGATTCCTGAAATTTGTTTCCAATTGCATCTAGAAACTTCTTAGCATTTGTCTCATTCGGAACTACACTCTGAAAGCTCTCCGATATGGACTTCTTCATAATCATAATACTAAGCCTATTAGCTCTCTCCCACTTCTGATAATAAGACTTCTGTTCAGCAGTGCTAGTGTCAGTCAGCTTAGCGGGCTCATCGTCAATCAGGCAAATGTCTAAATCAGCAAGTCCCAAGGCTAACTCAACATCACGTTTCCACCTCTTAAAGTTACTAGCAGAGAGAGTCTCAATAGCGCAAATCTGATTATTCACAGCAATATTGCTAACAGCTGCAATAAGATTTCAATTCAGTTTTAAAGTCAATAACAATTCATGGGTATTTACAAGAATATGCCAAATATAAATCAAGCAATATTCTCACATGATCATGCAATGTGTCATCATATAAACACCTTTGGGCATAATATATTTGACACATCCAAGACCACTACCAAGTCATTTAGTAAGAACAATTCCTCAGAAGAACTAAATTCCTTTGGGTAAATAGTCTCCTTCGGAATCAAAATATATCCCCTTACTAATGACTCACACTACCTCTAAAATTGATATATTTAATCGATCCCCTTTGGGTAGATAATTAAATATACAAATTCTACAGTAGCATCCCAGAATCCTTTATTGAATTATTCCAAATTCAGTACACATGTACCACTTTGGTGGTACGATATGTATAAATTCAAAATATTCAGCAGGGACAAGAAATAATAACAAATACCCACTCTATTTCATTAAAACAACTTTTTTTTTTTTTTTATCCTCCTTCCAGTTCCCTTAAAATATGTAAGCAGGCCCTAATGCTTGGCGCTCGTTCGGTATAATATATAGTCCATAAAGGTTTATATTCGAAGGAAAATAGTTACCCTATACATTATTCACATGATCCCATGAGTCAGTGACACTTAAATAAAAGACAAAACAACTCTTGTACATGTCCAGTAACTTTACTACCTTCAAGAACACAATCCAAATAAAAATCCAACCAATAAATGGATATGTTTTGTTCTATACAACATAAAAAATAGGAGGAACTAATCATTGTAAAGAACATGACACAGTTTGGTGGAAGACATGGTATTCACTACAAAACAGATATATTTTAATGCTTTGTTGTATTCACTACACACCCATACATGTTCTTTGACAAACTAACAATAGACATAGGTAGGTCTCACCACGTGACCATGAGCATCAGTGATAACTACGTGTACTTAAAATGGATGTTTCAGTTTTGTGCAATCGACAACTAGACAATCAAACACATGAGACACTATGCACGAAGACATGTTAGCGGCAAAACTGAATCTAGCCAAACTTTCACTACGGAAAATTTTTATTTACAGTGTTTTGTTAGGGTTTTAATTTCTTGTAAGTAGGCTCTGATACCACATATAAGTTATTTTCTGGATCTCATACAAGAAATCAAAACACCAATTACGATATTACAATAACAATAAGACGTACCGTTTGATCCAGCCATCTTCGTAGTCGTCGAATCTTCACAAACTTGGAAGAGTTAGAGCACCGGATCTTCCCCTCCTACTCCCACTCTTGTTTGTTTTTCGATAGGGCTAACAATTCCCCAGCTACTCTTATTTATAAGAGCTGGCTAGGGTTTTTGGGAGTGGAGAGGGGACCGGGCCTAATAATCATAAACAGTCATTGGGCCCTCCTATCAAGGAGCCCAATGACCAAACAGCCCACACCTTCATACCACACTAATAATAACACTAAGATGCACCCTGGCCCAAACACAGGATCACAACAGTATTGGGCTCGTACCGGTGAATTACTTGAACCACTTTCAACCCGTTTTATAAAACTGAAAGACAATTATTGGTAGCCCAAATAACTTGTTTAAATATTTTTCTTACACTAATTTCATTAATTAGAGAGATCATTATTCAGTTCGATACCTTTGTTAGTTGCTACTTGCCACCCCTGGCCCGAAGGTCCAACCCGATGCCACTTGAACAAATTATAAGCCAAACGATGCTATAAAATAAACAAAATCTATAAATTAATTTAGAAGCGTAGTTCATCAAGACACATTTCCTTAGAATACTTCTCCACGTTGGTTCAAATGCTGAGGAGCTATGCTGGCTCAATAGCTGGGCAGGATTTGAACTGCGTTTGACCAGTCTCATTTATGGGTTATATTAGAACATCGAGTAGCAATTTAACTATGGAAGGCTTAACATAGCGAGCCGGGAGAAACTTATAAGTAAAATAAGATATAGGGCATCGGAACATGATGTGGAGAGGACAACAAACCATATACCATGCACTATATATATCTACGAGGGGATAAAGGACTAGCCATTGGTTAGAACTGTCTGAATAACAACATAGTTTGCATGATGCTAACCTCCAATCAGTTTGAAGAGGCAAATTGCGGTAAACTATCGATTACCTGATCTAGGTTTAAAACGCCGACTGAAGAAATTTTGTAAGGATGACAATAGACTTATCTAATTTGATGAACACACGGAAGAGATCAGGAGCCAGCATGAGAAGGAACTCATAGAAGCACAATGCTGAATCATCCGAGGGACAAAGCAAAGAGTGACATTGTCACCGAAGGGTGGACTTGATTTAGTAGTACTTGCTCGGAGATGAGTAGAGATTAGACTAAATCAATAGTTGTAATAGATTGGTGTTTATTTCCCTAATCAATTTCATATAATTTTGTGGACGATGAGATAACTGTTTCACGTATGCGGACACTGGGTATTATTTGCAAAACAAAATATGTTTCAATGTCAAAGTAAGTAAATTAGACGTACGAATGCAAGGTTTGAACTCAAAGTGAATAAGCCACATTAAACTAGCTAGCAGTTGAGGAGTTCAAACCTTGGGTTGCCCCAATGTTTGAACTCAAACACCCAAAGATCTTAGCAATGCAAACCTGACCAACTCAAAGGGGAGTGGACTGTCATGATGGATCTGGTTTCTTCATCATCCTGAAGAACATTAGTTACTTTTCAAGCTATGCATAAGATAGAGATTTGGCTTCTACATGGTCTCTTTACTTGTATCCAGTTCACTTACAGAGGTAATAATAGATAGAGATGCTTTAAAAGACAGAGCTTTGGCTTCCATTGGGCACAACACAAACTCTCTCAGAAATAAAAAATATTTCCTTTGTACTAAAAAAGGTGCAGGAGTCAAGCTTGGACCGAGCAGGCTATTCAGCCACTCAGCTCGTTCGCAAGCCTACTTCAGACCTACGACACGTCTCAGGTTTTTAGTCTCAAGTTCTTAGATTCCATATTTTAAGGATAAGAAAGAATGTTATTGAGGATAATGAGGCAATGTGTTTTTATTTTTGAGGAATGAGGCAACGCGTTTAAGTAGAAGCAATGAGTGCATCGGCATAATGAGTTCTTCCACCACAATAGAGCTATTTTAACCCTAAAACACCAAATAGTTACCCAGTTTTTTACTTCGTAGCCCGTAGATAATGCGTTGGCTTTGCCAAGGCAAGTAATGAAGACTAGGGTATGTTTTGTCAGGATTTCAAATCTTTGGTCAAACTGGCAACCTTGCCAACTCACTAAAAGGTGGTCCAATATTTAATAACTGAATCGGCCCTCGTTGAGGTCTGATTCTTGGTAAACCTTTAGACCAGCTGGCCCAGTTTTAAAAAAAATGGTTATTAGCCGACGCATAATACAACTAACAAGACCATGGGCGCTGTTGGTGCTTGAGAAATAAGATGTTAGAGGAACCTAATTGTGATTCAGACATTGTGTTTTATTTGTTCATATCATCGATCCAAATGAAAAAATAATCTTTGTGTTCTAATTTCAGATAGCTTCGGAAGGGAGATGACAATGAAATTCTAGCAAACCAAACATGCATCTTCAATCCCACAGCACTGAGCATGAAACAAATGCCTTCCACAACAAATAGCTTAGTTTCAGAATTAGAAAGATGGGAAAAAACAAGTTGGAAAGAGTGGATGTTTATGACCATAGTTATCAGATCCCTTTCGTTCCGGACGGAACGGTCCGGATCGTTCCATTTTTACTCTATTACGGAACAGAATAGTTTATGATTCGTCCCAGGCTAAAATCCGGTCTGATCCGGTTGGATTCGGGAAGTTTCATCCGATTCGTGCTGATTCGGCCGGAATTTAAGCAAATTCAGAATACCAAATTTGTTGTTCCCCAGCCCCACTGACCCAAGTAGTATAAAACAAGAGGGAAAATAATTGGCGCCCCAACACATCCATCACAGGCCAAACTTTAAAGAGAATAATAAAGAATAGATTGTTTGTCCTCCTTATGTGACAAGGTAGTGGGAACTATGATAACGACGATTGTTTACAACTATGATAACGACGATGAATCAATGCTCAGAAGATACCATAGCTTTGTACGATCTCCCATTCGGCACAAGAGTCAATGCCCCTTGTTTATAATAACCATGACGGGCTGGATCTTCCAGCAGTTCGAAAGAGTTCTCTAGACTCTAGATATAAGAGGACACATGCAGTTTCAAGCCTCATCATTCTCCAGTGAAGATGCCAGCGAAGTGAACTCCATGCCGACTAGATTTGTATAATGAAAGTGATTTCCGAGATTTAAAATTAATATATCCGTTTGTTTTGGTTTTGTTTTTTGAAATCAACATCTGAGGTAGTACAATCATGAATGAGTTTGGTCAACAAGTGGCAGCTGCTATTCTATCTATCTCCTTGCTTTCTACACAAGCTGAGGATAAATGGCCTCATACCCAGAATGGGGAGTACAGTGTCAAATCAGGTACTAAGTTGGCAAATCTGGTTTTTGAATGTGCAGCCCTTATGGGAAAAGCTGGGTATAAAGATTATCTCAACAAGAAGCGTTCTTCCTCTTTTAGAATCCCTAAGGATTTTTGGATGAGCAGTTGGAAACTTAATCTCCCTCCAAAAATTAAATTATTTTGGTAGAGATTGGTTCAAAAAGCCGTGGCTTCTAAGAAAAATATGGAAATAAGAGGTTGTGGATAGATTTCTAAATGCTCTATTTGCAGTTCAGAAGAGGAAGATGATTGGCACATTTTCTTTGGCTGTTGTTGGACTCACTCAATTTGGCTCAAAAGAGGTTTAAATGTAGACAAAATTCAGGAAAGTCAAAAATCAATTCAGAAGGGGGCTGTGAATATGTGGGAAATGTCTTCTGATCCTGCTAATGTCAAACGATTTATGGAAGAAATGGTGCTTACTTGCTGGCTTATCTGGAAGGAGAGAAATAAGTTCATTTTTAATGATGTGTAGGTGAGTCCAGTCAAGGTCTCTCTTGATATTGATTATCAGAAGAATTGATACTTCTCAATGCATTTGACAAAAACAAAAACTGTGTCTCAAGTTCAAATTCCTCACCACAATGCAATGTTGAAATGGCATCTCCCTCCATCTGGGAAAATGAAATGTAATGTAGATGCTTGATGGGAGCCACAAAGCTTGAAGATGACTGCTGCATGGACTTTGAGAGATGTTGGGGGTCAGGTAATTGACAGTGGTTGGATGAAGAACTTTGCCTTGTCATCTCTAAGTGCTGAGGCAAAAGCTATGCAGGAAGCAGTTCTCCAAAATAGAAACAGATGGCACAATGTGATTTTTGAAGTAGACAATAAGCTACTAGTTAATATGGGCAAAAACTTCTGTGCGTCCCAAAGGTAACCGGCTAAGCCGGTTCTTACGAAAATGCCAGCTACCGGACGAAAAAAGTGGTCCCAGAGGCCAGCTACGGGACAAAAAAAGTGGTCCCAGGAAGATTCCTTTTTAACCTAGATAGCATTGTTAACACTATAGAATGAACTAAGCTGAATAAGATAACACAGAGATATCATTGATTAATCTTTAGTTAGTTAGTTTAACAGTTATGATATTAACCCTTTCATTTAAGATAAACACAGAGATATCATTGTTAACAAAACTTTAATCCTTAACTAATCACAGCAGAATTAGAATTAAATACAGGATAAACTATCATACATTGAAATTAAAATGTTGAAAATGACAAAAATCACAACATACAACAGTTTCACACGAAAATAATGGGCTTTTGAAGCATTCTCGGCCCCTTCGAGTCTCACACTTAACTGAACACAACAGAATAGAGAAGCAAACTATCTTAATTTGAAATTAAAACGATGAGAATGACAAAAATCACAACATACAGCAGTTTCACATGAAAAGAGTGGGCTTTGGAAGCATTCTCGGCCCCTACGACTCTCCTACTCAACGTTGTTACCTCCTCCTGAAGTTGTTGGAGATCTGGAGCACAGCAAGGACTCGGAAATTCATCTTCCCAGTAGAAATAGTTGCATTGTTGACCTCTAGGCTTGGCACAAGTCCAAAACACGCGTCCGTCATTTCCGGGCGTATGTGCGGTACGACTTACCGGGTAACGGCCACAGAAACACTGTCCATGCCTACACCCTGACCTCCGGGATGAATCTCCTCTTGAATATGAAGGTGGATTGATTGGTGAGGGTGAAGAGCTTACACTATGTTGAGACATTTCTTAGAGAGAAAGAAGAGAAGGGTGAAAGAGAAGGAGAACAGATGAGATCTGAGAGTGAAGAGAGAAATAAAGAGTTAGTTGAGTGTGGTTGGAGATTGTATTAAAAGCGGGCAATGGGTAGGTTGGCTGATATAAATGCTGGTATCTAACTTTAAGATAGAGTACTTAACAATTTAGAATTGGTACCTAATAACGTAGTAGTGCATTTATTAATTCAGTTTTGGTAGGTGAGGGTAGTTGGCCAACACCAAATGCACCTTAAATAAAACTAACTGTACAGTTTGTGTTCACAAAAAAGCACAAGCAATTTTTCATAAAACAACACAAGTCATCAAATCATAAGCAAACAAACATGCCTAATCATCATTGGGAAACATTGTTCATAACATACACTCTCAAACATACAACCCACAAAATTTACTGACATAAACATTGTTCATATTACAAATTCCCAAACAACATAACATACAAATTCACTTTTTTCCATTCTTCCCCGACGACTTTCGCGCCGACCTCCTCGTCTTCGCCCCGGATTCCAATGGAACAGTAGGAAAAGAAGTGAAATTGTACATCCTTTCAAACTCATGAACATTCTCATCAATAGATTTGAAGCTCAGTAACTCTTCAAACATCTTGGTCTTGTGGATGTTGTAGTCTGATATAGCCATTTCATTGGCTATCCAGATTCTCAGATGCTTCACTTGAATAGAGAAGTTCTTCTTTGGATTAGGAATCAGGTCCCTCAAGTGGGTCATGAAGAAGCATACAAAAGGGCCACAATCACACCTGAGAGATTAAAATAGAATGCAGTTGTGATGTATAAGATAGTGTGTTTAAGAAAATGGTGAGTGGAGTTAATGAATAAGTTTTTTACCCGTTTGGTTGTTGGGGAACGTCGTCATTCATGTACCACACATCCCACTTTGTGATGTCATCATGGTACTCTGGATAGGAGGATAGCACCTGGTGAATTTGATTAACTTTTCTAGCCACATCCCTCTCAACATACCCAAGTCCAGAAAGCGAGTCCAAGATGTATATTTCCTTGTCGACAAAGGAAATGACCATCATGAACCAGTGGGTTCGATGTACATTCATGGGCAGGGCAATCTATTTCATTAACAATTCAACATAAAATAAGTTCAACAAAATATGAATGTATAAAGCAGATTGCATTGATAGAAATCGTAAATCTTACGTAGCCCATCTCGCTCCACGTTCCTCCGAATTTATCGGACACTTGGAAATATCGATTACCCTTCGTGGGCTGAACAAGAATTAAAATTAATGATGCTATTTTGTGGAAGAATTTTAAATTGAGTTTTTATCCAATGAAAAGGGAATGAACTTACGGCATAATGTGTTCCGAGGTACCAAATGCGAGGGATTCCACCAAATTGTCGGCTTCTTTCTTTCAGATGAAGCAATTGCAAATATGCATCGATGACCTAATTGTTTAAAAAGTGAATAGAAAAGTGTTATGATGATGATGGGAGAATGTCTTAAGAAACTACGTTAAATCAACAAAAAGAAATACTTACTTCGTTGTCAAACCATTTACCATCCATGAAGCGCCACGCGGCATACCTCGTCACCTTCTCATAATCAGCAATGTTAATAACCAACTCACTGCAGATATAATAACAAATCAAACCATAAGTAAAAACAAAATTTGTGTCTTGTACAGCTTATTTAGGAAATTTGAATGTAAATAACACTTACTCTCGCAAGCTTAGTGGAATTTTGGGATCCCAAGGTTTTTTATCGAACTTAGGCTCATATTTGTGAGACAAAAAGAAGTTGATCCAGCAATCTTCCAGGCTAGGCATCTCTGGCAGACAGGTCATTTCCTCGGGATTGCTTTGTTGCTTCTTAAGCGACACCCGATTCGACCCCCTTATGATCCACCGCGCCTTTCCCCGGACAGACCCATCAATGCTTTTCCTTGGGTCCGCCCAAGAAGCCAAGGATGCCTCCTCCTAATAAATCAACAAAATGTTAGAATTGGAAACAGAGACATCAAGTCTAAAGTTAAAACAGTTAATACACTTACCTCATCGTCAGAGCTGACTTCTTCGACCACCTCCATCGAAGAGCTAACCTCATCCTGATTCTTCTTCTGCTTCTTCTTGGGAGGTTCTTCTTGTTTATCCTCTTCACCTCCCTTCTTCTTTTCCCCTCCTTCCTCTTCCTCCGTTTCATCCCCCTGCTTCTTTTCCGCTCTTTCATCTACCTGCTTATTCTCATCTTCTTCCTTCTTTCTCTCCTCATCCTTCATCTTCTTTCTTCCATCTTCCCTCTCCTCCTCCAATTCAGACTTTCTCTTGTTAACAGTCGCGAACATGGCCAATAATGTTTGCGGGTCAGCATTCTGCGCCAGCTGTCCCAAAAGATCCTTCAAATAATCCCCTGGTGGGAGAACTAATTGAATTTCTGGTGCAACAGCCTTCTCAGTGATTGGCTCTTCATCCATTTTCTTCAACTTCAACTACAAAGAACAACAGAGTATAAAGGTTAACATTTAAGATAAGGATGTTAACTGATAAAAATAAATTTATAAGGTTTATGTAAAAGGTTACTCACATTTTCATTCATACACACATACTTCCATCTCTTAGAAACATCAGATGTCTTCCAGAATTTCAACCTGGGACTTGCATTCTTGTCTTTGCAGCCCTTGGGATTTTCTTGAAATTTGGGGCAAAACTTTTCCAAGTACAGAAGCTACAAAATATACTCACAACATTAGAACTTAAGAAGGAGCTATTAACATATTAAACAGAAATTATAAAAAAAATGACAAAATGCTAGATTATTACCACAAGAATGAGCACGCAACCATTTCCTCGCAAGGTTTCCCCAGTCTGGGCCTTCACATTTTGTTTCACCAGATGATCAAGCCACAATTCCGCCCAGTTCACCTTTTTCAGGTGCTCCAAATCTACAACAAGTTTGGCCAGCCCAGACCGGACTCCTTGTCGCCCGATCGGCATCCCTAGGGCCCCCAAGATTAAACAAACAGCCCCCTGCTTCCACTCATCATTGAACAGCTTCCTATTTTTCAAGAACCACGGAACATACTTACCGACCTTTGTGTTGTCCTCGACGAGGCCAATTCTGTGTGCCACTTCTTGTACAACCTTTGGATCGACCTCCGGAAACTCAGTTGTTCCGGTGCATTTTACTCCAAGGAGCCAGCCGACAACTTCCGGGGTTACATCCACAGTCCGGCCGTGAGCCGTCAAGGACCCCTCGGTGTCAAATGAGTTGTAGAGGAATTTGTTGAAAGCCTCGGGGGTTTCTGAAATCTGTAGGTGCTTTAGTCCTCCAAGCCCCACTTCAGTCAACCATGACTGCTGTTCATCTGTCATATCTTTGAAGAGAGCCTTAACAGAGGGCAGGCTCATAAAGCTTTGGAACCGCCTCGGGTTCTTCAGCTTCTTCTTTGATTTGCCCTTCAACTTGGCTGCAGCCGATTTCTTCTTCTGCTTGGCCTTCTCACCGGTTGGTCTTCTCTTCAATGTGCCAGCAGATTTCCTCTTCTCTCTTTCTTCGGTGCGAGCTGTGATATAGGGTTCTTGTTGGGACTTTGTCAGCCTTTTCCATTCATCGTTTATCCTCTGTTTGACATCGTCGGTTATCTTCACACGAGGATCTTGTTTCTTGAGCTTGTGCGTATGAACATTTCTACAACAATCATGAGACAATAAAGAAAATTAAATTACAATTCCAAGTACTAGATCCATAACATATAAGACGCACCCTCAAACATTTAAAATCAAATAAAGTCATTAGACTTTAATGTAATAACATGCATTATGATGTTTGAACAGGTAATGGTTTAGAAAAGGACTTTAATAGTTTAGAACGAGGTTGCAGAATAGTAGACATTGGCTTCACAATTGAAAAAAATTTTACGAGATGATTGATTAGGGAAGAAACTTACTTGAATCTTATGTACGCATTCATGGCATTGCCATGATGGGCTTCATCGTCACTATCATCTTCCCTCCTCTGTTCCACAGGTTGGTCACTTACCTCATCTTCCTTCTGTTCCTCCCTATCCTCCTCCAAATCCTCCTCATCTTCTTCATCATCATCGCTCTTATCCTCCACGGGTTTGTATTCTTCGTCATCGTCATTCTGTTCGTCCTCTTTGACCTCATGCTCCTCCTCCTCCTCCTCATCCTCCTCATCCTCCGGTTGCTCTTCAGCCTCATGTTGGATATTATCATTTGTTCTTTTCTGAACAGTGTATTGGCTTACATCAATCTCCTCATCACTCGAGACTTCCGTCGCTTTCTGATCGTACCTTTTTTGTTCATCCTCAGGTAAGTTGAGAAATACTCTATACTGCTGTACTATCAGTTTGGGAGGCATATCCTTCCCTCTATATTCCATTGTAGATTTTTGATGGTTACTGTCATAAGTAAACAGTTGAAAAACTTAAGTAAAACCTTTAAATAACACAGAAGGCAATTTAAATTTCAGAGATTACAGATCTAACAATTAAGTTACATGGGATAACAGTGCATTGTGAAACATGACAATTAACAAATATTAATTTAGGACAAAGTGAGAAGGTAGAAAAAAATTTCACAAAATTTGATTTTAAGAAGGAGTTATTAATTCATTAAACAGCATGATAAAAAAGAAGGACATTTTAAAAAAAAAAAAGTGATTACTTACAGGAATAGGTCAAATCCAGGAGTATGCTTCACCTCTACATCTTCATTCTTGCGCTTAGAAGCCTTCTGATTTGTTCGTTTCTTCACTGCCTTCGGTGGTGCTGGATGTTTCCGGGTCGATCTCCTGGGGACTTCCTCAACGTGCTCTTCCTTCTTTGCTTTCTCTTTCTTCTTTAGTTTCTTCTTCTCTGTACTGGCACCCTCTGTACTCGTACTCTTCTCAATTAAGGCAGCAGCCTCAGCCAATTTCTTCAATTTGTCTGCTTCAACATCCGCCATTTCAAAATCAACCCTTGATAATGGAATTGCATCGAGACCATCTCCAAAATTCTTCAGACCAATTTCATCCGTGGACTCCGTTGTCTTTCCCTCCTGTGAACTCCGTTGTCTTTCCGAGTTGCTAGAGTTGCTATCGATCTTGTTATCGGCAAGATCTTGTTGTTTTGATCGTCTTTCTCGAATAATCTTCTTCTTCGCCATGGATTCTGTATGTTGATTGAAGGAGAAGAGATGAAGATGGAGAAGATGAAGATGGGGAAGATGAAGAGGAAAGTTGCGAACTGGAGAGAGAGACAGAGAGAGAGAGAGAGAGAGAGATTCGTCAGTTTCAGAAAATTGATTGAAACTGCAACCACAGAGTCAATTACTAGAAGGACTCTGCAAATGGAACTGTTCCGAAATTAAAGGCAAGGTGGGCTGTGAGTGGCAGTTGAGGCGGTTGATTTGATTGGACCACTCTCTCGCGTTTTTTAAAATTTCAAATTATTATTTTCGTTCATGAAATTCAAAAATTTCAAAATGTGCCCCAAAATTCTGGCACTTAGTATGAAATATTTAAAAGGAAGCAAAAAAAAAAAAAAAAATTCTAATGTATCTTTGAGTATTGATTTGATGGAGTATTAGCAACTCATTCTAAAAAAATGCATGTATCTTCTTAAATGCTAAACCCTAGAGAGGGGTCTATCTTAAACTTTATAAGATATTTCCCTTTAAAATGCCACTTATTTTGGTTTCTTCGTCGATGGAATGACTCGGGGTGTCACCATGTGTCCTGGAAAACATGCCAAGGACAATGCTGGGAGTTATTTTGAAATTACTTCAAGTTTTGCTCCTCTAAGTGACATAAAGGGGCAAAAATCGAATGAAAACTCGATAATTGTACGAGATTAGCCATGAAATGTCACCCCAGCATGCCAACTCTGATTTAATGTTGTATTTGGGTCATTTTAACAAGACAGGGAGTTTTGAGGTCACACTCAACCATGGGACTTGAACACCGAGGGATAAGGGTGTAACCGACTATCGACATTGTGAGACTTGACGTTGTGAGAAGTGACCGTGTGTTGTAGGTATCAGAGTTGGTCTTAAAATGTCACATAGTGCTAGTATGTGTTGAGTGGTGGCACAAATGAGATGCATAGACGTCAATCAAACTCAATTTGGGTAACGCGTACCCGTTGGAAACATTGTTCTTTCCCATTAACTACATCACCAACACAATTCTGTGCCCAATTTGAGGACTTTGTGCCTGCCTTGTGTTTGTACCATGCATGGCAGTGTGCACAACCTCCAAAAACCCACAAATAGGCATCTTTGAGTATTGATTTGATGGAGTATTAGCAACTCATTCTAAAAAAATGCATGTATCTTCTTAAATGCTAAACCCTAGAGAGGGGTCTATCTTAAACTTTATAAGATATTTCCCTTTAAAATGCCACTTCTTTTGGTTTCTTCGTCGATGGAATGACTCGGGGTGTCACCATGTGTCCTGGAAAACATGCCAAGGACAATGCTGGGAGTTATTTTGAAATTACTTCAAGTTTTGCTCCTCTAAGTGACATAAAGGGGCAAAAATCGAATGAAAACTCGATAATTGTACGAGTTTAGCCATGAAATGTCACCCCAGCATGCCAACTCTGATTTAATGTTGTATTTGGGTCATTTTAACAAGACATGGAGTTTTGAGGTCACACCCAACCATGGGACTTGAACACCGAGGGATAAGGGTGTAACCGACTATCGACATTGTGAGACTTGACGTTGTGAGATTTATTTTTAAAGTTTTAACACCCCTAATGATTTTGTTGATTTATTAAGTGGCCTCCAATGTACCTCCCCAGCCATTCCTTGTTCATTGTTCTCCGAAGAACCCAAGGGGAAACTTGGTTGGGACTGTCCGGGGAAAGGCAGATCGGATCATTAGAGCGTCTTCGAGGATATCGCTGTATAAGCAACACATGAATCCTAAAGAATTGACTCTTATCCCACCCATGCCTGAAGCAGAACATTGTTGGCTCCATTACTACATGTCGCACAAGTATGCGAGCACGTACGAACACACCAGCAAGAATTTTTATGTTCCCCCAGAATTGGCAACGTAAGTTTTATTTACATTCAAACTTCCTAAATAATTCTTATGTGTGGCATGCATTATGTTTATACTTCTGGTTGTGTATCATATATAATATGCAGTGAGATAGTTGCTGATATGGGTGGCATGGCCAAACTGACGAGGTCGTCCGCTTGGCGCCTCCGGGATGAAAAATGGTTTGACGATGAGGTGATGGATGCTTACATGCAATTCCTTCATCTTCATGAACGTAGCCGGGATTTCCAAGGAATCAAGCGGATTTGGTTCCTCGGCACGTGTTATTCTGTAAGTTCACTACCTTGTCATTTTTATGATATGACTCAATTCAAAATTCATCTAGGAAAATACCTGATTAGTTATATTTTTTGTTCAGCCCACAAAAGTCCTCGAATACGTCAAGGAACACGAACAGTCGGGAGGAGAGTGGAGCGAGATGGGATACGTAAGTATTCCGAATACTATCAATACAAGCTACTTTGTTCTTTTGTATAACTTACTTTATCTTGAATTTTTAATGATTAGATCGTCGTTCCGTTGAATGTCGATCACCTGCACTGGTTCATGATGGTTATTTCCTTTGTTGACCAAGAAATATTCGTCTTGGACTCGCATACCGGCATGGGTTATTCTGAGTTCGAAGTTGCTGCCAAAATTGGGCAAATGCACACAATGCTCACCAACTACTCAGAATACAATGATGACATACGACGCTGGCAGGTGTGGTACATGAACGACGATGTTCCCCAGCAATCAAATGGGTAATAAGCTAACTACTTAACATAGCTAACTAATCTATTTACATGTCTGTGATATATATTAAGGCTGCATTTTATTTTCATCTGTCAGGAATGACTGTGGTCCTCATGTCTGCTTCTTCATGAGTCATTTGAGGGACCTGATTCCAGTTCCAAAGAAGAAGTTCTCTGTCCAGGCTCCCAACCTCAGAATCTGGATTGCGAATGAAATGGGGAGATCGAGCTATAACTGCGTATTTAACAAGAATTATCTTGGGTTAAAGGAACTGATGGAGGATGAGGACCACCGGTATGCATTTTACAGTTTGTACCGCAAGTTTTCGACTGTTTCCTTTGTTGCATTGAGGTCTGCGGAGAAGAAGAAGAAGAAGAAGACGGCGGGGAAGAAGCAGCAGAAAAAGTAAATATGTGTAATGTTGTTGTGACTTTGTTTTACGAACAATGTTTCTGTCCTTTTGGATGTTGTGGGTTGTTTTGGATGTCGCATCTTTTGTACTCCTCATATGGCTTGGTAGTTAGCAGAGTTAAATCAACATTGATGAACCTTCAGCTTTTCCTGCCAAAGTGGCTATAATTGTATTATATTGTTGGTCTGCTTCATTTATAATAGGCATTGAATGGTTCTGCTGCCCACAAAATAAGCTTAGTGAACCGTTTCTCTTTAAACTATTAAAGATGATATCTTAAATCTTTATGAGCAGTTAAACATTTTAAAGATGCTATCTAAAAAGTAAAATCAAGATTGTTAGATTCTCAACTCACTGACACCACGGTCTTGGTAGCTGAGGAATTTATTATATTACATCCATATATTAATGAGGAGATAAACTTTTCAGAGATTTCGTATTCATTAAGGTAATAACTTAAAGCATTCTATGTGTCTTTAAAATTTTGTATCCAAAATAGTGCAATACTACCTTTTGGTTGTTGGGGTATTCTTCTTTGAAAATCTGCTATTTTAAGGTATCTCACAATCTTAGATAGGACGGAACAGTTTCATATGAACACCTCATATGGCTTGGTAGTTAGCAGAATTAAAGTATCATTGATGAAACTTCAGCTTTTCCTGCCAAAGTGGATAGAATTTAAGGATATGGTTGGTCTGGCTCATTTATGTTAGGCATTGAATGGTTCTGCTGCCCACAAAATAAGCTTAGTGAACTGTTTCTCTTTAAACTATTAAGGATGCTATCTTAAATCTTAAAACTAGGTTCGAGAATATTAAAGTTTCATCTCACTGACACCACAGTCTTGGTAGCTGAGGAATTTATTATATTACATCCATATATTAATGAGGAGATAAACTTTTCAGAGATTTCGTATTCATTAAGGTAAAAAAATTAAAGCGTTCTTCATGTCTTTAAAAATTTTGTATCCAAAATAGTGCAATACTACCTTTTGGTTGTTGGGGTCTTCTTCTTTGAATATCAGGTTGAGAAGGAGGTCAATCTGAGAACCAGAAAGTGAAACAAACCAATTTCAGATGAGAGGGAGTGAAATTTGTGAGAGTGAAGTTCGTGGCAAAGGTTTGGTATCTTTGCCTCATGATTATGAGGAAGAAGAATACGATTTTGAGGTCTTCGATGAAGATGAATGTTTGGACATCACTCTTACAGAGAGCTATGGAGAAGATGCAACCAGAAACTCTATTATGGAAGTTCCAAATGGAGAGATCATACCAGGTATGCGATCTTACAGTTTAAGTTAATGACTGTAGTTATACAGATAGTAATTTTAAGTTTTATACAGGAATAATGGTTACCAAGGAAGATGTTATGGAAATGACTTTTGAAAATGAGGTTCAAGCTTATGACTGGTACAACCTCTACGCACTGATTCTTGGCTTTGGGATTAGAAGGTGCAACCGCCGGTACTTCGACCCGGAAACGAAAGAATGCATAAAGTCAAGGATATACGTGTGTGCCCGACAAGGCTTGCGCTCCGAAAAAGGTCCTGTACAAAGAAAATAGGAAACGGGAGCATACCAGAAACACTAGGTGTTTATGCAAAGCTCGTGTAAAAATATCAAGAACTTCACCTACCGAGCCTTTTAAGGTGGTTCAATTCGAACCCGGTCGTTCACACGAACTTTCGGAACCACAATGCGCGAGCAACCACCGGTCACACCGAAAGGTCTCTGAGGCTGATGTTGAACTGGTCAGATCTTTGAAGGAGGTGGGGATCAAGTATTGCCAAAGCTTTCTTTTGATGGTTAAACAAGCCGGCGGTTATAACAAGTTGGGTTACACACAGAAAGATCTTTACAATAAAATGGCCTCTATGGACAAGATATATTCAAATAGAAGGAGATGGGCAGCAGACCTTGATGTA
This sequence comes from Linanthus parryae, assembly GCA_023055425.1. Lineage (NCBI taxonomy): Eukaryota > Viridiplantae > Streptophyta > Magnoliopsida > Ericales > Polemoniaceae > Linanthus > Linanthus parryae. Next base: position 147,576,441 of record JALGPY010000004.1, read on the forward strand.
CATTGACAGTTTGAAGCACAGTCACTATGGCGTGTTCAGGGAGTAAGTTTACTTCTTAACAATTAAGCGGGCTATCTTATGTGTTAAGGTCTATCTACTGTTCAGTTATGCTCATACTTATTTGTTAAACTTACTTTCTAACCTGTTAGAGTTAACATCATTTATGTAACTAATCTTTCTGTTTCCCTAAGTGTTATTTATTGTTTTTGTAGGTTCAGAACAGGTAAAAATCATGGGCTTGAAAGTGTTTTCTGGTGTGATAGGAGATCAGTGGTAGATTACCACAGATTTGGCGATGTACTCATTTTTGATGCAACGTACAAGACCAACATCTATGAAAAACCATTTGTAATTCTATCTGGCGTGAACAATCACTACCAGGCGACTATTTTTTCCTGTGCTTTTCTCAACGACGAGACAGCAGAAACATATGATTGGGTTTTGAAGTGCCTGATGAAGGTAATGAATAATAAGAAGCCTTTGTCCGTCATCACGGATGGCGATTTGGCAATGAGAAAAGCTATTATGTATAATTTCCCAGAGGCAAGACATCGTCTGTGTTCTTGGCATCTTTGTCGGAACGCCCAGGCTAATCTGAAGTTGGGAGAAGGCTTCATGGTTGATTTTAAAAAGTGCTTGCATAGTAGGAAACCTGGAAAATTTTGGCATGATGATTGGCATGCAATGCTTACCAGATGGAACATTGCTGATAGGAATTGGGTCCAGGTCACATATATGAACCGCCACTTGTGGGCGGAGACATACTTGAAGGATCTTTTTTTTGCGTTGCAAACGACGACCTCGAGATGCGAGAGCATCAACAGTTTTGTCAAGGATTATATGTCCTACTCGGACAAATTGACCAATGCTTGCAAGGGATTCACGACAGGGGTTGACAAGCTACGCAACAACGAGCGTAAGGCACACCATCGCTCCGACCAATCAGACCCGGTGATAACAACAGGTTTCACGGAACTCGAACGCCATGCAGCAGAGGTCTTCACCGAAAATGTCTTCAACATGTTTAGGAAACAAGCTCGAAAGGGTGATGATTATAGAGTGTTTGAAGTCAAAACTGTTCCAGAAGAGAGCTTGGACTTGTTCCACGTTATGAGAGGTCAAATGAAGAGATCCATGGTATGTACATCTGCTTCAATTTACATATTTATATACTATGTACTCGTGTACTGTATTTTTATTTCTAAATAATCTTGTCATGTTTCCTTAATGTTATTATTGATATCTTAAGTCTTAAAGTGTAACAAATAAGTATTGATGTCACAGTCTTTGAACTATTGTCCTCTTCTATCTAGTACCAGGTTACAATCTGTCTATCCTTGTGTTCATTTGTATTTTCATTTCCTTCTTAATTTCTAACCACCCTATCTTTTCTTGCTTCAGCAAGTTGTTCAATGTCGTCATGATAATAGGCTTCTCCGTTGCACGTGTTTTCGTTGGGAAACATCGTATATGATTTGCAAACACATGTTGTTTGTTCTGAAACAAAAGGGAGTACAGAGGATCCCAAACTCTTTAATTGCCAAAAGGTGGACCAAAACTGACAAAGAATTCTACCGAACCGAGCCATCAATGAAGGAGCCTGTTGGGAAGAAAAGTGATGACCCAGATTTGCAAGCCTTGCGCCGGGCTTCCTCGAGGAACGCAGTTCAACTGTATTACCGTTTGGGTTGTACTACTGGCGAGACAATGAGGTTCTTCAAAGAGCATATGGCCGACGGGATTCCGAAAATGCAGAGAATGGTTTGTAAAACTTTTCAGGGTACACAAGGAGCCGGGACACAAGGAGAGATTAAGAAGGAAGAAAATCCCTACACCCATGTGAAGAATCCGAACCCCCCGGACACTAAATGCCAAAAGGGACCAAAGAAAGACAAGAGAAGGAGGTGTGGCAATTGCAAGGAGCTGGGACACAACAGGACAACATGCCCCAATCCTCCGGTGGACTCCGTCGAACAAGTGGACGATCCGGAAGACGATTTTGCAGAACTGCCACTTGAGTTTGATGTTAAAGAGGAATACTTCTGGTCTCAATCGAGTAGTCAGTCCAAGAAAAACAAGTCTGAATGATATAGGTCTGTTTAGAGTGATTTTATTCGTGATTTCTTGACAAGAAAGACGACCCGGGAGATGATATTGAACAAGTACCACCTTATTTTAATGTTATTGTGGAATTGTTCTGGTATTAATCTTTAAACATGCCTTTAAAGGACTTTTGAGTTGATATTGGTCTGCTTGTAGTTAATTTCATCGTTATTTATTAACAATAAAACTCAAATTGTTAACAATGCTTTCTTAAATGAGGGAACTCCTTCTACCTGTTAAACTCTACTAACTATATGGTAGTCTTTTCTATCTTTTAGCCGCATAGATATTAAGAACTTTATCTAAAGCGAGAAAAACTCTTAACAACTATATCTCCAGCCGAGGTTACCTGCTATACCGGGTAACATTTTTTGTCCTGTAGTAGCGGGGACCACAAAAAAAAATAAAAGTTGTCAGGAACCCTAATTAGGGACGCACCATAGACAACCCCGTTAATATGTTGGATGGTTCTTGTCAAGTTAGCTGGGAGATTAGTGGATAAGAAGACAAGCAGATGGAGTTGCCGATTTCTTAGCAAAGCAAATCCATAAATGTAATGGTGATGGTAGTGAGATCTTGGTTTGTCAAGATTTCAAAAAGGTTTTGATGTTGGACGGATGTAATTTCTTCTTCTAGTTTTTAATGAAATTCTTGTTAGACAAAAAAAAATCAACATCTGAGGTGGTAAATTTGGGTGTGACTTTGGAGCTCTGATCTCCGTTACACCCAAATGACTTAATGTGAGCCCTAGCATTTGTTCTATAGTAGAGTAGTTGGCTGTAAGACAATAAACCTTTCTCATGTATTTATTTCGTTATTAAAATACAAGTTGTGTTGTGGAATGGTGTAAACAATTGGGTTCAGTTCAGTTTGGGGCCGAATTTCAACCAAACTGAGAAACAGTTCGGCTAGAAGCCTAACGAAAACCCAACCTTTTATTAATTGGTTTGGTTAACCCTATCCGATTCGGTGCACGGTTAAAACTGTGGTTAACCTGCTAAGACTTTCTATAATTATTATTTTGCAAGTCAAAAGCAACCAAATTTCAACAAATTCCAGAAAGTTTGCATGACGATCAAGAAGAAGAAATCATTTCCCCAATGTTAAACAAAGTGGAATGCTTTTTCTTTACTGATGGCAATTCACAGACTTACAAAGAGATGGCCGTGATACAAGGATCTTGGACATGGAGAAAAGATTTTAATAAGGATTTTTTAACTGGAGGGGAAGTTTTGCAACATAGGAATATTTGGTGCAAACGCTGGAGAAATAACACACTGGGCACTAGTTTTCCATGCTGGTTTAGACGCTAAGCTTTGTGCTTACTCAAACGGTGGTTCAATTGCTGGAGCTTCATGCCATATTGCCAGCATTTGAACCGACGTTCGACATGCAGTCTCGTCATGAGATACTAAAACATCGAGCAGCAATTTAGCCATGGAAAGCTTAGCATAGTGGGAGAAATTTCTGAAGAAAATAAGATAAATGGGGGCATGAGGACATGATGTGGAGAAATCAACACTACGACAGACCATCTATCAATGCACTATGTATAGCTACTAGGGGATAAATAACTAGCCAGTGGATAGAACTAGGACTGCAACTCGGTCGGTCTGGATGGGCTGAACTCACTATTTTTGCCCAGCCCGATTTTGGCTTTCTTGGTCCAAGCCCGTCCGAACCCGGAAAATGGATGGCTCTTACCCGTCCGAACCCGGCCCGAAGGAATAAAGATGAAAATCGGGCAAGCCCAACCCAACCCGAATTTTAAAACATAGAGCAATTTCTTTATTTTATGATGCATATACTACACTCTATTGCAAATTTGCAACTGTGAACATTGTGCTAATGTATCAAAGGTTTAAAATTCAACATTCTATACCCAAAACCTCAAAATTCAACAGCCCCATTAAGTGATATAGAGCCAGTACAATGACATCTCAATGAAAAGATTAAAATGCTATCACTCTTGATACATTGGATTGAATTGAAACTTTACAAAACAACTGTAGGATCACAATCAGATCCTTAGACAACAGGGTTGCATAATAGTACACGACACAACATGATTGATCTCCATAATTGCAACACCACTATGGTCCTCAGCAGCGAACTTGAGCTGATTTGCTGCTGCTGCGGTAGATGTCCCAGCATCTGGAACAACACTTGCCAATGTCTCTGTGACACATAAAACAGGGGACAAATGACACATCCCAAATCTCTTCAGTTAGTATCTTGTAAATTCAGAACTTTTGAATGAACATTACAAACTAGCTGTTATGGATATGTTCTATTATTCACCTCATCATCTGTGGAAGAGTGAATAAAAAATACCGTGTAGAACAAAAAAAATTAAATTTTGGAAGAAAAGTAGCCAAACTCATATGGAGAATTGGTTGTAGACTTGTAGTCTATGAAATAAAGTAACTTTGAAAGAACAGAGGAGACATATTCATATAGTACCTTGCTCGGTTGCCCAAAGCCCTTCAATGGGTATAGATACGACTCGGTGCTCACTGTGGTCTGTGATGACTATATATAAAGAATACAACGACATCGAGAAATTTCAGATCGCAAATTGATAGGCTTCTGATCCATGAGAATCCTTGATTTAGAAGATTGCATCTCAGAATTGTAGATGACTGTGAGAGATGAGGAGTTAACGGACATGACTCTTCAATTTGGGAAAGAAATCCCTTCCGTAATTGTGTATGTAATTTAATGATGAATATACAGAATACTATACCCGTATAGATAATTATAGTAATATATATTATATTAATTATAATTTACAAGTATTTCGGGTTTAGCCCGAAAATGTTGGATTGCTAATGGGCCCGAGCCCGAAATCATTCCGGGCTGAACTTTTTGGCCCGAGCCCGTCCGAGTTAACTCATAATGTGCTCCGGGCCCGATTTCAACTCGGGCTGGATTCGGGTTGCCCGGGTTCGAGAATTACTCTTATATTCACTCTGAGCCAGTCACTGGCATTTTGAGTTTTGTGGGGAGTTTGAATAATTATAAACTGACTGGACGATGATATTGTGTCAATGCAGATTTTAATGTTATAATATCCTACTTGGACCTCGCATCTGGGCAGAAGAGTGACTGGCAAATCTCCTGAAAGCATATATAGCATATATGAACCTCACAGTTGAGACATAGCCTAACTTTATATGAATCCTCACGGTTGGTTGATTGTCTTGATCATGGCACGCGGGGATACAGTCTATTGGAGATGCTTCCAGTTGTAAACAATTTTCTCTGAGAAATACAAAGTATCTCCTTTGTCCTAAAAAAAAGGTGCACGAGCCAATCTTTGACCGAGAAGGCTTTTTGAGCCACTGCCACTCCGCTTGTTCGCCTACTTCAAATCTACGAGATTCTGACATGTGTCGAGTTCTTATATTCGAAGTTTCTAGGAAAGAATGCTACTGACAAGGGCAGGAACTGTAATACCCTCTTTGCTTGGTCATGGTGCAAGGATATGAGACAACATGTTAAGTACAAGCAATGAATCTTTTTATGCGCATAAGTAGAATGAGTTCTTCTGCCATAATAGGGCTATGTTCACCCCAAAACACCAAATAACTACTCTGTTCTTGGCTTCTTGCAAGTAATGAAGACTATGGTATGTTTTGTCAGGATTTCAAATCTCCTATCAAACCAGCGACCTCACCGACACACTAAAAGGCGGGCCAATTAAAGAACCGAACCAGCCTGGGTCGTAGTCCGATTCCATGTTCTGCAAATAACTGTAACTAGATTATTTTTTCTAACAATAGTTAAAATAACAACTAACAAGAATATGTGGCCGATGATCGTGTTCTGCAAATAACTGGAACTAAAAATATATATTTTTACATACTTTATTTCATTTTCTTGTGATATCTTCAAATTTTCAACAAGTCAAGTTTTCCAATTTTGTGCTTGTAGAAAGACTAAAAGCCAATCAATATCAAAGATAAATACTGAATTGTGGCCCGAAACTGACCCGGTATAGCATACAGTGCATGCGGCATAGTTATGTGAATGTGATACGCATACTTATTACGTGATTATTTTGCCATCGGGATACGTTGAAATTGGTTATTTGAACCCATCAGTACATGGAGTGGGTTCATTAATACAAGTGGATTATATTACGGTTTTCTCTCCAATTCTTTCCACATTGCCTTCACTATAAGGCGCACGGGGTATAAGAATGCATGACTCAGAGCATCATACTTATTGACATCATAAGATGTTGGAAGAAACTAATTGTGACGGCCTTGTTTCATGTATGGAGTGTCATTCGTTTATACGCAGTTCGTCTAAAGATACCGATTTTACCACTGCAGAAGAACTAAGCTTACAAGGAAGGAGTCAGTGCCCACAATGTAACACCCTGCAATTTTTTAGAAGCTCAAATTTGGATATCATTAAAATTTTGGGGTCAAACTGTAATAAAATAAAAATTCCAGCATAATTTTGCTGAGTTCTGTTTTAACAGGATCACAGGAATATCAGAAAGATGAAAATGGAAGTGATGTTGGAATTTAATTGGAACCAAATTGAGATTTAGAAATATTATGATAATGTTAAAAGTTAGCCCCTAAACTTCTTCTATTTGCACTTGGAACCTCCCACTATGCGTCACTCATGCAAGCTTGGCATGTGACAAAGCGTCAAATTCAACATGCACGACAAGAATTGATCTAGAACTTTCCACTTTGGCATCCAAAATTTGGTGGAAATCTTCTCATACTTCTTCTTTCTCCCTCTAGAACCTCCAACAACCACCACCATAACGCCACCACCACTCCACTTGTCCCAAACCTGCTATGACTGAAAGACCCCCACGGTGTGGAGAGCAAAAGGCCCCAACCAATTAGAGGATTCTTTTCCCAAGGAGAGAGATAACCGAGTGAGAGTATAAAGAACCGGGTGAGAGTATAAAGAACACTAGACTGTTCTTGATCGAATTCACTTTTTTCATTGCAAGTGACTAAATTTGAAGGTTGGATTCATGCTCCTTAGCTTTAGGCGAACCATGAGGACTTTGTGAAAGGCCGTAACTCGACGTTTCCAGCACCGGTCTCCGATTTCTGGGCTTCACTACCGCCAAAAAATGCCATGGCAGCGGTGAAACCCTCATTTCTCCTTTGTCTTTTATTCGAATTAAACCAGTGTGACCCCTATGAGATGTAGAAAACACCTGGGCCCTGCACCTACGCCCAAAAACTGTTAAGGATTAGTTTACTAGCTTCTCAAACTTGTAAGGGTAGTTTAGTACTTTCAGCTTACTATGTGATTCAGATGGTATATGTACTGGTATTTGCCTTAATTGAATAATAATGAGATCATTTTCTGTTTGTTATCTTCTCTCTCAAATTGGGGATTCTCTCAAGAACCCTAACTTTCTACATGGTATCAGAGCCATCGAGCGTTGATTTGGCTCCTTCTTCGATCCGCTTGCTGTAATTCATGGCGCCGACGACTTCTTCATCATCTTCTCCGGCTCCGATGTTGTCTGTATCGTCATCATCTCTGCCGTCAGGCTTGTGTTTTCTCATCTCTAATCTTCGTTCGTTGATTCAGATTAAGCTCGATTCCACTAATTACATCGTTTGGCGAGCTCAAATGGAGACTGCACTCTCGGCTAATGATCTTTTGGAGTTCATCTCTGGACAAGTTCCATCTCCATCGCCTCTGGTTTCTTCTGATTCTGGTGCCTCCTTCACCAATCCAGCGTTCTTGCAGTGGAAGGCCATTGATAAACATCTCAAGAGCTGTCTAATTGCTTCAATTTCACCAGCAATTCTTCCTCTGGTGCTGCATCTTCAAGAAGCCTCAGCTATTTGGCTTAATCTTGAAACTCGGTTTGCCTCTCTCTCTCGCTCACATATTCATCAGCTTAAACTACTTCTCTGCACGATTGAAAAAGGTCAATTGTCTATGGATGAGTATCTCAACAAGATTAAGTCTCTTGCGGATAGTTTACTACAAGTGAATGAAATTGTGTCTGAAGAAGATCTTGTGTTGTACATTCTAAAAGGATTACCTCCTGAGTATGAAATCTTCAAGTCTGGTATTCGGATTAGGTCTACACCTATCTCTGTTGCAGAGCTCTCTTCTTTACTTCTTACAGAAGAGTTGCACAAGTCTATGAATCAGTTGCATCTTAATCCACCAGTTGTGGCTAATTTGGTGAATGAATTTGGTAATACTGCCTTCTTGAGTGCCAATGCTAAGCCAAAGTACAATTTCTCAAATGGACAAAGGCCATATAAACCTCCATTTCCTGGTGAAACATCTGGTTCTAGTATTTTAGGTGTTCCACCTTATGCATCTTTGCAACCACACATGAACTCTAAGTCTCAAGCTAGAGGTAGAGGAACTCCTCCTAGCATTATCTGTCAAATATGTGGCAAAGGCAGGCACTCTGCTCTCAATTGTTGGCAAAGACTTAATACCACACAGTTTGCTGCTACTAAACCTAGACCTCAGGGTATGGCCTGCATCTCTCACAATGCTGCTGCTTCTCCATTCATCAATGCTTATGCTGCTGTTCCACCTCAGTTTGGCACTACTGTATCTTCTCCTCCTGCCACTTATCCACTGTTTACTGGTGTGCACAAGAGATTCCGGCAGGGAGACCTCCGTGTACACCGTATGCAGAGGATCAAGGATCGCACAGGAAAAGTGGGGTTGTGTGTAGGGAGAGAGTAAGGCAGTAGTAATGTCTGAGAGAGAGACAGAGGTTTGGCAAAGCTTCCGCGTATGGCCGGTGTGTTCTCCTTTGTATGGAAAGGTTAACGTCCTATATATAGCAGAGAACGTGACCGTTGTAGTGTGGTTAATGCGCCCATTAATGGCGGCTTAATTAGCTTAACCATAACGGCACGTTCGTCCGAGTATATAGGGACCGTTACAGCACGTGGTGCGCGAATACCGGAACCGTTACGAGGTTGACCGGGTTTGACCGGATTGACCGGGTTTATGGAGCTCGTGCCATAGATCTCTCAAAACAGTTACTAAAGGTCGCGCGCGGGCTTGGCTCGCACGCGACAGGGCTTACTCTAGCCTCCAAACCACTAAGTCCCTACAAGTCCCGTGCAGTGGTATGCGAGGGCTCTGTCTCGCAGCCCCCACATGGATCAGCTCGGCTGGTGATCCAGTGTGTGTGGAGCACAATATGGTGTGCTGGATGGTTGCCACGTGGCCAAGATCTGTCAGCTCAGAAAGCACTATCTACATTAGCCCCCTTTCTGCGCGTGAAGACTCATAGCTGTGTAGACTTCCATGCGCGGAAACCAACATACGCGTCGCCGCCACGCACCAATTCAAATACGGGTAAGTTCAGCCCCCGTGCGTGCCATTATGACCTAAAACCCCTAGAGTCGTGCCGTCTGGCCTTTAGGGTTTTAGGCGTGACGTCAGCTTGTCCTGTGATTGCGCGATTCGACGGTGACGGTTGCGATTCGACTACTGAAAGGACGCAACCCTTCATTGTTTTTGGATAAATACTTTGTATCCTCCATTGTTGCAAAGCATCACTTCTTTCTCTTAAAGTGAATGGTACCCGGAGATCTTCGAGAGCAGATTCAGATAATCAATCACCAGTTCAGAACTGAAAATCGTGTTCTTCAATTGTGCATATCCAAGCAGGCTTCAAGAAAACAACGTTGGCCTCGTTCAATTTTGATTTCAGATACCAGTGTTTGCCTTGAACTGCGTTGAATCTGTAAACCCATGAAATTTATGAAGAAGCTTTGATCTTTGAACCCACTTTTGCTTTAATCCTTCAACAATAAGAACTTCAGATGTGAGATCTTTCATCTCCCTGATTTCTGAAATTGATACCAGAAACTGTTCGTCTTTCTTTGCATAGATCTTGAATTTCAAAATTCAAACTGAAGTGTGGTATTTCTCCCCCTTTTTTTCTTGCTCTTCCGCAGGAATGGCCAAGACAAAAGGAACCAGACATGTCAAGGAAGATGAAGAGATACCCGACCTTCCGCAGGCCTTGTGGCGAAAAGCCCCCTATTTGGGTGGCAGAGATTTCTACCATGCGAGGGTTAGGGCTAAAAGGATGCCTGATCCTGTCCTGGTTGAGCGATTGCTGACACTGACTCGCCCAGTCAACTCAGCCTTGCTCGAGTTGATTGGTTCCGAGGATGTGGTTCGATTGGGAATCGAGAACGGGCACTTCCCCTACACTGCGATTTCTACCCAGGCGTTCGTCCAGAAATTGGACTATATGGATGAGTGGATTGACCACGTGTTGACCAATCATGCTGCGACTCTTGATGATGCCGGCGTATACTTCGCCGTTCGTGCTATGAAGGGTGCTGCCGTGAAGCTGGATCAGTCCATGCTTCTAGACCTTCTGTCCCGTTACTCACCTGCGACTCACACGTTCCATTTTGCTGAGTTCGAGGCTGCCCCCACACTCGAGGACGTGCAAATGCTGTACGAACTTTCCCCCATGGGTGAAGTGGACCCTTTGAGTCCTTTGAGGACATCTGCGGAGATTGCTTTATACACGCAGATGGAGGAATGCTTAGCAGAGGTAAAGAAAATCTCCACCCGGTGGACCACTAAAAAGGCCCTTCCAAACTGGCAGTTGGTTGATACGTCTGCGAAGAACACCTGGAACAAATGGTTGCAGTACTTCTTTCGAGACTATGCGAGCAGCAGCATCACTAAGAAGCTTCTGAGTGAGAACCCAGAGGCCGAGAATTATGTAGAGGGTAAAGGCTATCACTTGACCCTTTGTGCTTTTCTCTGTGCTTGGTTGTCGAGGTACCTGATTGATGGTCACCCACATGACGGGGTCTTCTACCATGTTTTGCCACTTGCTGTGAGGCTCGCCCTTGGCCAGAGAGTCGCACTCGGACCCTTGGTCTTGGGCACGCTGTACTATAGGCTTGATCAACTGGTCCTGGCCATGAAAGAGTCGCGTGGCCGCCTCGATGTGCTGACTTTTGTCAATATTTCCTTTTTGACAATGTGGGTTTTCGAGCGATGGCCATCCTATGCTCCAACTGCTCTCAAACTTGACAAGTGGTGTCCCCCAGGCGAGACCGAAGAGCGTAACAGCGGCAGGGCTGCGAGGTGGTTTGGAGCGAGCAACACCAAGTGCGTTTGGAGTTTGATATGCGACAAACGGAAAGAGTTTACTGCCAGGCCCTATGCCACGCGCATTGAGAACGTGCGATGGTTTCCAAGGATGTACCCCTCTAAGGGTTTTGTTTTCTCAGAAGAGCTGCTCTTCGAAGAGGGATCGCATTTTCATGAGCGCTATCGCGAGTTCTTTTGCTGGTGTCTGCGAGGTTCTCTTCCTGCCCTCGCAGAGCATATTCGTGAGCTAGCGCCAAGGTATGAAAAGATTACCGTGGATGTTGACCCCACTCGAGTTTCTCCCCAGTTCGGTTTTGATGCGGTGGCTCCATCAATCTGGCCCCAGTCCATTATCAGAGGGTGCTATAGGCGCTTGCTAACAAAGGAGTGCAAGACCGTCTTCATGAATAATCTTCCTTTTGAGCAGCCTGCAGGGACCCGCGAGGGTGGCTATTCCCAGAACTGGCTCGCATACTGGATTGCCCAGCAAACGAGAATTGAGACGCAGTCGGCCGCGAAGCCAAGTAGAGCTCCCTTGATCAAGAGAAATTCTTTTCCGTTTCGCCCCAATTGCAGCCTGAGCGAGTCTGAATATGGTTGCTACTCACTGTTGGATCGTGAGAACCATTTGTGTCCTGACATCATTCTGAAGGAGAAAGTCGCCGCAGTTAAGAAGGGCGACACGCATGTCGTCAGATACAGCAAGGCTTTTGCTGAGGTAAGCAATTTCTTCGCGTGCGTTAAGCTTCTTGATTTTCTTATGCTGATGCCTTCATTCTGTATTGTTTGTTGTAGTGTCATGTGCGGAGATTCGCATCTGGTGATCGCTCCAAGTCATTGGTTAACACCATTGTTGCCACCAGAAGACAAAAGCAGTCGTTTCGGCTAGCATGGAGGATGGACCCTGAGGTCGAAACCAAGATTCGCGCAGTCATGAATGCTTTTGCTGACTCGCTGATAGACAATGCTCCGGCCTCGTCTCCTCCCGAAAATGATCCGTCCCCTCCAGCGACTGCGGCGCCGAAAGTGAAGACACCCAGGAAGAAGGGAATTACAATTTCTTCCCCTAGAAGTGCTCCAACTTCTTCTCCGGTGAGGTCCCTTTCTGTCAAGGACAAAGGCAAAGGTCGCATGCCCAGCAAAGTGCGGAAGGAGCTCGCAGTTGAGACTTTCGTTCCATTCAACCAAGAGGAAGAAGGAGAGAGGCAGGAGCCCAGAGAAAGTGATGAAGAAGAAGAAGAAAGAACAGTTGTGATGCATGAGGAAGAATCAGGAGGTACCTCCGTCGCATTTCCTTTATCGTAATTCTTTTGCACTTCTTTCTTGAACCAATCACTTCTTCACAGATGATGATGATGATGAGATCATCGGCAGCCTTGTGGCTAAGAGACAAAAGAGAGATGCCCATTCTAGCATTCCAGACGATCCCATAAGCGAGGACATTCTTGCTGAGTCCAGGAAGACAGCCGCGGAGGCTGCTGAGAGAAGAAGGCAGCGAGAAGAGGAGGAGCTCGAGCGTGTGAGACAGCGGAGCCTCGAAGAGCAGCATGTTGACGACTTAGTGCGTCCAGTTGACGAGGAAGATGAGCTTCCCGAAGAAGTGGCTCCCCAGGCGGAGGAGGAGGATGCGGTTCCAGAAGAGGATGCAGCAGTCCTGGAGCAAGTCCAAGCGGACTTTGAGGAAATCGCAGGCGGCGATAAAGGTGAGATCTTCAATCTCGCAGTGACTTATAGAGACGTTATTGTGGGTGCGTTAAAGCACGGTGTGTCAAAGACTGACATTCGCCGTTGGCTAGTAGACAAGTGCGGAGAACCTTCAGGTAAGTATTTGAGCGATATGCATGTGCTAGACCTGAGCAACTTGAAACAGGATTATGACTGGTTTCTTCGCATCCCAGGTCACGCTCCTTTTAAAGACTTGCTTAGTGAGGAGACACTAATAGGACATGGTTCCACGTCCTTAGTGTATGATGAAGATACCTCGATCCCACCTCCGCGTGGAGGTTCTTACTCTTAGCTTTAGTAAAGATAGCGAAATAACTTATAGCACAAGTTACCTCATATTATCGCATTTAATATCGCAGGCCATGCTGAGGAACCTGTGCTGGAGCAGAGAAGTCAGCCTTCTGCGTCCTATGTTCCGATTCCGAGCGCCCATACCGAGAAGCCCGTCGCAGCTGCTGAACACGCAAGTGAGCCTCTCGAGGACATCATCGAACTTTCCGATGATGCTGAAGCTGATGCTGTGCTAATGGATGAAGATGTCCATACTGGTGCTGAGGAAGTAAGGACAAGTGCTGCTAATGCTTTCGCATCTGAGAGCGTCCTTCGCCAAGCGACTTCGGCTGTCACTTCGCCTCCGGCGATGACTGAACCAGTGGCACCTATTCCTGCGTGGAGCTTTTGGGGCTCGCAGGTTGGGAATGCAGTCGCAGCTGGTGCGGCCTACACTCTTCCTCCTAACTATGAGAGGTTGGAGCTCGCAGCTGATAGGAGAGCTATGGAGCGAGGACAGTCTTCGACCACCCCGGCAGCGCGCATTCCTTCTCTTCATGAGATTCTGGAAGGAACTGGTAAGTAGAGCTTTACTGTTCGCATCTCGCATTATTCACTTGCGAGTTTGACATCATAACTTAGCTTTGACATCACTTTAGGTTTGAAGCAAACCGATGTAGACTGGGTGGTTCGAATGCGCCTCACCTACCCCCAATCGTTTTTGAGATCTCTGGAGATAGGGCCCTTTGACAGGAGGCTGTTTCTTACTGAAGCCATTTGGATTTTGGAGCAGCTGTCTGCGGCTACGCCTGCGACCATTTCTGTCCAGAGTGCTGAATTGCTATGTGGCATGTGCCAAAATCTTCTTACCAAAGTCCAGGGAAGACTGGGTTTCAAATTTCTTATGAACAGAGTCACGTTGATTCGCGCAGCCGTAACTTTGAAACTTGGCCACCAGAATCTCGCAGCTGAGAAGCAGAAGGTGGAGCAGCAAAAGCAAAAGGTTGACGAAGCTCTGAAGCTCTATCATGAGATGAATGCCAGGTGCGAGCAACTAAAGCAAGAAGTGGAACAGGTAGAGAAGCTGAGCCATCAGTTCGAGCCCCAAGACTCCTTGATCAAGAATTTGCTTTGACTTTTTTGAATTTTGAAAAATAGCAAGGAAATAGCTGAAACATTAATGTTTGAAACATTAATGTAATGTTGCTAGGGTTTCTCCCTCCTTTTTTGTAACAGCAAGAATGAATTTGCCCGTTTTGCCCTTTCCGGGATTTGATAGGATATCTCTGTGCATATCCAATTATGACATCAGCAATTGATACTCTGCTTGATTTTCGCGCTAATTTTTCGGCGGATAAGCACGCTTTCGTTGGGAAGTCCATCCGAATCATGACCATCCGTCATTTATTAGGATACGCAACTGAATCGTCGTAGCCTTTAGTAGGGTAATTGATTGTTACCGCTTTTCAAGGCGTAAGTGATTGAACTTACCCTCTTTTCGAATTCTGCTGACTCATCTTTGGCAACTGAAGAGTCTCCACAGGGTCTATATAAACCCTGTCTTTGCTACCCCTTTTCTACCAAGCAAGCAGCTACGACTATAGAGTGAAGAAAGCTAGCGACTACCTTATTTGGGTTCTTCATCCCAAAAAATGTGCTTTGCCGTGAGTCCTTACGACTGCTGGCTTCAACGCTTGTTTTTCGTTGATTCATGGCAACTTCAAGTTGTGAATCCTGAGTTTGCGCTTTGTGCTATAGAAATAGTTTCCAAGATCCACTTTATGAGGAATATTGCTCTTTATAACCATCATAAAGAAGATAGGAATGATATCTCACGTGTGTTCGAAGAATTTTCTTCGTGTATTATGTTTGCAGGTCATGTTTCCGGCCGCCTCCTGGTGAGGTGCAGCGCCGAGGTGACCGTGCTACCGTCTCGTAATGAACGGCAGAATTCTCCTCCAGCATCCCTGGAGGAGGATTTCTTGCCTCTTCGTTCTTGAACTCAGGAGGCTTGTCAATGCCCTTGTCTATCATGACAAGGAGTCCATCACCAGAGGAATGACTGCTTCGCCTGTTTTGCAGGGCAACATATGTCGGAACAGGAAGTTCCTCCGGTGCCTATCTTGATCAGACAGAGGCCTTTGTCACCCCTTGGGGTCTATCGTCACGCAGATCTTGCCACTAGGGACGTAACAAATGACGAGTTGATCTCTTTGCAGCAGCATCCCTTTTGCTATAGATCTTTGGCCACAGATCTGTGTATTGCATAGCCGGTGTTAGAACCGGTCGGTTCATCCCCTTTCAGTCAGGATTCCCGTAGTGTGTTTCTGCTGACTTGTCAGCTACTTTTCGAATGTATTGTAAGCCATGTTGGCTGTGTAGTTAGATTCGAGCTTTTTCGCTTGTAAGCTGCTATCTAGACAGATAAATTGTAAGTCTTTTCGACTCATAATGATAAATAGCCTTTTGTGTTATCTGCTGTCTCTTCGTAACAAAGTGCAACTTCGCATGCGTTTCGGCATATTTCACTTTGCATAATGCTATGTAATGGTTTCGCATTTGCTATCTGCCATATGAATTCGCAGATGATTTACTAGATCGTTCGAGATCATATTTTCGCAGCTGTGCCATCTTGGCAGATGGGCTTATGATTAGCCTTTGATGCACGTGCCATCATATCAGATAGACCTTTGTAGATCACTTAAGATCATTTTCACAAATTGCTATCGTATTCGTAGAATGCCTCCATTACCGCAGATAGGTTTGGAAGATCAATCAAGCTTACTTTGCACGTAAGTTGCCATCGTAGCAGATAGGCTTTACTAGATCAATTAAGGTCATTTTCGGCATGTGTTGCTATCATAACAGATAGGCTTTAGAAGATCAATTAAGATCGCATTTGTATGTGTTGCTATCGTAACAGATAGGCTTTAGAAGATCAATTAAGATCGCATTTGCATGTGTTGCTATCGTAGCAGATAGGCTTAGATGATCAATTAAGATCGCATTTGTATAGGTTGCTATCGTAACAGATAGGCTTAGATGATCATTTAAGATCGCATTTGCATAGGCTGCTATCGTAACAGATAGGCTTAGATGATCAATTAAGATCGCATTTGCATAGGCTGCTATCGTAACAGATAGGCTTAGATGATCGATTAAGATCGCATTTGCATAGGCTGCTATCGTAACAGATAGGCTTAGATGATCGATTAAGATCGCATTTGCATAGGCTGCTATCGTAACAGATAGGCTTATATGATCGATTAAGATCGCATTTGCATAGGCTGCTATCGTAACAGATAGGCTTATTGTTTATCAATTATAATAAACTGAAATAAAGCAAAATTGACATCCAGAAATATGAAGTTTCTCATTTGGGAGAATTCTTTTATTATAATGCTCTCGTATGGGAGAGATGAGGTTACAATCCTCTCATATGGGAGAGGAGCTTGTGTAAATTGCAGTCATACAAGACATTTAGGCGACATTATAAAATGCATGAAATGAGAGAAGTCAGGGATAGTACTTCTTAATCCAGCGCATGTTGACTGAACTCGGGGTTGAGGTTGTGCCGTGCAACCTTCGTATGCTGCAGTAGCCACTGTCAAAGACTTCTGTGACTTCGAAGGGGCCTTCCCAATTGGCTGCGAACTTCGGGTGAGTTGCTTCTCGCATACAGTGGTCAGATGCGCGCAAGACCAAGTCTCCGACTGCGAAATCTCTTCGCTGGACCGTCTTATTATAAGCGTGAGCGATTCTTTCTTGATACCGCTTGTTGGTCCTCTTAGCTTGTTCTCGCTTTTCCTCCAGCAAGACTAAGTCATGATCGCGTTGATTTTCATAAAGTGCATGGAAGGCCAGCCTTGCCGAATTGACTCTAACCTCTGCAGGTACCACGGCCTCGGCCCCATAGCATAGTAGGAACGGCGAGGCCCCCGTGGGTGTCCTTGGAGAAGTTCGGTAGGCCCACAGAGCTATGCTTAGAGAGTCAGCCCATTTCTTGTGGTCATCTGCGACCATTTTGCTCAAAATCCTCAGCAGCGTTTTGTTGGTCGCTTCGGCCTGTCCGTTCCCCTTCGGGTAATAAGGGGTAGAACATATCTGCCTGATGTTGTACTCCGCTAGCTTCGCAGCTACCTGGCGATTAACAAAGGGAGTACCGTTATCTGAAAGAATGGTGTTTGGGATTCCGAACCTGCATATAATGTTTCCTTGAATGAAGTTGACCACAGCTAGCGCATTTGCCGTCTTCAGTGGTATTGCCTCCACCCATTTGGTGAATAGCTCGGTTGCAGTGAGGATAAAGTGATTCCCATGTGACGTTGGTCGGATGGGACCAATGAAATCCAGAGCCCATGTGTGAAATGGCCATGGCGTCCCTAATGCATGTAGATCCACGGCGGGAGCATGTACTAGGTTTCCTTTGAATTGACACTCTTGGCAGCGTCGTACTTTAGTGCGGCAATCGACCTCCATCGTGGGCCAGAAATATCCAATTGAGAGGAGCTGCCTGCATAATTTCGCACCTCCTTGGTGTTCCACCTGATGAGAAAGGTCCATGACTTCTTGTGCTTCTCTGCC
This sequence comes from Linanthus parryae, assembly GCA_023055425.1. NCBI lineage: Eukaryota > Viridiplantae > Streptophyta > Magnoliopsida > Ericales > Polemoniaceae > Linanthus > Linanthus parryae. The sequence goes on from JALGPY010000004.1 coordinate 147,594,228, forward strand.
GTCTAGACATCGCAGCAAGTTGCCCTCGTGACCTCTTCGCCAAAGCAGGTTTTCCTGTACTACGTATCGAGATGCCTTTCTTTTCAACTTCTCGGCTTCCTTTCTTGAATCGGGCAGGGTGCCCTGGGTGAGATAGTCAAAGAGCGGCTTCCTCCAATCTGTGTCATCGTCGGTTAGAGCGATGAGTAGAGAATCTTTGATTAGTGCGCAATTCTCGCACTTCCCCTGTATCAGGGCCGCGACTGTTGACATGTATGGCCAATGAATGCCATATCTTTGAGCCTTCCGGTAGATTGACACCTCGCTTTCTCCGCAAGCATGTTGGTGAATCTTTTCTAACAATAGTTGTCCCTCTTGCTCGGAAACGCATCGCATGAGTATTCCGCCAGGGCCCTAGAGTGTTGTCATGTATACAGTACCCCTTTGTGAGCGCCCAGCTTTCACTGCTTGTACCTTCCGCAATAGCTTGTAGGATTGCTTTTCTCCAATCCATGTCATCCATGTGTTCGTCATCGTACGCATCTTCTGTCAATGCCGACGATGTTCGCACTTCAATGGAGATCCTTGCGGGGCATTTGTCTGTGCTGACCTTAGATCCCAAGGTTGCCAGAGCGTCCGCATGCCTGTTGTCTGCTCGGGGCTTGTGCTCGTACCTCACATCGCAGAATTGCTGCACCAGCTTTTGTACTAGGGTACGGTAAGACAGGAGGTTGATCTCCTTCAAACCATACTCGCCCGAGGCTTGCTTAACGATCAACTTGGAGTCTCCCATGACCGTTAGGTTGCTTACTTCTAAAGCTTTCGCCGCACGGAGCCCTGCGATGAGAGCCTCATATTCTGCTTCATTGTTTGTGACTGCGAAGTTGAGCTTTGCGGACATCTGTATGACCTCCCCATCTGGTTTGGTCAAGACTATCCCAATGCCTCCACCTTTCCTTGTTGACGAGCCGTCGAAGTGGAGCGTCCAATAAGGCACGTCGATTGCATAGATCTCAGGTCCTTCGAGCTCTTCCTCGATCACGGGCTCATGGCTGTTGTCGGGGAACTGTGCCAACAGATCCGCTACCGCCTGCGACTTGATCGCTCGCGGTCGCACGCATGTGATATCGTATTGAGAGATGGTCATGTACCATTTCGCCAATCTCCCGCCCGGAGTAGTGTGAGTTAGCAAATATCGTATAGGATCGCTCTTGGTGACCACTACTACTTTGTGTGATGCAAAATAGTGTTTCAACTTCTCTATCACAAAGAATAGGGCAAGGCAATGACGTTCGATGTCTGTGTACCTTGATTCAGCAGGCTGCACAATGCGAGAGATGTAGTAGATAGGCCTCTCTTGGCCTTCGTACTCCTGAGCCAAGAGCGCTCCTATGGATCTCTTTGTTGACGTCAGATATAGCAGAAGCGGTGATCCCAGTTGAGGTGCGATCATTATTTTTGAAGACGTCAGCAAATCCTTCAGCTTTTCGAATGCGACTTCGTGCTCCGGAGCCCAGTTGTACGCGGCGTCCTTCTTGAGGAGAGCACTAAAACAGCAGGTGATTTCTGCGATCGCTGGGATGAATCTTCGCAGATATGATTGCTTTCCCAAGAATGTTTTCAAGGTACTCTGGTTATGAGGTGGCGTCATGCCAGTGATAGCTGACACTTTCGCAGGGTCAGGCTCGATTCCTTGGCGATGAACTACGCATCCCAAGAAATTCCCCGATGTTACCCCAAATGCGCATTTCATGGGATTCATCTTCAGCTGAAAGCTTCTACATCTATTGAACACCTTTCGTAGATCCGCGAGGTGATCTGCTTCGTGCTTGGATTTAACAACCAGGTCGTCCACATAGAATTCCACTTCTTTATGCATCATGTCGTGGAACAGAGCCATCATGGCCCGCTGATAGGTTGCACCCGCGTTTTTGAGACCAAACGGCATCACTGTGTAGTTGAACATCCCCACTGGAGTGATGAACGCAGTTTTCCAAGCATCTTCGGGGTCCATCTTGATTTGGTTGTACCCGCTGAAGCCGTCCATGAAACTGAACATTCGATGGCCCGCTGTTGAATCGATAAGAAAATCGATGTTGGGCAGTGGGAAATCGTCCTTGGGGCAGAAGCGATTGAGATCTCGGAAGTCCACGCAGATGCGGAGCTGTCCGTTCTTTTTCACTACTGGCACAATGTTGGCCAGCCATGTGGGATGATGATTCGGCTCTATGAATCTGGCATCCAAGAGTTTGACAATCTCCTGCTTGATTTTCACGTTGAGCTCCGGCCTGAAGCTCCTTGTACTCTGCTTTACCGGTTTAGATCCTGGGATGATGTCTAAACGGTGCATGGTCATGCTTGTATCCAGACCTGGCATCTCATCATACTCCCATGCGAACACATCCTTGTATTCCGTTAGGAGCTGTAGCAGTCCTTGCTCCTCCTCGCTGGTGAGGTCCACACTTAGAAAGACTGGCCTTTTCTTTTCCTCGTTCGGGCTGAGGAACACCTCCTTTAGCTCTTGCTTTTGTGGTCTGGGCCTGTCTTCCATGCATTCAGGTGCTTCTTTGAGTTTCTCGTCTGGAGCGCCCTGCATTGGCTTTTCCGTCAGCGCGATTTGCTCGATTTGATTGATTTGCTCAGGGATATCCCCATGCCCGTGTGAGGACATCCCCGCGCACCTTCATATGCGATAGCACTTCTTTCCATTGGCGTAGAAGCTCTCTATCTCCTTGCCTTCGGGGTCATGCTTTGCGATCCTCTTCAAAGTATACACATTCTTTCGATGGTATGCGATACGCGGCGCCTCTTCGCGTGTAGGCGGCTTTTCCTTGGCATCTTCTCTTGTCACCATTACGCCCGCAGGTGACTGGTCCTTGATGTCCTCCCATAGAGGCAAAGGAGTAGGGTTGAATGGTCCCGGTGTTTGCTCGTCCGCCATTTCGGTGAACCACACTGCCTCGCTAAGATGTGCTTCATCCAAGTTGAATGGGTTCGTCGAAGCCGGTATCTCAACTATTCTGTCGTTCCAGATAGCTTTCATAACCTGGTGAGCCGTTGAAGGAACTGCGTCGAAGCGATGAATCCAGGCTCGACCTATGATCATGTGGCACGTGGTGTTCGCGTCTATGACATAGAATTTTGCTGAACATTTGATTCTGCCGATCTGAACGCCCAAGCGGATCCATCCGATCGTCATTCTAGAGTCGCTTCCGAATCCCATCAGCGGAGATGGACGCCTGACGATCTTGTGCTCGGGGATCCCTGCTAGCTTCACTGTATGGAGCGAAACGACATTGACCGCTGCTCCTCCATCGAAGAATGCTCGTTTGAACTCGACGCCATTGATGATGGCTGTTACATACAGAGGCCTCTGGTGGCTCGCATCTGTCTTCTTATCGCTGGCAGAAAAGGTTATAATCTTTTCTGTAGAGCGAGACGCCCTGATGACTTTTCCGTTGGATACTACAAGATCCTCCTCGTAGTCTTCCGCTATTCTCAAGATCGCTTTTGTCATATCTGTCCGGAATTTCTCCGAGAAATTCATCTCGTCGAAGAATCTGCTGAAGCCGTGCGACCCTTTCATTCGGTCGGCACGTTCATCCTCCGTGTCCATGCTGTAGTCTTCGTCTTCATGGACCTCGGCAACGATGGGTAGACCATCCTCTGCGACATCTTCCAAGTCAACAATCGAGATCATGGCGACCTCCTTGCCTTTCGAGCCCTGCTCTGCATGAGTAGGAAGTGGGTTGTTGCGCACATCCTTTCTGTGATCGCTGACGATCAGCTCGCCGTTCTTCATCTTCTGGTCAAATGCGAACCTGAGCTTTTTACATTCAGCCGTGGGGTGCATAACCTTGCCGTGGTACTCGCACCACTTAGGGTATCTTACCATCTCCTTGGAGGGTATCTTCTCGAGCGGCGGTAGAACACCGTCCTTACGCCACTGCCTGCAGAGGTCGCTTGCCTCCTCTACCGAGCATGGTAGGGGTGGTGCGTCGAAGTTCACAACCTTCGCTTGCTTCTGGGGTGAAACCGTATTAACCTCAGTTTCGCGTCCCCTCTTGTAACTGAATCTCCCGATCTTGTAGGTGGCGCCGCTCGAAGATCGCTCCGGAGCGTTCTTCTTCTTCTGCCTCTCGACTATAGGCTCGATGTTCTTCGTGCACTCAATTAGCTTTGAAAACGTAGGTGTTTGCAAATTGATGAGCATACCTTTGTATTCATCGCGCATGCACTGCAGGCATATCTCTACGAGCCGGCTTTCGAGCATTGGATCCTTGCATTCCAAAGACTTCGCCCTGAATTTCTTGATGAAAGTGATCCCGTCTTCCTCGCGCTTCTGATACATCCGCGAGAGGTGGATCATGGTTACCTTTTCTTCCATCTGGAAGAACTTGGTGTAGAACTTCTGGACCATGTCGTCCCAAGTCTTCACGGATCCGGCTTCCAATGTTCGGTACCACTTGTACGCTACGTTCCCTAGGGATTTTGGGAACTCTCGCATCAGCAGCTTGGGATCAGCTCCGTACGGACCCATGACATCAATGAAACGCATGACATGCTCATGAGCGTTTCCGTTGACATCCTCGAACTTGTCCCATTTAGGAGCCTTGTACCCCGCCGGGTTAGGCATGAGATAGATCTCTCGTGGAATAGGTGGATCGTTGTCTAACTTCGGGATAATGGTATCCGCGAATGACTGATGAGCCAGAATAGTGTCCATGCGCTTCTGCAGAGACGTCATGCATTCTGGAATGCTCCCCTCGGTAGTTGACGGAGGGGTTGCCGCAGGCGGGGGCGACACATACGCCGTCGAAGGATTGGGAGCATATTGACTACTCGCATTCCCCCATATCGCCGTTGGAGGAGGCAAAGGGTACTGCAGAGTTGGGTTAGACGCCAAAGCCGAGGGCTGAGGAGTGTGAGCAGCGAGAGGCGACATCTGAGCTGTTGACCCCTGAATCGAAGGCAGCTGCGTGGTCGCCGGTGGAGTCTGCAGATTGGGGTTGGGAGGTGTGGTTGACACTCCCAGTCCCGGAGCGGTAGGAGCTCCTCCTCCTTGAGAGACGGCGGCGGATGATGAAGGATTTGGCGCAAGGGTGCCCAGAACGGCCAAGATCCGTTCCAATTGCGCAGATTGAGCCTTGAGAGCTTTTGCCTGACTTTGGACAGTGGCATCCAAAGACTCTAGCGTCGGTGTCTCGCCGGGAGTGGTAGGAGTACGGCGGGTTTCCTCTCCTGAGGCGGTTTCGGTGGAAGGCGATCTGTTGCTGATATCATCCTCCTGAGACATGGTTGCTTTTGCTGGTAAGTTCACGTCGGGTTCACCAAAATGTGCTTCAAGAGATTCCGGCAGGGAGACCTCCGTGTACACCGTATGCAGAGGATCAAGGATCGCACAGGAAAAGTGTGGTTGTGTGTAGGGAGAGAGTAAGGCAGTAGTAATGTCTGAGAGAGAGACAGAGGTTTGGCAAAGCTTCCGCGTATGGCCGGTGTGTTCTCCTTTGTATGGAAAGGTTAACGTCCTATATATAGCAGAGAACGTGACCGTTGTAGTGTGGTTAATGCGCCCATTAATGGCGGCTTAATTAGCTTAACCATAACGGCACGTTCGTCCGAGTATATAGGGACCGTTACAGCACGTGGTGCGCGAATACCGGAACCGTTACGAGGTTGACCGGGTTTGACCGGATTGACCGGGTTTATGGAGCTCGTGCCATAGATCTCTCAAAACAGTTACTAAAGGTCGCGCGGGCTTGGCTCGCACGCGACAGGGCTTACTCTAGCCTCCAAACCACTAAGTCCCTACAAGTCCCGTGCAGTGGTATGCGAGGGCTCTGTCTCGCAGCCCCCACATGGATCAGCTCGGCTGGTGATCCAGTGTGTGTGGAGCACAATATGGTGTGCTGGATGGTTGCCACGTGGCCAAGATATGTCAGCTCTGAAAGCACTATCTACAACTGGCTCTTCTACACCTTTGGCTGGCTCTTCTTCTCTTGATCAGTCTTCTCATATGGCTATGAATGCTGTGATGCACACTCCTTCTGTTCAACCTTGGCTTTTGGATAGTGGAGCTAACAATCATGTTACAAATGACTTGAATGCTCTGCCACAATCTGCTCCCTATCATGGCAATGATACTGTTACTATGGGAAATGGAACTACTGTGCCTATTACTCATTATGGACATGGTACAATTCTTACACCTTCTTCTTCCTTTAAGCTTCAGAATGTGTTACATTCACCTTTGTTCACTTCAAATTTGTTGTCCATATCTCAGTTCACCTTGGATAATAATTGCACTGTTCTTCTTAACTCCTCTGGTTATGCTATACAGGACAATGTTACCAAGGCTATCCTGTCTCAGGGCCCTTGTAGACATGGTCTCTACCCCATCTCAGCTTCTCCACAGAGCTTTTCTTCTCAAGCTGTGGCTTACTCTGTGTCTCAGATTCCAGCTCCTTCTTTGTGGCATGTCAGACTAGGCCATCCATCAGCCAAAGTTCACAATCACTTAGCTAAGCTTTTGCACTTTTCTTCTCAAGCTTCCACTCATGTGTGTGAACATTGTAGTGTAGCTAAGAGTCACAAGTTAAAATTTCCTTTGTCTCAAACTGTGTCTACTTCTCCTTTTGACTTGGTTCATGCAGATGTATGGGGTCCATCTCCTGTTTCATCTTTTAATAAATTCAACTTTTATCTCATTTTTGTGGATGATTTTAGTAGATATTGTTGGCTCTATCCTCTAAGACATAAGTCTGATGCTTTTTCCTCATATATGCATTTTACTTCTATGGTCTCTACTCAATTTAACTCCAAGGTCAAAGTGTTCAGAACTGACAATGGAGGTGAGTTCATAAGTCATGTGTTTGGTGAGTTTCTTCTCAAACAAGGAACTATTTACCAACTCACTTGTCCACACACTCCAGAACAAGCTGGCAGAGTGGAAAGGAGACATAGACACCTTGTAGAAGTGGCTGTAGCCTTGTTAAATCAGGCTAAGCTACCTCTTTCTTATTGGTTAGATGTTGTTGCCACAGCAAACTATCTCATTAACAGACAACCCAAAGCCAAGTTGCAATTTAAATCTTCTTATCAGGTGTTATTTCATAAACTACCTGATTACAACTCTCTTAAGTGCTTTGGATGTCTTTGTTTTCCATGGTTAAAACCATATAATTCTCACAAGTTTTTACCTAAATCCACTCCCTGTGTGTTTCTAGGTTACTGTCCTACTACCAAAGGGTATAGGTGTTTTGATTTAACTTCAAAGAAAGTCTATACATCTAGACATGTTATCTTTTATGAACATGTTTTTCCTTACATCAAGGATCCAATTTCTTGTGCTTCTTCTGCATTACCTTCTCCTCATGTGTCTTATTTCCTTAATCCCTTTTTGTCTCACTCTAGTGGTTCTCCTTCTTCTTCTACACTCTCATCTTCATGTGCTTCCTTGTCCACACCCCCTTCTCATGTGTCTGATGTTTTGCCTACCCCCTCCCCTTCTCCCCTGTCCACCCCAGTCCCTGTGTCTCATCCCATGGTTACTAGATCTAGAGTTGGTATTTTAAAACCTAATCCTAGATATCAAGTGCATGTGGCTGCCACCAAGTTCACTGAAACAGAACCTTCTACATTTGCTCAAGCTGTTAAGTGTCCTCAATGGCAAATGGCTATGTCAGATGAGTATAAGGCTTTACTTCACCAACAAACTTGGATATTGGTTCCAAAGCCTTCTTCTAGCAATATTATTGGTTCTAAGTGGGTGTATAAGATCAAGAGAGCTTCAGATGGTTCCATTGCCAGATATAAGGCAAGATTAGTTGCCAAAGGTTATGCTCAAGAATTTGGAGTTGACTACACAGAGACTTTCAGTCCTGTAGTTAAACATGTTACTATTAGGGTTGTACTCACCCTAGCTCTCTCTCATTCTTGGCCTATAAGGCAGTTAGATGTCTCTAATGCCTTCCTTCATGGCCATCTTCAAGAAGAGGTGTATATGAGTCAACCTCATGGTTTTGAACATCCACAATTTCCTACACATGTCTGCAAGTTACAAAAATCCTTGTATGGACTCAAGCAAGCCCCTAGAGCTTGGTACACAAGATTGTCTGAGTTCTTGGTTCATCAGCACTTCATGGTTAGTAGTGCAGATTCTTCTTTGTTTATTCTCAAGACAGCTTCAAGGTTGGTTCTAGTTCTTGTCTATGTTGATGATATTTTAGTCACTGGAAATGACTCCTCTTACATGTCTACACTGCTTGCTGCTATGCAATCTCAATTTGCTCTTAAGGATCTGGGTGCTCTGAATTATTTTTTGGGAATTGAGGTTTCTCCTACTTCTCAGGGTGTTGTGCTTCATCAAACAAAGTATGCTTCTGATTTGGTTTCAAGAGCTGGCTTACTTGACAGTAAACCCATGCTCACTCCTCTTGCTGTTCCTTCTACAGTTTCTGCTCCTTCCTCTTCTTCACACATTTCTGAGGAAGACAAGCAATTTTTTAGGAGTATTGTGGGTGGTTTGCAATATCTTACAATTACAAGGCCAGATGTGCAATTTGCTGTGAATGTTCTGTGTCAACATATGCATTCACCATCTTCTTCAGATTTTCAAGCTTTGAAAAGGACTCTTAGATATGTTAAGGGTTCTCTTAGTGATGGGTTATTATTTGTCAAGTCTCTGTCTCCTCTTCACATTACTGCTTTTAGTGATGCTGATTGGGCTGGCTGTAAGGAGGACAGAAGATCAACTAGTGGTTATTGTGTGTTTCTGGGAGATAATTTGGTGGCCTGGAGCTCAAAGAAACAGCCTACTGTTTCCAGATCTTCAACTGAAGCAGAATACAGAGCTCTGGCTGTCTTAGCTTCTGAGGTGAAATGGCTCACTTATTTGCTCAAAGATCTGGGTATTGATTCTGTTAAATCTCCTCATTTGTATTGTGATAATGTCTCTGCTATTGCTCTTGCCTCTAATCCTGTGTTTCATGCAAGAACAAAGCATATAGAGATTGATTATCATTTTGTGAGGGAGCTTGTTGTGTCTCATCAGGTGGATGTGTCTCATGTTGCTTCTGTGGATCAGGTGGCTGATATTTTCACCAAATCCTTGCCTGTCTCTTCATACCAGCATTTGAAGTCCAAACTCCAGCTCACTACTGTATAGTAGTGTTCTGGGTTTGAGGGGGGCTGTTAAGGATTAGTTTACTAGCTTCTCAAACTTGTAAGGGTAGTTTAGTACTTTCAGCTTACTATGTGATTCAGATGGTATATGTACTGGTATTTGCCTTAATTGAATAATAATGAGATCATTTTCTGTTTGTTATCTTCTCTCTCAAATTGGGGATTCTCTCAAGAACCCTAACTTTCTACAAAAACATGTTTGATCACGTTTAGCTTCTTGATGCCTCTCCAAGTCTCCGTGTTTACCTGGTTTCCAATAGTCAAAATTAGGTTGGTGTGAGGGATCCAAGCTCATTGTTTGCTCTATGTGGAGCACTCGGATATTCTACGATGCAGCGGCTTGAAGTGGTATTGCAGAATTCTAAAATCCACAATTTTATCTATCATGCCTTAGCAAGTGGATTCCGTTGCAGAACTCTGTAAGCGGCCTTGTTTACTATATCAACTTTTTTCCTATTTTGGCAAAAGCTCAATGTACTCTTGGTAGTTACGTACCCAACTATCATTTATGCTAAATTTTCCAAAGAACTCTGTCTAGGAAGTAGAAAATATTTGTATAATTGATGTATGAACCCAATATACCCAATAAATATTCAAACGCAATGTTTGCCAACATAATTATTGCTATTTTGTAGAGATTATGTTGCAGATAGAACACATTTATCACGTTTATTGGGAATGACCCGTCTCATCACATGTTGTATTAGAATATCGGTTATCAACTTAACCATGGAATGCTTAGCATATCGGGATAAACTGGCTGAGGAAATAAGATGGGGACACCGCGACACGATGTGGAGAGGACAATAGACCATCTACAACTGTATATAGCGACTAGGGGATAAATGACTAGCCATCGAATAGAACTACCCATAATAGGCCATCTGAGCATCGAGGCCGAAACCCCGAATGGAAGAGAAGTGAGCAATCACTGTGGTGGCATTAACACTAGCACATGAGTTCATAGCAACAAGAGGATCACAGTGCATCCAAAAATAGTTTATGTACTCTCAGATGCACTGTGATTCAGTCCATGGTACTGGTCTTTCATCTAATTACAGCATTTGAGACTTTTGGGGAATCAAAATAATTATAAGAGGCCTGTATGAAAATATGTTATCGTTGTAGATGTTAATATGTTATAATATCCTACTCCTTAGATCTATAATTAAGGCGTGACTAACAAAAACCCCTGAATAAACGTGATAAACCTTTGTCAGTAGCTAAGATACATGTCATTCCACATGTCCTACTAAGTGGTTCGGTGCTCTACATACAAAGGCTACTCGAGGATTGGTTTTACTAAGCTCATACACACATACATACATCCATGAATACATACATACGTACTTGCTATATCACTAAGATTCTACTCATACTGCTCTAGCCACAAGCTCACACGTTACAGGTGGCTAATTTTTCCAAATTTAAAGAGCATACAGTTAGTTTTGTCTCTCTGATATAGAGCACCTCGTTATGCTGGAGACAATAATTTTGGCACCTCACTAGTTCGAATAAGAGTGATGATTATTCTGTTAGAATCCAAGAGACAAACCTTTGTCAGTAGCCACCCCTGGTCCCAAGGTCCAAACACGACATGTTCTGGAACTGCTTATTACTCAATTGTAACCGCATAGTTTCAAAAATCTATCTGAACATGTATGACACGAGGTCTAGACTAGCATTAGTAAAGTTAAAGTTATAGTGGTGACTGGTCTTGAAGTATTGACTGCTCCAGATTGATCTAGTGAAGTTTTGGTTTGGTTTTTGGTACTGTTCATTTGGTATCTATTTTACCAAATGAACAGTAATCAAGTTAATAGCAGTAGCCGTTGGATCGAATCTCAAATGGAGCAGTTGCCGTCCGATCATAACGTTTAGATGGTTTAAACGTTCATTAGTAGAACGCTGTCGTTTCACTATAAGCTGTGTTAGTTATTTTCTCCTCTTCCTATTGGTCTGTGTCAGCTGGAGAAGGGTGTCGTGGCAGCACCTGATTGGCTGCCACGCGAAGACTGTTATTAGCAATTTTCTTCTTTTTACATTTTAGCCACATTACTTTTTAGTATTTGTAATTCCTCTTGTATGAGGAATATAAACCCTAGTTCTGTATTTCATTTGCTTCAGAAATGGATTTGATGTTTTTCATCATCCTTCTCTCTTTCCATTTTCTGTTTTTCCATCTTTTTCAATATGGTATCAGAGCCACTGGCTCGTTCCTGATCCTCTTTTACACAGACTAGGGTTGTGTTTCTCACACCGATCTAGTCTCTGTTTTTGAAATTTTTCAAAATGGTGCTTCCGGAAGAAGCCGATGTATCATCGTCTCGAGGAACAGGTGATAGGCTTCATTTAGACGGATCTTCGCCGTTTTTTCTTCATAACTCGGATTCACCAGGTATGGTTCTGGTTACTCAAGTCCTGAATGGTGATAATTTTCAATTATTGGTACAGATCTATGATTGTGGCTCTTGAAGCTAAGAACAAGTTAGATTTTGTTAATGGAGTTATTTCTGAGCCAGATAGGACCTCTGAGTTGTATTCCTTGTGGAAGAGATGTGACCGAATGGTTATTTCATGGCTAATCAACTCTGTAAGCAAAGAAATTGCTTCTAGTGTAGTTTATTATACTACAGCTAGAGAGATTTGGTTTGACCTAGTTGAGAGGTTTTCTCAGAAGAATTTGCCTAAAATTTTTCAGCTCAGCAGTGCTATAGTTAATCTAAAACAAGGAGGTTTTAGTGTCACTGCTTATTTTACTAAACTTAAATCTCTATGGGATGAGTTGGAAAACTATACAGCCCTACCTGTGTGTACTTGTGGTGTCTTGAGCTCTTGCACTTGCAATGTGCTTGCAATGATACATAAAAAGACTCAACAAGAACACATTATGCAATTTCTTATGGGTTTGAACTCCAATTTTGCTTCTGTAAGAGATCAAGTCCTTCTAATGGATCCTTTGCCAAGTCTTAATAAGGTGTTTGCTAAAGTGGTTCAACAAGAGATGCAGGGTACTATTAGTGCTGATTCTGGTGTTTTAGCTCCTAATATGGTCATGTACTCTAATGTCCCTAATGTAGCTGTCAATGCTGCTATGTACTCCTCTCCATTTCATCATGGCCAGAGTTATGGGAATCCACCACATGGGGTGCATAATTCCCCTAATGAATCAGGAACATCAAGGCCTAAACTCACTTGTAGTCACTGTGGGGGGACAGGACATGTCAAGGCAAAGTGCTGGAAGTTGATTGGCTATCCAGCTAATTTCAAAAGTAAGCATAAGTCTCAAGCTCATAATGTCAACACCAATCATAGTGTGAGTGTTGAAGCAGCAGAAGACAAAGCTAGTTTTCCTTTCTCTCCTAGTCAATGTCAGCAAATGATGAATTATATTAACACTCAAATGCAGCATTCTTCTCAAGGATCTCATAGTGATTCAAGTTCTAATTCTCCTTCTCACAGTCACCACTCTAGTATGATGGAAAGTCCCCACTCATATTCAAAAGGAGATTCCTCATATCAGCATTTTATGGGAGGTGTGCTTAATAGTTATAGTTTTCAAGGTTCTTTGAAGAATTATGAAGCTGATGTTGACACTTGGATTATTGATAGTGGGGCCACAGATCACATGTGTCATGATCTAGCCTCACTAAGTAATGTTGTTAAGGTTGATGATGTTTCTGTCTGTTTGCCTAATGGTCAAAAGGTGCAAGTGTCTCATATAGGTGAAGTTCAACTCACTCCTACTCTTCAACTACATGGAGTTTTATGTGTACCAGCTTTTCAGTTCAATCTCATTTCTATGACACAATTGGCCAAGAAGCAACACTGCAGTTTTCTTTGTGATGCTGAATCTTGTCATATATTGAGCAAAGAGACTAAGTCCTTGCTGGGAATGGGACTTAAGTTCAATGGTCTTTACTTGTTGAAGGTTCCAAAAATGACTTATTCTCATCTTACAGTAAATTGCAATCATGTGCTAAGTGATCAAATTTGGCACAATAGACTTGGTCATCTCTCAGATATCAAATTGAAGTGGTTACATGATGTTTTGCACACTAGTAGTAGTGTTGACAACTCTCAATGTGATGTTTGTCCACAAGCCAAGCAGAATAAGCTCCATTATCCAAGCATTGGCAAAATGGAAAGTGTACCTTTTGTTTTGGTTCATCTTGACATATGGGGTCCTTATCATCATCCCACTTATGCTGGTCATAGGTATTTCTTGACTTTAGTGGATGATGCAACTAGAATGACTTGGGTGTATCTTATGGTGCATAAATCTGAGGCTCAAACTTTGATTCCACAGTTTTACACCTTGATAGAAACACAATTTGGTGCCAAGATCAAGAAAATAAGAAGTGACAATGCAAAATAGTTGGCTTTGGTGAGTTTTATGCTTGAGAAAGGAATTGTTCATCAACTTAGTTGTGTTGAAGCTCATGAACAAAACTCTGTGGTAGAAAGGAAGCATCAGCACTTGCTCAAAGTTGCTAGAGCTTTGAAATTTCAGTCTTCTCTTCCTTCAAGATTTTGGGGAGATAGTGTTTTGACTGCTGCTTACATAATCAATAGAATTCCTACTCAAGTTCTCAAGAATAAATCTCCTTATGAGTGTCTTTTTGGCACTTTGCCAGATTACAAGAGTCTCAGGGTCTTTGGCTGCTTGTGCTACAGTTCTACACTTCTGCAAGGGAGAACAAAATTTGAACCAAGAGCTTTGCCATGTGTCTTCCTTGGTTATGTATTTGGTATGAAAGGTTACAAGTTGTATAATTTGAAAGAATGCAGGTTTGAGATCTCCAGAAATGTCATTTTTCATGAAGGCACATTTCCTTTTGCATCATCTCACTCTGTTTCTACTAATACTGATTTGGTGCTGCCTATTTCTATACAATCAGACACTTGTTTTCATTATGGCCAACTGTCTCCAGCTACCTCTACCTCCTCTCCAGAAAGTGCTCCTCTTTCACCTCCATCTCCTGCACTTGTTCAACCTAGAAGAAGTACTAGAGAGGTTAGAGCACCTGGTTATTTGCAAGACTATGTGGTGGCTAGACCAAGGTTGGTTTCAGCTTGCATTACACCTTCTGTGCCCATTTCTGTTTCTACTTCACATTTGACAGAACCTGCTAGCTATCAAGAAGCTTGTAAACACCCTTGCTGGGTTGAGGCAATGCAGGTTGAATTGAAGGCTTTAGAATCAAATCACACATGGATCATAACTACTTTGCCACAAGGACATGATGCAGTGGGTTGCATATGGGTTTTTAAGGTTAAATTGAAATCTAATGGAGATCTTGAAAGATGTAAGGCTAGATTGGTTGCCAAGGGTTACACTCAGACTGAGGGGATTGATTATAATGAGACTTTTTCACCTGTTGCTAAGCTTCCTACTCTCAAGTGTCTTCTAGCATTAGCAGCTATCAAAAGATGGCATTTACTACAACTAGATGTCAATAATGCCTTCCTCCATGGTGATCTTGATGAGGAAGTGTATATGACTCTACCTCCAGGGTATGTTGTTCCTAAATCTGTCTCTTCTGCTTTTCCTACTCATGCTCATTTGGTTTGTCATCTGAAGAAGTCACTTTATGGTCTAAAGCAAGCTTCTAGGCAGTGGTATAGCAAATTCTCAGTCACTCTTTTGAGCCTTGGATTCAGACAATGTAAGACTGATTATACTCTCTTTGTCAAAAGGTACTCCTACTTCTTTCACTTGCATTTTGGTCTATGTGGATGATATTGTCTTGGGAGGTACTCATTTATCAGAATTAGAGCATTTGAAATCTCTATTGAATGATCAGTTTCACCTCAAAGATCTGGGTTTCTTGAGATATTTCCTTGGTTTTGAGATTGCTAGAACTGATTCCAGTATCACTCTTTGTCAAAGAAAGTTTGCTATGGACATTTTACAAGAGTTTGGTTATTCACTTTGCAAGCCTGCATCAGTTCCTATGGATCCCAGTATCAAGCTTTCAGCTTCTGTTGGTGATGTTTTGTCAGTCTCTGATGCAGTCATCTATAGAAAACTTGTTGGGAAGCTTCTATACTTGTGCAATTCCAGGCCTGACTTATGTTTTGCTGTCCACAAGCTTTCTCAGTATGTCTCTAAGCCTACAGCTACTCATCTTAAAGCTGCACACCATGTTCTTAGGTATCTCAGCAATGCTCCAGCTCAAGGTTTGATATTTCCATCTAGCTCTCCTCTTCATCTTATAGGATATGCTGATGCAGACTGGGCTGGCTGTTTGGATACTAGAAAATCTACTTCAGGTTATCTAGTTTATATTGGAGATTCACTTGTTTCATGGAGATCAAAGAAACAAAGTGTTATCTCTAGAAGTTCTACTGAATCTGAATACAGAAGCCTAGCTGTGATTGCTTGTGAGATACAATGGTTTCTGTTTCTCCTATCTGATTTTGGGATTTCTCTGCTTCAGTCTCCCATTGTTTATTGTGATAGCAGCTCAGCCCTCCAGCTTGCTTCCAACCCTGTGTTTCATGATAAAACCAAGCATGTGGATATTGACTGTCATTTGATCCGGGATTTAGTGCAAAAGAAAGTGTTTCTTCTTCAATATGTGGCTTCTAGTCATCAGCTTGCTGACATTCTCACTAAGCCCCTTCATCCGGCTGTTTTTGGTTTTCTGCTTTCCAAGTTGGGAGTTAACATCATCCACTCTCCAACTTGAGGGGGGGTCTTGAAGTATTGACTGCTCCAGATTGATCTAGTGAAGTTTTGGTTTGGTTTTTGGTACTGTTCATTTGGTATCTATTTTACCAAATGAACAGTAATCAAGCTAATAGCAGTAGCCGTTGGATCGAATCTCAAATGGAGCAGTTGCCGTCCGATCATAACGTTTAGATGGTTTAAACGTTCATTAGTAGAACGTTGTCGTTTCACTATAAGCTGTGTTAGTTATTTTCTCCTCTTCCTATTGGTCTGTGTCAGCTGGAGAAGGGTGTCGTGGCAGCACCTGATTGGCTGCCACGCGAAGACTGTTATTAGCAATTTTCTTCTTTTTACATTTTAGCCACATTACTTTTTAGTATTTGTAATTCCTCTCGTATGAGGAATATAAACCCTAGTTCGGTATTTCATTTGCTTCAGAAATGGATTTGATGTTTTTCATCATCCTTCTCTCTTTCCATTTTCTGTTTTTCCATCTTTTTCAATAACTGGTAAATCTATATTGGATTATTGAGTTTGGTACACTTAGTGCATGTTTGGTTGCAGATTATAATCTCAGTTGAGATTAAAATCTGCCAAAAAATTTAATCTCGTTTGTTTCGCAGATTTTTTGAGTCAGATTTTAATTTAAGTTGGCTAATAATCTGCAGATTATATAATCTCCGATTTTGGAGATTTTTTAGGTATAACGTCTGAAATACCATTCTATATCATCTCGTTAATGCATGAATTGTTAATTTGTGCAAACGTGTAAAATCTTAAATGTATCATAAGTTCAAATAAAGACATTTATCGTAAATTTGATAGTAAAAGCTACAGGTGTTGCCAAACGCAATTAAATTTTAATTCAAGATTTTCAGCGCATGCCAAACAATTTTCAGATTATAATTTCAGCTAGCTTATTCACCCCAGATTATTTTCATCAGATTATTGAGATTTTAAGCTGGAACCAAACAGGCCCTTATGCTTTTGATTTCCATATCAGACGTTGATAGGGTGAATGACGCGTATCACTCACCCACGCCATTTCTCAGGAATAGGAAACTCTATTTCAAGAGACGGCTGCATAATGTGAAAAATGATGATTAGTTTGGTCACTATTTATTTGGCGTAATCGTTGGAAGATGTTGTATCATACGACATTCGAAGGTGTGGGGCTGGTATTAAATTCTACTTATTCAATGTAATATATTTAATTACTCTGTTTGTACTCTTATCCTAAGAATTATTAGTTAGTATGACAAGAGGTTGCGACTACTCTTCGCAAAATTATAGTGGTGAGTGGTAAATCTATCTTCTGTTATTCAATGTGATTTTTGTTGTTGCTATAAGCTGATATACAAGTATTAATGTCACCCGGTTCACAATGATAACTCGCTTCTCTTCTATTTGGGTTGCCGACTCGATGCCCAGATGGCCTATGGGCAGTTCTATCCAATGGCTAGTCCTTTATCTCCTAGCTGTACATAGTGACAGATGGTCAGTTGTACTCGCCGCATCATGTCCCGATGTCCATACCTTATTTCCCTCATGAGATTCGTACCTTATTGTTAATCAACGTTCTAATATAACCCACGCTAAAACTAGTCTTTCTCAATAAACATAATCACTACTTATAAGATAACAACACTTTTGTTGGCAAGCTTTGCAATAAATCTGTTTCTATATGAATATGGTTCTTTTTGGTAGCGTTTTGGCAATATTACACAAATTTACATTTATACCATGTTAGCCCGACCCTCATAAGTGACAGTCCAGGGGTAAGAAGTAACATATAGAAAAGGTGGGTACTAGTAACCATTTCTGAAACAACCAAGTGTATCCATCTTTCGCGAAACGAAAGGAAAAAAGATGGTTTAGAAAACAAGGTTTTCATCAGAGTTCTGCAATGGAATCCACGAGCTAAGGCGTGACATGTAAAATTGTGGAGTTTGCATCTCTGTTGTACCATTTTTACATCAAAGTGCTAAACCATAGAGCAAAGAAATGACACCACATACCCCTAGTGACCGCTTAAACAAGGAAACGTGAGAGGCATCAAGAATCTCGCCGCAAGTGCAGAATGATTTCAGGAACCTTACATCTTTATAAACTTTTTATAGCTTCTAGTTTTGAAAGACTGCCTTTTTGAAAGAGTACCAAATGCAGAAAGGTATGAATTTGAAAACTTTAAATAGTCTACGGGCTAAAGGCATGGTTTACGGAAAAAAATGAGTGCACAACAAGTAAGATGGCAGGTATGAAGTAAGGAATCCTAAGCTGGATCTTGCAGAATCAACCGAACAAGTCCAACTAATTAAGTTCAATTAGTGACGATTAAGTAAACTAGGCAAATATTTTAGCCTGGCAACTAGGATTTGTAGTAAAAACAAACTAAAAAGTTCCATTCTGGGATAGCCCTCAAGGCACTCGTTAACCCCGGCACCAAGCAAGAAGATATGAAAGAAAAACAAATTTTCAAGAAAAGGAAATTAATAAAAAAGTGCTGTAACTGAGTACCTTGGCTAGAATAATTCCTCTCATCTTAGAGCAAGCAAACGTGCAAGTTCGGTACGTCAAGCGCCAAAGAGCTTGTGAATGGAAGCTGTATATTCTCTATTATATTGTTTCCATAGAACTGCTGTCTTTGGATAATAATGCGCTAGTACCGAATTGTGTAATTCAACAACATCCTATCTGTAAGAACTTAGAACTCAGATGGTAGTTACATTACCGGATTTGCTTGCAATAGAACGACGCCCTTCGCAGAGTTACCAATGAGCCATAAATTGGTAATGTTGTGGCGTTTTAGGAAACTCTTGTATAGGAAGTAATGTGAGAATGCTGCTGTGGAAATATACAGAAAAGCTGTTTGGTAAATTAAACAATGCATTGGAAGAGCTTTATAAAATAACAACATTAACTCGTGTGTGAGACTGTAGCCGCCGTAAGTACTGCTGATGCTGTTATCGGTGAGGAGGAGTCCGATACTAATAGGTTGTTCTCGGCAGGCGCCGTGATGATTGGTCATGGATTGGAGGATGAAAAAATACCGACTCCAGAACAATGGTCGAACCCTAGCTTATGCGATCGGTTATTGGTTTCGATTTTTCCCTTCTTCCACACACACAGAGCAGAGGAAAATTTCCATTCAGAAGACAAACAAAACAAGTTTGGCAGAAGGGTGGTAGCCCAAGTGGTAGAGCGTTGGAAGCCCTGCATGAGGTCTTGAGTTCGAATCCAGAATCCGGTTGATGACAAAACAATTTCTCAAAAAAATAATAAGTTTGAGATTATTTTTTACAAAACAATTTCTCAAAAAATAAATAAGTTTGAGATTTTTTTTTTTTTTTGGGTAATCTAATTTCTTTTATTTCTCTCCATCGGGTTTGACACAAAGGCACTTTCACCCCTTCTTATTTGAGAAATTACACTTTATATTTTTCGGGTGTCAAATTACTGGACACTTACCCTCCCTGATTGTATATATCTTTATACTTTGAAAAGACCACTCCATATTCCGTTGTTGCATATGCAAATCTTTTATCATTATAACGTCATGGACGTTACGTTTTTGTAGGTGGGCTTCCTCAGTCAGGTGTCTGCTGCCGCGAGGACGTCTAGGCACAATTGTTATGACCATCTTCTTCCCACGGAGCTCTGAGCTCTGATATTTCCTTAAAAAAACTATTAGATATTTTATTTCACTAATGTTATATATTATTTATCTAAAATAAAATAAAATTGCTTAAAAGAAATGCTCCAATCATCATAGGCAAAAATGTCATAGGTTAAAAAAAATAGGAAACATTTGGGGAGAATTTCACTGGCAATATTCATTGTATACCGTTGCTTTGTAGATGACGACCAACTCTATTTTTTGCCTATGATGATTTGAGCTTTTCTTTTAAGCAATTTTGTTTTATTTTAGAGGATAAAATATAATTTTAGTGGAAGAATTTCACTGAAAATAGTCATTGTATACCGCTGCTTTGTAGATGACGACTAACATAAGTCGGACTCCACTTTTTTGCCTATGTCGAAGGCAAGGAATGCTGGCGCCCCCATGTGCAGGTGGCATTTGCGCTTTGCCGTCAATGCTAAGGAACAATTGAAGGTGGTAATTTTTTTGCCTATGATGATTGGAGCCTTTCTTTTAAAAAAAAAAAAAAAAAATTGTATTTTTTTTATAATTTTGTATTCTTTTAGAGAAATGTAAAATAAAATATTTAGTAGTTTTAAAGAAATATTTTAATATGACAGGAAAAATATTGTGTCTCCATTACATAATCAATTATTAACATGAAATGTGTAAATAATTGTACACATTGACATGTTTTTATAGGATGATTGTGAGTTGTTATCCACTTAAGACAACAAATGGCAAAAATCTATGCAAATTAATTGACACGTGACTTTCTTATATTCATTATCAGCACTTTTCTGCATATATATATATACTAGTTAGAGGCACGTGCGTTGCACGTGATTGTAACAATTCAGCAAATTGATATAGTACTTTCAATAAACATTTATATTCCACACCTGGAATGATTTAAGAACCACATTTGTACAGATGCATAAGCCACTATTGTTAACATCAAAGCTAACATATGTCAGTAATGGTATATTAATCACAAATTTCCACCCATTACAACAAAAATGACGCAAAATGTTGGCTATATCCTCTTTTCCCTGGTGTCAAATTGTCGAATCATAATGTTACGTAAATAAATGGATTATTCTGGTAAGGTGGTACCATCTTTTATCTTCTGTAGGATAGTAGCTCAAGCAAATTCATGGGTGAGTGTACTTCTTCCATTGCCATTTACAACATGTGTTATCATCTGTGACCATAAAATACACCACTGTCTCGTGGTCTCGTGGGAGGTTGAGTTTCTCTTCGGTTGGCTTCCATGGTAGCTAGTCATTAAAATGGTGCATGAAGGGGGCTTTATGTCTTCCTCTTATAAAGCTATTTATAAAGATAATGATGTCACATTAACGATTCTTGTCAATTATCTACGGAAAAACTCAGAAATTTACTCGAGAGCAGAGCATTTTCTATGAGCTCAAGGAGTACAACATTAAAAAAACTCTACGTACTACTATACCAATTAACCTCCTCTACTGGGAGATGTACATACCGAATAATTTATTTAGATAAATCAATTTAAACAAGTTTAGAAAGGACCAGAACATAATTAAAACTGATAAGGTGATTGGAATGACATTTGTTGAAAAGGGGAGCTTCCAGACTATTTTTGAAGCAGAGACAATATTAAGGTTGGAATAATAGTTTGCCCACACCTTTGACCAATTTGCGGAAAAAAATAAAATTTTCAATATTTCAGTTAGATATCATTTCAATTTTTCCTTGATAAATTCAAAACCACACTCATCAAGCGCCTACACGAATATCAAAATAATTCTTGGACTTGCTTTAGGATTATTGCATGATTTCTCTTTGAGAATGAGCTACAAGATCATAATTTTGTTCTTCGATTGATTCGGAAAGGGATGTCACAAAGTTGTCTTGTTGAAGTAATAAGCATTAGCCATCAACACAAGACCATCTTCAAAAACGTTATATGGGTATATTAAATGACAGAAGCTATTTGCAGCGCTATTAAGTATCCAATTTGGGAAGTGCGATCTGAAGGATTATGAACAAAGAGTGAGACCAATGGTACGGTTAGCAAATTCTTGCAGCAATTCTAATTAACGATTGTTAAGAAAGTTAAGGGCTCTAAAGTTTATAGGTTTTGTTGATATCTATGCTCATCCTCGACTTGCTCGTGATTGTGTAAACAAAATGCCTACTATGAAATATAGATCATTACTGAGAATGAGGTTGTGTTGCGAACATTAGCATTGGTCTGCTATGGGACTAAATCAAATGTCTAAACCTATGAAAGTAGTTGGATTAGTTGAAATACACAACTTAAAAGCGTATTGAGAGGGGATAAATCTCTGAATAGCCTTACGCGGTAGAAAGCTTAATAGAGTAGGAGTTTCATGAATGCCTTCCGAATTAGTTACTGATATTCATTCCCATCCTTGATTTTCTTTAGCAATCGAAATAAATAGACAGAGAAAATAATGTGAATCTGAGAATCTATCCTTTTATCCATGTGTGCATTTGAGCCTATACAAAACAAAGACGATGCTAACTGGACTTCTATTATGCATTATCAACCATTGATTCAGACGAGAATTGAATGAACAAAAAAGCCAATTGTTTGCCTCCCATCAACAACTACACCTTACTTCTTCATAAAAAGGTCATTAAACCTATTTGGTTTAAACACTACACCTTACTTCTTCATAAAAAGGTCATTAAACCTATTTGCTTAAACAATGATTCATCAAATAATCTTCCGTATAGCATATTTGTAAACGGTCATTGAGATATGACACATTTAAACGAGTCATTTCTGGGAAAACGTCGTTATTAAGGTTTTACCGAAGGTGAAAACTTTTTGATACTGTTACTTGGAAGAAGTAGTTTGTAGGAAAGGAATCAAAGTGAACGTGCTTAATGGGCAGAGGATGAACGAGGTTTATTCTGGATAGGCTCTACACACTGCATGGAAGCACATGACATAGTTGACTGGATCTCAGATGGCTTCAATATGACTGAACAATGGAAGAGATGTTGAGGATCGAAGATGTTGAGAATCGAAGTTGTTGATTTGGCATGGAGAAGTTAATAAGAGAGGAATGACTGCTAGTGGATCAGGCCATGAGATTTATACATTTACATTGCGTTGTTATGGACAATGACACTAAATTATACAACTTTTGAAGGGACCTTTTGTACATGAGCAAAAAATAATTTTTTTAAATATTTTTACAACATTATTTTGAAAGAGCCATCTCCTTTTTACAATCCCTGGAAACCTACTCCATATGTTAGATTACAACCACATATTCCACAAAACTACAAACAATGGTTTTGTTTCGTAAGAAAGGATATACTCGTGTAGCCTTATCTTGTTTGAGGTGTTGGGTTTGGGTGGCTGATGTTTCCACACTTCAGCCAAATTATAAGTACGCTGGACCAAACGTAGCACCAAATTAAGATGTATATTGTAAGCTTGTGAGGCTTTAGCAGTGTATGCCTTGGATGCATCATCCCATCATTGCAATTTCTCATACCTTAAAGTGAAGACACTAAACAACTAAATAAAAGTAATCTATTAATGGAGCACCATACAAAAATCCTTGACCAACTCATTTATGACATGAAAAGCACATATAACAATAATTGATGAATAAATTGAATCATACCGTCCCTCCAACAGTTGAACATCCAAATTCTGTTTGGCATAAGTCAGAATTCCAACTGCAACCTAAGGGGAAAAAGAGCAGCAATATCCAAATCAACAAATAAGATCAGAGCCAAATAGCATCATCTTGCAAGTGACAAAAGCTCCAATTGTGAAGAGGCAAACAAACACCCCATACTGATGTAATTGAAGTTGATATGTATAGGTGCTTCTACTATGCAATGGCTAGAGAAATTAGCAATTTTTTATGAACTACATAAGCCATAAACAATATTAAGTATTTAAATTATAAACATGAATTCGTAAAATAATTCAGAATAAACAATTACTCTAATAGTAGGCTAAATCAGAAAAAATAAACACAAAACCGAAATAGTATACTTCCTTGAACCATCACAGTAGATGGGATTGTTGTGTCTGCTTTAAGCCAAAGAACTTGAAACCTTTTTTTTTTTTTGAAATGCAAAGAACTTGAAACCTTAAGAACGAATACTTCAAATTTCTATCAGAATTTAATAGTCCATCCACATAAGAACTAAACTGATAGAGTCCAAAAGTAAAATATATTCACTTACAGTAAGCGTTTTTAAACCTTGGTCATGTATTCAATATAAGATGAACCAAGTGTCAATCACTGTATCTGCAAGGATGTAAAACTGTGTCAGTGTTTTCCGATAAAATTAATATAATCAGACTTTCAGGAAACTATTGGAATAAGTGATAGCAGTAGTAGTAATAGTTGTAGTAGGACTGTTGCATATACAATGAACCCAAAAATCAACAAAAAAAATTGAAAATTTTGCGATCTAGACTCCTCCATGGAAACCTGAAATCTTACAGTAGGATCGAAAAACAATCCATGACCCGGAATCAGATAACAACATAAACAATGAAGCAAGTATAATAAATAACATCATAATCCAACAAAAAATAACAGAGAACCATTAGGGTATAATCAAACTCGAATGAGCATGGAACGAAGATAGCTACATGGAGAGATAGATACAGAGTGAGTAAGGGTTGCCAAAGTCTCCGTCGATGGTGATGGAGACAGTGGTGCCTTGCGGCAACTGCTCGCTCTGCGTCTTCGTCGATGGAGGTAGTCTGCGGATCTTTGATGTAAACGAAGAGTTGTGTCCGTTAGAATGAAGAGTCGCGGAGAAGTCTATTGAGAAACGTTGCTTTGAAGGACCAAGGGACCGCAGTGAGTAGCCTAAGTTTGACATAGGCACTTTTGTAATAAACAACTTTAGGGAGACACTTTCGTGATAAATGATCTTAGGAGTCACTTTTCTGTTCTTCACTCTTTTAAGATAGTAAAGATATATATATATATATATGTATATATATATATATATGTATATATATATATATATATGTATATATATATATATATGTGCCAACCTCATCTTGATGTTACAAATTGCCTTGAAAGATACTTGAAATCTGCATGTTGGTCAAGAAATTTTCTTTCCTTCCACCTCAGATTATCGGTGTATTGTGACTCTGATTTGGCTAGTTGTCAAGACTCTAGACGTTCCACCGCAGGTTTTTTACGCCCTCAATGGGTCGTTTCTGATTTCTTGGAGATCAAATCAATCGGCTCCTTTCTCTTTTAAGAGACTTGAATGTTCAGTATGATACTCATGCACTCCTATTTTGTGACAATCTAGTAGCCTTACACAGATCTTCACGAACGAACAAAACATATTGAAATCGGTTGTCATTTTGTTCGTGAAAAGATTCAACCCTCTTATGTCCCTACAACGCAACAGCTAGCTGATATCTTGACAAAGTCACTTGGAAAAAGGACATTTTCGGTCCGTCATCCGCAAGTTGGGTGTTCATGAAATTCACAATCCAACTTGAGCGGGAGTGTTAAAAATGTAGCACCTCGAAAGTCAAGATTGAGCTTCTGCTGCATATCTCAATGGCTGCTACATATCTTCATGATATTAATAAGCCGTGGAAAATCTTTCATAATGTCAAACTTGGATGAATTAGATCTCATAGCAGATCTTGCGAAGACATCTCTTAAATATATTGTCTTTTTTCTTACCACTCGGTTAATTGCTCTTGTATAAATAACATGGAACAAAGTTGATAAACACACTGAGAATTTCGTTCATCATACATTATTCTTAAACTTTTCAAAAATCTTGTGAATTCTTTTATATTTACTTCTTTTCTCCAACTGATGTAAGTGCATGACCTGCTTGCCCAGATCCTCGAAAAGACTTGTTTGTCCCACCACACAGATTTGGCAGTAAACTTGTGACTTCAATTTATTTACTTGTTGATCATAGGGTACATATGATAGTGGAAAATGAAATGTGTTCTTTTCATTGATTAATCTGAGTATTTATACATGAGTGCTATTGACTACATACATTACATCAAGTGACTACATATATTGTATCTGCAAGCTAGAATAGGTGTAATATCTCAGTATTCTTAAAAATATGAAAGTATTATTTTTATCAATTATGTTAGTCGAATTTGGTTTATTCGGAGCAGATACATTTATGTTATTTAGCATTTCATTAACATGTCTATAAAATTGACGTAGGAGACATGTTCGTCGAAATTCAATTTTTAGTGTGGACTTCTAATTTTTGGACATTTGACATTATTATTTTTAGGATACCTAAAAGTAATATTATTACCAAGCTATATCAGTTCAACTTCAAGTCGTTACACTTTGAGCTATCACTGACTTACTTTAAGATTGCCTAATACATCACAGTTTGGGTAAATAGTTGGTTTATTTGGAAAGAAGAAATAAATCATTACATAGCTATTTAAAGATTCAAGAGACTATCTTTGTTCCTACGAAAGAAATGGACAGTTGTGAGATTTAAGGACTTTAAATAATTAGAAGTAAAACAAAATAAATAAATAAATAAATAAATAAATAAATAAATAAATAAATAAATAAATAAATAAATAAATAAATAAATAAATAAATAAACAAATAAATAAATGAATAAAAAAAAGAAGCAGAAGAGAAAAGTGGAATTGACTTGATGGACGTTGGTGCAAATTTGTATAGACTTTACAACAACAACAACAAAAGAAAATAAAGTTACGGTTATTACATGATTAATTACTTTAGCCTCCTGTTTATTATTGTTGAATTAAACTTATATAAGAGAAAAGAGCATGTAGTACTTATCTTTGTAGCTAGATACTCACTTGGGTACATTATTTTGTATGTTGTATTATTAATTAAATTTCTAAGTTGGAGATAAAGGAAAATAGTAGGACTATTCTGACTAGCAAGTGGGTTGGGTTCATTTTCCTTATTTCGTACTACCTAAGAAGGAAATGGAGGGGTGAGGTGGCGTGGTTGACTGAGTTGGTGTCACATAAGAGTGTGTGTGGCTTTCATCTAGAGTGGTTAGGTGTCAACAATTGGATGGTTTGACACACATGGCTACACATGGCCATTTTGGTTTCTTACGTGCATGGGACGCTTAAGAGCAAAGAAATCCCATGCATGCCTTGTCATGCGGGCCCACGTTCGGGTTTCGCGACACGTGTCCCCGAAAGCGAGTCAGCAGTATTTGAGCTCGCCACGTAGCTCCCCTACGTATCGCGACGTTACTCGTCGGCTTCCCCTATAAATAGAACATGACGTTATAGTTAATTCTCATCCCATATTTCAGTCAAACGCTAGAGAGAGAAAGAGAAAGAGAGATCGAGCGATTAGCGAAGGGTATTCCCTGATTATTATTCGGAGGTTCTGGAAGTTCTATAATCTTCATATTAGCAGCTTCGTCGGACCGACGTAGGGAATCTCAACGTTATAGCCCTAAACGTATTGCGTTGCCTGTTTATATGCTAGTCGTTGTACTGCTTCGATATAACTGTTATAGTTATCGAATTGTTATTACTGTGTCGATGTTATGCCTGATTATTAAGTTGATATATGATTCATGTGGAGGTGCTGTCAAATTGTTATTTGAGTATTTGAATCATACAGAGATGCTGCCAAAATTGCTATTCGAATATACTGTTGATATTCGTGACTATGCTGGCTACACGCTATCAACTCTGTTGATTGTTGATATGCTGTTAGCATGATGATATTATTGATGTTAATGTTCATGCACGATTTGCATGTGAAATTAAATATGAAAGTGGAAAGATAAATGGACGGGGTTAGGGATTGTACATCCCTTGGGTCAAAGACCCTGATTGCACCCGAGGCCTGGTGCAGAAAGCACTGCCGGCTTGATGGCAGGTGGGGCACTCCGCTCCAAGTTGAGAGTACGTATGCGGAGGGCGGCTGACTCACTCCGGGCTGAGACCGCCCATGTGAGCACCCCAGGTTCCATGAAGATAATAAAACGATGAAATACTGGTATATGCATGACATAAACATGATCATATTGAATTGTGATAGCATGCTGATGTGATACATGTACCATGAAACAATACGTTCTTGGACTATTACCTTGATGTTCTCCACTGAGCTTGCAGTACGCTCACCCTAATATTTTACAGGTACAACTTATAGTGGTGCTGATGGTTCGGTCCCTGAGTTGTCTTAGCTGTTTGGAGTGCTAGCTTGTCTATAGCTTTTGAAACGAGCCTCAACTCGTTTTGTTTGTAATATAGTTGGGTTGGGAACCGTGAGTAGCTCTGACTACTCTGTAACATATTTCAGTTTGTGTAATAAAAGTTTGAGTTGTTCAGTTCACCACTTGTTCGATTAGTTCCTTTAGTTTTATTTCAAAAAAATTCACCCCGGTTTACGGGCGTGACAGCTTTGTATCAGAGCTTAGGTATACGAAACACCTAGGGCTTTGGGTAATGGTTTAGGAATCTTATGTGTTATGTGCTCCATGTGCTTGACTTGATCCTACCTCATAAGTTTATAGGTATGACAATTTAGATGTTTTTGTTGTAGATGGCTACAGCAAACTTGGGGGATGGGACGAATGGAGATAGTAGTGCGTCTGTTCCTAATCAGGGTGCTAACCCTGATACTATGAAGGCACTTAAGGAGTTTAAGAGGCAGAATCCACCTGTTTTTCGAGGTAGCCCTGACCCAGTTGCAGCTGAGCATTGGGTAAGACAGATTGAGAAGACTTTTGTTGTTATGGGGATCTTGGGAGATGAGACTAGAGTAAGGTTAGCAACTTTGCAGTTGGAAGAAGAGGCTGATCAGTGGTGGTATTTGGTTACCTCTAACCTAGACATATCACTTATCTCATGGATGACATTTAAGACTATGTTTTTTTAAGAAGTTCTTTCCAGAGGTGGTTCGGGCAGCTAAGGCTCGGGAGTTCTTGAACTTGAAACAGGGTAGTATGTCCGTAATGCAGTATGAGGCAAAGTTTACTGAGCTTGCCCGTTATGCCCATAATATGGTTTCTGATGATAGCGAGAAGGCTAGGCTGTTCGAGTGGAGTCTTGTTCCGTCTATTCGGGGCAAGATTGCTGATTTGCGCTTGGAGTCTTATTCTGAGGTTGTGGAGTCTACTTTAGTTGCTGAGAGGGAGTTGGCGGATTCAAAAGTTTTATGGGAGAATAAAGGTCAGAACCGAGGTTACCAACAGAAGGGGAGGCAGTCTAACCAAAGAGAGAATGATTCTGGCAAGAGACAAAGGACATTTTATTCCTACAGCCAATCTTTTAGGCCTCCTCGTCCACAAGGTCGTGGTTTCTAAGAGAAAAGTAGTGTTACATGTTGGGGGTGTGGTCAGTCAGGCCACTACCGTAGTGAGTGTCCTCGTGGGAATGCTACAGGTTATGGTGGGGGTTCTCATCAAGGTAGTGTGAACCAGCAGTCACAGTTTCGTCCTGCACCATCTGAGCAGTCTATTAGGACACCAGTTTCACAGACTTCTGGAGGGTCCCAGCAGGCGGGCTATGGTCGAGGTAAAGGGAAGGTTGGTGGTCAAAGTCAAGGGTCTCAAGGGAGAGTTTTTGCACTTTATCCAATTGAGGAGCCCCCATATGATCACACTGTGATACGAGGTACATTTTTATTACATAATACATGGGTAGATGCCTTGTTTGATTCTGGCGCTTCGCATTCCTTCATATCTGCTTCATGTGTTTCATTACTTGGCTTATCTACGGAACCTCTATATGTTGTTTTGGGAGTGAACTCACCGTTAGGTGGGAGAACTCGTGTTGATAAAGTATGTTGAGATTGTGAGCTAGTTATTTCTGATGCTCGAGTTACTTTTGACTTGAGAGTTCTAGACATGGCCGAGTTTGACATCATTTTGGGCATGGACTGGTTGTCTGCTCACTTTGTTGTGTTGGATTGTCATGAGAAGCGGGTGACGGCAGTTACCCACCGGAAACTTTAGAGATGTACTACCTTCGTCATTGAGACACTCTCAGTGGCGTGATCATCGGGATGGGTGGTTATCCAGTTTATCAGGTTCAGATGAGTCTGGACAAGTCGTTGCCTTACCACGTGTCGTTAACGAGTTTGCTGACGTATTTCCTGAGGAGTTACTCGGTTTACCTCCTCACAGGGAAGTAGAGTTCGTTATAGATTTGCAACCTGGTACTCAACCTATCTCTATTACTCCTTATCGTATGGCTCCGGCTGAGTTGAAGGAGCTTAAGGTCCAGATTCAAGACTTATCTGATCGGGGGTATATTAGACCTAGTTGCTTACCGTGGGGAGCTCCTGTGTTATTTGCTAAGAAGAAGGATGGGACTTTGAGGTTGTGTATTGATTATAGGCAGCTTAACCGTGTCACCATCAAGAATAAGTATCCTCTACCCAGAATAGATGACTTGTTTCACCAGTTGAAGGGTTCTAAGTGTTTTTCTAAGATTGATCTTAGATCGGGGTATCATCAGTTAAGGGTTAGAGAGGAAGATATACCAAAGACTGCCTTCAGGACTAGGTATGGTCATTATGAAATCCTTGTGATGCCTTTTGGGTTGTCTAATGCACCAGCGGTATTTATGGACTTGATGAACCGCATTTTTAGGCTTTATCTTGACCTGTTTGTGATCGTATTCATAGATGATATCTTAATCTATTCTCAGTCAGAGGAGGAGCATGAGAAACATTTGAGGTTGGTGTTACAACTACTTAGAGACAACCAACTTTATGGTAAAGCCAGCAAATGTGAATTTTGGCTAACAGAGGTCAAGTTCCTTGGGCATGTAGTGTCTAAATTTGGAGTTGCAGTTGATCCCAGCAAGGTTGAGGCTGTTATGAATTGGGAGAGGCCAAAGACTGTGTTTGAAATTCGGAGTTTTCTTGGGCTAGCTGGGTATTATCGGAAGTTTATAGAGAATTTCTCTCGTTTAGCGGGCCCATTGACAAAGTTGACTAGGAAGGGAGAGAAGTTTGTTTGGAATGAATCTTGTGAGAGTGCATTTCAAGAGTTGAAGAGGAGATTGACGAGTGCTCCAATCTTAGTGGTTCCAGAAAGAGGTTTGGGCTATACTGTTTATTGTGATGCTTCTAAGGAAGGTCTGGGTTGTGTCTTGATGCAATTAGGAAAGGTTGTGGCTTATGGCTCTCGACAGTTGAAAGCTCATGAAGTTAATTAACCTACACATGATTTGGAGTTAGCAGCTATTGTCTTCGCTTTGAAGACTTGGAGACATTATCTTTATGGCGAGTGTTTTGAAGTATTTTCTGATCATAAGAGTCTGAAGTACATATTCACTCAGAAAGATCTTAATATGAGGCAACGTAGATGGATGGAGTACTTAGAGGATTATGATTTCACATTGGAGTATCATCCAGGGAAAGCTAACAGTGTTGCTGATGCTTTGAGTAGGAAGTCTCAAGGAATTATTGCAAGTATCTTATTCAGGGAATGGCGTATGATAAGCTCAATCAACGAATACAACTTGGGTTTAGAGGAGAAGAATGACTTATGTTATCTTGGAAGCTTAGTTGCTACACCTACTCTTCTTACTAGAGTTATTGAGGCACAACGACTAGATTCTGAATCAGAGGAAATTAAGAAGCAAGTTAAAGAGGGTAATGCAAAGGAAGGTTGGTCTATTCATGCAAATGATAGCTTAAGGCTTAGAGGAAGAGTTTTTGTCCCAAAGGTGGATCAGTTGAGAGAAGAAGTGCTTAAAGAGTTTCATCATTCTCGTTTAGCAGTCCATCCAGGTGGAACTAAGATGGATCGTGATTTGTGTCGTCAGTACATTTGGAATGGAATGAAGAGAGACGTGTCCCAGTTTGTGTCAAGATGTTTGACTTGTCAGCAAGTTAAGGCAGAACACCAGAGGCCAGCAGGACTGTTACAGCCCTTACCTATAGCTGAGTAGAAGTGGGAGCATGTGACTATGGATTTTGTTTCTGGGTTTCCTAGATCACCTAGAGGACATGATTCAGCTTGGGTCATTGTAGATCGTTTAACTAAGTCGGCTCATTTCTTGTCCATTCGTATGACTGACTCATTGGATGTCTTGAGTCGACTATATGTCAAAGAGATAGTTCGTTTACATGGAGTTCCGGTATCTATCGTTTCTCATAGAGATCCTAGATTCACTTCCCAGTTTTGGCAGAGTTTGCAGCATGCTCTAGGTTCTCAATTATGCTTTAGTACAGCTTTTCACCCTCAAACAGATGGCCAATCTGAGAGGACTATTCAGATATTGGAAGATATGCTTAGAGCTTGTGTTATGGATCTTAAAGGTAGTTGGGAAGATCATTTACCTCTTGTCGAGTTTGCTTATAACAACAGCTTTTAGGCTAGCATTGGGATGACACCTTACGAGGCATTGTATGGTAGACCTTGTCGATCACCTTTATGTTGGGCTGAAGTTGGAGACACACCTATTCTAGGACCTGAGCTTGTCATGGAGACAACTGAGAAGATTAAGCTTATTAGACATAGACTTCTTACAGCTCACAGTCGCCAAAAGAGTTATGCAGATCAGAGACGTAGGCCATTATACTTTGAGGTTGGTGATCACGTTTTCTTGAAAGTTATGCCTAGAAGAGGTTTGATTCGGTTTGGGAAGAAAGGGAAGTTATCACCCCGTTTCATTGGCCCATTTGAGATTCTAGAGAGAGTTGGTGACGTGGCTTACCGTTTGGCATTACCACCTCAGCTTTCAGGCGTTCATAGTGTATTTCATGTTTCTATGCTGAGGAAATACGAGCCTGACCCATCTCATGTGTTAGACTTCGAGGATTTGGAGGTAGCTGATGACATATTATTTGAGGAGGTACCAGTCCGAGTTCTGGATCACCAGGAAAAGATTCTTCGAGGGAGAGCAATTCCTTTGGTGAAAGTATTATGGAGTCATGGTGGCATTGGGGAAATGACTTGGGAACGCGAGGCATTGATGCGAGAGAACTATCCTCATTTATTTACACCAGAAGGTATGTCTTAAATTTTGAGGACAAAATTCTTTTAAGGGGGTAGAGATGTAATATCTCAGTATTCTTAAAAATATGAAAGTATTATTTTTATCAATTATGTTAGTCGAATTTGGTTTATTCGGAGCAGATACATTTATGTTATTTAGCATTTCATTAACATGTCTATAAAATTGGCGTAGGAGACATGTTCGTCGAAATTCAATTTTTAGTGTGGACTTCTAATTTTTGGACATTTGACATTATTATTTTTAGGATACCTAAAAGTAATATTATTACCAAGCTATATCAGTTCAACTTCAAGTCGTTACACTTTGAGCTATCACTGACTTACTTTAAGATTGCCTCATACTTCACAGTTTGGGTAAATAGTTGGTTTATTTGGAAAGAAGAAATAAATCATTACATGGCTATTTAAAGATTCAAGAGACTATCTTTGTTCCTACGAAAGAAATGGACAGTTGTGAGATTTAAGGACTTTAAATAATTAGAAGTAAAACAAAATAAATAAATAAATAAATAAATAAATAAATAAATAAATAAATAAATAAATAAATAAATAAATAAATAAAGAATCAGAAGAGAAAAGTGAAATTGACTTGTTGATGGACGTTGGTGCAAGTTTGTATAGACTTTACAACAACAACAACAACAAAAGAAAATAAAGTTACGGTTATTACATGATTAATTACTTTAGCCTCCTGTTTATTATTGTTGAATTAAACTTATATAAGAGAAAAGAACATGTAGTACTTATCTTTGTAGCTAGATACTCACTTGGGTACATTATTTTGTATGTTGTATTATTAATTAAATTTCTAAGTTGGAGATAAAGGAAAATAGTAGGACTAATCTGACTAGCAAGTGGGTTGGGTTCATTTTCCTTATTTCGTACCTAAGAAGGAAATGGAGGGGTGAGGTGGCGTGGTTGAATGAGTTGGTGTCACATAAGAGTGTGTGTGGCTTTCATCTAGAGTGGTTAGGTGTCAACAATTGGATGGTTTGACACACATGGCTACACATGGCCATTTTGGTTTCTTACGTGCATGGGACGCTTAAGAGCAAAGAAATCCCATGCATGCCTTGTCATGCGGGCCCACGTTCGGGTTTCGCGACACGTGTCCCCGAAAGCGAGTCAGCAGTATTTGAGCTCGCCACGTAGCTCCCCTACGTATCGCGACGTTACTCGTCGGCTTCCCCAATAAATAGAACCCGACGTTATAGTTAATTCTCATTCCAGATTTCAGTCAAACGCTAAAGAGAGAAAGAGAAAGAGAGATCGAGCGATTAGCGAAGGGTATTCCCTGATTATTATTCGGAGGTTCTGGAAGTTCTATAATCTTCATATTAGCAGCTTCGTCGGACCGAGGTAGGGAATCTCAACGTTATAGCCCTAAACGTATTGCGTTGCCTGTTTATATGCTAGTCGTTGTACTGCTTCGATATAACTGTTATAGTTATCGAATTGTTATTACTGTGTCGATGTTATGTCTGATTATTAAGTTGATATATGATTCATGTGGAGGTGCTGTCAAATTGTTATTTGAGTATTTGAATCATACAGAGATGCTGCTAAAATTGTTATTCGAATATACTGTTGATATTCGTGACTATGCTGGCTACATGCTATCAACTGTGTTGATTGTTGATATGCTGTTAGCATGATGATATTATTGATGTTAATGTTCATGCACGATTTTCATGTGAAATTAAATTTGAAAGTGGAAAGATAAATGGACGGGGTTAGGGATTGTACATCCCTTGGGTCAAAGACCCTGATTGCACCCGAGGCCTGGTGCAGAAAGCACTGCCGGCTTGATGGCAGGTGGGGCACTCCGCTCCCAATTGAGAGTACGTATGCGGAGGGCGGCTGACTCACTCCGGGCTGAGACCGCCCATGTGAGCACCCCAGGTTCCATGAAGATAATAAAACGATGAAATACCGGTATATGCATGACATAAACATGATCATATTGAATTGTGATAGCATGCTGATGTGATACATGTACCGTGAAACAATACGTGCTTGGAATATTACCTTGATGTTCTCCACTGAGCTTGCAGTACGCTCACCCTAATATTTTACAGGTACAAGTTATAGTGGTGCTGATGGTTCGGTCCCTGAGTTGTCTTAGCTGTTTGGAGTGCTAGCTTGTCTATAGCTTTTGAAACGAGCCTCAACTCGTTTTGTTTGTAATATAGTTGGGTTGGGAACCGTGAGTAGCTCTGACTACTCTGTAACATATTTCAGTTTGTGTAATAAAAGTTTGAGTTGTTCAGTTCACCACTTGTTCGATTAGTTCCTTTAGTTTTATTTCAAACAAATTCACCCCGGTTTACGGGCGTGACAATAGGAAACAAGATAATTACAACATAATGACTGATTGCATAAATCATGGAAGGGATAATAGCTGATGGCATAGATCAAGGAAGAGATAAGGCAGGATTATCTCATTCCTTAACACGCCCCCGCAAGTGGTTTGGTGAGAGTATCAGCGAGTTGTTGCCGAGTAGGAACGTGTCGCACGTGGAGATTAGCCGATGCGACGAGGTCACGCACGAAGAAGTAATCCAGTGCGGCATGCTTCATGCGAGAGTTCAAGACTGGATTCTTGCAAACATACGTGGCACTGAGATTGTCACAGAAAAGGGTTGGCGAGCCAACGAGAGATATGCCAATTTCACGAAGTAAGTGTTGGACCCATAACAATTCAGCTGTGGCATTCGGATGGGCGCGATATTCTGCTTCCGTTGACAAGCGCGAGACTGAATTCTGAAGTGTGGACTTCCATGAGATGATATTGGAGCCCAAGAATAGTACATAGGCAGTGGTGGAACGTCCCATGATCGAATTTCCATCCCATTATGCATCAGAGAATGCGGAGAGCTCCATGTGCGCCCCCGTTCGCAAATAAAGCCCGTAACAAACAGAACCTTTGAGGTACCGAAGAATGCACTTATCGGCCATCCAGTGCGAATCAAGTGGTTCATGAAGGAACTGAGAGAGCCGATTCACAGCAAACGAGATATCAGGGCGAGTGAGGCTGAGATACTGCAGGAGTCCAAGGAAGCGACGATAGTCAGAGATATCAACAGCTTTAACAGGATCAGCTAGCGAAAGTGGATTAGTGGGAGACATGGGAGTAGAGACATGTTTGGCGTTATCCATGTGAAACTTCTCCAATATATCAGAGATATACTGTGCTTGAGAGAGAAATAGACCACTTTGAGCAGGTATAGGAGAAAGTGAGAGAGATTGATAAGAAATTGAAGATAGAATTGAGACGAGAGTAGGAGAGATTATCAAGCTAATTGATATTTCCTTCACTGACTTATAATGAAAGATTACATCACTTAAATAATAAACTCATAACCCTAACCTAACGGGCCTACTCTACAGGCTAGCTAAATAAAACTAAATAATAATAATTAAATAACAAATAACTCATTAACTAATAAATAACTAAATACTAAACAATATTGATAAGATATCCCTTATCACTCTCCCACCCTTAAAACCCACATTGCCCTCAAGGTGGGTGTTGAAAAAAAAAATCGCCCAAATTCTTGCCCTGGTCAAATTGTTGTCGAACTTTCTTCAGAATATTAATTTGGAGTCCAAATCCGAATGTTGTAGGCTGACCCAAAATTTGTTGGTCACCCAAAAAAGAACTAGGCTCAAGTTGATAACCAAACTCCTGTTTATAACATGTCTTGGCCCAAATGAAGAAATGAGCCCAACTTTTGGGGAGCCCAACTACTGAAACCCAATCCATCGTTTGATGCCCTAACAACCAGTTGAGGAAGAAGACCCTTACGGGTTGGTGGCGTTGGATCTGGTGGTGTGGGTGCTCTCCTGCTGGTGGTCGAGGATTGCAGCGGCCTGAAGGGGTTCGTCGGATGTCGTTGTGCTTCCCGACGGCTTCTGGAGCAGCGGCGACGTGAGGGTCAGCGCCGGCGACCTTGACGGTTGCTGAATCAGGATGGAGAGCGCACCGTCGACCAGTTTGAGGTCGCCGGAATCCCCTGGCGGTGCGATTGACTGCTAAAGCGACGGGGACTCGCCAGATGTTTGGGTTGACCCCGGCTGAAGCTGATTCATTGGATGGGTCTGGTCGACGACGGCGCTGGGTTCGTGGTCAGAGAGTGGGGTTTGTGGCACTGATTGTGAGTTTGGCTGCTCTTTGGGAGTCGTCGTCATCGGGGAAGGATGCCGGAGCATGATATTGTCGGCCTTCACTGTTTGCGGTGTCGGATTCTTGGTCGCCGGATTTGGAGGAGATTGCGGCTATGTGAGTTGCATCGGTGGAGACAGTTGCCAATTCGACGAGTATGTGGTCAGGGTCTGTGAATCTGGCGGCGGTGCTACGAGGGAGTTCTTTGGGTGCTGCTGCTGCTCTTGTGTTGGCGGCAGCGGCGGGGTTGAAGATTTTTGTTTCTGGGTTTGTGGCCACCGAAGTTGCTGGGTTTGTGGCCAGGACTCTTGCTGCTCAACGGCAACTGGCGGCGTAGTAGATGGTTGTTGTTTGCCATCTTCGTAATAGTCCGGATCGATAGCTTTATATATGCGACGCATCCTGTTGATGCAGTTGTTCAGGGCCGCCACGAGATCCGCAATGGTGACCAGTGAATCCATGGTTGATGAAGCTTGAGAACGAACGACGCATAGAAGAGCTGATCGTCGTTAACGTATAACGTCCATTCCCAAGCAGTAACTAAGTGAGCCCATTCAATTGAATCACCGGTGGTGTGGTTGTAGTCATGGTGGTGGTGGCCGGCGTCCGGGACCGAGAGACAAGATTGTCGTCTTATGATTACCGACGGGATGAGATGGATCGTGTAGAAAAAAAATTCTACAGCTCTGATACCATATGCGAGTGGAAAATGAATTGTGTTCTTCCATTGATCAAGCTGAGTATTTATACATGAGTGCTATCGACTACATACATTACATCAAGTGACTACATACATTGTATCTACAAGCTAGAATAGTAAACAAGATAATTACAACATAATGACTGACTGCATATATCATGGAAGGGATAACAGCTGATACCATAGGTCATGGAAGAG
The DNA here is from genome assembly GCA_023055425.1 of Linanthus parryae. NCBI lineage: Eukaryota > Viridiplantae > Streptophyta > Magnoliopsida > Ericales > Polemoniaceae > Linanthus > Linanthus parryae. The sequence continues at coordinate 147,631,765 of JALGPY010000004.1, forward strand.
ATAAGGCAAGATTATCTCATTCCTTAACAGTATACGTGTCGACCACCGCCAATGTGGATTAATATAGTGTGCACAGTGGGAGATGGCTTCATTCTACCACCATAAAAGATGGAGAATTGAATGATAGAAGCTCTAGATTAGCATGTCGTTGCTAACAAATGAGCTATTGATTCAAAGACCACAACACTTGTTCTACGCTGCAACAACTTCTGAAATCCACAATTTTAACTGTCACACCTTAGGTCGGGCATTCCATCTTTTCGCATCTTTTGGCGAAAACTTGATATGCTCTGGCGCTTTTTGTTACGTAAATTTATTTTTTAGATAGTAGTTGCCCAACTATTGATTACGTTCTTTCTAGTAAATTGTCATTTGCTGACCACTTCAAATCGTGGATAACAGGAGTAATGTTCAACAACGGTTTGAGATTCCTACTATGAGTGGAGGATCTACATGGGCACTTGTGGGGTGGGGGGGGGGGGGGGGGGGGTGGCTATAGCCCCCACTTAATTTTTTTATTTTGTAATTTTACCCTTAATTTTCTTATAAATTATGAGTTAGCCCCCACAATTGTTTTAGATTAGTCCCTATTCTTTCTATATTGTACAGTTTAGCCCCCAAAATCCGCTGTTTTAACTGTCACACCTTAGCTCGTGCATTCCATCTTTTTTGCATCTTTTGGCAAAAACTTGATATGCTCTAGCGCTTTTTGTTTCGTAAATGTATTTCTTAGATAGTAGTTGCCCAACTATTGACTACATTCTTTCTAGAGAATTGTCACTTGCTGACCACTTCAAATTGTGGATAACAATAGTAATGTTTAACAACGGTTTCAGATTCCTACTATCAGGGGCGGAGCTACATGGGCACTGGTGCGGGTTATAGCCCCCACTCATTTTTTTATTTTGCAATTTTAACCTTAATTTTCTTATAAATTATGCATTAGCCCCCACAAATTTTTTAGATTAGTCCCTATTCTTTCTATACTGTATAGTTTACCCCCCACTAGTTCATCTAATTTTACTTAATTTTAATTTTAGCCCCCACTCTCGCATTATCCTAGATAGACTCCTGCCTACCATTTCACTGCAGACACACTACGGTATGTTTTTATCAAGACTTAAAATATCTAGTCAATCCGGCGATGTTACCGACTAAAGAACTGTATCAGCCAGGGTTGGGGTCTGATTCCCGATTAAACCTTCTTACTAGCAGTCCAGTTTTAAATACAATTCTGAGCCGCGGCCAAAAACTAACCCGGCATATATATAGTGCATTCGACATAGTTATGTGTATGTTATAACATAATTATTATGTGATTATCTTATAGGTGGAATATGAATGAGTTTGGCTTATAAACTCCATCATTGCATTGAGTGTGTTCTATAATAGACGTATACAGAGCTCTCTTTCCTCATTGTCGTTGCTATGAGGCGCGGTATAAGTACCAATGAATGAGCGCAAAATTAAATAATAAAAATAATTCACACATTGACTTTTGTACTTATTCATATTATAAGATGTTTGAGGAAACTAATTTTGATAGATTTCTTGCTAGTATAGTACTTATTCATATTATAAGATACCAGCATTAGCTTTGCAGCAGAATGACACTTACATAGGAGGAAACAGTGCCACACCTTGTAATGATGATGAGATATTTCGACATTTGGGTTTGGCGTGGGTAAATGATACTCATATATGTTCATTTGTGATGTCGAATCCTATCAAGGAAGATCAATTTGATGCAAGGATACAACGTGGCTTCACTGTTAATCCATCAGGTTTCTCTATTATTTCATGTTGGTCAACGTCATGTATTGTAACAGTTGTGTTGGGGAAGAGTCGGGTTTTTGAACGATCAAAATGCGCCTTCACTTCTGAAGGTCTTCATGGACTCTTGTGTCGTGAAGTGAAGAGGGTAATTTGACCCAGCGATGTGTAACTACACCTGCATTTGATTTCATCGCAAGAAGATTTTGGGTGTTGTTAAAAATCAGTACAGATAGGTTCGCTATATTCAATTGTATACAGTCAGATTTTTGTAGATATCGTTCGTGGGATCTTGATGCACATAGATAGCTTGATTCACAACTTAGTTGATGAATGTATGATTGGAATATTTTCATGATCTCATCAGCCCTATGCAAAGCAGCTTTGTTACAGGAAGAACTACAACGGATAATGCCATAGTTGCTAAGGAAGTTCTCCACTCTGATATGAATAGAAAAGGAACATAGGGATGCATGTTTCTTTAGATTGATCTTGAGAAAGCTTATGACAAATTCTCTTGGTCCTTCTTGCATGACACTCTTATGTGATATAGTTTTGACAATCATTTCATCACTCTTGTTGTGAATTGTGTTACTAGTACTTCTATGGCTGTTCTGTGGAATGGTGACATATTGGATACTTTCCAACCTCATAGAGGATTGAGACAAGGGGACCCACTCTCCCCTTATCTCTTTGTCCTATGTATTGCCATACTTTCTTCTATGATAAATAAAAGAGTTATTGAGGGCACTTGGAAAGGTATTAAAGTTGCTCTGAAAGGCCCCACTGTTTCTCATATCATGTTTGCAGATGACATTCTGCTATTTGCTAGAGCAACTGATGATCTTTGTAGAGTGGTCATGGACACACTTCTTGACTTTTGTGAATGCTCTGGCCAGTCAATTAATTTGCATAAGTCAAAGATTTTCATATCTCATAACATTAGAAGGAGGAAATCCAAATGTCTTAGCAGACAAAATGGCATTCCCCTTACTAGTAACTTAGGCACCTACTTGGGAGCTCCCTTACTCCATAAATGAGTTTCCCCTCATGAATATGCTCCAGTTTTGGACAATTTCAATAAAAAGCTTGCTGGTTGGAAAACTAGCCATCTTTCTCTCTTTGGTAGAACCACCTTGGTGAACTCAGTGTCAACTGCTATTCCCTCCTAAAGATTGTAGACCTCCCAATTCGATCCCCATATCTATCTGCAACAAAATTGATCAAATCTGTAGAAACTCCATATGGGGTGACACTTTTGAAAAGAAAAAGATCCATTTGGTCAATTGGGATACTCTTTGTCTCTCTAATGAGAGAGAAGGTCTTGGCATTAAGAAGGCTTCCACCCTTAATAGGGCTTATGTGGCTAAACTGGGCTGGAATATGATTACACAGAATAACACCCTTCGGGTACAAATTCTCAAATCAAATATTTTTCTAAGTCTAGCTTCTTCACTTGGAACACCAAGAGGAAAACCTCTCACACTTGGAGAAGTATTACCAAGTGTAGAAGTATTGTCCAAGAGAATGTGAAATGGAACATTGAGAATGGCAATGGCATTTCTTTCTGGTTTGATTGGTGGTGCGGCAATGCACCTTTATGCAATTTGATCACAAATTTGGATATCATTGACAACTCTAAAGTTAGTGAATATTTAAATAGTGACAAGTCATGGAACCTTGCTAGGGTTCAAAATAATCACACTGATATGGCCATAAGTGCCATTCATAACACTCATGTCCCCATGTACAGCCTTCGTGATGACAAGCTCATGTGGAGAAGAATGTGAAAGGGGTCTTTTCAATTTCTTCTGCGTATGTTGAGAGGGGAGTCTGATGAGAACCAATCCTGGGCTTCGTTAGGGAAAATGAAAACTGCCACAAAAATTAAAATTTCTCGTGGAAAGCTATGAAGGAAAGGCTCCCCACAAATTTCATGAGAGTGATTAGGGGTATGCCTAATGATGGCAAATGCCCCAGATGCAATCTTGATTTGAAGATCATGAGCATTTATTCATAAAATGTGATTTCTCCAAATCTATCTGGTCTCTTCTCAGAAATGAGAACTGTATAACTAGGAATTCCCCTTGCAACTTCCCAACTTGGGTTAAGAGAAATGCTAACGACAAAAGTCCTATGTAACATAACCTGAAATGAAAAGATATTTTTTTCACTAGTATGCGGACAACCTGGAAACAGAGGAACACTATGAGCTTTGAAGGAAGAATCACCCTTCACATTTGCTGCACAAATGAGCATATTATGCATGCTACTACTATCCACTCAGCATTCAATGATAATGATTTTAGTGGAGTAGTATCCCCCATTGTTAACACTACTAATTTTTGGAGTTGCCCTTTTGCAAGTAAACTAAAGCTGAACACATATGCTAGTTTGTATGTTGGAACTGCAGGAGCGGGGATCGGTGGCATTCCGAGTGATGAAGATGGAAAACACATCATTAGCTTCACTGGAAAAACTGCTGAGACATTTGTCATTGAAGCTGAGTTGCTGGCCATCTACAATGGTTTGAAGATCACTTATTCAAGTGGCTTCAACAACATGGAGGTGGAGTCAGACTCCCTTGATCTCTACTATTAAGAACCTTGATAGTAGAGATCCTGATAATATTTATAGATTCAGATACTCCTTGATCTCTGATATTAAGAACCTTCTCATCTTATCCAAGAGCTCTATATGTCATGTTCCAAGAGAGAAGAACAAGGTTGCTGACCTCCTTGCCCGTACGGGTTCCTTTCAAGTTCATGACCTCTTGGTGTACAACACACCAAGGGAGGAGATTCTAGAGGCAATTGAGAATGATGTTGTTAGTGACATTCATGTTGTTGCTTAGGGGGTAGTTGTTGCTATTGGGTGGAAATAGTAATTAACCATGACTCTTGGGAAAATAGTGTAATTACATCTAAATGAAGGAACTTCTCATCTCTGCTGCTCTGGAGAAATCGATCGATAGGTTAGGGTTTCAAAATTGATTGACAGACGATGAAGATGGAGATCAGGCCTTGTAGATTGGCAGAGCTCTTAACAACTGAGCTCTTGATCCAAATCCTGATCAGACTGCCTCTCGAATCAGTACTCGTATGCAGGGGAGTCTGCAAATCATGGAACAATCTCATCCTCCAACCCTCCTTCGCCGATCTTCACCGATCTTCCTCTCCTCCTCCTCTCACCATCACCGTCGTTCACCCATCATATCGCCACCGCCGGAGACCGGAGCCCACCAATTTCGAACTCGTCACCGAGAACAACAACAGCAGTTTCGGCTTTAGTCTCGCACACAAGGTAACACAGCTGATCTCTCAAGTAGTAGACCGCGTATGCATAGTAGGCTCTTGCAATGGACTCATCTGTCTTAGCTTCAATGGAGACAATTCCAAAGCTCATGACTCTTGCTACAGACTTGTACTATGTAATCCCATATTAAAATCCCATTTTTATCTTCCTGATCCTCCCCAAGCACTCAGAATCGCCACTAGTGCACAGTTAGGGTTCGGATATGTCTCGTCTACTAGAAATTACAAGGCGGTGAAAATTGTTTACATGAAAGCCGAGAGACAACTGTTGTTTCACGTTTGCATAATACAGAGTGGTGGCAGAAGAAATGAGATGGGAATAAGATTAAATCGTTGTCCTCCGTCAGTTTCTGTTTGGAGGACTATTTGCTATGACGTTGACGATGGATTACCGCTACTCTGTGACGATTATTCATATCCGACCTTTTTCAAAGGATCGATTATTTGGGTTGCGGAGTCGGAGAATGAGGCAGAGTGTCAAGTCCTTGTTTGTTTTGACGTCGAAAATGAGCAAGTGCAAACTCTTGCATTGCCTCCCACAATATTCACAGACTATGAAATGATAAGTCTTTGTGATTTTGACACTGTGGTGAGGATTGGGGTTTACTATGATGGTGAAGGCAAGGATCATTTGTACCTCTGCGAAGAGCGTCGTTGTTTTGCCAACATTTGGGTGATGGAAGATTACCATTCTATCGACTCGCTGGAGCTAAAATGGGTAATTCAACTACCTCTTGATGGAGCATTGCCATTACATCTATTTAAAGTCCTTAAAGATGGGAAGTTAGTTGTTGGAATACAGAACTCGATCCTAGCATATTATGATCCGAACACCAGAGTTCTAGAAACCATGGAGAATTTGCAGTTTCCAGTCTCAAGTTCTTTGGTTGTTGATACACCAAACTTGCTCGGATGCTTGCTATAGGATGTGATGAATTACTCTGGCCAAGGTACTCGCGCAGTTACAATTCTTCTTTATTTATTCTTATTGGAAGTATTGTTGTTCTTACATATATTGTTGGTTGGTCACCAGCATTGTTTTAACGGATGCCATGAGGGCAATCACAAAGTGGAAAGTTTCTTCAAAATGGGAAGTTTCTTCCTATTTTTTAAATCCCTGAGGTGCCTTAGTATATAGATATGTCCTGCCTTGAGATTTTGTACAGTTTAACAAACATAAGCAGAGTGACAAACATTATTGGCAACTAGTATTTGTAACCTGAGTTCTTCAAGCAGAGTCACAAACGTTTTGCATTACGCTCATGTTCCTAAAGCAAAACAAAACAACTAACCTGAATTCTTCAAACTTCTGTGACCTTCGCCTTATCCATATTTCTCATTATACTATCTTACATTATTGACACTGTATCATGCTATTCCTTATTTGTAGGATAACACTAATGTTCCTGGCGCTTATTGGCGTAAATGATTCTTGGTAGAAAGTGGAACCAATGGAAGGTAATAGCGAGAAGGAAGTTTTGGCCTATGAAACCAATGTGGAGCGTCTTGCGAATCGTCCATCGAGGGTGACACCAACTCAATTTACGAGTCTATAACATGGTTGGGGGAATCTGGTAAGTTTACAGTTCAGTTTACGAGTCTATAGCCACTGATTTAATAAGCATCTGCATACCTAATTAATCTGTCATTGAACCATACTTCGTCAGGACTAGATTGGAGGTGTGACCGAGGGATTTAATATTGGACCAAGAAATATGTATCGAAATAAAATATCCTTCATCTGTAGCCTATGTTTCACTCCTAGTCCTAGGTGCTTCAGTAAATACAATATATATCAGAAGTGGGAATTTTGGTTGTTAGTGCCCTTTTTGTCTCAAATCAGTACTGGGTCGGAATTCATGAGCTGAATACTATAGATTTCTTGCATGGTTTTATGGAAATGTACTTTCTTTGCTAGACTTCTCTGTAATTGAAATTGGTGGAGTTGAGTCTCTTCATATTCTTCGGTTCTATCACTATGTTCGGGTCTTGTATGACTAGCGATGGCCTAATATTCTATCCATCGATGGGGTTTACTTGCAAGATTTAGGGAAAATCCCAAGTGAAAACTCAGCCAGATTAGTTTCCATACATTAATTTAACCTAACCAGAAATACTACTAACCAGAGCTTCTCCATCATATTATAATTTCCAAATAATACCAGTAGTACACATCAGTTTTATAAATACTTAAAATAGCACTTGAAGGAAACATTCAAATAGATACTCCTACCTGAAAGATTGCATCCTGTAATCTATCTTCATTGCCAAACTGTACAGTTTCCTTTCTTTCCCCTTCAGTGTCGCACAATGTTGGAGTAATATCTTCTCCTTTGAAGTTAAGTTATCTGAAGTAAAGTCGCCGAGTTGTCAATTACTCCGAAACCAGGACAAGCTGGTACCAGAATAACCGATTTCCTAGACATAAAAACACACAACTTGTGGTCCGCGTAGATTCTCAGCTAAAAGAATAGAGTTTCAATCAAGATGTAATGGACATCCTGTATCTACCCAGATGGAGCAAGCATTCTGTAGGCTGACTGCTTTTTCATACCTCCTGAATTCTGACCTGGAAAGAAACCAAAATTTACAGTCCAAATTCAAAGCATAGTCAGGAGTTGGCAGGCACCTCAATCTTAAGAAATCAAAATTGTGTCAAATCATTGGCATGATAGATGTGAATGGAATCCCATGTCAGCTGCTCTCTGTTTGTGGAAATGAAGGACTCGGAGGGATAAGGTGTTAGTTTGTTCACTTCATGATTTAGTCTTTTATGTTTCAGTTAAAGATTTGCCAAACACATATTCTTGATTCTCCTCAAAATTTGTGCTCTTTACAGGTTGAGAGAAAGAGCAAGAGTCGATCGATCAAGTACAAGTGCAATTGGACACAACAAGCTAGCGCTGGCGCATACCTGTCGTTCTCATCTTTGTGTGTGATCGTGCTTGATTATGTACTTGGTATTTTGATTGTGCAATTACATACTTGTCCTCTATATTAAGTGCATTTTTGGTATCTCCGATTTTAACTGGATAAAAATCGGCCTCTTTTCAATAACTTCGTTTGTTATGTCTGCATATTTTAATCTGATAATCTACATATTTTAATTTCTGTGAAATTGGGGATTATGGAGCTGAAAATCCCCAGTTTGCCGAAACTTTCACATTGCGACCCCCAGTTCTAGAACTAGCTGATTGCATCCCCCATTTGCAAAAAATACGTCGATGTGAAACTGGGACTGAAATTTCGTCGCAAAATTAACGTACTCGAAGGGCATTATCTCAAACAATGTGATGCGGTTGTATCATAGAGGATATGCACTTTATGAAAATACCTTCGTCAGGTTCGAATTTGATGATTGAATTTTGTTGCCTGTTTTACATTGACGCATTTTTTGCAAATGGGGGATGCAATCAGCTAGTTCTAGAACTGGGGGTTGCAATGCAATAATTTCGAAAAATTAGGGGTATGCATTAGGTAATTAAGTCTTTACATTAACACGATCATAGTTCAGTTATAAATAGGTGTATTCAATTACTTGATTTTAGAGCTCTTTAAAATTTGTTAAATGGATCAAGTTAGTGATCAATAATTTCAGCTCATACCAAACATATTGTGATTCTCGTTGGATGTTCTTTTCAGATTATTTTCAGCTGATTATTGAGATTTTCTGCTGATACCAAACATGCCCTTAAAGTCTTAGTTTCAAGACGTGGATTATCGGCTTGGTATTCCCGACTTTTGTGAATGTTAGTTAGCTTGTAATGTAACTGTTGCCGGATCTTACTTTCAATTTTTCTGGGTTTCAAATGAAATTTTTGGGTGCACCAAGTTTAATGGGTTTGTTTTGATGATATTGGGCATCATTGTACATTTTGCTGGTTGCATTGTGTGGGATTTTTACGGGGTGGGGCACATATACCGGACGTCGTTTCGCTTTAGTTACTGGAAAGAAATATTTCGGTAGCGGTACTTTTCAGTGATTCGTTCCGGACTAAATTTCTTAATTATACAATTGTCTAAAGAGTAATATTTTCAAAATGCTTCCAACTTTTATTCTTATTTTCTGCAAAATAACTCATAAAACCGCTCATAGTCTCTTGCTACTATTAGACAATAAATTAGATATATAATAACGAATTTCTATGTAATACACTAATAAAAAAACATACTTCCATCTACAAAATCATCAAACTGAAAATAACCGGCCACTGTTTAAAATCTTCAATTCTTAAACAACTTTCGTTGTTTGTTAAGAAGAAAATGAATCTTTACTAAAGAGATAGTAGTAGGAATTATTAAAACTAATTATCTCACTACAGACTACATCAATGAGCCAAGTAGGAAGGTGTGTCGTCCATTTCAATTCTCCATTGATTGTCAAAGTGTGCTGAGCCAAGTCATGGGCCACTGCATTTGATGTTGTTGGAACTACTTTCTATACGCCTTTAGAGAAAGTGTAGTGTCTTCCTTTAGCTTCTGCCTGGAGGACTATCTGCTATGACGTCGGCGATGGAGTACTCTGTGATGATTATTCATATCCGACCTTTTTTAAAGGATCGATTATTTGGGTTGCGGAGTCGGAGAATGAGGCAGAATGTCAAGTCCTTGTTTGTTTTGACGTCGAAAAGGAGCAAGTGCAAACTCTTGCATTGCCTCCCACCGTATTCACAGACTATGAAATGATAAATCTCTGTGATTTTGACACTGTGGTGAGGGTTGGAGTTTACTATGACGGTGAAGGCAAGGATCATTTGTACCTCTGCGAAGAGCGTCGTTGTTTTGCGAACATTTGGGTGATGGAAGATTGGCAGTCTATCGACTCGCTGGAGCTAAAATGGGTAATTCAACTACCTCTTGACGGAGCATTGCCATTACATCTATTCAAAGTCCTTAAAGATGGGAAGTTAGTTGTTGGAATACAGAACTCGATCCTAGCATATTATGACCCGAACACCAGAGTTCTAGAAACCATGGAGAATTTGCAGTTTCCAGTCTCGAGTTCTTTGGCTGTTGACATACCAAACTTGCTCGGATGCTTGTTGTAGGGCGAGAGGATTTACTGTAGCTCAGTAAAATTCGTCTTTGGTTTTGTGTTTTCTGGTAGACTGGTAGTTATAGACTAAGAATGCTCCCACACTGGAGCTGTAGACTAAGAGTTTATGGCTAATGGAGTTGATGTAGACTAAGGTGAATTTTTGTGAAGGAGTATGTGGATACTAACTTCGATAGCTAATGTAGTTGCTGACTCGTGTCTACAGAGTCTTAGTTATAGACTAAGAGTTGATGAGGTACCTGTTGTTTTTCTGTTTTCCCTTGTCTTCGTTTCCTCTACAAGTAGAAAGAAGAAACTAAATAGTTATTGCTCGAAGTAATTGCTTTGTCGAAGACCACCTTTCACACAGCGAGGGACAGGTTGTCTCTTTTCTTTTTCAAAACAGTTGTATCTGCAGCAACGTATCTGCAGCAACCGCAACATTTTCAATGTTCTTTTCTCAGGATCCACTCATGAAAACTCAGTTTATGTGATTCATCAGCGTATCATCAAATAGTTCAATGGGTGTTAGAGGGGCAGATTCTGTAACTGGTGGTGTTATCAAATTTGTGTTTTTATCTTTGCTGATTGTGGAGTGAGTACAGAATATAGAAAAGGGGATTTACACTGTCTGTTAGTACAATCTGATTCCTTATATCATCTTCTCTTATGGGTCTGCTTTAGAATTTCCTGTTTTACTTGCTGTCCAAAATTAATTATGGAATCACTTTTTAAGTACTTTCGTGAAGTAGAATTCCCTGTGAAAATGTACAAATAATAATCTCTCGAAATTAGACATTCTACATGAGTTGTCAACTGAGATCAATATATTAATTTGGTGCAAGTAAAGATCAATATAGTAATAAATCCCTTTGAATATAAATGCCACAGCCGCTCTATATTGATGGTACCATGTGGACTGGGCGTTGTCTGCACACACCATACGGTGCAGTGTTGTACAGTGGCGTGACACAGGTGGACTGAGAGGCTTTAATAAGAGTACCTCCGGATATTGAAGCGAGAAATGAATCCAACCTAGATTTAGCAAGCAGTGAAAAAGAAATTACCAGTTAAAGATGTCTTGGCTAATTTGGTATGACTAAAGATAAAGGAACATCGTCCCATATTTTATTCAAGAATTGGCAATCTTCCAGATATGACATTTTGACAGCTGCATAAAGCAAGAATTCCCCAAACAGGTTAAATTACTGAGCTTCCTTAGTCTATAGATATGTGCGGCCTTGACATATTGTACAGTCTAACAAACATAAGCAGAGTGACAAACATTCTTGGCAACTAGTATTTGTAACCTGAGTTCTTCAATTTGTTTGCTGAAAATGAGTGTCTACTCAAATTATGACCATCTGGTTTTTATCCTGACTGAGAGTATTAGTATTGAAATGGTGATATTTTGAGTTTTGTTTTGCTTTAGGAATATGTGCGTAATGCAAAGCGAGCTAAGAGCATCGCTTGTGCCATGGATGATATTTACAATGTTGTGGTTCATATTAACGACGTAAGTGAAGTGTATAAAGTATCAATGTTTCATTCCACATCGCACTTTTTTTATTTGTTCTATTTGTTTTAATGTTGCAGGAGTCCCGTAGTAGCGGGATTGGAAGGACCTCAGCAGATAACAGCGATATTGAAGAAATATGGTGATTGAAAGGGACAATGTAAAAAAACACAAAAATATAATTCATTTCAATATTTTACATGCATAACAAACATGTTATATGTCCTGCTCGTATAGGTTTTCGGAAATGTTGCTAGAACGAGGAGTTCAACTCGTGTCATGGTTGAAGATGGTCCTTCTGATGCTCCGTCTAACATACCTCCAGTTTATGCGACTTCTCATTCTGAGCAATCCAATGTGCAAGGGAATATCCAAACAACTTCCCTGAATGAAAGTAACTTTGGTACGATTATAGTTTTTCACTTCTTGTTGGTTATACTGTTCCACATAATAGTTATGTGAGCCACTCTGTTGTCACTTCCAGGCCCATGTAGCATAAATATTAGAGGTGGAGCTGGGCTAAATTCAGATTGGGGTACTGACAAAAAGTTGGAGGTTCAATTCAACAAATATATGATTCCTATAGGCCCAAATAGGAAAAAATGTGCATCCCAACTAGCTGTGCTTGCTAGGAATGTGAACTTGTTGCCTTTGACATACACTGACAGGAGGGCAATGGCAATGAAAGCCTGGGAAGAAATAAAGGTAATCACACTCTTTTAATACTTGTGTGACTTTGGCCTTATATTTCTCATTATACCATCTTACATTATTGACATTGTATCACGTTATTCCTTATTTGTAGGATAACACTAATGTTCCTGGGGCTTATCGTGGTAAATGTTTCTTGGTAGAAAGTGGAATGAATGGAAGGAAATAGAGAGAAGAAAGGTTTGGCCTTTGAAACCGTTGTGGAGCGTCTTGCGAATTGTCCATCGAGGTGACACCAGCTCAATTTACGAGTCTATAGCATGGCTTGGGAGAATCTTGTAAGTTTACAGTTCAGTTTACGAGTCTATAGCATGTGTTATCTACTATACTTCGTCACTGATTTAATAAGCATCTTCATACCAATTAATCTGTCATTGAACCATTCTTCGTTAGGACTAGATTGGAGGCGTGACCGAGGGATTTAATATTAGACCAAGAAATATGTATCAAATTAAATATCCTTAATCTGTAGCCTATGTTTCACTCCTAGGTGCTTCAGTAAATACAATATGTAGTATATCAGAAGTGGGAATTTTTGTTGTTTATTGCCCTTTTTTGTGTCAGATCTGTATCTGGGTCGGAATTCATGAGCTGAATACTATAGATTTCTTGCATGGTTTTATGGGAATGTTCTTTCTTTTCTAGACTACTCTGTAATTGAAATGGTGGAGTTGAGTCTCTTCATATTCTTGGGTTCTATCACTATATTCGGGTCTTGTATGACTAGTGATGGCCTAATATTCTATCCATCTATGGGGTTTACTCCCAAGTGAAAGCTCAGCTAGATTGGTTTCCATACTACTAACCAGAGCTTCTCCATCATATAATAATTTCCAAATATACTAGTAGTAGTAGTACACATCAGTTTTATAGATACTTAAAATAGCCCTTGAAGGAAACATTCAAATATATACTCCTACCTGAAAGATTGCATCCTGTAATCTATCTTCATTGCCAAACTGTACAGTTTCCTTTCTTTCCCCTTCAGTGTCGCACAATGTTGGAGTAATATCTTCTCCTTTGAAGTTATCTGAAGTAAAGTCGCCGAGTTGTCAATTACTCCGAAACCGGGACAAGCTGGTACCAGATTAGCCGATTTCCTAGACATAAAAATACACAACTTGTGGTCCGGGTAGATTCTCAGCTAGAAGAATAGAGTTTCGATCAAGATGTAATGGACATCCTGTGTCTACCCAGATGGAGCAAGCATTCTGTAGGCTGACTGCTTTTTCATACCTCCTGAATTCTGACCTGGAAAGGAAACCAAAATTTACAGTCCAAATTCAAAGCATAGTCAGGAGTTGGCAGGCACCTCAATCTTAAGAAATCAAAACTGTGTCAAATCATTGGCATGATAGATGTGAATGGAATCCCATGTCAGCTGCTCCCTGTTTGTGGAAATGAAGGACTCGGAGGGATAAGGTGTTAGTTTGTTCACTTCATGATTTAGTCGTTTATGTTTCAGTTAAAGATTTGCCAAACACATATTCTTGATTCTCCTCAGAATTTGTGTTCTTTACAGGTTGAGAGAAAGGGCAAGGGTCGATCGATCAAAGTACACCAAGTGCAATTGGACACAACAAGCTAGCGCTGGCGCATACATGTCGTTCCCATCTTTGTGTGTGATCGCGCTTGATTATGTACTTGGTAGTTTGATTGTGCAGTTACATATCCTCTATATTAAGTCTTAGTTTCAATACTTGGATTATCGGCTTGGTATTCCCGACTTTTTTAAATGTTAATTAGCTTGTAATGTAATGAATGTTGCGAGCTTAGTTCCTTTTTTTCTGGGTTTCACATGAAACTTTTGGGTGCACCAAGTTTAATTGGTTTGTATTGATGATATTGGGCATCATTGTATATTTTGCTGATTGCATTGTGTAGGATTTTTACAGGGTGTGGGATTAGTATATTGTATTGGCAGGGGCACATATACCGGACGTCGTTTTGTTTTGTTTTTGTTACTGAAGTGAAATATTTCGGTAATGGTAGTTTTCGGTGATTCGTTTCGGACTAAATTTCTTAAATTATACAATTGTCCAAAAAAAAATTATGTTTTTAGGATGATCCAAACTTTTATTCTTATTTTTGCAAAATAACCATATAACAGTTCACAGTATGCTACTATTAGATAATAAATTATATATACAATAACGTATTTTCATGTAATACACTAATACAAATACACACTTACATATACAAAATCTTCAAACTCAAAATAAACTGCGACTGTTCAAGTTCTTCAAAGTGTGCCGAGCCAAGTCATGGCCACTGCATTTGATGTTCTTGGAGCTACTTTCCATAGGCCTTTTAAGAAACTGTTGAGTGTCTGAAAAATCTTCGATCAGATATGCTCAATCGACTGACGTTCTTCTTTATTTGTGTTGTGAGTCTTGAATTATTTCAGCAGAATCTCAGCATCTCCTTCAATCACCAAGTTATAGATTCTCATTTCAGTATACTCTCAACATCTCCTTCATTTGTTGTTGTTTTCCATTTCATTAGAATCCCATCATCTCCTTCACCTGTTATTGTTTTCGGTATAACATACCATGTATTTGAACAACTCAACGAGTGTTGGTTGATTTGTGATTCTTTTAGGTAGTGATGCAAGAAACGTTATTAATAATTAAACGCAGGACTTACCCTAGAATAAGGCAGTTGAGGCGGCCGCTTTAGACCCCCGGCCCAGTGTTTATTGCCTTTTTTTTTTTAAATAGAGTTATAGTAGCTTTAATTACTTTTTTTTATGCAATGCTAACATGAAATGTATATTTAGTTGGGTGAAAGACTGTTACCACCCCTGACAATTGGATTAATTCAATCCAGCTACCCTGACATTTGAATAAAGACACTATGCACATTTTTTTTGGATGGAGCTACGGTTGACTAACATTACTTGCGAAAAGACTATTTTACCCTTAAATATTATAAAATTACCCCATATATATTACCATAATCTCTCTATCCCCTCATTTCTAACCCTAATCCCTCTCTTTCTCTTCCCATTTTTCTCGCTCTTCCCCTCTTGATGTGAAACCAGCCGCCACCACCAGTGTCCTTCTTCTTCTTCATTTCCTTCATCTTCTGTCCTCCTCCTCCTTCAAGACTGGTCCTCTCTAATTGAACCACCAGTGTCCTTCTTCTCTTACCCCAAACCCACCTAAACGAGAGAGAAAATACGAAGCAGATGAGGGATGAGAAGAGGAAGAAGAAGATGAGAAGGGGAAGCGTTGTGAAAACCCAAAAATTCACACCAACAAGCTCACAGCCCTATCCCTCAATCTCTCTCGAGCTCCTGCTCCCTCTATGTTCTGGTTGCCGAGAAAACCCAGCCGCTAACAGGGTCGAACTGAGCCCAGCTCTGACGAAGGTGAACCCAGGTTCGGTGACTCCGTTCTGCCGTTTCTGCCAGCGCCTCCCAGCCGATTCGACGAGGGCTTCCACAAGATCTAAAGCTTATAATTTCCGCATCTGAAATCAGGAACAGAACCTGAGATTATTGTGTTGCAGAGAGAGGAAAATGAGAAATTAGGACTTGGTAAAGCTCCCGGGAACAGAACCCGAAAGGGAATTAAAAATCAAATTGAGTCTATAAAGCTTGGTAGAGTTAGCAAGACTCGGAGGAATCATACGAGTAAGATGATTATTCTTGAGATCAAACGTCTGAAACCGAGGAGATGACCCAGTGAATGATCCAGGTTGGACTGTCTCTCTCTCTCTCTTTGTCTCTCCCTCTCACATATCTCTCTCTCACACACACACACATATTTGGTTGATGGGTCGATGTTCACTTCCCAGTGCTCGGCGGCGGCGATGGTGGCGAAGATCGAGGCGGCGGCGAATGGCTGGAGCTTTACCGTCGTGAAGTCGAATCGAATCAGGGTTTGGCTAGGTCGATGCTCACTCATTAGGAGTTTTGGTTATAATTTTGGTTCTATTGTTCTCTGCTCAAATTGAACTACTGAGAATTGCAGTGGGAATTCGGCGATGTTTTCGTTGTTCTTGTTGCGAAATTTCTCGAATTGTGGTTATGTCCTTATGATTATTTGTGTTGTTTGATGTTTTGAATTCAAATGGAAGATGTTGATATTCTGTTGTGGCGGTGTTCTTGGTTATAAACATGGGCAAAAAGTTCAAAAAATTAAATAGGGGCAATATGGACCGAAAAAATTCAATCAACCACTTTTCTAACGGAATATAACACAAGGGTGCGAAGTGTCCACGGAATTCCGTTTAATGGGTGCAAGTGTCTTTTTTCAAACGCCAGGGTAGCGGGATGGAATTAATCCAATTATCATGGGTGGTAAGTGTCTTTTACCCATATTAGTTTGTGGTAGCTTTTATTGTTACCACAAACTTCTGCCCAATTCGAATCTTGTTGATGACATATGTTGACTTTTTAATTTTTTACTTCTTACAACTTTGTGATGATCATTAATTAATGTTAACCTAACAGATTGTTAAAAGAAACAACCTAACATATTATACACAAATATTAGGAGTCTAAACATAATTTTTAAATAAACTATTTTATGTATTATTGTTTCTTCAATTGGGGGCCTCAAATTTATTAGTAGTACTTGTTTTAGGTTCACGGGTGTCTTGGGCCGGCCCCTTATTAAATGAGTGTAGAGAGTACAATAAATATATGCAAGAGAGAACACACGTAAACTAAAATATTGATTGACGAGCTCAAGAGATATTTATGAGTTTAATTCATACAGTAGTAGAGAGGATCAAGGAAATTACTACACTACTACAATGGGGCTAAAACTTCTAGCAAGTTTAAGTGTATTTTTCTTGTGTCATAATTCTCTATTCGATAATGTTTTCACATTGTTTGGTTTAGCTTAAGGGAGCTGATTCCCGTTCTCATGAACACTTGTTTATTGATACTATCATGAGAACGTGACGTGTCATACTCACAACATAAATTTCTTTCCATTAGATGTATGTGTATGTGTGTGAGAGAGATAGACAGATTTATTTTTAAAATCTATAATCTTTTGGCGGTTATAACCTCGCATTTAATTAAATTATAGCATATAGTGGGGAACACATTTTAATTTTTGTGGAGGCTGGATTGAACGAGCTTTACAAATAATATGTAAAAGTATGAATAGCTAAAACTTAAGTGGTGATTACAGCCAACCCCCCCCCCCCCCCCCCACACACACACGGAGAGAAACACACACTCCCTTACTAGATATGTGTGGGAGACAAGTTTCTAGACAATTAACCATAGATAATGATAAATAGACAAATACATGTGTTTTCAAATATGAGTTGCTTTGATAGAAATGTGCAAAACAATGCTTCTCATTATCTACTCCATGAAAATAAAGTTACCCTTCGACGTGTAGTTGAGTTGGCCGAGTTAGCATTCTTAAGACTTTGGGGTATCTGCCTTAAGGTCTTGAGTTCAAATCTTGAGACAACAAAATGATTGTCTATTAGCCTTCTCGAGTTGTAGTCTGCGAGGCGGGTTCTCACGTCATAATAGAAGAAAAAAGAATAACCTCTTTTTCTAGTCCGTGGGGACATGATATCACATTATGGGTGTGCCAGGGGGTTGCCGATCGGAAACATCCTAGATGTAGGGCTTAGGCAGCTCTGCAGACAGCGACGGTGGAGCTCACGCTGGGAGGAGACATTGGTGGGAGGGCAACGACGGTTGAAGGCGGAGGAGCACGAGAGGAGGTGCTTGGACAGTGGGGACTGAGTGGATATTTTTTCAACACCTAATTAATTTGAGTTTTGATGTAGATAGATAGAAGGTTAATTTTAGTCGGCATGTTTTTTTAATGTAAACAGAGAAAGTTTAGTTTACAAGAGGTGGTAGTGAAAGGTCAAAATATGAAAACAGGTGACAAGATAGTAGAAGAATAAAATTGTGGTAGTGCAAGAATCAGCTCCCTAGCTTAACTTCTGTGTATGTGCGTGTGTGTTTGATAGAGAGAGCGAGAGTGAGAGAGGTTTTTATTCGTAAAATCTATAATCTTTTGATGGTTATAATCATGCATTTAATTAAATTAAAGCATATAATTGGGACTACAGTGTAATATTTGTGGGAGACTGGATTGAACAATTTTACAAGTAATATGTAAAAGTATGAGTACCTAGAAATTAAGTGGTGGTTCCAGCCCCCACTACTCCCCTTACCAGATCTGTGTGGGAGACAAGTTCTAGACAAATAACCATATATTATATTCTTTTAGACAAATAATCATAAATTATATTTTTTTTAGACAAAATAACTGCGTTTTCAAATATGAGTTGCTTTGACACAAACGTGCAAGACAATGCTTCTTATTATCTACTTCATGAAACCCTTCAAGGTACAATTGAGTTAATCAAGTTAGTATTCTTAAAATTTCAACCGTTTATTTTAAGGTCTTGAGTTCAAACTTTAAGACATAATAAGTGTATATCAGAATGGTGATCTATAACTATGGTAAGTTTGGTGCAGCCGAGGCATCATATAAGCGTTCCCTAGCCAGTTTTTACGAGCGACGACAAAGACGTTTTACGATATCTTACACGCGTGTCACGACGCGCCGTTTTCACGACATCCGTTTCATGTCAAAGGAAGAAACTCTCACGCGCTACACTCACATTTCCTTCCACCTCTCTCGCTATCAGACCCTCACCAACATTTTTCCCCTTTCTCTCTTAACCAATCGCAGTCTCACTCTCACTCCTCAGCTCCGGATCGGAACTCCGCCGGCGATTACCGGTACGTTCACTCGCCGGAGCTTCACATCGCAATTGATTTGTGTATTTCTTCGTTCTCGCATCGTTTTTTGTTCTTCTTCATTCCTCGGTTTCGCTTCGTTTTGCATGTCGTTCGAAGAAATTACACTCGATGAATTGTTTTTTGAGCTCCGATTTCCTTTGTTCTGGCAGTGGAAATCGATGAACGCGTGTGTCAATTGATGTACTTCTTTGTGTTTCGTTGCGATTTGTGGTGTTTGTAGGGTTTTAGGGTTTTGTATGAAGGCGATTGCTACATTGACTCTCATATAGCTTCTGAATGACACTTTCTCGTCAATTTGAGTTCAGTGTGATATGTAAAATGCGAGCTTGTTTAAATGTATGGTCTTTTTTCTGACAAACCCTGTAAAGAGACATTGGGAACACTAAAAAGGTGCTTTATAGATATGCCAGTTAAATTAGGGGTTTTGCTTGCTTGTGGTAGTTTTGAACACTGCAATGTTGGGTGTTTTAATTGGGTGAAATAATGCATTGGATGATGATAGTCTACGTTTAATCTGCTTCCTGATATAGTCTTGTTCATCATCTTTGTTGCCATGAGTACATGTTTGCACATGTCAAACTTGCCTAACGTATCTAGGACATCTTTACACATTTTCTGGTCAACAGTTATTTCTTTAGTCCAAGTATTGATTTTGTTGAGATGTTAAAAGCCACACGATATTTCTAAAACTCATTATGCGTTCAAGCAAAGTAGTGCTAGCCCCTGGCTTGGATCTACCAATATAATTGATGTCTTTTTCCTCGGTGGCCTGTATGGGCTTGAGGAAGCAAGAGCATGAAACAATACAGGCGTATAAATATACCACAGAACAATTATGTTTGATTTGTAACTGTAGATGGTATTTGCTTTTGTTTCTATGTATTTACAGCACATGTCTTTTCAAACAGCATGCTTGTGTAAATATCTCTGCCTTTGTCAAGCAATTCATCCTGTTTCTCTCTTTTGTGTCTTTCAACATGTTATTAAGATAGGACATACTTTTCTGATTGGTCTGAGGCTCTGAGCATGCCATGCATAGGTCCTCTTAGGTATACAGCTTGACTCGCAAAAATACTGAATTGTAGACCTAGGAATACTTATTTATTGTGTTTGTTTTGCGGGGTAGAGATGCTTAACAAGTGAGTTTTATTGATGGAATTTGTTCCAAATAATTTGCTACATATCTACCAACGGTGGGATCTGGAATTGTCCTTTTTGCCGTTACCTTCTTCTGGGGCCTTGAGGTTAACAGTAACTTGTGAACCAACAGCTATAGTATCCTTTTATCTTGTCTGAACGATTAAACATATATCTGAAGCTCATATTCTTAGTTCTTTGGTTACATTAGAGGATGCATGTTATTGATAAATGCATGTTTGTTCGATTCGCTTGACATCCTGATATCAGTAGGAACTGGTTTTTACCTTTTCTCTCTGTAAGACTTGTGAGATGGAGAAAAGATAACAGACAACAGAAGAATAGAGTTTTGGTTCTTTGGTATAGGCTGTGTTGCATGGAAACGGAGACGGGTACGGCAGGAGACGGAGACGCCGAAACGCCAAATTTTATGAAATCAGGAGACGCGGACACGCCGCATATATACATCTATATACATGTATATACACGCCGCATCTATATGCACGCCGCATACATACATGTGTATGTATGTGTGTGTGTATTAATTCAAAACTTGAAGTAATTGACAAATTTAAAACTATACCATTGCAAGAGTCAAATGAAGCTTAGCGTCCAAAAGATAGCAACACATAACAAACAAATTATCAGCGTGTTTTTTCAAAATTTTAAAAAATACACGAGGTGGAGGTGAACTGTCTCATGTTTTCATCTTTAAACTGTCTTCACCAACCTTAGCCGCACAATCTCTTTGACAAAGAAAACAAAGCGGAAGAGAAGCAAGAATAATCAGATTTGGTTTGGTAAATCGATTAACAACTTTGTCCAACTCTCTTTCTCTACGTCTCCCCCAAATGGAACCAGGCATTTTGGGGCCACATTCTTATCAGTTTTATCTGGAAACACCAGGTGGAGTTTCCGAAACGTCGTTCAGGTGTGTCCGAGTTTCCGACACGTTTCTGATTGTCCGAAACGGGAACGGCACCCCTGATGGAGTGTCCGTGCAACATAGGGTATAGGGGTTCGTTGTATAGGTTGGACAGTCAAGGCGATGGTAAATGTAGAAGCATTTTGTTCACTTTCTATGTTTGTTTCATTTAGTGTGAATCATGTTATTTAGTATTACAGTATGTTGATGTATTTGAACTATTTTTTTTCCTGCCATGGGATGAGTAGATCTTCCTTTACGTCATTTGCTAAGAAGTCTCTGAAAATGTAGGTGCCTTGAATGATTGGAAGCCTTTCACCAGATATTTCGTTGGAGAGTGGCTATGGCGCCAAATCCAAGAGTTGCACAAGCCTTCCGTGCCATGAGAGTTCTGGGAATCTCTGAAGAAAGAGTGAAACCAGTCTTGAAAAATCTTTTAAAATTGTATGAGAAAAATTGGCAACTTATAGAAGAAGAAAACTACAGAGCTCTTGCAGATGCTATATTTGACCAAGCAGAACAGGTGAATTTCCTGCTCTCCGACCATGTGCGGAACCTAATAACATGGTTCTTGTTATTTGGCTGCTCATGTTCATTTCAATATCTGGCCCTATTCTTGTTTAAGTGTTTCTATTATTCATTTTTTTCCTTTTATCTTTAGGCAGCTGAGGCTCAAAATGCACCTCAAAATGCTCCTCAAAATGCACCTCAAAATGCTCCTCAAAATGCACCTCAAAATGCTGTAAGTGACTCATTCCTCATTTCTGCTGTTTCAGGATCTGTTACCTCTCCACTCTGTTTTATCTGTGTAGTCCTGGCCTTTTGTTGACTATAACATGGTTATTGTTATTTGGCTGCTCATGTTCATTTCAATATCTGCTCCTATGCTTGTTTGAGTCTTTCCATTATTCATTTTTTTTCCTTTTATCTTTTAGGCAGCTGAGGCTCAACAGGCACCTCAAAATGCTGTAAGTGGCTCATTCCTCATTTCAGCTGTTTGAGGATTCTGTTACCTCCACTCCGTTTTATCTGTGTACTCTTGGCCTTTTGTTGTCCATAACTTATTTTCTCTCTCCTTTTTTTAGCTAGTGGAGATGGATGAAGAAGCACTGGCAGAAGAGGAGCCAGAACGTCCCCTAAAAAAAAGGTTGCGTTTGAGATACCAAGACAGCCAACCTTCATCTTCTTTGGGTAATCCTACCACCAACTCGAACGGAACTTTACTGGTAATACCCAAAGAAGAGGAATCCGAACTGCCTGAAGCTTGCCCTGCACTACGGACGCATGATATTGCTGGATCATCTCCGCTTAAAAGAAACAGCAATGGGATTGTATCTCAGCCACTAACCAGAAGTAAAGGGAAGCAATCTGTAGTGCCAGGGCAAGAAAGATTAGCGACCTCAGAAGCAGGTGTTATTCCTGGAACCCAGCCGCTCGCTTCAAGGACTGAGTCTGATTCAGTTTCTCCTAAAAAACGTCTCAGGGAAAAAGGAAAAGAACCTCTCTCACCTCAAGTTGCTAAGAAATCAGTTCCGGAGAGGTCAACTCGTTCATTGTGCTTGAAAGAGCCAGTTGCTGAATCTGGCACTGCTCTCTTGCCTAAGAAGCAAGTTCATAATTCACTTGCTTTAATTGTGCCTAAAGATGAGCCGCTCACCGATGACACACCACATGTAGAAACTCCACTTGCGGTCATACTTCCTGGTAAATATATTTTTCTTCTCATTTATCTGTGTTGCAGCTCTCTACCAAGTCTTGATAGTTGGCATGTAATCTATTTGGCTATATGGTATTGTCGCTATTTCATCTGAAAACTTCATCAAAAGGTGGAAGTTCTGCAATATGTAGTATTACTATGTTTTATGATTGTTGATGGTTCTGACAGTTTGTTGGTCTCTGTCCCTTTCTTGAGCTCACTTGTCCTGCTTTTCTACTTCCGACGTCTTGGATAAATTTGCAGACTTTGTTGGTCTTCTATGATATTTGCTTCTCTGTTAGATCTCTTGTTCCTTCTCTTGTTCATATGTAAGGAGTTCTTTTGTAATTTCCCCAAACAGCAGAACAAGTAGCACAAGCTGAGAGCTAAATCTTATGTAATCAAGGTGCATGGCCACTTATAGTCTTTCGGCGTCTGAAGTATTGGAGTTAACTAAATAATAGAGGTAAAGTTACTAAGCTAGGAAATCGATGATTTTAGGTGATAAATCATAAATAAGTGGACGTGTCCCTTTCTGAATAGCTTCTCTGAAAATGCCGTTTAGAACTCAAATAGAAATTCAGGATGAGCACAGGGTTTATAAGAAATGCGAGAGAATCAAGACTGCCAATCTCGCCCATGCACTGCACCCAAGATATATATTTTCAATTATACGTATCCCGTGCAGTGCACAAGTGTCACCTCCTTAACAGAAAAGCTAGAGGTGTACCAGTTTCATTTCGCTTTCTACTTTTACCCAGTGGAAATGGTTCCCGCATATGAGCTTATGGGTTGCTCTAAGGTCCTATAACCTTATCTTTCTGGCCGTGAATTATAGAATTTTTAATGTCTTATCCATCAGAGCCATGGTTGCAAGGATGTTAAACTCATGTGTTAACAGGCATGCCTATGAATTGTATTGTGTGATTTCTATTGATATACTTGTAAGTTGTAACGTGATTTATGCAAATACTAGCATGCAATGGACCATTATCATCATTGTCATTAATATTTTCCATATTGTACAGAGCCATTGAGCAACAATAATGCTAGCAGGAATGGTTCGATCAGAAAATGCAATGGTTCTCAACTTCTGATAGCCCAGTCTGTACAAGGAGATGGCGGAAGTAATGGTGATGACCTAGTTAAAAAAGGATCCAATTGCAAACTCACAAACACTTCGAACGCGTCTTCCTCCAACCTGGAGATCGCATCCCTGCCCTCTGGAGAGGTGAAAATTTCTTTGACCTGTAACTCTGCTGTGGGAAGATCTGATTTTCATATGCCTAGTATTGATGATGTCCTGAAAACGGTGGAGGATAAATGTCTTAAATCATTCAAAGTGTTGGACCCGAGTTTTTCTTTGACAAAACTAATGAAAGATGTGTGTGAATGTTTTCTGGAACTGGGTTCTGACTCTGCCAATGGATCACAGGAAACCATTGATGAAATTGCAGCTGGTGGTTCATCTCTGAAATCGGCTGCCGTGGATGCTGCAGGCATTCCATTTGATCCTTCTAGTAATGGGAACATGAACTCGTCAAATGCTGCTGAAGCAGCTCCGCCTGAAATTCTTGAAACTCCACCGCTATCTTCCTGTTGTATTGATGACTCTGCACAGGCTAACACAAGAAATACTGAAAATGAACAGAATAATGGGCAGCAAAATTCTCTTGAGCGGGTGTTACCGCCAAATCAACCATGTGGTCTCCATGATGATCTTAATGACATTGCGAAAGGGCAAGAGAAATATGTGATTTCATTTGTAAATGAAGTAAACAATGAGAGCCCACCAGCCTTCCACTACATACCACAGAACGTGATTTTTCAGAATGCTTATGTGAATTTCTCCTTGGCTCGGATTGGGGAAAATTGTTGTTCGTCCTGCTCTGGTAATTGTCTATCATCACCAACACCTTGCGCTTGTGTACATGAAACCGATGGTGATTTTCCCTACACTTTGGACGGCCTGATCAAGGAAGACTTTTTAGAAGAGTGTATTTCAATGAATCGGGATCCAGAAAAGCATTGTCAAGTTTATTGCAAGGATTGCCCAATAGAGAGAGCGAAAAATGAAGATATCCCGGAGCCATGTAAAGGTCACCTCATGAGGAAGTTTATTAAAGAATGCTGGTGGAAGTGTGGTTGCAGTAAGCTCTGTGGCAATCGGGTTGTGCAGCGTGGCATTAATTGCCATTTACAGGTTAGAACCGGTTCTTTAGCATTACCTCTCCCCATTAATGGATAGACCCTTATTGTTATCTCTCATGCTTGCTTACTTCGAACTGATTACCAGTAAACTCAGGATATATCTTCTTTCCCCTCAATTGCTGGAATTTGGTTATTTACTCTGTCTTCATGTTAACTTTCAGGTGTTCATGACTCCTGAAGGAAAAGGATGGGGCTTGCGTACCCTCACCGACCTCCCAAAAGGGGCTTTTGTGTGCGAATATGTTGGGGAAATATTAACCAATGCTGAACTATTTGAGCGAAATACACAACCAAGCACTGAAAATCATTCATACCCGGTACTGCTTGACGCAGACTGGGGTGCGGAAGGAGTCTTGAAGGACGAAGAAGCTCTGTGCTTGGATGCAACTCATTTCGGAAATGTTGCAAGGTTCATTAATCACAGGTAGGCATTACAGGTGATAAGTTTTCTTTGACCTTTCCTAATCCACAGGTTCCTGTAAAGCCTTTCTTTATTTGTCAGAGTTACTGATACCTGGGTTGTATTTTCAGATATCACTGAGTTTTCTGTGAGAACCTGTTTGATAGGACATATTTGACACCATGTTCTTTGACTAGTAATTTTTTTCATTGCGAGAGAGTATTGTTCTTTGTAGTCTGTGCACATCCTAACTAGAAAAAACATTAATTAATTGCTAACCTGAGAAAAATTGCGAGAGAGTATTGTTCTTTTCTCATTGTGAGAAAGTATTGTTCTTTGTTCTCTGTTCTTTGACTAGTAATTTTTCTCATTGCGAGAGAGTATTGTTCTTTGTTCAGTGAATTTGTCTTGAAACTTGTAAGCCATCTGAATTTGAGAGTTCAACTTGTTTCGGATTAAATGTTTCCGCTTCTTACAAGCTGTGAATGCATGATTTCATTTCGTTTGTGCTGTCTCTGTCTGTGGCACATGTATGCTGTTACGTGACAAGTGCCAACACACACTCAAGCATTCTTACACACATGCATGTACCACAGGCAGGATTTTGGATGGCGTCATATTTGTTCTTAACCGTGCATTTAAATCAAATTAGTTCCTCTTACTGAGTAAACACATTCTTTTCCGTTTTAAAACAGCATCAATTAACCTAATTGGTTTTTTGCTAGATGTTTTGATTCAAACATGGTTGAGATACCTGTAGAGGTGGAGACCCCTGATCATCATTACTATCATGTATGTAACTTCAATCCTTCTACTTTTGCCAATATATGCCACACTGCTTTCCGGTCCAAATGTCTAATATAGTTCGTGCCCTGTCTTTATACAGCTAGCTTTCTTCACAACTAGGAAAGTTCAAGCTATGGAAGAACTCACCTGGGTAACGTTGCTTGCATTTATAATGTTCTATATGTTCAAGTTTGACTGTTGGGTGGTATTGGCTTCGCATATCAGTAGAGTTTTAATATGTATGTAGATGTTCATTACACACGAGCACCTTGTTGGAGTAGTAAATTTTGAGAATAAATTTGCAGAAACGATGTAGTTGTAGTTTCAGCATACTATAGTTTTGCAGTAGTTTGACCATATGTTAGTCGGAAATCATGAGTTGGCAAAACCATCCCATCAAAGTCTGACTTGCTGAGTACCACATTCTTTTAACAAGAACTCTCCAGTAGTCAGGCCTGGGAATATTTGCTTCGTGCTTTACACTATGTTTGGAAATCACGTGAGAAAATAAATGATAAGAAAACTTCATTTATGTCAGAAAATATATGATAAGAACTGATTACGTTTTCTCACGTACTTGTTTGGATTACTTAACTGAGAAATGATTAGAAAATATTGTACTTTCTCATCTCTCATGTTTGGTTTAACATCTTAATGGATAGGAAAAGAAAACATTCTAAACGTTCTTACCAAAATAACATCATGATATGACAATTTTTTACTTTTTGATGGGTAATTCCGTCACAATGAAAATAATGGTTCTCCTCTAATTTCTTTTCTCACCAAATCTCATCGTTTTTGGCGAGAAAGAAAAATTGGAGTATGTTTGATTTTTTTTCTCATACTTTCCCACGGATTCTCACCTAAAAAGTATTTTCAATGAGATAACCTTCTCTCATGAGTTCTTTTTCTTTCTCACCAAATCATGTAATCCAAACATACTGATAGACTGTCAAGGGTCACAGTACTCTTGGATTAAAATTGTTAGGTGTACCAAGTACCAACATCGATTGACGTCCAAGACAATATACGCATTATTGTCTTAAAAAATCAAATAGCCCATCATTTGTTAGAAAATTTTGTAGCATATTACCGAAAGATGTTTTTACTGTATTGAAGGGTAAAAGTAAAACCAGTGTTACCACAAAATATTCATAAGTCGTACCACGGCGAATTGTGAATTGGATGACGCATTCCAGAATCTGGGCCAGATTAGATCCATGTAAATTTGGCCATCCGAAATTTCTTTACTATTATAACCTCAAAGTATCTACATAGTGGGGGAAATTAAATTTAAATTTGCTAAGATACATTCAAGAGTTTTAATTTCAAAACATTGCATATCACGAGCAGTTTATACATTAGAATTTGTGAAAATGATAAAACTCGTATCATTGTACCAAAAAAGCGTACTGAATTACACAAGGTTCCCGTTCCACAAACCAGAACGATCGAAGTTCCAGGTAACTTGGGGTAAAACTGTATTCATCCGTAAACAGAATATTTGAATTTACAATATCTGAACTTTTTTCTTTCATTATATTTATAGAAGTACTAGCAAAACTACATTCTTATTGTGAACAATAACTTTCTTTTGGCTATAAAACACTCAAATGCATATATATATTTATAGAAGCCCCCTTTCCAGAAACGTCTCCAGCTCCAGAACTCCGTCGGAACTCCGCGGAACGCTCTCTAAACACCACATGGCGTTTTCGTAAAAACATTGAGTGTGGATGTAACCCTTGGAGCACACAAATGCTATAATTTTAGAATTAGCCCCACTTTTAACACCCCACCAGAAATGCTCCACGGTAACATTTGTAGATAATATACAAGACCATAGACATAATTATAGGACAAGCTTGATTGTTTGGTGTTATAGTATGCACAGTGACTTGATTCTTTTGCACTGAGCAATGAGCATTGTAAATTTGTAACGCATTCCTGGACTACTGGCACATACTGAATACTGAAGTTTTGGTTTTTTGTATTTCTTGTCTCTATCAAGTTTGTGAGTGTGTGATGTGTCTGCAGGATTATGGAATTGATTTTGACGATCATGATCATCCAGTGAAGGCATTTAAATGCCACTGTGGCAGCAAGTTTTGTCGGAACATTAAGCGCTCAAGTAGTAAGACCTTATCTGTTTACCCCCAACCTTAGAACATGGCATTATACATCATTGAATGGTTCTGCTGCAGCTGGGATTTGAACCAGCCTACATTGTATTCTACCACCAAACTCGTATATATTGCTTGAGCTTGTGTGGTGTGTGATACAGAATTCATCTTTCTCATCTGCAGTGAAGATAATAGGTCGTTCTTTATTGCTCGAGTGCTAGAAGTTTTCATGGTTGTCGTAGCAATTTGAATGGAAACACAGGCTATATTGGGATAATTTCATGGCACTGATTTTGTGATGCAGTGATGTCATATAACCATATGTTCTTTTTCACGAGTCGAGACTACGTAACTTGGTTCTGACAGAATTTGCAATTATCATTTTGAAGTTTACAGCAAACCTAATTTCTACCAATTGTTGTCACAAAGTTGACGAACTCTAGTGAACTGATTCACAGTCCTTCCATGTTCCTCGACTTTCTTCTCTTTTTGAATTCTCCCAAGCCTTTGTACTAGGAAAAAAAATATGATTTATTAATAGCCTCTGGTTTCCATGACTTCGCCGCAAATGGTTGTGTATGTTATGCAAATTCCAATTTTACACACCATAATAGACTAAAAGCTTTTTCCTCTCATATAGTCAAGTTTGGTGAAATGAGTTATTCTTAGAAGACTTTGCTTTTTCTTTCCATGTTCATGTTGGAGTTAGCTCTCGAGTTGTCACCTAATTGCAGTCAGTATTTCTTCAGAAGATAAACATGGTTTAAATACTTGAATTGACGCGGCTTCTATTGCTTTTGTACACAGGATCGAGATCTGCAGGTAAGAGGAGGAGGTGTACGTGAAGCTGTTTGCGAATTTGGTGCTTGAAAGAACTCTCCTGGCATTGGCACCTTGTTGCAGAGGCTGTAATCTACTTATTTTGCAACTGGTATCAACTTATTGGCTGCTTTCGCAGTTTAGTTAATGTTTTGTGATGCTTTTGTAATGTATTGAAATGGATGCATGAACTAGCAAGGGCTGTAAACCTTTCTAACTCATAACCGGTGCTCTGTGCACTGCGGTCATGATGAAGTTATGTATCAAAGTAGTCTCCTTTCGTCTTTCCCCGTAACTTTGTGTTTATGATGCACACTGTACAATCACCTGTTTATTTTGTTACCGGAAATTATGGTTATGGACCCGTTCTTTAGTTATTTCCCTTTTCTCGACATATTCAGCGTATACTTCTGTGTGTGATTGCTCTAAACCTGGGTGTGATTTGGCTCATTGCCTGTGATTATGATTGTTTTGACCAACCTGAGAAAATCATTATTTCACATTAATCCTTTTTCACCTCCTTCAACAAATCCCTTTCTGATTCCATCTTCATCTTCCAAACATATCAACCAAGAGCCAGATGCTTTTCCAGATTTTGGATTAGGATTTGGCGGTTTTCGAATCAGTGCTGGCTGATGGATAACCCATCATGGCCGCATCTCTGCCTCGTTTTCGTCCTTCCAGCGACCCAATGTCATGTCTTCTCGGGCCTTCTCAGGCTCACTTTTGCCTGTCGCCGCTATGGATTGTAAGGAAGGCAAAACTGCAATTGGGAAAATGGGGTTGGATCGAATGCTTCCGAAGGGTCCAATTCCGATGTACTTGTGAACCACAAGGTAGTCTAGTTCGCCGGGGAGTGCATGTGCCTCGCTTTTGTTGTGGGTTCGACCCCGTCACACCCTCTAATTTCAGCAACATATACAAGACGCATATTCGTACTACCTATGTTTCTTTTGTTTAGTCTACTTCACTTATTGTCACTATTCATTGGGTCACTTTGACCCGGTGATTTGATTAGCAAAACGATACAAGAACTTTGTAATCTTTGCATAGTCTTGTGGAGTAAGTTTCACTCTACAACATAATAGAAAAAAAATCAAAATTATATAGTCTTGCTATCTAAATAACTGAGTCATAGTGACTCAATTACGTGTAGAAAAGTCAAACCAGAACAATCATTCCAGAATAACGGAGCTGATAAGAACAAAAAATGATGAACACTTGGCTTTGGCTTTGAGTAGCCAGAAGAAATGCAGTGAGAACTAAAGTCACCTAAGGCTAGAGCGGCTTCGGGACTACAAAATAGACAAATTCCATAATATTTGAGAGCAACATGAGAACGGGCATATATGAATTCTTTATGTAATATGATTTTAGATATAAACATAGTGTAATCCAGATTTGATGACAATAACTAGCATTTATATACAAGGCTAGAACGTTCTATATTAAAGAACTAGTGCATTTCTTCTGCCTGAGCGCACGGCCACAACAAAAGCATGATAATTCGTCAAGTTATAATGGCTGAGATTGTCTTATTATGAAGTATTTAGCTCGTAGTATATAGTGGGGATAAACTATTCCATATTTTACATTTTGGAGATTAAGCTATTCTACATGTCACATTTTAGGGATAACTTATTCCCCTTAAAACTTATTATACTTATTCCCTCATAACAGCTTATTTTTTTTTAGCAGCAAACATGAGAACTTCATTGATGAAACAGAGGATAGAAACGTTCACAACGTCTAGCAACATTTACAAAACATTGACAAAAGAGAATAAATGATGCATCAAACCTTGCAGGACCAAAGGACACAAATCTGGACACAAACTAGACACCAACTTGACAAAAACTAACTGAACTAGACCTTAACAAAATGGACATCCCAAACAGCAGAGACACCGATGGAAGACAAATTTTTCAGATAGACTTTCCTTTCTTGGAGCCAGATTTCTCCTTGAGGAAGCTAATGAGAGCTTCTGCATTTGGATCAACCATTCTTCCATCAACAAGCATGAAGCCACTGTTCTGTGCTCTGTACCGCTAACTCTTCTGCCTTCCTCTTTTCTTCTTCGAACTTTATCTTCATCTGTTTTCCTTCAATAGTATTGGCTTCCAAGAACCGATCAACAGCTGCTGCAAAACCTGTCTTCTTGTTGACTTCTTCTTTCAAATCACTAGCCTTCAATGGAGCCTTTCCCTTATCCAAGCTTGATGCTTTTGACTTTCTCTTCCTTGGAGCAGAATTTGCACTCTTTGATTTCTTCTTAACCTCCAAAGTCCCCCCTCTATGCTCCTGTTCCGCTTCTCCCTCCATGGCAGACGCCTCTGTAAGAGCTCTCTTCTTTTTTGGTTGTGCCTTATCAACTTTCTGAACAATGAAACCTTCATCCTTCTCCCCCATAGGGTCCTTTACAGCAAGAGAACGCACCCCGCGAGTCTCAGATGCAATCGTTTGCTGTTTGTCTTCCAACTTCAAAGATAAGGTTACTGAATCCTCTTGCACAAAATCAGGGGCCCTAAGAATAAAGGCCGGAGGTTTGATGGTTTGAAGGGGTTGGGTATCAATGGGTTCATCTTCAAACGACACAATAACTGGACCCGGTGGAGCCGAGAGTGGAGATGGAAGGATTGGGGTAAAGCTTTATGTGGTGGGGGAGGACGTTTTGATCGGTGGGAGACTTAGAATGAAATGGGAGAGGTCATCATCCTCCTTATCAAAGCTAGAATTATTCACCGCCGGAAAGGGGGAACGGTCGCTGGAGAGAGAGCCCATCGATTCAGTTCCGGAGAGAGTGAGATCCGAGGGAAGTTCTTTGAGAGATTTGATGAGTGATTGTTCTCTGGTTTCAAAGTGAAGGAGTGATTGGGGGGGGGGGTAATAATGGGTGCTTGAATGGTGGGGGTTACCGAAGCGTTTGTTGTGGAGTTCAAGGTGGGTCGGGCAGAGGTGGAGGGGTTTTCTGGAGATGAAGTGGCGCAAAATTGAAAAGGCGGGGTGGGTAATAATGATGAGAGATCCGAAAAGGGCAACGATTGGGTTGTAACAGACGGGTCGGGTTGTGGTATGAGGAGAGCTAAAGGGTTGTGGGCCGGGTTTTGGGCCAGATCTTGCAATAACCCCGGGACAGATGGGCCAGGCGAAAAAAAAATTGTTGGGCTAAAAAGCTGACCCGACGGGTGCGGGCCTTCTCCTGGACCAAACATACCCACCGGGTACGGGTTGAAAGGACCCGGTGGCCAGGCATCACATTCCCATCCATCAAAAGACGAACCGGGTGTGAAATATCCATCAGAGGATGACCCGTCCGGAAAGCTAATTACCAAATTGCCATTTCGGTTTCGGGTCGCTTCTTCTTCGCCCGGCTCCTCTGGTTTTTGCAACAAATCCACAACCGTGGTCCGAGTTCTACCAGTCGCCTTAAACGCCTTCATCTTCGCCGTGAACATGGGCTCTCCAGCAGCTATGTGGAAGTGGAGTGAATCATGGAAAGGGGGATTTCTGTATCTGTCTTCGAGGATTTGCAGGACCTCAACGAGATTTCTTCGACAAGTTTGGTTAGAGTGTCCCACAACGCCACATTTGAAACACACCTTGTACACATTCTCATACCTGAAGAATATCCACTTTGGAGGGTGATCCAGGTCTGTTGGCTTGATGTAAGCTCCTGGGGTTAGAGGTTCATTGAGGTTAACACGAACTTTAACCCGAAACTCTTCCATGTTGGCAAACCTCTTGATTGTCCAATAAACATGCAAGACTTCTCCTGCAACCCTTCCAAGGTTCTTTGCCAAGTCATGATAGAAACCTTCCATTGGGATGCCTGGCATGCGAATCCATACGTCCATCGTAGGGAAGTCAGGCTCAGATATTGCAAAGTTTGGAGGTCTTTCTCTGAGGATTAGACTCTTGCCATGAATCCCAGAAACTCCATAATCAAGCAAGCGAGCCTTATCCTCCTCGTCAAAACAGTGGAAGAAAAAACAAGTACCTTTCTTCTCTACCCAAATCTTATCTCTTGTTTTCCAAACTTCATCAACAACTTGTTGAATCGTAACTGCTGAGGGGATGAATTCTTTTGAGTTGGAGATAAATCTTCCAATGAGGCAGTTTTTCCAAAGAGCTCTATAGATATTGACCGTGGTGGGATCAAGATCCAGCATCACTCCATGCTGATCTATTTGCTCACAGGCTGAGTTATTTGATGAACTGGGGGGTGAGATGGGATGAGATTTCCAGAAATAATCCATACAACTAGTTCAGGTAAGGAGATGTTTTGAGGTGATAGCTAGTAGGTTATGGAGTATTGAATGGGAAGATTTTAGGGTTAGGGCCGCCAAGTGTCTGGAAGTCGTGAAGAAATGATAAAGAGACTTAGAAATCAGTAAGTGGGTATGGGGTTGTGGTTGGGTATTGGGGAGGAGAGGAGGTGGAAGCTAGATGGGGTAACAAAAGGAATGATGGAGATTTCTTGGAAATGGACCGAGATCAAAAGAGGAGATTTGGAAGCTAGCCACAATTTTGATTGGTAACAATGATGAAGATGAAGATGATGATTGTGAAGCTCATGCATGAGCAAATGTTAGAGTAAGAGAGAGCTAGAGAGATTTGTAACTCCCATAACAACTTATTAGATAAACGGGAATAAACTATTCCACATGTCACTTTTTGAGGGATAGCTTATTCCCCATAATAGCTTATTATGTAATTTAATGGAAGTTGAACTGGACTGGGCAATAAAAACTTAAACGTAAAATTAAGTTGTGGGCCAATTCAGTAATGGGTAGACTATGTCATTTAAGTTGAAATCTTTATCACAAAGTTAATCCAGTACACATTAACACATTATTATCTGGGCTATTGTAACACACATAATGGGCCAATCCGCTAAGTCTCCAAGCCCATGAAGCACACAAAACCCTAGAACCCTCCACACCACCCTCCACCTTATAAAACCCTCAAATCCACAGCTAGGGTTTGTTCTTCCGAAGAAGGGGACTGCACAGAGCGAGAGCTACAGAGACGATCCAACATGTCGAAGAGAGGTAATCATCTCTTCTTCTTCTCAATCCATCTCTCCATTTTCAGATCTCTGTAACCGATCTCTCAATTTGATGTCTTCTTCACTGATCTCTCAATTTGATGTCTTCTTCTTGTGTGTTTTGATTAGGTCGCGGAGGTTCGGCCGGAAACAAGTTCCGGATGTCGCTGGGTCTGCCGGTGGCGGCGACGGTGAACTGCGCCGACAACACGGGCGCAAAGAATTTGTACATCATCTCGGTGAAGGGAATCAAGGGGAGGCTGAACCGTCTTCCGTCGGCGTGCGCCGGAGACATGGTGATGGCGACGGTGAAGAAGGGGAAGCCGGATCTCAGGAAGAAGGTCATGCCTGCTGTCATCGTTCGCCAGCGCAAGCCATGGCGCCGAAAGGACGGTGTCTTCATGTACTTCGAGGGTTAGTTCATGCTGAAAATCTCCTGTTTTGATGGTGTTTATGAAATGATTTGATTGATTACCTGATTCTAATCATGTTTAGGGTTTTTTCTTGCTTGATTTGCTACTTTTGATCTAGTTGAATGATGGGTTACAAACAATTTTTATATGTGTTAATGAAATAGAATTGTTGTAGCTTATTTTCTGTGAATATGTTGGTAGTGAGCTCATTTCTGTATACAGAGTTGCTTTCTGGAATAGAGTGACCAATTGTTTTGGTCCCTTTGATCTAATTGAATGTTGGTTTACAATCAACTTTTGTATGTGTTCATGAAAAAGCATTGTAGTACCTTATTTTCTAGGAATATGTTGGTAGTGAGGCCATATCTGTATACAGAGTTGTTTTCTTGGAAAATAGAGTGACCAATTATTTTGGTAATTTTGATCTAATTGAATGTTGGGTGAAAATCAATTTGTGTATGTGTTCATGAAAGAGAAGTGTAGTGCCTTATTTTCTATGAATATGCTGGTAGTGAGCTCATTTCTGTATAGAGAGTTGCTGTCTGGAAATATAGGGTTCTCAATTAGTTTGGCTACTTTTGATGTAATTGAATGTTGGTTTACAATCAATTTTGTTTGTCATCATGAAAACCCCTAGAATTGTGCTCACTTTCCATTAAAATGTTGGCTGTGAGCTCATTTCTGAATACATAGCTGCTCTCTTGAAACATAGCTCATTAAAATGATTGTTTTACCATCACTTTTTGTATCTGCTCATGAAAAACCAGTGTGGTACCTTATTTTCTGTGACTATGTTGGTAGTGAGCTCATTTCTGAATACATATCTGCTCTCATGAAATACAGAGTGACCAATTGTTTTTGCTACTTTTGATCTAATTGAATGTTGGTTTAGAATCAATTTTTGTTTGTCATCATGAAAAACCCTAGTATTGTAGCTTATTTTTCTATGAATATGTTAGTAGTGAGCTAATTTCGGTATACAGAGTTGCTTTCTTGAAATATAGAGTGACCAATCTGTTTTGTACGTTGGTCAAATTCAAGAAGCATATATCAAGTATTATATGTAACACCAGTATTAAACAGCATAATGTTTCTGTGGCATTGTGTTACCTGTCTTCTGGTAAATTTCATGCATCAAACTAAGCGATTCCATTTTTCTTGAAGTATAGATTCGTCCTTCTGCTAAAGAATTCTATAGATTTATTACCCCCTTCTATTTGTTGAACCTTACTGATCACATTGTTGTTCATATATGCAGACAACGCTGGTGTTATTGTCAACCCTAAAGGAGAGATGAAAGGTAAGAACCGTTTTTGTCTTCTGTTTGCGAACATGCTAATTGATACCTGTTTCTGCATCTGTTTAATATTGGAAAGTGAAGCTTGAACTGAATAGCTTATTAGAAATCGAATTATCATCTGATGTATTGCGTGCTTTTATCTAGAACACATTGATGTTGCAAATTTGCCGAATACTGGAGAATATGAAATCCTTAATGCTTTACCAAAACACTTTAATAATATATTGTGTTATCTGTTAATGTTCATAGAAGAGCCCCTGTTAATGTTCATACAGATTGTGTTTTAATAATCTATTGCGTGTTTTATGTTTGGCGGGTTACATGGCAAAGGATCACTGGTACTTCTTGTGGTAGATGTCCGTTTATCTTGCAAGCTGGGAGAACAGAAATCTTCTACAATCTAGATATATCTTTACAAATTCTAGTCTTCAGCTTATGATAATGAGATATATAAAGTTGAAGGTTAACAACACCCTAGAGACAAGTAAACACGGTAGTGTTAATGTTGTTTGATGTGGGTTAAATGGTTAAAGGTTCACTAGTACTGCTTGTGGTAGTAAATGTCCAGTTCTCTTGCAAGATGTGAGTACAGTAGTTGTGCATAATTGAGATATATCCTTACAATTCTAGTCTTCAGCCTGCTTTGCTAAATCATATAAAATTGGAGCTTAAGAATCTTGAGAGTGCATCTACAAGGATTGATTTATATGCTACTACATAGTCACCCTAGTATTTGTCTTCGTCGGGTTTTGCTGTATAAGATTCATAGTCATATGCTGACTATCTTGTTGCACTAGACTTCGCTGTCATGCCGTTATATGTTGGTCCTCTTGAGCATTCTTGATTCTCTCTGTTTGTTTATGGTGCTGTGCAATTTAACCTCTCTCCCAACATGGACATTTGTTTATGAAATTTTATTTGAATTTTGCAGGGTCTGCCATCACCGGTCCCATTGCCAAGGAGTGTGCTGACTTGTGGCCCAGGATTGCTAGCGCTGCCAATGCTATTGTCTAGGTCTTCCTTTTGCAAGTGAACTGAGTGTCTTTCTGTTTTGCAAACGCTCTAGTATTTTGTGGTTAGACAATGGTTTTTCGTAGTTTGAACTTAATGGCATATCAGGAGTTTCCTTCAGCAGCTAAGATATTGAATCGTTTTGGTCCGAATTGAGCTTATTTATTTACTTGATTGTGTTGTTTATCTATCTTTAGTTTCTGTTGTTGGGAACGACCACATATCTAGGAAGGTTTTATGGTTTTGTGAGCTGTGTTGGCTTCAATGTTTCTTTGTTTTGTGGTTTTTTCTTATCTGAACTTTTCATATCAGCACATTGTCATTGTTTTTACATCTGGGTTTGGACGCCTGTCTTGGTACCGGATGTATGATTCCCTGCATGAGTTGGTTGTGTTGCTTAATGTAGCATGCTGTTGAATGTAAGATAGGAATATGTGTTTTGATGTAGGAATGGAGATGTTTATCTGTGAAAGTAAGAAATGGAAGTCTTGAGGGTCTGTGTTGGAACAATTCGTTTTTATGTGTTGGTCCGAAGTGAGGAGGGAGGGGGCATGGAGCCCAGTCATTTTAACTTATTACATGCAATGTGCTTTAGTTGGTTAGTCGGGTATGTTAACTTAGGATTTGCTTTTGTGCCCAGATAGCCAGTATGGGATGTTGATGATGCTTGTTTTGCGCTGTTAATGTGCGGTTTGATGCTATTATGGCAAAAATCTACAAATATTTTGGCTATAGTCGTCTGTTTGGGGTTAGATGCCTTTGATAGTCGTGCTCGAGCTTTATTTGATCTGGCTTCCTATGTTTGTAAGGGGCTTTGTCATGTCGTTGAGCTTTGACGGACTTGAGATGTGCCTTATTATTAGCTAGGCTTTCAGATCACTACTGCCTTCTGTTAGCATGATCATCAACGGGAAAACACTTGTGAATGAAAAAGAGAGACTGGTGATAGATTACAGACTTGAGGAGAATGTGTAAGCTCTTTCTAGGCCTGCAGATTCACTGCTAGCTTTTGCTGGAAATGTAGACTTGACACGCACTTGAAATATGATATATGAATGCCCGTCTCCGTTGGATAAGCAAATTTGTTTGTTCATTTCATCATCTTTACTGTACCCTAATTTGTGTTTGTTCATTTCATCATCTTTACTTTTCTCTAATTGTGTTTGTTCATTTCATCATCTTTACTTTGCACGAAGTTACAATGATTCTGTCATCTAGTCGAGTCAACAACCATGAGTTCCAAATGGGCATGGCCTGCCCTTGTTTTACAATTTGCTTCTTTCTGTTCGCGTTTGCCTACCAGAGTTGGTACATCAGCCCGCTTGGGAGCCAAGCATGATGAAATTTGTGTGCATGTTAGGATTATTACATATGATCACTTCAGTTAATCGTTTAAATAGTTAATAATATCATTTTCTTATAATCTAAAATCTAGACATGTATGGATTTTTTTCCCGTGTAACGAAATTCTTTCTTCCGTAGCTGTTGTTTACGTTGTCTAATACAGACTTCTACACGTGTTAGTGAATTGGCCGAACCAAGTGCAAAATTTAGCTAGGGGGTCATGTGTTCTCGATGGAGGATAAACGAGTCTGCGGTGTGTCTGAACGAAAAGATTGGAAAATTAGTAAACGAGTTCTATGTGTTTTGGTTTATCCTCGTCCTCTGGCCTTCAAGCCAATTGGAGAAAGTATTCATTGGGGCTAGCCCCACCACTGTGGCATGCCTGCGTGGTGGGGCGCGCCTTTCAGCTTTTGACAAACAAGCAAAATTTGGTGGGTTCCATTTACCTATTGCATATTTGTCAAAAGCTGAATGGCGCGTCCCACCACGCAGGCATGCCACAGTGGTGGGGCTAGCCCCAATGAATACTTTCTCAATTGAAAGATCATTACAATATTATTATTTTATATCTATTGTACATCTCCAATCATTTGGAGGAATTTGTTTCACCACTTTCATTACCCCGCGTGCTGCAAACCTTTGTGTCTCAGTTCAATCAACTCTTCCCCGAGTGGTGTGTGTGAGTGCATGTTTGGAAACCCCATTTTGATAAAAACTGGTAATTTTTAATTTAATTTCGTTTGTACATTTTTTTAAAATTTCAAATAAAATCTGTTTTGAACAAATTATTTACAGATTATTTAATTTCAAATTTTGTAGGGTCTCTCATATTCTACAGGTTTTGATCTCAACCGAACAACGTAAGAATTTAAATCCACCTTTGTTTTTCAGTCTCTCTCATATTCTACAGATTTTAATCTCAACTGAACAACGTAAGAATTTTAATCCACCTTTGTTTTTCAGTCAACTTATTTTCTTTGATTATTTTTAGCGAATTATTTAGATTTTCAACAGGTACCAATTTGGTTGGTACCCAATAGGCTGTGTGCAAGTCCAAACACGACAATCAAGTTATACCAAACCGAATCCGACGGTGTTGTTTGTTTTGGCACTAGAGGCACCCATAGTTATTTTAATCGAGGATTTGGTGCCCAAATTTTAAAATGGTGCAATCAGGACAAAAAGCTTGCAGAACAGTACCCGTTAGGCACGGCCGCTAACTTTTTTTTTTGACGAAATTACGCGTGACTTGCATGTGACTTTTTAGTGGGGATAGTATGGGCTTTAAACATAAAATATGGGTACCTCTAATGAAAGAAAGAAAAAAGAACTAGAAGAAGACCAACGAATCCTCCAGAAAATCTCCAGCAACGGCAGAGAGAGTGAGTGAGTGAGTGAGGGAGCGAGCGGGAAGCTCGAGAGAGCGAGGATGAAGTACAATCATAGCGTTTCCAGCTCTCGCTGCAAGTAGATAAATGCTCAATTCACTTCTCCGTCGAACATCGCTATAACGCTTTCTAGACCAAACATCGCTCCTTAGGCGCTCCAGATAATAGAGAGCGTGGTTTTGTAGGCGAACTACTTTTGAAAGACAATTTGCAATTAATTTGGACCATACCTAATGATTAATCTCAGCTTATTACATATCGGTTTGATAATTCAATTATTTAAGAATAACTTTCTTATAGAAGAACCTATTTGGCAAATTAATTCTTACAAGTCATTTAATAAAAATGATTATCATCGATAAATTACTTCATCATATCAAAATAGTGTTTTCTTCATAAAATCATATCAAATAAATATTATATATAGACGCTCTTATGGAACTCTCAAATGCAATCTTTTAAAAATTAGACGTTTTCATGCTCTCGCTCCTATTCGCACTCCCACCCTAGGTGACTTAAAAGCTTAAAAATGAGGCTACAGTATACACTTCAAATTTATGATGCTTTTGACTCGCAGATTAACGGGGGTTTGCTTAATTGTTTTCACGAAGCTTTATATAACTTTGGTTCAGTAAGGATTTGAGGAAGATAAAGCTATTTTGGAATATGATGAAATAATTTGGCCCGACATATAGACAGAAAATGAGTTTTTAATTGAATCATGACTTAAGAAATGAGGTTAAGTTAATATCCATAAAATTTCTGTTGATTTTGACTTGTAGATTGAGACACGCTAACTACCCAAGACCTGATTGAGAATGCAATTCAGATACCAAGTTGGTGATGCAACTGTAGAGGAAAATGAAGCAATTGAAGAAGAGGATGAAATTGTTATCTTGGGTATGTCCTTCCTATGCGGTCTGGTCTTGAGTGAGTATAGAGACATAGCTCATGTGATGAGACAAAGGCGAGACCAAGTGATTATACTTTGATTGTTAGACAACCTTAGCCGATCTCGCAAATAGGTGTAGCCGATTATATAAACAATCAATAAATCTTATGGGCACTCCCGTGTACCCTTATTCAAATAACTACTTGTCGTCGTTCACCTTCCCAATTAACGAAGGCAATTGACATGTTTAAGTCAACATCAGAGTTGGAGACATAGGTGGAAGCACCTCATGAATAGAATGAGGACTGCTTATTTGATGCTCAAATTATTCATGTTCAACCAACTTATTCTGAAACATACTTATGTTTTGTGGAAGCTATCTATCTTATCTTTGCTACTTTAAAATTGATGTTGATTTGGTTTCCACAAATATCTTATGATCGTAATCTAAGGTGGTCAAAGTAATATTGAAAAAAATTCTCCTCAATGTTCATACTTTGGTTGATTTTGAATTGATTGAAAGTACTCACTAAACATAATAGCCAAAGTCATTCAGATACCATGGTATGGAAATTACATGAAATGTTATGTAGCTAATTAGAGCCAATGATCATACTCACAAAACTCTGTTGTATACACTTGTAGATAGTGCATTTTAGATATGTTGATTGTTATCCACATGGAAGTCACTAATGAGACTTGCTGGTACTCCACTATCGCTACATACTTATCATTATATTCATTCTTAACCGTATGGGGGCTGTGAGACAGAGTCCCCTCGCATATAGTTTATATGGGAGCTAAGGGGTCTAAGTGGCTTGGAGGCTAGAGTGAGGCTCTTCGCGCGAGGCATACTATACTCGCGTGCGACCCATGTCAGTTATCTGAGAGACTTGCGAATCACACACCTATATATGTGGTCGGCTGTATACGTGGGAGACAGTTATATAACCATTCCAGACGGTTATATAACTTCTTGTAATTGTTTTTGTAAGACCAATATATATATATATAGGAGTGTTATCCTCTTATAGAGGTTCGATTCTTTTGGCTTATCGATTCACATATTGTCTCTCTCATATACTTGACTTGGCTTACTCTTATACTTACTCACTTAATCTCTTACTCTTGATCTTTGTGTTGTGTTGGTTGTTCT
The DNA here is from genome assembly GCA_023055425.1 of Linanthus parryae. Lineage (NCBI taxonomy): Eukaryota > Viridiplantae > Streptophyta > Magnoliopsida > Ericales > Polemoniaceae > Linanthus > Linanthus parryae. The sequence goes on from JALGPY010000004.1 coordinate 147,673,522, forward strand.
TGTCTATTGCAGGTACGCGCTCGGATCCTTCTCCTAATCTCCCTTGCACACAACACTTCATACTACAACACCATGTATATGTTTGATTGGTCACAATTCACTATTTTCTTTGATAATTAATTGGCTTACTCGTCTTTTGCGACCGCAAAAATGGAAAACTTTACTAATCAGTGTAAATTGTACCATCATCCTTACGACCTTACCGGGTAAACTTATCCATTGCATGTGGTTCAATCATAACTGTCAAGTTGTGGAGAGTTCCCACAATTTTCTTCTTCAAACTGGTTGGAGGCTTGCAAAATGTAAAATAGGTGGTTTATTCGGGTTTTCTCTTAATTTTCTCCTGGGAAAAGGCTTCAGAAGAACTTATCATCTACCACAATTATGCATGTGTCAATTTTATCAGAATAAACCGTTGCACTGCATGTACTTGCTAACATTAACATTCTACTCCCACATCTCAAACAGGAGCAGAAGGAATGTTCATTACATCTTTGAAAACTAGACTTTGTAGCCAATCAAGAGGATCTTCAAACCATTCAATATCAGCTTCATGCTTCTTGTAAAACTGGGTCAAAGCGTGAGCATGGACGTTGCCTCCCCGTCTGATGAAAGCAACCCTACTTTCCTCGAATTTGTTTAACTGCTCGATCAACTCTTCTATGCCTTTTTGAGCTTCGATAATGTCTACTAGAGTCTGACCCCCTTTTCTCCGTTGAATTTCTTGGGTGACAAGTTTTGCATCCCCCTCCAAGACCATCTTTGTTGCTCCTATACTCACTGCCAACATAACCCCCCATCATGGCAGCCCTAACCTCCGGCAGTTTGGCAGAGTGAAAAAAGCATATTATTATGGACGCCGCTGCCAACAGTGTGCCTTTGTCATCCCCGATTAAAGCTCGTGCCCCATACTTCCCAGTTTCGCTATCCCATGCTCCATCAAAGTTGATTTTTACCCAGTTCGGCGCCCGCTTTTTGCCACATTATCACTGCTTCTGTCTTTTTTCTTATCTCAGTATTGATACTCCCCACCTCCTGCAACCTGTCCATCACCGATTGTGTGATAGTGCTCGCGCTCTTATCAATTTTATTAAATTTGCGGTTGTTTCTAGCGAACCATAAATAATAAGCCAAGAAAATAATATGCATCTATTGATGGGATTTTGAACTGAGTTGCAGACTAATCCACTCATGGAAATCTCCTTTCAGCTTGGTACAAAAGTCATGACCCATGAGCTGGTTCCAAACTGCTTTCGCCTTAGACTATTGCACAAAATGTGGGGGATTGTTTCTTCAAATTTACTGCATCCTCCGTTGATCCCTCTTCTTTTAAGGTTACAAGGGCATGACAGTGCATTATTTATTCCTCGTCAAATCAGGTGGTTAACCTTCTTTGCTACCTTCACTTCCTATAACTTCTTGCAGGCATTCTTGTAAGTTGAGGTTGCTTCCCTATTAGTATCTTCATGTTCAGTAACTTAAGTGGGTATTTAGTATCGTCATGGAACCGTGTAGTGTCCATTATCCGTATCCTCCCAAACAAGTCGATCATGTTTCTTTGTCGCAGGGAGCCAAAGTTGCTTCACTCGATGTTTGTCCACATCCATAGGATTGCATTCATCTTTTGCTCATCCCATCGATTTTCCATGTCGTGCATAAGGTCGCTAACATGCAAATCAGTGTTAAAAGTTGTTATGAGCTTACCTAATCGGGTATTTGGAATCCACTTTTTTCGCCATTTTGTGTTACACCCATATCCAATCTTCCAGCATAGTCCTCTTCAGATGACTTCCTTTTCCACCATAATTCCGCGCCATGCGAAAGAGAGGCCATAGTCAAGGTTCGAATCCATGAAATCTGTCGTGGGGAAGTATTCTGCCTTCATTATCTTCATTAGGCGCCATCCATGTTTTGCTAGCAATGCTAAATTAAATTACTTGAGGTCCCTGAAGTGAAGTCCCCCCACCCCCTCTCTCTTGATAGTGAATTTCGTTCCATGCCATCCAGTTAATACCTTGCTCATTTGTGGACTTGCTCCACCAAAATCGCTTGATCATAATCTCCATCTTGTTGTATATTTCATTCGAAAATTTAAAGCAATACATAGAGTAGGTTGAGAGAGCTTGAGCGACCGCTTTATCATTACCTCATTTCCTGCAATTGATAGATTCTTATCCTTCAACCCCTTAAGCTTGCTCCCCAATCTTTCATTAAGCTTGTTAAAAGTGACAGTTTTGTTCCTCCCCATCGTGGTAGGCAGCCCAAATATTGATCGCGCTGAGTGACTTATTGGACACATGCTGCTAATAGCACACTGTGTTTCGCCTCCGCTATAACCTTAAGACTGAACACAACATCTGATTTTTCAATATTTATTTGATTTCCTGATTCTTCGTCCTTTCATAGGCGAATTACCGGTTTACTTCGCTGAGAGTTTCACTGATTCTTCGTCTACGGGGATTATATGAAGATGACGTTGACATAAAAAAAAGAGGTCATTGTACAATTTATTGTAGCAAAATAACAATGCCGAAATGACGATTCCGCTAAATTTAAATTTTGGCACATAGGCAAGTGAGATCCTTAGATATACACCCAATATGACATCCACACCGAATTCTAGGTAACATAGGTTAAAACTCGAGATCAAAAGGATCGGAAGTCATGCGACTCTGGAAAAATGATTATAGTACTAGCCCTGGGTACTTGAAGTGGCTCAAGTTTTGCAATCCGACCACTTGTGACTGCCCTTTCATCAGTAAAGCGCTGAAAGGGTTCATTCACATCCCCTGTCTAATCGCAATGAGCCCATTACCTTGTTATCAATTTGATTGTTTTGTTCGTGTTTGCCTATGATAAAGTGTGGATCTGTGTTCATTTGCCTTGGTTGGGTACCTCAGAGCCCGCTAAAGAGCAGAGCATGATGGTGTGAATTTATTTATATGAGATTACTATTTACAAATGATTTCCTCGATAACTCATTCTAATAATTAATAGTATCATAGTTTTACCCAAGCGCGATTTTGAGCAACACTTGAGACCTAAAATTGGGCGTTCGTTTCACAAGGCGCCAGATACCATCTGGTCTTGATGGAGATGTTAAACTACTATGCGGTGTGTCTGAACAAAAAGATTGGAAAATTTGTAAACTGAGTGCTATGTGTTTTGGTTCATCATCTCCTCTGACCTTTAAGCCAATTGAAAAGACTATTGTTATATTATTAATTTATTACTTTATTATATATATATATATACTGCATGGCCCTCATCGCACCATCAAACTTGATACCAGTGTAAACCCCATCTTTACCTTTCAAGAACTCTCTGTCTCTCATGACCCAAATCAAGGTCCCCCTCTGCCACCACAACAACCATCTGCAAATCACTCACCTTCATCTAATGACTCTGCTAACTTTTTTACCCCCCCTTCCAACCCAGAAAACACACCCTCAAATCAAACTTCTCTCATGAATGTCACCTCTGCTTTTATACAAAACTACTTCCCCAACATTCATCATTTAATCCAACAATCCCAAACGTTTCTTCTTCCTCAGCAGCACCCTTCCTCTTCTCTGCCAATACATGCACACGTTCCCGAAGCAGTTATGACTGACTCTCTCTCTCAGCCATCCCAACCGTCCACATTCAATAGTGGTTCATGTTCCCATCCTAAACCATCTCAACCGCCTCCAATGAATGTGGGTGCAGTTCCAGAAAATCTCTTCAATAGAGCCATGCATCCTTTTTTTGAAACGGGAGACACTTTACTCCATGAACTGAAAAGCCTCCCCCCTATCACCACTATAAAACATTTCGACCAATCCCCAAAGACCCCTTTTCAGCAGTTGCCATCTAAGTCTCTATCTCTCTCTTGCCCCAACCCTCCTCTTCTCCCAACACACACATCCCAAATGAGGGAATTACCCACCACCTATAAAATGCTTTCCTCTCGTTCTGGCTTCTCCATCAAAGCCCCTGATTTTACTCCCTCAAACACCTCGGAGGCAGACACTGATCAGGAACAGAGAAGGCAGGAGGTGGTTGATATTGATAAGATGCTCAAAGAAGTTAGCCCTTCCATTCCAAAAAACACCAGAGGGAAAAGAGGTGAGGCCAAAAAGGAGATGGGGATCGTGCAGAAAAAGGAGGTTAAGAAAAATTTGGGGAAGAACTTGGGAAAAGGCAAAGAAAAACTCAACAGCAAGCCAAAAGGAGTTTTGCAAATCCCTGCATTGAAAAAGATGGCGAAGAAGAGAGAAATCCCAGTGACCTCGGTGGCGGACCTTAAGGGGAAAGGGAAGAAGCAAAAAACCTCTTCCAAAATGGAGGCTCAAAAAGGTATCTTTAAATGTTTGCATGATCTAATTCAATCTTTAAATTTGAATCCCTTTTCAAATCAATTTTTCAAGTTCAAGTTCAAAAAACGTTTAAGGCCACTGTGTGACACAGTTTCTTCAGAATTACATCCCAACAAGAAAATTAATTATGGGTTTAGGGTGGTTGTCCCTCAACAACCCCCAAGAGAGCCATGAATATCATTAGCTGGAATTGCAGAGGCTTAGGGCAGGACTCTGCAATTCGTGAAGTTTTTTCCCTGACCCGTAAGTTTAAGCCTGCTCTTCTTTTTCTTTCTGAAACTAAACAAAAAAGTTGTTTCATTCAAAGGAAATTTCGTAAATTAGGTTTTGACAAACACTGTTTCATTGATCCTATAGGCTCTAGTGGTAGTCTTTGGTGTGCCTGGCACTCCTCTCTCTTGTCTGCCTCTTTGAAGTGGTCTTCGGACAACTTGTTACTCCTTGAAATATCAGAATCAAACCCTTCACTTCCATCTTGGTTCATAGGTCTAGTGTATGACAACCCAAATTTTGATCAGCGCTTACATGTATGGAATCTCTTTGATTCTATTCTCCCGGTTAATAGTCCCTTAATGTTAGTCTAATTAACTCTTTTCCTGATCTAACTATTCATAACCTAGGCATTGGCTCCTCTGATCACTCTCCTATGGTTTTAAAGTTCTCCCCACCCTCTACCAAATGCTACCCTCCCAGACGTTTTGAAATTCGGTGGCTGAATACCGCTGATTCTAAGGAACTCCCGAAATACATATGGAGCATTCCCATTCCAGGTTCACCATGTTTCAGAGTGGCTAAGCTTCTAGCTATCACACTTAAAGCTTTTAGAGCCTGGGCCTCTTCTAGACCCTCACTGCAAAATCATATTAATAATGTTAAAACCCAACTTGCCTTTCAACAAACTCTCCTGCCTGATCCTCAAGCAGCCTCCTCTTTTATACATCTACACCATCAACTACAGGATCTGCTTACCCAAGAAGAAATCTATTGGGCTCATAGAGCTAGATGTAAGTGGCTAAAAGAGGGAAATAAAAATACAAAGTTTTTTCATGCATGCACCAAAATCAAAAAGACTTTTAATGGAATTTGGAACATTCAACTTTCTGATGGCTCCTTTGTTACTGATCACAATGACATAATGAATATGTTCCTTGATCACTTCCAATCCATTTACTCTGAAACCTCACCCAGTCTAGCTGATCTCTCAGCCCAAAATGACAACTTGTTCTCATTTTCTCTTCTTTTCAACATTACTAAATTTTTATCTCCTGAACAGCAAAGTCTTCTCTCTAAACCATTCTCTGCAACTAAAGTCACTCAAGCAGTCTTTGAAATGGCTCCTCTAAAAGCTGCAGGCCCAGATGGCTTCCAGCCAGCATTCTTTCAAAAAAATTGGACCCTTTGCTCCACCACCATTATAACAGCAGTGCTCTCCTTTCTCAATTCAGGTCATTTGCTCAAAGAAATAAACAAAACTCATATAATTCTCATACCTAAGTGCCATAACCCTCTTAAAGTTGGTGACTTCAGACCTATTAGCTTATGCAATGTCCTCTACAGAATAATAGCCAAAGTCTTGGCTAATAGGCTTAAACAAGTCCTTCCTTCCCTCATTTCTATTAACCAAAATGGTTTTATCCCTCATAGGCTAATCCAAGATAACATTTTCATTGGCCAAGATCTTGTTCATACCATCCACAAAGCTAAGACTAATTATCAATCTAAGTTAGGAGCCCTGAAATTAGATATCTCCAAAGCGTTTGATCGAATTAGATGGGATTTTCTTGAGCATGTCATGGTTCAAATGCACTTCCCCTCCCACTTTATTAAACTTATTATGCAGTGCATTACCACTGTCACCTATTCCATCATTCTCAATAGATCTCAGTCTAAGTTCTTCAAACCTAATAGAGGTCTAAGACAAGGTGACCCACTCTCCCCCTTCCTTTTTTCTCTATGTGCAGAAGTCCTTTCAAGCTCTCTCACAGCTGCTGAAGAGGATGGACTTCTGCAAGGCATTCCCTTTTCCAACAATCAGACAATTTCCCATTTGCAGTTTGCTGATGACACCCTTCTCTTCTTCAAAGTTTGTCCTCAGACTAGTGCTAACATTAGGCACATTCTTGACCTCTATGCTACTCAATCAGGCCAATCCATAAACTTAGACAAGTCCTCTCTAGTCTTTAGTCCTAATTGCTCCCCTGCTGATAAGAATCACTTCCTCAACTCCCTAGGACTTGCTCCAAGTGACTGCATAGGAAAGTATCTAGATATCTCTCTTGACAATAAAGGGACTAGTAAGACTATTATCAAAAGCACCATAGACAAGGTCATGCATAAGTGTGCTTCTTGGCAAGGTCTTCTTCTCAACCCCTTAGGAAAAGCCACATTGATTAAGTCTGTTCTTAGTAGCTACCTTGTTTATCCCATGTCCATATGCCTCTTCCCAAAGAAAGACTGTAACACTATTAAAACTGTCTTCTCCAAATTTTACTGGTCAGGGGACTGCAATAAAAAGCGTATTCATTGGCTCTCTTGGGACTTTCTTTGTAATAAACCCAAGAATGGGGGATTGGGTTTTAAGAATTTACAATGTTTTAACAATACACTTTTGGCTAAAAGTAGCTGGAGAATCCTCAAGGATCATGACTCTCTTTTTACAAAATATTTTTCTGCAAAATATTGCAAAAGAAAAACTTTTTTGAGCCTCAACCCTGCTTCTTCTTCATCCTCTGCTTGGAAAAACATCTGTAAAGGTAGAAGCACTTTGAGAATGGGACTGCAATGGAAAATTGCTACTAGAAATGCCATTGAGTTGTGTGAGGATGGGTGGATCAGAGATGTGCCTGGGGCCTCCGTCAAGGAGTGTTTAATTCAATCTGACCATCATAACATTCCCACTAAGGTTGGTCACTTGATTGATCAGCAACACATAGTGTGGAAAACTGATCTAGTAGATGATATCTTCCCTAATTGGTTGAGAGATAGAATTCTAGATACACCTTTAGAAAGGCTTGAAAGCACAGATACCCCTTATTGGGGAGCCTCCTCCACTGGAATCTTCTCTGTTAAATCCGCCTATTTCCTCCAAAATTTCAATAACTCCTCACCCCTGTCAGTAGCAGCCAACATCCACTTTAACCCTTTAACTCTTGACTACAACTGGAAAAGACTCTGGTCCTCAGGAATGCCCTCAAATATTACTCATCTCTTTTGGAGAATTTGCACTAACTCTTTGCCTTGTCTTTACAATATTAACTCTAGAATTGCCTCCTCAAACCCCTTCTGTCCTAGTTGCCCAAATCACATTGAAGATGCTAATCACATTTTCCTCCACTGTACTAAGGCTCGGGAGCTCTGGGGCAGAGCCCCTCTTCACCCCTTTCAGAAGCCAACACATTACTCTTCTGATGTCAATAAGTGGTTAATGAAATGGCTAAACAAGAAAAAGAAACTAAAAAAACATAATAGCTGGCATTGGATTCCAGCTATATTCTGGATTCTTTGGATCACCAGAAATAAAAAATTATTTGAGCAACAAACTACTACACCTAGCACTATGTTTCACCAGGCAGAGGCTCTTGCAAATTTTCTGACTCTATCTTGATTTAATTTGTGAGTTTATTTTTTAGCTAATGAAGGATGGGTGGAAGTTGAAGTCAAGAAAGGAAGGCCAGAATGGTTGCCAGGTCAAGTGCAGTTTTATCCTCAGGCATTGGTGGAAGTGTCCCAAGCAATTCCTCTAGCAGTCTTCCCTCCTGTCCAAGGATCGTTTGTTTTCAACAATGCATTTTCTGCTGAAGCTTCTGCTAAGGCCCTAGGAGGAGAAGGAAGTTCTAATGCTCCAGAAGTCATTCAATCCCTTGATGCTTCGAGTGTTAGTGCCTCTGGAGCTGCATCTGGAGAAGAGTTCCCTCCCATTCCAGACAATGATCTCATGTCAGCAGTCATTCCCTTCATTGATGTCTAAGGTGCCCTGAAGCCAAGTTGATAGTTTTCAAGTTCTCAAATTATCTCAAATTTATGTCTCAAGTTTGTTTTCGGATGTTTTCGAAACTGATGAAGTAATGGTCTCTGTGTTAGTTTGCTGGTTATTCTGCTGGTTGGCCACTGCTAGGCTCCCTCAGCTAGCTTTGGTCTTTAGTTTGGTCTTTAGTTTATCAGGAGGTTGTCTTGTTTGGTGTCTTGTTTGGTGGGTTATCTCACTTAGTTTCATGTTTAGTGGCCTGCCCTAGTTTTATGATCTAGTAGTATTAATATCCTTGTCTTGGTATGGCAGGATGGTGTCCTTTTATGCTATGCAGATGTAATTATCATTTGATTCGGATATCAATTGAAGTTCTAATTTTCCCGCAAAAAAAATATATATATATACTGTATACATCTCCAATTATTTGGGGCATTTCTCAAAAAAACAAAAAAAAAATCATCTGGGGCATTTGTTTCACCACTTTCCGTACCCACGTGTAGTAAGGATGGGATAATTTACAATTTGCACCCTCAGATTTATGTACTTAGACAATCTCTACCCTTATTGTTCATCAATTGACAAGGATCACCCTTATTTTGTGCAATAATAATTACAAATTATACCCCTCCGTTCATTTTCGTTATGGAGCTGTGAAGTAATAGTGAGACTCACTTTGAGTGTATTTTTCGTTCCCCTTTTGCCCTTGAATTTTTGTAATTTACACTTATTACCCTCCAAGTTTAGGTAAATATACAATGCATACCCCTTTTTGTTTGTCAATTGACATAGAACACCCTTATTTTGTGAGTTGGCAGTTGGGTACATCTTTATGTGTTTGGTTCATGCCTATTATGCCCTTTGGTGATATATAATGCCATTTTTAATCTTTATAAGCTTAGATATTAGTATTAGGGGTGTTGGCGGGGTGGTTTGGGCGGGTGAAAACCATATTTTCTCCCTAATCCAACTACGTCGGGTTAGAAAAATCTCTACCCAAACCTAACCAAATAATCAATAAACCCAAACCTAACCAACCATTTCGACTCGGTCTGTTTCGGCTCGGTTTGGACGGTCTTTTTCCGAGAAAATTATAGAAACATACTTGTTACTTGTTAGAATGATGCACACACGTTATGATCATATACTGTATTAAATCATCACTGGATAATGAGCTAAAACTATTACTCATTTAGATGATATCCAAAATAATTTAAGTGTGAATATCATATTAAGATGTTAACATGATAGAAATCATATTAATTTTGTGTGTGTATGTGAATAAGTTATTTTAATTTTTTTCAGTCACAAATTAGTAAGTTACCGCCAATGGGTGCTACGTTAGTGGTAGAGCGTTTGAAGCCCCTACATAAGGACCCGAGTTCGAACCTGGCTAGACGTAGGCTAGTTTAGGATTAATATGATGTACTAAAAAAATTAGTAAGACACCGATGTAAATATCTATAAATTGTATACCAAAAAAATTATTATTTTTCATGTTGGGCGGGGCGGTTTGGGGATAAACGGCCCACTTTTTTTAATACCCATAACCAATCGTAGTGAGCGGGTTGAAATTTAATGAAACCATCATCAATCGTTTTGCCCCGTTCTCTTTATATTCGGGTAGGTTCAGTTCGGAGCGGCCGGTTAGGGCGGGTTGCTGGGGTTTTTGAACACCCCTAATTAGTATATTACTAGTTATACCATTAAATTGTATGACTCTTTTACCTCTCCGTGAATGGTTATAAATTAGTATAGAATATATTTTGTTGTTGTCAAAAGAAATGTCGAGAATGAAAATCAACAATGAGTGAAGTTGAAGTTTTATTTAACAGAATTAATTCTGATAGAGTACTTGTCAAATATTAACATCCTATGGTTTGTTTACTAGAATGATAATTGATTTTTTAAAGTGAAACTAAATAATATCATTGAAAATTATCCGAAGCTAAAATAAGAGGATTATAGTAGCTTTTATCTGTCAAAGATTATAGTAGTTAATACAACCCAAGTTTATTAAAATTCCAATGTTGAATTTAAAAAATAAGCTTTCTTTTTTTGATCATTGATGAATTAAAAGACAGAGAACAAAGCAACAAACAAAAGTACAGTTAGGGACTTAGTGTCCCCTATTACAGCTTTCAACAATATCTCTAATGAGAAGGCTAGCAATGTTAGCAGGGGGGTCTTCAAGAATAACCACTGTTTCACTTTGGTTTCTCCCCATCCGAGCCAGCGCATCAGCCACCTGGTTGTTAGATCTTTGGATGTGAGTGAGCTCGCTGTTACTAAGTTGGAGCAGCCTCCTGATTTCAGCAACAATGTGACCATATTGGAAGTTGCTAGGGAGGGGGTCAGAATTGATGAAATAAGCTTTCAAAAAATAAGCATTCAACTTGCTATAATATGATAAAAAAAAGTGCTTGACACAATTCTATTACTATCTAGTACATTCGTCTTGATATTTTCAGCTGCATAGCCTCCAATTTCGGAGATTCTACAATTGCACTGAGATTATTTTAATCTGCATATTTGCCGATTAAAATTGTGTATCATAACAAACGGAATTAAATTAAAATGACTAATTTTAATCAGTTTTAGTTGCCAAACATGTACTTAAATTAAGGAAAAAAAAAAAAAGAAAAATTGTACCTTCTTCAAAAACAGGAAAACCTTCTTAAATTGTACCTTCTTCAGAGTAAAAATTATGTTTTTTTACATAACAGGGTTTGCCAAACAGGCAGTTGTACAGCATTCTCAAGCGCGGTGTAGGCGCGTTGGAGTCTGTTGGCCTTTAGAGGACGCAGAAGGGAAGGGGGCTGGCCAATGAGAGGAGCAGAAGAGAAAACGCCTTCGTGAAATCATCACCGTTGGCTCTGTTTCGTGGTGGCGCCGGTGGACGGAGCTCCAAACATAACCCACCCAACCCATCCGTGCAAAAGTAGTAGTTCGTTGTTGAAACCCGAGCTGCCGAATAAGAGAAGATAAATTATCTTATCTTCTTCCATGTGATTGATTGATTGTGTGTCTCTCACTTATCGTCTCCGGCGACAAACCCCACTAATCACCGATCGATTTGGAGCTTCTCAGGTCTCAATCTTGAGCATTCGTGATTCCAGGTAACTGATTCGACAAACCCCATCTCTCAATTCGTCTTTCTAGAGCTGGGTTTCGAACCTTCAGGTAACTGATTCGACAAACCCCATCTCTCGATTCGTCTTTTTAGAGTTGGGTTTCGACTCCAATCTGAAAAGCCCCCTTTCTTGATTTGGATTTGGATTTTGTGGAATCGAACGTTGATGGGTGATGAATTACATAGTTGATCGCCCATGCATGCCTCTAATTGAGTGATTGATTGAACAAACCCCCGAGTATTTGTAGTTTTTTTTTTTTTTTTTTTTTTTTTTTTTTTTTTTTTGAGGAAAGTATTTGTAGTTATTTGCTACTAGTTCTGATGTGATGAAAAAAAGGTTGAACTTGAGTTTTGAGGGTTATCAAGTAGGGATTTTGAAGCTTAATTGGCACTGGTTTGTCTGCTGTAGACTCCCAAGTTTTAGGGTTTTGCTTAATTGGGGGAAGAGTTTGTTGAGTGGGACTCAGTTCCATGTGCTTATTTGCTTGAATGGAATTGAGTAGGTAAGATGGAAATCTTTCTGATCAGAGTTTTGCTGAATCTGGTTGACCTTCAACTGGAACAACAAACATCATTTGGTAGAGCTTTATTTGGGTTTTTTGAAGTATTGTCTTATGTCTTCTTAACTTGAAGTATATGAACTTTCCTACTGTCTTTTTCTTTTCCCACTTGTGTTGATTTGTAGTAGAAGAACATTTCTATTCTTCTTTTATAGAAAAGATGGCATTGTATTAAATAAAAAGGCCAACTTGGTCATGGATCATTACATTACATATCTCATCTGGCAATCTATCTAAACTAATAACCCCCTTGCCTTTTGAAACTCTAGCCCAATTTGCTATACTATGAGCTAAACTATTTCTTCCTCTGCTAACAAAACTGATAGACCAACCATAGACAACACAATCATCACTGGAATCCACCATTATGCTGAGAATTTTACCTTCATTATCTCTGATGCATATGCCAATACCTGCTTTCTTGATTTTTAGGCTTGCATCACAATTCACCTTCCATTTTCCTGGGTTTGGAGCTAACCACTTCTCAGCAATTTTGGGGCCATTTATTGCTTCCTCCACCATTTCATTCACAGTATTCAACTCAGCTTTCATATCCTATTACTAGAAGAAAGGTTATCTTTGACTTATTGTCATCGGTAATTGGTGAACCTAGGCGGCTAGGCCTTTGGAATGGGATGGGACTTTCAGGTGGGAGGTTCCCCATCCATTTGTTTGCAGAGGCTTGACGCCTAAATTAAGTTAGGATGTACAGTAGTAACTTTTGTTTTCCATCTTGTGCTATTTATTTTATTGTTTTTTATTCTATCGAAGAAAAAGAATGGTAATTTGAGGATGGAGGGACCGAATTGACTGACATAGCATATTGGTGGAAGATTTGCCAAGCGCACGAAATGTTGTTTATCATTCTTTTGGTGTTCGTGGCCCACATTCTTTATTTTTGGGAATTAACTATATTTTTTGCTACCAGTTCGTTGTCTAACCTTGGTTGACTGAATAGTTATGCAATCTTGTTAATGCAGTAAAAAAAAGATGGAGGCACGACCTGCTTTGTCTATTCAGAGGTCAAGTGAAGGGCAATTCAGCAACCTCGGAGCTTCTGGAGCTTTGTCATCGTCTTTACCTGTTCTTTCATCTGCTCTGGAAGAGAAATATCCTAAATTTCCAAATTCCCAGCATCTTTACATGGAGAAGGAAGCTCATTCAAATTCTTCTGCGTTCCATTCTTCTTTACCTTCCAACAATGGGGTTGTCGGTCCCATGTTTTCATCCATGTCGGGTTTCTCTAGTAATCTTCATTTCTCTTCCGCTACATCTCCTGAAAAGCTGTCAAGAAAGTCTCATTTTATTTCCGAGTCAGCCGTTGGTGAAGCATCATTGCCATTATCTCCTCCTGATTCCCGGATGCTTCAATCTACAGCATTGGGCAACAATGAGGCCTGGTGCATGGATATCTTTGACTATCCTGTGAATGCTGTTGGCAGCAACTGTCAAATGGAAAGTAACAATGGTGATGCTTGTCCATTGGCAACAGAAGACCTAAGCAAGCAAAATGACTGGCACGACTGGGCAGACCAGCAGGAATGGGCAGACCAGCTCATCGCTAATGATGATATATCCTCTAGTTTGAATGAACTTTTTCCTCCTGATGGCGCTTTTGAAGATCCAAAGCAAAATGTTAGATCTCCTCCTGGCAATATAGAGCATTCTTTTTCTCATATGCTTATTGTAAATGGAAACTACTAATTGATTAGCTTTATTGATAGCTATCTGTTCGTTGTGTTTTTGATGGCATATCAGGTGGAAAAAGCGCCGATGAATGCTTTTCCCAGTCATTCCCAAATGGTCCAGCAGGTTCCAGCTCAATCTGGAGAGTCTTCTAGTATTCTTAACACCAAGTCATCAGCAAGTGCTCCAGCGACCAAAGCACGCATGCGGTGGACACCAGAACTCCACGAGGCCTTTGTCGAAGCAGTCAACAAGCTTGGTGGCAGTGAAAGTTCGTAGCTCTTTATATATAGTCATAAATTATTAGGTGTGTAGAACCTGGAGTTGGCTAAATTTATATTGATTTTCTTGTTTTGGAACTGCAGAAGCTACGCCGAAGGGTGTGCTGAAGCTCATGAAAGTTGACAGTTTGACGATCTATCACGTCAAGAGCCATCTGCAGGCATGTTTATTAATTATTTAGCATTTGTATTGATGCTTGTTGCCCCCGCATATTTAATTCAAAACATCTAATCAGCTGATCTACTTCTTCTTTGCTGTTACAGAAGTATAGAACTGCTAGATATAGACCGGAGTCAGCAGAAGGTAAAATGGCTCCACTTTCTATCAAGTTCATAATTGGTTTTGTGTAGTGAGTTAATAGAAGTGGCAACCCTTAAAAGATACTGGACATACTGTAAACTCAGCACAGAATGGGGAAATGAAACATCTACCCCACCTACTCAAGCAAAATGATGAATATAATTTCAGGATAGGCGCCTTAACTTTGCAGAATGCCAGCAAACTGAGATGTTGTTATCCCTTGCCAGGCGAAAATCGTTATTCTTCTGGTTCCTTTTGAAATAATTACATTGACTCGGTTCTACTGTGCAGAAGTTACGTTAGTATATTTTGTGATCGTGTTACCTCTTTGTGGAATAATTCTTCCTGAAATGTCTTCTTCATGAGTTATTCTCTTGTAAATTGTAATCATGTTCATGAGTTTACTGCTGCAAACAATATTTTTGACCCTAATGCTGTATACTTGCGGCTCAGAACTGGTTTGTGTTTAGCAAAGGTGTGGGAGAAGCTTAAGTAGTTTGTCTATTATTTTATTTTGCAGGCCCCACGGAGAAGAAGTTAACTCCCATGGAAGAATTGGCGACTTTGGATTTGAAAACGTGAGTTATACTTATGGGAAGTTCTACCATTTTCTTATTTGCAGTTCAGTTGATATGCCATCCACTTCAAATTTGGCACATATGCTATCTTACTTTACTGGAGTATTTTTCCATAAGAAACCTGTTTCAGAAGAGTAATCACCCTGCTATCACCGGAGAAAATTTGTCTGCGAATTTAAATGGTATATAATTGCATCTATTTGTGGTATCTGATAACACAATGGCAGTTTCTTTCTTTGTTTAGAGTTCTATCATGTCACTTCTAGATTCTTTCGGATGTCTGAAGGTTGGTTCTGCATTTTTCTATCTTAGAATCATTCTCTTATTTGGTGATGAGAGGTTCTGATTTGGGTTTCTTGGACTATTGTAGCCTGCATTAGACTCTTATTTGAAGCTTTTCTAGTTCCTGATGTAGTTCAGTACAAGTTTTATTTGTTTGTGGATGCACCAAAAGAATTGCTCATAAATGCAAAATATGAATTTGCTGTTAATTGTGAACAGGGGAATTGAGATCACTGAAGCATTACGATTACAGATGGAAGTCCAGAAGCGTCTCCACGAACAGTTGGAGGTATGTTTTTTTAACTGCCAGAAAAGTTGCTGTTTCCTGTTTGCACTTCACTGGAAGTGAAGTTCAAGACCTGTAGATTCGCTATGCTATTATATGCAATTGGTTTTGACAATCCTTCTTCCCCTGTGCTTTTGTGCTGCATGAACTGTCTGAAGCGAACAGCTGTCTACATTGAGTTTTCTATAATTGTTCTTCTGAAAGAAATGTGAAGATTATATATTTGATTGGCAGATATCTGCTTGTCTGCTTCGAACTGATAGTTTCTGTTTGTTGGTCTTGCTAGAGCTTTTCTGGTTGGCCACCCTTTGTTCCCCATCTCTCTGAATGTGAAATTTCTAAGATGAAAAAATGTCGCAAATCTTTACAAATGAGTTAATATATATAAAAAAAAATCTTCAGAATGCGAAAGTAATGTGTGAGCTCTTTCTCATTTTGGGGACTTTACAGATCATGTGTGTTAACTTGAAAAAAGGTTTGTATTGTTGCACAGTTGTACTTGAACATTTTATGTACTTTTTTCTTTGTGATTTCTGTGTATCTTGTGGTTATCATGGTTGCCTGGTCATGCAGGTAAGAAGCTTTGGGTTTTTGAAAAGCTCAGTTGATTGCAGTCATTACATGCACAAACTGTTTAGATTTAGTAAGGTTTTGGAACTAGTTAATTAAGTTTGTCAAGACTATTATGATGGGTCTGGACTCTGGACTGAACTAGAATCAGTTTAACTATCCTAAACAGCATTAACATGATTGTCTTTATATAGACTAACAAGGTAACGGATATTGGGTAAATTACATATGACTGACCTGTGGTGTGGGCTCGATTCTTTTAACTGACCTTTGGTTTGAAAAGTTTTACTTATATGACCCGTGATTTGCTCCATGTTTCACATAGGTATTGCATGCATATGTCTCTTAACAAATAGAAGGGATAGTTGCTTTTACCCCTCTGAGGCTAAAATATTACCAAAAATATACCTCAAATACTTGAGTAATGCTATATGGACAGAATTTTAGACATAAATGTAGACATAATTTCCTAATGTAGTAAAACCAAACCCTACTATGGAAATGCTAAACCCTTAGGAAACATTGACAAATCACTTAGACTGGCAATTATGCCTATAATTCTGTCTAAAATTCTGTCAGTTTAGAATTATTCAATGAAAAAGGAAAAGAAAAGAAAATCCGAAATCAAAGGAATGTGTTCCTTCGATCTAGAAAACCAGAGAAGTATAATGTAGGAAGAAGGATAAAAGGAGGCAGGAGGAGAAGGAGACGGGGACTTCAAGATCTGAAATTGGGGTGAATTGGCTGTGTTGGATGGACAGGAAGAAGGAGACAATGGCGGTGTTGGCGGCAGCGAGGGAAACGGCGAAAGGGAGAGAGGGATGCCAAGTGTGGGTGGATCTTTCCAACGATATCCATGGCTGACGGAGGGCTGGTAATGGCGGCGGTAATGGCGGCTTTGGTGGTTCACCACCTGAAGCCCACATCTCCATCTCCATCTCCTCCTCTCTCCCTTCTCTCCCTCCCTCCGTCTCTCTCTCTCTCTCTCTCTCGATTAGGTTTGGAATTCGATGTGCAATGTAATTGTTCTGAGAACAGAGATGATGGTGGCTGTCTCAATTAGACAATGGTTGGGTTCAAAGAAGAGAAAAGATTGGGTATGGTCGTTTGATTTTTGGGTTGGATTTGGTACTGGGTTTGTTCATGAGAATCTATAAAGTATCCTCATCAGTACGTGATTGTTTTGATGATGATTGATGAATTTAAGTTTCTTCTATAAAGAAAATACCATATTCTGAAGCTTACTCCCGATTGAACTTCCCCTCTCATGCCCTGTCTCCAAGATTTTGCAAGAGTTGCTCTTTATCCAAAGTTGTTGTAATATTTCCCATGTTCAGATCTCAACAAACCCTTTGTTTTTTTTCCTTCTATTTAGTTAATAACTTAAGGTATATTTTTAGCAATATTTTAACTACAGGGGTAAAGTGCAATTAACCCTTTTATTTATGGGGAAAAGACACTTCGCCCCATTATGTTTAGGCAAAAGAACATCTGACACCCCCATATTTTGGATAATACTTCGCCCCTGAGACGGATAACGTTATGACACTCGACCCCTTCTGTTAGATTCCATCCGTAAAGCCAAATTTTGACAAAGTCTATAAATACCCTAATTAACAAACAAAGTTACACCACCAATATATGCCTTATCTCTCTCTTCCTCAAAAATCTATACACCACAAGCAAAAAAATAAGTCTGTACTCTGTACATGAACAGATACTTCGAAGAAATTCAAATGAACCATAACAAAGATCAAGCCACATTTTCGGTTCTCACTAATGCACAATTGTGAAGATATTACAAGAAATAAGACTCATAGCAGAGATCTGTTTTAAGGTAGCTAGATTATTTCTTGAAACAAGAACACAAGCGGAGATCTATTTGATCTCCCCCAACCCGTGACCTCTCTTTAACTTCTTTTTTTCTTGCTCCTTTTCAGACCCAGTTCCACAAACACCATTCAACATCCGCTTAGGTCCCAGACTAAACCAAATCTCGGTAGCCTAGCTTTGTATCTTGGAACCAACGAGACATATAGACGTGTTGTTTGCTAATTTGCATCAAACCTAGGAACATGAAGTTTAAACTTCTGAATCAAGAACACAGAACACAAAACAGATACGTGCAAGATATGACCAAATCGAAGGAGCCACACTGAGAAGGCGAGAACCATTACAACCAAACACGAATGTTGAACTAGTGCCAGACAACGAGTAGTATTTTGAGTGAGGACCAATCAGCAACTGATACAAACTCTGTTGAAACTGAACAAATCTGATCGTAAATCGAGCATTGAAGGCTCAATTTGAGAAGGAAAGGCCTTTTCGATTCAAACAGCCACAACATCAATACACAAACTACAGCTAAAATCTCTTCATACAGATCCGTATATCTGTTGCCGAAATCGGACATCTCTGTTGCTGAAATTTGACACGCTCATGTGAGGACAGTGTGTCTGGGTCGGTGATTGGTGGTCTTTCTCTGGTACGTGCTTGGTGAAAGCAAGAAGGTGACTGAAGGTTTGGGCACCTCACTCTCAGCACATTGATGAAAGTTGTGTTTTTTGTTGATTTACAAGAATGTGTGAATGTGTTTGGAGGTCCTGAAACTTGGCCGGAGTCCACCTTGATAGATCTTGCTTAACAAAGAGATACATATTAACTGAACCTACAGTCTGACTCTCTGTACTGATATAAGAGATGGAATTTGAAAAGCAATGGCTTTCCCAACAAAACTACCTTCATAGTTCATATAGCCAGCCTCATGATCAAGTGTTGATGACTTGATGTTAAGCATTTCATATTGGAAAATGATGCATAACAGTGCTTGTATTATTTCTTGTTGAAGTGCAATTGACTTCCGTATCTCATGTTACTGCATGGCATTGACTTTTACAAGATGATCTTCTGCTAAATGTTACTTCTTACAGGCAGTAGTGTAATTGAGGTGATTATTTTTTTACTTCAGTAACCTGTACTTAACAAGCTTTACATTCTTCTGTAGATTCAAAGAAATTTACAGCTGCGGATAGAAGAGCAGGGTAAATACCTGCAGATGATGTTTGAGAAGCAACGCAAAGCTGGTGACATGCTCAATGCCACATCGCCAGCACCTGAAAATGGTTCTAAGAATGATGCTGCACCCTCTCAGTCGGATCAGGATCAAAATGAGACGGCCAAAGTGAACGAATCTGTCCAAGATTCCAGGAAGGTGGGAGAAAAACAGAAGGCACCAGAAACCTCAGCTTCAGATGAAGTTGAGGTAAATGTTGTTGAGGGGTCAAGTTCTCAACCGTCGTCCAAACGTGCAAAATCAGACTGATAAACAGAATCCCGGTGATGTGCTTTCTAAGGAACCTCTGGAAGGTTTACCTCAAACTGATGCAGACATTCATTTTATGATCTCTACAAGTTTCGATCAATTTTGGAGATCTGTTAAATTGGAAGTTTGACTCATGAACCGAAGAAGCATTCATTCATTTGAATGTTTTCAACCCCTGTCGCAATCTAAGAACACCATTTTCGTAGCTCTTGCATTCTAGGACTTCTGGAATGTTGATTACATTGTGTTACACATTTCTGACTTGAATGTGTTTTGTATAGTATTATGATGTAATGGTATCACATTATCAGAGATGATGTAGTTTGGTCAGGTTTCGGATTAAGAAAATGCTTGTAGTAGATTATAATCTACCGATTAGAAAGAGTTGGCAAGTCGCCCTCGTAGTTGGGAGGTGTTAGTTTGAAGATTGGCAATGGTGTTGGGGACTCATTTTCTATGTTACTGTCAATTGTTGTTAGAAATGGGTAATTGTTTCAGTGAAAGCAACTGCAAAGACATCTTCAGCCCTCCTAGTTTTGTAAAGGACACTTTAACCCCTTGACAAATTTCAGGACACTTGAACCCACTACTTGTGTCATTTCATACTCTAAGAGTGCAAATTTGTCCCAAAAAGCAACATAACTGGGGGATGTTCTGTAGACTGGCACACTAAAAAGGTGAAAGTGTCATTTTCCAAACTAGAAAGGGTGAGAGTCTTTGCATCTGACTTGAGGGGAAGTGAAATGTAGTATCTTTTACACATGTTTTTGATAGCATGGGCGCGTTTGTAAATAATACATCTAAGTTGGGAGAAGCAACACCCATTTCAGTGAACTTTTTTTTTTCTTGGTTTCCGACCGGTTCTTCGTCCGACCCAGATCCCATGCATGAGTATGACACTGCATACGCAAGATTTTAAATCCGAAAATTAATTAAGCGGAACCAAACTAGTTATCACTTGAATCAAATCTCATTGGTCACTTCAGTGAACTCAATTGTAGATCGAAGTATGCCATACGGATGACACACAGTATGCTAAAAAGAGACAAAGCAAAAGAGTATCTGTTGTAGGGTATGCAATACTATATATATTAATTGGTGGGTGCAAGGAGTTTGTAAGCGAAGCATAAGCCGTTAGACATCTTTGCGTTGAAGCTAGATCGTTACAACACATTAGCACACATGTACGTACATACATGTAGCATTCTTGGAATTTCTTGTAGTATTTGTTTGTTGGAGATTTTTATAGTTTTTCTATTTAAATTTTAATTCAAGATCTAGAATATTAGGACACATGCCTTTGGTTGCAATCTCTCCCTCACCTACTGCTGCTCGCTTAGGTATTGTCTTGTTTTTGAATCAAGCTCCAAGACCCTTCAACTATCAGTTTGGTAGAATCACTCTCTCATTCTACCTTCACATTCCCACAATATAAAAAAACCCTCCCCCATCTCTTTCTCACCATCACCAAAATCTCTCCTCCTTCTCTGCTTGCCATGGCTGCCAACCCCATGGCCAGCTTCATCGTCGGTTCTCCACCCGTCGACATTGAGGTACTTCTTCTTCTTCTCCAGTATTATTATGTATTTGTAGTGACTTCTGAACCATCATGTTCTTATTAAAAATCATCACATACGCTCTGTATATTAATGATGGTTTTATATTTTCAGGACGACTCTCCAAAGCATGAAATAAGGTCGTCCAACAAGCTATGCAGAGTGTGCGGTGACGAGATCGGACTGAGAGAAAACGGTCAAGTGTTTGTAGCGTGTCATGAGTGCAAGTTTCCGGTTTGTCGGCCTTGTTACGACTACGAGAGAAGCGAAGGCAACCAGTGTTGTCCTCAATGCAACACTCGCTACAAGCGACACAAAGGTTATTTTTAGCTTTCACTTGATTAATTTCATATCCTTCTGTATGGTACGAGATGCTTTCTTTAAGTGACATTGTATCGTCCTGTTAATGTGTAATATATTCGGTACCATTGAGGTGTGCTTCATAGTCTTATTTTAGACGTTATTCAATCAATTTATCAGCTATCAAACTTTTTTCATCAAAAAAAAAAAAAAATCAGCTATCAAACTTTGAAATTTGTTATTTTTTTTTGTTATCTATAAAGAAAATTTGAAATTTGTTCGTTCTCCAAATAAAATTTAAAATAAAATCCCTAAAAAAATAAAAAAAAATAAAAAAAAAAAATAAAAGAAATCGCAATTGGTACATTTTTTCCTCCACCACTCATAACATATACTCCCTCCAGGTTCTTCAAAAATTTATTTGAGTATTATTTGGGCCTAGCAATTTGGTTAGCAAAACGATGCAAGAATTTGGTAATCATTTCATGGTGTCGTAGAATAAACTTTGTTCTACAATACCACAATGAATTGCCAAATTGTTGTTTTGTTTTGCTAACCAAATTGCTAAGCCCAAATAATACCCGAATAATTTCTTGAAGAACCTGGAGGAACGGAGGGAGTACTCCCTTCGTCCCAGTCAATTTTTTAAAAGTGCAATTGGGTATTATACGGGCTTAGCGATTTGATTAGCAAAATAAGATAAATATTTGATAATTTTTACATGGTCTTGTAGTGTAAAGCTTACTTTACAAGACCATGCAATAATTATCAAATTCTACAAGTACTTTGCTAACCAAATCGCTAGCTCCCTCCTATAATGCAGTTTTGAAGAATTGGCTCTGATGGAGGGAGTAATTACTTTGAGGGCTATGGGGTAAAATATAAGAAGAGATAAACTTAAGTGGTAAATTTAAGATTTTGCAAACTTAAGAAGCACTTGCTCCCTTTTAGCTGGAGCTGTTGAACACTTGAACTAATTCGGGAAACGATTGTTGCATTTGCAGGATGCCCTAGAGTTGCCGGAGACGATGAAGACAACTCCGACGCCGACGACGACTTCGAAGACGAAATCCACCTCAATCGCCAAAACGCTGTTACTCGCTCGGTACGAATCCATTCCCTTCAAAACCCTAAAAACTCAACGTTTCCTCCAATTTGAATAGGCGAAAACTTACATCTTTCGTCTATGTGATTTCTGCAGGAAAACGGCGACCAAGCTTCCCACAAAGTCCATAATAATGTCCCCGCCTTCGCCTCCGTTGCCGGAAGTGGTAAGCATTGTAAAAATGGGGTCTTTGATGATAATTAATGGTTTCATCTATTTTTTTTTGTTTTAGGGTTTGTGTGGTTTTGGTTAAATGGGTTGTGTTTGTGTTTGAGTGCAGTTGTTGGAAAGGAGTATGAACGTGAGAATGAGGGGTATACCAGTTCTGAATGGAAAGAGAGAGTAGACAAATGGAAAACCAAGCAAGAGAAGAGAAATCAAATTACCAAAGATGAAGATCAAGCCGAGGAAGACGATTACATGTAAGAATTCAGATACTACTTCTCAATTCTTGTTCATGTATAGAATCATCTCATTTCATTAGCAGCATGTCAAGTGGTTTTGCACTAAGGGTCAACTTGGTATTGCTTATGCTGCCAGCACAACTGCTTTATGACAGCAGAAGCAGCTTTACTGCATTTGGTAAAAAACAATTTTTCGACTTTTCGAACAGTTTATGATGTTTTTCCGGAAGCAAGGAAGGAGATTTTTCCAAGAACATGCTTTTGATTAATTTATCAACGACCGATTTTAACCTTGCAAAATTGAAATTTTTCAATATTATCTGTACGAAACAGATATATATATATATATATATATATATATATATATATCATATATTTTTGTCATTCTACTCTCTCACGGCGGATTCAAAGTCGATTTTACCAAACACCAAATTATTATACTTCCTCCGTAACGCCTCTTTCTCTACGTTTTGACTTTTGTCACTATTCACTAGGTCACATTGACCTGGTGATTTGGACATCAAAACGATCTAATATTTTGATAATTTTTTCATGGTGTTGTAGAGTAAAAATTGTTCTATAACAGAGTAAAAAAATTATCAAAAAAGTGTATCGTTTTGCGATTCAAATCACCCGGTCAAAGTGATCCATATACGAGTCAAAAAGTCAAAGCGTAGAGAAAGAGGCGATGCGAAGGAAGTATCAATGTGTCACCGCAGCTTTTGCATTATATTTACCAAACAACATTTTATCTAGAATTCACAGCACCCTTCCCACAGTGATTCCCACAAAGCAGCTTTTAGTACCGCCGCAGCATTCCCAAACTGACCCTAACTCCTTTATCATTGTGTTGATCCAGTACTGCTGAAGCTAGGCAACCACTCTGGCGGAAAGTCCCAATCGCATCAAGCCTGATCAACCCTTATCGGATTGTTATAATCCTCCGGCTAGTTATCTTGGCTTTCTTCTTCCGTTTCCGTATATTAACTCCAGCATATGATGCTTACCCATTATGGCTTATCTCTGTGATATGTGAGATATGGTTTGGTTTCTCTTGGATACTTGACCAGTTCCCCAAATGGTTCCCCATCACTCGTGAAACCTACTTGGACCGTTTATCTCTACGGTTCGAGCGGGAGGGTGAACCCAACCGTTTAGCCCCAGTTGATGTCTTTGTGAGTAGTGTTGACCCACTAAAGGAACCACCTATCATCACTGCCAACACGGTTCTTTCCATCTTGTCTGTGGATTATCCAACGGAGAAGGTAAGCTGTTATGTTTCTGATGATGGAGCGTCGATGCTGCTCTTTGATACTTTATCAGAAACTGCTGAGTTTGCACGGAGGTGGGTGCCGTTTTGCAAGAAGTATAGTGTTGAGCCCAGGGCTCCTGAGTACTACTTCTCTGAGAAGATTGATTATTTGAAGGATAAAGTTCAGACAACCTTTGTAAAGGATAGGAGGGCCATGAAGGTTAGTGATTTACTTTTGTCAAACTTACTTCTAATGTTATGCAAAATCGGTTGAATTGGACTAAACTCAGACTGTCCATTAACCATGTCGTTGCTTCGCGTTTTGGAGACTTCTCTTTAATCCACTATGAACTCATAAACATTGAAGATATAAGAAAAAATGCCACACAGGCTTTGTGGTTTGTTTGAATAAGTAGGTCTCAGATACATGTTTACCAGACATGAAACCGGAAAGAAAAATTATAAAAGCGTTTCCTTTAGAGGGTACAAATCGTTGCTTTGAGCTGGTCTGAGTTAATTTCTTTCATTCGAGAAGTTATTTTTGGAGGTGATAGAACAAATGAAATTCAATCTCAAAACCTTCAGATAATGCTATTATCTTCTTTGTTTCTGGCTGTACAAATAAATTTGATACCAAATTGGTGTTTACATGTTATTGCGTTCACTTTGCAGAGAGAATATGAAGAGTTTAAGGTGAGAATTAACGCACTAGTTTCACAAGCTCTCAAGAAGCCAGAAGAAGGATGGGTGATGCAAGATGGTACTCCGTGGCCTGGAAACAACACTCGTGATCATCCTGGCATGATTCAGGTTTGACATTCTAGTTAATATTTCATTTTACATTGAGAAGTCAAGGGAACGAGAAACCATATTAGTACTCAATTGACCTGATAGTTAAAGACTTCATACTTAAATTTTAAATCTGATTAAACTTTATGAGAATTCTATCGCAGTGTAAATGTTTAAACTTTCCCTCGGATACATAGTTTCATCTATCTGAATGTTTATTTTGGTCTCAGGTTTATCTTGGAAGTGCCGGAGCACTCGATATAGAAGGCAATGAATTGCCAAAGCTTGTCTATGTTTCCCGTGAGAAGCGTCCTGGCTATCAACACCACAAAAAAGCTGGTGCTATGAATGCTATGGTAAGTTTCATGAGGAGTGTAGTATTACCTTCATACTCTTGCCATGTACAAAGTTAGAAACCGTCGATGTTCATAGTTTATAGAAATTGTCAGAACAATGAACCACTTATTCACTGATTTGGCACTTTATGTGGTCACTGCAGGTTCGAGTGTCTGCAGTCCTTACCAATGCACCATTTATGTTGAATCTGGATTGTGATCACTACATCAACAACAGCAAGGCTGTGAGAGAAGCCATGTGCTTTTTAATGGATCCCCACCTTGGAAAGAAACTCTGCTATGTCCAGTTCCCCCAGAGGTTTGATGGCATTGATAATAGCGACAGATATGCTAATCGGAACACTGTCTTTTTCGATGTAAGATTATGATACGTGAAGAATCCACCATTCCTTTAACTTATTTTTTGTTTCATTCTCTAGTAGCTTAACTGATGCAAATCATTTTTGTTCTTGTGGTTATAGATAAACATGAAAGGTTTAGATGGAATCCAAGGGCCAGTTTATGTGGGAACTGGATGTGTTTTCAATCGACCAGCATTGTACGGTTATGATCCTCCCGTTTCAGAGAAGCGGCCAAAGATGACATGTGATTGCTGGCCTTCATGGTGTTGCTGTTGCTGTGGTGGGCCAAGGAAGTCGAAGCCAAAGAAGAAAGGAGGATTGAAAGCTCTGTTTGGTCTCGGTAAAAAGAAAAAGATGATGATGGGGAAGAAATACTATTCCAAGAAATCTTCTTTTGGACCTGTTTTTGATCTTGAAGATATCGAAGAAGGGCTTGAAGGTTATGATGAGTCGGAAAAGTCATCCCTCATGTCTCAGAAGAACTTCGAGAAACGATTCGGACAGTCACCGACTTTCATTGCCTCCACTTTAAAGGAAGAAGGGGGTTTGCCTGAAGGGACTAACAGTAACACACTCATCAAAGAAGCCATTCATGTCATTAGTTGTGGGTATGAAGAAAAAACTGAATGGGGAAAAGAGGTGAGTCTCTAGAAATCCATGGATTAAAACTTATTTACGGAAGACTAGTTTACTATTCATCTTTCTGAAGTTCTCTAAATGATACAAACCACAAAATATTCATCGTAATAGGATGAGTTTCTGACGGTTTTGTCCTTGCAGATTGGATGGATTTACGGGTCAGTCACAGAAGATATTCTTACAGGGTTCAAGATGCATTGTAGAGGGTGGAAGTCAGTGTACTGCATGCCAAAGAGACCAGCTTTCAAAGGGTCAGCTCCTATCAATCTGTCAGATCGTCTGCACCAAGTTCTGAGATGGGCTTTGGGTTCTGTCGAGATTTTCATGAGCCGACATTGTCCGCTTTGGTATGGTTATGGAGGAAAGCTGAAATGGCTGGAGAGGCTGGCTTACATTAACACCATTGTTTACCCTTTCACCTCCATCCCTTTACTTGCCTACTGCATTATTCCAGCTGTGTGCCTGCTCACTGGGAAGTTCATCATCCCTACTGTAAGTGCATATTTGTTATCCATGTTTTTAACAAAATTGATTAAAAACACTGTTTTTCTGAGAAACTCATTTGGCAGCTCAGTTTTCATGCCTGTTTAAAAAAACAGCAATTTTAGTGTTTTTGGTGTTGTTTTTTTCGTGCTTTCGGTGGTTAAAGATATTCCAACCCTGATTGGATGCATAAAGTAACAAATATATGTCGATATTGTACGTAAAACTGATATTCAAGTAAATTAACATTGAAAACATTGTTTTTCAGCACATACCAAACAGTTTTTTTATTCTGTTTTTAAACGCGTTTTTCAGCATGTTTTTTTCTCCCTTTTTTCTTGTTTTTAAACGAATACCAAACAGGCTCTAAGTACAATAGTCTGATTCTGAACAATAATTCTATATATGGTATATGTTCAGTTAGAACTTCTCTTAACCTAGCTTCCCTTCATCTGCAGCTGAACAACCTTGCTAGCATATGGTTCATGGCTCTTTTCATCTCCATCATAGTGACAGGAGTCCTTGAACTCCGGTGGAGTCGTGTTAGCATCACAGACTGGTGGAGAAATGAGCAGTTTTGGGTCATTGGTGGTGTCTCAGCTCATCTTTTTGCCGTCTTCCAAGGCCTCCTCAAGGTTCTTGCAGGGGTTGACACCAACTTCACAGTCACAGCAAAAGCAGCTGATGATGCAGAGTTTGGAGAACTATATCTCTTCAAATGGACTACCCTCCTCATCCCACCAACAACTCTTATTATCTTGAACATGGTCGGTGTTGTAGCTGGAATCTCCGGTGCCATCAATAATGGATCTGGCTCTTGGGGTCCTTTGTTTGGGAAGCTGTTCTTTGCTTTCTGGGTCATTGTCCATCTCTATCCTTTCCTCAAGGGTTTGATGGGAAGGCAAAACAGAACTCCTACGATCGTCGTGCTGTGGTCTGTTCTTCTTGCTTCAATCTTTTCACTTGTTTGGGTTCGAATTGATCCTTTCTTGCCTAAGCAAACTGGTCCAATCCTCAAGCAGTGCGGTGTTGAGTGCTAGTGGCATCTCAAGAATCAGCTCTTGCAGTTCACCGTGATCAGTTCAACTTTGACCTCTTCTTTTTGATGTTTCTCTTCAATTCTTTCAAGCACTATAAGAGAGTAGTGACGTTGTAATTGTGTTGCTGTTGTAAACACATTTGATCTTGAGTATTTGTAATCATATGTGTTAAATTACAAATTGTAACATTTTTTTTACACATTTGAATCCGGTGATGCCCAACCTGGATTGGTTTTCTATCTCTGTTCACTAACCTTGATTGGTTTTCTATCTTTTGTTCACTTAACCTAATGAATTCCCATTTATCAGAGAATGTTTAAACATCAAAAAATTGAGAGAACTGCAGAATATAGAGAAAAACTACAATATATTGATCATCAAATCAAGCACTGCATCGAATTACACAAGCACACCCACAAATGAATGAATCCCCACACCAAAAGAATCAAGATATGGAAACAATAAAACCACCCAGAACAAGTGAAAACACACGAGGAAAACAGAAAAGAAACTGAGAATTGTAACACCTTATCGTTCCAATACCAGTTTTCTTGCAGACACAAGGGCTAATTTCACTTCACATACACCCCTCTTCTTGTGTATGAACCAGAACCCTTGGCTGGCTCTTCATGACTCCAATATGTCCCCACAGAACCCAATATCGGCATCTCATCTGGGCTTCTACAAGGCGACCTTCTAGGTGAAGAAGTAGCTGAATGCTGCTTGAGCTCTTCAACAGTAAGTGCACCTAAAATTGGTCTATCTTCTATCCTCATCACTGAATATGATCCATACGACATGCTTCTCTCAGATGAAACAGTTTCGAATCCACTCTTCTGGGATCTAGAAGTTTCTGAGGAGCCCAGCCAATTCGACAGGCTAGCATCAACAGAAATCTCTTCGCTCTGGCACTGTTTGGAGTTAAAGTTCATTGATGATTGGTTAAACATCAGATGCTCAGACGAATTTTCCTTTTGAGGCTTCGAAAGTGGTGGTGTCCTTTTGGATTTCACAGCTTTCCACTGTGTGAGGTTCTCTACAGGGTTCAACACAGGGTGGACATAAGCACTCCTGTCTCTGCCAATGAATCTGTTCTTCATCGGATGACTCTCAACCTCCTCTGCAAAAGCTGCAGCTGAGGAAGCTTCTGTAGTCGACTCCATTGACTCAGCTGGTATCATCTCAGACCACACTTCTTTGCCTACAATCATGCCATTCTCGATTTCATCATAGTCTTCATCATCATCTTCCTCATCATCATCATCATCAAGATCACTATCTTCAAACTCGGACTCCTCAAGCTCATCATCATCACTATCTCTGTAGTTCTGATACCTATGATTTGGAGGGTAGGATCCAACACTTGAAGCGATGGAATCGTCTCTCAACAGAGAAGACTCGCCGCAACTTTCCTCCTCCTGGCTCTCACCATCTCCATTATTTTTTGGTAAAACTTCAACGATTTCGTAGACAGGAACAGGCTCATACGTCTTGACATTCGTATCAAAGGTGACCTTCTTCCTGGTACTCAAGCTTAGTTGCTGCTCCTCAGGCTGAGCTCTGTAATTCAGGAAATACTCAATTAGGTAAAAGAAACAGAACCTGGTTGAAGATGATGAACACTAAAAAAGCACAGGAATAGAGAGATTTGATACTTACTGAACTTCAGAAACCGGTTTCTCAGCTTCTACAACAGGGATATGGATTTCTTCTTCTTCTTCTTGAAGGGACAAAGTTGGTTGGATAGGCTTGGGACTTCCATGTCTCTGCCACACAATTGCAGACTTTTAAAATTGAATTTTCTCAGTATATAGAACTCCAGAAATTGCAAAAAAATCAGAAACACCCTAGAATTGCAGATAATTGGGCAAAACCCTAAATTAAATAAAATTTCCTCAGCATATAGAACTCCAGAAATTTCAAAAACTTGAGCAAACCCTAGAATTACAGAAAACTGGGCAAAACCCTAGAATTGCAGAGAATTGGGCAAAACCCTAAAATTGGGCAAAACCCTAGAATTACAGAAAATTGGGGAAAATCCAGTTTTGCGAAAATTGGGCGAAACCCTAGTTCGATTAAACCCATGGAGTCTTCAGATCTGTTAAATTTCAACTAAACAAGCAAGAGAGAAACCCAGAAAAACTTCCGATTTGGTTGATCTTTTTCCGGCGACATGAAGAGAGAAAGAAACTTACTTGATGAGGAAGGATCTTGTTCTTCCTCCGATTGCGGCGTTTCCGGTCACCATCTTTGGGGCCGAAACACGCAAGAAAACAACCACCCATTACTAATTTCTCACTTCTTGCTCCAGATTGCGAAGAAAGATGAAGAATTTGGGACGTCAAGCACTCATCTTTAGAGAGAGAGAGAGAGAAAGCAAGAATCGGATTGCTAGAGAGAGAATGGTGTGTTTCTACTACACTGCAATGGCAAAGAGGAGGAAGGAGGGGGGTTTTGTTCTTTTGCAAAAAGGCAAGTTACCGTTAGGATATGTGCTCACAGACCCCACTGGATTTGCTTTCCCTTTTTTAATTTTATTTTCTATATTTAATGGGATATTTCATTATTAAATTTTGTGCTCTTCCCGTTGACCAAAATTATCCACTGCATCTGCTTGGATATCGAATAATTTACAACTTTATATTAACAAAATAATTACAAGAGTAGATATTCAGGACTACAGTTGATTATTATTGATGTAACGTTACAATCTGTTTCAAGCAGTCAGGTGGTTAATGCCCAGACACCAGTAGGTGGTGCGTTGATTCAGTCATCGATACACAATAAAATATAAAAAAATATTATTTAGAAAAAGAAAGAAAGTACTACCTCCGTTTCGTCTGTTTCGTCTGCGTTTGACTTTTTAACCCGTAACTGAGTCACTTTGACTTGGTGATTTGGGTACCAAAATGATGTAATTTTTTAACATTTTTTTCATGATATTTTAGAATAAACTTTCCTCTATAATACTATGCAAAGATTACTAAATTCTTGATTCGTTTTGCTAATCAAATCACCGGATGAAAGTAACCCAGTGAATAGTGACAAAAAGTGAAGTAGGCTGAAACAGGCGAAACAGAGGTAGTAGCTTGTAGTCAGAGATTACTGATGGGGACGATCACGGTGTGTTCTTACAATAGATGGCAAAGCAATAACAATACAAGTGATTAGATATGAAATCACATAAATGGCGGGGAATGGAGATAGGCATGTGTGTCGCAGAGAGGAGAAATAGCTTTCTAAGATTTTGGTTATCATGGCGGATGTTTCGGAGGATCATGCATATGGCCACGTCGGATAACCGTTACAGAACTTTTCAGGTATATACAGAGGGGTGCGCAAGTCTTCATCGTGACATATATGAGTCGCATGCGGGACAGGAACCACCTACGACGAGCCTCATTCTAGCTTCCAAACAACTCGATCCCCTGGTTTCCATGCAAGTTGATATGTGCGAAGGGACTCTGCATGTAAGATGGCATTGCATTTTCTAGTGTGCGTGGAGCACTGTTCAGTAGCCACTTTCGCACTGTTAATATATCCACGTGGCTGCAGACTAAGGCAGTGTTTTGGACTATCTACATAGTTGTAACCTTTTTATTTGTTGTACTCCATTACCGAATTCAATATTTCGTGAGTCCCCAACCCGAGGCCTAAGGCCTTTACTACTAGACTGACTGATGGGTTCATAACTTCGCATTGTCGTGAGAAGATTAATGTTTCAAATTTTTAATTTAATGATATATATATATATTCACTACATACATTATTTAAATTTTTATTTGGTACAACCGTATAAGTGTATTACTAAGTTGTAATGTGTTGCTTTTGAATGTGAATGATTTGGAAATTTTGTAATCACATAACTCAGGTTGATTATTGGAATAGGCTTTGAATAATATGATGTTCGTGGGTTAATCCAGATTGATTTGCGGACTCACGGAGCAGATCAGTTCAGATTGGATTCGATTGAATCAAGGAATACTCAGTCACCATTCTGATCCGTGAACGCCCCTATGTACGAGTACAAACTATTCGAGCTGCACCAAATACTACGTATGGCTGAGCCCGCTAGAAAAAGTGATAGGTTGAGGCTAGATCCGAGCTTGACATATCATACTCAAGCTTGACTCTTACAAAAATATACTCTCTCTGTTCTCTCAGGTTCCTCAAGATTTTTCTTTATATACGTTCTCTCTGATTTTCCAAAATTTCTATAAAGAGAAGCATTCTACAACAAAAATACCATCATACCTTTAATAAAAATAAACACCCACTAAAAAGACTTCCTGCCACTTAAGATTCCACTACCTGCTTTAATCACTTACTAGGGGTACTTCAGACTTTTTCTTACATTTCTTAATAAAGCAACTTCACAATTTTTCGACGATCCTGAAGCAACGGAGGGAGTACATGTTTGAGCTAAGCTCGGGCTTGTGCATAATAGAGCTCGAACTCTACCTTTGAAGGTTGTTGAGCTTGAATGTCTTTCAACATTCTTATGTGAGTACTAATAATGTCCACATCCTTCCCACTTGTACAAGTATTGTCTACATCCTTCCCACTTAAACAACAAACATTGACATAACAGTGTATCATCCAATAGGGTCACTACACACTAGGGCAGAGCACGAACCGGGTTGGGCGGGCGAGGGCTTTGTTTTCTACCCGACCAAATGATCCCGGGTTGGTCATATCGATACCCAAACCCAATCAAGTAGTCGACAAACCCAAATTCGATCAAGCTTTTCGACTCGGACCGGTTCGGCCGGGTTTAGACGGATTCAAAATGTGGCAAACTGTTAGCAAACTATGTCTATGAACAAGACATATCCAGTGCAAATCGGAAAAAAGAAACATTTCTCAATCTTACTAACACATAACAAAGCCAAATTTGACATTCTAATTGATAAAGAAAATCATATTAATGCATAAGTTGAGGAAAATCAATTAAAACTATTGTTCGTTCTTATAAAATTTTACTTGGGTGGTATTATCTAACTAAAAAATATGTAAATTTTTCATATAAAATTCTAATCGGACCGGAGCGGCCCTAATCGGTTTTTCCAACTTCAAACCCATGACCAATCAAAGTTAGTTCGGGTTTGCAATTCTATACCCATACCCAATCAAGTAGCACTAACGGGTGTTAAGTTCGAACCGGTTTGATGCGGACCGGTTTGGGGCGGCCGGTTTGGGCGAGTTTTGCTCACCCCTACTACACACTATCTTATCCATTAATCGAAACATGACCTAGCTTGCTTTTATGTAAGTTTGCACTTGTCCGTATTTTTCTTATAATTGCACTTGGTCGACTTTCCATTTTTTTTTAATTTTTTTTGTACAGTCTCACACTACATATGTATCACCCGAAACATCTCAGTTGACTTTTTCCACGGTGATCCGGCGATTTGGGTAGCAAAATGATGTAATTTTTGGACAACTTTTTTGTGGTACTCTACAACACCATAAATATTATTAAATGTTCGCATCGTTTTACTTATCAAATCACCGAAACAAAATAACTTAGTGAATAGTGAAAAGAAACAAATAGAAGGAAGTACTACTAATTAAAAACCAAAAAAAGAAAAGAAAAAGGTCACCATTTCAACTTAAAGTTTGGATTTCTCAAGAGATGTTTGGCATTGTATTGTAAATTTATCTAGTTTTGACCAAGGACTTATTAAACATAAGGTTACAACAACCCAATTACTCAAGTCCAAAGTCATATCAGACACATGTTTTATCCAGCACATCTATGTATTTTAGCCCCACAAAGGCAGACCCTAGCTTCCTCTCTATTAGATGTTGCAAGCTGGTTTTCAGCCGTAAGTCTTATGATCGTTCGATTGAATCGGTCCGTTGATTACACTTTATTTATTGCGCCTCTTGGAGACTCCGCCTAATTCAATGAATCTGGAACATTCACTTCATCTTCGTCTTATTGTTGACTTAGTTTCTTTTGCAAATCAATTTACCGATATATTCACTAAAGGTCTCTTACCTAGTCACTTTGATGATAAAAAGCTTAAACTCACGGTTTGCAATCACCCACCATGAGTTTACGGGGGAATATTAAACACAAGGTTGCAGCAGCCTAATTACTTAAGCCCAAAGTCATATTAGTCACATATTTTTTATTACGCCCATGTATATATTTAAGCCCACAAAGACAAATCCTAGCTTCCTCTCTATTAGTTGTTGGCAGCCGGTTTCCATCCGTTAGCCTTATGATCGTTCGATTGAATCGGTCAATTGATTACTCTGTATTTATTGTGTATCTTGGAGACTCCGCCTAATTTAATGAAAATGAAACATTCATTCTTCATTTTCTTCATTTTATTCGATGCATTCCTTTATTATCTCTTTCACAAACTCTTATCAAGCTTTCAGGACTACTTCCTGATGTTCTTCTAGCATTCATTTATCTGATGAGTCTGATATGGGAACTGGACGCAATTACTCATGCTTTTTCTTTCTTTTTTTCTCTTTTTCTTTTTTTGTAGCTACATGCAAGGGATACCGATGGATAGATATGGATGTGTACCTGTAATAGATAGGAACAAACACACAATGTAGATGAAGAACAAAGAGTTAAGCAAGCAAGGATAATAGTAAGCTTGTCAAGTATCTGAGAGAGAGACAGTATGTAGGGGGATAGCCAAAGGATCTGAACCACGAACAGAAGACAACACTCCTATATATAGGGGTCTTAGGACAACAGTTACAAGGAGTTATATAACCGTATGCGACGGTTATATAACTGCCTCACACGTGTACGGTCGACCGCATATATAGGCGTGTGATTTGCAAGTCTCTCAAATAACTGACAAGGGTCGCACGCGAGTGTAACTCTTACTCACATGCGACGATCCTTACTATAGCCTCCAAGCCACTTAGACCCCTTGACTCCCGTATGATTTACATGCGAGGGTGACCCTGTCTCACATCCCCATATGGATAAATGTGAATATGGAGATAAGTATGTAGTGATAGTGGAGTACCATAAAGTTTCATCAGTGATTGCCACATGGACGATGATCGATATACACAAGATGCACTATCTACAGTAGCGTATGAAGTGATTGAGCGAATGACATACTATGGTATCAAGTCAAATCTCGTACTTATATTTCGAGAAAGCTCCACGAAGGCACCATAAACCCTCAAAACAACGTCACGAACTGAGTCGGCACAGCGTGGATGATGCCCCTTTTAAGCGCCTTCATTGCTGACGCCCATCTTGGCTGATATTGGACCTTCTTCATATCATTACCTTGTGGTAATTTCTATATCTCAATCCTTTTTTTTTTTTGCAAAGAAGTCTTTATTTCAATAATAGATTGAGGCTTTATCCATAGCCCAAATATCAAACACAACTTCTGGGCATATAATAGCCCTATATATCACAATCTACATTTAGGCCCAAACGCGCTAAGCTATGCGCGAGGGTATTTCTGCCTTTTCAACAGTGACTAGGTTTAACATAAGTAGCTACATGAACCGACTCCTTACATAGAATGAAGACTATTTCCTCTTCTCAGCCGTCCTCCCTCTCTCTCATTCCTTCTGCTTATCTTTTGAATCAATGTTTGTGGGTCGGACTCGATGATGAAGTTACGATATCCTCTGTTGTAAGCCCTGATTGTTGATTCCCAAAGAGCAAACGCCTCAGCCACCAAGGAATTTGGGGTGAATGGAATCTCAAATGAGGGTCCACAAATAAACTGTCAGTCGGAGTTGTGTATAACCACTCCAATACCAGATCTGTGTTGGAGAAGGGAGATGGCCACATCTACATTCATTTTCAGTTGACCTGGTGGAGGCGGAACCCAACTTCCATTTCCGATCGTTGGGAATCCTGCATACATGAAATTTCCACATAGATAAGTATCTTCATTTACTGTTATAGCCTCCAAAATCATATCTTCGTCCTTCTTAACTGCGCAATAATAATAAAAAAATCTATTTCTGAAAATTCATATTAGCCACAGAATATGCAGGAAAATATTCATTTTTTCCTTGTTTAGTTGATTGAAAATATCACAAAATTGAATTGAAAAAGGGATGTTTGTGTGATTAAATTTCAGATCTAGCAAATGAGAATTGAAGATCTTTTTGGTTCTCGGACAATCTATATACTAAGAAAGGACTGTGTTTTACTGTTGCTATTGGGGATGTGTTTCAATTTTATGCCATCAGATTGATTTGAAATGAAGGGCTGAAATTGAATCTAATGTCCATCTCACTGTCATTTCCAAATTGCTTCATCACACGTGTCACTTTCATGCAATACGAAACATGCCAATACAATTATTTTCTGGATTTTATTCAATTTGGGAGTGCCAAAGGCACGGGGCATTCTTCTAGTCAGAAAAAAGATCATACTCTGTCTCTTCTGCATTCAAACAGTAACTACAAATGACAGGTAAATCAAGTAATCAACACCCCTCTCTTTGAGTCTCATCTTGGTAGTTACGCAGTTATTGAAAAGTCTCCAAAAAATTATTTTTATTTTATAGTTGACCAAACTTTGTTCCAGAAATTGTTATGATTAACACAGGTACTACAAATTTGAGTCAAACCCTGATTTGAGTTAATAATTGAGTAAACTGCGTGATGAGGTGATTTTACAGTGTGCTTGTCATTTGCAGTTTGGGAACAAACCAAGAAATCATTCTGATTAGGATTTATGCGCAAAATGTTGATGTTTAAATTGGCTTCATCCTCAGAATAATGGTTGTTGATTAAGTTTTGGTTCCAAGTAAAATCTGCATTTATAAGATCAGCCACTTTGTGGTGCCGTGGCAAAGTTGGAAAACTGCGAGGTTTTCTACGGAACTCTAAAGGAAGCCACCTATTATGGTAGATTTGGGTATTCAAGCCAATCCTTATCCCATTTCTCGGTCCACATGTAGTCAGTTTCATGGTAAATTTTGTAAAGGTAAAAGTAATGTTTTTTCATCTAATATCAAAGGGAATGTGCCTATTGACACTATCAGTCTCATTGCCAACCCTCAAGCCTCCCTGCGATAAATAGCCCTGGGGTTTTCAAGTGGGCTTTTTCTGTACTGCCTTGTACGTTACAGCCCTCGGGCGCGGACCAATTCGACAATTTAGATGTTGGTTGCACCAAACCCAGCATCTCAACAATGGGCGCGGACCAATTCGACAACTTAGAACCTAAAGCCGCTAACTAAGTACAAAAACCCTTTCAGAATGATATTAATGCATATTGTCAGTACAAAACCTACTAGCTTTGTAAGCTATGGAACACTCATATTGCAGTGTTCTTACATGCATTAGAAGACCAGGAGCAATAAAACACTGCAAGTACTAGGTTTCTAATGCAAGTTCTTATAGGTTTCTACCTAGGAGCAACAAAAGGACTGCAATTTACTTGCAGCAATGGATTCCAACAGCCATGTGTGAGCAATGACATCAGTTCCAACTTCAATAGCCAACTTTTCTGCTACATCTAGTCTTTGCTGCAACTCTGACCTTTGATCTTCCAATGCACGACCAGCGCATAGTGTGGAGTCACTGTTATAAACAACTAGCATTTTTGAGGATGTAGCTTGGGCATTGCGTGTTTGTGCGACTAACTCTTCCTTGCTTTGGATAACAGCACCACCTGCTGTAGTAACAAGATCTAGAAGATTCTCTTTGAAACCTGGTATGAAGTCACCACAGAAGAAGAAACTGAAGCCATTGAAGAGCTTGGGTACCTGCTAAGCAGAAAAGCACAGAATTTTTCAGCGCCATTGTTGAACAGGTGAAAGTTCCAAGATCATGGCATGTTATTATTCAATCAGATCAGGAAACACTTACATCATTATCTAAGGCTCTGAGTCTTCCAGTTTTGGGGCCGTCTCGACATCCATGATTGTCTAAGCTAACTTCATAAAGTTGTTCATCAACAGGATGCATAGCTTCCATACATGCCTTTACCCCTGAAATACCCACAACCAAAGATGGATTTAGCTGGGCCTGGTGATTTCCGACCCGACACAACAATTGATATTTGCAGGGTGGGTTGAACTATGCCGGGTCAAAAACACGTTGACCAGAAGTCAACCCATCTCACTTATTTTCGTCACTTTTGGGTCAACCCGTTTCTGACCTGTCGCAGGTTTTTGTCAACCCAAACCTGCTAACTTAGTGTCTCGTGTCAACCCGGAAATTGTTAGCATTATCC
This sequence comes from Linanthus parryae, assembly GCA_023055425.1. Classification (NCBI taxonomy): domain Eukaryota; kingdom Viridiplantae; phylum Streptophyta; class Magnoliopsida; order Ericales; family Polemoniaceae; genus Linanthus; species Linanthus parryae. Next base: position 147,711,306 of record JALGPY010000004.1, read on the forward strand.
CCAGGGGCGGATCCAGAAATCTGGCAGAGTGGGGGCTAGAAAAAAATTCAAGTATGATGCTTGATCTTTCGATTAATAATGAAATATTTAAGGGTTAAAATGTTGATCTTAATAGATAGTTGAGGCGAATATATAATATGAATGGAGGCTAATGTGATTAAATTAACAAATGTTAATTAAAAATTGCAAATAGTGAAACTTGAGTAGGGGCTAATATAACTAAATTAACAAGATATAGGGTAACATTTGTAAATTTCAAAACTTGAGTGGGGGCTACAGCCCCCACCTGTCTCCAGCTACATCCGCCACTGATTATCCCGATGCGTTTTTCTTGAGAAAATGGCTAACGGTGAAAAAGAAGGTATTTGTTGTGTTAGGCGGGTCGAAACGAGTCGTTTTTGGGTTGTACGGGTTGACACTATTCCTATGTCACTTTCAGGTCGACCTGTGTTGACCCGTTGTGGGTTCGTGTCAACCCAAACCCGCTAAACTCCATTGATCACCTTTGTAAGGTTTGTAATAAAATCCACATAAACTCCATTAACCCTCTTTGTAACTTATGTAATAATTATGTGCTCCTCCAATTACCCCTCTCTCATCCACCATATTTTTCCTTCTCTTTTATTTTTCAGGAATACCGTCTGAAATAAATGTTTTACAAGAAGTCATTAATAACTTTAATTGCTAACATGTAATGCTTCGATTCGTAAAAGCCCCTATTGACAGTGCACAGTTTGTTCCTCTCAGTTTCAATAGATTTTGTGCTCTTGTTTTTGTTTTTCTTTCTCTCTTTCACCCTTCCAATTTATCACACAGAGATGTTGCCAGAAGATCAAACAACACTTTAGATTCAGTTTACAAGTTGCTCACAACTCATAAATCCTCCAATTTTCCTTTTCTTTTGCAGGAAAATACTAATCTATCACGGATTGGAGGAAAGCGTCCGTATTTTGTTTGTACTTGCATCCATAGTATATCTTTTTGTTAGACATCTGCTTATTTGATGGTATCCAGGTATGTATCTCTTCATCGTTTTATTTTATGTGATGTCACAACTTCATGGCCTCTATCATTAGCTTCTATCCGATGTAGAGTAACGGTGTCATTTTGTCACCATATGTAGAGGGGAGCGTATTTGTATAATAAAGAAACGACTAAGAATTATTTAAACTCCTAATACCACAACTAATGGTAAAAAAACGTGATACAATTACACTCCACTTTTTTTATACTACTACTTAAAAACGCACGTGCATCACAACAAGTAATATAAATATCATGAAGAGAGGGGGCATAAACACTCACAGTTGGTCGTTAGGATCCATCTACCATGTAAAATCGCCTTGAGAACTTTTAGTGTCCTGCTGCATGCTCCAGTCTCATCTGTGGCAGCAATTACATGGGTCACACTCGGATCCCAAAACTTGAGCACCTTAGCACCACACAGTTCCGCAAACTTGACCAGAAGATACTGTAAATATCATACATCAGAAAATAACATTAGATGAAACTCGTATGCATTTAAGCATTGAACCAATTGAAGCAGAAGTCTGATGTCGAACCTTCTCTTCTGAGGATAGAGCAGATCCACATAAAACCCATTGTTTCACTCCTTCAGCTGAGTCTCCCCAAAAGCCACACTGCTTAGGCGCTCTACAAAAGGATAACTTCAAGTGTTCAGGAACATGGAACTCTTAAGGGAAATTATAGGATTAATTATACGCAAAAGCATTCAGATGGGGTGGTGAAACAAAGGTTTTTTGTTAAGTTCTTGGCAGTAATGTGAAAGAAAATAAATACATTTGAGTTGGAACAAAATGCTGTTTCTGAATGCTCTTCTTCTCACGCTTCTTGGACTTCTTCTCACGGGGAAACTTCACAGAGGTATGACTTGGGCACAGCATAAGAAAGTCATCCTGTCAAAGTGGGCAGTAAATAAGTTGCCATTTTCAAAAAAAGACGTTCATCATTAAGTTAAAAGAGGCAAGCAAATTCACTCACAGTGTCCCATTTGCAGTCAGAGGTTTCAACCGCACATGGCACATGATAACTTTTGCGGCACGATTTCATGAAGCAACCAAGTGCTGCTCCTTTTAGCCCACAACTGCTACACTTGAGCTTTGAAGCTCTTGCCACTTCCGCCTTCAAATTTTTAACAGTTTCACCCTCAAAATAAACTTGAGGAGTCCTGTAATTGCAAATGTTCTTGTAAGGGCTCATGTAAATGAGATAAAGCCAGGGTATTATCACAATTTAGCCTAGCAGTAATGGTAGAATTCAAATGAATTCATGTTAGTGCTCACCATTCAATGCATGTCTTGTGAACATGTATGGTGTTGTGATTCAGTGCAGCATCTCCCTTCACCTCCTTTCCATTCAGATAATGCGACATCTGCCCTGTGCTCTGGAAACAAAATATAAAGAGAATTACAGATGAAGTAGATGATAATATGCACTCACAGAAATAAGAACTCATTTTATGCATTATCAGTTAGTTAATAAACTCACATCTTTGATCTGAGATGACTGGCAGAAAGCACATGCACTCTTATTTGAATCAGATGAATCTAACACTGCAAGCACCTTTTCACCCAATGTTTCTCCAGCTGCAACTTTTTCGGAATGGTAAACATCTGACTGAGAGCAGCCATTAATTGCTGAAACTTTGTCCAAACCATAGTTCAACTTCTTTTGCCTTTTGAAATCCGTGACATGGTCTTCTCCAGCACAAGCCAAGCTTCTCTTGGCTGGAAGTTTTTCAGTGCTCTGTACGAATGAATCAAATAGACAAGTAAGCTGCCATATCTCACTCAATAAGAAACATGACAAACACAGAACCATTAAGGAAGTAGTATAAGTCCAACAGCTTATAGGTTAACACTTTGTTAATGATCTAGTCTTAAGAAATCTCTTTATGATCACAAGAAGTCGTGAAACAATATGAAGATAAGAATGTATGTTGAGAAGTCGCAACTATTAAGTGCATATTCGGGGACCTAGATTTTAAACAGTTTTTACTAAATTGGTCATCTTATTTCAGTTTGTTACACTGTTTTGTAATTGGGATAAAATATGTTTTAGACCAAAAGTCTACAGATTATTGAATCCCTAATTTTGCAGATTCTCTCAGATTCTACAGATATTCAGCTTATACCAAACATCTTTAGAATTTTTAACTACTTGAGATTTTTTGCCAGCTTATTTTCAGCCAATTTTATTTAGATTGTGAGCTGGTACCAAATGGGCCCTTAGTACATAAACAAATTGCAATCAATCTGAGAAAACAATTGTCATCATTACAATGAGTGAACATATGTGCATTTCTAATTTACCATATCTGCCTGGTTGTAATTTTTCACTAGACAACTAGGATTGATCATGAAAGGGGGAAATGGGTAGCAGCGAATAAATGTGAATTAAAACATGAATCAAAGGCAAGCAATTAGAAGGCATAATTAAACTGTAAATATGCTTAATTAATAAAGCATATAATCTTACGCCATTTGCACTGCCTGGATCGCTGCTTTCGTCATATAAGCCTTTGGTATCGAGGCGAGGAAGGCTGGTTGGCGATGACTCTGATGACTTGAGCTTTATCTCATCTGCCTCAAGCTTTTCTTGTTTCAACCAACCAACATTTTGTGGGGAAATCAAGGGATTCCCACCTTGTTCACTGTCAAAGGCTTTGGTAGCATCCTGGGTAGGATTGTCACATCTAGCTGCCAAATGATGCCCATCTTTAGTAGAATGGTTTGATAGGGACAAGCTATGCGTGTTGCTAGAATCCCGCTCTTGAAGAGCTTCAACCGAATCCTTCATCTCATCAACAGGTTTAGTGTTACATGAAATTGGGGATTCTTGATTTACTCTTCCAGAAGCTGCAGCGACTAAAGAAACAAACAGTCAAACCAAAGGGCAAATGCAAACCACTAGTCAGAGAAACGAATACTAATCAATCAATGTTTACAAAATCTGTCCTGGGTATATACCTGGAGTTAGAGGTTGAATGAACCCAGAACTCAGAGTAGCATCCAGATTTCTGTATATGGTTACCAGATTCTCCATGTAAGGTGCAGATCTCACATCTGCAAAACCATGGAAACTCATCAGATTCACATAATTTTTTTTTTTGGTAAACTAAAAAAAATCCCCACATCAAATTCTCATGACCCCAAGTTTTAACAGCAATTCCCCAAATAGACCCCATTTCAAATTTGAACTCCAATAGTGGATTTGATGGTTATAAACCCTAAAAGAGATAAACCCTAAGAGAGAGAAAAAGATTACCTCGATCAGCATACTGTTCCTTGCAAACTGGGCACTCGGATCCAAACTGTGTCGATCTGGGTACGCAAGAACTGAAATAAAGTTGAATAATTTAGCATTAGGGTTTCAAATCAGAAGCTACATAGATTCATATGCGTCTGTTTCGATCGATCGATCGAGAGAGAGAAAGAGAGAGGGAACGAACTCGCAGAAGATGTGATTGCAAGGTAGGAGCAATGGTCGATGAAGCAAGCTTAAGCTGTAAAAAGACCCAAATCGAGCAGATCCACAAAGTTAGCATTTTTGAATGAAAAATCCCAAATTTACGAAGGGGATAGAGAGAGGGAACATACCAGAGAGGGCATTTGAGCTCGAGGCCAAGCTTCTGGTGATGGAGAACCCACGGATTGAGAAGCCTGGAGTGGATTGGAGCGTCCGCCATTGATGTGGTCTCTGAGCTTCGAAGAGCAAAAATCAACTGTGTAAAGGTGTGTGCTTTTATCTAGGGCACGATATATAAATATGCAAGTTCTGACAATTTGGGAGAGACCGCCGAACGTTTGAAATTTCGGCGCGCTAATTCTCATTCCCCAGTTTCCTCCCGCCTTTTGCACGCCGAAATCTACTGCTCCAAAAGAGCACCTTCTGGTTCTCTGCAAATAATGAGTGTTTGTCAATTACAGATAGTTTGTTTTAAGTATTGTACTTATTTATCGGTCGTAAATTACCACGTGATGCTTTTTTGGAGCACTAAAAAATTTCTCCTAAGAGCATCTCTAATGTTACTAGTTATGAGTTATTCTGAATAAAATTGTCATTTTTTATTTTAACTACACAAAAGAATTGATACGATCTCCAATGCTACTATGTAAAAGTTAGCTAAAAGTAGTTGTTGTAGGTACGAATTAAAAAAAAATAATTGAAATATAAAAATAGGAGAGAGATAGTCACAAAACATTTAGCTATCTATTCCCTGCTCTTTAGCATCTCCAATGGAACATTTAAACAGCGGTTATCGTTATAATATGAAAGATATGGTGAAAATTTCGTCTCCAATGGGCTCTTTATTCGACTCTTTATTTTAACGAATAGTTATCCGCCTCTCTATGTTTAAATAACCGAAAAATGTATAGCTAAATTTTTTTGTGTCTATCTCTCTCCTCTTTTTATATTTCATTAATTTTTTTTATTAAAGTTTACCTACAATAACTACATTTTAACTAACTTTTACATAATAGCATTGCATATCATATCAAAAAATTTGTATAGTTAAAATGAAAAACGACAATTTTAGTCAAAATATACATCATTTATAACTAGTAGCATTGGAGATGCTCTAAACATAGAGAGCGGGATAACTATCCGTTATAGTAAATAACGGAATAGAGAGCCCATTGGAGACACATTTTTCACTTTCTCTAAAGATAACCGCCGTTTACATGTCCCATTGGAGATGCTCTAACTTTGACTCTTCGAGTTCAGATCGCCAGAAAAGGCACAACGATAAATTTGAGAATGCCAGATCAATTGTAATTTTGCCTACATTTGCAAGCGGGGCAGGGCAAGGTATTATACATAGGCCATTCAAATTATTTTTTAGTTGTTGTTGCGTTTGAGAGATATCGTTCACGCAAATTTCAGCTGAATTCGGGAGGACTTGACATTGGCCCTGAAGGCTAGCTATTGGTGGGACTGAGCAACAACAGCTACCGTACAATCACATGAGTAGAAGAATTCGTGACCATTGATCAAAATGAACGTTAGAAGCAAAGGGGGAGATGTTATTAGTTTATCGTCGCCGTTTCCTTTTATTTGGGCATAGAATGACCGTTTTACCCTTATGTCATTCGTCTATTCTCCATTTCCACCCATGTTGTTATGTTGGGAACTGTGACCCGAGTTGTTAGAGCAGTAACGGTTTATATACTCGATTGCAAGGAGAGAGACTATATATAAAAAATGGAAAAGTCTAGGTGAACAAAAATTTGTACAAAAAGTTGAACATAAAAATGACGTGGATGGAAACATGTTATAAATAAAATATTAGTGAAGATTATGAAGAAATTAGAAAGAACAAATCAGGGTGATTTTTGGACATCTACTGCCACATCATTTTTTGTTCAAATTTCTGTTTGATTTTTTGTCCCTCTAGCACGGCTCAAAAAAAAAATCTGCATTTATGTGAATGTTGTCACTCTCTACCTCATCTTCTATCTCGTTTTCATCTCTCTTGTTCTCTAGGTAATCGTGGAATTGGGTAAATTGTTAATCAGATCCCAAGATCTACAAACCGAGTCTTGACAATTCACGATCAGTCGAAAATTGAGTGATCATTATCTCTCAAACCCAACAACAAAAAGTTAGACAGGCCTATTGGCTTGCAAATGTAGGCAAAGTGCAAATTGATCTGGCAGTCAGAAATTTACCAATGTACCCTTTTCTTGTGATCTGAATTCTCGTAGGCATCGGGCGTGCAAAGGCGGGAGGCAAATGGGAATTGAGAAATAGCGCGCAGAAAGTTCAAACGTTCGTCGACTTCTCCAAAATGGTAGAAGTTGCATATTTTATATGTCGTGCCCTATAGAAAGCACACCTTTTCAGAGTTTATTTTGCAGTGACGGTTTTGAAAGACCACATCCATGGCAGTCGCTTCAATCTACTCCAGGCTTCTTAATCCGTGGGTTCTCCATTACCACAAACTAGGTCTCGAGCTCAAATGCCCTCTCTCGTACTTTGTTTATCTCCCTCTATGTGTAAATTTGGGGATTTTTTTTTCAAATATGTTAATTTTTGAGATCTACTCGATTTGGGGGTTTCTTTCTGAAGGCCGCTATGTTTCACTCTTTTTTCTTTACCCTTTAATATCAACTCGTATGTGTCAATATATGATTGTTGATAACTACATATTTAAAGATATTTTTATAATCATATTACCAATCAGAAACATCCACATGGGTGGTAAAATTAAAAGGTGAAGAAAAAATGGTGACGTTTAGCATTTCCCTTTCTTTTTTTCAGCTTAAGCTTGCTTCATCGACCACTGCTGCTCCCTTGCAATCACAGTTTTTGCAAGTTCGTTCTTTCTCTCTCTCGACACAGACGCATACAAATCTATGTAGCCTTTGATTTAAAACCCGAATGCTAAATTATTGGACTTTATTTTCAGTTCTTGCGTACCAAGATCGGCCCAATTTGGATCCTAGTGCCCAGTTTGCAAAGAACATTATGCTGATCGAGCTACTCTTTTTCTCTCTCTTAGGGTTTATCTCTTTTAGGGTTTATAACATCAAATCCTCTAATGCCCTGATATAATTGGAGTTCAAATTTGAAATGGTTCTTTTTGGGGAATTGGTGTTAAACAAGTAGTCATGAGAATTTGATGTGGTCCTTTTTGTAGTTCACCAGAAAAAATAAAAATATGTGAATTTGATGAGCTTCCATGGTCTTGCAGATGTGAGATGTACACCTTACATGTAGAATCTGGTAACCATATACAGAAATTTGGATGCTACTCTCAGTTCTGGGTTCATCCCCAGAACTGATTTTGTAAACATTGATTAATATGCATTTCTCTAACTAGTGGTTTGCCTTTGCCCTTTGGTTTGACTGTTTGTTTCTACAGTTGCTGCATCTTCTGCAAGAGTACATCAAGAATCCCCTATTTCATTGTAACACAAAATCTGTTGATGATATGAAGGATTCTGTTGAAATGCTTCAAGATCCGGAGCAATACTAAAGACGGGCATCATTTGGCAGCCATATGTGACAATTCCACCCAGAATCCTACCAAAGCCCTTGAAAATGAAATTGTTTTCCACTGTGGGAATAACTTGATTTCCCCACAAAATGTTGGTTGGTTGAGTGGTGAAAAACAAGAAAAGCTTGAAGCAGATGAGATAAAGCTCAAGTCATTAGTGTCATCGCCAATCAGCCTTCCTCGCCTTGATAGCAAAGGCTTATATGATGAAAGTAGCGATCCATGCAGCGCAAATGGCGTAAAATTCTGATATACATGTCAATTTAGAACATTTACAGTTTAATTATGCCTTCTAATTGCTTGTCTTTGATTCATGTTTCAATTCACATTTATTCACTGTTTCTCATCTTCCCTTTTCATGCCCAATCCTAGTTGTGTAGTGAAAATTTACAACCAGGCTGATATTGATATGGTAAATTAGAAATGCACATATCTTCACTCATTGTAATGATGACATTCATTTCCCACATTGATTGCAATTTGTAGATGTACTAAGGGCCTCTTTGGTACTATCTGAAAATCTAAATAATTAGCTGAAAATTAATTGAGAAAATAAGCTTTGCTAAAAATCTAAGGTAGTTGAAAATTCTAGAGGCTGTTTGGTATGACCTGAAAATATGCAGAATCTGAGAGAATCTACAAAACTGGAGATTAAATAATCTACAGATTTTTGGTCCAAAGCAGATACTAAACCCAATTGCAAAAAAAAAAATGTTAGAAATAGAAATAAACTAAAAAATGACCAATTTTATTCAAAATTGATTGAAATATAAGTTCCAAGACATGCACTAAATGGTTGTGAAATTTCAAGCCAGGTTACTATCTTCATATTGTTTGTTCAAAAAGAGATTTCCTGAGACTAGATCATTAACAAAGTTCTTAACCTAGAAGCTGTTAGACTTAAAATACTATTTGACTCCTCGGTTATGTGTTTGCCATGTTTCATCTTGAGCCAGATATGGCAGCTTACATGTCTATTCGATTCATTCATACAGAGCACTGAACAACTTCCACCCAAAAGAAGCTTGGCGTATGCTGGAGAAGATCATGTCAGGGATTTCAAAAAGGCAAAAGAAGTTGAACTATGGTTTGGACAAAGTTTCAGCAATTCTCAGTCAGATGATTACCATTCCGAAAAGGTTGCAGCTGGAGAAACATTGGGTGACAAGATGATTGCAATGTCAGATTCATCTGATTTCAAATAAGAGTGCATGTGATTTCTGCCAGTCATCTCAGATCAAAGTTGTGAGTTTACTAACTGGTAACTCATAATAAATACATACCTTGATTTCTTATTTCTGTGAGTGCATATTATTATCTGGTTCATTTGTGATTCTCTTTATATTTTGTTTCCAGAGCACAGGACAGATGTCGCATTATCTGAATGGAAAGGAGGTGAAGGGAGATGCTGCACTCAATCCCAACACCATCCATGTTCACAAGATTGTTTTATTATCCTCAATGGTCAAGCTTGACCCAAAATCTTCTCCATCATCAGCTTCCACAGCCCCTTCAATCCCATCAGTTTCAGTATCAATGTCTTTTACTTCCATAACAACACCAGGTTTGAGATGGCCAGCATTTTCTTCACCTGCAGTAAAATCTTTTGGAGAGGTGGCTTCTGTTTCTACCGTTCCTGAGTCCTCCTCAACAAAGAGAGCTTCTTCTGCTGCAGTTACCACAACTAAATCTGCTATTTTTAATGAAAAACTAGTATCATCAGCATCTTCTTCTTCGGAAAAGTCAGTAGCATGCTCGCTGTGGTATTCTTCAGTATTCATGGCGATATCGTTAAGATATTCATCTGGTGATAACATGGTTTCTTCTTCAGCCAGCAGCTTTTGAAGGGCTTTTCTAGCAGCATTTGATGCCCATACTTCATTTATACCTCTGCAAAATTAGGACACAAAGTACTACGTAAGCAATAAAAATCATTATGCTAATCAACGTCTAAGCATTACGAGATCTTCGTTTTAAAGATCTACAGACGATAAGACTCTAAAAAACACCCTCCAGAATTTGACTTTCACAAGTGCTACCAGCCAAGTTAGATGAGAAGATCTGGGGTAAAAGACACTTTCACCCCCTCAAGCTTGACATAAAGACGTTTCTGAAAGGTGAAGAAATCTTCCGTGCCTTCTTTATTGATTAGTCGCCTTTAAATATGTGATTTACAACACTAATTACAAATTTGCACTAAACTAATTACAAATTAGTTCTACAACTATTACGCCCCCGCAGTCGAAACTGTAGGCGTGCCAACACTGAGACTGGAACGGAAGCGCTGGAACAAGGGCCGAGGAAGACCCTTGGTGAAGATGTCGGCGTACTGGTAATCGGCTGGAATGTGCAACACGCGAAGCTGACCCAAACGAACCTTCTCACGAACGAAGTGTAGATCAATCTCAACATGCTTAGTGCGCTGATGCTGAACAGGATTACCGGAGAGGTAGACAGCACTCACATTGTCGCAATACACGACGGTAGCTCGAGGCGGGGTGACACGAAGCTGAAGAAGTAAATTCCGGACCCAACAGAGTTCGGAGACGGCGTTAGCAACACCGCGGTACTCAGCCTCAGCACTAGAACGGGATACCGTGGCCTGTCGCTTGGACGACCAACTCAGAAGATTGTCTCCGTAGAAGACACAGTAACCAGAAGTGGAGCGGCGCGTGTCCGGACAACCAGCCCAATCGGCGTCAGTGTAGGCGGTGAGGGAATCAGCGGCAGAGGCAGAGAGCCGAAGACCATACTCAAGTGTCCCACTGATGTAGCGCAAGATGCGCTTCAGGGCATGAAAGTGCGGCTCACGGGGGTCATGCATGAAGAGACAGATCTGCTGAACAGCAAACTGGATGTCAGGTCGAGTGAACGTGAGGTACTGCAAGGCCCCAGCAAGGCTGCGGTATAAGGTAGGATCAGCAACCGGTGGGCCAGATGTGGCTGTAAGTTTACTCCCTACCTCGACAGGGGTGGCAGTAGACTTACAGGTCGACATGGAGGCACGACGAAGAATGTCAGCCGCATACTGATGCTGAGACAGGAACAGACCAGACGAATCACGAGTGACAGCGATGCCCAAAAAATGATGCTGGCCCAGGTCAGTCATAGCAAACTCTCCAGATAGCTGGGAGACAATCTGATCCAAAACAACCGGAGACGACCCAGTGATGACGATATCATCCACATAGAGCAGGAGGTAGATGATGTCCGAGCCACGACTGTAGACGAAGAGAGACTCATCACATGAGCAACCAGAGAAACCAATAGTCCGTGTGAGGACGGTGGCAAATCGCTGAAACCAAGCACGAGGAGCCTGCTTCAGGCCATATAAGGATTTGCGCAACCGGCAAACAAAGTCAGGATGGCGTGTGTCGCGGTAGCCAGGGGGCTGATGCATGTATACCGTCTCAGAAAGATCACCATGAAGAAAAGCGTTCTTGACATCCAGCTGACGGATAGGCCAAGAGCGCGTGACGGCAATGCTGAGAACTGTACGGATGGTGGTCGGTTTGACAACCGAGCTGAAAGTCTCCTCACAATCGATGCCAACCATCTGGGACTTCCCATTAGCTACCAATCGCGCCTTATAGCGCTGCAGACTACCATCAGCGCGAAACTTGTGACGAAAGAGCCACATAGATCGCAGAACATTAGCCCCTGCCGGGCGAGGAACCAGATCCCAAGTGTGGTTCGTAACCATAGCTCCAAACTCATCATCCATGGCCGCTTTCCAGTGAGGATCGGACAAGGCTAGGATGGGGGATTTGGGAAGGGGCGAGATGGGATCGGGTGGCTGGGCCGCTAAAGTGAGACGGGAGACTGGTTTGACAATGTCGTGCATGGATCGGGTGGTCATCTGAGGAGAGGTAGGAAGAGGGGAAGTAGCCACTGGGCTTGGGGTGGGTGACTCAGTCGAGTCAGGCAACACAGGCACAGATGGTACAGTAGGAGGGCGAGTGGACACAGACCGGCGGACGTAGTGCTGAGGAAAGGGTTCTACTTGGGTCCGGGACGGGGTAAGCTGTGTAGGTGCCCTAGGAGGTGTGAGTGGGGATGGGGGTGCCCTAGGAGGTGTGGGTGAGGGCGCGGTAGCCACAGGGTGGAGAGCACGATGAGTGAAGAGGGGAGACGGAAGGCTGTCATCGGGATCAGACGCCCGGTGAACAGAGGGAGACACTGACTCATCAAACGTGACGTGACGGGAAATGTGAACACGACCAGTGCTCAAGTCGAGACACCGGTACCCACGATGGTTAAGAGGATAGCCCAAAAAAAGACATCGAACAGAGCGGGGTGCAAGCTTGTGAGGTGAGGTAGCAGAGAGGTTCGGGTAACACAAGCAGCCGAACGTGCGAAGATGCTCATAGGAGGGTGAGCGATGATAGAGGGCAACTGTAGGGATAAGGTTGCCAAGCACTTTGGTGGGAAGAATGTTATGGAGGTAGACAGCAGTGAGAAGGGACTCAACCCAAAAAGAAGCTGGTAGAGAAGCCTGAGCTAGAAGAGCGCGCGTGATGTCATTGATTCTACGAATCATGCGTTCGGCTTTGCCATTTTGAGATGACGTCTGAGGACACGCATACCGAAAGACGAGTCCATGATTAATGGCGTGGGAGTGAAAGGAGCCATTATCAAATTCTCCACCAAGGTCACATTGAAAACTCTTGATGGGTCGCTGAAATTGGGTTTGGACAAACGTAGTGAATTGTTTGAATTTCAAAATTGCTTCGCTTTTCTGTTTTAGTGGGAAAACCCAGAGAAAATGTGTGTAATCATCTAAGAGTAGTAGGTAGTATTTGTAGTGCGATTTGCTTAAAACAGGAGATGTCCATAAATCACTGTGAACAATGTCAAATGGACTAACAGTGGAAGAAGTAGACGCTAAGAAAGGCAAACGCACATGTTTACTAATCTGACAAGCATGACAAAGAGTGTCTGATTTATTCCTACTACAAGCTATGAACTGACTACTACGAAGCAAATCTAAAACTGGAAGCCCAGGATGACCGAGGCGGTTGTGCCAAACTGAAGCAGGAAGAGCAGCGAACGAGACAGCGGACGACTGTGGTGGGCCAGGCTGAAAAGGATAGAGATCACCCGAACTGTTGCTCCTCTGTAAAAGAGCTCCCGAACGTAGGTCCTTCACAGAAAAACCAAAAGGGTCAAACTCAACAGAAACCTGATTGTCAGTGGTAAATTGACGAACATATACTAAGTTTTTGATAACATTAGGGGTGAGTAAGACATTTCTAAGGTGAAGGGAACGGGTGTTGGTGGTAAGGGTGTGATTGCCAGATCCTTTCACTGGAATGCTAGAGCCGTTTCCCACAAGAATGTTAGGAAAAGGACAAGATGAAGAGAGAGAAGAGAGGATACCTGACTGCGGAGTGAGGTGAGCAGATGCGCCGGAATCAAGGTACCAAGTCTGATCCGGAACGCTGAGTGTCATGCCTGAGAGCTGAGACCCCAAATCAGCAGCAGTCGGGTGGCCCGAAGCGGCTGTGAGTGCCTGATGACGCGCAGCCGGTGGTGGACCGAGAAGGCCAGCATGACTAGGTCGTGGGGTACTCCAGCCCGTAGTCGGATAAGGGCAAGGAGGCACAGGTCCCGTGGGGCAGGGGCACCAAACCCAGGAGCCTTGGGAGCCCGAGGGTGCAGCAGGGGGTGTCGGAGCAGCTGGTTGACCACCTCCTGTCCCAGATCTGCGACGTCCGTTCCTGCCATTCCCATTGCGTCGCTGTCCGCCGCCATGGTTCCCATTCCCGCCACTGTGGTTGCCGGGCTGAGGAGAAGTGGCATTCGGCTGTCGGTTCGAAGGAGTCGAAACCAACACCTGATGCGGGCTAGGATGGACCGGCTCCTGTCGAGCAAGAAGGCGCTCGTGTAGTCGGAGCATGGAAACAGCTGAGAGATACTCCGGAGTGGGACGAGTCTGCTGGATGATCATGGCAACCCCGGTATATGCAGGAGAGAGGCCATTGGTGAGCTGTATAACCAACCGCTGGTTCGAGACTGCAGTGCCGACATTCCCAATACGATCCGCCAAGTTCTTCAACTTGGTGCAGTAGTCGTCGAGAGACGAGCAATGGTCCATGCGCAGATTGACAAATTCTAATTCCAATTCTGCTAGTCGAGAGCCCTGATTGTCGTGAAAGAGATTCTCCAACTTCAACCACGCTTCTCTAGCAGTCTGGCCCCGAGTAAGGATAGCGAGTGTCAAGTCATCACTAATCGTTTGGTAAATCCAAGAGAGGATTACCGAATCAATAGAGCTCCAGAGGGGATCACTGTCAGCAGGTGGCGGGTCTTTGTCGAGATGATCCGACACGCCAAACGAGTGCGTTTGGATGCGAAAAAATGTAGCCCAGTGATCATATTGAACTTTGTCATTGTCCAGGGTGAAACGAACGCGCTTCTCAATGTTGTTAACAAGGAAGACGGGGTGGAGGGGCTCCTTGGTGTTACCGGAAGAGGCCGTGTCGGTGGTGGAAGACATGGTGCAGGTTAATAGCTAACTGGTGCTGCAGAAGCTAAGTGCTACTGCTGGAGCCGAGCCAAAACACACACAAGCCGAGCCAGAAAGCAACAGAAGCCGAATAAAGCAACAGGAGCCGTGTACAGGAGCCGAGCCGGAAGGAGGGCGTCGATTTGAGCCAAGCTGGACGCGGAAGCCAAGCTGGACGCGTCGATTTGAGCCGATCGCGGGGAAGGAAGCCGACGGGTAAGAAAAACGGCTTCGGAAGCCGAGAAGGTGAGCCGGACGCGTTGGCAAACGGCTTCGGAAGCCGAGTAAATGAGAGCCGGCGCGTGCATCGTCTGACGCGGGGAGCGGGAACAGCGAAGGCGCGTGCGGGAGCGTGTGACTTCCGTTCGCAGAGGAGTCGATCGGGAGGAGGTCGCCGTCACGGTGGGAGTCGATTTGAAGTACAAGATCTCTGTCTTCACAACCGGATAGGAACCACAGTGACTTGCAGAGAATCGACGGGGAAGCAGATGGAGCGGAAGCACGGTGACCTGCAGAGACAACCTTACGTGAGCGGAAGCAGATGGTAGCGGTCGTCCGAGAGGGAGGACGACGGCCACCTGTGTTGGCGTGAGGCCGGCGACGGGACGGTGAATACAGAGACTAGGGCTCTGATACCATGAAAGGTGAAGAAATCTTCCGTGCCTTCTTTATTGATTAGTCGCCTTTAAATATGTGATTTACAACACTAATTACAAATTTGCACTAAACTAATTACAATTAGTCCTACAACTATTAGTTTCTACCCCTTCCTGTTTGGGAAACGACATTTTCACCCCTTCTGTGTGTCAAACTTTAGGGCACCTACACTCCCTAATTGTGACGCTGGTAGTATGGGGGTGGGAATCCATCACTGATAGTAGGTATTTGGGGCAAATTTGTCATGTCAGAGCACGGAATCAGGGGTGGGGTGTAAATGTCATGAAGTTTGGCACACATAAGGGGTGGAAGTGCCATTTCCCAAACAGGAAGGGGTGAAAGTGTACTTACGTCAAACTTGAGGTGGGTGAAAGTGTCTTTTACCCATGTATTAAAACTCTCATATTCTAGCAACCTCAAGAATCAAGGCGACAATGCTGCATGATCCAAATAAAGTTGGTCTTCGAATGACTACATAATGAAAGGCTTTATTCTATTTATAGTGTTGAATGCTAGAGAGCGAATTTCTTCCATGCCAGTAACTAGGGGTTCACGCGACCAAGCAATTAAGGATATACCTTTTGGGATCCAACCCAGCAGAAAAGAAAGCTGATTCCATGTGAGATAGAATAGCCCATGAAGCATCCGATATGTTACTGGAGAAGTATCCTCCTTGTTTTGCAATCTCCGCGAGGAATTCGATATCCAAGACAAACTATTCTTGAAACAACCACGGAAGCTTGAGTAAATAACAAGGAAAAAATTAAATACTAAAACTAGACTCCGATGACATTACTGCTAAATTTTGGAGGATAAGACGAGGGATCATGAAGTATAAAATCCAAAGCTTGAACTGAAAATACATCATATGTAAGAAAGGAAGTACGCATGAGATTAAGATGAGATTATGTAGACAAAAAGGTTTGACATGAGAGAACTTATAATGGCATACTCTGAAACTATGTAGTGATCCTATTATAGTAACTTGTAAAATGATTTGGCAAGGTCATGAGTTCTTGACTACTGAGTCTGAAAAAAGATGTAAAGAAAGATTTATTGTTGTGGGGAAAGAAAAATAACTCAACATCCCCAACCCCAACAAGTGCCCATCTATGGAGCTCCACCTCAAAACCAAATGGCAATGAGGAGAGTAACCCAGGAACTAATTAACTGCACACAAGGCTCTCAACCTCCCAATGTGAGACAATATCAACACAAACAACCAAACCAAATAATAGGGACACTAAAAGGTTAAAAATTCTCAGTAATTGTAAAAATAACGCGACAAATATACCTGCTTGAAGTATATAGAGCGCCGGACAGCTAAATTATCTTTAGTAAGAGACCACATTTCTTCGTCGTTCGAGATTGAAATGAATATGGTTTCCATCAGATCCCTCATAAGCTCCAGCAACCAATCCTCTTCAATGGCACACTCATCAGCAAACTTTTGCACTCTTCTTAGCTCTGAGAATAATCCCTGCATTTTACCCCCAAATAATTTGAATTGGCAACTCTTTATGTGACCTAAGAATAGAGAAAGGGCTTTCCTTCCCAGTAAAAAAAAGAATCAGAGAAAGGGAAGACAATATATTTGACCATGCTTCCTCAGTTCCATTGTCTTAACCAGCCCTCTATAATATTGTAAAGGCGATAAATATCTGTAAAATACAAAAAATCGCAAAACTGCAACCAGTTGGTCTGATACATGAAATTTCAACTGCAACAGCCAATATCATCAACCGATGCGCAAACTTAGGATGCAGCCCTCAGGACAGCACCAGAACTATGTGCAAGTGTACACAGTACACATGGTATAGATTTCTGTAAACTAATTGACAGAATGAAGAATCATCAGAGACGTAAACCATACCCCCATCGGCGAAAGCCCAACATCTCCAAAACTCGCCAACAATTTCTGATTCTTCCATACTTGTCACCACTGTGCAAACTGAAGACTTGACATTCAGGAATCAGGATAAATAGCACAAGAACTATTTGTCTAAGGGCAGCTAAACAACACAGAGCCTCCAGTGCTATCAGCTAATATAATGAAGAATCGGCCGTATAACACGTCCCCCAAAACCCAAAATATCAAGGCCCACTGTTGAAAAGTCCCATATCGGACAAATATAAGAATGAACTACACTTACTAAATTTGTGGATCACTCCCCTCATTGCCAATTTGTTTTGAGGTGGAATCCCGTGTTCTTACATGGTATCACGTTAACAGTCAAACTACCCATACCCACAGACAAAGGATCCGCGACACGAATGGACTGGAACTGTAGCTGTAATAGCTGCGTACAAAGGGAGTAGCTCAGGAACTTATTAACCACACAAAAGCTCAAACATCCCGATGTGGGACAAATCTCAACAACCACCATCTATATTCAGGAAATTATTAACAACATACAAGGCTCAAACATACCGATGTGGCAAAAATCTCGACAATCAACAACTATTTTCTACTTATTCCATTTCCATTCTAACATTTTGTCTCCTTTTTTCACCACCCTATCTCTTTTTCTCCTATTTAGATATTGCGGTCATAATGATATAATGAGATTATAAAACAATTCTAGAAACTTATAACCCATACTTTCTTCTATCAGTGAGCCTTTTTTGTATGTAAATTTTAGGGCACTTTTATCGCATGCCAAAAATTTCCCGGAGATTCCATTCATATCAGACATCGGGTTTTAAGTTAACTTACCAAAATCCAACACTAGAGTCTAGACCCAAGGAAAACCATATATAATATTTAGACCAAAGATATATACTATCTGATAATTACTTTCACCAGTGTTCTTGACGAAATGACCTACAAAAATCAATTAAATTACTATAATTGTGGGTAAAATACTGTCACCCCTTCCAGTTTGGGAAACGACACTTTCACCCCCTCAGTGTGCCGAATTTCAGGACACCCACACTCCCTCATTGTGACGTTGTTAGTCTGGGGGTGGGGGTCTAACACTTATAGTTGTTTTTGGACAAATTTACCCTCTTGATGAAATGACACAAGGAGGGTGTAAGTGTCCTGAAGTTTGGCACACTAAAGGGGCAAAAGTGTCTTTTTACAAGACGAAAGGGGTGACAGTAGTGTCAAACCTGAGGGGGTGAAAGTGCCTTTTACCCCTATTAGTATTGTAGAAACTCCTTATGGAAGTATGGAACTCACACATACAAGAAAGTTGAAGATGAATGACGAAATGCAGATAGCTCACAGGTCATAAAGAAAACATTGCAGCAGGCAGTCAAGTTCTGTCAGGCAAAACCTCCATGACAAGGCATAAAACTCTGGGAAAAGCTCAAAAAGTTTGAGTGTAAAAGGCACTTAAAGAGTAATGTGACTAAGATTTGCAGAATAACTCTAATGCATCAGAATTTTTAAGACCAAACATACCTGACAAACCGAAGAGGGAAACATATCATCAGAAATGTCAGAATCAGTACCACCAAAAGCCCAAGCATTTACTAGAACTCTGCAACCACTACCACCCATTGTTTTACACATAATTTGCTGGCAGAAATGGGCTCTGAGTCGATCAGAATATTCCAAGATGTGAAGTAAGAGCTTGTCAAAATCAGAATTTAGGTGATTAGTGCCCTTGAATACACTTTTGACTGAGATGGACAAAATATCAACAAGATTTGATACATTTACAACTATGGTAAATTTGTTTTCAAGTGACTCTGCCAATTTCAATCCGGGACGATCATTCTCCAGAACATTCGGTTTACCAATCAGGGCACATTCAAGAAAGGTAATATACTCAGTCGAAAGATCCATGAGTCCTTTTATGATAGGAGCTTCCATTTGAATGCCAACTAAAGGGGCCGTGTCTTCTGTGAAAGCCTGCCATAATAAAAGTAACTCATCATATGCCGACTACTTAAAAACATTGTGGGTTTCCAAACTGAACATTACATGAAGAAGAACATTTATATTCAAATATTATCAGAGTAACCCGTGACCCCCAACTTAACAGAAATAGCATGTGCTCTAATAAGTTCAAAATGTGACCAAACAGACCTGCAAGAGTGATAAGAATTTTCGTCCACTGTTCGTGAGCAAGCAATATTCTGGCTGTTTCTTAATAAACAACGAAGAGCACTCTTTGCTTAAAATTCCTGATAGAAGGTATCTCCCCAGTGTCCACACATCCGTCGAAGTAAATATTCCAATGACTTTCTTGTAACGGTCAACATAAATCTGTAGAACCTCTTCCAGAGAAGGACGAACAAGTTTCTCCAAACATGGACGCATCACAAATCTCTGTTCTTCCAACAAAGAGCAATATGATAATGCAGCATGTACAGATTCCACAATTAATGCCAGTCCGTCGCTTGTATATGACAAGGATTTAATATATTTGTTGAGACAAGCAGCGAATAATTCAGTTTCTTCACAGGCCCATTTAATTAAATCATTGAAGTAAGCAGTTTCCTCTCCAAAAAATATTAAATAACTTCTTGAAGCTTGAGAAATCATCGAATATACAAATTTTGCAACTTCACAGATGCTTCCATTGACTACAGAGGTTTGAAGGTTTCGTATACTTAAAGAAATACGTGAGTGGTAATGTTTGAATAGTAGTTGAATTGCAGAATGGCTGTCATCAACTTTCTGCAATCCAACCAAAGCTTTTAGCAATTCTGCAGTAGGTACTCTAGGGTTTGCAGCAACCAGCTTTAGTTGGCCGACAATCATGGCTCTCCCTTTTGCTATAGCAGAGTTGTAATAACCTAATTCATTGGCATGATGATTTCCTTGCAACTGCATGATCCTAAAAGTTTCAACTTCCTGACCTAGAACCTCCAAAGCCTCATCAATTCTTTGCTCTGACAGAAGAAAATCAATGGCTTCTAACACACAGTCTGCGCGAATTTCCAAAATGCTTTCAGATGGTTGAACAATACCAGGTTCTTCAGTATTTGATTCTACAGATTCCCTTGGCATAACTCCAGTATAAAGGCCATCCACAGGCTCCTTTACAAGATCCTTTTGGGTTGTGACGTGTTGTTTCAGATGCATCACTGCGTTTTTCACACCTTCCATTTCTTTAAACATTCTGCACATACAAGATATCTTCTCAAAATAAACATATTACCAAAATTTCAAAATTTATAATTTATATGACGGATACAGCAGACATCCACTATAGGATGAGAATACCAGGACATCTCCAATAAAGAAATGGTGAAATAAGTATACGAAATTTAGTGGATGGATTAAGTAGAAGATCATCCAATAAGGAAATATTGAGAGAAGAACATGACTCGGAAATGTTGTAGAATACGGGTTGTTCAATGGGGGTTATAGAATTCTAATACATGAAGTTGTACTAAGACATCCAAAGAAGCCTATCTCTATCGCACTGAATTTCATAGGGTATAGCTATTCCTGTTTCTATTCCTGTTACATGAACCAGAGCTATCCGCTTTACAGGTAACATAGGGTCAGACAATCGTTCTTCGATCGTAAGATGGTGAAAACAAGCTGATAAAGATATAACAAAACTAAGAATTTCGAAGAGGAAATTACTATTTCAGCAGACAAAGACATGAAAGAAAACTAGCTACCAGTATGGCCAAATGCCAATGACATTAGTTGTCAAGTTTGCAATTTTTATTTGTGCTTTTTCTCTCTGATGAATAGATTGCAGCATGATTGTTAAGTTACCTGACGAACGTTGAATAGTTGGAGAAGACGTTGTGATGAAAATCCTCATCTGACTCCACCTTCAATTCAAATAGCTCTGAACACAGATGCTTAATCCCCTGCAACCAACAACTTAAAATTGGTCAAAATCGGAGCTCAAAGTTTCTGAAAACGGAGGTTTCACTACAAAATCAAGCAACAAAATAACTAGCCCTAAAAACGAAATATTTACGGAATGATAGACATGAATAACATCAAATTCTCTCTACATCGGTACCTTTGCGGTCATGGAGTCAAGCTCCAGTGGCTCGTCGTCGGCGTCGCTGGAGACGACGGAGGGAGTCTCCGGAGTGGTGTCTCCCTCCGTCGCACCGTCGTCGTTTTCGTCTTCCATCTGGTGGTGGTGATCTCGGAAGCGGAATTTGGAGGTGGAAGAGGAGGACTCCATGAAAATGGCGACTTTGCGGTTGGTGTGTTTCGTTGCGGAAGCATTGTGATGTAGTAAGAGGGGAGGTTAGGGTTTGGAGGTTTGTGTCGTCGTTTTCATGTGCTCCGCTTGGGTTTCTTCGTGTTATCATCGATATCTCCGGAGGAAGTTTTGTAGTTTTGGCTTCTTCGCCTGCTTTTTTTGTCTCTCATCCTCCTCATCCGTTTTGTTCCGGCCAACTTCGCCGCCGATGGCCGTTGTCCGATAGAGCTAAATCGAACTGCATCTTGTTTGACAAATGACACTTCCACCCCTAAAGCCGAGTTATCGTTAATCGGCTGTTTTCAGGAACGGCACCGAAACCGAGAAAGGACAATTACACCCCCAGGTTTACAAAACGACACTGTTACTCCATCTTGTTTGAGAAATGATACTTGCACCCTTGAAGTGTTCCATATTTGAGCACACGTACCCTTCCAAACTATAACACCAATATTATGGGGTGGAGTTTGTTACTGATAGTGGTTTCTGGAAAAAAAAATTGTCCTCTCTCAACAGTGGCAGATCCAGTGTAGGATAGCCCCCACTCAACTTTTAGAAATTGCACTTTTCTCTTTATTTTTCAATTTTTTCCAATTTAGCCCCTATTTAGACCCCACTCAATTTTTTAAAAATTTAGATTTTACCCTTATTTTGTTTCAGTTTTCTAATTTAGCTCTTACTGTAGCGAATTCCTAGATCCGCCCTGCCTCTCATAATATAAAATGATATAATCAGGGGTTGTAAGTGTCATGAAGTTCGGCTCATGGAGGGGTGAAAACTCCCCTTTTAAACCAAATAAAAATACACTTTCAACCCCCCCCCCCCACCCAACCGAGATAAACTACACGTTCACGCCTTTTAGGTTAGAAGATGACACATTTAGTCCTTTAGTGTCCAGATTGCGGACACCTAAAAGCCCTAGTTATGCCGTCGTTAGTTTGAGGTAGGGATCCGATAGTAGCTTTTGGGACAAATTTGCAATCTTAGAGAATGGCATCACAATAAGATTTGTGTCCTAGCAAACTGAAGAGGTGAAAGTGTACTGTCCTAAACCGGAACGGGTGCTTTGTGTTAAACCTGGGGTGACAGTGTCTTTTACCCATCATATTTCATTTAACTAACACTAATTTAAATGTTCTCGTCTGACATCTGGTGGTATTAGTTGTGGCAACTTTACGTTATATTTGATCTGTTTTGCCAAAATCTTTCCAGTTGATTGCAAGGGCCACTTTTGACTTACTAGTTTAGGGGTTACTTTTAGTATAATATCGTTAGCCTAAGTAGTCAGTCAAACGTGAACACCAAAATTAACTGGGAAGATTCTGCCGATACGGAGGGACGTGCTTTCATTTAGAAGAAATAAGGCCACCCGCCACCTCTCAATCATCACATTTTGGTGAAACTTTACATCAGAAGGAAGAGTTACACAATAACAGCAAACACAAATACAACTTCTCAGATATGCGCACTCTACCATATTATGCGAGGATCACAGTGCATAAAAAAGAACACTAGCATTCATCTTTCACACAAACGGATCGGCTAACTTCTCTTTCTAATTTATTTCAAATGAATATTTCAGCTCCATGTGACATCTTCTGTCGTCGTCTTCAAACTGCATCAAAACATCAAAATTGTCACCAAACAGATGCCAACCTATGGGAAATTCAGAATACAGTTGAAGGCACACACACACACACAAACCTTGAGCTTTGCGTTGTAGATTCCTCTTGCGAGCACACCAGAGGGAGCAACATCTTCTTCCAGGGCATACTCGTAAGGGCCTCGTTGAGGAGCAAAAGTACCCAGCATTCCTTTGCTCTCATCCACTGTTAACCAAATCCAAACTATTAACAATTAATCACAAAAACACTAGCCTTCTCAATCCAATATTAGAAGTACCTAGTTAGGTAGTCTTATGAAAAAGAAGGGTTGGTTGGATTACAACAACCTTGGAATCCTCTTTTCCAGAAAATGTTTGTGTAGGTCAATCCGGATACGAGGTTGTTGTGGACGGTGAAAGTGAGTTTAATCCGATAGTCAGAGCCTTCCTTGAGGGTAAAGTGTGTCTTCTTCCCAGTATTCTTGGTTACATTGTCGATAGGTATGGAAGTCGTTATTTCGTCAAAATCATCTGATACGATCGCAATTGATAAGAATACAACTTCAGGTTCCAACCCTAATTCTAAACACAAAACAAAAAAGAACCCCTTATGTTTGGCAATGCAGCTTAGACTTGATATTCTAGTTAGTTCATAGTCTCGTACGCACCATTTAAGTCGCCTTCCACACAGCCAAGCAGCTTCTCTTTCCATCTTCTCAAGCTTTCGTCGTCCTGAAAATAACATTTTAAGTTGCATTAACAGAAAAAGATTAAGAACAAGACTTGTGTTCCACCGGAATAATACCTAGCCAGTGGCACGGTTTTTCAAGCCAGTTCATCAAGGTCGCAAGTTAGAGTACTCCACCCTCCATTCTAAATATGTAATAGCATCTCCAACAGATGAAGAAAAATAGACTTTAACTTAATTTTTGGCTATTTCGTCAAAAACAAGCTCCAATGGCTGGTGTAAAAGGTTGGGCAAATATCTGTCCAGCCTAAATCTAGGACAAAACTAAGACTACTACACCATTCATGGTAGAAAACATAAAAAAAGAACTTCAGTCTATAATTGTTAATTGTTTAATGATGAAAACTAGAAAGTAATAAAATAATAATGGTGGCTAATATTTAGGCGAGGTGCTGGAACAACAACCCAAATAGTACCGAAATAAAATTTACGGCAGAAACAAACATTGCTGTTGGACATGCTCTTAGATTAGAATAAACCCTAAAAATAAGAATGAAAAATAGTCTGTTGCTCCAAAGGTTCTAGTTTCTTGCTGCAAAAAACAAGCTGTAGATACATTCTTCTTGTAGCCTACAAATTTATAGTAGTAGTACTAGTGAGAATTTCAGAAAACCCACTTGACCATAAACTAGACAGACAGAAGAAGTACAAGGATCAGTCACTTGTCAGTACAACAAACCTTAAGCACACATCATATGAAAACAATAAAAGATTTTGACAATAATTTGATAGAGGAGGATGGTGAGAGGGGGGTTACTAAAACCTTGTCTTTCTCAATCTGATCTTTGAGGGGCACCAGAGGACTAGCTACAAATTCACCAACAGTATCACCGCCACTATCGCCATTGTTTAGTGCAGATGAAGAAGCATCAGGGGCTTCAAATTGTTCCCCAAAACATTGTCCTGCCTCTTCCTCCTCTGTTTTCTTCTTCTTCACAACCTCCATCTCTCTCTCAGAAACAATGGGATTCAGCCTTTCTTACTATGTGTTCTGTGATGTGTTGTGTTGCTTTTAATTTGTCTGAAGCTTTTGTTTTTGTGGGTGTACTAGTGTCTGTGTGGGGGGTCGGCTTCAGCATTATTAATTGATTGTGAGTTTTAAGCTTCTTTTAAACCCCATTATTTTGGCATTCACATCAGTGCAAAGTCTATCAGATTAGTATTTCACTTTCTTCATCTTACCTCACGCAAAGTTTCGTTTCACTGCCATTTTAACTAGAAGAAATCATCATCATCATCATCATCATCATCAGCAGCAGCAGCAGTGTGAAACTTTGAATAAATGACTTCAGCAATTTCTCAGAATGCTCCTAGCTCAATCATTTATGTATAATATGACTACTCGAGGCGATACCATGTCGGTTATAACTACATAAATATTGCACACAAATTTATTTTACAATAGCGTGTGAACAACCACTAATAATGTTATCAAATTAATTTGTAGCTAGCACAATAATTGCATGATTGTGATGTCCACAACCACCAACCATACTACCCTCCTCTTCATTGAAAGAAATGATAATGTGTACGTTTAGGGCTGTTAATGAGCTAAGCCGAGCATGTGCAGTTCCATTTTCAGTTTGACAAAAGCTCTTTTGAATCTTCGCTTGATTCTTAATGACTCAACCACATAGCTAATTAATTTACTCGACTTGTCAAGGCACGTTAGCTTGTTGATTTAGCTGGCTATACTATACATGTTTTTGCTATCAAACCAACCTCAAGCCCGACATGAGTTATAGATGGGTTAACCTTATACTCAACCTCTAGTTTAGTCAGATAGACGAGCCCGACAAAATTAAATTTGGCTCAAGGTTTGAGAAAAGATAAATGATGCATGCTTAAGCTGTACTTCTTGACTTGTAGAGAGTTGGAGAAATGTGCCTAACTGAAGGCACTATGCAACTCAGCTCGGCTCTATTTTACCTCTAGTTAGAAAGAATCCACAAGAGAATGTAATAGAAATGGACAAGAGCGTATTCTAAAAGAAATGGACAAGAGTGATGCAAACAAATTAATGGCCAGTTTGGAAACACTGTGGCGTTTTACAAAGTAGTTATGCCGGAAGTGCTATGAGAAAATTGTTGTAGAAATTCACTTAAAAAGTGTTTGGTAAATTTCATGTATCACCTATTGTGAAAAACAGCTTTGTATTTTGTGTTTGATAATAGTTACTTTAGAATTGTTGTAGGTGTCAAAATAACAATACAGCTTTGTATTTTGTGTTTGATAGTAGTTACTTTAGAATTGTTGTAGGTGTCGAAATAACAATATCATACATTGTAGAGTTTTGATGCAGTTATATGTCGTTTTTGAATTTATTGTTATGACAATGATAAAAAAACATATTAATAAAATTATCAAAAAAATCTTCCCCTCGCTACTTCTCAAAAGCTGCATTGGAAAAACAGTTGTTGTCCAAAAAGCAAATAAATCAAAATTTACCAGACACGTAAACATCTGATTTTGACATAAAAAGTAACATTCCAGAAAACAAAAGTATTACCAAACAGACTCTAAATATATTTAATATTTTGTCAAAAAATAATAATAAGTGTATTTAATCAATATACTCCGAGAATCCACAAGAAAAGGGCAAAAAGAAAAGGACAAGAGTGTAACACGCAAATAGATTAAATGTATTTAATTAATATACTCACAGGTATTTAAATATAGTCGCTTCTTAATCAAAACATAGCTAATGTACTATAACGATAATTTTTTTATTCAAACAAAAACTAACCTAAATATGAAGAAAAAATAATATAGATACAGATGTGGGGTGGGGGGTAGGTTATTCAAACAAAAAGCCTCATGGATTCATGGAAATTATGAACAAAGTTTTGCCACAATATCAAGGATGGTGGTGGTCATCTGAAGGGTTCGACTGGAGCAGTCTCTTCAAGAATGATTGCAGCCTCGAAACACTCTTCAGCTTCCACTGCCTTTGCCTGACCTTCTTCCTTGTACAGCAATCCTAGGTTGTACCATGCCAAATGATTAGTTCTGTCATGCCGTAAAGCTTCTGTAAGAAAGCTTCTGATGGCGGTTGCTTGAGACTTGCCACCCAACTGTCTGAGAACCACAGCTGTGGAAACCAGACTGGGAACGTAAGTAGGTTCGATGGCTAAAGATCGTGAAAATGCGTCTAGAGCTTCTTCATGGAGGTCTTTTCCTTGGTGAAGCAAACCTGCAAAAGTATTTCAAGTTTAGATTAGGGGCGAAGTGGGAAGAAAACAGTAACTAGGTAAAGTGATGATGTTTTGAGAACATATCTGAGATAAAAAGTTTTACGAAGGGAAGTGCGAGCCTTTCTACAAAAACTATAAGTTCACAAGGAAGCTATGAGGAATCTTTCTTGCAAGAAACATCATACAAATTTATTTATTTATTTATTTTTATTTATCAATGACCAGATGCATGAATGCTGAGGAGGGGCGTAAAAGAAATTTTCTTATTTCATTCTCATGAATAAAGCATGTGTTTTGCGCAAAACCAAAGTGATCAGGATGGTGCAGGCAGAATTAGATAACGGTACTGTGTGCCAATCCCAGAGCTTATGGTCAAATAAATTATCCAGCAACTGTTTTACCCAAACTTTAACTTGAGCCCTGCTTTATTGCCCAACTACTTTAGGCGATTTTTTGCCCTTTTTAAGTCATTATAAAATTTCTAATTGTTCATTTTCGTTAGAACTTTATTTTAGATAACTTTTTTATTTACTTCTTCTTTAGAATAAAAAGAGTTTATTTATCTATGAGCACATCTTACTTGGAGTATGATTGAGGTGCTTTTGCACACAAAGCTAGCGAAAATTTCATGAACGAGGCAATTTGAATAAAGATGTTAAATGAAGCAATACATATGTATTTACCAGTGACATGCCATCTAGAAGCAGAAGAAAAACAGATGGCCTCGGCTTTGGATAGACAAAGTTCAGCATCACGCCACTGTGACAAGCTTATGTAGACAGAAGCCAAGTCATGCCACGTCTCTAATTCCAAAGTCCTGTCCAGGTTTTTACTACCCTGCAAAGTTCATCGCAATCAGGCATGGTAAGCATATGTGAGTAGCAACATGTTTCTCCATCAAAGTAAGTTCAAGGGATAAATAAGAAGCAGGTATTTACGAATAATATGCAGATCCTAGCAGCACTGCAAATTTGTAGCAGATGTTTTAACGCAATCAAGTGAGAAAATTGGAGATCTAAGCTTTTTTGGAGTAAGAAAAGTTGATGCAATCATTCTTGCATATGATCAAGGCGTCAACTCACAAATCAAAACCTCTACCTAAACCTTTCGCAGCATGTGATACAGTTCCTAGAGGGTGAGTTGCTACGGATAAAAATAAAAACAATATGCTTTATGAGCTAACATGTCTCAAACATGCTTTCTCATCTTTCCTGCTGACCGTGTTAGTCAACCAGAACTTTAGTTAATTGACTTCGGTATTTTCTGCATATCAATGTGTTTTCACTTTTCACTTCTTGGATTATCTAGCGTCACTTCTTGTTATTTCACATCGATTTATTAAGGCACACGATCCAGAGACAGCAAACAGCACAGCTGGGATGTGGGAACAACTGATCAAGCGATAATAAACTAAAGTTCCTGCAGCAAGTAGCATAGATATAGAGATCACCATCAACACCCAAATTAGCCATACCTTAATGGCAGGTAGACTGAAACACAAGGTAGAACAGTTCCTGCAGTAATTATCCAGGTATGAAATAGAGAGCTAAATAAAAAATTAAAGGAACATCTTCCTCCTCCCAACAGGGTTTCATTCAAACATGGTAAAATATACTCTCCCCAGAACTTCCTCTCTGCGTTTGGTGGAATTCAACGTCCATCCAATTTCTGGGACCCAGAAGTCTCCAGTTTTAGTTTAACTCGTACCTAACAGAGTCCATGAGAATCAGTATTCACACTGTTATGAAATTTGTAGAAACCACAACCATCTATCTATAGAATGTAGGCTTGTGAAGATTCTAGAGATGGATCACAGGATTATCTTAAAGATAACTAAGGGAAAAGACCAGTAACCCCACTATGCGTGAGCGATTTACTCAGGTATATTAACATTTATAGTTTGGCTTAATATGTCGACTTTATCCAGTTTTTATAAGCAGTGACGATGAAGCTTAACTGCTGTGTTCTTGTATACTCATTGATTTTAACTATATAATCTTGGATTTTCTTAGGTTCTTAGTTGTATGATGTCACAGCTCGGAAAATCCATTAGCTAAGCATGGATGATGGAACACTTGCATGCTATATATAAATCACATACCAAACCTTTTAGTATTACTTACTTAGCAGTTCAAAAACTCCACATTTTTATTGTTTTAGACTTGTGCTTCTGGAAATAAAGAAACCGGTAATTAATAAACGACAAGGTTAGCAAATTATCATTCAGTAGCAGAAGCATAACCATTTACATACCTTATAAAGTTTCTTGTCAGCGGATCCAAAGCTCCTACTCCGAACTTGTAGAACAGCAAGAAGCCGAGTGTAAGTTTCAATAGCATTCTTTAACTGGCCCTGAGTAATTTGAAGTTTAGCTTTAGTTCTCAACAGTTCTTCTTGATCCCATTTCCCAGTCTGTTCCAGAGCAGCATTTATGATGGTTTCAGCATCCACAAACCGTTTGTGTGCCGATAATATCCGAGCCAGCAGTATCCAACTTCTACAATTGGATCCACTTTCCAATCGCAGTAAGCATCTGGCATAGTAAAGTGCCGCATCTAGCTTTCTCTGCTCAGCATTTTCAAGGCTGAGATGGTAAATCGTACTAGGGTCCCTCATTCTAGCAATTTCTGCAGCTTTTTCCAGGGATTGAAGTGCCTCATTTCGGCTTTTGACCCTCTCAGCTTCAGTTATAACTGACCTAGAATGAGCAGAAAGTGATATTCCTAGTAAAGAGTTGGCAGTACCAACCATCTGATCGCATCTCCCAGGCATGTTATTAATGGCCCTGTGGGCAAACTTTATCCCTTCTTCAGCGTGTTTTGGGTTTTCCCCACAAATTTTGGAAGCCATTAACAAGGCTGGAACACAGTCTGGGTCCTCACTGGGATGCAGCAGTTTCTGCAGTAAATTCAGAGCAACCAAGTCCTCACCTCCACCGTAGTAACAGGTGGCTAGTGTGAGGTAAGTTTCCTTTCTGCTCATAATCC
The DNA here is from genome assembly GCA_023055425.1 of Linanthus parryae. Classification (NCBI taxonomy): domain Eukaryota; kingdom Viridiplantae; phylum Streptophyta; class Magnoliopsida; order Ericales; family Polemoniaceae; genus Linanthus; species Linanthus parryae. Next base: position 147,741,163 of record JALGPY010000004.1, read on the forward strand.
CTGGAAGCAATTCTTCCACTTGATTAGCTAATTCCGTTAGCCCCTCTGACACAGATAGAGCATAGGTAAGATGATCCATAATTGACGGGTCCCAGTCTATTCTCTGAAGATTAACTTTTCTTAGCAGAATCATTAACAAAAGAATGGCCTCTTCCATGTTGTTTCGAGGAACAAATGAAGTGTCCATCTGGGAACGAAGATTTGGAGGGTTTGCTTCCCCTCCACTGTACAAAAGAAAAATCGCAAACTCTTTTTGGATCTTGGCTATAGTTTCAGCATCAAGATTCCAGTGATGAAGAAGTGCCCGCCTATATGACAAAATTGTTTCATTAGGGGACTCCGCAAGCTTCCACAATTCAGGAAGTAACTCAACTGCCTTGTTTAGTGTGTCCTGCAATTTACAATCAGCCCTAATGTTTTCTGGCAAGCCTTCTGGTGCTGAAGACTCAACAACATCCAAAACAATTTTGCATGATTGAGCAGCTTCTGCATAAATAAATAAATAAATAAATAAATAAATAAAGGTTATCGAACAACTAAAGATTGGCATTATTCCACTTTCACTGCATGTGTTTTCGTATGTGAATATGAACTGTATCAAAAAGTTAACAGCAACGAGCATCTGATTTGGCCTTCATCCATTTCCCCAAACTTTATTCCCCTTGTGACTCTTCGATTTTATGTCGAGATTGACCCATAAAACAAGAGTCTTGAATGTTTGACATTACCACTAGATCCACTAACAAGAGAACTTTTGGGCATCTGCTTAAACAGTGTTTTGTACCTAACTAGTGAACTAGGCATATATACCTATATTCTTCTTGATTTCATGTACAGTTATGAACTATGAACTGTTGAGTTGGTTTCAAAAAAGCAAATCAAACTGACTTTGCCTGTTTAAATTACACTTCAAAGTTAAATTACATATCAGAGAAATTGAACATCAGTAGCAGTAGTGCGTTAATAATCAGTACGTTGATCACAATAAAAAATGTTTGAACATACTTTTTTTTTTTGAGGGAAATGTTTGAACATACTTAGTAATGAACCATCTGAAAAACACTAAACTAGGGTTCACCATCTAAAGCCACTCTTGGTTGATTAAACCTGCCAAGGGCGACTAGTAGTGGGAAAAAGTTCTTACACAACCGGAAACCTGGTAATTAAAAAGAGAAGACAATGACAGAGGGAACTACTGTCAAAACAAAATAGGTCCTCAATTCAAAAGGTTAAGAGCTAGGACAACCTGAAGTAAGAATGCAACAAGAAAGTCTTCACCTTCTTAGCAAAAAAGTAATATCAAGTTGCAGAAGCTCTACATTATACTGACATGATTGTAATATGATCATCGAACGCAATGCCATTCACGGAAAGAGATTAGATAGCATAACTCCACAGCTAACATAAGATACCACATTTATGTTCAGCTTCAAGCAAGGCCACAATAATCTCACGTGAAAATAGTTAAAGCTGCTGAAATATGGGGCGTACCTTTGTACCTCTTGAGAGCTTGCAGCGACTTTGCCTTGAGATAGACAGCTTCCAAGAGCAAACTGACAGCATGCATCGACATTGGCGGGGGAGCTTCACTTTGTGAATGTCTCCTCCGCCGTCCTTCAGTTTTAGCAAGACAAAGTTTCATTTTTGGAGTAACTGCAGCAATATCTATGCCTTCAAATACATGTAAGGCAGCTTCAACATTTCCCTTTTGGTATTCATACCTTCCCAACAATGCTCTTGCTTCCTGAAGAAAATGACTCTTAATAGTTAATATTACATCCTTGTCTAATCATAGTAAAAACTAAAGCCAGAGAGGTAACCAACAGAATTCTCAGCGTAAAATTTACTGATAAATGGCATTGGAGATGAGTAAAGAGCAAAACAAAAACAAAATTAGGAACCTAACCTCATAATTCAAACCACCATTCTCCCGCAAAGATGATTCGGCTTCTTCAATATTTCCAGTATCAAGCTTTTGTTCTGTTTCTCCAGTATGAGACGAATGTCGACTGGCCGCGTGATCTTTTGTTGCAAGGGATTGATTTGAAGCAGCGACATCGTCTTCTCTTAGCGGCTCGCCTACGCAGAGGCAGTTCATGATCTTCCCCAACCTACCTCGTAAACCCTTCCTCCTCCTATTCTTTGATAAAGCCTTGTTATTCTCCATGGTGTTTCACCACACTTCTAAAAAAGAGAAAACACAGTGATGAAGCCAATCAAAAACATGGATGGAACTAGTCAAAACCCACCCATTGACTTCAAAAATCACAGTTGATGATACTCATTGCAACATATAGATAGAAATGCCCACACCCAAAAAGCCTAATTATGCAACTCAGCTTCAGAATTGAAGCTACAAATTTTGATAGATAATCAGAATCCAAAGAACCCAGTTCAGAAATCAAACAACATCATTGGACTCAAACCCTATACTTGACCAATTCCAAATCCAACCTTAAAACCTTGACTACAATCAGAAACAAAAACCCACAAAAATTGAGCAAAACCCACAAAAATTGGGCAAAACCCACAAATGAAAACCCTAAAAAACAGTGATTAGATAAGAACCCATGAATTGAATTAACCAGAAAAAGGGAGGGTTACGAACCTGTTGTTATAGTAGTTCCTCCAAGAAGCGAAACACAAGCAACGAATCTGGAACACGTCGACGACTAACCCCATCGCTTTCGCCTAAATCAAACCCTCATTAGAAAAATCGCTCCGTTTTCGATTTACGAATCCTTCAAAGATACACTGGAGAGAGACCTTTTCTTTTCCCCTTTTTTATCTTTTTCTGCTTTGGATTCAACTTACGATTCTCTGTAAAATCAAAAGCTACATAGAAGTTACACTTCACTGTGAGTGCTGAGAAGAGAAAGAGGTAATCGGATTGATGAACCGTGAGGGAGAAGATGAAGAAGAAGAAGAAGAGAGGGTTTGGTGTGTGTGTTTTTGATCAAGGACAAGGAGGAGGGATTCGGGAGAAACCGAAGACAGAGTTTGGGGGCCATTTTGGAATTAAGCGGAAGTTCTGAGGCTAGATGTCTCTGCCACATGGGACTTCCATACCGTTCAATGATTTCCTTTTTTGTGTACTCTCTCTGTGGACTGACAAATTTGGTACTCTTCCTTTAATACTTTTAATTTAACTTTTTATACTTTTTTCTCTTCTTGCCATCTAAGGCTTTGAACATACGTGCGAAATACCGTACATGATTTGATTACGCCCACAACTGATGTATGGCATTTCAATCAGCTCAAATATATGATTTGATTCTACTAAATAGAGAAAAACTCATTGTTCATAAAAATTATTTCTAATATTTTTTTTAGGGAAAGTCATTGGATTAAAGAGACTAGACTTGCAAAATGCCGGGCGCTAAATCAGCACTGGTTTTGATTTAATTTCAAACAACTTTGCGCGCGCACATGTGCCAGCTTGTTGAGTTTACGTGGCGTAAACACCACCTTATGACCGTCTAATAACCCGAGGCAACTTTTGATTTCTTCAACGCATCTACCAGCTTCGATGATGTCTTCTAGGTTCTTCCCCTCTTCCCGATCGTTGCATAATTATCTGGTTAGAGAGAGAGAGAATCACTCTCTATCCAAATTGAGATTGATGTAATACCCCGATATTTTAGGGGGTATTTTAGGGAGTTTAACGAATTTTTCGGACCATTATTTGAAATTACAAAAGTTGTTTTCGTTCACTAAAAGTTGTTTTCCATTATTATTATTATTATTATTATTATTATTATTGTTATTATTATTATTATTATTATATTATTATTATTATTATTATTATTTTATCAAAAGTTTTTTTTTTTGTTATATTTTTAAGATGTCATTTTTTTTTTATAATTGTTGGGTGTAAATTAGTGGGTGAAGTGTAGTGGGTCGTGTAACGTTGTAGCGTGACCAAAACGTGTCTTTTTAATAACTTTTACGTAACCAACCACCGCGTCACACCGTGTGCCCGCAACACCCTATCCTTCCTCCCTTCATCTTCTCCATCAACATTGAAGTGCAGGGGATGTTTCTTCCCCAATTTCCGGCGACCACCCATGGCAAGAGCCAATGTTTTGACCTCCCCTCTCCTAATCTCCGCCATGATTTCCGCCAATCAAAGTCAAGATGAAATCTTTGCATCAATTTCACTGATTTTGAACATCCAATTTTTTTCGATTTGGGTTTACAGTACCCACACCTCAATCTCTCGCTCGTCTCTCTCCCTCACCCTCTGTCTCTCTCTCTCTCTCGCGCTCTGTCTCTCCCTCGCCACCTCCCTCTTCTCTCTGTTGGCGCCGAGCGAAAACCCAGGCCGACGGCACCAGGCCCGAAGCCCAGAACCGCCGGCGAACCCAGGCCCCCGACGCCGCCGCCGTCGCCCCTCTGCGTCCCCGAACCCTCCGACGCCGCCCTCCTCTGCTTCGCCGCCATCACCACCACCGTTCGCCTCCCTTTCTCCCGACGAATCCCAGACCGCGGCAGCAACAAATCACCGCCGCCGCCATCTTCTTCGGGTGTTCTTCTTCAATCGGTAAACACCCCAATCAAGTGTTGCTACTATCAATTTCATTTGAATTCGGTTGTGGTGTGATTTGTGGAGAAACAAAATGTACCAGTTGGGTTGTTGTGTGAGAAGAAACTGGGTTTGTTGGAGAAGAAATTGGACTAGTTTTGTTTGTAAAAGCAGAGGGTGTGAAAATGTCTTTTTACAAAAATGGGGGTAGGCTTTTGTATGAAGTGAAACTGTTTAGGGGGCTGATTGTATATCTACTAAGTGTAATTTAAGTTATTCTTTATCATAATATAAATTAGTATTTCTTATATGTATATATATTTTTATCAAATGTAAGTTAAGGATCCTTTTCAAAAAATAAATATGCAACTTTATAATCAAATTAAAATAGTATTTTATAAGTGTATATTAATTATACTATATTTTCTTAAACAACTAAATAATCATGTTTTCGATTTTATCGCAAAATAAATTATTTTCACTTATAACATGATTTTCGTTAATATAAATTTATAATAAAAATAGTTAAGCTTTAGCTTTAGTTTAAGCTCCCATTTTCATTTATCTAAACTTTAAAATTTATATAGCTATCTTTGTGTATATAATTTCACCTTAGTAATTTAAATAAATATTCTAGAACATCTAATAAAGTTTTCTTTACCTCAAATATTACTTTTATAATTATAAGTCACTATTTTTTTTCTTATTTTAATTTATATTCTAAACGTAAAATTATAGCTAGTGTAATATATTTTGTTTGGGGAATTAATTGGGGATTTCACTTGCATTTCATATAGGACAATTTAATTGCAATTTGTTGTGTGATGTATATGTGTTAATATAGGATTATGTGATTATTGTAGATACCGAGTTCGTAGGAGGCGAGTTCATCGAGGACCCCTACTACTAGTTCAGTGCTAGCTTGTGTGTGTGAAGTTCTCACCTCATTCCAGGTAAGTTTATGCGCACAATACCTTCAACTATCAAATTGTGTTTGGCGTGTGTTACTTGTGTATCGTACAACTGTTTTAAGTCTTGAATTTTAGAATCTCTCTTGCAAATACCTTTTTGAAAATATGTGGTTACTTCTGAATTTCGAATCAACGGTTCTCGAATGATCTTGTGGAATATAAATGAACGATAAATGATATGGGGCGATGTACAGAGGATGTGTGTGAAGGCTATGGCCGGAGGCGCACGTGAGACGACCTCCTAGGGTTTCATACCCTACCCTATACGGGTTTATAAAATTGTGAAAGCTATAGAGTACTACCTATGCATGTGTGGGTCACAACTGTATAGGGGTGTCGACACTTAAGGTCCTTTAGCTATGTGATGGGCGGGGTAGTGTCGGGCTACCTACAACGCTCTGGGTGAATTGGGATGGACTGTGATATCCCGAGAGGTACCTGTGTGATGATATTATTGCATCGTGACCTCTCTGTGGGCAATCGTTACCCGCTGGGCTCTAATACGCCTCAGCTCAACTAATAATTTAAATTGTGGAATCTCTTCAGTTACATTCTTTTCATTCTTTCAGCCAAAAACTCTGTTTACATATTGTGGTATATTTCTTACTCAGTTTTCACTGACAAATGTTTTTCTGCGTCGGCTTTTGCCATTTGAAAACCCGCAGGTTATGAATAAAGGTGGGGGAATGCGCATACGCAATTGAAGGCGAATAAGAAGCTAGGAATCACCTAGTTAAATTGTTAACTTTTAGTTGAATTTTGAGAATTCAAACTTTGTCATCGTTGTTTCCTTTTAAAACTCTGTAAGGAGGGTTTCTCCTTTACTTTTATGCCAATAAAGCACTCTTGGATATCGTTAAGTTGTACTAGCAAGGAACCGTAGGATCCGGGTTGTTTCAGTTGGTATCAGAGCCGACGGTTCCAACGCTAGTACGACTTCTCGATTTCCATTAAATAAAGATTCAAAATAATTGGAAGCTTTTCAAAAATTTAAAATGGATATAGGATAACTAAAACCGGAAATAAAATTTGACCAAGCCGGGTGTGCACAAGAGATTCCGGCAGGGAGACCTCCGTGTACACCGTACGTAGTGGATCAGGGATCGCACAGGAAGAATAGGGGTGTGTGTAGGGAGAGAGTAAGTCAGTAGCAATGTCTGAGAGAGAGACAGAGGTTTGGCAGAGCTTCCGCGTATGACAGTGTGTCCCCCTTTGTATGGAAAGGTTAACGATATATATATACTGGAGAACATGACCGTTGTAGTGTGGTTAATGCGCCCATTAATGGCGGCTTAATTAGCTTAACCATAACGGCACGTTCGTCCGAGTATATAGGAACCGTTAGAGCACGTGGTGCGCGAGTACCGGAACCGTTACGAGGTTGACCGGGTTTGACCGGATTGACCGGGTTTATGGAGCTCGTGCCATAAATCTCTCAAAACAGTTACTAAAGGTCGCGCGCGGGCTTGGCTCGCACGCGACAGGGCTTACTCTAGCCTCCAAACCACAAAGTCCCTACAAGTCCCGTGCAGTGGTATGCGAGGGCTCTGTCTCGCAGCCCCCACATGGATCAGCTCGGCTGGTGATCCTGTGTGTGTGGAGCACAATATGGTGTGCTGGATGGTTGCCACGTGGCCTAGATCTGCCATGTCATAAAGCAGTATCTACATTAGCCCCCTTTCTGCGCGTGAAGGCTCATAGCTGTATAGGCTTCCATGCGCGGAAACCAACATGCGCGTCGTCGCCACGCACCAATTCAAATACGGGTAGGTTCAGCCCCCGTGCGTGTCATTATGACCTAAAACCCCTAGAGTCGTGCCGTCTGACCTTTAGGGTTTTAGGCGTGACGTCAGCCCGTCCTGTGATTGCGCGACACGACGGTGACGGTTGCGATTTGACTACTGAAGGGACGCAACCCTTCATTCTTCTGGATAAATACCTTGTATCCCATTATTGCAAAGCATCACTTCTTTCTCTTAAAGTGAATGGTACCCGGAGATCTTCGAGAGCAGATCCAGATAATCAACCACCAGTTCAGAACTGCAAATCGTATTCTCCAATTGTGTATATCCAAGCAAGCTTCAAGGAAACAAGGTTGGCCTCGTTTACTTTTGATTTAAAATACCAGTGCTTGCCTTGAACCGCGTTGAATCTGTAAATCCATGAGATTTGTGAAGAGGCTTTTGATCTTTGAACCCGCTTCGTTTTAATCTTTCAACAATATCAACTCCCCAATTTCTGAAATCGGTACCGGAACTGTTTGCTTTGGTTTGCATAGATCTCAAATTCCAAAATTCGAACTGAAGTATGGTGTGGTGTTTCTCCCCCCTTTTTCTTGCCTTTTCGCAGGAATGGCCAAGACAAGAGTAACCAGACCCGTCAAGGAAGATGAAGAGATGCCGGAGCTTCCGCAGGCTCTGTGGCGTAAAGCCCCCTTTTTGGGTGGGAAGGATTTTTATCATGCGAGGATAAAGGCGAAGAGAATGCCTGATCCTGTTCCTGTTGAACAGTTACTGACGTTGACTCGCCCAGTTAACTCAGCCCTGCTCGAGTGGGTCGGTTCCGAGGATGTAGTCCGATTGGGGATCGAGAACGGGCACTTCCCGTACACTGCGATTTCTACTCAAGCGTTCGTCCAGAAATTGGACTATATGGATGAGTGGATCGACCACGTGTTGGATCATCACGCCGAGACTCTTGATAAAGCCGGCATTTTCTTTGCTATCCGTGCTATAAAGGGTGCTGCCGTGAAGTTGGATCAGTCCATGCTTCTAGACCTTCTATCCCGTTACTCGCCCGCGACTCACACGTTTCATTTTGCGGAGTTCGAGGCTGCCCCCACGCTCGAGGACGTTCAGATGCTGTATGAGCTTTCCCCCATGGGTGAGGTGGACCCCTTGAGTCACCTGAGGACATCTGCTGAAATGGCCTTGTACGCGCAGATGGAGGAGTGCCTAGCAGAGGTAAAGAAAATCTCCACTCGGTGGACCACTACCAAGCCTCTTCCGAACTGGCAGTTGGTGGATACGTCTGCGAAGAATACCTGGAACAAGTGGTTGCAGTACTTCTTCCGAGACTATGCGAACAGCAGCATTACTAAGAAGCTTTTGAGCGAGAACCCGAAGGCCGAGAATTACGTAGAGGGCAAGGGTTATCATTTAACCCTTTGTGCCTTTCTCTGTGCTTGGCTGTCGAGGTATCTGATTGATGGTCACCCCCATGACGGGGTCTTCTACCATGTGCTGCCACTTGCCGTGAGGCTCGCTCTTGGCCAGAGAGTCGCACTCGGACCCTTGGTCCTGGGGACGCTATATTACAGGCTGGATCAGCTGGTTCTGGCGATGAGGGAATCGCGTGGCCGCCTCGATGTTCTGACCTTTGTCAATATCAGCTTTTTGACAATGTGGGTTTTCGAGCGCTGGCCGTCTTATGCTCCAACTCCCCTCCCACTTGATAAGCGGTGTCCCCCAGGCGAGACAGAAGCGCGCAACAGCGGAAGGGCTGCGAGATGGTTTGGAGCAAGCAACACCAAGTGTACTTGGAGTTTGATATGCGACAAACGAAAGGAGTTTACTGCCAGGCCCTATGCCACACGCGTTGAGAATGTGCGGTGGTTCCCAAAGATATACCCTTCCAAAGGTATGGTCTTGTCAGAAGACCTTCTCTTTGAAAAGGGACCGCATTTCCACGAGCGCTATCGTGAGTTCTTTTGTTGGTGTCTGCGAGGTTCCCTTCCTGCCCTTGCAGAGCATATTCGTGAGCTCGCGCCAAGGTATGAAAGGCTTACAGTGGATGTTGACCCCACTCGGGTCTCTCCTCAGTTTGGTTTTGATGCAGTGGCCCCATCGATCTGGCCCCAGTCTATTATCAGAGGGTGATATAAGCGTTTGCTGACAAAGGAGTGCAAGACGGTCCTCATGAGCAATCTTCCCTTTGAGCAGCCTGCGGGAACTCGCAAGGGTGGTTGTTCCCAGAACTGGATCGCATACTGGGTTGCCCAGCAAACGAGGATTGAGACGGAGGCGGCGGCGCAGCCAGGAAGGGCCCCCCTTGATCAAGAGAAACTCTTTTCCATTTCGCCCCAATTGCAGTTTGAGCGAGTCTGAGTATGGTTGCTACTCGCTGTGGGACCGCGAGAATCATTTGTGCCCTGATTTCATTCTGAAGGAGCAAGTCGACGCAATCAAGAAGGGTGACGCGCAGGTCATCAAATATAGCAAGGCGTTTGCTGAGGTAAGCAATTTCCTTATGTGCTTTAAGCTTTTTGGTTTCCCTGCGCTGATGCTTTTTGTTCTGTGCTGTTTCAGTGCCATGTGCGGAGGTTCGCAGCTGGTGATCGCTCCAAATCGCTGGTGGACACCATTGTTGCCACCAGAAGGAAGGGGGAGTCGTACCGGCTAGCATGGAGGATGGATGCCGAGGTCGAAACAAAGGTTCGCGGAGTCATGAACACTTTTGCTGACTCGCTGATAGACAACCCTCCGGCTCCGTCTCCTCCTAGAGATGACCCGTCCCCTCCAGCGACTGCGGCGCCGAGAGTGAAGAGACCTAGGCAAAAGGGAATTACAATTTCTTCCCCTAGGAGTGCTCCAGCTTCTCCCCCAGTGAGGTCCCTTTCCATCAAGGACAAAGGCAAGGGTCGTATGCCCAGCAAAGCGCGAAAAGATCTCGCAGTTGAGACTTTCATTCCATTCAACCAAGAGGAGGAAGAGAGGCAGGAGCCCCAGGCAAGTGATGAAGAAGAAGCAACAGTTGTGATGTGCGAGGAAGAATCAGGAGGTACTTCCGTCGCATCTCCTTGCCCTTTATCTTGACTTCTTTGTAGTTCTTTTCTTTGAACCAAATATGTATTCGCAGATGATGATGATGAAGCCGTTGATGGCCTTGTGGCCAAGAGGCAAAAGAGAGATGCCCATTCTGGCATTTCAGATGATCCTATAAGCGAGGATGTTCTTGCTGAATCCCGGAAGACAGCCGCGGAGGCTGCTGAAAGAAGAAGGCAGCGAGAGGAAGAGGAGCTCGAGCGTGTGAAACAGCGGAGCCTCGAGGAGCAGCATGTTGACGACTTAGTGCGTCCAGTTGGCGAGGAAGATGAGCTTCCCGAAGAAGTGGCTCCTCATGTGGAGGAGGAAGATGGGGTTCCTGGAGAGGATGCAGCAGAGCTAGAGCAAGTCCAAGCGGACTTCGCAGAGATCGCAGGTGGCGATAAAGGTGAGATCTTCAATCTCGCAGTTACTTATAGAGATGTAATTGTGGGTGCGTTAAAGCACGGTGTGTCAAAGCCTGACATTCGCCGTTGGTTGGTAAGCAAATGCGGAGAACCCTCAGGTAATTATTTTGAGTGATATGCGCATACTAGGCTGTAGCCACTTGAGGCAAAATCATGACTGGTTTACTCGCATCCCAGGTCACGCTTCTCTTAAAGATCTGCTTAGTGAGGATACACTGATAGGGCACGGTTCCACGTCCCTAGTGTATGATGAGGATACCTCAATCCCACCTTCGCGTGGAGGTGCTTATTCTTAGCTTTAGTAAAGATAGCGAAATAACTTATAACACAAGTTACCTCACATTATCGCATTTGGCATCGCAGGTCATGCTGAGGAACCTGAGCTGGAGCAGGGAAGTCAGCCTTCTGCATCCCATGTTCCAATCTCGAGCTCCCATACCGAGAAGCCCGTCGCAGCCGCTGGACACGCAAGTGAGCATCTCGAGGATGTCATCGAACTCTCCGATGATGTCGAAGCTGACGCTGTGCCGATGGACGAAGGTGTCCGTACCGGTGGTGAGGAAGAAAGGACAAGTGATGCTAATGTTTTCGCATCTGGGAGTGTCCTCCGCCCAGCGACTCATGCTGTCCCTTCGCCTCCGGCGATGACTGAGCCAGAAGCACCTATTCCTGCGTGGAGCATTTGGGGCTCGCAGGTTGGGAATGTAGTCGCAGCTGGTGCGGCCTACACTCTTCCTCCTGACTATGAGAGGTTGGAGCTCGCAGCTGATAGGAGAGCCATGGAGCGAGGGCAGTCTTCGAACAACCCAGTGGCCCGCATCCCTTCTCTTCATGAAATTCTGGAAGGCACTGGTAAGTAAAGATTTACCGTTCGCACGTCGTATTATTTGCTTGCGAGTTCTGACATTATAACCATTTTTGATGTCTCAGGTTTGAAGCAAACCGATGTAGACTGGGTGGTTCGAATGCGTCTCAGATACCCCCGATCGTTTGTGAGATCTCTGGAGATCGGACCTTTTGACAGGAGGCTATTCCTTACTGAAGCCATCTGGATACTGGAGCAGCTGTCTGCGGCTACACCTGCGACCATTTCGGCCCATAGTGCTGAATTGCTGTGTGGCATGTGCCAAAATCTCCTGTTCAAAGTCCAAGGCAGACTTGGTTTCAAATTTCTCAAGGACAGAGTTACACTGATTCGCGCAGCTGTAACTTTGAATCTCGGTCACCAGAATCTCGCAGCTGAGATGCAGAAGGTGGAGCAGCAAAAGCAAAAGGTTGATGAAGCTTTGAAGCTGTATCACGAAATGAATGCCAAGTGCGAGCAACTGAAGCAAGAAGTGAAACAAGTGGAGAAGCTGAGCGAGCAGTTCGAGCCCCAAGATTCCTTAATCAAGAATTTGTTTTGACTTTTCGAATCTTGAAAAGAAAACAGGAAAATGGCTGAGACATTAATGTAATGTTTTGAAACATTAATGTAATGTTGCTAGGGTTTCTCCCCCTTTTTTTTAACAACAAACAATGAGTTTGCCCGTTTTGCCCTTTTCGGGATTTGATTGGACATTCCTGTGCATATCCAATTATGACATCAGCAACTGATTTTCTGCTTGATTTTCGCGCTAATTTCTCGGCAGATAAGCACGCTTCCGTTGGGAAGTCCATCCGAATCATGACTATCCGTCATTTATTAGGATACGCAACTGAATCGTCGTAGCCTTTAGTAGGGTAATTGATTGTTACCGCTTTTCAAGGCGTAAGTGATTGAACTTACCCTCTTTTTGAATTTTGCTGACTCATCTTAGGCTACCGAAGAGTCTCCACAGGGCCTATATAAACCCTGTCTTTGCCATTTGGGTTCTTCATCCCAAACATGTGCTTTGCCGTGAGTCCTTACGACTGCTGGCTTCAACGCTTGTTTTTCGTTGATTCATGGCAACTTCAAGTTTTGAATCCTGAGTTTGCAGTTTGTGCTATAGAAATAGTTTCCAAGATCCACTTTATGAGGCTTATTGCTGTTTATAACCATCATAAAGAGGATGCAGATAATACCTCATGTGTGTTCGAAGAAATTTCTTCGTGTATTATGTATGCAGGTCATGTTTCCGGCCGCCTCGTGGCGAGGTGCAGCGCCGAAGTGACCGTGCTACCGTCTCGTAATGACCGGCGGAATTCTCCTTCAGCATCTCCGAAGAAGAATCCGCCACTTTCACGTTTGTGAGCCCGGGGTGACGAACCGTCGCGTTCATCCCCGTCTACAAGGAGCCCTTGCCCTTTGGAGCTTCCGTTTGCCCGTGGATCGCCGGAACCGGTGGCTCCTTGGGCAAATGTTATGGGGAGCGTATCTGACAACGGTCTTGTCGGATAGCGGGATGTCGAGCGTATGGCTTCATGTGGCTCTTTTTAGAGCAAGATCCCCCTTGCTACAGATGTTCACCCGCAGATCTGGGCATTGCGTAGCCGGCGTTTGAAGCCAGGGGGGTTCATTCTTTGCAGTCCGGGTTTCCGTACCGTGTCTCTGCTGGCTTATCAGCCGTTTTTCGAATGTATTGTAAGCCATGTTGGCTGCGTAGTTAGATTTGAGCTTTTCGCTTGTAAGCTGTTATCTAGATGGATAAATTGTAAGTCATTTGACTCATAATGATATATAGCTTTTGTATTATCTGCTCTTTGCAACAAAATACAATTTCGCATGCGTTTCGGCTTGTTTTGCCTTGCATAATGCCATGTAATGATTTCACATATGCGATGTCAATGCGCAGATGTTTCGCTAGATCATTCGAGATCGTAATTTCGCAGATGTGCCATTTTGATGGATGGGCTTGCAGTTGGTCGTTGTAAATCATATGAAATCATGTTCACAACTTTACTATCGTAACAGATAGTTTTTTTTTTTTAACAGATCAATTAAGATCGTTAAGTGGTGCGAATTGCTATCATAGAAGATAGGCTTTATTATAGAATTGCTTGAGATAGTTTCTCGCATAAATTGCTATCGCAGCTGATAGACCTTTAGAAGATCTAGCAAGATGGTCTTGTAGTTACGTTGCCATCGCAACAGACGGGCTTGGGTGATCAACTAAAATCACTTTGCGTATAAATTGCTACCGTAACAGATAGGCTTAAGAAGATCATATAAGATCGCATTTGTGTAAACCGCTATCGTGAGAGATAGGATTTTGATGATCGATTGAGATCGTTTTTGTATTTTGCTGCTATCGTAAGAGATAGGCTTTGGATGACCACTTAAGATCGCATTTGTATTGGCTGCCATCGTAAGGGATGGGCTTTAGATGATCAATTAAGATCGTATTTGTGTTGGCTGCTATCGCGAGAGATAGGCTTTGATGATCACTGAAGATCGCATTTGCGTTTGGCTGCTATCGTGAGAGATAGGCTTTAGATGATCAATTAAGATCGTGTGTGTCGACTGCTATCGTGAGAGATAGGCTTTGATGATCACTTAAGATCGCATTTGCGTCTGGCTGCTATCGTAAGAGATAGGCTTTAGATGATCAATTAAGATCGTATGCGTTGACTGCTATCGTGAGAGATAGGCTTTGATGATCACTTAGGATCGCATTTGCATTTGGCTGCTATCGTAAGAGATAGGCTTTAGATGATCAATTAAGATCGCGTTTGCTATCGTAAGAGATAGGCTTTAATGATCAATTAAGATCGCGTTTGTACTTGCTGCTATCGTAAGAGATAGGCTTTGATGATCAATTAAGATCGCGTTTGCTATCGTAAGAGATAGGCTTTGATGATCAATTAAGATCGCGTTTGTATTTGCTGCTATCGTAAGAGATAGGCTTTGATGATCAATTAAGATCGCGTTTGCTATCGTAAGAGATAGGCTTTGATGATCAATTAAGATCGCGTTTGTATTTGCTGCTATCGTAAGAGATAGGCTTTGATGATCAATTAAGATCACGTTTGTATTTGCTGCTATCGTAAGAGATAGGCTTTGATGATCAATTAAGATCGTGTTTGTATTTGTTGCTATCGTAAAAGATAGGCTTTAGATGATCGATTGAGATCGCGTTTGCTATCGTAAGAGATAGGCTTTGATGATCAATTAAGATCGCGTTTGTATTTGCTGTTATTGCAGCGAATAAATCATTGTTAACAGTAATAACAAATTAAATAGAGCGATATAAACAGCTAGAAATATGAACTTCTCATTTGGGAGAATCCTTTTATTATAACATTCTCATATGGGAGAGATAGGATTACAATCCTCTCATATGGGAGAGGAGATTGCGTCAATCATAGCCACATGAGACATTTAAGCAACGTTATCATAAAACGTATGAAATAAGAGAAGTCAAGGATAGTACTTCTTGATCCAGCGCATGTTGACTGAGCTTGGAGTTGAGGTTGTGCCGTGCAACCTTCGTATGCTGCAGTAACCGCTATCGAAGACTTCTGTAACTTCGAAGGGTCCTTCCCAATTAGCTGCGAACTTTGGGTGAGTTGCTTCTCGCATGCAGTGGTCAGATGCGCGCAAGACCAGGTCGCCAACTGCGAAATCCCGTCGCTGGACTGTCTTGTTATAGGCGCGAGCGATTCTCTCTTGGTACCGCTTGTTAGTCCTTTTGGCTTGTTCTCGCTTTTCTTCCAGCAAGACTAAATCATGATCGCGTTGATTTTCATAGAGTGCATGGAAGGCCAGCCTTGCCGAATTGACTCTGACCTCCGCAGGTACTACAGCTTCGGCCCCATAACATAGTAGAAATGGCGAGGCCCCTGTAGGTGTCCTTGGAGAAGTTCTGTAGGCCCACAGAGCTATGTTAAGGGAGTCGGCCCACTTCTTGTGGTCATCTGCGACCATCTTGCTCAGAATTCTCAACAGCGTTTTGTTAGTCGCTTCGGCTTGTCCGTTTCCCTTTGGATAATAGGGGGTAGAGCATATCTGCCTGATATTGTACTCCGCGAGTTCCGTAGCTACCTGACGATTAACAAAAGGAGTACCGTTATCTGAAAGAATAGTATTTGGGATTCCGAACCTGCATACGATGTTTTCCTGGATAAAGTTAACCACAGCCAGCGCGTTTGCCGTCTTCAGTGGTATTGCTTCCACCCATTTGGTGAACAGCTCGGTTGCAGTGAGAATGAAATGATTCCCATGTGACGTTGGTCGGATGGGTCCGATGAAGTCCAAAGCCCATGTGTGAAATGGCCATGGCGTCCCTAATGCATGTAGATCCACGGCGGGAGCGTGCACTAGGTTCCCTTTGAATTGGCATTCTTGGCAGCGTCGCACCTTGGTGCGGCAATCGACTTCCATCGTGGGCCAGAAGTATCCGATTGAGAGGAGTTGTCTGCATAATTTCGCACCTCCCTGGTGTTCCACCTGATGAGAAAGGTCCATGACTTCTTGTGCTTCCCTGCCGTCTAGGCATCGCAGCAAGTTACCCTCGTGACCTTTTCGCCAAAGCAGGTTTTCCTGGACCACGTATCGAGAAGCTTTCCTCTTCAATTTGTCGGCTTTTTTTCTCGATTCGGGTACGGTGCCCTGGGTGAGGAATTCAAACAATGGCTTCCTCCAGTCTGTGTCGTCATCGGTTAGAGCGATGAGTAGAGAATCTTTGATTAGTGCACAACTTTCGCACTTCCCTTGTATCAGGGCTGCAGCTGTTGACATGCCTGGCCAATGAATGCCATATCTCTGAGCTTTCCTGTAGATTGACACCTCGCTTTCTCCGCAAGCGTGTTGGTGAATCTTTTCTAACAGCTGTTGTCCCTCTTGCTCGGAGACACATCGCATGAGTATTCCTCCAGGACCCTTGTAGTAAAGGGTGTTGTCGTGGACGCAGTATCCTTTCGTGAGTACCCAGCTTTCGCTGCTGGTGCCTTTCGCAATAGCTTGCAGGATTGCTTTTCGCCAGTCTGCGTCATCCATGTGTTCGTCGTCGCACACATCTTCTGTTAATGCCGACGATGTTCGCACTTCGATGGAAATCCTTGCGGGGCATTTGTCTATGCTGACCTTAGATCCCAGAGTCGCTAAGGCGTCTGCATGCCTGTTGTCCGCTGGGGGCTTGTGCTCGTATTTCACGTCGCAGAATTGCTGCATCAGCTTTTGCACTAGGGTGCGGTATGGCAGGAGGTTGATCTCCTTTAAGCCATATTCGCCCGAGGCCTGTTTAACAATCAGTTTGGAATCTCCCATGACTGTTAAGTTGCTCACTTCCAAAGCTTTCGCCGCACGGAGCCCCACGATGAGAGCCTCATATTCCGCCTCGTTGTTCGTGACTGCGAAGTTGAGTTTTGCGGACATCTGTATGACTTCCCCGTCCGGCTTTGTCAAGACTATCCCAATGCCTCCGCCTTTTCTGGTTGACGAACCGTCGAAGTGGAGGGTCCAATAGGGCACGTCGATCGCGTAGATTTCAGGGCCTTCGAGCTCTTCCTCGATCACAGGTTCGTGACTGTTGTCGGGAAACTGTGCCAACAGATCTGCTACCGCCTGCGACTTGATCGCTCTTGGTTTCACGCATGTGATATCGTATTGAGAGATGGTCATGTACCATTTCGCCAATCTCCCGCCCGGAGTAGTGTGAGTTAGCAGGTATCTTATGGGGTCGCTTTTGGTGACCACCACTACTTTGTGCGATGCAAAATAGTGTCTCAACTTCTCTATTACGAAGAATAAAGCAAGGCAATGACGTTCGATGTCTGTGTACCTTGATTCAGCAGGCTGCACAATGCGAGAGATGTAATAGATGGGCCTCTCCTGGCCTTCATACACCTGAGCCAAGAGTGCTCCTATAGATTTCCTTGTCGATGTAAGGTATAGCAGAAGCGGTGATCCCAGTTGAGGCGCGATCATTATCTTTGGGGATGTGAGTAACTCCTTTAGCTTTTCGAATGCGGCTTCGTGATCAGGAGCCCAGTTGTACGCGGCGTCCTTCTTGAGAAGAGTGCTGAAGCAGCATGTGATTTCGGCGATTGCTGGGATGAATCTCCGCAGATATGACAATTTTCCCAAGAATGTTTTCAAGGTACTTTGGTCGTGAGGTGGCGTCATGCTGGTGATGGCTGACACTTTCGCAGGGTCAGGCTCGATCCCTTGGCGATGGACTACGCATCCCAAAAACTTCCCCGAAGTCACGCCAAATGCGCATTTCATGGGGTTCATTTTCAGTTGAAAGCTCCTGCATCTGTTGAACACCTTTCGCAGGTCTGCAAGGTGATCTGCTTCATGCTTGGATTTGACTACCAAGTCATCCACATAGAATTCCACTTCTTTGTGCATCATGTCGTGGAATAGAGCCATCATGGCCCGCTGATAGGTTGCGCCTGCGTTCTTAAGACCGAATGGCATTACCGTATAGTTGAATACCCCCACGGGAGTGATGAATGCAGTTTTCCTTGCATCTTCGGGATCCATCTTGATTTGATTGTACCCGCTGAAGCCGTCCATGAAACTGAACATGCGATGGCCTGCCGTTGAATCAATGAGCAAATCGATGTTAGGCAGTGGGAAATCGTCCTTAGGGCAGAAGCGATTAAGATCTCGGAAGTCCACGCAGATGCGGAGCTGTCCGTTCTTCTTCACCACCGGCACGATGTTGGCCAACCATGTGGGATGGTGATTTGGCTCTATGAACTTGGCGTCTAGGAGTTTAACAATCTCCTGCTTGATCTTCACGTTGAGCTCTGGCCTGAAGCTTCTGGTGCTTTGCTTGACCGGTTTAGACCCTGGGATGATGTCTAAACGGTGCATGGTGATGCTCGTGTCCAGACCTGGCATCTCATCATATTCCCATGCGAACACGTCCTTGTATTCAGTTAGGAGCCGCAGCAGTCCTTGTTCCTCTTTGCTTGTGAGGTCCGCACTCAGGAAGACTGGCCTTTTCTTTTCCTCGTTCGGGCTGAGGAACACTTCTTTTAGCTCTTGCTTTTGTGGTCTTGGCCTGTCTTCCATGCATTCGGGCGCTTCTTTGAGTTTCTCGTCCGGAGTGCCCTGTGTTGGCTCTTCCGTCAGCGCAACTTGCTCGATTTGATTGATTTGCCCAGGGACACCCCCATGCCCGTGTGAGGACGTCCCCGCGCACCTTCATATGCGATAGCATTTCTTCCCGTTGGCGTCGAAGCTCTCTATCTCCTTACCCTCGGGGTCATGCTTTGCGATCCTCTTCAGAGTGTACACATTCTTCCGATGATATGCGATGCGCGGTGCCTCTTCGTGTGTAGGCGGCTTTTCCTTGGCATCTCCCCTTGTCACCATCACGCCTGCAGGTGACTGGTCCTTGATGTCCTCCCAGAGAGGTAAGGGAGTAGGGTTGAATGGTCCGGGTGTTTGCTCGTCCGCCATCTCGGTGAACCACACCGCCTCGCTGAGATGTGCTTCGTCCAAGTTGAACGGGTTAGTTGAGGCCGGTATCTCGACAATCCTGTCGTTCCAGATAGCTTTCATCACCTGGTGAGCCGTCGAAGGGATTGCGTCAAAGCGATGAATCCAGGCCCGACCTATGATCATGTGATATGTGGTGTTCGCGTCTATGACATAGAACTTCGCCGAGCACTTGATTTTGCCGATCTGAACGCCCAGGCGGATCCATCCGATCGTCATTCTAGAATCACTTCCGAATCCCACCAGCGGGGATGGACGCTTGACTACCTTGTGCGCGGGGATCCCTGCTAGCTTCAGTGTGTGGAGTGGAACAACATTGACCGCTGCTCCTCCATCGACGAATGCTCGCTTGAATTCGACGCCGTTGATGATGGCGGTCACGTACAGGGGCCTCTGGTGGCTCGCATCTGTCTTCTTGTCGCTGGCAGAAAAGGTCATAATCTTTTCTGTGAAACGGGACGCCCTGACGACTTTCCCGTTGGAGACCACGAGGTCCTCCTCGTAGTCCTCTGCTACCCTTAAGATTGCTTTTGTCATGTCCGCTCGACATTTTTCGGAGAAGTTCATCTCAGCAATAAGAATTTGTCGAAGCCGTGCGACCCTTTCATGCGGTCAGCACGCTCATCTTCCGTGTCCATGCTGTAGTCTTCATCTTCATGGACTTCAGCAATGATGGGCAGACCATCTTCTGCGACTTCTTCCAAGTCCACTATCGAGATCATGGCGACCTCTTTGCCCTTTGAGCCCGAATCTGTATGGGCAGGCAGCGGGTTGTTGCGCACATCCTTCCGGTGGTCGCTGACGATGAGTTCGCCGTTCTTCATCTTCTGATCGAACGCGAATCTGAGCTTCTTACATTCGGCTGTGGGGTGCATGACCTTGTCGTGGTATTCGCACCACTTAGGGTCCCTCGTCATCTCCTTGGAGGGTGCTTTCTCGAGCGGTGGCAGGACGCCGTCCTTACGCCACTGTCTGCAGAGATCGCTCGCTTCCTCCACCGAGCATGGCAGAGGTGGTGCATCGAAGTTTGCAACCTTTGCTTGCTTCTGGGGCGAAACTGTGTTGACCTCAGCTTCGCGTCCCCGCTTGTAGCCAAATCTGCCGATCTTGTAGGTGGTGCCGCTCGCAGGTCGTTCTGGAGCGCTCTTCTTTCTCTGTCTCTCGACAATGGGCTCGATGTTCATCGTGCATTCGATGAGCTTTGAAAACGTAGGGGTTTGCAAATTGATCAGCATGCTTTTGTATTCGTCTCGCATGCACTGCAGGCATATCTCTACGAGCCGGCTTTTGAGCATTGGATCCTTGCACTCCAAGGATTTCGCTCTGAATTTCTTGATGAAAGTGATTCCATCTTCCTCGCGTTTCTGATACATCCGCGAGAGATGGATCATCGTCACCTTTTCTTCCATCTGGAAGAACTTGGTATAGAACTTCTGGACCATGTCGTCCCAAGTTTTCACAGATCCGGCCTCCAATGTTCGGTACCATTTGTATGCTACATTCCCAAGAGTTTTTGGGAATTCTCGCATCAGCAGTTTGGGATCGGCTCCGTATGGACCCATGACATCGATGAAACGCATGACATGCTCATGAGCGTTTCCATTGACGTCCTCGAACTTATCCCATTTGGGAGCCTTGTACCCCGCCGGGTTAGGCATGAGATAGATCTCTCGTGGAATGGGTGGATCGTTGTCTAGCTTCGGGATGATGGTATCCGCGAACGACTGATGAGCCAGGATGGAGTCCACGCGCTTCTGCAAAGACGTCATGCATTCTGGAATGCTTCCCTTGGTAGTTGGCGGAGGGGTTGCCGTAGGCGGTGGCGACACATATGCCGCCGGAGGATTGGGAGTGTATTGACCTCCCGCGTTTCCCCAGATTGTCGCTGGTGGAGGCAGAGTGTACTGCAGAGCTGGGTTGGACGCCAAAGCCGGGGGCTGAGAGGCGTGAGCAGCAGGGGGTAGCATTTGTGCCGTTGACCCTTGGACCGAAGGCAGCTGCGTCGCTGACGGTGGAGTTTGCAGATGAGGGTTGGGAGGCGTGGCTGATACTCCCAATCCTGGAGCGGTAGGGGTTCCTCCTCCCTGAGGGATAGCGGTGGCAGGTGGAGGATTTGGCGCGAGAGTGCCCAGAACGGCCAAGATCCGTTCTAACTGCGCGGATTGAGACTTGAGAGCTTTTGCCTGACTTTGGACAGTGGCGTCCAAAGACTCTAAAGTTGGCGCCTCGCCGGGAGTCGTTGGAGTACGGCGAGCCTCGTCTCCCGAGGGAGTTTCGGTGGAAGGCGATCGGTTGCTGACATCGTCCTCCTGAGACATGGTTGCTTTTGCTGGTAAGTTTCACGTCGGGTTCACCAAAATGTGCACAAGAGATTCCGGCAGGGAGACCTCCGTGTACACCGTACGTAGTGGATCAGGGATCGCACAGGAAGAATAGGGGTGTGTGTAGGGAGAGAGTAAGTCAGTAGCAATGTCTGAGAGAGAGACAGAGGTTTGGCAGAGCTTCCGCGTATGACAGTGTGTCCCCCTTTGTATGGAAAGGTTAACGATATATATATACTGGAGAACATGACCGTTGTAGTGTGGTTAATGCGCCCATTAATGGCGGCTTAATTAGCTTAACCATAACGGCACGTTCGTCCGAGTATATAGGAACCGTTAGAGCACGTGGTGCGCGAGTACCGGAACCGTTACGAGGTTGACCGGGTTTGACCGGATTGACCGGGTTTATGGAGCTCGTGCCATAAATCTCTCAAAACAGTTACTAAAGGTCGCGCGCGGGCTTGGCTCGCACGCGACAGGGCTTACTCTAGCCTCCAAACCACAAAGTCCCTACAAGTCCCGTGCAGTGGTATGCGAGGGCTCTGTCTCGCAGCCCCCACATGGATCAGCTCGGCTGGTGATCCTGTGTGTGTGGAGCACAATATGGTGTGCTGGATGGTTGCCACGTGGCCTAGATCTGCCATGTCATAAAGCAGTATCTACACCGGGGTTGTGGGATAGTACAATAGGGTCCCTTGTTAATTGTGATTCCTTTGCTACTTGGATGTGAAATTTGTTATGTGCTACATGTATACCTCAATGTGTGTCATTACTGGATAATTGTTCTACGCATGTGATTTCTTGATTACTTAGATTATTTGAAATTAGTTCCGTTGAGATTATGAGTGTATACGCGGTCTAGTACACTTCCGAGACTCCTTTTCTCTTCTTTCTGAACATGGACTTGGACGAGGACCAAGGATATGGGCAAGACCAAGTTGAAAACCAAGATGAGGACGCATAGGAGGAGCTTATAGATTGGGATGCCGATATGGATGAGATCGATGAGATTGACGAGAAGGAACATGAAGGAAACAATGAGGCGGAAGAGATTAGATCGACGCTGCTGATAGCGAGCTCATGCTCCCCACTGATGACGAAGAGTAGTTCCACACCCATCCCACCCTTAGGATTATCATCTACTGCATTTCTTTTATCACGAGAGCGAACGTTTAGCTTACCTTAGGAGTTACTATTTACTTTATAGAATTGGGTTGTTCCTTACCATTTAAATGTTTATGTGGAATTTTTGATGGATGGATAAATGTATGCTTAAATTTTGAAACTTATAGGCTGCATGTATGAGAACTAGAAGTATAATTCTTTTCGACCTATATTAAGTAAGGTTATATATTTAAACAAAGGTACAATGCAATATTATACCAGGAGACGTGCAAGAGAAGTAGGAACAATGAACCAGGGAGGTCAGCAAACCCATGGCGGCCAAGTTCCACCTGTGGACCCCATTGAATTTCAGGAGATGCGTCAGGCAACTCTAGCTCTCACCCAAATTCTACAGAATACCCACAATGGAGGGGGGAATGTTATGAGTAGGGTAGCTGAACTCCGCCCGGACTTCTTTTATGGGACGGATGACCCCACCACCTTGGAAAACTGGATTAGAGACTTTGGAAAAGTCCTAGTATCTGCGCGCTACCCTGAAGATCAGCGTGTCGAAGTAGCCCTCTACTACTTCAAGAAGGAGGATGACAACTGGTGGTCAGCCAAGGGAGAAGAACTTCTCGCCCAGCAGGGATTTGGCTGGGAACAGCTGAAAGCAGCGCTACGAGAACGTTTCTATCCTGAACATGTCAAGGATAGGAAGTTCAAGGAATTCATGAACTTGAAACAGGGAAGTGACAACCCTTATGATTATCATCAGAAATACATGGAGTTGATGAGGTTTGGAAGGGAACTGGTGCCGACCGAGGCAAAGAAGATCAAGAGGTTTATAGGAGGTTTAAACTTCCAACTCCGAATGGCCTTGATTGCGACCCGATTTGACACCCTCATGGACGCTTATGGGGCAGCTCAGGACGCCCAGAATTTGATTGATGAGAATAATGAAGAAACTAAGAAGAGGAAGTCTGAGGCACTGGCAGGGACAGGTTTCCAGAATCGTGGTTCAGGAAACAATAGCGGAGATAAAAGGTTTCGTTCCAACCCAGCCCCCACCAATCAATTTGGAAACCAAGGCCAGGTACGAATCTACAACTGCAAGCAATGCGGCATGAACCATCCAGGAGTGGACTGCCGGGGGAACAAAGTTAACTGCCTCAATTGTGGTAAGCTAGGCCATCGAAGGTTTGAATGTCGTTCAAGACCCTCAGGGAACAACAGCGGTGGAAGCTTCAACAACAACTTCAATAACTCCGGGAATAACAATGGTGGAGGATATGGAGGAAACAATGTGAACCGCCAAGGGGGGAATGGAGGATACAACCGTGGAGGAAACAACTACGGAGGGAATAACAGCGGTTATAATCAGGGAGGCAATAACAACCGTGGAAATCAGTATGGGGGAAACAACAACAATGCCGGCAACAGAAACAACAATGGAGGAGGCTACAACCGGGGTAACAACTGGCAAGGAGGAAATGGTTACAACAACCGACCCCAGGGAAACAACAATGCTACTTCAGCAACCACTGTAGCAGGCGCACCTGCACCCGCAGCCACAGCACGTAGCACAGCTGGAACTATTAATGTGATGAATCAGACTCAGGCAGCACAGGCCAACGTGGTGACTGGTACATTCCTAATCCATTCTACCCCTGCTTTTGTGTTATTTGATTCTGGAGCCACAATCTCTTTCATTTCATCTACTATTGCTAAGAAATTAGACTTACCAAATCCTACCCCAATATCTATATCCATCTCTACCCCTACTGGAGAAGTTACACCTTGTAATACCATGTACCCTGGAGTCAACCTAGAAATATTAGGAGCCAAGCTACCTTCTGATCTAATTCTTTTCGATCTCGGCAACCTAGATGTCATCTTAGGTATGGATTGGCTTAGCAAATACAAAGCAACCATAGAGTGTGCCACCCAAAAGGTTAGGTCTCGTGGGCCGAAAGGTGAACGTCTATCCTATAGAGGTATAACCACTGGACCCAAGATCCAAATCGTGTCAGCCTTAACCATCCTCTCCGATGTGAAGAAAGGGCATAGGGCATACCTCTGTACGATCCATGATCAGGAGAAAGAAGGGGAGAAATTAGAGGATATCCCAGTTGTGAACGAATTTCCAGATGTCTTTCCAGAAGACCTTCCAGGAATGCGACCTAAGAGAGCCGTGGACTTTGCGATAGACTTAGTACCAGGTACTGGACCAACCTCGAAGGCACCATATAGGATGGCACCAGCCGAGTTAAAGGAGCTTCAAGAGCAACTGAAGGAGTTAATGGACAAGGGTTTCATTAGACCTAGTGTTTCACCATGGGGAGCACCTGTTTTGTTCGTGAAGAAGAAGGATGGTAGCCTAAGACTTTGCATTGACTACCGTGAATTGAATGGAGTAACCGTTAAGAATAAGTACCCAATTCCAAGGATTGATGACTTATTCGACCAGCTACAAGGAGCTGATACCTTTTCGAAGATCGATTTAAGGTCTGGATATCATCAGCTTAGGATAGCTGAACAGGATATTCCTAAAACGGCATTTCGAACTCGCTATGGCCACTACGAGTTTACGGTAATGCCATTCGGTCTCACTAATGCTCCAGCAGCATTCATGGAGTTGATGAATCGCGTTCTTCAGAAGTACCTAGACAAGTTTGTCGTCGTTTTCATTGATGACATCCTAATCTACTCGAAAGGGAAGGAAAACATGCACAGCATTTGAGGGAGGTGTTAGAAACCCTAAGGGAAGAGAAGTTGTATGGGAAGTTGTCAAAGTGCGAGTTTTGGTTGGATAGAGTGCCTTTCCTAGGGCATATTATATCCAAAGAAGGTGTTTCTGTTGACCCTGGGAAGATATCAGCGGTAAAGGACTGGCCCACACCAAAAAGCGTAACGGAGATAAGAAGTTTCTTAGGATTGGCTGGTTACTATCGAAGATTCGTGAAGGATTTCTCCAAGATAGCAAAACCCATGACAACGTTAATGAAAAAGACAAGCAAGTACGTATGGGACAAGAATTGTGAGGAAGCATTCCAAACCCTAAAGGATAGGTTAACGTCGGCACCTGTGTTAACGTTACCTACTGAAGGAGGAGAATTTGAAGTCTACAGTGATGCGTCTAAGCACGGGTTAGGATGTGTTTTGATGCAAGATGGTAAAGTGATTGCGTATGCTTCAAGGCAACTAAAGTCCTACGAGGAGAATTACCCCACTCACGATTTGGAGTTGGCAGCTATCGTGTTTGCGCTAAAAATATGGAGACATTACCTTTACGGTACGACGTGCAAGATCTTTACCGATCACAAGAGCCTAAAGTACATATTCACTCAAAGGAGCTGAATATGCGACAAAGAAGGTGGCTAGAATTGGTGAAAGATTATGATATCAAGATCCAATACCATGAAGGGAAAGCCAACGTAGTAGCGGATGCATTGAGCCGAAAGACGGAGCATACGGTAAATGCAATGTGGGTTTTACCACCTAAGCTTTGCGAAGAGTTTCGAAGACTGGAGATTGAAGTCTGCACGAAGGGAACAACGAACATGTTGTGTAATATGACGATAGTACCGGACATCTTCGAATAAATAAAAGAAGCACAGAAAGAAGACGCTTTCCTACAAAAGATTAAGGAGAAGATCAACAAAGGCGAAGCACCCGATTTCAAAGTGGAGGAAGACGGAAGCGTGCAATTCAAGGGAAGATGGTGTGTACCAATAAAATGTGCGGAAGTAAAAGAAAAGCTTATGAAGGAAGCTCATAACACACCTTATTCGGTACATCCAGGAGGAGACAAGTTGTACAAGGATTTGAAGAAGAACTTCTGGTGGAAAGGTATGAAGAAGGAAGTAGCTGATTTCGTATCTCGATGTTTGACGTGTCAAAAGGTTAAGTTCGAGCACAAGAGACCAGGTGGGATGTTACAACCATTGGAGATACCGGTATGGAAATGGGATTCCATCTCAATGGATTTTGTTACGGCCTTACCTGTTTCAACTAATGGGCTGAACCAGATTTGGGTGGTAGTCGATAGATTGACGAAAACTGCAAGATTCATTCCCATGAAGGACACGTGGGACATGGAAAAGAGGGCGGATGCATACATCAAGAATGTAGTAAGACTACATGGAGTACCTAGCTCGATTATTTCAGATAGGGATCCAAACTTCTTATCACACTTCTGGAAGGAGCTACAAAAAGCCATGGGTACCGAGCTAAGGTTCAGCACAGCGTTTCACCCAGCTACGGATGGACAGACCGAAAGAACGATTCAAACGTTAGAAGACATGCTACGAGCTTGCATTTTGGACTTTGGAGGTTCATGGGTGGACAAGTTACCACTTATCGAATTCTCTTATAACAACAGCTACCATGCTAGCATAGGGATGGCACCCTACGAAGCACTGTATGGGAGGAAGTGCAGGACACCACTGTGTTGGAGTGACATCAGCGAGACTATCATTCTTGGACCACAAATGATCGAGGACTCGACAAACCAAATCCGAATGATTCAGCAAAGGATGAAGGCGGCCCAGGATCGACAAAAGTCTTACGCGGATTTGAAGAGAAGGCCATTGGAATTCAAAGTTGGTGACAAAGTGTTCCTAAGGGTTTCACCTACAAAGGGGGTTATGCGTTTCAATCAGAAAGGAAAATTGAGTCCCAAGTTCATTGGACCCTACGAAGTACTTGATCGTATAGGAGAGGTAGCCTATCGCCTGAATCTTCCTAACAGCCTAGGTAGAGTCCATAACGTCTTTCATGTGTCCCAACTCAAAGCTTATGTACCCGACCCGAGCCATATCATTGATCCCGAGCCTGTTGAACTCGATCCCTCTCTTACCTTTGAACAACAACCAATCAAAATCCTTGATACAAAGACCAGGAACACCCGTACCAAGTCCACCACGCTGGTCAAGGTTCTTTGGTCAAACCACCAAACGGAAGAGGAAACTTGGGAAGCCGAGGCAGACATGACGAAACGTTACCCACACCTCTTCGACCAGGTATGAGCCGAGTGACGGGGACGTCACTCCTTTTAAGGGAAATGTGATTTAACAGCCGTATATTTAATTACCTGTCTTGTCTTGTTATTATGTGCACATTAGAACTGCATACCACATACTTGCATTGGGAGATTCGATTTACTTTAAGCTTCGGGGACGAAGCTTTGTTTTAAGGGAGATGTGATGTAATACCCCGATATTTTAGGGGGTATTTTAGGGAGTTTAACGAATTTTTTGGACCATTATTTGAAATTACAAAAGTTGTTTTCGTTCACTAAAAGTTGTTTTCCATTATTATTATTATTATTATTATTATTGTTATTATTATTATTATTATTATTATTTTATCAAAAGTTTTTTTTTTTGTTATATTTTTAAGATGTCAGTTTTTTTTATAATTGTTGGGTGTAAATTAGTGGGTGAAGTGTAGTGGGTCGTGTAACGTTGTAGCGTGACCAAAACATGTCTTTTTAATAACTTTTACGTAACCAACCACCGCGTCACACCGTGTGCCCGCAACACCCTAACCTTCCTCCCTTCATCTTCTCCATCAACATTGAAGTGCAGGGGATGTTTCTTCCCCAATTTCCGGCGACCACCCATGGCAAGAGCCAATGTTTTGACCTCCCCTCTCCTAATCTCCGCCATGATTTCTGCCAATCAAAGTCAAGATGAAATCTTTGCATCAATTTCACTGATTTTGAACATCCAATTTTTTTCGATTTGGGTTTACAGTACCCACACCTCAATCTCTCGCTCGTCTCTCTCCCTCACCCTCTGTCTCTCTCTCTCTCTCTCGCGCTCTGTCTCTCCCTCGCCACCTCCCTCTTCTCTCTGTTGGCGCCGAGCGAAAACCCAGGCCGACGGCACCAGGCCCGAAGCCCAGAACCGCCGGCGAACCCAGGCCCCCGACGCCGCCGCCGTCGCCCCTCTGCGTCGCCGAACCCTCCGACGCCGCCCTCCTCTGCTTCGCCGCCATCACCACCACCGTTCGCCTCCCTTTCTCCCGACGAATCCCAGACCGCGGCAGCAACAAATCACCGCCGCCGCCATCTTCTTCGGGTGTTCTTCTTCAATCGGTAAACACCCCAATCAAGTGTTGCTACTATCAATTTCATTTGAATTCGGTTGTGGTGTGATTTGTGGAGAAACAAAATGTACCAGTTGGGTTGTTGTGTGAGAAGAAACTGGGTTTGTTGGAGAAGAAATTGGACTGGTTTTGTTTGTAAAAGCAGGGGGTGTGAAAGTGTCTTTTTACAAAAATGGGGGTAGGCTTTTGTATGAAGTGAAACTGTTTAGGGGGCTGATTGTATATCTACTAAGTGTAATTTAAGTTATTCTTTATCATAATATAAATTAGTATTTCTTATATGTATATATATTTTTATCAAATGTAAGTTAAGGATCCTTTTCAAAAAATAAATATGCAACTTTATAATCAAATTAAAATAGTATTTTATAAGTGTATATTAATTATACTATATTTTCTTAAACAACTAAATAATCATGTTTTCGATTTTATCGCAAAATAAATTATTTTCACTTATAACATGATTTTCGTTAATATAAATTTATAATAAAAATAGTTAAGCTTTAGCTTTAGTTTAAGCTCCCATTTTCATTTATCTAAACTTTAAAATTTATATAGCTATCTTTGTGTATATAATTTCACCTTAGTAATTTAAATAAATATTCTAGAACATCTAATAAAGTTTTCTTTACCTCAAATATTACTTTTATAATTATAAGTCACTATTTTTTTTCTTATTTTAATTTATATTCTAAACGTAAAATTATAGCTAGTGTAATATATTTTGTTTGGGGAATTAATTGGGGATTTCACTTGCATTTCATATAGGACAATTTAATTGCAATTTGTTGTGTGATGTATATGTGTTAATATAGGATTATGTGATTATTGTAGATACCGAGTTCGTAGGAGGCGAGTTCATCGAGGACCCCTACTACTAGTTCAGTGCTAGCTTGTGTGTGTGAAGTTCTCACCTCATTCCAGGTAAGTTTATGCGCACAATACCTTCAGCTATCAAATTGTGTTTGGCGTGTGTTACTTGTGTATCGTACAACTGTTTTAAGTCTTGAATTTTAGAATCTCTCTTGCAAATACCTTTTTGAAAATATGTGGTTACTTCTGAATTTCGAATCAACGGTTCTCGAATGATCTTGTGGAATATAAATGAACGATAAATGATATGGGGCGATGTACAGAGGATGTGTGTGAAGGCTATGGCCGGAGGCGCACGTGAGACGACCTCCTAGGGTTTCATACCCTACCCTATACGGGTTTATAAAATTGTGAAAGCTATAGAGTACTACCTATGCATGTGTGGGTCACAACTGTATAGGGGTGTCGACACTTAAGGTCCTTTAGCTATGTGATGGGCGGGGTAGTGTCGGGCTACCTACAACGCTCTGGGTGAATTGGGATGGACTGTGATATCCCGAGAGGTACCTGTGTGATGATATTATTGCATCGTGACCTCTCTGTGGGCAATCGTTACCCGCTGGGCTCTAATACGCCTCAGCTCAACTAATAATTTAAATTGTGGAATCTCTTCAGTTACATTCTTTTCATTCTTTCAGCCAAAAACTCTGTTTACATATTGTGGTATATTTCTTACTCAGTTTTCACTGACAAATGTTTTTCTGCGTCGGCTTTTGCCATTTGAAAACCCGCAGGTTATGAATAAAGGTGGGGGAATGCGCATACGCAATTGAAGGCGAATAAGAAGCTAGGAATCACCTAGTTAAATTGTTAACTTTTAGTTGAATTTTGAGAATTCAAACTTTGTCATCGTTGTTTCCTTTTAAAACTCTGTAAGGAGGGTTTCTCCTTTACTTTTATGCCAATAAAGCACTCTTGGATATCGTTAAGTTGTACTAGCAAGGAACCGTAGGATCCGGGTTGTTTCAGATTAATCTCCATCGCTAGTTCCACCACATTTAAAATTGCCTCTGCCTCTGCAGCTTTGGGCGAAATAGCGAAGGGGATGGGTTTTGCCCTGTTGGCGATGAAGATTCCGGTGCGATCTCTAAGCACAGCCCTTGTTGCTGCCGTTCTCGTTCGAGAGTTCTCTAATGATGTGGCGTTTTAGAAAGTTGCTGTATAGAAATTACTGTGAGAAAGCTGCTGTGGAAATCTACCCAAAAAGTGTTTGGTAAATTCCGTATTTAAGCTGCTGGCGGAAAGCACTTTTGACATTTTGTGTTTGGTAATTATTGTTTTAGAGTTGTTGTTACTGTTGAAATGACAATATCAGACATGAAATGATAAATAGTGTAATTATAATAATTAGTTATTGATACTTATTAACGGATAAGAATGTCAAATAACACATTTATCGAAAAGTATGTCCTGGAAAGCAAACATTCCCCTACTTTTCAAAAGCTGATGTGGGAAAGCAACTGCTTTCCAGAAAGCATGAAAAAATAAATTTACCGAACACATGAAAACTGCTTTTAGATTCGAAAAAACAGCGTTCTAGAAAACAGAAACATTACCAAACGGGCTCTTACAGTATCACTCCGTATTTTTTTTGACATAGTGTGTAGGTCAGACCTCAAAGCAAGCTAGAAGAGCAGAAAACACTACAAACATCAGCACTAAGATTTGTCACAAAAGTGGCCCAGGTAGGGCAGTGAGAATCGTGAAGTTGAATCAATCTTAACACTCTACTTTGCTAGGAGATTAGCGCAAGTGTTTGAGTCTCTCCTTGTGTAAGGAGTGGTGAACTTGTGAATTCTCACCTTTGGAAATTCCATTTTCTCAGCAAATTGACTGCTTCCAAACAATCAGTCTCGACGGTGCAGCTCCATGGCAGAGCGCGTATGTCTTTTAATTATGTCTCCAGTGAGCTGTGAGCGTGAATTCTCCCTCAGAATATCATGATCCACTCTCCTTTCCTATCTCTAAGAAGCCCTCCAATGTTAGGGAACCTTGGTGGACTCGCAAAGCTCCCATCCCTATTCATTTTTAGCAACCTGCAGGAGGACCAACCCTCAAAAGGTATGATAGTTCCCTGGTTACCTTCATTCATGGCAAATCTAGAGGTGACAATGTCATGCAAGTCTTAAGGCATCCCTGCAGATAACATCCGTATTGGGAGACCTGTTCTGAGAAATTAAAATGTTTCAAGACTTCCAAATAGTCTAACAAATACAAACAAATAGGACTTCCCAATTACAAATATAACAGAGTTTTCAATGGGGACTGTCAAATTATCATACAACCATACAGTCAGGGATTTATAACAAAAATGGCCATAACACTTGGACATAGAAACTTGCTCCAAACAACTTTGCTATGGGTGCCATATATGTACTACGAGGGAAACTCACTAATTTGAAATTTGCACAAGTTTATGTTTTATTTTTCTCACGCCAGAGCGATGAGAGAGAAACAACCCTAGCAAAACCCTAGCAAAACCCTAGCAAAAAACAGTTGATGCCAGCGTAGATTCAGACGAGAGACAAAGATTAGGACGAGTGAAAGCAACCAGATGTCGACAGAAGGAGCAGATGCAACACATGAATGGAGGTATACAAAAGAGGAAGAAGCCACGGAAGTTCTGTTCGAGGACGAGTTTTGCGAAAAAGCTGAGAAAGAATTCACAAACTGTCTGATTGGAAGGTTTTTTGGAACTACAAAGGTTGATGGGGAAGCAATGATCAACTTTTTTCAAAGGATCTGGATAGATGGCGCAAAGATCCAAATATTCGAGGTAAGGTTTAATACCTTCATCTTTCGTTTCCCTTCCAAGGCGTGTCTGAATAGGGTGAGGGGAGGAGGTCCATGGAACTTCGAAGGACGCCTTGTGATGTTGCAAGAATGGGAGTTGGGCACGAATATTGATATAGTTCGGTTCACTGACATGGACGTCTGGATCCAAGTTATAAATTTACCGATACATATGATTAAGGAGGAGGCTGGTGTTAAAGCGGTGAAAGGTGTGGGGGAGGTGCTACTATCCGATCCCAGAATATACTATGATGCCCTGTCTCCCTGTGGCAGGGTGCGGGCAAGAATATCCTGCACAAAACCATTACGGAGAGGAGTTTTTGGAAGAATAAAAGGCGATAAGGTGTGGATAGATTTTCGATACGAGAGAGTACCAAAGATTTGCTGTTGGTGTGGAAAGGTGACTCATGAATCTGGTGAATGTAGCAAACGACAATCCATGCTAGATGAAGGGGAGGAACCAGGTTATGGTTCGTGGCTACTGTACCAACCGGCACCAAAGAAGAGAATGTTACAACCTCCAAGGAAGGAACCCCAGGGAGAAGCATATGGCAACCAGAAGAAGTATGAGAAAGCGGAGGAAAACACGAGGGAGATGGAGGTAGAGAATACCACGCAAAACCCCGAGAAAGCTCAACAGTCGACGCAAGAAGAACACACAGCAGAAACAACTAAAGGAAAAGGTAGAGCAGGGTGGGGGAGGACGCAATGAAGGTTCAGACACCAAATAGTGGGGAAGAGGCAGAGGTGGCAGACACGAATAAAGGATTCAACAACGAAACGGGAGAGGATGTCGAGAAAGAGAAGGAGGCGGAGAATATGTTACATGAAGAAGGAAGAACAGTGGCTGGGTTGAAGGAAACACAAGGTAATAAGACAGGGGGGTTGATGCAATGATTAAACAACTAGAAACAAACCAGAATCTAAAGCCGCTAAAAATTGGAGCTCAGCTCGACTGGAAGGCTGCAGCCCGACAAGCAAAGGACAGGAACCAAGGGCCAATGTCACCGAAGCGGAAGGTTGGAGAAAATTTCAGCCCCCCACCGGATCATGAGGTAAGCTCTAGAGGAGGTAATAAAATTAGAGCAATTAACTTGGAGAAGAAGTTATTGGAAGCAGTAAACCCAAAAAACAAGGATGCTGAAAGCTCATCCACCATTACGAATGCAAGAACGGCGGCGTCTGCTATGCAGAGCCGCCGAGCACAATGAGTATCCTAAGCTGGAACGTACGTGGCTTGGGGAGGCCACGTGTCCTCTCCCCAAACATTGTCTTCTTGATGGAGACGAAACTCTCATCGTATGACATGGAGAAGGTAGGAACAAAGATAGGTTTTGAAAGCGGAGTCTTTCGGAGCGCGGATGGAAGTAAAGGGGGACTAGCATTACTTTGGAATACCAAGGTAAAAATAAAGTTACGTTATTTCTCAGATTACTATATTGACGCGTTTGTAGAAGAAGACGGCGCTGACGACTGGAAATTTACGGGTTTTTATGGAGACCCGGTAACAGAACAACGTTTTAATTCTTGGGAATTATTACGTAAATTAGCACCGGTGCCAGGGATAGCATGGTGTGTGTGTGGCGATTTCAACGAGATAAGGTCAGGATTAGAAAAGGAGGGGGGAAAACAGAGGCCATACAAGCAGATGATGGATTTCAACAGAGTGTTACAAGATCTGGGACTTCTAGATCTTGGGTACGCAGGACCAAATTTTACATGGACGAATAATCAGGAGGAGGAATCGAATATTAAAGAACGCCTTGATCGGGCAGTGGCAAATATGGAATGGTTGGACAGATTTCGAGGCGCAAGGGTGACGCACCACGTTGGGATGAGGTCTGACCACCGGCCCATTACTATCGAGTGGCCTATGAAAACAAACAACGAGCAAAGAAAGCGGCGATTCCACTATGAGAATATGTGGAGGACAAAAGATACATTTACAAACATGGTTAAACAAACATGGGAAACACAAGGGGAGGGCATCAATTTACAGGGAAGGCTGAAGTCATTGGCACAGGGATGCAAAATTTGGAGTAAAGAACAGTTTGGAAGTATCCGCGCGCAAGTCTGAACACTTAGAGACAAAATGGAGAGCCTAGAAGGGGCTGCTCAAACAACACAACTCATTGCGGAGAGGATAAAGGTGGCAAAGTGTTACGACGAGGTGTTGAGGAAAGAGGAGATGATGTGGAAACAGAGGGCAAAGACGGATTGGCTAACACAATGGGATAGGAACACAAAATTTTTTCACCGGCGGGCGACGGTTCGTAGAGCTAGAAACTGGATAGCAGGGATGGAGAATAGAAATGGAGAATGGGTAACTGATGATAGAGACATAACTGTTTGCTTGGAGGACCATTTTAAGGACATTTTTAAATCTTGTAGTCCAAGCCAGGAGGAAATTTTCAGAGCTTTAGAGCCCATTTCGATGGGATTGAATCAGGAAGAGGCTAATGCGCTGGACTCTCAATTCACAGCAATTGAAATAAAAGAGGCGTTATTTCAGATGGGTCCCGACAAGGCACCGGGGAAAGACGGGTTTTCAGCTGGCTTTTATCAACAAAACAGGAGTATCGTTGGTACCGAGGTAACAAAAACATGTCTGGATATTTTAAATAATGGTGCAGAATTTGGGGAATTTAGCGAAACAATTATTGCACTAATACCAAAGGTAAAACAGCCCAGGAAGCCGGAGGAGTTTCGACCAATAAGTCTTTGCTCGGTTGTGTATAAAATTGTGGCGAAGGCCATGGCAAACCGCTTAAAACCGGTTTTAAAAAAATTGATTGATGAGCACCAGTCAGCGTTTGTTCCCGGGCGACTTATTACGGATAATATACTGACAGCATTTGAAGTTATTCACTCAATTAAAACGCGGAAGAAGGGGAAAAAGGGTGCGATGGCGTTAAAAGTTGATATGTCTAAAGCGTAC
The DNA here is from genome assembly GCA_023055425.1 of Linanthus parryae. Classification (NCBI taxonomy): domain Eukaryota; kingdom Viridiplantae; phylum Streptophyta; class Magnoliopsida; order Ericales; family Polemoniaceae; genus Linanthus; species Linanthus parryae. Next base: position 147,776,388 of record JALGPY010000004.1, read on the forward strand.
GACAGGGTAGAGTGGAGATTTCTAAATGAAACTCTCAAGAAGATGGGCTTTGGATCCAATTTTATTAGTATTGCTATGCGATGTATTACTACGGTACGATATGAATTTGTTCGCAACGGAGCTATTTCGGGAAAGATTACGCCTGAAAGAGGACTGAGACAGGGATGTCCGATGTCTCCATATCTGTTTGTGTTGTGTTCCCAAGTGCTTTCGAGAGCAATTACCTCCGCTGTAGAAGAAGGGAGACTAGCGGGGGTAAAAGCCTCTCGGGGAGGACCAGTGGTCTCCCACCTATTTTTTGCTGATGATTCTATTTTTTTCTTACATGCTACATTACAAGATGTGAAAAATTTACAAAAAATCATTGATATCTACTGTGCAGCTTCTGGACAACTCATTAATGTGGAAAAATCAGCACTGGTTTTCTCCCCGAATGTCACAGCAAATGCTAAGACGCCAATTCTGGAGTTCTGCGGGTTCCCTGAAATGGAAAAGCATGATAAGTATTTGGGGCTTCCAACAACTATTGGTAAACAAAAATATACCACATTCGCCTACATTCTCGACAAATTGGACAGTAATTTCAAGGGATGGAAAGAAAAATATTTGTCTATAGGGGGAAAAGAAGTGCTTATTAGAGCTGTGGCGAATGCTTTGCCGTGTTATGCTATGTCGTGCTTTCGATTACCAGACAGCCTATGTGATAAGATTGAAGGAAAGATAAGACAGTTTTGGTGGAGCAATAACAAGAAGGAAAGAGGGATCTGTTGGATGGCCTGGAGCAAAATAAAGGACCATAAAGACAGGGGAGGACTAGCATTCAGAGATTTTAAGTGTTTTAATCAAGCAATGCTTGCAAAACAGGCGTGGAGGATACAAGACAACAATGAATCTCTTATGAGCAGAGTGATTAAAAGCAAATATTACCCCAATACTGAATTCTGGAATGCGAAGACGGGAAATGCCCCAAGTTTTGCCTGGAGAAGCATAATTTACGGAAGGGAGCTTTTACAAGCAGGTATGAGATGGCAACTAGGCAACGGCGAACGAATTTGAACATCTGGTCCCTGGCTTCCAAGAGAACCAACTTTCAGGCCAGTCACGTTTAACCCACTGCTGGATACAATGGCTGCGTCAGAGTTTATCAATCCAAAACAACAAGAATGGAATAGAGAGAAGCTTAAAGGATACCTCTGTGGAATCGACATAGACGAAATTTGCAAAATCAAAATCCCAAATCAACAAACCCAGGACAGGCTACGATGGCATTTCACAGACACAGGCTTGTACACTGTTAAGTCTGGCTACAACCTGGCAATGAGGAGGAAAAGAAATTAGGAGGGAATAGGAGAAAACTCAGAAAACACCAACTCGCCATTCACAAGATTATGGAAAGTAAAAGTTGTAAGGAAGATTACTTACTTGACTTGGAGAGTAATGAGGAGAATTCTCCCTACATGAGCAAATCTCATGCGAAGAAATATTCCAGTCAATGAAGAATGTTGTATCTGTGGCGAGGCGAGAGAAACAGAGGATCATGTCCTTTTTGAATGTTCTGCAGCCCAAGCAATTTGGGGGAAAGTCATCGATCGAAACCCAGTTATTGAAATGAATGGCAATGCAGCGATGTGGATAGAATACCAAATCAAAACACTAAGAGAACCGGAGATGATTCATATCCTCGTAACAATCTGGGGAATCTGGCAAGCAAGAAACAGGAAATTGTTTAATCACAGCTCATTTGATGAGACACGGACAGTGGAGATGATTCGAAGAAAAATCGACGAGCAGATGTGGAGAAGAAACTATGAAGGACAGAAACACCCAGAACTTATCTTTAAGTCCCGAAAAGCTAGCCGGAGGATCGTCATCCATTTTGATGGAGGGTGGTGTGCCCATTTCCGGAAGTCTACGGCTGGGTTTGTGATCCGATCGGAAAATGGAGCTTGTCTCTATGCTGGAGCTCGACTGCTTCCTCCTTGCGAAAGCGCGAGGCAGGCAGAGGCATTAGCAATGGTGGAAGGAATTCGAGCAGCCATGGCCTGGAAGGAGGAGAAGGTCTCTATGTTCGGTGATGCGAAGAATTTGATTGAAGAAGTTGAAAAAGCCAGAAGGGGGAATCATCGCAGAGAGCTTGGGAACATAGAAGAAATTATGAACGAGATTAATGCTATGAGCAACCTCTTCACAGACCTCGAGGTCATTTTCTGTGGAAGAGAACAGAACCATGTGGCTCATCAATTAGCAGCACACGTTATGACAAGAGGGGATGATGTAGACTGGACAGATCAGCTACCTAGATGGCTAGCTAGAACACTTGAAAAAGATGTAATCCTATGCTCCTAGATTTTAATACAATTATTTCTCAAAAAAAAAATGCACAATTTTACAATCTTATACTTAGTATTCTTAAGACTCCCACACACTAAAATAAAGACTATAGCCATAGTAATGTTTTTCTTAAATGTTATCAAAACTCTTAGTGATGTATGGTATCCATTGGTTTTAAACAAATGGTTTAAACATTTGAAAAAAAATGGTTTAAAAATAGTATTTTTTTTCCTTAAAACACAATTGGTATAGCTAAATTTGTTCGTGATTAAAAATAGAGACTGTAACTTAAACCATTCACCTCGAATTGCTCTCTAGAGCCTCTCCCCACTGCTCCTCGAGCCGTCCTTTCCATCTTGTTACAAGCACTTCTGCTCTTCCAATTTCTTCCAATCTCTACTAACTGTTGCTCTTCTCCATACCACTCAGTGGAACATCAGCCAATAGCTTCCGAAGTTTTTGCTTTGATTAGTTTTGTTTTGTTTATTATTCTATCTCTAATCTCCTCCCTATCTCTAATCTTTCATCATCACACCCTAGTATCTACTAACATGAGCTTTGCAGGTTTTCAAGATCTCCGGAGGATGTTTTCTCTAGTGTAACACTCCTCCTATCTGCAGCCACCGCAGTCATCATCTCAAATTCTCCACATGCATTGGCTTATTTCTCTCTTTGCCTCTTGTTTTATTTTTTTATGATCTAATTGTTTCAATATATTTTGCAGGTTCCTAAACATCTAGTTCCATTCAACACTTAATCTACCAGTATCTTTTCTCCTCCTTTATTCTCTCTGATTCTCTGCTTTTGAGTTTCAAATTCCTTTACCACTATGTCCAAACCCTACCAATTCGATACTAACAGCCCATCATCAAACGATTCCATGGAGGAAAGGCTTGACGAACGGGGTTCTGTGCTCTCCCTTAATCCCTCTAGAGCCTTCACTTTCAGGGAGATTCTGAAAAATACGTTGATTGCGAAGTTCCTAGGGAAGAACTCTTTGTCACCTGCAGTCATGCAAAAGGCCATTAGTAAAGCTTGGAAAACTTTTGGTTCGGTATGGATTGAAAAAAAGAATGATTTTTACCTCTTCCATTTTCAAAACCCAAAATATAAAGAGTTTTTTCTCAACGAATCCTTGATTTCTATGCATGGCCTCTCACTGGTTTTCAAAGAAAGAAAGAATAATCAAGCCCTATCAGAGATTGATTTCACAAAAGCTGATATTTGGTTTCAAGTCCCTAATATTTCATTTGAAGGATTTGATTTTGAAACAGCAGAACGAATGGGAAATTTGGCTGGGGATCTTGTGGTGGTTGACTGGTCTTTTAATAGAGTCCGGAGCATGCAAGGGTTAAGGATCAAATCTAGGGTGGCTCTAGATCAGGCTCTAACACCAGGAGTTTATATCAATGTCCCTGGGGAAGATGAGTTAAAATGGGTGTTTTTCAGTTACGAAAGAGTTTTCAAAATTTGCTATAGATGTGGATGCATAGGGCATGATAACAGGCATTGCAATACTAACCTTGTGGCTGTTTTGGAGAAGCTAGAGGCTCGTTATCTGCAATCTCATCATCTCTCTGCCTACCCCTTCCATGTCAACCCTCAACGCAAGATGTTTACACACTTGCTAAAATTTCACTCAAAACATGGCCCTTTCCGCACCACCAAGCTTGATTCCAGTGTGAAACCTATCTACACTTTTCAAGACCTCTCTGTCTCTCACGATCCAAACCAAGGCCCCCCTACCACCACAACAGCCATCTGATGAACACTCCTCCTCCTCCAATGACTCTGCAAGTTTCTTTACACCTCCTTCCCACCCAGAACCCACAACCTCCAATCAAACCTCACTTATAGATGCCACCTCTTCTTTTATAAGAAATTACTTCCCCAACATTAGGCATTTAATTCAACAATCCCAAACGCTCCTTATTCCTCTGCAGAACCCTTCCTCTTCTCTACCAATGCATGCACACGTTCCCGAGACAGTTATGAAAGATTCCCACTCTCAGCCAACTCAACCGTCTCCAATGAAAGTTGGTTCAGTTCCAGAAAACTTTTTCAATAGGGACATGCATTCAAACTTTGAAACGGGAGACACTTTACTCCAGGAACTGAAAAGCCTCCCCCCTATCACCACTATAAATCGTCACAATCAATCTTCCGAAGCCCTTTTCCAACAACTGCCCTCTCAATCTCTCTCTCTTGTCCCAACCTTCCCCATCTTCCAACTAACACATCTCAAATGAGGCAACTACCCACCACTTATAAAATGCTCTCCTCTCGTACTGGCTTCTACATCAAAGCCCCTGAATTTACTCCCTCAAACACTTCAGAAGCAGATATTGATAGGGACCAGAGAAACCAAGATCTGGTTGACATTGATAAGTTACTCAAAGAAGTAGGCCCTTCAATACCAAAAAAGAGTAGAGGGAAAAGAGGTGAGAGCAAAAAGGAGATGGGAGTAGTGCAGAAAAAGGGGATCAAGAAGAACTTGGGAAAAGGCAAAGAGAATATTAGCAGCAAGCCAAGAGGTGCTCTGCAGATCCCAGCACTGAAGAAGGTGGTAAAGAAGAGGGAAGTTCCCGTGGCTCCTGTGGCTGATCACAAAGGGAAGGGAAAAAAGCAGAAAACCACGTCCAAATTGGAGGCTCAAAAAGGTACCCTGCAGTGTTTTCATAATACTTTGCAATCCTTAAATTTCAATCCCTTTTCAGATCAATTTTTCAAGTTCAAGTTCAAAAAAAGATTAAGAGTATTTAGTGACAATGTTTCTAATGAATTGCATGTAAACAAGAAATTGAATTATGAATTTAGGGTGGTTGTCCCTCAACAACCCCCAAGAGAGCCATGAATATCATTAGTTGGAATTGCAGAGACTTAGGGTAGGACTCTGCAATTCGTGAAGTTTTCTCCCTGACCCGTAAATTTAAACCTGTTCTTCTTTTTCTATCTGAAACTAAACAAAAAAATTGTTTTATTCAAAGAAAATTTCGTAAATTGGGGTTTGATAAGCACTGCTTTGTTGACCCCATAGGATCTAGTGGTGGTCTTTGGTGTGCATGGCATTCCTCCCTTCTTTCTGCCTCTTTGAAGTGGTCTTCGGAGAATTTATTACTTCTTGAAATCTCAAACTCAAGTTCTTCACTCCCTTCTTGGTTCTTAGGTCTAGTGTATGGTAATCCGAACTTTGATCATCGTCTTCAGGTCTGGAATCTTTTCGATTCCATCCTTCCTGTTAATAGTCACATGGTGTTAATAGAAGATTTTAATCAGGTTCTCTTTAATCATGACAAAACTGGACCCTGTGTCTCTAATATCAGGGGTTCTGACTCCCTTCTTAGTTTTCTTAATAAATGGGCTTTATTTGAAGTTAAAAATGTTGGTCACTGGTTTACTTGGACTAACAACAGGTTAAGTAGTTCACCCACTTTCGAGAGACTTGATAGGGCTTGGTGTAATGTCAGTTTGATAAACTCATTCCTTGAGCTTACTATTCATAATTTAGGCATTGGCTCTTCAGACCACTCTCCTATGATTTTGAAATTCTCCTCACCTCCTAACCGTTGCTCCCCGCCTAGGCGTTTTGAAATTTGGTGGCTGAATGCCTCTGATTCTAAGGAGCTCTTGAACTACATTTGGCGCCTTCCCATTCCAGGATCTCCCTACTTTAGAGTGGCCAAGCTTCTTGAAATCACTCTTAAAGCTTTTGGAGCCTGGGCCTCTTCTAGGCCCTCACTCCAAAACCAGATGAATAGTATTAAACTTCAAATAGCCTCTCAACAAGCTCTCCTCCCTGATCCTCAAACAGCTTCCTCTTTTATTAATCTTCACAGACAACTGCAGGATCTTCTTACCCAGGAGGAGATTTACTGGGCACATAGAGCTAGGTGTAAATGGCTCAAGGAGGGAAATAAAAATACAAAATTTTTCCATGCTTACACTAAAATTAAAAAGACTTTTAATGGGATTTGGAACATCCAGCTCCCTGATGGTAGCTTTGTTAATGATCACAATGAAATAATGAATTTGTTCCTTGAGCACTTCCAAAACATTTACTCTGAACCTTCACCCAGTTTAGTTGATCTCTCAGCCCAAAATGATAACCTGTTCTCTTTCTCCCTTCTCTTCAATATTACTAAATTTCTATCCCCTGAACAGCAAGGTCTTCTTTCTAACCCATTCACTGCTCAAGAAGTTTCCCAAGCAGTCTTTGAAATGGCTCTTTTTAAAGCTCCAGGTCCAGATGGATTCCAACCTGCTTTTTTTCAAAAAAATTGGACTCTAATCTCTACCACCATCACAACTGCAGTACTCTCTTTTCTCAACTCGGGTCACTTGCTTAAAGAAACAAACAAAACACACATCATCCTCATTCCTAAATGCCATAATCCTCTTAGAGTTGGAGACTACAGACCTATCAGTCTGTGTAATGTTTTCTATAGAATAATTGCTAAAGTTTTGGCTAATAGACTTAAGAAAGTTCTTCCATCTCTTATTTCTATTAACCAGAATGGTTTTATCCCTCAAAGGCTAATACAAGATAACATATTAATTGGCCAAGATCTCGTTCATACTATTCACAAAGCAAAGGCCAATAATCAAGCCAAGTTAGGAGTCCTAAAGCTGGACATATCCAAAGCTTTTGACCGCATAAGATGGGACTTTCTAGAGCATGTTATGGTGCAAATGCACTTCCCTTCCCATTTTATTAAACTTATTATGCAATTTATTACTACTGTCTCATATTCCATCATTCTAAATGGCCCCCAATCTAAGTTTTTCAAACCTAATAGAGGTCTAAGACAAGGAGACCCTCTCTCTCCCTTTCTTTTTTCTCTTTGTGTTGAAGTCCTTTCCAGCTCACTGACAGCTGCTGAAGAGGATGGCTTACTGCAAGGCATTCCCTATTCAAGAGACCAAACTATTTCCCACCGTCAACTTGCTGATGATACCCTACTTTTTTTCAAAGTAAATCCACAAACTAGTGTAAAGATCAGGCACATTCTTGACCTCTATGCTTCTCAATCAGGGCAGTCTATCAACCTAGATAAGTCTTCTCTGGTCTTTAGTCCAAACTGTTCCCCTTCAGATAAAGATCACTTCTTCAATTCCCTAGGCCTTACTCCTAGTGATTGTATAGGAAAATATTTAGGCATCTCTCTTGACAACAAAGGAACCAATAAGGCAATTGTAAAAAATACAATAGACAAAGTAGTTAATAAATGTGCTAGTTGGCAAGGTCTTCTGCTTAACTCCCTAGGAAGAGCCACTTTGATTAAATCTGTTCTTAACAGTTATCTTGTCTACCCCATGTCTATCTGTCTCTTCCCTAAGAAAGACTGCAGCGCCATCAAAACTGTCTTCTCTAAATTCTACTGGTCAGGGGACTGTGATAAAAAGCGTATTCATTGGCTCTCTTGGGATTTTCTATGTAATAAACCCAAAAATGGGGGGCTAGGTTTTAAGAATTTACAATGTTTTAACAATGCTCTTCTTGCTAAAAGTAGTTGGAGAATTCTCAAGGATCACAACTCTCTTTTTACAAAATACTTTTCTGCCAAATACTGCAAAAGAAAAACTTTCTTGAGCCTCAATCCTGCTACATCTTCCTCCTGTGCTTGGAAAAATATCTGCAAAGGTAGAAGCACTCTCAGCCTTGGACTGCAGTGGAAGATTGTTAATGGAAATTCCATAGAGTTGTGTACGGATGGATGGATTAAAGATGTTCCAGGAGCCTCCATTAAGGAGTGTTTAAGTGAAACAGACCCTCATAATACCCTCTCTAAGGTTGGCCAGTTGATTGATCAGCAACACAAATTATGGAAAACCAGTCTACTTAACACTATCTTTCCCAACTGGTTAAGGGATAGAATAACTGATATACCTCTAGAGAACTTAGAGAGCACAGATACCCCCTACTGGAGAGCTTCCTCTAATGGAATCTTTTCTGTTAAATCAGCTTACTTCCTTCAAAACTACAATAATTCTTCCCCTCTTTCTGTAGCTGCCAACATCTATTTCAATCCCCTAACTCTCAACTACAACTGGAAAAGGCTTTGGTCTTCAGGTCTGCCATCGAATATTACTCATCTCTTCTGGAGAATTTGTACTAACTCCCTGCCTTGTCTCTCTAATATTAGCTCTAGAATTAACTCCTCCAGCCCTTTCTGTCCTTGCTGCTCTAATCAAATTGATGATCCTAATCACATCTTTCTCTACTGTATTAAGGCTCGAGAGCTTTGGAGCAGAGTCCCTCTTCAACCTTTTCAAAAACCAACACATTACACTGGTAGTGTTAGTAAGTGGTTAATGAGATGGATAAGAAAGAAAAAGAAACTCCAAAACAATAGTAACTGGCATTGGATCCCAGCCATCTTATGGATTCTATGGATTACCAGAAACAAGAGATTATTTGAGCACCAACATACTCCAATTATCAATATGTATCACCAGGCAGAGGCACTTGCAAATTTTTTATTACTCTCTTGAATAATTTGCGAGTTTATCTTAATTCAGTTAATGAAGGATGGGTAGAAGTTGAAGTCAAGAAAGGAAGGCCAGAATGGTTGCCAGGTCAAGTGCAGTTTTATCCTCAAGCGATGGTGGAAGTTTCTCAAGCTGTTCCTCTTGCTGTCCTGTCTCCTGTCCAAGGCTCATTTGCTTTCAAGAATTCATTTGCTGCTGAAGTTTCTCTTAAGGCCTCCCCTGGTGGAGAAGGAAGCTCTGCTGTGCCTGTCATCCAATCTCATGATGCTTCAAGTGTCAATATCCCTAGAGCTGCTTCTGGAGGTGAACTACCTCCCATCCCAGATGATGACCTCATGTCAGCAGTCATTCCCTTCATTGATGCCTGAGGAGAGCTGGTTTGAAGTTGGTTGGTCTCAAGATTTAAGTAATGTTAAGTTTCTGGTTTCAAATCTGTGAAAGATTGTGATTTGTGTCTTCATGTGTCTTCATGATATTTTGCTACTCTAATTGTCTGACTTTTGGGATCTTCTCATGGTCCTTCTGATGGTTCTGCTGGATGGCCATTGCTAGGCTCTTTCAGCTAGCTTTGGTTTCATGTTTCAAGTTTCTTTGTGTTTGTTTTGCGGGGGTTTCATCATGGTCTAGACTTAGTGTGTAGCGTTAACGTTGGTATGTCCTTTTAGTGCTTGTCGTTAGTATCTATCGTTTGTAACTATCGTATGTATTTTCACCTTGATATCAATGAAGTTCTCCTTTATCTGAAAATAAATATATAGAGACTGTCGAAAAAATAGTTGTTATGGGAAATACTAAATTTATTATTTTTTGTGCCAGTGGAGTTGTTAGTTTATGATGTTATGGGCCTCCAAGCCCAGTCCAGTGAATAAAACCTTTTTTTCCTGAAAAGAAAAATCACTAGTGCACTAAAAAAGGTATCAGTTTTGATAAGGATTGGTAAAAAAGAACAACAAAATATCTGCAACATTTCGTATGTAAAAGATTGGTTGAGTTTGATTTTTTGAGGAATTGGTTGATTTTAATTAGTACAGTTATACAAATTTTTGGTTCATAAAAACTATTAATTAGTACAGTTATACCATTTCCGTATGAGAATGGTATACGAGGCCTTGCCGGTCTGGGGGCGCGGCTGCCCTCGCCTGCCTGCTCCTGTTTGTTGAAGGATAACATGGATTGATTCTGTCATCAATTTTGTCGAACTCTAAATCAGTAAATCCTTATGGGTGTTTTGGAAATTCAATAACACTAACGGATAGACGGATAGTTAGTTTAGGGGTGTTAATGTAACGATGGCATCCAATGAGGAGAGCAATGTACTTTATCTTATTACAACAGGGGATGTTGTCTGCTATAACAACAAATTACAGGGACCATGCTAAAGTAATTACTCAACTACCAGGTCATCATGTGTGATGTGACTCGACAATTTCTTTCACCTGTATCTGTCAACATTAAATCATCCAGATTCCAAAAAGTCTACAAAATTTAAATTCAATGGATCCATGTTTAAATCATAAATATATATAGTATCATTTTAAGTTACCAAAAACTTATTTCAAGTGTAAAAAGAATTTATTTCTAAATTTTGTAGTAATTTGGTTCGTGACAATTTCGGATTGCTCATTCCATGTGTTAATTATTAACACGTTAACGTATTTCAGTCATATAGTATGAGCGATTACTTTTAATATTGGCACAAAGTTTCGTTAATACACTAATGCGTATATGAGCATTGGGTTTCGAAGAATTTTGTTCATCAAATAAAGCTTGGTGGTAAGCCGGTTGGTGGTGTCGAAGAAGTGATGGCACTAGCTAATAGTGTTGGCAGAAGCAGATTCGATGGTGGAAAGATGGAATTGAATCTAAGCATCAAGTTCCGGCGATGTCGCTTGACAAAACAAAATGGCTAGCCCTATGAGAAGATGATATACGGAAAGGACGCACTGTATCACTGAGAGACTTTGTCGCCATCAAAGAATGTTAAATGTCTAAAATTAGAGATTTCGGCTTGAATAACATCTTAAAAGTTATCCTCATTGTACAAAAGGTTCCCTAAAAAAGAACACTGTACAAAATGAATTATGTTAATTAATGGATTCGTAACACAATAGTACAATAACTTGGATCTTGAACTTATTTCGAAGATGCAGCATAAGTGTAGTTGCCTAGATCACCTAAAACGTCTAGGAGGGGATCGCTCCCGTCCCCAATTCTTGCTCCAGGGCTTTCAGTTTCAATTCTCTGATAATTCGTGCTTCAAAAATTTTAGAGCGCATTTTACCAGCGCTCTATATTTTCTCATCAACTGATTACTTATTGCTGCGCTTATTTGAAACCAAGCCAAAATAAAAACGTCAACTAAAATGACCTAATCAATGTTTTACCGGGGTATCCCATTCCTCACTCTATGAGAAGTACTCATGGCTAACACTCGAGCGCCGCTTTCTCTTAATTTTTTAGGAGATATTTTTTTTACCTTTTTTAAGTCATAAAACATATTTTTTGCATATTTTTCTTGCAATTTTTTTAAAAACCTTTCACCTTGTTTAAAACAAGAAGTAATTTTTTCCAACTACAACTTTTCTAATTTTTTACTCTCAAATTAACTTTTTTTGAGATAAAGATACATAAGCTACCTTTAGGAAAAAAAATGTTACATAAATTAGGTAAAGAAAACGGAGCCTCAATCAAATACAACTTCTATTTCATTCTCCAACGTGGGAAACCGTAGTTATGACCATGATATATTGATTACTCAAAATCAACATATAATACATTGGTTTATTTTGACAAAGATATATTATTGAATGCGTGGTTGAGAAGAATTATTTTTGTCTTTCTCTCCTCATCTCAACCACATATTTTTTTTTCTAAAAAAAATCACACATTTAAATGCAAAATTTTAAGAGTTTATGATAAAGTACCAATCTTATCGCATTAGAACAATATACATTTTTTACTTTGAACATACTTATGCATGAATCAACACATGCCCATGTTTCCCTTCAGGGTGGGTTTGAGTTGGTCGGGACTTTCAGCATTTACCTTGAGGCCTTGAGTTCAAATTTTGGGGCGACTCAAATGGCTGCGTTTTGGCTTCATCAACAGCGAGCGTATTAGCCCGAGTTTTCTCAGCCTAATACATTTCTAGTGTTGTAAGCAGACTAATGCACTAGAGCTGTGGTTTACCGAGTCCGCACCCTAAAAGTTAGTGATTGCGGGTTCCCACGTCGTTAAGAAAACAACACCGCCATATTCCCGAGCTATTTACTCTTGGCACAACAACTTTAGACATTTAACTTGATTTTTTTTTTATGGAACTTGATATTGTTCTTTGCAACTTTTTGATAGCCTTAATTTTTTATTTTATTGTGCGTCGCGTGCATTTTCACCTAGCTAAATCCAACAACTAAATCCAGTTTTTTTACCTTCTACGTGTCCAAAACATTACATGCAAATATAGTATTTCTTTACGTTTTAAGACATCTTGGTTTCTTTCAAGTAAATAATAAAGCCGGCAAAATCTCAAAGCCATAAACAACAAATTCATATTTTCTTCTAATGGGCTATTCGTACATTTATCTACCAAAACATTTCTTGTTTTGCAAATCCTAAATAAGAATTATTTCAATTGCCAATTTTCTAAATAATTTATTTACATAATTTTTTGCAAAGCTGGCATCTTTTGGCCCTTTCTTGAAGTTAGTAACCTCTGTTTGGCAAGCTCACGCAATAGAGTTAATTGCACGGATCGGTGTTGAAAGCAGCTAAAGTAGATCATCGGTCCCTGTACTATACTATATTTCTACAATAAATCCCCAAAGTTTACGAATGTAGAGTAATTTAATCTTAGGGTTAGTTTCGTGTCATATTTGTGCCATACTATAAGGTTACATATCGTGCCACTTTACAACGACAATTTGATTAATTTATACCAATAACACTGACCTTATACACATCGTGCCACCTTATACATATCCTTGTTAGTAACATTAGAAATTATGTGAATGATATTCATCAAGCTTTCAAAGGTGGTAGTCTCACTGATTCCAGCAAAATTGTTGCTAATTGGGCTCCCCCTTGTGCAGGTAACATTAAACTCAATACGGACGGGAGCAAGGAAGGCAATTTTGGGATAGCTGGATATGGAGGGGTCTTTAGAGATGAAACAGGACAATGGATAAAAGGGTTTATGGGGCAGATTGGCCATGCCACAGTCCTGGAGGCAGAAATCTGGGCTATTCATAGAGGCCTCGCAATCATTCACAAAGACAATATGAAGGAGATTATTATTGAAACTGATTCTCAGGATGCCATCAAGTTTATTAATGAAGAGTTACCAGCCAACTTCCCCTACAAATCACTGGTGTATGACATTAAGGTGCTTCTTAAAGATAGCAACAGCTCTATTAACCACATCCCCAGGGAGATCAATGGTCTTGCGGATGCCATTGCTAAAAAAGGGAGGAAGCAAAAGGAAACGGTGGTGATCCTTGAGGAAGCACCACAGTGGGTGGAGAATCTTGTCATTAGCGAGATGATCATGAAGGATTGTGCTCATTAGGGTGGCCAGGGGCCTGTTTTTGTTGTGTATTGTTGTTGTTTTTTTCCTTTCCTGTCTTCTTTGTTTTCTGTAAGAACTTGACTCTGTTGGTTTGGTTTTAATTCCGTACTGATCAAAAAAAAAAATCGTGCCAATTTGATTAACACTGATCCATTTATACAAACACTGATATATTTTTTCTTATGTCATTTGTCTCATTTAATACATAAGTGTCTATTTGAATTCACTATAGTTGTACTCAATCGAAACTTTAGAGATTATGTTTGAGTTCCATTTGGTGAACACATTATTACAAATTATGTGTTAATATTTTATGTACCACAAAATTGACGGTATTGTCAAACTCGTGTTTGTTCTTGTGTTAATCTTTAGTTAAAACGTGACATGTGAACAATTTTTGTAGCTGATTACAGTTGAAGCTCGGTAAAGACTGTCACGCGGTTCTGTCCCGGAATCATGACCTTTATTTCTCCTCAGATTGACCAATTCAAGAGAGGTCACAATATGAAAGAACAATACTCGAGTTGAAGAGTGAGAGTAGACTTATTGTACCCTTGTTTTAATGCCTATCAGGATTACGACCGGAAATAGATCTTCTCCAGCCGTGAATCCTCCAGTCCCGGCAGGCCGGATTCTGACCGTTCGATTAAACTACAAGATGGAGACACGTGTATTGTTTGTTTGCTCACTAACGGCGAGTAACATCTCTCCACCGTCACATCTCATCTTTCTCTCCTTCTCCATATCTAATCTCTCTCCCATCACCTCACTGTGTCAGTATATGGTTGAGGTTTTCGAAGAACCTCAAACTTGGTAATGGTTTCTTCATCGCCTGCAACAATTAAACTCAATAATGCTAAAACAAGATTCATTCAATCAAGGTCATGATTTACATTTGGAAAATTCCCAAAGATTTGTACAAATTTAACCCAGAAATATAAATGCGTGTTCGAAATCTTGATATGCCAGTGTATCAAACTTTCACGGCAGCTTTCCAGTCGCAACTCCTCGGTTCACAATGGTTCGTCGCCCATCCTTCAACCGCAATGAAAATTTTGACATAAAATTGTGATCGTGAGTGTGATTACTGACATGTGGTGCATCAAATGCCACCGGCTACGATAGAATCGTTGAACTCTGCCTTCGGATTTGAGAGCCTTTGTTTTGTTTGGTGAATGAAGAGAGAGAGAGAGAGAGAGAGAGAGAGAGAGAGAGAGAGAGAGAGAGAAAGAGAAGATTAGGGTATAGTTAGATCACTGGAGAAGATGACGTGTCGTTCATGAGTAAAAGAATGATGCACGTGTCCGGATCTTGTAGTTTAATCGGATGGTCAGGATTCGGCTGGAGGACTCACGGCTGGAGAAGATCCATTCCCATTACGACCTGGAGCCGCTTTCGACATATTCGTAAGTATAACTTTAATGTATAGTTATTAGCGCTTTTATTTTTCTCAAAAAATAGGCAAGGTATAACTTTTTTCTTTAGGTGTTTTTTTTGAACTAATAAAAAATTGGGTCAATGCTACATTAATGAAACTTAGAATTATCCTCGTGTTACACATTCGACAGTTATTGCTTCACTTACGATAAAATAAACTACTAAATCTGACACGCGAAGACCAATTTAATCGATGTTAATTTTTACAAAACCAAATGAAAGCACGGACGATCAAATCTTAAGTGTAACAAAATGCTAGATCCGGTGTAATAACATTTTTTTTATAACACATAAACTATGGACTTACATAATGCTACTTTATATCACTCAAACTCCTTTATATATACTAGTTCCGAACATGTTAGTCCCATATCGTGTCAACATCGTACTTGTACCGTTTGGCTCGATCGTCTAGTACGCTATCTCGTAGCTTACAATACTTTTTATTTGTTTGATTCTCGACTATTATGATTGTTAATAAAATTCTCTATAATTTTTTTTATAAAATTCTATGCAAGCAAGATGTATTATTTTTTTTGAGAATTAAACAAGTGAGTATTTAGGGTAGGGGCTAATGTAGAACTACTACATAGATTAGGGTGTCAAACCACAAATTTGAGTAGAAATAGCATAAGAAGTCCTTGGCCGTTTTGGTCTTTTACCGGCCCATAATGGTATTTTCGTAGTTATCGATGATTATAGTGGCAAACACTACAGAGCTTCCCTATAAATACCTCTCGACCCTCACCATTTCTCTTCCTTGTACCGCTTCGTTCTCTCTCTTCTCTCCCCACTCTCTACAATCTCTAAAATTCTTTCTCTCTCTAGAATTATCGTTCCCCTTTGCGTGAATGAAGGGTTCAGATTCAATTCCTGGCCTTATTTCTTCAGATCTCCGATTAATCCGTTCGCAGCTCTTATCCATCCTTGTTTGTTAACTTTTGCCAAACAAGGCCTTGTACTGTTCATTTTGTTTTTGTTTTTTTAATTTATTTTTATAGGGAAGAGAAAAAGTAGGGTGACTGTACATTTGGGTGGTTGTGGAGACAGATAGGTGGGGCACGTGTCGCGCATCGAGAAGAGATGAGTACAGCGACGATGAACAACAATCACCACCGTCGATTCGTAACGCCTCCTCATCCAGAGCCTCTGGTGGGCCCACACCAACAACAAAACAAACGCCGTCAGGAGAGAGACGGAGACGTTATCAAACCGTCAAGTCCGAAGATACCCAGATTCAGTAACAGCACCAGCACCGGCTTCATCGGCTCACCCAAGCCGGCTTCATCGCCGGCGGCTCCGAAGAACCAGCTCTTAGCCGGTTACCTGGCTCATGAGTTTCTAACCAAGGGGAGCCTGTTCGGCGAGGCGTGGGATCCGGCTCGAGCCGAGGCTCTTCCTCCGCTTTCGATAGGGAGCCGGAAGGTTGAAGCCGGCGCCGGAGCCGGCTCCGGCGCCGAGTCGTCGGAGGAGAAGAGGAGGAGGTACGGCGAAGTAGCGGATTTGCTCAAGAGTGATGGGGCCCACCTACAGGGGATTGTTAATCCCACCCAACTTGCTCGTTTTCTGAAGCTGTGACGACGACGTTTTTTAATTTGATTTAAAGAACTCGTCTGACGTGGAAGGATATGATTGGTCTGTGATGGATGTAATCACACAGGAGCCGTCTGTCTCACTCGCTCTCAATTTCTCATGAGAGAATGAAGAAGAGATCAAAAGAGCCCGGGTGAGGGTGAATGAATGACCCGACCCGAGAGAAACAAACCGGGTTCTTTGCTCATCTGTTTCTTTCTTGTTCTTGTTCTTCTGTGGATGTCGTAGTTTGTGTGTGCTTTGCATGCATGTACAATATTCATAGTAGAGTAGTAGTAGTAGTAATAGATGTTCTGCTAAAACTGGGACAAATTATTTTGTTCTCAGGTGTATGAAACTATGAATGAATGGGTTCACAGAAATGTTGGAAATGTTTAGTTTTGAGATTTGATATTTTCAAGTTTAATTTGTTTGTTTGTTGGTTTGTTTAGTCTTGATAACAATGATTTCTTTTGGAATTTTGTACTAGAATTATGAGTATGTCAATCATGATACTAAGATATCTGGTTTACGATTATGAAAATTATGATAAACCCATACACTCCCATTCTCATAGTAACTATTGCTTTTTTTTTTTTGAAACTTGTACTTTTATTTAATATTGGGCTAAGTCAGATGCCCATAAGTTGTACAAGATTGCTGGACAAACAATGGCCCAGAACGAAGTTGAAACACAGTCCAAGCCCATTTTCGCTAATGTATGGGCAAGGGCATTTTTGTCATTCTTACACCAACAAACCCTACTATAAATTAGATTTTTCAGCTGAGAGGCCACAAACAACATCAGGCTCTCTCTCTCTCTAAAACTTTGAGTCGGCGGAATACTCTGGAGACGAAGAACCAGAGCTTGGTTGTCCGATTCAACAATCAAGCTTTTGAATCCTCGATTTGATGCTTCTGTTAACGCCACTTTGACCGCAGAAGCCTCTGCTGTTAGAGAATCGTCGGTGAAAGGCAAGGGAAACGCCATAGCCAACACAAAATTGCCTTCATGGTTGCGGATCACTGCTCCTCCTCCAGATCTGCGATTGTTTGTGTCAATCGCTGCATCCACGTTCATCTTTAGGAGTCCTGATGGTGGGGGTTTCCATCTTCTATCCGTTTCCGATCCTGAGAGCCCTGCATGCAACGATTCCCGACCAAGATAAGTAGAATTTTGGTATTCTAATTTTTCTGAAATTGAAATAGTAATAATGTCTTCAGAAGTTTTCTTTTCAGAAGTAAAGATTCTGCGATTTCTTTCTAACCAAACATTCCACAGGATGTAACAGAATAAAGGCCGATCAGAAGGGTCAAGATTCAGAAAGGTTTGCTTAAATCTGACAGAAAGAGGCGTATCCAAAAAGGGGATATTGAGATTGACTAAATTGGAATTGTAGATCTGCCTAGTCCAGAAGCAATCCAGAAATAGATGAGAATCAGATTCGTCATTGGAATTACAGAAACAACAATGAAGAGGTAAATTAACTCCTTTTTTAAAAAGAGATTTTTTGGTAGCAATACAGTGGTGAAAAACTCGCCAAATAAAAATTTTAATTTTGCTTGGAATGTTTAATTTCCACAGAGAAGTCCAGAAAATATCTTTGGTGCTGTTAGAAGTTGAACAAATAGGAGAGTTTTTGTCAATTAAATTTTGAGAAGCTACCATATGATATGCAGATTTAACGGAGTAGTCCCCATCCTCAGATTGGGTCCAGACCAAATTATCAGGATTATTCGGAGATACTAAAGGAATCTGAAGGATAGCATCAGCTTCATCTTTGAAAAAATTTGCACGGATGAGATCATTTTTCCAGGTAAAGTCTTCATTTATAAGTTCAGAAACTCTGGAATTGACAGGAAGAGTAGGGGGACTAAATGGTTTACGACCAAGGGCAATAGGAATCCACCTATTGTGATAGATAAAAGTATTTTGACCGTTACCAATTCCTTGGCGGACACCTTGAAAAACAATGTTTTTGGCCTTAATAATACTCTTCCAAACAAAAGAAGAAGAATTAGAGTAATTGGCATTAATAATATTGGAATGACTATAGTACTTGCCTTTTAGAACTCTAGCAAGAAGAGAGTTGGGGTTATGGTAAATTTTCCACGCTTGTTTTCCCAAAAGAGCAATATTGAATGAATGAAGATGACGGAAACCTAAACCACCAACACTCTTAGGGTAACACAAGGAATTCCACTTCTTCCAAATTATTTTATTTGTATCAATGTCATTTCCCCACCAGAACTTGGATAAGAGATTTTGAATTTCTTTGCAAAAAGTAATAGGTAGTAGGAAAATCGACATAATATAGGTAGGAATAGCCTGGATAATGGATTTAATAAGAATCTCTTTTCCACCCGGAGAGAGCAGTTTTTCTTTCCAACCACGAAGCTTATTCCAAATTTTAGATTTAATATTTTGGGTTAAAATATTTTTGTCTTTGCCAATAAGAGTAGGGAGTCCTAAGTACTTGTCGTGTTTGGGAGCAATAGGAATTTTGAGAATTTGATGAATCAAAAGACAAGTATCATTTGGGACATTTGGGCCAAAAACAATAGTAGACTTAGCCTTATTAACTAATTGACCCGAGGACTCACAATATTGGTAAAGGATTGAATTTATGGTAATAGCATTCTCCGGAGTAGCTTTAGCAAAAAATATGCTATCATCCGCAAAAAATAAATGGGTAAGTGTGGGAGAGTAGTAGCCAGCCTTAACACCCGTAAGGATATTATTGGAAACTGCGTTTTTGATAAGTGAAGATAATCCCTCCGTACAAAGAACAAAAAGATAAGGACTAATAGGGTCTCCTTGACGAATACCTCACGTAGGATTGAAATAATTTGTTTGTTGACCATTTACTAGAATTGTGAAAGAAACCGAAGTGACACAGCTCATAATACGATTGATGAAATTGATAGGAAAACCCATTTTGAGTAAAACTTTGTGGAGGAAAGTCCATTCTATACGGTCATAGGCTTTAGCCATATCCAATTTAAGAGAGAAGGACCCAACTTTAGTTTTTTGGTTATGAATTGTGTGGATAGTTTCAATAGCCATGATAGAATTATCAGAAATGTGGCGACCTTTAATAAAAGCAGACTGGGCAGGATCAATAATATCCGGTAAAATCATTTTTAGTCGATTAGCAATAGCTTTGGAAATAATTTTATAAGAAACATTGCATAAACTTATAGGACGAAAATCCAAAACAGATTTGGGATTTTTAAGTTTAGGGATTAAAGCAATGCAAGTTTGATTTATAACAGATAGGTCACCCCCATTATTAAGGAAATCAAGGCACATTTTGGTAATGTCGTTACCCACAACAGACCAGTAGGTATGGTAAAAAAGGGCAGGTAAACCATCGGGTCCAGGAGCCTTAAGAGCCCCTATAGAATGAACAACATCTAGAATATCAGTTTCAGTAAAAGGAGAATTTAAAAAATCATACATAGGCTGGTTTATGATATTCTCAATATAATCAGTCGCTTGGGTGAAAAGGTCATCATTTGCCGAAAACAAATTTTTAAAATAAGTCATGAAACAGGTCTTAATGTCATTGATATCGCTAAAAGTTTGACCATTAGTGTCCATAACCGAATTGATAGTATTTTTGCGTTTCCGTTCAGAAGCCACTTTATGAAAAAATTTTGTATAACGATCACCTTCCTTAAGCCAAGAAATCCTAGATTTTTGCTTCCACCTTATTTCTTCATCAGAAATTATTTTTTGTAATCTGGTTGAAATTTCTTTTTTTTTGATTGCAGACATAACGGGAAGCAGGTTGCTTATTAAGATAGGAAAGACTTTTAAGAAGGGCTTTCTTTTCTTTAGTTTTAGCAATGTAATTTTTTCTTCCCCAAGCATGTAAATAAGTAGCAGTCCTATGTAATTTGTAAGAAATATCATGTAAATAATTAGGACTAGGAGAAGGCATAGGCCAGACCTGTTGTATCGCTTCCTCGCATCCTGGTTCCCGAGTCCATTCAGCAGCAAAATGGAATCTGCGTTGCAGCACTGGTGGCGGAGGATGCTTCAAGGCAGTGATCAAAACCGGCAGATGGTCCGAACCAACATAAGGCAGAATATCGACTGATGTTGATGGATAGGCATTATCCCACCCGGTTGAGGCCAAAGCACGATCTAATCTCTCTTGCACTGAGTATGGTTCATGACGTCCATTCCACCAGGTAAAAAACTCTCCCTTATAACCCAAGTCGAACAAACCGCAATCTGAAAGTGAATTAGCGAAATCTTGAATCTGATTCCAACAACGGAATTTCCACCCACGTTTTTCACTAGAAGACAGGATTTCATTGAAGTCCCCAACAACTAACCAGGGATAGGTAGAATTTGGTTTCAAACGCCGTAATAAATCCCAGGAATGTTTGCGAAATCTAGTAACCGGGTCACCGTAAAATCCAGTGAGAAAGAAGTAGGATTCATTTTCAGGCGGTCGAACAAAAGCATGGATGTGGAAACAATTTGCACTAAGAACTTGTACATCCATATTGTTGTTCCACATAAGTGAAAGACCACCTCCAAGACCATATCGCGGAACATGGTAACCTTGATCATAACCCAACTTAAAACGAATAGAATCAGCTTTTGGGAACAGCAGTTTGGTTTCCATTAAGAAAGTAAAATCAGGCCGCTTTTCCCGAATAAGAGAGTTTAAATTTTGGAATGTAGAGGTACTCCCCAAACCTCGTACATTCCAACTTAGGGTTCTCATGGTGACCGGCAGGGTTGGTTCTCACCAACCTCTGCCGATTGTTTGGAAAGAGATATGTCTCGATTTCCAGATTTGACTCTCTTTGAAACCCCCGCAATAATCTCATCAGAATTTGACATCTCATCAGGAGACCTTTTGTCACCAGGATTAACTGGACAGTTAACCACAACGTCATCGCAAACAATTTCAGTAGAAACAGCATTATCTAACGCTTCTCCCAAATTACCACCTCTAATAAAACGTTCCGCAAAAGGTGCAACATTAAAGTACCTTTCCTGAGTAGATTTGCGGATCGGAGGAAGATCCTCTTCTGCATTTGGATCATCTTGACCGATGTCCACGTCAACCATTTCCGCTAGATATTCTCTATGGGAGATCTTTTCCCTTTGTCTGATTTGGAATTGTCCTTCATCAGATTCGGGGTCGAGTTCGTCATCACTCTCTTCTTGACTTCCTCCGGTAAAATCATTACGCTCCACTTGATCAATGTGAAATTTCTGTTTCCTCTCAGCGGGAGATAGGGTTGAAGGACCGAAAGCCGATGACATATCTGTGTTGTAACCCAGGACGAAATTTAGCATGGCCGATGCGGACATCCAATTACCATATCGTAATGGAACATCTTCAATAGGGATTCCCAATCCCAATGCCACATTACATTCCTTAATATCATGACCCATACGACCACAGTGATGACAAAGATTGGGTAGTTTCTCATAACGAATAAATACCCATTCTTGACGTTCTTCAGAAATCTTAGCCAATGAAGCACGGCTGAGTGGTTCATTCACATCCAAAAGCACTTTTAGACGTAGGCAGCGTCCCACCAGCGGCCCAGTGGTTGGGATGACAATTTCTGCAACAGTACCCAAAGAGTTCCCCACGTCCTCAGCCACGGCTCTGGTTTGACAATCTGGCGAAAGGTACCAGATTTGTGCCCAAAGATAGGCCCTATTGTACCGTGCTTCTAACATCTTTCGCCAAGGATACCATTTTTCCATGGAAATGACATCTCCTTTGTAGAACCAAGGTTGAGATTGTAGGACTGTTTCCACTTGTTCTTCAGATTCAAACACAAATTGGAAAAGATTTGCACCCAAAGTTTTAACCTCAAAGCCTTCGGGGTCCTTCCATGCCCTAGCCATGACATTCTTGAGATGACTGATGTTGATGTTCCTAGTGGTAATGATTTTTCCGAAAACGCTACGCCGACAAATACTTTGTCCCTCCACTAGAGAAGCTTCCTTAACATTGCATCCCTTTTTTTCCTTGTCAGTGAGTTGTAGATGAAACATCATTTCATCTATCTCAGTTGCAGTTTTTCCAATCAGAAAGTCAAATTGATTGTTTTTTGAACTTGAAGCCATGATTGTGAACAGTGAAGAAATTAGTGAAAGTGAAAGACGCAATGGTGGAAAAGGTTAAAGTTCAGCAGATAGACGCCTAGAAGTGGCAGAAAACTGCTAGAAAAGATAATAAAAGGCGGTTAAAAATCAGTTATCTCCTTGGGAAGGAGATAACTCCTAATAACTAACTTTTGGAGAACAGAAACCGCAAAGCGAGATGAAGGAAACCGTCACATGGCAAGTAACGAAACTGTCCAAATTGGATATCCTAGGAAATAGCAGTAGAATTCGGAGAGGAGAGAGGGCAGAGCTAGTAACTATTGCTAAACTCTGCTAAACTCAATTTTTTTAACATGAAAAGTATGGAGGATTAGTTTTTCCCCTTATTAAAATTAACTACTTCAAAGTTTCAAATTAAGTGCTAAAAAATATTCCCATTTGATTTTTATTTATTTTTTTACTATTCAGTAAAACAATGCAAGTCCCTTCGGGGACATCCGATTTAAAAAAAAAATGGTAAAGCAATGCAACGACACATTTCCATGAGGATCTCCTCTCCCAAATCATCCTCCCTTGGCTAATCAAACAAATTACCCTTACCACCCTCACTAACACCACAGTTGATGCGCCATACCGGCTATAGCCTTATTTTTTTTCTTATCCTAACCATTTTTTTTTTGCGAAAGTAAAGTACATCAATTCATCATCAAAGAAGTACAAGAGGCTAAAGAACATACTAATAGCTAATACAATCATCATCAGATCAGCATACTACTAGAAGCTAAAGAAGAAAAAGCCAAACCTACAACATCTTAATAGAAAATACAGATAACTAGACAACTAAAGCAGCAACGGATCTGCAGAAAAGAGGCAAGAGTTGCTGCCATGGACGCTTCAAGCCTCAATCCTGAAAATAAACACCAATACATCATACCAACCAAACAACAAAAAAGACCAAATAACTAACCACACAACTGGCGAGGCTGACTTGGAAACAGGATCAAAATCACCCATTCCTGATCAATCTCGAGGGAGACCGAAAGTTGAACAAAAGCCTTAGTGATTTAGCTGCACGAAAACAACCAGATGGAGTGTCCCAAAGATCGATGCGCCGTTTTCTAAGCTGAAAACGCCGAGCAATCACAGGGTTGTCAATCTCCATAGCTTCCAAATTCGCGTTTTCAGCTAGACCAACGAAACCTTCCTTGTTGTGCACTTCATCAACCTGCACATTACGAGCATCATCGCCACTTTTTGTTCCGGAGAGACCTTCTTGGAAGGGGTTTGGAGGCCCCTTTGGTGCCCGATCAGAAAGTGGTACAGTAGGAATGCAGGGTCGGGCAATAGGCCTCTTTTTACACTCTTTCTTGCCTTGAAGAAGCCTCTAGAAAGCAGGGTAATCAACCCGAATTGGACCTGTTTCATTCTAATTCAACATCCTAGATCGACGAACTTGGACCTCATACCATGAAGGATCAATCTGGACCACCTGATTTGTCCGCTGATTCATGAAAACAAAATGCGACTATTGGTTCGGAACACGGAGATTATCCAGTTCCTCACAAACAGTTCGACAGGCACGTTTGATATCTGCTTTTGGTGGGTGAGAGAATCGAAGGCGAAGGAGATCTACTGTAACTGCGAACCGACGCGAAGGATGAACAACCCGAGTGATGAAAACAACCTGCTTTTCTTATTCTTTTGGTTCTGGAAACCTCCAAAACCTGCAAAACATTATAGGGAGGGTTGGACCACCTCCTTCTCTTATTTCCGCAGAGGGAACTTGAGGAAATGGAAACGAAACTAGAAAAATCCATTAGTGACAAGGTGGTAAGATGGAGACTGATAGATAAAACTCAGAAATAGGCTAGAATGAGGTGCTAGTAGATGCAAAATAATGAAATAAAGAACCTAGATAACAAAAGGCAGTAATAAAAAGATCACAGTGAAAACCAAAGCCCCTATTGAAGAACATACCTACTGTAAGATAAAGACGGATGCCTAGAAATTCTACTAAAAAGAACAGGGGGGACAAGTGAGCTGAACCGAAATTGAACATGCAACAGGGCCGTTGACTTTCGCAAAGGCAGGAACAAGCAAAACTGAGAGTGGAAGCTCGCGAACCACCCACAAGAGGTTCAGATATGGGGAGACAAACTGAGAAAAACCTCAATATTGATAAGAGTGAAGCCTCGTCGGCGGTGAAATCCTAACGGACCGAGCAACAAAAAGAAAGAAGAAATTGATACGAGATCGGATGACCTGAAAACAGGAAGAAACGAAACAAAGAGAGCATTCAACCGGCGTTGGCCGGCGATAGACCCAGAGAATCTGGGCACGGGAAATACAAACCACCCACGGAGCGGGAGCTGGAGAAACTGCGAACGATGAGAATACAGAGCAAAACTTGAAAAGGATAGATGCCTCGGCGGCGGCGGAAGCCAAGAAGGGCCGAGAAACTCAGGATGATGGATTTAGGGTTTTCTAGTGAGTGGAGAGAGGATTTTCTCTCTCTAAAGCACACTCCTCCAGAGTTCTCCTGCCCAACCTATTTGCTAAATCAAAGAGTTTCGATCCTTCTATCTTAAAATATACCTGAAAGCATCTTTGAAATTTAAAACTCTCTTTCAAAATAAAATTATTTATTTGGCAACTAATTTGTAATGCTTTACCAAGAAAGACAATATAGCAGCTAGATATATTCCGGTTAACCCTCTTTGTAACTCAGTCGTGGAAACAGTTAATATCTCTTCCTTCATTGTACCACAATAAAAAAATTGGTGTCTTTTGTAGATACCTTTTACTCGCGTCACCATCAATAAGTCACGTGGTGCATCGGAAAAGGGACACACGTTCATGTTGCGTGTTCCATAAAGCACCATAATATTCTCTCTGTCTACAGGTGCGAAGGATTTTGGGACAGGGTCCTTCGCAAATGTGCCTCGTGCTAACAGGACTTGGGGGTGCGAGTGTCTTGGAGGCTAGAGTAGGGATTATCGCATGCGAAGGGCTAGTCTCACATGTGACCTACGTACGTTATACATAGATATGCAATTGGACCATCCATGTCCCTGAAATAGCGGACCACGATTCTAAAATAAACGGGCACGAGCCGTTCAATCAGGCACGCATTGTGGTCACGAGTGGTTCCATCACCATCTTAAATTCTCACGCACGTCCGTCCAATCAGGCCAAAATATATATAGAGGGGTATATCCCATTCATGCTCAGATTCAGAAAGATCGATAATCCAAGCTCAATCAATAACAATCTCTCCTCTAGATAACATATGTTGCCTTGCTCTTTCCCCAGATCTATTCTCACTCTCAGGCCTCAAACAGATTAACTGGTGTCGAGCATTACTTGAATATTTTGGATTCATGTTTGTAGTCCATGTTGCGTATTGTGAGAAGTTTCTTCTTTCCATATTGCGTTGTTTTGTATAGATGTATAGGGGATTGGTTTCCTTCAGGGGTGAGATTAGTGGTGTATAGTGCGATTGGTTGGATGGTCTTGGATGCTGTTGATATGGGCATCATAGCAGGGATGTTCTATTTTACCCTATGTGTCAATGTGAGGCAGTGTGAAATGGACGGGAGGTACGTTCCAACGTGCCAAATGATGTGAGATAGAAGACCAAATCCTAATTAGTGAAGGGTGATGAAAGAATGGGATGGGAGAAGTAGTTTAGGCATTTGGGGTTCCTTGGTTGAAGTCAAGTACCAGGGAGGAACATTTCCAAATGTGTTTTAAGGGAATGCATTCAAGAAAGACATGGTCTGACATCAGGGACATCCTGATATTTGAATGGAGATGTTTATTTCTTTGAGGGTTATCTCTGGTGGAAAGAATGTTGAAGAAAAGCCTCAAAATAAGTGGCGAGTAAAAGAAGATGATTTTTTAGAGGAGTGATGTATGCATATTTATAGGGGTGATCTACAGTGATTAAATACCGGGTGATGAGTTAAAAGTTGTTTTTGTTAGCACGTGGGCAATGGCTCACAAACTTTCAAAATTTGACAAATGTCGAAAATCATGAATCTAGGACACGCAAAATTTTCGCCGAAGTAAATCGCGGCGCCGAGATTGTTGTCGGAAGACAAGCGAAATTGAAGGTTATATGTCAAAGATGTATCAAACTAATCATGCAAACTACTATTAATTGTAGCAATTACAAGGAGAAAAGAGAAAACATTGAGAATTACAGAGAGTGAGTTGCAGTCTGTTACATTGCTCTAATTTAATCTTCTTTGAGTGAATTATAATGTGTTCTAGTTCCTCCGTGGATGTCGGATTTTAGCCGAACCACGTAAATCTGTGTTCAATATTTTCTTTCTGTGAGTTGTGTGTGAGCTTGGTTTCACCAGCGTATGGGTGATTCTGGCGTGAAGCGGATATGCCGGATTTCCCGACTCAGCATGTTCTATGCATAGGAGGAAGATCAACAATCCTAGAATTATGTCAGGTTCAAGGCTAGATTGGTTGCATAGGGATTTGCTCAAAGAGGAGGAATCAACTACAATGAGGTATTCTCCCCAGTGGTGACATATTCATCGATCAAAATTCCATTAGTCTTGGTAGCACTGTATGAGTTGCAATTGGCACAATTGGATGTGAAGACAGCTTTCCGGCACGGAGACTTTGACGAAGAGATTTACATGTCTCAATCAGATAACTTACTGGTTAAATGTAAAGAAGTTTGGGTTTTCAAACTGAATATATCGCTTTACGAACCTAAGCAATCTCCACGACAATCGTAGAAAATGTTTGATCAATTTATGAAGGAACATAAATATTACAAGAGTCATCACTACGTGTAATTCAAGAAGTTGCATGATGGTTCCTTTATATATTGCTTTTATATGTCGATGATATGCTAATTGCAGCACATATCAATCAAGAAATTAAAAATCCAGATGAAGAAGGAGCTCGAGATGAAGGATCTTGGTGAGTCTACAAAAATTCTTGGTATGGAAATTACCCGGGACAGAAAGAATGGCGCGATTAGCTTAACAATGAAGCAGTGCTTGAAAAAGGTACTTAAGAAATTTGGTATGGAAAAGAATACAAAGTTTGTAGGTATTCCATCGGCATCCCATTTTAAGCCAAGTGCCAAATTATCTCCTACTGCCAATGAAGAAAGAAATTATATGCAACAAGTCCCATATGCTAGATTAATCGGGAGCTTGACGTATATGATGGTATGCACAAGACTGAACACAAGCTATTGGCGTATTGTTAGTTTTCATTTAATTGGATAGATTATAAATGAAGACGATACTGATCTAGTGAAGATAACACTGAATAAAATCCAGCTACATGCTGACCAAAGTTGTTAGCGAGGTCAAGTTTACACGGTATGTGGACTTGATTTGTATCTCATTCGTCTGAAGATGCACCGAAAGATCAACTATAATTGATTATATGATGGACCCCGAACATCACCGATTGTTCGCCAAGGTGGACATTGTAAGAATGTGGGCGGTGACTGACAATCTTAAAAAATTTAGCTGGTGTCGAAAGTCAAGAATCTCGAGCATGCGAGATTTTTCCGCTGAAGTAAATCGCGGTACCGGGATTATTGTCGGAAGAAAAACGAATTGAAAACTACTACTACTCTCTATATATCTGTCAAAGATGTACTGAACAAATCATGGAAGCAACTTGTAATTGTAGCAATTACAAGGATAAGAGAGAAAATAGTGAGAATTGCAGAGAGTGCGCTAACACACTACCCAAAATTGTAATCTTCTCCGAGTGAAGTATATTGTTTTCTGGTTGCTCCGTGGATGTAGGCTTTCAGCCAAACCACGTAAATCTCTGTGTTCAATCTTTTTCTTTCCATGAACTATGTATGAGCTTGGTTTCACCAATGCATGGATGATTTCGACGTGAAGCGAATATTGCTAGATTTCCGCAGTAGTTTTGACCGAAAAGAATAATGTTGGCTGTGGCCACCAGAAAATTTTGTCAGCTTTGGGGATGGTAGGAGATTAGGGCTCTGTTTGGTTGGTGGTAAAATATTTTTCTGTAAAATGTTTTCCCTTGTTTTGGTGTTTTAGTGTTGTTTGGTTGGAAGTAAATTTTTTCCTGTAAAATGTTTTCCCTCATATAATTTAAAATGATTTACACATTTCAAATCCGTAAGAAGTTTTCTGGAGTGAAGGAGCACAACAACTCATACTAACACCTCCACCACCACTACCACCTACCTCCATCATGAACCGTCACCGCCACCCACCTTCACTGCCACCCATCACTACCATTTTCGTCACGGCCCACTGTTTTGGCAAGAGTCAACTAAACACGATAAAATAATAGCAGGAAAAGTTTTCTCATGCAAAACATTTTACGTGTAAAATATTTTCCCTTGTAAAACATTTTACTGCGAACCAAACAGGGCCTTAGGAGTGTAAACAAGTAGGATGAATTTGTGGTCTTCGAGTTGGAAAAGTTTTTTTTGGATAAAATAGTTGGGCCATTATATGGTAATTGGGTGGAAGAGATCAGAGATTGCTAATTTCGAATACCAGCCCGTCCATGCTCTTTCTTCCCCATCTGATTTTTTGATTCGTATTTGTGTCACTTTGACTGAGTAATTTGGATAGCAAAATAATCCGATTTTTTGATAATTTTTTCACCGTATTATGGAACAACTTTTATTCTACAAGACTATGAAAATATTTTCAAAAAAATGCATCGGTTTGTAATTCAAATCACCGTGTCAAAATGATGCAAGGAATAGTGACAAAAATCAAATTGGGAAGAAAGAGCACCGACAGAGTAGTACTATTTATATATCATATGTTTTCCTGGAAAAAATTGAGGATTGTTGAACCAATGCTCTCGCCGATGGTGATCCCATGTGCATTAACGACCGATATTTGGAGGCCGTTTGAGCAAAAGTTCTCTTCCCCATTAAAGGGTTCTTGAGAGTGTCTGAAAGAAACCTAAATTGTTTTAATGTTGCGACGTATCATTAATGTGTTGCTTTCTTTGTTTTGAATTTTCATCTTAAAACCGGTATAAGATGGACACAAAGTCGCTATACCACTCTGTCCTATGCTTTTTTTTTTTTTGCATCATTTGGACCCTTATCACTATTTACTGGATCCCTCTGATCCGGTGATTTGAATAACAAAACTTTGTAATTTTTAGACAATTTTTTCTTAGTGTTGTAGAGTAACACTTATTTTAAAATACCATAAAAAAGTTAACAAAAAATTGTATCGTTTTACAATCCAAATCACCAGGTCAAAGTGACCAATTACGGTGAAAGAGTCTAAATGATGCAAAAGACGTGAGACGGAGTGGTAGATACCATTCAATTTATGATGATACCAAGAAATAAGAAGATCTGACATAAATTCATTCAATTTGTGACGATACAGAAGAATAAGAAGTTATCAGGTTCTATTTCGCAACTATATTGATGACAACTTGAAAATTCGCTCATCATTTTGCTGGGAGACTGCTGCTATAACTATCGTTTACTGTTTGTTCTGAGGCCGTAGGCATTGCATTTGCTTCGTTAAAAACTTTTCTGGACATTGAAAATTAGTTTTATGACGTTCAACTGACGTGAAGTTCATTTGCTTTTTCGGACAACAACTGTGTCTCACCAACACTTCTTTAAATCTATTTTTTCGAATAGTTCTCTTACAACCGATTTTGACAGGGCAGAGTTACGAAACTAAACAGACCAGGACACCATGTTATGAAACCGAAATTGCATTAAAGCACATTCAAAATTTATCTGGGACACTTTTACAATTATGACAAAGGCACTTGTGAAATAAGTTTATGCAAAATAGAAAATAAGGGTGTATACTTTTTTTTTTTAACGGGGTAGGGCACGTGCCCAACCATGCCAGGGTCGGCTCCGCCCTTAGATTTTGACGTTACAGTTTTTACCAATTTCGACAATTTAGAAGTTCATCTCATACATTTGGGGGGGGGGGGGGGGGGGGGTTGGGGCGTTTAGAGGGAGAAAACGCGCTCTCCACTCTCTAGAAAACAACCCTATCTTTTGAATACCCTAAATTTTCCTCTTCTCTCAGCTTCCCTGGCTTTCACAGCCGCCACCGAGAGATCCTCATCCTTCACTTTTCATTTTCTCAATTTTCCCCAGATCCGTTCTTCTTTTCAATTCTGGTTCTCGTGGGTGGATAGTGTCTCCACTCTTTGAGTTTTCTGGTTTTCGCCGTCGGCGAAATCAACATTTGCAGGGTCAAACCCACTTTGTTTCTTCTCTCCACTGTTGCGGGTCTTCTAGTCGCGGATTTCGCCATAGCTGGGCGAATCACGCCAATTCGTCCTCCTAGTCTCACTTTTGGCTTTGTATGCACTCACTTTTCTTTGCTCTTTGCTCCTCTGTTTGGGAGGCTTATCCTCTCTGTTGTTGTGTCACAATCATAATTCTTCATTTTTTTCTTTTTTGTTCTTTTCGCAAAACTTCTTCTGGTTCTAGGCTGTTAACTTAAAGTCTCTGTTGGGTTTCGGATCTCTTTAGTGGCCTTCTTTGAATCAACCAATTTTGTTACTCTTCTCATTTAGTTTTCTAGTCTTACTTTCTCTACCTTCTTATTCTCTATTTTAATTGTTGTTCTTGTTAATTGTTATTCTTGAGTCTTCTTCCCATCACTGCTTCTTTTCTGTGCGTCTATCTATCTTGTCTAACTTGGTCCTTCTATTGGGGCTCCATTTTCTTCTAAGTTTTTGTTTCTTTCATTTTGTCCGGGGGTTATCAAAAACTTTTCTATCATGAAGAGGGTCAGATCGACAGCCTTAACAAAAGTGTGGGCTTTAAACAGTCAGGAACAACCGCGTTTTCTCTCAAATCTGTTCCGAACAGATCTTCATGATCCTACAAAGAAGAAAGGGCGTTTCTGCCCTAAAAGGCTTCGAATCTGGGCTGAAGCATTTCCTCGGTGCAAGCGGCTTCGAAATCAAGGGAAATTTCATCAGAATATGCAAGAGGTTACGCCGATAAGGTTTAAGTATAGTCGGGATGATCTTTTGCATCTTCGCTCATCTATGCATAACGTTCCGGTGCCTGATCTTACATGCAAGGAGTTAGCAAGCATCTTCGCCAACCCCTTTGCCGACACCCACAAAGCCATGCTTAGATTCGTCAATCCGAGGACCAATCAGGTTGTTCTTGTGGATGCGTACTGGTATTGGAAAGCGGTGAGGAGATCGCCTCATCCGGATGATAAGGGGGAAGGAGTTGTTCGGATTCCCTACTCCTTGTTCCGTCGTCAATTTCTCGCTTCATCCAAGCTTTACAAAGCAAGGGATCGGCCAAAGCCGCGTAAAACAGAGGATACCCGATCCTCGGGGCATTGGTCAAGCTCTTCTACGATGAGCACATCTTCGGCATTTCACAAGGAGGCATCTACCGCAAGGGAGTTTGATTCTGGATCGATTCAACCACAAGAGGCTAAATGGAGTAGTCCGCACTCGCAAAAGCACCATCCGACTAAGAAGATGAGACTGAGTTCCATATTTCAGGAGCCACCAGATTCGAAACCTCGGCCATCTTTTCATCCTATACTTTGATTTTCATTTGTCCCTCTTTTATGTGTTTCTTCATCTAGCTTCTTTGATATCTTCCTTTGTCTTCCTACAGGTGTTTTATCCGCTCTCCTCCCGTTGCAGCATGTGATGTTCTAGTCTAAGAAGCTGTATTATGTTAGTCTTAGTCTTGTATCTTTGTTGGTCCGCTTGTTGTATCTTTGTATCTTTGTTGTGCTTTCCGCAGCTTGCTTAGATTGATAGTAGTTATTTCGGATGCTTGTAATAGTATATAGGTGATGTGTACTTTCTCTATTATTAATTGATGTTCTACTTCTCCCGCAAAAAAAAAATCTCATACATTTGGCCATTGGGTAATTTACACTTTATACCCTCAAATTATGGTAAATAGACAATTTGTACCCTCAATGTTCATTAATTAATATTTTATACCCCTATTTTGGACGAGAAGTGACCGATACTAACGGGAACATGAAAGTACGGATTTACCCTTTGTACTTTATTCAATATTATAAAAAAAAAAGAAGAAAACATAAAAAAATTCACAAACTAATTTTTTCTAACATCTGTTTTTACTCAAACAACCTCTCTCTTTCTTACTCAAATCTCGAGAGATAGAGAAATTGGCGAAGTGAAAATTTCTAAATCTTCTTCAATCGAATTGTAAACGAACAATGAAAATGAAAAATGAAGTTGGTAGAGGATGAGAAAGAGGGTACGAAGTCAGGAATAGGGACGGACAATTAAGGCCATTAGAGGGCATAAGTGGAAAAAAATGGTCCCACATGTGTGCCCCACTGCCAGCTCAAGACCTTAATGTCTATTGATAGGAGGGTTGCTTTGTGTTAATATTTTGACCAAAAATAGAGGTATTTCATGTCAATTGATGAACAGTAATGGTGAGGTCTGCCTAAATACCATCTTCTGAGGGTACAAAGTGTAAATTACCCTTGGCCATTTGACTTACTACCCCACGGCAGATTAAAAACATATTTTACCAAACATCAAATCTATAACCCTTCACTGCAGCTTTTGCATAGCATTACCAAACAACATTTTATTCAAAATTGGCTGGGATTTATGTCGCAGGACCGACTTGACCTGGTGTGTACACTCCTATTTGATGGAGAGTAGTTAGACATAGTTTAGGATGTCGAATTACAGGTAATCTGTTTTCTTTACTATTTTTAACACTTTTATCGCGTAATTTTGTGCGCTAGGAAACTCAAATTACGATTTTGCAAATTGGGATAGTCTTACAATTCTGTCATCTTTTTGGGAATGATATTCGTCTTTTTTCAGTTTCTACCATTTTGGACAGTAATTAGGGGTTTGTGTTGTTTAAGCAGTTTGTAACCTACGGGTAAAGACACTTTTTTCCATTCGTACAACCCTTTTGGTAATACTTTTGTTTTATAGAACGTTGTTTTTAATACCAAAAGTAGTTGTTGATGTGTTTGGTAAATTTCGATTTATCTGCTTTCTGGAAAGCAACTGTTTTTCCACCGCTGGTTTTGATAAACAGGGGAGGGGTTGTTTTTCCAGACTTACTTTTTGATAATTCATTATTAGATTTTTTTTTATCAATTTCATAACGATAAATTCAAAAAAGACATATTGAATTATAATAAAATGTTATAGTGTCTGATCGTCATTTCGACACTTACATCAATTCTAAAGCAACAATTACCGAACACGATATGTAAAATGCGACTTTTCACAACAGGTATGTAAAATGCGACTTTTCACAACAGGTTATTTATGAAACTTACTCCACCAAATACCTTTTAAATGACAGCAACTTTCTTACAGCACTTTCGGCACAAATGCTTTCTAAAATGTCGGAGTATTTTCAAACTGACCCTTAATACAATTTTAAATTTCTCAACCCTAGAGAGCTTTTTTATCATTCATAGATAGATTGTCGTTTGACATTCTTCTTGCTTATAGACTGCGTTTACTTCTCTACAATGATTGTATAGAGTATAGACAGGTAGTTTTCCTCAAGATTCCAACCTGACCAACAACGATCAAATGAAATTTGAATGTTTGAATTTGGTGCGTAGTGGGAGTAGATAGGCCTCCTTCTCTTTGGTTAATTAATCATGGCTTCTTTTTTTGTTTGAATCATTACAGTGCACCACCATGTACAACCCTTTGCCAGTTTGGTGTATTGCCCTGCAGTTGAGGGTTTCACTTGAAGTGACAACAAGAACATGGGGCCTGTCACAAACACAAACACACACAAACCAATTTGGGTTATTTAAATGAGGAGTACAAGTAATACAAATGGCATTCTTTTATGAACTTTGCCCTAAAGGATTGCGCAGGACACAAGACAATGCGTATGCATAGTAGTATAACCTAATTTTGATGCTTTTGTTTAACTTCTATTAAAATCATCAATTATTTTTTGAGAAATTGAGATCAGTAAATTTAATAAATCTTATGGACACAAAAATGCGTATCGTGTGTGATTGTGGATTATGTACATACATGTATGGCCGTATGCATGCCTTTCTCATGCCTCTACAATCTCTAGCTACCAATGGAACTGGTGACACTGCATCACAAGACGTAGTATGTTTTATTACCTATTTGTATCCCGTTAGGCAAGTAAATGGATGAAGTCGTTTATGGAAAACACGAGTTCACTCTGGATTTTTTTTTTCCGTATCTGATCCAATGGAGTAAACAAACTTAAATACACTAAAAAATATTCGATCAACAAATAAACAAACACAAGTATGTTGACTCGTTCGTACATGTCTGGCAAAGATATTTATTTATATATTTTGAATGTAATTAAACTATCTCACATGTGAACCACTCAAACAAACACGAGCCTTATAACTGTTTTGTTAAAATGTTTTATGATGTTTAATATTAACAGTAGAACATGTTGCGGAGCAAAAAATTCAATCATCCACGTATCATTACACAAGTTTACTCTAAAACAGGAGTAAAATTCGTAGTCCTGTTGTGTTCCTCTTAGCTGGATTAACTTTGGATTTAGAACAAGTCATTCGGCTCACTTCATTCGCAGCCCTCTGTTGGACAATAACATAGTACTACCTCTGTTTTTTCTCTTTCACCTTACTTCACTTTTTGACACTATTCACTGGGTCACTTTGACCCGGTGATTTGGTTAACAAAACGATATACGAATTTGGTAATTTTTGCATGATCTTGTAGAGTAAACTTTACTCTACAATACTATAAAAAAATTGTCAAAAAATTACATCATTTTGCTATCAAAATCACAGAGTCAAGTGACCCAACTACGGGTAAAAAAGTCAATCGAAGGGGAAAGAGAAGAAACAGACCTAGTAGTAATTTCTAAGACATTGTCAAAGTGCATCGTGAAACATAGGAACACTAATGTGTTACCACTAGATGTTGTTATTTGTTGGTTGTACTCCATCATTAAAGCTATACTCGTTTGACCATGGAAAGGATGGAATTGTAACGTGCATAAGTCAGAGCAATTTTTTATTTATTACAGTGTGACGGGCACTTGGAACACGACCGTATTTATTTTTTGTTTAATTAAGAAACGAGCATTTGATGAAGTGAAAACAAAGGGGACGTTTATGAAGGTTACGATTAGAATTCCATCACACGGGGTATGCCTGAGCATCTCTTAGCCTAACTACCTATGAGCGAGTCTATGAAGGTTATAAACTTGTGATTCATTCCCATCGCACGCGTTTTGTACTCGGAAATAACGATCGCATGTGTTTGCTAAGTTGGTTGCTTGTGTACCACCAGAACCAATAAGAATAATTAAACATTAACTATTCTGTTAGATCAATAATTACTCAGAGAAATGGGTCATTTTTCTGTGGTCCAAGATCCTCTCATCCACAAAGCATGATGAACGCCCAATATTGCAAAGTGCACCGCGTTAGTATGATGTTGTGGCGTTCCGCAGAGCACTAAATATATGTTATTAATGATATATATTAAAATGTTCATTTTTTTATATTATCGTGGTGTCTGCAGAACACTAAATAAGTATATTTTATTAATCGTATTAAATGTCTATTTTCTTTTTCCACGTGATGTTCAGGTTATTTTACGCACATCTCGACTAAATCCACCGAAACTCAAAAATTATTGGTTATCGTGGAGTTTGAATATGAGATTTCAAGGGAAACAAACTCTAACCCTTAACCCTCAAGGCTCCACCACTAGACCAATTCTGTCTTACGACCCGATCTGCTTGAGGAGCCCAGAGTTAGTCCAAGTTTGTCTTTTGCCCACCTGAAAATGGCACCAAGTTTGCCTTTGAAAGAGTCGAGCAGCACATTCAACTCGCTAGATGAGTACCGAAAAGGAAAAACCATGAGCACCAACCACAAGAGCAGAGTTGCTTAGAATGTTTCAGACATGCACATATTTTTGTAAGAATATTTCAGTTGATACCAAACCGACTTGTAGGACATGTTCGTCCTCTTAGATCATCCTTATTGCAATTGGGATAAAAATATGTGTTGTATGTCAACTCATTTGGCAGCAACTAAAATTTTCATGTTGAAATTTGCAGCTTAAACTACTTTCAGCATGGGTTTCAATAGAGTGCTGGAAAGATTAATCTTAGCAATATGATTTACTCCGTATAAGGTTAGAAGCACAATGAGCATGGATCTTTTACACGGAAATTAAGACATTTTTTTGACGTGATGGCATGACTTTGGTCTTTAAATCATTCTGATGCTGAATTCCTGAAAATAGAACTATCGAGAAAAACAGTCAAATCATGGAAGAAGATCGGATGGATAGGTTGCAACAAATATTTTTGCAATTCCCTGAATATTGAGATGTCGGAGCAAACTAAACGGGTACCTTACCTAACGGGGGTGCGGTGGGGAAGTTGATGGTGGCAAACGGGGGTGCAGTTGATCTTCCTCACAAGTGGGGAGTATCATTCGTAGGGTCGCTGATCGTATGCGGAGGGAATTGGACTGAAGGAACCGACAATGTCGAGTACTCGAGTGCGTTCTAACGAAGCCCAAAGAGGCCGGATTGAGGTTTTGCAAACTTGTGACAACACTGTAGCAGACATTTGTAGGCATAGGACTGGTGTCATTACAGTAAATGAGTAGCCAATAGGACGGGAAAACACTTCGATGTTTTAGATGATTTGCCTTCAATATGAAGGAAGGAAGGTAAATCATCTAACACATCAAAGGTGGTTTGAGACTTCTTTGAGTTTTTGATGTACTTGTCTTATTTTGATATATAATACTACAATTCATTTCCTTTCAAAAAAAAAAAAATAAAAATTCATCCTCAAATCTCTCACGTTCAGTTCTCCATCAGCGTTCAAGCCATAATTAATTTCAGTCCAACGTTATAATTATTTTGGTGTTAAATAGCTTTTGCGATAGCTTACGAATCACAATTAGATTTTTCAAATCGTTTCTTCAAAAATATCGGTACATATTCCTGCGAGAATTCGATTTAGACCTTTGGCCATTTCTTGTTCATTTGTCATTCAAAGCAGTCCCGTTCCACACAAATCTCTCGCCCAGTCCTTCAAGAATTCAAGAAATTGACGACTATTGTTTAGAGATTCAGTGAATCATATGTTTGTTCTAAGTTTTCTCATGTATGTAGTTACAATTTTTGTGTATATGTGTGTTTTTGTTACAGTTTTGATGTACCGTAAACCAAATTTCGTAGGAATTCTTCAATATTTTGGTACAGATTCTTCACTGTGTATAAAAATCTTTGTTTTTAAGTGTATAGAATGTTTACTATCTTGTGTAATGTTAAAAGTGTACCAAAAGTAGTCCGGTTTTGATTTCGATAATCAATGAAATTTTCTTTTGTAAGAGCAACTTAATAGTTGCATATTTACAATAAACTGATATGAAAGGTGCATGGTAAATTTGTTCATGAAGTAGGCTGATACGTGACACGTATCGA
Source organism: Linanthus parryae (assembly GCA_023055425.1). Classification (NCBI taxonomy): domain Eukaryota; kingdom Viridiplantae; phylum Streptophyta; class Magnoliopsida; order Ericales; family Polemoniaceae; genus Linanthus; species Linanthus parryae. The sequence continues at coordinate 147,814,343 of JALGPY010000004.1, forward strand.
GAAATAAGAATTACTGATATAAGTAAAGGGAGAGAGTAGACAGAGATTTAGAGATTTACATTCATTCATTGACTAATATTAAAGTTGTACACTGTTTAAATAGATACATTCCTTACATAACCCTACCGAGCTAATTCGACGGGACAACCCGTATTAATATTTAAATAAATAATTTCATAAATAAATACTAACTAATTGATAATATTGATACGGCTACCCGTATCATAGGCATCTTCTTCTTATGATCTTATCTTCATAGGGCATCAAATTTTAGTTTGCTTAGAGAAACCAAATAACTAGAGCCGGCCCTGCGTGTGATGTTTTCCTTCTCGTTATAAAGGTGCTTAGAACGAGACAATGTGGGTTGCGGCAATTGTCTTCGATAATTACTTGTCATATTGTAAAACATATTCGTTAACATATCCAATTATTGTGGTACTGTCTTCGTCATCCGGCTACACCACTACCCCTGGTGCCAGTGCCAATAGTATAAACATTTATATGCATCCAAATTCCAACATACGGCATGGTGTTTTACATATTTGAACTTGTATATCACAAACTTCAATCCATTTACAAAAATCTTTATTCATCTTTATCACAAACTTTTATCTAACTTTCACTGGACTATTATAGCTCACTGCTATGTAACTATTTTTTTTGGGTACAAAGGACTCTATCTTTGAGTGAGAAGGTACTGAAACCGGATACCAGTCGTGATGTTTGAAAGGAAAAATGCATTTCTAAATAAAATCAATTCTTTAGTAATTAGGGTAAAAGACAATAACCACCCTTATAATATTGATAAAATACATTTTGCTTCCCTAATGTTTGAATAATTCTACTTTGCACCCTTGGTAACGGAAAATCAGTGGACACATAACACTCTTCTGTCATTTTTCGTCTGTATATCAACTTTTTAACTATGTTTTACAATTTTTTTCCCTAAATCTAGTAAAAGATTGATATATCCTTTACCTAACTATTAAAATTACACTATTCACCAATAACAAAATTTATCATAGATCCCCAAACGCTTCAAAACTTATCACGTACACACTTAAACTTTGAAAGCCCGGCCCCACAAACCAAATTCCCTCAATTTATCATGTAGATATTTTTTCCATGGTCCACGATCCTCTCATCCGCAAAGCATGAAAATGCACAGTATCGCAAAGTTTATTGTGTTCGTATAATGTTGTGGTGCTCTGCAGAGCACTAAATATATTTTTATTAATAGTTTAAAGGTCTAATCAAGTTCAAAATGTAACCGTTTGCAAAAATAAAAATAAAATAAAATAAAAAAATAATTAAAAAAAAAATAGTTCAAAATGTAACCGATCTTTGATCGTTAAGTAATTCACATCTCGTATACTTAACTTTCATATAAAGACCTTGATCCGGCTCTTTAAATGTAGAGAGCGGGATAACTACCCGCTAATATAAGGAGCATAGTAGATAACCACTGTATAATTAGTATATTGGAGATGCTCTAAATAGAAAGAAATGAGTGAAACTACCTAAAAAGAATGTGAGAAGAAATGACTGAACGGAGGAAGTACAAAATTCAGTCTCCCTCCGTTTCAGTCACATTAACGTCACGGACTCACGGCCCAAGTGGGTGATAGGTAAAATTAATCTTTTCCGTTTCACGTGTGTTTACTTCAATTACCCGCTTCAGCTTGACTGAGTTGCACTACAAATTTCTAAGCAGGTCTGTTACATTTTTCTTGTACCTTGGTCCAGGAGGTTGGCAATCTCTATTATTTGTTGGCTGCGGATACATTATTCTTTTCAAATGGTCAAATTCTAATTGATGGTTGTGGTTCATATAAGGTCGCATTTTGTTACGTTGCTTTCTATGATTATATCTACATTGAGTCGCTTTGATCTCATTGTTTTTGTTTGTTTGGAAGACATGATCTCATATGCTACACTTCTTCATCCATTTCTCGAAGAAAAAAAAAAACTTCTTCATCATTTGAACGACGTTAGTTATATATTGTATGGTTGACAATAGATTTGTCCTCTTCACAGAGGTGTTATGTTGAGATTCATCAGACGCAAGCAGCTCATTTATTTTAACCATTCATTTGGTTTCAGATGTAGATATGTGATATGACATCTATATTTTGACCCCAGAACTATTATATATTGTCTTCTGCCTATTTTCCTATAAGGGCGCCTTCAACCGAAGTCTCTTAACCTTCCATTTCCCTTGGAGAATTGGAGATGCCCCGAAAGAAAACAGTAAAGAATCTGAAACAGAAACAGAGTAAATAACAAATCCACGGATCGAAAGTTTTTCGAATGCTGTACAAAGTTGCTGGAAGACAGTCTCGTGGATGTAGCATGATATCCTATAGTGGATTAGTCCCCACACTTCGTGCTTACTGTAGATGGTTCGGGCTTCTGATTCCCAGGTTGAAAGCATTCCTGTGCGGCGAAGGAAACCACAGTACGACACATCACTCGGTAAGAAGTAGCTCATGATTTTGGTTTCTGTATTTTGTTTCGCTTTAGTTTCAACATTCTTATATTGGGACAGATGCAACGTTGTAACAATGAAAATTTGTGTGTGGTTGACTGGTTAACTGGTTATTCATAAATATGATGAGTATACTGCATTATACAATGTTTGAGAAACAAAATAAAATTAATTGGAACATTTTCTATTTCGAGTAAGGTCCGACTAGTTATATACTACAATTGGGGGCTTCTTCAACTTCTTCAAGGGAATTCTTCTATTGCCTCCCTTCTTTCCTGAAAGGCCTTAGGCTTGCATTGCGAGCAAATTGACCGTTATCTGATCCGGATATGGGTTCAGTATCCGGTCCAGGTACTCGATCCGAGTACAAGGTAACTGGAGCGGGAACGCCACCACCTTTGGTTTGCGATGATCATGATGACCCGCTCCCAGGGACTAGGGGTGAGCAAAACTAGCCCAAACCGGCCGCCCCAAACCGGTCCGAATTCATCACCCGTTCATGCTACTTGATTGGGTATGGGTATAGAATTATGAACCCGAACTAACTTTGATTGATCATGCGTTTGAAGTTGGAAAAACCGATTAAGGCCGGTCCGGTCCGATTAAAATTTTAAATGAACAAATTACATATTTTTTAGTTAGATAATACCGTCCAAGTTAAATTTATAAGACCGAACAATAGTTTTAGTTGATTTTCCTCAACTTATGCATTAATATGATTTTCTCCATCGGATAGAATGTAAGATTCGGCTTTGTTATTTATTAGTAAGATTTAAATTTGTTTTTTTTTGTTTTGTTTTTTGTTTTTTTTTTGTTTTTTTTTTTGTTTGTTTGTTTGTTTTTTTTTTTTTTTTTTTTTTTTTTTTTTCTGATTTGCACTAAATATGCCTTGTTAATAGACATAAGTTTGCTAACTGTTTGCAACATTTTAAACCCGTCCAAACACGGCCGAACCGGTCCGAGCCGTAAGGCTTGATCGGGTTTGGGTTTGTCGACTACTTGATTAGGTTTGGGTATCGATATGACAAACCCGGAATCATTGGGTTGGGTAGGAAACAAAGCCCTCACCCGCCCAACCCGGTCCGTGCTCTGCCCTACCAAGGAAGGATCCAGAATTTTGGCCCAGCGGGGGCTAGAAAAAAATTCAAGTTTAATGACAGATATTTCGATAAATTTTGAAGAATTTTAAGGTTAAAATGATGAATTTAATAGATTGCTGAGGCGAATATGTAACACGAGTGGGGGCTAATGAAATATTATTGACGGAATATAGGATAAATATTGTCTATATCAAAACTTGAGTGGAGGCTATTATAATTCAATAACCAAAATATAGGGTAAAATTGTAAATATCAAAATTTGAGTGGGGGCTATAGCCCCCACTGGTCTCTAACTAGGTCCGCCACTGCCTGCTCCCGGATACCTCCTTGGGCTTCTTTTTGAGGCGTAATTTTTTTGGAATCTCCTGCAGACTCCGTGATGGCGAATCGAAAGTCGGACCCGGACCCAGATCCTTATCCTTGGATTTCCGGGTCGATTTATTATTGCTAGATGATGATGATGATGATGATGATGATGATGATGATGATGATGATGAGTTTCTCTTGGGTTTGTTTGATGATGATGGTGGTTCTTCTTGTGGTTGCAGGGGACATGATGATGGTGAACCCTTTGCTAGCAGGAGGTCTCTTGATGTCGTCTGATCGGTCTGGCCTTTCGAGGGACAATTTTGTAATCTTGTAGGTTTAGCGCCGCGAGAACTTTTAATAACAAGAAACACATATGTCATAAGATTGAATGAAAACTTTGTTTTTGGGATGACAACGGATAGGGTTTGGGGCAGGGTTCGCCTTACGCAATCCCATACCCTCTTAGGAACACTAATCCCATCCCCATCTCATCCCCCGTAGGTTTATCCAATACCCTACATGTCCCATGCCCTATATCCATCGGGTTTCCACATAATAATTTCAAGTATTAAATTAAGTCATTATACGAACTTATATAGTTGTTACTAGAATTGTTGCATGGCGGTTGTACAATATATTATAAAATAGTTATTCAATATAATACAAATTTCACAGCAATTATATGATTCATTATAAACAAACTAGTTATATAAGGATAAAAATATAATTTTTCTATAAATTAATCGGGGTAGGGTATATAAACGTGGATTTGTCAAATCCTATCCCCCATCCATACCCTACAGGTCCTGTCCCGTACCCTAATAACCATTTAGCCGTACCCTTTCTATTAGGGTCGAGTAGGGTTGGGTCCCCAAATTGTCATCCCTAGTTATAATACACTTCTTGTTGGTATGTCGAATTAGAATGGACATGTAACACCCCACGATCTCAGGCTTAGCCCAGACCGCTAAGATGTCCCCCGCACGAGGAGTTTTACCTCATTGTGAACGGAGTAGATCGTCGGCCTCGTACCAAACCATAAAGAACAAAACTTCTAATTCAATTCACAAAATCAACTTTATTACAATAAAGGAAATGACCGAACGCGGTCCTTAACATGGAAACTTGAAAACAAACCAAATTGTTTGAAAAGAAACAAAAAACAAGAAACTATTGATATATTCCGTGAGAGCTAAGTGATTCCCTTGATCCAAGCTAGTGATTCGTTCCCCCAGAGTCTGCACCGGTGCTAACCTGCGGGTTTTACAATAGACAAAGCCGACCGCAGTTTTTCTAAAAGTCAGCTTAAGCTGAGTAAGAAATACCTCAACATGTAAACAGATGATTGGGCACATAATTCAAGAATAAGTAAAGGAAAAAGTAAAGAAAAAGATGATTAAAGCTTTAGATTGAGATCACAAAGGTAAACAAGGAAGGTAAAGGGACAAACTTGGATTTGACATTCCAACTTAATCTTTCTTATTAAAGTCCTCCTTCAAAACTTTTCTGGCGGCCACCTGGCCACGTGCCACGGGAGCAGCTAGCTCTACTGCCCCATGAGCCCCAGAAATTAAACATTGTACGAGCGAATGCAGAGTTCCCGCCTGCCTCGTAAATAAATAACTCAGGGTTACTTCGTGGGTCTAACAAACCCTACTTCAACCCGTCAGTTGTGAAAGCCCCTCTAAATATGGCCTTCCCGCCTCAATACTGACCTACAAGACCTTAAGTGTCGACACCCCCTAGAGGTTAGCAACTCCACTAGAGTAGTACAAGTAGGAACCCCCAAGTCCTCATGGTAGTGTAGGACTATGGGTACCAAGGGTACGCCAGAGTTTGGCTCCCAAAATCTCTTGACCAGAAAGTATGGTCTTAAACAATATAATCACCGAAGTGAACTAAAGAACAGCTCGTACAAGTTATCTTTCACTTTACGTTACTTAGTGTCTTATGAATATTTCTTGAAAGAAGATAATTCTCGATCCAAACCAGGTATTCAAAACCAATAAGGAAAGCAAGGATTAAAGTGCTAATCGGTTCCAAGATAAACATAACTCATATTTTCAAGAGAGAGATATCAGTTTCACAACTTGTGCCAAAGTAAACATGATTTTCAGAGTTTCAACAAATGGATAGTACGATAATCAAAACAGTGACAAAGTTTGGCACATAACACAACTTGGAAACTCATTTTGATGGTAGAAGGGTCGAGCATATTACTTACTTGGATTAAAGAAAGCTCCACACACACAAGCACGCACGAAAACTAGTACTCGTCTTACGGGTTCTCAATGAACTGATCGTCTACGAACCCTACAATAGTCGAATAATCCTAACATTAATACACGACCAGTCTCATACAACTAATGCAATTATGCCCTATATGCAAATGCAAAGAATATTTCCCCGACAAGTTCCCAATTTAATTTACCCCCAAAATCGATTTCGGAACTCTAGTATTAGAAAAAGAATATTAATTAACAAAATTATTGTAGTTGAGAAAATAAATAAACAACGACAAACAAAGGTAGGATTTAAACTATTAAATATCATACTTAGGAAAAGGCTATTTATAATTAGTATTTAGAAAATAGTATAATATTTAAAGTAGATAGTAGTATTAAAGAAAAGTTATATTTACTTATTAAAAGAGTAAATATATATTTATGAACCAAATATTTTATTTATATAAAGAAGAACTTGAAATTAAAACATGATATAAAACTATACAATAACTTAGGAAAATACCACTTTTTATTTATTAATAAAATATTTACTTTTATAGTAAAACTATTCTTGTAAATTTACAATATAAAACAATATTACATTTGTTTTCATATTAAAAGAAAATAATTAATTATAATGGTAAATAATAAACAAAATACTACTTATAGAATAAAATAATTAAATAAATATTAAAACAGTTTATAGTTAACAACTAAGCCTCCCCAAAAGTTTCTGAAAATACAACAACCACCCCAAAATCAATTAAACTGATTCAATCGACATCATCCTCTAAACTTTCAATTCCCAGAACAACCATGAACCCACATAAACGATCAACATGTAATAGTATTGGAGAAATCGAATTCACAAACCAACTGGGGATAGAACACGGGCTGGGTGTTTACCGAACAAAGAGAAACAGAGGAGAACAAGCGGCGACGGCGGCGGCGGTTTGGGGAAGTCCGGCGCTGCTACTGCTGGTCTTCTGAGCTCGCCGGACAGAGGGGACGACGGGAGAGATAGAGGCGACGACGAACGGTCAGAGACGGCGGTGGGTCACCGGATTCGCGTCGGGTCCTTCTCGGGTCCGAACCGGGTCGGCACTTTAACAGAGCAGACGATGGCTCACTTGGTCCGTCTGGTTCGTCGGGAAGAAGAGAGGGAGGTGGCGGCCATGGCGGCGCTGTTTCTGGTGGGTTTTCTCCGGAAATTGCAGGGAGAAGTGGTGGTGGTGTTCGGCGGTGATTCTTAAAAACAGAGGAGTTGGGTTCCTTCCTTCGGCAAAACAGAGGGTGAGATTGATGGTTGCAAAGAGGAGAGAACGGGGGTGGATATAGGGTGACAGGAGTTGAGATTCAGGAGGTCGTGGAAGGAGAAGATGGCGAGCATTAGAGGAAGATGTTGAGAAAGAATCGGGAGTTGTTCCCGATCGTGAGAGAGAGAGAGAGTGGTACAGGTGGGTTAAGCGGGTTTACACCCAAGGTTGAGAAAAGACACTTTAACCCCCACATTCATGTTTAGGAAACTACAAATGCACCCCCCAAGTCTAGGAAAGGCTAATAACTAACCCATAACCCTAGAAAATTAACGAACAAATACCCTATTAAAATAGGGGTATTACAGGACAGATCGACCCGAATAAGAAACAGGGTACCCGATCCGACCGGTGACTTACCGGTGGGACCTGTTCACCAGGTTTATGATTAACCTGGAGAACCTCACTGGGTTTGATAGGATTTGTGTCACTGACCGGGTCACCAGGTTTGTGACAGGATTTGTGTCACAGACAAACCGGGGTCACTAGGTTTATGAGGGGTCCAACTGGGTTTGACCGGAGTTTTTTCAATGACAGACCGGGTCACCAGGTTTTTGAAGTCTAATTGGGTTTGACCTTATTTCTGTCACAGACGGAACAACTTAGTGATTTGGACCTGTCTAGGTCTGCATCACCCTGTCACCGGTCTAAGCAGCCGGTCTGGACCTGTTAATTAAGAATTTTTGTATAATCCTTGTTCACAAGAAATTGGGAAAATAATTCACAAACTGACCTTCCGAAGCCCGTTGGGTCTCTTGGGTATGTCTGGATTCTCCACTAGTACCTGTTGGTGCTCATTGACCTGTAGGAGATTCTTTGAATCTTTCATCTGGAAGAAGTCTAAACAGGATGGGGGTCTCGGCTTTCGTGATTTCCACGATTTCAATATTGCAATTCTAGCAAAGCAGACATGGAGAATTTTGAGACGTCCGAACAGTCTAATTAGTAGATTATTGAAAGCTAAGTATTTTCTAACATATTCCATTCTTGACATTGAAACTTCTCCTCAAGTTTCATATGTTTTTCACAGTATCTTGGCAGGCCGTGATTTAGTTAAATCGGGTTTGATCTGGCAAGTAGGAAATGGCGAGAGAATTAAGATATTCAAAGACAAGTGGCTGCGGCGGTATTGTACTTTCCGAGTTATTACACCCTGTCCAGAGGGTTGGGAGGAAGCTACTGTCAACAATCTGATCAATGCACAATGTGGAGAATGGGATGTAGAGAAAATACACCAATTATTTTGGCCGGTTGATGCTCAAACTATTGTTTCTGTCCCAGTGGGAGGAGCCTTTTCGGAAGACACTTACTCATGGATGCACATAAATGATGGCAGATACACTGTATCATCGGGTTACCAAGCTCAGCTTATACGCTCAAAAGGGGAGCCCTCTTCTTCTTCTGGCCATATTCACAAACAGTGGCTTAAAAAATTCTGGAATCTCAAAATTCCAAAGAAAGTTCTTCAACCTACATGGAGGCTATGACATTCGTCTTTACCGGTTAGAACTCGTATGATTGAGAGAGGACTGCAACTACACACAATCTGCCCAGTTTGTAACAATTTCGAAGAGACTGAGGACCATCTATTTCTCCACTGCTCATCTTCCAAGAGTATATGGAGAGAGATGTTGGGACCAAACTCTCCTCAGATTTATGCAGAGGACATTAGAGAAGTGATTTATCAATTTTTCACTAAAGAGCCCATAGAATTATGCGAGAAATTTTGTCTTGGCTATTTGGTGTATTTGGAGATCACGAAATGAACTTGTTTTTGAAGGAAAATGCAAAGATCTGAAAGAAGTTGTGGCTCGCTGCAATGAATTTATATGGTGGTTCAAGGAGGCTAGACTGAAGGGTTTTTTGGGGGATGAAGTATCGGATTTAGCTACTGGTTCAGGATGGTGCAAACCACAACCTGGGAGGATAAAACTCAATACAAACGCTTCATGGGTGGAGAATGGCGTAGCCACAGGCATTGGTGCTGTTTTGCGAGATGAGAACGGATCCTTTATCGCAGGGAGACATCGCCGTCTTCTGCGCCTTCGCTCCCCTTTGGTGGCGGAACTGGTAGCTCTGGAGGAGGGTATGCGATTCGTGAAGGAAATACACTTCAATAATGTCGAGATCGAAGCAGATAGTCTTGCAGCAGTGAAGCTCCTTCGTGAAGAAGACTGTGGCAGACGGGAAACACATTAAGGCCCTTGCTGAAATGAAAGACACCCTTGAAGCCTCGAGTAAGCTGATAAGCTCTCTGACAAGTTGCACCATTTCTTTTGTTCCAAGAACTGGCAATGAACTAGCCAATCTATTTGCCAAAAAGCTCTACATAGAAGATGACATGTCATACTACTCTGTAACCCCACCTGGGCTGAGAATGTTTTGAACTGTGATATCTTGGGTATGACAACCCACTTCTAATGAAATATATTTTTTTCCTAAAAACAAAAAAAAAATTCATCTGCATGAATCATTGAATGATGGAAAAACAAGAAAAACATTATTATCATCACATTGAATATTTTTCCCAATCAGAATTGACACAAGAAAATCATACAGAGTGACAAAATAAATAAAGAAACACGATAAATGGAAACAATACCCAGCTAGGTTAAAAGTTGTAGCTTAAACTACTTTCAGCATGGATTAGGTTCAATAGGAAAGATAAATCTTACTCATTTCGATGCTGAAGCACAATGAGCATGGATCTTTTACAGGGAAATTAAGGCATTGTTTTGACGTGATGGCATGACTTTAGTCTTTTTTTTAGGAAATGACTTTGGTCTTTAAATCATTTCGATGCTGATCCTAACAATATAACTATTGAGAAAATCAGTCAAAGTATGGAAGAATATCAGATGGATAGGTAGCAACAAATTTTGCAATACTCTGAATATTGAGATGTCGGAGCAAACTAAACGGGTACCTTACCTAATTCACTGAAAAACGTCTATGTCCTTGCGGCGGCTGAAATCGTGAAACACCTCTTTTAGAGAATTTGTAGTCTAAAAAATGCACCAGCAAGCTGTGAACAATTTCTGTTACCGCTGCAACAGAGGAGTGAGGAACGCCAACTCAGCACAACAAAAGTCTGCACCGCGGATGTCCACTCACATGCGGTATGTGTGGAAATGTGTTTGAGTCAATGGCTCTGGTGGTGGAGCACCAGAATGCCGTCCATGCCCCGCCGACCCTGCCGTCGCCGCCGATCCCGACGTCTTTTGCTAGTGAAATGGTGCAGAAACTAATATATGAGTTCTTGAAATTTTCAGAATCATATTTGCAGAGTTTTATCTTCTTAGATTTTGGTTGAAGGCATAATATCTTGTTAAGATTTTGAGGTAATTTTTGTTGGTAGCAGAGTATTATATGGAAATGCACAATGAAATAGGTTAAAATGCACAATAAAAATGTGATAATGTGGATTCTATTACCCTTGTATAAAAGGGACGAAGCACTATTCCAGGTCAGCAGTCAGTACCACATAGGAGCTTCACATGTATAGTATACCTCAGTACCACATAGGAGCTTCACATGTATAGTATACCTTAAATCAGAATTACATATGTGCCCATGTGAGTTCAAAAGAATTACATCCACCACCCGTCGTCCTGATACTCTTCGTGCTTCTGTTCTCAGTCTATTTTGCTATGTTCCTCGGTGTACCCACCCAAATTGAAACCCTCTGAATAAACCAGGTCGATATCGAGAGGGAGTGGAATAGACCAGATCAAGCCTTTAAGCCTATGCATCAAGCCCAGATCAAGCCTTTAAGCCTATGGAACTTTGCGTCTGGAGGTGGTTGTAAAAACGAAGAAGCAAAATCAGGGTCTCGCCTGTATCCGTCGTCCCCTTCACAATCAAGAAAAGGTGTGGTAGTCAACTTAGGGGTCGACTCGAGATCAGTTCTTCTCAGCTTCAATTCTTCACAGTCTGGATTAATTTCACCGTCTAAGCCCTACCAATGATGTTACTCTGAACGGAAACATCGGTTCAATACGGATATGGCTCTAATTCAGTATGACCCGCTTGTTCTAGCATTGTTTTTGTTTTGCTTTGATCTTGGTCGATTTAGTTCTGAACGCGTCGAGGTTCGAAGATAGCCAATGTCAACATTGCAACTTTCAATTCGGGGACACCAATATCCAAATTTTCAATCTCAAATTTTCAATTCGGTTCAATACGGGTTTCAATTGAAATGTCAATTAGCTTACAGGGTGAATGAAAAATCAGAAACTTGCTACTCCTGCTAGATTTTTTTTTCCCAGTCTTAGTGTCAATGTCTGTTTCTGATGCTTGCAGTTTGTATGATTACGTTTAATCCAATCTTGTGTTATGGATTTTCATTTTCCAGGTAGAAATAATCTTGTACCATAGCCAAAGGGAGGTAGGCTGTCCTGGTTAGGGTTATTAACCCAGACACAAAATGATGAAATTTAAAAGTATGATTGGTCTGATAAGAAAATTATTACAATATATTGTACATGAGCATTGTACTCCAGATAGATGAGATGCACATGAAGCACCTTCATGTGCAGATTCAAGAATTTGTCAATTTCTGCCTTAATTGTTTGCAGCAGGAGATAGCTTAGTCGCAAACAGGTCCGTCAACTGGGCAGTTCCTACTCCGTGAAAAAGCACCCTTCTTGGATCAGAGTGCCGAACTTCAATTTTGCACTTTTTTCATATGAAGTAGTGAAATTCGGCACTCTGACCCAAGAAGGGGTGAAGTACTAACCATGTCATATGTACCCATGGTAACTCCCAAATCTCCAAACAATCTCTACCAATCTGATAGCATTTATCGCCTTACCTCCATGGAAGTGTCAATGTACGCCAGTCGACTACGATAGATAGCAATTACCAATACGCTCTCGGCTCTCCTATATATCATGTTCAAGTTTCAGTCGTGCAGGACTACCGGTGTTGAAAATCCCAACAAAATAAGCTAACATGCTAAGTTATAAAACAAAATTAATCATATAAACTATGATATGAAAACAAGAATCTAACAATAATGTTAAATACTAACAGTTGATTGCTTGTTTTATGGAAAAATTATGAATTATTGAAATACCAAATATTAGACACGTTTAAGCTAAGATGTTGTGATTTCCTATTTTTTTTAAATTGAATTTGGTGCTATAGAAGTACCTTATGCAGTGTTGGTTTGTTCTACATGATTTGTTGTCATGCAATGTCCCGATAGCTCTATGCATTTATGAAATTGAAGCATGCCCTTTGTTTACCTACTAGGCTTGGTATGCAGGAATTGAGTTTACTCTCCCACTAGGTCCTTTATACATGGTAGAAATCTTATATAGATGTTGTTTATGGCTGTCTTCAGGTATTATGACTAAGGCTATAGAGACAACTACCGCATGTCCGTCTTGAAACAATAGCATACAAGAACTCTGAATACCAAAAATGTGTGTGCACATTGAAGCTGCTGTACATTCAAAACAGTGGAACTCCTAAAACAATAGCCATGGGACTTTGCCTACACACCGCCACCTGCTATCATACATATTCACGGCGGAGCTTTTACTCACAACTATACCACGCGCAACGCGCGTTGTGTGAAACCTAGTAGTGATAAAAATGTGGTAATAATTCCTCAGCAAATGCCTCATGCAACAAGATGGGCGTGTGATGTTTTCCTTCTCTTTAAAAAGGTACTTAGAACTATACAAAGTGGGTTGTGGCAACTGTCTTTAATAATTACTTGTCATATATTCGTGAACATATCCAATTTGTGCTACGTCTACGGCATCCGGCTACACCACTACCCTTGCTGCCAATGCCCAATGCTAATAGTATTAACATTTATATGCATCCATCATACGTCATGGCGTTTTACATATTTGAACCTGTATATCACAAACTTCAATCCATTTACATAAATCTATATTCATCTTTATCTAACTTTCATCGGACTATTATATCTCAGTGCTATTGTAACTACTTTTTTGGTACACAGAACATCTATCTTTGAGTGAGAACTGAGAAGGATCCGAAAACCGGATACTATGCAAGGAAAAATACACATATAGTATATAAATGATTAAATTATAATACATTTCTAAATAAAATCCATTCTTTAGTAACTAGGGTAAAAGACAATAACCACCCCTATAATATAGATAAAACACATTTTATTCCCCTTACATTTGTATAATTCTACCTTGCACCCTTATTAACAGAAGATCAGTGGACGCATAGCATCTTATGTCATATTTCATTTGTATATCAACTTTTTTAACCTTTTTTGATAATTTTATTCCTAAATTTAGTAAAATACTGATATATCCTTACCCAACCTATAAAGTTACAATCCACAAATAACAAAATTGATCAAAAATCTCCAAACACTTCAAAATTTATCATGTAGACACTTAACTTTGAAAACCCCCCACAAACCAAATTCTCTCAATTGATCATGTAGATATTTTTTCCATGGTCCGAGATCCTCTCATCCGCAAAGCATGATAAGTGCACTATATCTTTTTTTTTATTGTCTGGGAAATTAAACAACAACAAGCAAAGGAAACAACAAACAAAACAAGACAACTGCAACACTTAGCAGTTGACAGCCATCATTTCCTCGATCACCAGGGCAGCAAGATCAGCAGGTGGGTTGTCCAGTATCACCAGAATGTCATCTTGGCATCTTCCTTTCTTTGTCATAGCATCAGCAACCCTATTTTTCTCTCTATTTGTGTACTCAATGGTGCTGTTATTACCATTCTTGAGTACAACAATGTCCTCCACCAGTGCTTTGTAAGGAAAGCTAGGATTAATATCATTGCTGATAGCTTTGATTGCTTCCATGGAGTCACTTTCAACAATGATATCTTTGAAGTTTTCATTATTGCTGATGACCAAGCCTCTGTGGATTGCACATAGCTCAGCTTCAAGCACAGTTCCATAGCCAATTTGACCGTAGAAGCCTTTTATTCATTTTCCTTCCTCATCTCTCAAAGCTCCTCCATATCCAGCAATACCATACTCTCCTTCCTTGCTGCCATCCGTATTGAGTTTGATTCTTCCCGCAGTGGGTTTAGACCAACACTCTGCATTAGCAATGTTATCAGTCTTAGGAGTACTTTGATTACTCAAAGTGAAAGCCAAGTTGATCTCATCAACATACTTAAGAATGTTAGAAATAACAACACCCTTGGGTAAATTCTTAGAATTAAAAACTTTGAAATTTCTTTGTTTCCAAATCATCCAACATCTACAAATAAATGTGAGGGTGTGGTTGTAACTAACATTCTTGGAGATTTTGCAATTATAAGTAAACCACTCCTTGCAATTAAGGCTTTCACTATAAGTAATCCAACTACTTCCAAATAAATCTTTCCACACATAGCTTGCTTTTTTGCAGTAAAAGAAGAGATTATCAATTGTTTCACTGTACCCTGGGCAGTGAGGGCAATGGTCATCAAAAGAGAGCTTTCTAAAATATCTTTGAACATTTGTGAGCAGTTTTTGGTGAAAAATTTTCCAAATAAAAATAATAAGCTTGCACGGAATTTTCAGTTTCCAAATCCATCTCCAGTCCATGAAAGACACTTCATTCCTCCTAGCCAAGATATTATAAGCTGAAGAAACAGTAAACTTGCCATTATCATTTCCTCCCCAAAATAGAGAGTCCTCAGAGTTATCAGTGGGAATGACCTTAGCCTTGATACTATTTAAATGTTCAATGCTAATAATGTTAGACAAGCAACTAAGATCCCATCTGAGTTCATTGGTAATCGCAAAGGCCATTGTGTCTCTATGATGTTGTGGTGTTGAGGAGCACTAAATATATTTTATTAATAGTTTCTAAAGGTCTATTCAAGTTCAAAACGTAATCGATCTTTGATGGTTAAGTAATCCACATCTTGTATACTTAAACTTCCATATAAAAACCTTGATCCAGCTCTTTAAATGTAGGGAACGGAATAGCTATTTGCTAAAACAAAGGGCAGAGTGGAGAGCCTATTTGAGACAACATTTTCTTTAGTTTATTTATATTTTTAAAGAAAACCGCGGTATAAATAACATATTGGAGATGCTCTAAGTAGAAAAAAAAAATGAGTGAAACTTCTTAAAAAAAGAAAGTGAGGAGAAATGATCGAACGGAGGAAGTACAAAATTCAGTCTTCCTCCGTTTCAGTTACATAAATGTCAAGGACTCACAGCCCAAGTGGGTGATTGGTAAAATTAATCCTTTCCATTTCAAGTGCGTTTACTTGAATTACCCGCTTCAGCTTGACTGAGTTGCACTACAAATTTCTAAGCAAGTCTGTTACGTTTTTCTTGTACCTTGATCCAGGAGGTTGGCGATCTCTATTATTTGTTGGCGGCGGATACATTATTCTTTTCAAATGGTCAAATTCTAATTGATGGTTGTGGTTCATATAAGGTCTCATTTTGTTACGTTGCTTTCGATGATTATATCTACATTCAGTCGCTTGATCTGATTGTTTTTGTTTGTTTGGAAGACATGATCTCTTTTTTTTTTAAAGCAGAAGACATGATCTCATATGCTACAACCTTTGAAAGACGTTAGTTATATATTGTATGTTCACAATAGATTTGTCCTCATCACAGAGGTGTTATGTTGAGATTCATCAGACGCAAGCAGCTCATTTACTTTAACCAGTCGTTTGGTTTCATATGTAGATATGTGATATGACATCTATATTTTGACCCCAGAACTATTATATATTGTCTTCTGCCTATTTTCCTATAAGGGCGCCTTCAACCGAAGTCTCTTAAGTTTTAACCTTCCATTTCCCTTGGATACTTGGAGATGCCCTGAAAGAAAACAGTAAAGAATCTGAAACAGAAATAAAACAGTAAATAACAAACCCACAGATTGAAAGTTTTTCGAATGCAGTACAAAGTTGCTGGAAGACAGTCTCGTGGATGTAGCATGATATCCTATAGTAGATTAGTCCCCACTCCCCACACTTCGTGCTTACTGTAGATGGTTCGGGCTTCTTATTCCCCGGATGAAAGCTTCCCTGTGCGGCGAAAGAAACCACAGTACGACACTTAAACATTCTTACATTCGGTAAGAAGTAGCTCATGATTTTAGTTTCTGTATTTGGTTTCACTTTAGTTTCAACATTCTTACATTCGGAGAGATGCAAAATGGTAACAATGAAAATTTGTGTGTGTGGTTGGGTGGTTACACAAATATGATGAATATGATGAGTATACTACATTATACAATGTTTGAGAAACAAAAAAATAAAAATAAATTGGAACATTTTCTATTTCGAGTAAGGTGCTACTAGTTATATACTACAATTGGGGGCTTCTTCAACTTCTTCAAGGGAATTCTTCTATTGCCTCCCTTCTTTCCTGAAAGGCCTTAGGCTTGCATTGCGAGCAAATTGACCGTTATCTGATCCGGATATGGGTTCAGTATCCGGTCCAGGATCCGAGTACAAAGTAACTGGAGCGGGAACGCCACCACCTTTGGTTCGAGATGATCGTGATGACCCGCTCTCGGATTCCTCCTTGGGCTTCTTCTTGCGGCGTAATTTCTTTGGAATCTCCGGCAGGCTCCGTGATGGCGAATCCGAACCTGGACCCGGAACCGGACCCGGATCCTTATCCTTGGATTTCCGGGTCGATTTCGTACTGCTGGATGATGATGATGAGTTTCTCTTTGGTTTGGTTGATGATGATGGTGGTTCTTCTTGTGGTTGCAGGGGACATGATGATGGTGAACCCTTTGCTAGCAGGAGGTCTCTTGATGTTGTCTGATCGGTTAGGCCTTTCGAGGGACAATTTTGTAATTGTAATCTTGTAGGTTTACTGCCGCCTCGAGAACCTTTAAAAACAAGAAAAACAGTGTCATAAGGCTGAATGAAAACTTTGTTAGGGATGCCAACGGGTAGGGTTTGGGTCAGGGTTCGCCTTACACAATCCCATACCCGTTTAGGAACACTAATCCCATTCCCGTCCCATCTCCGCGTAGATTTATCACATACGCTACCTATTCCATGCCCTATATCCATCGGGTTCCCACATAATATTTTGAAGTATTAAACTAAATTATAATAACTTAAATGAGCCCCAAAATTTACGTATAAAACGTCTCTATTAGGTCTGACTTTTTGCTAAGTTGTTATTAGAAAATATAATACAAATTTCACAGTAACTATATAATATATTATAAACAAACTAGTTTATATAACGATAAAAATATAATTTTACTATAACTTAATCGGGGTTAAGTATATAAACATGGATTTTGTCAAATCCCATCCCATTCATACCCTATAGGTCCCGTCCCGTACCCTTCCTATTAGGGGCGGATAGGGTCGGGTCCCCATCGGGTTCGGGGAAATTGTCATCCCTAGTTATAATACACTTCTTGTTGGTATGTCGCATTAGAATGGACGGATGATTGACCCGGCGAAGAAACAGGGTAGCAGGTCCGACCGGTGACTTACCTGTGGGACCTGTTCACCAGGTTTATGATTAACCAGGAGAACTGGATTTCTGTTCACCATGTTTATGAAGGGTAGAGCTGGGTTTGACCGGATTTTTGTCAACGACGGACCGGGTCGCTAGGTTTATGAAGGGTCTAATTGGGTTTGACCCGGTTTCTGTCACAGACGGACCAACTTAATGATTTGGACCAGTCTAGGTCTGCATCACCCTATCACCGGTCTAACCAGCCGCTTTGGTCCTGTTAATAATAAATTTGGTACAATCGTTGTTCAAAAGAAATTAAGAAAATAATTCACAAACTGACCTTCCGAAGCCCGTTGGGTCTCTTGGGTCTGTCTGGATTCTCCACTACCACCTGTTGGTGCTGATTGACCTGCAGGAGGTTCTTTGAAATCTTTCATCTGCATGAATCATTGAATGATAGAAAAACAAGAAAAACATTATTATCATCGTATTGAATGTTTTCCCCCCAATCAGAATTGGCATAAGAAAATCATAAGAAAAAAGAAACACGATAAATGAAAACAATACCCAGCTAGGAGGATCTACAGTAGGTCCGTTCCATCCTATATGCGCGACATGCTTCACGTCCGTTGGATAACCGATCTGCATTTCTGGTTGTTTATCCTCCTCATCATCTGCACCAGAACACATTCATTAAATTACATGTTCTATTGTTGTTTAGCCTGTTTTCGTGTTTTTTTTGAAAAAAATCTGCAATGGGTATTGAAAACTGAGGAATGCGTAATCCAAATAAGAGAGAAATGGACGAACCAAATATTTGGGAAATGTACCGTAGACCTCTCAAGAGACCCTTCATCTTAGTACCCATAGAAACTCTGTGCACGAGCCTAACAATTTATGCTAAATCTATCCATTCAATTGTAATCTTCAAATAGGAAAACATAACCCGAATGATATTGATCCTCAAGTAATAGTTTGCAGATGATCAATTTAACACAATGACTACAAAGATCTACGCTGACGCCTATTGTTTATGAAATTGCAAGAACCAAGGGAGGAAACTCTTATGTTCCTTTGGTTTCAAGGTCAAAAGGAATTGAAAGAGAGGACATTGATTTGGAAATGATGTTGAATAGTCTGTTTTCAATCTTTTGATTCAAACCAGAGGATCACCGGATATGTAGGGAGCAGAGACACAAAGTCTCTGTTTGTGTGTAGATATACTAAATTTAGCACGGTTTCGAGCCGTCTATGTTTTACCAAGATTTTCACTGGAGGAAACAAGGCTTACGAGAAACACGTATAATCTCCCACTAGTCGCAATCTGGAAAATTAGAGCTTTTTTATATCAGGCGGAGCTCCAAGGCAAAATGCTTTAGACCTTCTGTATCATTGACTCTTCGAGTTTTTTACATTTATCTTTATATAATGACATAACCCATATGCAGTATATGTTCGATGACGGTACGGTATTTGCACTCTGAGAATTGACAAGTAACTCTTATGCAGTATTGATTTTTCTAATATTGCACACCACATTTTTTATTACAGACATCGTGCACCATCAATACAATAACGGTTGTCTGCATTTTGAGACGCGATAGTAAAATCAATACTGACTTGAGGTATCTGCCAACTCTCATAGTACATGTATCTGACTATAATTGAACATATACCACATGGGGTTATACGTCAGAAGTCATATAATAGTAATCATCCCTAGTTATTATATCACCCATATTTATAACTGAAACATGAGAAACTGTTCAACACGGGTACACAGAGTCCAGGCTCGTTTAGGTGGCTCATTTAGCTAATTAAAACAAGATTGTTCACGGAGCAATTTCTCGAAGATTTAACTCCTGGTACACATAGTAATCATATTTCAATCAAGTTGAAGAAAGCTTTTGGAACAAAACTAAGTACACCGCTTGCTTGCATCTTTGGAATCAAATTATGATGCTTTTAGATCATCCAGTCCAACGCTTGCCTGCAGAATAATAAAAAGATGAACGTTGTTAAGTACCAAATTAAGCCTCCCTCCCATCAAACAATTCACTGTTTATAATGGGATCAATAATGTCAAGTGATCCTCCTTACCAAAAACTTGTGATTCTCTTCAAGGAGTGGGGCGAAATTGGTGCAGAACTTCTCAATGTCGGCATTAATATCACCGTTGCCCCCTACGACGTCCATAAATTTCTTCCTATCAGGTGCAAGCTTCATAGCAAGCTGTTCATCGATTCAGATCATTGGAAAGGGCAAAGCGTGAGAAAGATAGATACGAGAAGGTGGTGAATAATTTACAAAACATAACATGCAACATCCTGCGTTCTTATCGTGTGTAGTAACCGAGCACTATTATGCTATGATTTTTTCTCAAATGTCTTAAATCCAGATAAGTATTTTAACATGGTTCTTAGGTTTAAAGTGCCTGCACTTGAAGTTGAAGATTTCATCAGTTCTCCAAAGAACATTGGGTAAAAGACACTTTTACCCCATCCAGTTTGGAACTTGCACACCTTCCAGTTCGGAAAAGGACACTTTCTCCCCTTCAGTGTATCAAACTTCAAAAGACTTGTGCCACTGAATGAGACGACGTTAGTATAGGGATGGGTTCCGTCGATCAAAATAGTTTTTGAGACAAATTTCCCCCCTATATCATGCAAAAGTCTATTATACCCTTGGATAACGCCCATATTTTGAGTAATATGTGGGAAATTTTTTCCCAAAAACTATTTTTACAGACAGGTCCCATCTCTAGACTAACGGCTTCACAATAAGAGGTGCAAGTATCCTCAAGTTCAGCACCCTGAAGGGGTGAAAGTGTCCTTTTCCAAACCGGAAGAGGTGCAAGTGTCCTTCAGTCAAATTAAAGGGGTGAAAGTATCTTTTACCCAAGAACATTGGCTATACTTCCATCCAATTTTTTTTTAACAACTAATAGAAACTTCAGGACCCAATGTAATTGCTGGGCTAGTAGGAAGTAGTTGTTCTACTATTAAACTGAGCTGCGAGTTTCGGATCAAATACTGTAAATAAAGGAAACCAGGGCATGGGTGCTTACAGAAAAACTTGAACTGGCTAGCCAGCCATGCCACTTCTTCAGTGTCTTGGCATATGCCTCAGAGCAGGCTTGCGACATACTCCAGTCTTGGTGCTCCAGTAAGTTGCGGAACAATTCTACCAAGAAATCCATGGCCCTGATGAAGTTATCATTAAGACCTCAGAAAATGAATTACCCATATTGCAAAAATAAGTAAAACGTCAACGAAATCGGCCTACAATGCATGAAAATTTTCAACTTCAAACAATCAAACAGAAAACTGAAGAAAATACAAGCTGTGCACTATTACCAACCTTGTTAACCAAAGAAGACCATTAGTGCAGCTCGAAGATCCCTTTGCTGTCTTAGCCTCAACCTCTACCCGTACCAGGTTGTACAAGTTGTTAAACTCTGTTGGGTTAGACAAATACTTAGTTTCAAGCCTCTGCACAAAACAGCATATACGATGAGTTGAGCAACTAATTCTACAAAACACTGTCAACATAGAAGTAGTTCGTTTCGCAAATATTCAATACTGTATTTAGCTAATCTAGCTAGAAAGTTGATTGTGAAGGGGGCTAAGTTAAGAATAGATTGCGCTAAGGTATGGGTATCGGGAGGAGGCGTCAACCCTATGAGCACACCCAACATAAAACCATTTCTATTTGTTTGTGGTCAATGATGTACATAGGTGTTTATAAGGAAGCTTGAAAACCCAAGGGTGAAAACTACCATAAATCTAGTCACTCAACATTTGTTGTAAATAATAACCAACACAAAAATATTGAAAACCAAGAGTCCGAGACATCGTTTACTCACCGTGATATTACCGCCTATGTCAGATTTCACTAATGCCATGGCAGCTCCAAATTTATCTGCATAGCAATGAAAAGGTAAAGTATTATGCACGTATTGTAACAAACCTAACTGAGGGGATTTTGTTTGCAGAAACGTAAGTGTGGTAGTTGGGTGTTTGTGAGTGTGACAACTGCAAAAATGAGTCCCTGAAGAATCCCGGGTTAAGTGCATTCCAGTAAAACCGACATACAAATCAAATTGTCTATTCTTCATCTACAAGTACATGTTAATACCTATGACTGGTAATATTAGCTTGCAGGTCTCTAAGAAAGGCTTGGCAAGCAATTCTCCTTCTTCAGACTTGACATGTTTCATGCCTTCAAGAGCAGGGGCGAACACTGTCCCTTCCATCCTTGGAGCTTATCTGCATTACGATAAGATTTTAAATCAGGGAGGACAGTTCTGAAAAATCGACGATCACAGTAGCGTAACTCGCAGTTCGTCTAAAATCATGATATTAAGTATTAACCACTATAATCCAGAAATTTACTACTGCTTCCATATGCAACTGCAACTCTAAGAGATGCATCTACTAGCATACTCCACTATAAATCAAACTATGTCACTTCCAAAACTTGTGATCAGATATTAAAACTCTGTAATAGGCTGATTGAGTACCAATAAGGTAATAGAAGCAACCAAACATCAACCCTCTCTACCGTTTCTATATGTACGATCCATTCATTCACCAAGTAGAAACTGAAAGCCGTGTCGGTGATCATAGCTCGATCCATAAACCGTCAATTTTCAGCTAAAATTAATTTAAAAATTCCCCTATTTCATCTCCAATTGCAATTAGAACCAAATAATAGAACTCTCTACGTGCTAAAAATTGACGTAAGCTGATCAAAATCTGAACAAAATGTGAAATTGCGCAAACAGAAATTGAACGAGACTCGAATTGTCAATTGCGCAAACAGAAACTGAACAAAATCTGAAAACAAGATCGGGACACAGATCTCCTTCGCAGAGATAGTGTAGCTCAAAATCTGCAAGCAGTACCATACTCAGACGAAGCAATGAACTAGAAAACTACAGATCTAGCAACAACCTAAGCACAGATTTGCGGCTATGAATGGAAAATGAATGATCAATACCTGCGATCTGGACTAAATTGGAGCGAAATCGCTCACTCAGCTTAGCTTACAAAGAACGCAAGAAAAGAGTAGAGAGGATTCAATGGAGAGCGCTTGAGAGAAAAGGAGTGAATCTAGTTAAGAAGGGAGTTGAATTGGAGACGACAATCGGCCGTTTCTATTCTATTTGGGCCTTATTCAGCCCATATGATCTTTAATGGATTAAATTTATCCAAGCCCATAATCCAAGCTACTCCTAGCTACCTAATGTCTACTATCCTGCTTCCTGTTTACAGGGCCGGCCCAAGACACTTGGGGACCTAAAGCGAGTAATAAACTCGGCCCCTAATCAAAGAATTTTTTTACAAGAAAGAGTTTATTAAAAAAAAACACTTGTATATTTTTAATAGTTGTGTGTAATATATTAGAATTAGATTAGCTTTAATTAATGTTCTTCAACTTTCATTTTTTTAAATAAAAACTTAAATTTTCACATTCGTCAACAACGAGATTCAAACTCCGGTCAAACTTGTGGCAAAAATATTAATTACCACCAAACCAACATACACTTAAATGGAATTTCACATTAAGATATGAGATTAACTAAACTATAGCTATATTTCAAAAAAAAATACAATTATTACACGGGGCCCCTGCCGGCCCGGGGGCCTAAGGCGGCCGCCTTGGCTGCACAGCTATAGGGCCGGCCCTGCCTGTTTACTTTCATAATCAAATAACAAGTGCAGTGAGAAAATTTTGGTGGGGAAATGACCCAGAAGCAAAGAAGGTTAATTGGTTATCTTGGGAGAAAGTAACAAGGAGCAAAAGTGAAGGAGGTATGGGTTTCAAGGATTTTAGAATCAATAACCATGCAATGCTAGCCAAACAAGGATGGAGAATACCTGCTAATGAAGAATTATTGATTTCAAAAGTGTTAAAAAACTCTATATCACCCTTGTGGAAATTTTTGGGAAGCAAAAAGTGCTTCAAACAGCTGCAAAGTTTGGAAAGACTTCTTGAAAATAAGAGTTCTGTTGGAGGTTGATTCTAGATGGAAAGTTTGCCCAGGTACAAATGTTAGAGCCTTCATAGACAAGTAGTTGCAAGAGGACATTGAGCTGAAGGATCATTGCAAACAATTGAATGTGGAAGAAAATATGAAAGTGGTGAACAACCACCTCAAATGTTGGAAAGTACAAGTCATCACCAATATGTTTGATCATAGGGTTGCTAGCACCGTTCTTGCACAAGTGTTGCCCTGAAACAATGAAAAGGATGAGAAAATTTGGATATGGACTGCATCTGGGGAATACACAGTGAAGTCTGGTTACAAACAGCATCCAGATTATTGGAAGAAGCAAAAAAGAAGAAGACAAAGGAGGAAAGGCCAAGCTGCTCTAGTAACATGGATAACAGTGACCTAAAAGTAATTTGGAATTGGTCCTTGCCTCCAAAGCTTAAACACTTCTGGTGTAGGGTAGTCAATAACATTCTTCCAACAAGTGCAAATCTGACTAAGAGGAAATTTTCAAAGGATAGCATTTGCCCCATTTGTCTCAAGGCTCAAGAAACTATAGAACACACTCTTTTTCACTGCTCTTGGACTACCCCAATATGGTTTGCTTCAAGTTTGCTCAAGCTGGAAGATCTTCAAGAAGTAGGTTCTATGAGGGGTTGGCACACTCAAGTGGTTCATCTGGGTAAGGATAGTACTATACCCTCAGATTACATAAAGAGAATAGTATTCACTTGCTGAGAAATATGGATTGCAAGGAATAACTTCTTATTCAACCAAGAACAGCTCAAGCCTGCTCAAGTAATGGAGAACTCAATTACTTGGAGGAATAATTTCATCAAGACAATGGTGACAGCTCCAACTGGTGTGAAACTAGAAGTACCAACCAACACCACAGACACAATTCACTGGAGGCCACCAGATGTAAATCTCCTCAAGATCAATGTAGATGCAACATGGAGCAGAAAATCAAATTGCAGCACTATGTCAGCAATTCGTAGAGATGAGAAAGGTAAGTTTATAAACTTATGTTGAGCAGATGCATGGCAAACAGTGCCTCAAGTGCTGAACTGCAGACCTTAAGATGGAGCTGTAACCTAACCAAGAACCTCTGCAATCAATGCATCATAGAAACAGATTGTCAGAAAGCTTTCAGAATGGTGAAGAAGAAAGGTCCACCAGACAAGGAAATGGATGATTTCGGAGATGATATACAAAAGCTCATTCAGCAGATGAACTTGAAACTGGCTTGGGTGAAAAGAGAAGCCAACATGTGTGCTGACTGGTTGGCAAAGTTAGCTACCAAAAAGATGATCACAAAACATCTAGAGAATCAAGATAGAGAAGTCTACTTGAGAAAGATAGATTGATAGCTAGGGATGAATCTCATGTAAATGATGATGGTGGCTAATGTTTGGGGTTCTGTTTTTGTTTTTAATAAAATACTGTTTGACAATATATATATACACACACACATATATATATATATATATTTTGGTGTGAACATATATATATATATATATATATATATATATATATATATGTTCACACCAAAATAGTGGGACTATTCACACAATTCTCTGGTGTAAGATTTGGGGAAATTTTACATATACATATATATATATATACATATATATATATGGGGGAAAATGAAAGAAAAACTTCCTCTATTTACTCTTTTAGGGTTGAGTTGATGATGATTTATGCTGCTTTCTTTTTGTTGATGCTTGAAACAATTCATTCCATGGTTGCCTGCAAGATAATTGAAGTACCAGCCCAGTGTGCTCTTTTGGTATTTATGCTCTGTGTGAAAAGCCTTTGTGATAGTGGAAAAAGCAGTTTTCTGCAACTGTTGTCCCACATCACCTTACAAGAAACTGTTGTCCCACATCACCTTACAAGAAGCAGGTTGGGAGTTGGTTTTCTGAAACGAACAACGAATTTCAAGAGGTTGGCCCTAGCTGATATCACAATCGACATGAAAAGGGTTCCGAAAAAAAGGTTTTAGAGAGGATTCCAAAATAATAATCTCAACCTCAGCTTGTTGAAGATGTTGAGGACGAGTGAGAAAACAGAGTTCATGGGTGGCAGGAAGCCGCTTGTTGTGCAGAATATAAGGGCATCTCTCACTGATTTGACAGGTTCAAACTGATGTTGGCAAAAATCAACGTCCTGCGAGGGATTTTCATGTTTGCTTATTGCATCGCTGCTTCAGTTCTTCAATTTCTTCTGTAGAAGAAAACTAAAGGTTGATTGAACATTTAACAGACAACCATACAGCAAGAGTTGCCAGTTTTGCTCAAATCACAGCCAAGAAAGAAGGAAGAAGTTTATCCAACAATGTTTATCCATATAAAGTCACATAGCTCATCCCAGTCTTTTATTAGTTATTATAAACAAATTGAAACCCCATTATCAATCTAAGAACACGAAAATAAAATGACCAATAGAACAAATTTTTGCTTAACCGCGAACATCTTTCTCAAGCTGCACGAGAACTACACTCCACTATACTGCATTCCCTCCAACAGCTCGCCTCTGAGCTGGATTCTGAAGACTTCTCAACAATATCATGCTCCACAGTCCACACATCAGAGGTACCAGTTCCTTTATCAGGTCCAAACCATCTCACCCGATATCTTTAAAGTTGTAGCAACCCCGAAGCAGAAATATTATCACAAGCATTCCATTGATAGACTGCGCTAAGATAGATATTTCAAGTTATTCATCATATATATCGCAGCTATGGCATATACAGCCAATCACTTGCTATTTTGTGCATGTTAATGCATGTTAAATGAGGTACTAATCCAAAGAATTGAAAACAACCATCGATCACTTATTACCAAACTCACCAAGTTGAATTTAGAAAGGTGCCTCGAGTGATTCATCCCATACTTCTGCGCTCCCATTTGAAGCATCTTCATTGTCATCTTCCATTGAGAGCCTGATATATTCTTTATGTGCAAATCTGTCCCATTCTGTCAAAGTTGGATCTTCTCGCTCCTGCTTATTATATGGAGAGAGAAAGATATTGTAAAAAAGACAGGTAACATACAACTCCGTCCGTCCATATGCATCATCAGTGACTAACAATCGAGTTTACCTGGCGGATGAGAAATGGATCACGAGATTCAAAAGCCATGAACTTCATGAGATTGAAGAGAATATTGAGAACATTTACTGAAAGTTTGCACCGCTTCAAGTCACTCAGCGTGATGTAACCGTCCATCTGCATACAAATAGTACGTTAGCTCAAACTACAAGACAGTAAAAGATGACTGGAGTTGCAAACTAGTTTTGTGACCTTTGGCTGAATCATGTCCACAATTTGACACAAGATGTCCTCAAACGGGACAGGTTCTTGGCCCATGCACTCCATCCGATGCAACTGCTCCTCATAGAAAAATTGCATTTCATTCACCGTGATCACACCATTACCATCTAGATCTATGCACTTGAACCTAAAAACAGAACACAATCGTAAGATGACAATGTAAATTATAAACAACGTGCATAAGAAGAAAGACGCCAGTTATCATGTTACTGATCCCTACGCTTTAGAGAATAACTTCATGAAGCATCAAAAAGCATGGTTTGCGAGGAACATTTTTACAAACTACTTCTGGCTCAAGCTTCACACAAACATGACAAGAATCCACCTTTTTTGACATTCACATTCTGTCAAAATAAACAGAGTGCAAAAGGAGAGGTGAAATCCCTGGAACTATACTCATGAAGAACATCTAGAATATCCATGCATTTATTTTAATAAGGAATTTGAAGACGAATGGTACTATCTGGTCAGCTTTAAAGGAGGCAATGAGCCACCATTGCTGGTTCCACAATGGCAAGCGCATAATATCCTCTCCAACCAGTTACCTAAAAGTAATCTCTTACCAATGGAAAACCCCAGCTTAATGCAAGATTTTTCATATGTATTGGAGTCTCCCCCTATAGAAAGTATCTTTCACCAACTCTCGGGGAGTACAGAGCAGAATAATTGGTCGAT
The DNA here is from genome assembly GCA_023055425.1 of Linanthus parryae. Lineage (NCBI taxonomy): Eukaryota > Viridiplantae > Streptophyta > Magnoliopsida > Ericales > Polemoniaceae > Linanthus > Linanthus parryae. Next base: position 147,842,213 of record JALGPY010000004.1, read on the forward strand.
TATGGTCTAATTTAGCTAACAAGTTCTTTGTTTTTTGATGAATGGGGTGGTTGAATTGAGGTGGGAGAATTCCTCCTCACCTCAGCCACTAGTTCCTCAAAAAAAAATGGTTGTCACAACAGGCCAATCGATCAGCACTTGCTCCTTGCAACCTACAACAGATAAGCTTCTTTTTGTGGGAGACATGCTATTGAGACAGATGGCAATGCCTGCAGTGTCATTCATTTACATTTACAAAATGTGGCACATACGCCTCAATCTAGAGGCTTCATGGTAACCCTGCTACGACCTATGAGACCAGGGGAGAAAACATAACATATTTATTCCAAACTGTTTCATGGGCATGCAGCGATAGACGAGTCTAGAAATCATTCAAGAAGTAGCACATCAGATAGAGCATCAGTTGCACGGGAACTTCAACTGATGAACTAATCTAATCTGGTTAGAAGGATGTGTTGGTATATACTAGTAGAATATGTAAATATTTAATATAGAATATATAAAAATTAGCATCAGCACTAATTGTGCGAATTTTACTCTAATCAAGGAAGTAAAACTATGACTATTTAGACAAATGTTCCTGGAAACAATACTCCAAATCGGCATTTAAGAGAGCAGTTGAATTGGTGTGATTTTTTGTTTATCACAATTTTATTTTCTGCCACAGCTGCAAGGAAATTTATAAAAGTGCGAAAGACAACGGGACTCTACCAATATTCCAGACTGGGCTCTGATGATTTATCCTCCTCTGCCAGCATGAAGTAAACGAAATCTTCATAGCCCATCTTCCCTCCAATTTTGCTAGTAAACTTCCTCGGTACCTAAGATATGTGCGACAAAACAAGAAAGACATTTTTAGGGGAAGATACTCACTACACCATGTAACATTAACACAAAAATCAGAAATGAAACAGACCTCTGAGAATATTCTATCGATGATCCTGTATGTAAGAGCATGACTGCCATATCTGATGAGGTTCTCCTTGTCGATTAAGAAATCTCGGTCTGAGTCCAGCTCCCAAAACTTGCAGTATATAACATAAAACTGCTCATACGAGAAGTACCTGCATACACGAAAAGAAAGTCCATTGAAGCATATGATATAGATTCAGTTTCATACAAACAATTGGTAGTAGCAGTTAACAATATTTTTTTTAACCTATATATGGGAACATATCTGACACATATTCATTCACTTACTACTGAGACCAGGGTTTCAGATATTTAAACATCCCATCTATACGGAGAGTTACGGCTACGTAAATCTTCACCTCTAGGAACCATGCAGACTTAGTGATCGCATTATCCTTGGGCATTAGGTGGTAATAATTCACCATGGCATTTCAAAAGGTCCACAATATATTTTACTCAAACTTCTGTGTTCGTTAAATCTGCTTTAATGCCGTTATAAAACTAATGTGGATACGAGAAAGTTATTGAGTGACAATGAAGAACTTTACAATAGACGCTGATACTTTGGAGGTTGAGTGGGATGCATCGCAAATCTCAAGTCACTTATGTATCTTTACTTAAAAGAGTAATTTAGTGGGTGGTATGACCTTAGTCACCTAAAACCTCTCGATGGGGCGGCACTCCCGCTCCTAAAACTTGCTCCGGCGCTTTGGAGACCAAACCATGCTCTGAAGGCGCTCTAGAAAATATAGCGCGCACTTATGTAGGCAAATTGTTTTCAAAGGTGATTTACTAATATTGTGGACTATACTGGATAGTTAACCCAACTTATTACTTATCAATTTGATAATTAAAAATTTCAATATTAATCTCTCTAAAAGATGCAACCTTTGTGACGAATTAAGACTCACAATTCACTTAATAGAGAGAAATATTAGCCGTAAAACACTCCATCCAATCAGAAATGTTTGATTATTTTTTTCCCTGTCAATTTTTGAAGTTGTATAAGTATGCAACATGAAGACCGTTTCTCTTACAACACTGTGAGAGTTTTTACCATACGTACTCGCAAGCTTAATACTTTTCTCTTTCTATAGAACATGATGTTCAATGTGACTTCAGATGCACACTTATGGAATAAGAGCTTTCTTCTTAAAAGTTATATTAAATAAATAGAGAGGAATATTAGCCGTAAAACACTCCATCCAATCAGAAATGTTTGATTTTTTTTCCCTGTCAATTTTTGAAGTTGGATAAGTATGAAACATGAAGACCGTTTCTCTTACAACACTGAGAGTTTTTACCATACCTACTCGCAAGCTTAATACTTATCTCATTCTATATAACATGATGTTCAATGTGACTTCAGATGCACACTTATGGAAATAAGAGCTTTCTTCTTAAAAGTTATATTAAATAAATATTATATGTAGGCGCCCGCATGGCGCTCTCAAATACAATCCTTCCAAAATTAGAAGTTTTCACGCTCCCGCTTTTGTTCCCGCTCCCGCTTTAGGTGACTTAGGGTCTGACTACAAGGGATTTAGCATCAAGGGTTGAACCCTTTGATGCAAGGGGAATGTTTGGACAGTTTCAATTTTCAATCAAAGTTTGTGGAGACTGCCGAGGATGAGGCGGTACCCTGAACAAGGGGATGGCAGCCACTTCTGAACATTTCAGATTCAGACTTGGTGGCAAGGCAGCAAAGAGTGCCATGGGATGTACTTTTCCTGAATGAGCACAATACGTAGAATGCAACTCAAAAGGAGAGGTAGATTAGTATATTTTCCCTGGAAAGGAGAAATTTTGAAGGAGAGTGGTGTTGGAGTGTAGGGCCCACTTCCAATGGAGTAGAGCACAATGGTACAAGAAACCTACCAGCAGATCCCTTCCTATGCGATTACTGTGTGATAAAACAAACTTTTAACCGAAAGCCTATTCGGTTATGCAAAAAAACCAAAGTGACGTTCTTGCAAGAGTCACGACTCGAAATGTTGTACTAATGTATGAGCTATTACATAAGAAGCCACAAGCAACGGCACTCTAGAATTATCTATTTAAGCAGGAGTTTGAGTCACCACTCCTCCATCATGCAGTCGGATCATTGGCCTATTATACTAACGTATGAGCTCTTACATAAGAAACCACAAGCAACGACACTCTAGAATTATCTATTTAAGCAGGAGTTTGAGTCACCACTCCTCCGACATGCAGTCGGATCATAGGCCTATTACGTCTATGACTTGTCTAATGGGGAGGGTTCATGGATTTGGATATACAAGAGTTGGAAGCAAATGAAGATAGCACAATTTCTGAATCATTCTTATTTGGTATATCGTAGGTCATGACTTGTCCAATGGGAAGCGAAGGAGGGTTCATGGATTGGGATTTTACAACAGTTTGAAGCAAATGAAGATAGCACGATTTCTGAATCATTCTTATTTGGTATGTCGTACGTTTTTTTTCCAAGTATGTCATACGTCTATGACTTATCCAATGCGGAGCGAAAGAGGGTTCATGGATTTGGATTACAACAGTTGGAAGCAAATGAAGATAGCACAATTTCTGAATTATTCTTATTTGGTATGTCGTAGTAACACAGAGGACCAATGCACATATTAAAATCAAATACTTGCCTACCTTGTACAGCTGGATTTCGGAGTTGGTGATGCTAACATGCAATTAAATAATGTATTACTTTTTTCTCTCAAATTCTCCAAACCACTAGGTAGCATACCTATCTAAGTGAATTCTGTATGAAATATGAGATGTACTATTCTATAGTGACCCACATCTCATTATATTGGGAATGGGATGAGATTCTAGTTAGGACGATGGATGACGCCACACATCTGCAGTTATATTAAAGTACACCTATCCTCCACGTTGGCAAAATTAAATTGTGTTACAACAGAAATCATGCAAAGAACTTCGGCAGCATCATTACCTCATAACTTTATTGATGTCATCTTCTTCATCAGCATGTTGCATGGCTGCAAGAAGGTCCCCACGTTTCAGCTCCCTGAGCGTCAACCGGCCATTTCCAGACCTGTTGATGTAGTAAAATATTCTGTATATGACAGTTTCCGCTGCACATTGTTTATTTTGGAACACATTAGTATTGACATGTCACTCCAAACCAAGAGAATGTATAAAATAAAAGATGTAATAAATCAGTAACCAGAACTAAAAAAACACTGCCAAGACGTAACTCCATGCATATTCCTCTCTTCACAGAAATCCACACATTGTTCTTATAAACGTGAGCTTGTTGATTGAAAGAAGTGGACGGAACTCTATGGACAGTATCTCACGAGGTAAGCAAATGGAGAAAAGTATGTACTCTGGAGTAAATATATCCTATGACTGACCTCTTAAGTCAAGAACACAGCCAACGTCGTAAACACTGCCCATGCAGCAATACACTATTTCTAATCATAGAGAACTATCCATTAACCCTGTGCCACAGGGAAAGCATGATAGACCCAGGATATTACAAGATCTACTCTGGCACGGAAAAAAAGCAGATTAATATTTCTTACTTGTAGCACTTCTCTATGTTCATACTAGGGTAGAACACGGGTCGGTTCGGCCCGGTATATCCCGTTTGGTTGACCGACCCGATACATCGGGTTGAGCATGTTCTGAACCCATCCCCAATCACACCACCATCAAAACCGACCCGGGTCATGCGGGTTGTCCGGGTTTTTGCTCAAACCTGAACTTCATACTGAAGAAATCCCAACTAATTTACATGTATAAGAGCATCTGAGGGGTGCAATAACATGTGATCCTTTCAAATGAAATTCACGACTGGAAACAAACTTCCCCACAAATCATGCTCACGTCTATTCGCCAGGCTAGCTCCTTAATTCGCCTCTCCATAACGACTAATAATAGTAACTATTTATTCTTTACGTCGAGACAAGACAGTGGACATATTGCAAACAGGGGCGATCATAACCCAAGGACAAAACCATAAAACCACTTTTCGTGAAAACATGGCTCATATATAATGACAAACCAATCTTTCTAGCCGTCACAGGATTTATCTTATAGATTTTACAGAACAAGATTCTTATTAGAACATCAGCTCAGGTTCAATTGAGTTCGAATGCCATATCTGCCTCATGCTTTCCAGCTTTCCTTGTACTACCAGACCAGCTGGAGGCACTAGCCCTTTTGGCTAGATGATCATCACATTGACTAGTTAAAACTTAAAACCAAGATCCTCAACATAGACTCGTGAAGGACCAAGCAAACATGGTGGAGGTAAACGCGATTTATTGGCTGAAAGGAAATTGTTAACAAGTTCAAAGCATACCATATCTTTCCTGAAACTCAGGTGTTCCTTGCAAGAATTCCAATCCAGGATGAGCAGCCAGAAGTTCTTGAAGGATTGGTTTGAAGTCGGCCTGCATGCAAGACAGATATCAACCGTAAATGAAGAGACTGTCATGATGTGAGCTCAATTGGTTGATGAAGGGTGGTGTTACGGCATAAATCCAACATTTTAAGGTGCACAACCAAGAAATAATAAAAGAATGTGAACGATTCTTTTCCAGGTATGCCACACAGAAATGTGAGACCACTACCATAGTTTTCTATTTTCGTTTGAAAATTAAAGAACTAACCTGGGTAAGGTATTTACAATTGGGTTGCTTAAGAATTGTAAACATTTGTGTAGCTGTATCTGTCGAAATCATGTTGCCATCAATCCAATATTTAATAAATGCATCCCTGAAGCATAAGAAACACACATCTATTTAGCTTGTAGCAGTTGTTGAATAGAGAATTATACAGCAACCCCATAATTCCTAAACGAGCAACTTGGCTCAGCAACCAAGAAAGCGTATTCACTGATGAAATAATCTGTACCGGAAATGTGTTACTGTCAACTAGACTTGGCAAAGTCGACCGGGACCCAACAACCCGCCCACTTCTGCATAGTTTAAGCGGGTTCGGGTTAACTCATTTACACAATTGGGTTGAGATGGGTGGGTTGCTTTATGACCGTATTATCATTAGGGTTACGCGGGTTTACAACTCAACCCAGCTACACCCGATGATGTTGACCCTGAGAAAGAACGGATGAAGATGGAGGCGAAAGAAGATGGAGAAGATGCCTTCCATGCTGAACTCATCTAGGAATGAGCCGCTGACAACCACCACCGGAAACAAAGAAAGGAGGACAACCGGTGGTCAGTTACTTTGTTGTTGACTCTCTCTGCTTTGATTACTTTGATTTCAAGCAGCGATATACGAGGTGGTGTTGGTTGTCGAACTGGGTTGATTCAAGGTGTTGGTGTCGTACTTCCGGAAGAGGGACAGCTTGGGGCGGTTGGAGAGACGTTCGAGCATCGGATTCTGGTGGCGATGTTGTATAATTGATCAAATTTGCAGTTTCTTATGCTCTGTTTTACTCTCCTATGTGGTCTTATGTTGTAGAGAGAGAGGGGAGGGAGGAAAATTGATGTCGGAGGCGCAGGTGAGGGGAAAATAATACTACTCGTACACCCATGTGGCATTGGGTTCTGTGTTCTGCTGGTGACTACTACTATTACACCTTTGTAAACATCAATCCAGTTGATGGCACACGGGTAACAAACTGGTCACAACGGGTTAACGGGTCATACTGACCCGTTTATGACCCACCCACAACCACCCACATGTTTAAACGGGTAGGACGGGTCGACTCGTTTACAAGTAAACCCGTTTATAAACGGGTTGAACCCGCCCAACCCGCCCGTTTGACACCTCTAGTGTCAAGTGTCAACTATAACAATGCATGCACAGAACTTAGTCAGATCAAAATCATACTGTCACACAGCTGAACTCAACTCATCAAACCTTTTCTTAGAGGTCAGTCTTTATAGAAGCTTCTTTTATAGTAGTTCCCAGTTAATCACACTTTGAAGATGTTTTAACAAATGCATAGTGTCTACTATTAGCTAAACTTGCGCAATGCATGGTGGAAAATTTTCTAAATATTAACTCAACATGCTAACATTATCATTTCAGCTACCCTACCTTCTGAACTTACACATGTTTGGACCATACTTTTTTTTTGGAAAAAATATTTCAATATTATTAAGTGAGAGAAGACAATACATTATAGCAAGTTTTACCGCCTTGACGTAACACTTGCCCTCTATTGCCATCCAGATCTTATGGTCCAGAGCACACACCTACGGTGATCAAACTTAAACCTCTTATATATGGTTCATATCCAGCTCGCTATATCCGCCCCTATATACAATTGATGCAGGCATCGCTGAGGTATCAAAACTTACACATTCTTTGTAGTCTACTCCGCTTAGTTACATTCTTCCTTTTCACTAGTGTTTATGGCAAATGTGCGCTGTAGTCCATCAATTTAGTTAACTATGGAGGAAGCAGACCAGACCAACACATTAATCATTTTGCTTCACAAGGTGGTAAGGTATTTTCAGAAGATAACTTGTTCACTTCTGGACTTCTCTTTATTTAATATTTGTGTACAGTTAATTTGTTGAAGTTTTTCTTACATGGTTACCCTGCCATTCATGTCGTTACATGGAATAATATTTTACATGGAGACTTATCACCATTAGACTCATCAAGAAGTTAAGATATGACACTGAGTCAAGGCAACAACGTCAGTTGAAGACATTTTGTCAGTGCTCACATTTCTGCATATCGTTGTTGCATACCTGGTTACTAATCCAGTGGAGTTGGTGTCGATCTTTCTGAAAAGAGCACTGGAAAAAAATGAAGGCAAGTTGCATACATCCTTCGTGACTTGCTTAAATTCTGAATCCAAGGGAATACAACTTAGAGAAATCTAGAAAAAAAGGAATACACACAGATCCAAATACTTCAGAGAGTACGAAAGACATTCACCATACCATGTGCTTGTAAGCCATCCGGACATTGATTGAAGATATTATTGATTGTAGAAAGACACTGTTCCTTTAGTTCCTTTGCCGGCGGAGGACCATTTTGAAAGTAGAACTGCACACATCAATGTAAATATAGCTGTTCTCATATGCATGCATCAAAGGACTGTTACGACAACAGATTTGCTATAAGAATCAGCTGAAGGGGGGAAACCTGAGGTATGGTGTCCTTCACTGGTTTGCTGATAAATTTTAATGGTGATCCCAGCGAAGAAGGGCTGGTTTTGTTCTTCATGGTACGAGGTGAACCGGATCCACTTCTCGGAGAAAGTGGAGGTGTACTGCCAGAAGGAAAAATCGAAGGCATCGGGTTTGCCACAACAGTGTGTAAGATTAAAGGATTCACAGGGGCAATGCTAGATGTGCTTGCTTTTGCATCATCAATCAAAGATTTCACCTGTAATTTTCCCATAGACAGAAAAAACTTTGGGTTAAGAGAATAATGTAGATCAGAGAAGCGTAATACACTTACTAGAAAGTTCCAACAGTAACGAGGATTTAGATGACAGTCACTAAACAAGGATCCTTTTTTTATTACAAATATAAATCAAGACAAATGACAAACAAAGTTGGGAGCCATGAGTGAGGAGCCAAAGTCATAAACTCTGGGTGCACCTGCAAGATGATAAGTAATTGAGTGGGTGGTTTGTCTCATATTCAGATGCATCGGCCCTGGCAGTTTCAAAACATGATAATGCATGCTAATTTGGACTGGAAAGGAAAATCCTTTTCCCAGTTTAACCAGGGATGCTACATGGATCGAACTCCTTCAGTGCCATCTGTCCAAATCAATTTGCTCAATTAGGCATAATTTCACTGTCTTGTCTTATTGTCTCTACCCAGCTGGTATCCCAATAGGAAAGTAAGGCACCGAAGATGTACATACACGCAACTCGTTCTACATCATATTAGTAAAAAAAGTGAAGACGCACACATGAGGTTGACAAGGATGCTCAACACCAAAGAAATTAAATGTCAACAGAGCTCACTCTTCCTGTGTCTGCTCAATGAAATCACATTCCGGATTTGGATTCTAGTCCATAAGTATCGAAAAAATTGCCATAGTCCAGAAATTACTTTTTTCCCTTGTCAGGATAACCACATGCACACACGCGCGCGCGCACACACACACATACACAAAACACACACAAACTAAAAGGACCACTTTCCATATATTTTGTTACCACAATTCACTCGTACCCCTAGCTATTGCGAATTAGATCTCGCGTTCCGTAACATGGACACTACGATCCAGATTGGTGATGGCGATCAGAAAAGCTTTAAATATTTTCATCATAAGTATCTATATAAGACAGAGAAATAAAGTTAAATTTGCTAAGAAATATGAATTTCTACGGGTTTTTACTTAAAATACTGCAGCAATTTAGCAGCTTAATGGTTTATAATCTGCCAAAAATAATTAAACTCTCACCAATATACCCAAAGAAGCCTACCCCCACAGAACCGAATTACATCGGGTATCGCCTTCCTGTTCCACGAACCGGAATGTTCTGCGTCCCAGGTAACCTAGTATAAGTACATGAAATATTGGTACACACACCAAACAGGACGTACATACATGCAACTCTATCTTTATCATATTAGTTTTTTCTTTTTTTAAAGAGACGGTTCAAATCACGTGTAAAGTCAACTAGGATGCTGAAAGCCATAGAAACTAAATGTCAACGTGTCTGCCCGATGAAACCACATTCTAGATTTGGTTTCTAGTAGTCCATAAATACCAAAGAAATTACAACCGAAACTACTGTTTCCTCTACACGTAGCCACAGCACACACGCGCACTCTAAAAGGTCCACTTTGCATATTGGTACGTTAAAACTTTATGGCGCCAAGATCTCTTGATTGATTAAATCATAGACAACACAAGACCACCAATTTCTTCACATTCATGTTCTCTCCGGACATCTATAGATGAACCAGAGGACTTCGAATCCAACAATCTGTAGAATCCAGGTTCTCACATTAGGTCAGTTGACAGAACGCGCCAATTGTTGTACCCTTAACCTCATAACAACAAAGCATAAGAAATTATTGAATGCAGAGCGTAAAAGAAACCGGCCAAGTACTGCTTGTCGCAAGCAGATTGTTCTTTACGAGAAACAACAAATCTGCTCTGCAACTAGTCCAAGAAAATCTAATTTCCTAAGACGGTGTCAATAAATTTCAACTAGTCCAAGAAAATCTAATTTCCTAAGCAGGTGTCAATAAAATCTAATCTGCTCTGCAACTAGTTTAAGAAACCAGCTAAACACTGCTTGTTGCAAGCAGATTGTTCTTTACGAAAAACGACAAATCTGCTCTGCAACAAGTCCAAGAAAATCTAATTTCCTAACCAGGTGTCAAACTCAGGACCTCGTTTTCTTGGAGGGTCCAGCCAGCTGTAGCTTCTGCTGTATGTTACAAGTTACAAGCCCTTTTGTGAGGAATTCCTTTGAAACCGTTACAATAAGTAGCACATCATTCACTCAAATTGTGTACACGATGGAACATCCGCAACCACTGTAAACCGGTTTTATTTCACTACCTCTTGACCTATTAGTTTACTGATATCAATTGATTCCTTCCGCATATATCATCAACAACGCCACCTAAAATTAAGCTAACAATTACAGAAACTGCCTAATAAAGAACCTAGCTACTGAAACATAATTTAAATAGCTCCAGTTTGACCAAGTAATGATACGCAATTCACCCAAAAAAAACTAGCAAAGCAGTTTAGCAAACAAGTACCAGTTGTTTGGTATCCGGAAGTGATAGCCACTGATCAAATAACTCCTCGGCGACGTGAGGGCTGTTCTTGAGAGACACCTCCGGAATCTGCAACATCTCAGGGTCCAGAGACGTCACGCTCGGTCCATTTGCCATATCCATCTCCTACACAGTTCCTCTATCTCTCTCTATCTATCTGTACAAACCTAAACCTCTTTACCTCCTTCACAATCAACAATTACAATCGCTAATCCACAAAAGTATATACAGAAACCAGCTCGAGCTCTGAATCCAATTCAATGTTTGAGTAACCCTAAGACTGAGCCGTTGAATCTCCGACGACTTGAATAGACCTCAATCAGACCTCCGGATATATGATTTTCCTCCAGATGAGCTTCAATTGAAGCTCGATAGTGAAATCAATCAGCTCAAATCTTCAGAAGATTGAACACGGTGTTGAAGCGTACGAATCGGTGGAGAGATTGAAGCTTGAAGAATCAACTGCAAGGTAGGTACGCGGTGTGGTGAACTGAGAAGTAGCAGAGCTAGGGTTTTGAGGTGAGATCGTCGGAGGAAGAAGACGAAGAGAGCGCAGTGCCAGTTCAAAATGGAAGAAGAAGGAGATTAGGAATAGAGAGCTAGAGAAAGAAAAAAATATCTATTGATTAGTTTTTATTTAGTAAATGACACGAAGGCACAATACGTAAACGATTTTGAGTGCGATGGGTAAGTGGATAGATGTTAATGGGCGGTCAACAGTATCGAAGAGCCGCTAATTTTACACAAACGTACCCTTCTGTCTTGCTTTCATTGACAATGGACCCCCCCTTTCTTCCATTACAATCACCTGGTAACTTCCATAGGACTGTTTGGTAGGACAATATAAAGAATGTCAATTTTTCTTTCCTAAAAAAATAAGAAAGGTCAATTTCAAAAAGATTGTCCTCAAAACGGTGTCCCAATATAATGACATTAATAATTAACATTTATATGATCATGTGATCGTGTGATCGTGATAATATGTTGCCGCGACTCAAATAAGAGCGTCTCGTAATTCATGACAATGCAATATAGTCGATGTTTTCCTGTTGGGACTCCATCAAACATTGATTAGTGTCAAACTATGCGCTTACACTAAGACGATTAAGTGTTGTGTATTTGTACATTTAGATTCGTAACTAGAGATATGGTCGTTAATGGGCGGGTGTGAAATATGAACTCGACCTGACCTGAATGTGTCAAGGCCCTGACCTAGGAAACCGACATTCGGCCCGTTGGAGTTCAAACTAGGGCTTAATGCGACTGCATTGACCTTGTTTAGGTAGTTGGGGTCAAGTTTAAGAGGGTTGGTCGCAGGCATGACATAGCTCATTGATAAACATAAGTGTTGTTGACTGTTGAAAGTGGATTTGTGGGTTGAGTTAGGCCAGGGTCAGGATATTACAAGTTCACAAGGGCATGGTCTAAAATGGCTTATGTAGGATTTTTACAGGATCAGGTCGTTGCGTTTCGGCTTGACTCCACCCATTGACAAACTTAGTTGGTGGTGTTGTATCTATTCTATAAAACAGTATGGTTTGACTTTAAAATGGCTTTTCAGCGTTTAGATTAAATCAGCCACATCCCTTAGATATCACCTACCACCCACTTATAGTTAGAATTCTCAAAATTTTAGGGATAATTTTAAAACCCACGTTTTTATCACTGTATGTAGAAACAACTACCCACTACTTGGAAAATTTACATTCTCTCTCGAGAAAAGCAGTCGAATCAAAGGCTAATAATCATACATATTTTTCATGTAATAATCTTACATATTTTCAAATAATTGATTAAAGGCTAATAACCGTCGAAGAATAGAAACAATTTTTATTTGTACTTTTGTTCATAAACGGATTAATTTTTCCATCGTTCTTCAGGTGCTCTAAAGTTGGCGAACCATTTTAATCTTTTTTTTTGGTAGTGCCATCGGGCACGAGCTATCCTCGAGTTTTATACATTATTGGTGGTGCTTATGTGCCATATTTAGCATTTTGTCACTAAAATGACAATTTTCGCTATCCAAGTGTGAAGTATACAAACTTCGTCCTGCAGTTAAGTGACCCTACTAGTGACATCCTTTAACAATGCAGCCACATTCCACATCATTTTTGCAGCTTCTTTGTGGGTTGGTTTTCAGCAAGGTCACTAAAGTTTATGTCATCTTATTTATAGGGACTTCAGCAATGTGGCTACTAGAAAACCCTAACGATGAAGGAGAGAGGGATAGAGAGAGTGAGTTTAGCCATGGCGAGTACACGAATGAATGTCCTGAAGAGGCCAGGACTGATAACGGTCCTGAAATATGCTCGATTCTATGGGACTCAAAATCACGGAAAGTCGCCAGCTCGTGTTGTCACCGTTCCGAAATCACCGTCCACGAACGAGTACAAGGTTCGAATCGGTCTACTATTATTGTCCAGTCCCCCAGAGCGAGTATTGCTCTCGGTCCCCATTCGGCTATCCTTGTCGTTGATGTAGGTCACTCGGCGAAGCTCTTTACATTCCCAGGAGATCAAGGCCAAAACCTCAGCGTGTATGTCGTCAGTTCTCGTGCTTTGCTTCAATTTTTCGGTGACTATTTTGGCAGGTGACTGTGAAGATGGAAGTATTAAAATTATTAATGTAAGTGATTGTACATTCAAAGACATGCAGTTACAAGGTATCTTTGCAATTATTGGTTTGTCTTTCAGTTCGAAGAGTGGGTACTTGGCTTCAGTTGAGTCATTTGGTCATGTTGGGATTTGGGATCTTGATTTTAGAGTTTCGGTTTGCCGTCGTACTGGCTTAGCTCCCAACACAACATGTTTTGGTAAGATATTTTACATGACAAATATTCTTTGCTGGAGTCCTAATGGAGACACCTTAGCTGTCCATGGTTTGTGCAATAATGTTGTCATGTATTCTGGAACAAATTTTGAACCATGCGTCTCTTTGCATAGTTTTCATGATCGTCGGATTTGTTTCTTGTGTTGGTCACCAAATGGGGAATACATGGCCACTTCTGGTTTGAAAAAACAAGTTCTGATATGGAATGTGCGTGCGAATGTAATCATAAATGTTTTAAAAAACTGAAATTAAGATTTGCTCTATGGCATGGGATCCAAGAGGAAACCATTTGGCTTTCCTTGATGTTATGAGTCGATGTGGTCTTTGGCGATCAGTTGTCCCGTCTTACGAGAAATCTCCTACAAAAGGTATTCCTACTCGACAGTCCAGGGACAGTAATTGCGCCTCCAGTAGTCGTAATTATCCATGGAGTGGATTATTCAAACCATGAAATCTCTTACAACAGGATTTAAAATACAAGAGGCTTTTCAGGAAGTTGCATTCTTTTTCAAGATGGACAAGTGACTTTGGCTTCTCATGTTGGGAAGTTTAACAATGATGAAGAGGTGCTTTTATGATGACCGCGAAAATCAATCAGATACAATAGAAATTGATGAATTGGGTTATATGTTGGATGCCATAAATGAAAATGGAAGTGTAATTGCCAGTTCATGTGAAGGTGTAAGAGGGAGTACTATATGGTATCATCGCCGATCTATCTCGAGAGAAAAAGATAAGTGGACCGCGCAATTGGAAGAAGGAGAAGAAGTGAAGTTGCGGCACTCGGTAATGCTTGGATTGCTGCTGTTACCAATCGTAATAATGTCCACATATTCAATGAAGTTGGTTCTGAGACAATTTTATCTCTTTGGCGGGACCTTTGGTGACTGCTTCGAGATTTAAAAAAGAATTAGCGATTGTTGCAAATGCTGGTCTTCCCCTTCCATCAAATGATCAGATGCTAGAATTTAGAGTTTCAACATCAGTACTCGGAAACAAAAAAGCGAAAGGCTTCCACTCACTCCTCGTTCACAACTGATATGGTTTGGTTTAAGTGATGAAGGCAGGATATATTCTTTTGATTTTAAGGGTATAATTTGAGTTTTCACAGATGACTACCATGGCAGCTGGGTACTGCTCGTCAGCTCCGAGAACTTAAAAGATCTCCCGGTTGTTGGAGTGAAGAAAAATAAGTTGGATTATTTTGCTTACGGTCCAACTGGTTACTTCAGGCCACTTCCACACTAAAAGATTGGACTAAAATCGATTTACGTTATCTTGTTCATGGCTCCGGGGATTCGCCAACTGATCGCCGGGAAAATTAGCTCGTGTTTAACAACCAGGATCTCCCCAAGATTACGGTAAGTTGTGAAGAAGCAAATGCTGCTGAGCTGGACACCACTGAGCATGATGTCAAGGGATCTGGTGGTTTGTGTAATACTCCGTAGCAATGCTAGGGGCAACATAGTAATTTGGAAAAAATTCGTATAAAATTTAATTAAAAATAAAATAAGACGTTGAGTAAATTACTGTGTTTTATCCGGAGAAAACGTTAAGTTAATGTTTGTGATTTAATTCGGGTGAATTTCTTTATTTTAATCGTTATCGCGTGTACAACCACCGTGTAACGTAATGCTATTGCCACATCCTAGCATTTCTAATATTGTCATCTTGCTCCTACACATTTTCAACTTCTCCGCGGGAGAAGATTTTTCGCGACACCATCACCGCTCTACCGCCCCCTTTTTACCGACCATTTCTCTTATAAAGCTTACCTCCCTCTCATCTCACAGCCATCCTCATCATATCCATCTTCAACATCTTCTTCTTCTCCGGCCACCACCAACGCCACCGTGACCACCATCCCCCTCCACCTCTACCTCTCAAACGCTCTCTCTGCTCCTTATCTTATTTCTCTCTTCTCTCTCTGCTCACTGTGAGCCACAACAGCAATAGAAACAGCTAGCAGAAACAACTGGCTACCACCACACAGCTGCCACCATCCGGAAGACCCACCCGAGACAACCCATCTCTGTTTTTCTCTCTCATCCTTGTTAGACCCCATTACTCTCATGTTGCCACACCAGCGTGTCTTCTCTCGGGAGGGGGGAGACATGAACATTTAGTATCATCTGAACATCCACCTCCCATAAACTTTGTAGGATAAGTTCCAGGTTCCAACTTCTATCCTCTGTGAGTAAGGTTGCGACTTTAGCCTCCAAAGCTGTCAGGGAGATAAGGTTATGGTCATGAGTTTCTGGGGAAAACAAAAAGCAAGTAGCTGCAGGAAAATGGTCTTACCGATTCTCAAAAATAAAATAAAAATGGTCTTACTCAAAAATACTCAAGACAGGTAGTCTGCAGGAGAAATGCTTGGGGAGTGGAACATGAGGGAGAACAGGAAAGAGAGTGAAGAAGAAGAAGAAGACATTAACTGATTATGCTCTTATTGAAAAAAGCATGAAGATGCTCTTACTACAGCTAAGGCTTGTTGGAAAGCTTAAGCAACTTAACATTGGGGAGAACGAACAGCAATTAGCCAAAAAGAAAAACTGCAGGAAATGGTCTTTATTGAAAATCAGACTCTCATTGATGCAATACTTGTTTGAAAGGCTTGTTGGAACTGCACATTGGGGAGAAGAAAAAGCTAATAGCCGTAATGAGGGTGATTGCTTAGAGGAACGGTACAAAGTCTATGAGAGACAAATTAGTACACAAGTCTCTAGTCGGACGTTGCAGCATTTCAAGCTTTTCTTTTTCTTCTTCTTCTCTCTGGAAAACCTAACCCTCTCTCTGGCGATTTCTCTTGCCGATCGACGTACGGAGGTCGGTTTCAAGCATTTTTCACCCTGTCATCGAATAAGATGAGGGCCACATGTGAGCAGATAAATATTCATACATATTTTTCATGTAATAATCTTACATATTTTTCAAATAATTGATTAAAGACTAATAACTGTCGAAGAATATAGTATCAATTTTCATTTGTACTTTTGTTCATAAACGGATTAATTTTTCCATCGTTCTTCGGGTGCTCTATCATTGGCAAACCATTGTAATCTATTTTTTTGGGTAGTGCCATCGGGCACGGGCTATCCCCTAGTTTTATACATTATTTGTGGTGCTTCTGTGCCATATTTAGCATGTTGTCACTAGAATAATGATTCTCGATATCCCAGTGTCAGGTGTACAAACTTCGTTCTGTAGTTAAAGGACCCCTACTAGTGACACTTTGACAATGCAGCCACATTTCACGTCGTTTTTGCAGCTTCTTTGTTGATTGATTTTCAGCAAGGTGACTAAAGTTTATGCAATCTTATTTATAGAGAGTTCAGCAATGTGGCTACTAAAAAACCCTAACCATGAAGGAGAGAGGGATATAGAGAGTGAGTTTAGCCATGGCGAGTACACGAATGAATGTCATGAAAGAGGCCATGACTGATGGCGGCCCTGAAATTTGCTCGATTCTGTGGGACCCAAAATCATAGAAAATCGTCAGCTCGTGTTGTCACCGTTCCGTCCACGAAAGAGTACACGGTTCGAATCGGTCTACTATTATTGTCCAGGCCCGCGGAGTTACGAGTATTGCTCTCAGTCCCGATTCGGCTTTTCTTGTCGCTGTTGCATGACACTCGGTGAAGCTCTTTACATTCCCAGGAGGTCAAGGCCAAAACTTCAGCATGTATGTCGTCAGTTCTCGTGCTTTGCCTCAATTTTTCGGGGACTATTTTGGCAGCTGGCTGTGAAGATGGAAGTATTAAAATTATTAATGTAAGTGATTGTACATTCAAAGACATGAAGTTACAAGGTATCTCTGCAATTACTGGTTTGTCTTTCAGTTCAAAGAGTGGGTAGTTGGCTTCAGTTGAGTCATTTGGTCATGTTGGGATTTGGGGTCTCGATTTTGGAGTATCGGTTTGTCGTCGTACAGGCTTAGCGCCCAACACAACAGGTTTTGATAAAAAAAGAAATTCATGACGAATATTCTTTGCTGGAGTCCTGATGGAGAGACCTTAGTTGTCCCTGGTTTGTGCAATAATGCTATCATGTATTCTGGAACAAATTTTGAACCATGCGTCTCTTTGCTTAGTTTTCATGATCGTCCGATTTGTTTCTTGTGTTGGTCACCAAATGGGGAATACATGACTACTTCTTGTTTGGACAAACAAGTTCTGATATGGGATGTGCGTGCGAATGTAATCATAATTTTTTTTAATAAAAAACTGAAATTGAGATTTGCTCTATGGCATGGGATCCAAATAAGAAACCATTTGGCTTTCGTTGATGTTATGAGTCGATGTGGTCTTTGGCGATCAATTGTCCCGTCTTACGAGAAATCTCGTACAGAAAGTATTCCTACTCGGCAGTCCAGGGACAGTAATTGCGCCTCCGGTAGTTGTAATGATCTTTGGGACGATAGCATTAATAGATCTGACTCATCCATGGAGTGGATTATTCAAACCATGAAATCTCTTACAACGTGATTTAAAATACAAGAGGCTTTTCAGCCAAGTTTCATTCCTTTTCAAGATGGACAAGTGACTTTGGCTTGTTTCAGCATGTTGGGAAGTTTAACAATGATGAAAGATTCAGGTTGCTTAACTATGAAGATGTGCTTTTATGATGACCGCGAAAATCAATCTGATACAACAGAAATTGATGAATTGGGTTATATATTGGCTGTCATAAATGAAAATCGAAGTGTAATTGCCTGTCCATGTGAAGGTGTAAGAGGGAGTACTATATGGTATCATAGGCGGTCTATCTCATGAGAAAGGATAAGTGGGCCACGCAATTGGAAGAAGGAGAAGAAGTGAAGGTTGTGGCACTCGGTAATGCTTGGATTGCTGCTATTACCAATCGTAATAGTCTCCACATATTCAATGAAGTTGGTTCAAAGACAAATCTTATCTCTTTGGCGGGACCTTTGGCGACTGCTTCAAGATTTAAAAGGGAATTAGCGATGGTTGCACATGATGGTCTTCCCCTTCCATCAAATGATCAGATGCTAGAATTTAGAGTTTTCAACATCAGTACACGAAAACAAAAAAGAAAAAGGCTTCCACTCAGTCCTCGTTCACAGCTGATGGTTTCAGTGATGAAGGCCGAATATGTTCTTTTGATTCTGAGGGCATAATTCGAGTTTTCACAAATGACTACGATGGCAGCTGGGTACCGCTCGTCAGCTCCGAGAACTTAAAAGATCTCCCGGTTGTTGGATTGAAGAAAAATAAGTTGTATTGTTTGCTTACGGTCCATCTGGTACCTTACCTCAGGCCACTTCCACACCAAAAGATTGGACTAAAATCGATTTACTTTATCCTGTTCATGGCTCCGGGGATTTGTCAGCTGATAGCCAAGAAAATCAGCTTGTGTTTAACAACCAGGATCTTCCCAAGATTACGGTAAGTTGTGAAGAAGCAAATGCTGCTGAGGTGGACACCACAGAGCATGATGTCAAGGGATCTGGTGGTTGAATTTAGATATGTGCCTGAGAAATCATCTATAAATGTGTTGAATTTATACATTATAGATACGGAAATAAATGGGGGCGGCTACGAAATCGACCCGGTCTAATGCGTAAAGGGTCTGACCTGGCACACCAGATTCAACCAGTTCGAGTTTTAACCAAAAGGCTTAGATCTAACTCTGTGTAGGTGGTCGGGTTTAAGAGGATTGGTTGCAGGATTGACTTGACTCCTAGACAAACATATGTGTTGTTGACTATTGAAGTGAGTATGGGTTAAGCTAGGCCCGGGCCAGAGGTTAAACATGGCTTGTGTAGGATTAGGGTTTAGCTGGTATGGTTCGAGCATTGGCACTCATGCTTCGTGAAGTCAAGTGAGCGAAAACAAATTAGTAAAAAAAATAATATAGTTTTTGTCTTCTCAATCCGCCTTGTGATCATGTACTTCTTAATCTCCAAAGAACGAAAACCTTATTTTTCGGTGGAGAAGGCTCTTGGTGATGCTCCAATACCCAATAGCTGAGCAACTATAAGCTTAGTGGCTTGAGAACCCTAATTGAAGTACAAGACAACCTCTTAACTAAAACGCCACTCACACTCTATACGTACATTTGTTTTTATTAATAATTAAAGTTTAATTTATGCCATTATTATTTCACCCTATCTTATAAGAAGTTTAACAAGACCAATACATGTACTTCATAGACTAAGATTTTTACATTGGTATTCTATAATAACTGCATTGGGGACCTACTTTTGATTTGGTATTATATAAATTACTGCATTGAGGACCTACTTTTGATCAAGAGGTTGAAAATTGACAATTGTCTAAACCCTTATAGATGAATTTTGTCCGACTCCGAACTCCAACACTTCCTCCCCACAATACAAGCGACATTGATATGCAGAGTTTAAAATTAATGTTAATAAGCCAAATGTTCCAAGTTGAATTTTTTAATTGCAGTGGTAACATTGGCGGCGCGTGGGAGATTAATTTTAGTGTGACAATTTTGAAGCATAGCAAACCGTCTGCAAACTGCATGGCATTCCAAAGCAAATTATTTAGCAAACTCCAATATCCTAAATAATACTCCGCTCTTTTCTAATCAGCCACATCTGCCACACCTCCTTTTAAGTTCACAACATAAGTCATGTCAAATACTAGTTAGTTATATAAGTTGATCGAACTCAATCGGAAACGCCAACACAATGCGGATGATTATGAACATACATGCACAAAAAGTGAGCAACTATCATCACACATACAACTCTCTTTCACAATGGTCTGCTCAAATTAAGAGAAATCCTGAGTGGATAGATGTTAATGGGCAACCAACGAAGAAGAGCCATTAAATTACACAAACGTACCCCTCTGTCTTGCTTTCATTGCAAACAAATTCTCTATATTCCATTTCAACTACTCTGGCAAATTCCATAGTCTCGTTATGAAATGCTTGACTATCTAGACACCATAACTACACAAATTATATATTGAGCGTAATCAAATGACTAAACATGATTGTTTTGATATTTAATTCACCTGATTGTGTTGACTATAGTAACATAATCTCGCGACTTGAATAAGAGTGTCTCAAATGAAATGTCATTATTGATGACAATGCAATATAGTTGCATTCCTATAACTCGTAGGGGTGTCATTAAATACTTATTACAGCAGTGTGTCAAACTATATACAGACACTAAGACAGATCAAAGTGTTGCATATTCATGCATTTAGAATTGTACATTATAGGTATGTATGGCAGTCAATGGGGCGGGTACGAACTCGACAATGCTTTAAGGGCCCGACAAGCTGGTACACCGACATTCGGCCCATTGGAGTCCAAACCAACTAACCAAGGTCCTGACCCAGCGGCTCTGACTTCGTGTAGGTAGTTGGGTCGGTTCTAAAAGGGTTGGTTCTAGGCTTTACCTGGCTCATAGACAAACCCAAGTGTTGTTGACAGTTTAAAGAGTTTTGACCCATGGGATCAAAGTTAGTGGATCTAATGGGTTAGTAAGGCCCGGAAAGACAAGGGTAGGGTCAGACATGTTTTATCTATAATTTGGGCTTAGCTGGTCTGATTGAGGAGGATCGGGTCCTCAGGTTTCGACTTGACCCAGCACATTGATCAAAGTGAGTTCTGCAGGAGGAACGTCCCTTACATGGACAATAGATACACGAATCCTACCGTGTTACGATCTTTTGAAATAGTTACACTTCACTAATGTTTATTTTATTTTTGAGAATTATACACCAATTGTAGTTTGTAGTTTGATTAAAGTACTCTTTCACCCATTTAGTTTTGGAAAGGACACTTACATCCCTTGTAGCTCTTGGAAAGCTTCAGGGCTAAATCAGGTGACTAAGATTCTTGGAAACCTTCAGGGCTAAATCAGGTGCCTAAGATTTGCGTGTTTGAGCCACTAACTCATTAGTGATGCGGTGTTCAAGTCTCGATCCGAAACGATGTGTTCAGTTAATTAAACCTTTTTCTCTCAACACTGAATGGGTTCCAAATGTATACCATCGAGGTCGGACTTATTAAGGGAGCGATTTTTGGGACAATATTACCCTTCTAGAGTCACG
This sequence comes from Linanthus parryae, assembly GCA_023055425.1. NCBI lineage: Eukaryota > Viridiplantae > Streptophyta > Magnoliopsida > Ericales > Polemoniaceae > Linanthus > Linanthus parryae. Next base: position 147,863,718 of record JALGPY010000004.1, read on the forward strand.
ATTGACCACAACTGCACTCATATGATGGGTTAAAATATAGCTGAATCATCATATTCTTTAAGCCAAAATACCCTACCCCCAAGGGGGGAAGGGGGTACAACAGTATTTATCACATTCTAAGGGGAGAGTCATTGGCATTCCCCACCCCTCAAGGGCAATATTGATCAAAAAGTTACTACCTTCGTTTCTTCTTTTAAGTTAAGGTTTTACTGGATCTTTTTGACTCGGTGATTTTGATAACAAAACGATGCAATTTTTCGATAATCTTTTCATGGTGTTGTAGACTAACTTATACTCTACAACAATTTAGTCTACAACAACACGAACAAAAACCGACAAAATTACATAGTTCTGTTATCCAAATCACCCGGACAAAATGACCCAGTAACGAATCAAAAAATCAAACTGTAGACTTCGAGAAGAAAGGGAGGTAGTACTTTCCTCAAGTGTCTTTTTTTCTGAAAGAGGAGGGGGTGAGAGTGTCCTTTACACAAGAATGCTCAACTTCACATACCCAATTAAACACAATCACCCATGAGTCTCTCTGCTTTTACCTTGCATCAAATCTACTCACTGTGGGGGTTCAATCAAAGAGCCAGTTCCCTAGTGCAAGTTAGTAATACCAAAAGTTACCACTAGTAATAACCAAAAACGTACCGTATGTAATTGGTTCAGGAACACCCGTTATAAGTTCAATGTCAGCATAAAATGACTTATTCATCATACGCAAAACACGACTACAATACTTTTTGGACTGTCTCCGTCTTCTGTGACAGAAAAACTTCATTACATGAATGAGGGATCAGACGAATGGGATTTTAAGCTCAGTACTTGGGAGCTGGCTTTTGGGTTGGTAGCAATCCGAATCGCTTCTTCAGAAGGACTCTTTGCCTTGAAAATTTGTCATCCGGAGAAAACCGAGCTGCAGTTCAAAGTAATGACAAACGGGTCAATGGAAAGAAAAATGCAGAAAATATATGACCCAAAGCAAGAACAACTCATTGTATCACAGTCATTCCTCGTTTTATGACTCTCATGTCTCATCCACTGATAGACACTTGCCACAGTCTAATACCCCAAAGACGTCACTTCCAGCTAGTTAAGTGCACGAGATAAAAAACAATGCAAAATTATCTCTTATTGAGATTCAAGGATTTTGCAGCATACACATTACACTATTCCTGTAGGTCGCGTTTGGCAACCAAGATTTGGATTTGAATTTGGATTCGAAATCCAGAAATTTGAAATTCTGGGAAATGGTAAATTTTCAAATCCATTGTTTGGACAAAATTAAAAGCTTAGCTTTTGAAACCTGCAGTTAGTCTAGCTAGTCTTCATGCTCTGTTCATGCTTTGTATTATAATCAAACATTGCCCTCTGCAAATTAATAGGAACGGACCACCGAAAATAAACTGTGGCACCCAATCAGAGAATCAACGTAGAAGAGAGAGAGAGAGAGAGAGAGAGAGAGAGAGAGAGAGAGAGAGAGAGAGAGAGACCCTTAAACGAGCAGAAAGAGTTTGAGTACTCTCAATTGGAGAAGATGGTGGACAGAAAAGATAGCGGAGAGAAACCTACCCACCAGAGGCCGACCAAGAGGGAAGCGAGAACCTGGTCGCGGAAAATCACACGAAGACGTCCGGGAATTGAAATGATAGGGGTTGAGAAAGAATTTCAAATCCATTAGTTAATGAGAGCAAAATCCGGCCGAAATTCCGGCTCAAATCAAATCCTCAATTTAATTGTGTACCAAACAACAGATTTGGGCCCAAATCCAAATCCTGACCCAAATCAAAGGCCATCCAAACAGACTGGTAGCTAATTCCAATTCATGCGTTGAAAATTTCAAATGTTAAAGTTACAGATAATAGAAGGGTTTGAATGACATCAGGGGCGGAGCTATTAAGAGGCACAGGGTCTGCACTGGTGAGGTGGAAGACGACTGGCTGTTTGTGCTCTTGGTTATGGCTTGGTTCGCCAAGTCAGCCTAGCTCTGCACTAGTTAGGTAAGCAGGAGATAATTCAACTCGGCCATCTATATCCCTTGAAGTCTTTCTGTTTTGCCCTTTTTTCTTTTCCCTCTCGCGTCTTTTTGCTGATCTGGAGGAGTATTCTCATGGTAAGTTAGGACGATGTCTGCTTCAATTTGTAGGTTTCATAACTTGAAAATTGGGGATTCACACGATTCGGGAGTTCAAATTACCTAACCTGACTTGTGAGTTGTGATAACCCTACCGAGTTAGACTTTTCAAATATTCATGGGAAGAACAGTGTTGTACAAAGAGCTTTAGGTGTCTAATACTTACTGATAAGAAAATAGATTGCAGTTGTATAGTTCAAATTGGGTGTTGATTATGCAATGTCGATAGGGGGTAAAGGGTTTCTCGCGCCAATAAAGTTTGCTAAAAGTGAAAAGACTTGTTAGCAAAGGGAAGATTGTGTCAGATTTTTCTTTTCAGCAAACACGTCACGAGGCTGTTGAAAAGAACATAATCTGTATAATGTTGTTTGCAGTCTAATCGGGAATATTTTGTGCTCTTAGCTTCAAACAGATGGTTATCTTACCATTCTTTTCAATGACACGTAAATCGTAATGACACAAGTATTATAGTAAGAACAACACAGAATTGTGCCCCCACCCCGAGGGTCTCAAGTTTCTAGCTCTACGGAAATGTACTATATTAGGATATACTGCAATTTCACTTCTTAACTAAACCAAAACATCATCAATGGAGAGACCGACCAAACTGCAAAACATGAAAATAAATTGGAGTGTGTCTAAGTAATTTATGGCACGACTAACTCTGAGGTCTCAGCTAAAATTCTCATTCAGATCAACTATTAATAACAGCTAGTCCAAAGTAGCTAGCGAATCTCACAATCACCAAAGAGGAAGTACCTGGATGAGCAGACTCTGTAGCCAACCCAAGGGGTGTTTCCTTCTGCCAATCAGAAGAAGATAAGTTAAGAGATGTGTCATGACAACCATAATAGAGATGAGCATCACAACATGATACGGAGCAAACAAAAAAGGTTGCTGTATGTCAAACAAAATTGGTAGGTGGATATCATTTCCCAAGTACTCGAGTCGTTCAACCACCAACACAAAAAAAAATGTCAAATATAAAGTGTAATTTGCTCTGTCAGTGATCCAGTGAATACTTTGCACAAATCTACCTACAAAAGTTGTTAGCTTTAGCAGTTGAAGTGAAAATTAGGATCAGGGTAGACAATCAAAAGGACAGCAAAGGCACAACAAAGGAACAAAAACCACTGTTTCACCAAACTACAGAAACCTTAACACAGAAATCAACCCAACAGACCAAGAAAACATCAAGGCTCTGTTTGGTTCGCAGTAAAATGTTTTACAAGGGAAAATATTTTACGCGTAAAATGTTTCGTGTGGAAAAGCTTTCTCTGCAATTATTTTCTCGTGTTTGGTTGACTCTTGCCAAAACAGTGGGCCGTGACGGAAATGGGAGTGATGGGTGGCGGTGTAGGTGGGTGGCGGTGATGGGTCGTGGTGGAGGTAGGTGGTAGTGGTGGTGGAGGTGTTAGTATGAGTTGTTGTCCTCCTTGACTCTTCGGAAAATGGCTTATGGATTTGAAATGTGTAAATCATTTTACATCATTTGAGGGAAAACATTTTACAGGAAAACACATTACTTCCAAGTTCCAACCAAACAGCACCAAAACACCAAAATAAGGGAAAACATTCTACAGGAAAATGTTTTACCACCAAACAAACGAAGCCATAGTTCTGCAAGTTCCCACTAATCCATTCGCTATGTCGTTTAAGTTGGTTAAAGGCTAGTTATTTGAACAGCAACACATGTAACACTGGGAACTCAAAACCATACCTTTGTAGTGTAAACTTTGTCGCCGTTCTCGTTTATGTAACACTGAAGATACATTGTCAAGTAGAGATTTTATCACCTACAGATGCCAAAGACGATAAATTGAGTCGAAAACCCAACATCAAAGAGAGAAAAAAGGCCAAATTGAATTATCAAGAGCCCCTTAAATTGGCGAAATCAATGTGGGAAAATCTTCAAACAACAAGCACAAGACCTGTTAAGGAAAGTAGTATCGTCTAGAACTTATATGAAGCTTACCAGAGGGAACGCAGAAACCTTCTTCTCCGGTTTGATGCTCCTCCGGTTCCAATTGCAGAGCAGCTGTTAAACCCTAGTGGTTCGGGAGAAAGAACCCCTAATTTTATCAATTGGATTCGGATTTCGTGTTAGTACTTTTAGGGGTATTCTCGTACTTTCGGATTTCATGTTTAGTACTTTTACGGGTATTCTCGTACTTTCGGATCAACGCTTCTTTAGTGGGCCAGCAGTAGGCCAACAGAACAAATAGGCCACTCATAAAGATCAATTTCTTTCTTTGTGATGGTAAGAAGCCCAGTCCACGACAAAAAACACTTTCTCAAAACATAACATCGTCCTAAAGTGAGGGACCCGAGCCAATGAAACTGGCTTCGGCCCCAAACATCTTGAACCAGATGACCCATGAAATCACGCTAGTAACTTTCTACATGTTCTTTTGAAGGAAGTTTGGCTAAAAATGGTCCAAAAAAATGCTTGTACCGGAAAATCGAAACTTGTTGGGTTATTACATTAAGAATTCAATATCTTAACCACTAGACTATAGAATCATTTGTGGCCCCAAATAAGGGGGGCAATTGGAAATATACCAGTCTGTGAATTGGTCTTAGAAAAATGCATTCGGGTGAATTGGTCTTTGAAAAATACCCTCCTTTTTAAACACTGGTTGTTAGCAGCGTAGTGGGGCCATCTGTCTCTCTCGTCTCCATTCTCTCTCTCTCGTCTCCATCTGCCTCTCGTCTCCATCTCTCTCTCTCGTCTCCATCTGTCTCTCGTCTCCATCTCTCTCTCGTCTCCAACTGTCTCTCGTCTCCAACTCTCTCTCTCGTCTCCAATCTCGTCTCCAACTCTCTCTCTCGTCTCCATCTCTCTCTCTCTCTCTCTCGTCTCCAAACACAATAGTTAAACGACTCTAAAAACAAACCCTAAAACGCGTACTCTCTCTCTTCAACATTGAATTGTTTCTATCTACCTCAACCTACCAAGTACAGTTGAATTTACTCCAACTGTAAACTTTATGAATGTATACCTTAAACTCTTCAAGAATATGGCTCATTTGTCACTCTCATTGGCTCCAGTTCTCCCATAGAAGTATCCCATTTGTCTGTACAAGTCTCTCTCTTTCCTCACTTTTGTTCTTCAGCTACGGTAAAAACTTAAACTCTCATCTCTGTATGTTTGTCCTTATTATATGTTGATCACAGTACTCTGAAATGTATGGTATTCTCATTTATTTACTTTCATCCTTCCAATATGTTCATCACATTACTCTAAAATGTAGGTTACGTTCGTTATATTTCTGCTCTGTTCTTCATTATTATTGGTTTGATGTGTGTTGTTGTATGTGGAGAGACTGGGACGAGTATATTCATCGTCTCTGTCTTCTTATAAGACTGAGACTGAGACGTGAACGATGCTCGTACCAGTCTTCCCCATGCACAACTGGGAAGAGCATGGCCTGCCAAACTGGGACGAGAAATCTCTCGTCTGTCACAGACGAGGACTCGTCCCGGTCTGGCATTTGATAGACTCGTGGGACGAGTAATCTCTCGTCCCAGTCTGGGGTGTGATAGACTCGTACGAGTACGATACCCAAAGATGACAAGACAGGGACGACAGAGACGAGCATACCCTAAACCCTAAACCCTGAAATCCTCTCTTATCATGAAAAAATGGTATTCAATATTAAAAATGTAAATTGTAAGTCCTAAACCATATAATCATGTAATCTAAACTATAAACTCAAAATCCTACAATCATCATATCTTAATCATGTAATGCCTAAACCTTATACATACCATTAAACCAACTAACATCCTCCCAAAATCCTACATGTGTAGACACTAAACACTATAACCAACTAAGTATCATTCCTATAGACACTAAAGATGTTAATTGTAAGTCCTAAACCATATAATCATGTAATCTAAACTATAAACTCAAAATCCTACAATCATCATATCTTAATCATGTAATGCCTAAACCTTATACATACCATTAAACCAACTAACATCCTCCCAAAATCCTACATTTGTAGACACTAAACACTATAACCAACTAAGTATCATTCCTATAGCCACTAAAGATGTTAATTGTAAGTCCTAAACATTAATAATCATGTAATCTAAACTATAAACTCAAAATCATACACTCATCATATGTTAATCATGTAATGCATAAACCTTATACATACCATTAAACCAACTAAGTATCATCTAAACACTAAAACCAACTAATTATCATTCCTATGGCTACTTAAAGTGTTATTAAATAATACTAAACATGAATCCCTAAATCATAGAACATCCAAGCATTTTAAGTAAACCCTAAGATTGTACACCTAAGACTGGGACGAGTATACTCTCGTCCCAGTTGTAAATACAGGGACGAACATTCTCTCGTCCCAGTTGTAAATACAGGGACGAGTATTCTCTCGTCCCAGTTGGGAATACTAGGACGAGTGTTTCCTTGTCCCATTATTAAAATAAATATGTTGTCTGAGCTGGTGGTGGTCCCTCTCCTTCCTGAAAAAAGTACAGAAATTCTGTTACCCATCATATGGTGAGAGAAAACTTTTTTCTTTGTTTGACCAAACCCTAATTTCATCCAAACCCTAAAATCGTTCTCTCTCTTTCTACTATCCGAACCCTAAACCCTAAAATCATTCTCTCTCTTTCTACTATCCGAACCCTAAACCCTAAAAATCATTCTCTCTCTTGACATGTAGAAATGGTGAGAAAATTGATGTTCCGTGCTGTTTGGAATGGTGAATGGACGCGTGTCGAAGGTAGACACATATACATAGGTCATGCAGTGAAGAATGCAGTTTTCAAGATAATTCAAGGCATTACCGTGGAATCTTTGGAGCACGAAGTTTCGGTCATAATGGATACAGATTGCCCGCCTACCAAAAAGGTTGTCTTATGTTATCATTTCCAATTTCCAGATGCTAACCTGATCGAGCCTAATATCCTCACTAAAGATTTAGAAATCAAAGATATCTTTGATACTACAGAAAAGGGATCTATTGTAACCATGTACGTCACGTTAAAGGATTTGGTGGATCAACCATACATTAATGCTGATGTTGCTGACCAGGATGTGATGGATCAAACTGAAACCCCTAACAATCAGTTGGTTCCTTTGAGCCCCCCCCCCCTTACATACTGCGAGGATTACTTTCAGGGTATAGAGATACTCGCCGAGGATCGTGACGAAGACAGGGTAGCATATAACGCAATGGATCTCACTCCGTCTCCGGTTCACTGTAACGACATTGTGCAATTAGCTGACAAAGTTATGGTTGCCACTAATGAGGCAATGGGGCAAAATAATCTTGCATTGGCAACTGTTGCGGTAGATTGTACAGAGAGTCGTGGACAGACTGGTGTGGGAAGGCTAGACGGTCTGGAAATAGAGATGAAAGGTTTGTATACTGGGAGGGCGTTGTCCCACCATATCAGAACGGTTGCAGGTTTGAAGAGATGGACTTTTTACGTATATAAGCGAGACCAGACTCGTGTTATACTGCGGTGCTTGAATCGGGAATGCAAATGGATGCTTGGGGCTTACAAGCAAAAAGATTCCGTGCACTACCAGGTGAAGAAACATAACCCCATTTATACATGTACGACATGCAGCGTAGATGGGAAGCACCGTAACATTAATAGCGAAGTGATCGCGCAGGAATTGCTGGGAATGATGGGCCAATCAAAAAAGGCACCCAAAATCAATGAAGTACAGAACATCGCCTTAAAAATGGGAAGTAGAATATCGTACTGGCCGGCATGGTATGCACGTCAAAGGGCCAAACAGATGATCCAGGGTACTCGTGCTCAAAATTACGCTGATCTTCCCGTGTTCATGTCATTATGTGAAATTCTGAACCCCGGTACTAAATGGGATATGGGAGTGGACGAAGGTGATGTTTTCTTTTACTGTTTCCTTGCGTTCGGGGCACAAATTCAGGGGATACCGTATATGCGACCAGTAATTGTCATCGACATGTCGCACATGAAGAAGGAACCCCTGCAATTGGTCGTATGCACAATGGTTGATAGCCAGAAACACTGCTATCCCATTGCATGGGGACTAGTGGACAAGGAAAACACCGCTGCATGGACTTGGTTCTTAAACAGGCTGAGGTCAATTGTCCAGGATCATGACGAGTTGACGTTCGTTTCAGATCGGCACCAGGCTATCATCAATTCAGTCAAGGCCGTGTACCCCTTATCCAACCACGTCCACTGCTATTACCATTTGAAAATGAACGCTCTGAAGCATTACAATACACAAAAGTGGGTGTCTCATTACCACAGTGCGGCCTACACATTTGATAAGGACGCGTGTGAGTCACATCTGATAGACATGGGTATTGAGTGCGACAAAGTAAACAGCGTTAACGACAAGACCGTCGAACGTTACTTCCGGGATGCCGGTCTAGAGAAATGGGCAAGGTCCCATTGTAAAACAGCACGGTTTGAGATGCTTACATCCAACTATGCTGAGTCCATTAACTCGTGCCTGCTGCCGAACAGGTCTGGCAAAGATCTTACAATGTTCTCCCAAATATGCGATCATCAGAGCGAGTGGCACCTTAAAAAATGAAACCTCGGCTTTGACATGGGCAACACCTACCTGACTACGAAAATGGAGAAAAGAATGTTGAGTCGTTCTATAAAGTGTATAGATTTTCGCATGCGACCAATTTCAGAGTCTCTGTATGAAGTCCGCGGTAATCATCTGAAAACTCATATCGTGGAATTCAAACCTGGACATTGCCTCGGAACCTGCACGTGCGGAAAATACCAACAGATGTGGTTCCCGTGTGTACATGCGTGTGCTTGTGCAAAAGAACTCAGAAAACTTGGCCGTTACAATGCCGACCATGATATGAAGGTCATGTACGACCACACCAGCAGGTTCTATTCACTGGAATTCTACAATCTGGCTTATGCAGGTACAATTAAGACTCCTCCCAACCCAGCAACGTGGACCAGCGAAGTCACAAGCGAAGTACCTGCACACATAAGAAACATTCGCCCACTTCCACCGAAGAAAGTTGTAACAGTTGGGAGGGACAAGGAGAAAAGACACAAGCCAATGGTCGAAACCGTTCGTGAAAAAAAGCGAGGAACGGGAACGTACGGATGTAGCCATTGCCATGTAAAAGGGCACACCAGAAAGATTTTCCCTCAATTGAAAAATTAATGTTGTGATAGAAGCCGTTGTTCTTCGTTCTTTGTAATGTAATTATTAGTTCGCAACCTTTTATGATGATTGCGCAAACAATATATCTGTTGTTTCGATCAATTATTGTGTTTTTTAATATGAATATGCATTTTATTACATAAATAAACAATATATCTTTTTCTTGTGTTTTTTTAACATGAATATGCATTTTAATACATAAATAAACAATATATCTTTTATTTCGATCAATTCTTGTGTTTTTTAATATGAATCTGCATTTTAATACATAAATAAACAATTTTTTTTTAAATTTATTTAATATGAATATGCATTTCTTACAAAAAAACTGTTACGTATTTCAACAATGTTATTATTACAAACATTCTAGAAAACATACATGCATGTTTTCTAGAAAATGCAATTATACCCGGCACATGAACCAAAATCTCTCTCCGTCTCTTCATCTACCCAGGAAGCACTACAAAAGCCACTCTTCTCTCCAAAACTCACCACATTCTGAAATGGCAAAGAAGAAGATACCAACGGAGTGGGAAAGCGACAAGGAGGAGGATACTGAAAGGTCCGAGGACGAGGACGAGGACGAGGACGAGGATGAAGACACTGAGGAAGACAGTGAAGAGGATTGTGAAGAAACTGACAGTGATCAAGCCAATTTCCGGGCAAAAAGGGGCTCTGAAACTACTCAGTACAGTGACGATGAAGACGAAGAAGATGATGACGACTCCGTGGATTGGCCGCCATCTCCGCCATGGACGCCGAAGAAAAGAAACAGAGACGACGACAGCAGTGAAGAAGAAGATCCGGAGCTCTGGCCTCGCAAACCCAAGAAACCCAAAAAAATGTAATTTTCGTAATGTTTTTAAGTTTTTAATGTAATGAACTCTTCTGTTTCTCAACTGGTTCATGTTTCTGATTATGGATTCGTACTTTTTTCTGGAAAAAACACAGCTCTCTGTTAGACGAGCAGTTTCTCGTCCCAGTTTGTATTGCTCGTCTCAGTATCAGTGTGGCAATATACTTAGACGAGCAGAACTCTCGTCTCAGTATATTGCCACACTGAGACGAGCAATACAAACTGGGACGAGAAACAACTGGGACGAGCACACAAGTCTCACGTCCCAGTTGTTAAGAAGAGAGAAGAGAGAGTTTAGTTTTAAAAAGAAAGTTAATCAAAAGAAAATTGAATTAGTTACAATGGTTAACCCTAAGTCAGGTCAACAAATAAACATAAGTGAGAGACGGGTATTTTTCAAAGACCAATTCACCGGACGGGTAGGACGCCAATTCTTCCCAAATAAGAGGCATCTGTATATATTAAGTAAGGGTATAATTGAAAAAAAACTATACAAATGAGAGTATTCTAGTGTTTATGAAAAATTTGGGAGAGGGAGCCCTGCGACCCATTCTAAGCTCCACCCATGTGTAACACGATGTCTTGGAACACGACGCAACACATTCAAGCACATTTGCAGTAACAACATGAAGTTCAGATTGCGCATATTTCAACACCGCAGAATACAACTCCTAAATCTACGCTCGTAATATGATTATGCGGTACTAGACAATAAATTACCTCCAATATGTTAGCACTGGCATTTAAATTCACACTGGCCTCTTAGATTTTGCAATTAATTGCATATTTGACTTAAAAATTAAATAATTATAATGAGAGAATTGAGAACAAATAATTGGAAAGTAAGAGAGTGAATGCGATCAAGTAGGAAACCTTTTATGCTGGAATTGTGGATTACGTTAGAAATGAGTGATTTTAGCGATTTATAAGCATTCATTTGCACAAAGCATGGTTATATTATTACATGAAATTGCTTAAACATCCCTACTTGTGTCGCACGATATACACAAAACTATCTACTAGAAGTCGACGAAAGATGGTGCGCTCCTAATCGTGCGGCCCTAAACAAACATATTAGAATTTATAGCCGATCGAGAGAAAGAGAATGGAGAGAGAGATAACACGAGAAAGAGATTACGATTGCATATTTCTGATCAATTTGAAAAGAAGTACAAAGGGCGTTTATAAAGGCTAAGCTAAACGAAAACGAATTGATAAACTAAAAATAATAAGAGAAAATGATTTGGGTAACTAATTGTTCTTAATAGAAAAACGACGGCGTTTCTTTAGGGATAGATAAATATACGTCATCTCTAATATGCCCCCTCAAGTTGAAGAGGGTAGCTCTACCACCTTCAACTTGCCAAGCACTTGATCATAGCAGTGAGTGGTAAGAAACTCTTGAAGCTGAACTTCACTTGACCTGTTCTGCAACTTTGTATTCCCCCAACATAAGTAGCGCCGTGCCTTTCCTTTGACCTCACAGACAAAAGAAGAAGCATACCTCCTCCTGATTTCCATGCATTCTCAAAATAGCATGTGCATAATGAAGCTTCTCTTTAGTAGCAATTGAAGCATGTGGACTGAGTTTGGGCACTGAGCAACATAGATCCAGTTTTGCGTTATAAATGAACAAAGGCTTGCCAGTGAATCTCCTATAATGTGCTGCCTCAATCAGCTCTGAACATCACCAATGTTGGCACTCATTTTGCAGTAAAGAACCATGAAATCACTTGACAATTTGCACTCAAGCTTACATGTTGTAACTAAGATCATATTTCCGAGGAGAAGAAATAAATGATATTCAGAAACTGTAAGAGAACTGGGTTTAACATCTGCATTACTTTCAATTAGTTTTGAAAAGGGCAAAAGAGCCTTGTTTTCCACAAAATGTCTGTAACCCTCCGTTGAACTGTGATGAGCTCCAAAATTTAATCCATCATAATGAATACCAGTCCATCCCATATATTGCGCTGGACGATCGACACAGTTACCGAACACGATTTCGAATGTTCCAATTCCATTACCACTGCTTGTGCTAGGTGTCCCCGTCGCAAGAATTGTTAAGATGCTCACGTTCTCCTGCTTCAAATTTTCAAGCAATTCGAGTATCTTGGTCTGGGTTGCAGGTGGAAATTGTTGAACCCCAACCCACGCTCGCATTAATTGAGCTGTCATCGAAAGAGATGAAGTGAGAGAGATAATTGAAGATGAATCTTTGCACGCCTCTTCCACCAGATCAATGCCAACCTTGGTATTTTCAGATGCATGTTCCGCATACAAGGATGATATTATTACCATCGCAATTAGGCCAACATTCTCAGATAGAGTTTTGGGTACCGTCTCGAAGCTCTCAGCGAATTTCGCAATAGCATATTGATCCAAACATGTTTCTTTCAAAGAGAACTCCTTAAGTCTTCCAGCCAACTCAATTTCTGTAGCAGCAACACCATGTACAATTCGGCTGTCTGTACTTCCCCGTAGAACAACTGTGGAAAAATAATTTCCACCTTCTTCATTTCTCACAATGGTGACCCGAGCACCACCAATTTCCTCCACTGATACAGAATCGACAAACCCAAAATCATCTGCTTTTGGTTGACCAAGCTTCAACATAGAAACAACACCAGTTATGTGGGAAAATCGTCGTAGTTCAAATTTGGAAGTAATTCTCAAAACCATAAGCTTGTAACGTTCACAGAAAAGCAGTGCCATCTTTCCAAATGCAGCTCCACTAACAATAGCCTTGGCACCAAAGTGTGCCACTGCTTTGATGAGCTCTTCAACTTTAGCTTCTTCAGTGTTCGAATAATTTTCCAGCTTCTCAGCGCTGTGAATAGGGACTGATCCTTTAGTGTCAGTAGCAGATGTATCAACACCACCGGCAAACGCGACAACCTTAGCCTTCTCAACTCGCTTTATGGTCCCAACAACATCATTCTTCAGAACCATTCCTCGAAATGCAGTACAACTATGTGAACGCCCACCCTGAAGTTTGGCAACTCTTACATTATCTACATTGAAGTTAGTTGGAATCTTTGGACAGACTTGTATGCAGGCATCAACAACCAGACTACACAAGATATCTTCCTCTACCAACTCATCAAATAATTCAATAGACTTATTCATTGCTTCATTGTATCCTCTGGTGATCTCACTTGGGTGCAATCACCTCTTCATGAGTTCCTCGGCACCATGAAAGAGCTTCCCAACAGAAGAGATCGTTAAATTAGATCAGCCCCCTATCTCTTCCTGTTGAGTTTTGCCTGCCAAAGCCAAAATCTTGGCTGCAGGGTGTTTAACTTCAAGCACATTAACAATAGTTCCATCATCATTTGTCACATCCCAAATAAGTATAATGCTCCGAAATGAAGGAATCATATCACATCCAGCTAATTTCATCGTCAACGAGTAAATCCTTGAAAAACTAATAGCATCATCTTGAAACTGAGAAGATAACATGCTTCCTTTTCTTGTTAAGAGATATCCTTCCCTTCTGGGATTGAGCTGAAATGGGACAACATGAATAACTTTTGCAGAATTTTCGAACTTGAAACCGCCATAGAAGCCTTGTAAGATGTAGCACATATCCTTGTGTCTCGCACGATGATAATGATGAAACATAAGCTTTCTTCTTGTTCATGTATAGACACAACTCTGACCACTGCATCGATGAGAAACTTCACTTCGAAAGTTACTTTTGGGTTGCATAGAATGAAAAGAGAAACTTCTTGAGCTGATGTTATCCATATAACAAATTCCATCACGTAGACCACTATGATCAGATGAAACTTCATGACTCAAATACATGGCCATCCTTGCAGTCACAAATCTTCCTCCAAGATGACGTGCACAATTACTGCAGTTGCAAACAGCAGATGCAGGCTTATAACTACTCAACACATTCCAATTTATCTTCAGCTTTGTGAAATACGAACTAGGTATCCTTGTTTCCATGTAAAATTTGGTTCCGAAATATGAAAAATTCTTCGTAAATTCTCCAGTGAGAACCTTTCATGCACATCTAACCAAAACTCTCTAGCACTTGATAAAGAAACAATACTACTCCCACCATTTGTAGGCATTGGCACACTATCACATCTCTGCCATATAGCATACAAATTTGAACTAACAGCAGGTACCAAACTACCTCCATCAACGAAATCTAACTTGTCACTTGCCTTCATCGTTACAAACATGGACATGTTCCACAAACAATAGGGTATAAACGCTTTCAACGAATAGAGACAATTTCCAGAACAAGACGGATCACCCCAAAGTGCCATGGTTGAACAACAAGAAATTTTAGAGGCACCAAAATCCTCCAACATAGTCACAATCACAAAACATCTAATAAACACACGATTACCTGAATTGAAGAGGTAAGAAGTTGAGAGAGTATCAGACGCCATCAGAAAGCCTCCACAAACCCTAGCATCCTCAGTCCGGATCAGAAGCACCAAATACCAAACAACCACCGCCAGTACGGCTGCAAACGAGTTCAAATTGGTGCGAAAACCTACAAATTCCTCAAGCGATGCCACAAATACTTGACTCAAAAAATGAATACACAGATCGGGATCACCACACCCGTCGTTATACACTTCAACATAGAAGTTGAACATCAACGCATGACAAAAAAACAATCAGCAACAAGACTGGCTGAAAATCAGAAGCGGATCGAGAGATAGCAAAGCTCTCCAACGCTGAAAATGCACTGGAACGAAAACCCCAAATCGGCTGCTCACCATCAACAGAAAGGCGAAAAACTTCATACCACTTGTTCTGCTGCAAATTAGCCGATCTCTACCACCAGCTCTCTGCAAATTTGCAGTCTCAGATTCATCCACCATCTCGAACCTTCAAATAAGCTGCGACCTCAAATCGCAGTACAAACAAAAACCAGATCTAGACAAAAATCTGCGACCTTCAAATCACAGCACCATTCCTGATCTCTCAAACTCCAGTTCTTAGATCGAAGAACCTGGCTCTGATACCATATTAGAATTCATAGCCGATCGAGAGAAAGAGAATGAAGAGAGAGAGATAACACGAGAAAGAGATTACTATTTCATATTTTCTGATCAATTTGAAAAGAAGTACAATGGGCCTTTATAAAGGCTAAGCTAAACAAAAACGAACTGATTAACTAAAAATAATAAGAGAAAATGATTTGGCTAACTAATTGTTCTTAATAGAAAAACGACGGCGTTTCTTTAGGGATAGATAAAGATACGTCATCTCTAATACACGGTGAATTTTGGAGGAAGTTTCGACATATATTGAGGAGACACGACCGGGAGATAAGGTGCGCAACATTCCACAGAGTGTATGATTTCGGCTACATGCTCAAGATTCTAACGGGTATCAAAAGAATGCCTTGCAACATTGACGGGTTTGTGCAATTGATCGGGAAAGTTTTCAATGTTCATGTAATAGACTTGAAGGTCGTACGTAGCAATACATGTTGACGGATTGTGGGATGGAGAGATCGGGCTGAACGAGATATCCAACTTGCTAAACGTATGGCGATTGGGTGTCGCACATCGAGCTGGTTTAGACAAGTCGTTGACGACAAGAGACTTCATAAAAATGGTAAAAAAAACGGTCTCTGTAACCGCATGGAGCGTTTCCATAGTTTTCAATACTTAATCAAAGATTACGTGGAGGAATATGGATGGAAAACTGGTACAATCTACGGTTCCGCAACCACAACATCAACTACCACGATCATTATCAAAGAAAACATTTCTTTTAGCAAACTCCAACATCTTAAATAGTACTTTGCTCTTTCTAATCAGCCACATTCCCACGCTTCTCCACAACATAATCCATATCCAATATTAGCTAGTTACATAAGTTGATCGAGCTCTATAGGAAACGCCAACGCAATATGAATGATGCTGACCATGCATGCACAAAAAATGAACAACTATCATCTCATAAAACTCTCAATAGGTTGTAAGGTTGAAAACATGCATTCTGGAGAAACGCCTTTGTTCTTTGATAATGTTGTGGTGGTTGCATATGCGGTTGTTAAGGAAAGAAACAATACTAGGCGACATGATCACATGTTCTTCACTGAAGACTGGTTATTTCCTTAACAAGAGAAAACATAATCACCACCAACAACATAACTTTGATAATTTGTTATTAATATTAATCACATAGGGAAGAACTTTCCCTCTAATATTAAAGATATGATTAACCCCATTAACAAATTCGTTTAGTTTCAGTTGCGTCTTTTAGCATGCAAGACTATTTTGTAAAAGTAGGTTGTATCGTAGATATCAGTAGAGATCAGCTTTGTATAATATTAGCATGATCGATGAATTTAACACAACTTATGCATACTGAGTACAAACAAATTAAGCTATTGAATTCAAAGAAAGTAAAAAACTGCTGGGAGTAACCACAAATGCTGAAAACTTAACTACATGCGACGAAGTATCAGACAATAGACTTCTCATTGAATTTTGCTATATAAACTTGTTGAGACAGTGACATGAATCAAAGTTGGCATAGCAAATTGAGGCGGTGGGTTTATTGTGGGCTTGGTGATTCCACCGCCCAACTCAAACTCACTTTGGCTATAAAGGGTTTCTTTTGGTACTCACAATTGTTTAGTGTTTTGCTATTCTCACTCGAAACATCAAATGAGAATAGCAAACCGTCGCCAAACTGCATGGCGTTTAGCAAACTCCAATATCCTAATTAATACTCTGCTCTTTTCTAATCAGTCACATCTACCACACAACTTTTTAAGTTCATAACATAGGCCATGTCAAAACTACTAGTTAGTTATATAAGTTGATCGGACTCAATTGGAAACACCGACACAATATGAATGATACTGAACATACATACATGCACAAAGTGAGCAACTATCATCACACAACAACTCTCTTTCACAATGGCCCAATCAATAGATTGTAAACATACAGTACGAGAGTGGATAGATGGTAATGGGCGGTCAAGGGCAACAAAGAACCGCTAAATTACACAAACGTACCCCTCTTTCTTGCTTTCATTGCCAATGGACCCTCTATCTTCCATTACAACTACTCGGTAACTTCCATAGTCTTGTTAGGAAATGTTTGATTATCTAGACACCATAATTATACAACTTATATATTGAGCGTAATCAAACGACTAAACATGATAGTCTTGATATTTAATTCACCTGATCGACTAAACATTATAGTTTTGATATTTAATTCACCTGATTGTGTTGACTATAGTAATATAATGTTGCGACTTGAATAAGAGCGTCTCAAACGAAATGTAATTATTCATGACAATGCAATATAGTTGCATTTTCCTATAACTTGTAGGGGTGTCATCAAATACTTATTACAGCAGTGTGCCAAACTATACACCTACACTGAGACGATCAAAGTGTTGTACATTTGTGCATCTGGATTTGTACATTATAGGTATATGGCAGCCAATGGGGTGGGTATGAACTCGACAATGCGTGAAGGGCCCGACCCGGCACACCAACATTCAGCCTGTTGGAGTCCAAACCAAGGTCCTGACCCAGCGGCTGGGACTTTGTGTCATAAGTTAGGCCTGGGAATAGGGTTTGGCATGTTTTATGTATAATTTGGGCTTAGCTGGTCTGATTTAGGAGGATCAGGTCGTCAGGTTTCGACTTGACCCAGAGATCTGCAGGAGGAACCCATTCGGCGTTGAGAGAGAACAATTCAATTAACTTTAATTGAACACATCGTTCAAAGACTAAGAACACCGCATCAGCGATTAGATAGTGGTTCAAATACGCAAATCTTAGGCACCTGATTTAGCCCTGAAGCTTTCCAAGAGGTACAAGCGGTGTAAGTGTCCTTTCCAAAACTGAAAGGGTGAAAGAGTACTTTAATCAAACTACAAACTACAATTGGTGTATACTAGTATTTCTCAAAAAAATAAAATAAAATTAGTGTAGTGTAAAAGATACTTTCACCTAGAGCTGCGATTCTGTTCGGTTCAACCGGCGGTTCTGGTTGAAACCGAACCGAATTAACCGAAAATGAAGGACCGGGAACCGAAGGACCGAAACCGGTAACCGAAGGACCCGGTATTATACGGTCCCGGTTCGGTTTCCCCTAATTCCAGAACCGGAACCACTCCGTCTCAAAAAGGTAGTACAACTCCGTCCATCTCTAATGCACCATTTGACTTTTTCACCTGTAACTGGGTCACTTTGACCCGGTGATTTGGATCGCAAAACGATGCAATTTTACGATAATTTTTTTATGGTCTTGTAGAATAAGAGTTTCTCTACAACACTACGAAAAAATTATCTAAACATTGTAAAGTTTTGCTATCCAAATCATGGGGTCAAAGTGACCCAGTGAATAGTGGTAAAAGTCCAAATGGTGCAAAAGAGATGGGACGGAGTGGTACTTTCTTCAAGTGTCTTTTCTGAAAGATGAGGGAGGTGAGTGTCCTTTACACAAGAATGATCGACTTCATATACCCAATTAAACACAGACACCCATGAGTCTTTGCTTTTAGCTTGCATCAAGTCGACTCAAAACCAGACTAGTTAGTTATACCAAAAGCTACCGCTAGTAATAACCAAATACGTATGTAATTGGTTCAGGAACATCGGTTATAAGTTCAATGTCAGCATTACACGACGACTTAATTCATCATACGCAAAACCAGACTACAATACTTTTTGGACTTCTTCTCCGTCTTTTGTGACAGAAAAGCTTCCTTACATATGAATGGGAGTTTAGACGAATGGGGGGTTTTAAGCTGCATGCTCAGTACTTTGGAGCTGGCTTTTGGGTTGGTAGCAATCCAAATCGCTTCTTCAGAAGGACTCTTTGCCTTGAAAATTTGTCATCCGGAGAAAACCGAGCTGCAGTTCAAAGTAATGACAAATGGGTCAATGGGAAGAAAAATGCAGAAAACATATGACCCAAAGCAACAACAACTCATAGTATCATATTCATTCCTCATTTTATGCCTCTCATTCACTTATAGACACTTGCCAGTTGCCACAGTCTAATAATACCCCAAAGACGCCACTTCCAACTAGTTAAGTGCACGAGATCAAAAATAATGTAAAATTAACTCTTACTGAGATGCAAGGATTTTGCAGCATACACATTACACTATTCCTGTAGCTCATTCCAATTCATGCATTGAAAATTTCAAATGTTTGTTGTTATAAGTACACGTTCCAGATATTAGAAGGGTTTGGATGAGATCAGGGGCGAAGCTATTAAGAGGCACATGGTCTGCACTGGTTAGGTGGAAGACGATTGGTTGTTTGTGCTCATGGCTATGGCCTGGTTCGCCAGTCAGCCTAGATCTGCACTATTAGGTAAGTAGGAGATAATTCAACTCGGCCATCTATATCTCTTGAAGTCTTTCTGTTTTGCCTTTTTTTCTTCTCCATATCGTCTTTTCTTGCTGTTCTGGAGGAGTATTCTCATGGCGGGTTAAGGACGGTGTATGCTTCAATTTGTAGGTTAGCGTTTGATAACTTGAAAATTGGGGGTTTACACGATTAGGGATTTCAAATAACCTAACCTGACTTGTGAGTTGTGATAACTCTACCGATATAGACTTTTCAAATATTTATGGGAAGGACAGGGTAGTAGGAAGAGCTTTAGGTGTCTAATACGAGTACATAGTATACTGATAAATTAATAGATTGCAGTTGTTTAGTTCAATTTGGGTGTTGATTATGCAATGTCGATAGGGGGTAAAGGGTTTCTCGCGCCAATAAAGTTTGCTAAAAGTGAAAAGACTTGTTAGCAAAGGGAAGGTTGTGTCAGATTTTTCTTTTCAGCAAACACGTCACGAGGCTGTTGAAAAGAGCATATTATGTATAATGTTGTTTGCAGTCTAATCGGGGATATTTTGTGCTCTTAGCTTCGAACAGATGGTTATCTTACCATTCTTTTCAATGACACGTAAATCGTAATGACACAAGTATTATAGTGAGAACAACACAGAATTGTGCCCCCACCCCGAGGGTCTCAAGTTTCTAGCTCCCCTACTGTTTAATGATACGGAAATGTACTATATTAGGATATACTGCAATTTCACTTCTTAACTAAATCATCAATGGAGAGACCGACCAGACAACAAAACATGAAAATGAGTTGGAGTGTGCCTATGCTAATTATAGCACGGCTAACTCTGAGGTCTCAACTAAATCATAATTCTCATTCAGATCAACTATTAATAACAGCTAGTCCAAAGTAGCTAGCAAATCTCACAATCACCAAAGAGGAAGTACCTGGATGAGCAGACTCTGTAGCCAACCCAAGGGGTGTTTCCTTCTGCCAAAAAGAAGATAAGTTAAATGATGTGCCATGACTACCATAATAGAGAAACCCTGATAAACAGTGAGCATAACATGTTTTGCAGCAAATAAAAAAGGTTGCTGAATGTCAAACAAAATTGGTAGGTGGATATCATTTCCCATTAACTCGAGTCGTTCAACCGCCAACACACACAAAATGTCAACTATAAAGTTCAACTCGCTCTGTCAGTGACCCAGGGAATACTACAATCCACAAATCTAACCACAAAAGTTGTAAGCTTTAGCAGTTGAACTGAAAATTAGGATCAGGGTAGACAATCGAAAAGACAGCAAAGCACAACACAGGAAAAATAACCACTGTTTCACCGACCTACAGAAACCTTAACATAGAGAAATCAACCCAACAGACGAAGAAAACATTAAGTGCAGCGAAAGTGCAAAACATTAAAAGTGGGTGTAGCCGCCTGACCCACTTTTAGTCCCTTCTAAATTGTTAGGTCAATCAAAAGGACAAGTAATAACATCTTGCGTCAAGTCACTTAACCACAAACAGGAGTATTTACAAAATTCATTAGCTTTATTAGTTGAACTTAAAAACTAAGGAAGACAAGCAAAAAACCAATAAAAGCACATCAAATGAACACCCCACACTGTGTACATCAAATTACAGAAAGCATGACATAGAACACAAAACAAAATGAGCTAGAAAACATTTAGTTCTGCCCACTAATCCAAAAACAGAACAAGCATATATATACCTTTGTAGTGTAAACTTTGTCGCCGTTCTCGTTTATGTAACACTGAAGATACATTTTTCACCTGCAGATGCCAAAGACGATAAATTGAGTCGAAAACCCAACATCAATGAAAAGAAACATCGATGGAGAAAAAAGCCCAAATTGAATTATCAAGAGCCTCTTAAATTGGCGAAATCAATGTGGTGGGAAATATTCAAACAAGCACAAGACCTGGTAAGGAGAGTACTATCGTTTTCGTCTTCTATAACTCACATGAAGCTTACCTGAGGAACAGAAACCTTACTCTCCGATTCGATAAGCCTCTCTGTTAAACCCTAAGTGGTTCAGGAGAAAGAACCCTAATTTATCAATTGGATGGAGCGAAACGAAGACCTCACGTTGAAAGTACGAGAGTACCCTAAAAGTAAACGCTACTTTCAGATCAAGCCTTCTTTAGTGGGCCAGCAGTAGGCCCACAAAACAAATAGACCAACTTCTTTCTTTGTGAAGGTAATAAACATAACATCGTCCTAAAGTGAGTGACCCGAGCCTGGCTTCAGCCTCCCTTAATTACTGGGACATGCGTGCGTCAACTTCTTCATCCACAAACATCATGAACCAGGTGACCCATGAAATCACTCTAGTAACTTTCAGCATGTTTTTTTTTTTAAGGAAGTTTGGCTAAAAATGGTAAAAAAAAGTGCTTTTACCGAAAATTAAACTTGGGTTATTATCCACTAGACTATAGAATTATTTGTGCTCTCAAATAACGGGGTACTCATATATATTAAGGGTAAAAGACACTGACCACCCCTGAGTTTAGGGTAAAAGACACCCCGCTACCCTGGGTTTTGAAAAAAGACAGTCTGCACCCATTTAACGGAATATTCCGTAGACAGTTAGCACCTTCTGTTATGTTCCGTTAAAAAAATTAGGGTAAAAGACAAAAACCACCCCTCGAGTATGGGGTATATACAAAAACATCCCTCGTGTTCGGGGATATACAAAAACCACCCTTCTGAAATAACGGAGGTAATGTTAAATTAACGGAGATCCAAAAAGTCAAAAATACCCCTGAAATTTTGCAAAATTACCCCACTATAAGTTCTACTACCTCTGTTTCTTCTCTTTCACCTTACTTCACTTTTTGACACTATTCACTGGGTCACTTTGACCCGGTGATTTGGTTGGCAAAAAAGTATAAGAATTTGGTAATCTTTGCATGATTTTGTAGAGTAAACTTTACTCTACAATACTAAGAAAAAATTTCCAAAAATTTGTATCGTTTTCCTATCCAAATCACCGAGTCAAAGTGACTCAATTACGAGTAAAAAAGTCCACCTAAGGTGAAAGAGAAGAAACGGAGGTAGTATTTCCTTTACATTTCTTAACCCTAAAATAACTTTATCCATTTTCTTTCTCTCTCTTCTCTCCGAACATAACCCATCTAGCCTTCCGCGGACAACCCATCTCCACCAGATAAGGGTATCATCAAATCTAGCCTTATCTCTTCCTCCTCTCTTCTCTCCCCGACACAACCTATCTCCACCTCCACCTTCTGCGGACGACCCTGAATCGACTGAAGATCCGCTGGAGACGGATTTGGACGAAGAGCCAAGACTCAGCAACTCGTTCGGTGCACCGGTGAAGGACTGGGACTCCAAGAAGCGTGAATGGCTGAGGCGCGCCCGTCAATCGCCGCTGTGTCGGAGAACAAGATGGTGGTTGTGACGGGTTCTTGGCCAGGGTCGTGCGTGAACCTCGCTGTCGACCCCTCACATCTGGGGCTGTTCAAGAACAAGGCCGAATCCACGGCTGCGATGCGTTCTACAAGAACCCCTTCCTCAACCCGAAGATGCCGAGTGTGTGGGCGAACCTGGGTGGTTGCGGATCTAGGTGGCTTTCCGTACCAGTGACCCTGGGCACCAGCATAGATGATTCCAAATCTTGAAACATATAGCAGAATTGGAAGACATGTTTGCTGTCTGTTGGAGTTCATCAAAGGTGGGGACTTTGGTTTATTTCTCAGATGTGCCGGACCAGATCGTTCTGGGTTTGCTGTATTTCGTCGCCTCCTTGAAGGCCCCCACGATCCGGTGACGATGTAGTCGACGGGATCTTCCGGGTTTTTGCAGAGATTCAACTGTACGGCGGCGAATTGGGTGGTGGCGCAGCCTTGGAGGAGGAGGACGTGGAGGGGAATTGCTCAACATCTTTTTCAGTATCTGTGGAGGAAGTTTGGGAAAATGGTAGGGAAGAGACTGTTCTAACCTCAAATCCCTTCCCCTTCTCATACTATCTGTTTGTTCCGATTTGGGGATTGATTCTTGGACCAGACCCAACCATTATCACTTCTGATTGAGTAAAGTTTCAATTTTTAACATTTTTCTTGATCCTGATTATTGTTTTGGGGGTATCAAATTGATTGATGCAGTACTTGTATTTTGAAGACCCACAAGCAAGTTTGTTTTTTGAGAACCTCTTTTGAATCCACATGTGGTGTTGTTATTGTTCTTCTTTAATTGATATACTTTTGATGTTTATTGTGAGTCTCTTGATATTTTTTTTTCTTTATTGTTGTTTGTTTTGTTATGGTTGTGGCAGTGGCAGTGATGGTGGTGGTGTTGTTGGTGGTGGCGGGGATGTGGTGGTGGTGGCCAAGAACACCAAGAATACCAAGAACATGAGTAAAATAAACAAAAATATACAAACAGGGATAAAATGGTCATAAAAAAGACAAATTGCACCCCATACTAATTAATTGTAATAGAAGGGTGTTTTTCGTCTAACGTCCATCCGCTGACAGGGGTGGTTTTTGTCTCGGTAAGGGTGGTTTTTGTATATCCCCGAACACGAAGGGTGTTTTTGTATATACCCCGTACTCGAGGGGTGGTTTTTGTCTTTTACCTAAAAAATTGTTGATTGAATTTTTCGGACCATATTACCCCTGTGTATTATTGTGGACTTTTTTCCCATATTTATCATCAAGAACATCAAGCCAAGAACATCAAGAACATCAAGAATTTCTCAATAAATCATAACACATCAACAAACAGACAAACAACAAACCGACCCAACACTAACTGATTCCATACACATCAACATATGCTTCTTCCTGGACCAAGATCCGCAATTTTCATACTACCCTTCTTGTCCACCATAAAATTTTGTGGCTTCAGATCTCTGCAATTTTAGACAGGGTAAAAGACCCAAGAAAAAACAAACCGATGCAAAACCCAATTTCATCAAATAAATTACAATAATAATGAGATCGAGACCAAAAAAACAAACTGATGCATAAGGGTTTTACCAAAAATGCAACCCACAGACCACATATCCACTGCAAGTGAATAGCGAGAAGAACTCCAGTAGCTCTATACCATAAAATAACAATTTGTGTCGAAATTAAATCCAATTTCAAAACAAAGTATTGCCGACAATTTCCAACCAACAAAGAAAATCAGCCAATCAAATAAGATTACAGTAGAATAAGAAATCATGTACACAGAGGACCTCATGTGTGTAGCTCTTGAGATGAATAGTGAAGGTACTCCCTAGACCAAGATCTGCAATTTTCATAATACCATTCTCTTTGTCCACCAGAATATTTTGTGGCTTCAGATCTGGATAAGCGAAGGAAGGAGAGGCCTAGGGTTTGGTCCCTTCCAATGGGAATAGATGAACTGTTTGAGATCGGTGTCGATGTACTCAAAGACGAGCGGCTTGCCGTGCTTGTTGTCGACGTGCTCGACGCAGAGAAGCCGGACGACGTAGAGGCTTCGGGAGAGCATCTGGAGGAGTGACATCCCACGGAGTGCCGTCGGAGGGACGCCTTCCTCGTCCATTTCAAGCCACGTTTTCTTCAGCGCCACCACTTGTCCTTCGCCTTCTAGACCTTCCCGTAGGTCTCAACCAGCCTCGTCTCTTCTTCCTCTTCTCATCCCCCTTTAGATCGACAGAGAGAGTGGAGAAATGAAATAGGAGGAAAAAAATAAGGACTGGCGGCTGTTTCACAAAGAGGGGAAGAGAGAAAGAGGGTAAGAGAAAGAGGGAGTAGGGTTAGAAATGAAAGAAAGAGGGGTTATGGTAATATATAGAGGGGTATTTTTATAAAATTTCAGGGGTAAACTGGTCTTTTTTCCTTTGCTGTTAGTGAGCTGTTGGCCTCCATCCAAAAAAAGGTGCAGACTGTCTTTTTCCAAAACCTAGGGGTGGTCAATTTCTTTTACCCTAAACTCAGGGGTAGTTATCGTCTTTTACCCATATATTAAAGGTAAAAGACAATGACCACCCCTGAGTTTAGGGAAAAACCCACATACCACCCCTGAGTTTTGGATAAAGACACTACGCACCCATTTAACAGAATATTCCGTGGACACTCAGCACCCTCCTGTCATTATTTGTTAGAAAAGTGGGCGATTGAGGTTTTTCGGACGGTATTACCCCTCTGTATTTTTCTAGACTTTTTTGCTCATGTTTATCATCACGAACACCATAAACATCAAACCAAGAACATCAAGAACACTAATAATTTCTCAAAAAATCATAATACTCCATTGAACTTTTACCATTGTTTGGAATTTTTCCGTTGTTTAATATTTTTAAATCCTAAGAAGGTTATGAATACCAAAGCCAAAACCACGACGTCTCTCTCCTTTCTGAAATTGAGATGAAGTCTCCTACGTTTTGCTCTATTTCTTTTGTGAAAGCTGTGGGAAGAGAAGCTAATTCCTGCAATCATCATCAAATTGTTCTACTCTTTCCTAATTACATGTGTAACCTCTGTTCTTCACCCAAAATTCACATCTTCGCCAACGAGTGCAGCCAAACCTCGAATCCAAATCAGTCGTAGCAGCCCGCTCTCAGCAACCACCAACAACAATTAATCACCGTGATGGCAACACCAACGTCAAACCAAAACATTGATCTAAACATTCAATTCACATCTATCCAAATGCTTCTGCTACCTAAACCCAAAACTAAGATTAGGGCCACAACATTCATGATTTCAATGAGAAAGTGACAAAATTGAACCCAATTATGTTTCAAATTGAATACAACAGTTAATTGTGAACAAAAAATTCGAACTCGCATTGAAAACAACTGTTAATTGTGAACAAAAAAAATCAAACTGGAGAAAGAGCCGATGAACAAATAAAAATATGGGGAAGTGACAATTTTGAACAAAAAATTTTGAACAATCAAAATCAAATCCAACTGCAAAACACTCTTCTCGTCGAATCCATTTGTTCGTCGGTATAACACCAACGAGATCGACACATATCTTCAGAAAGAGGAATGAATGAGAGAGTAGACTCGTCGCCCAGAAGAAGAGGGGGCATAAGACTGACACCACCGATTCATATCAGAGCAAGGCCAACAGCGCCTTGCAGATCGCTATGGCTCGCCTTGAGGACGAGTTCCGTAACATTCTGATTGCTCAGACCAGTCCAATCGAGACAGATTCACTTGTCAACAACCGGACTTCCTTCTCGAAATCGACCCTCAGGACGGATTCTACCGGCGGAGATTTGCACGATGAAGACTACCAGATGACGATTCGCGAGAGCTTGGAGATGGGGAAGTTGAAGGTAGTGGGAACGGTGGGAACTCAAGCTATCGATCTACAAATAGTATTCGCGAGATCGATTTGATACTCTCTGGGCGACGGCGACACAACGGTGGCGGTTGGTCAGGGAAGAGAGAAGGAGAAGAAAAAGATGGATGAGGGAGGGAGGGAGGCGCTGTGTGGCTGCTGGTGTTGGAAGAGAGAAAGAGGAGGTAGAGAGAGAAAGGGGTTAGGCTAATATATATGGGGTAATTTTGTATGATTTTAGGGATATAATGGTCTTTTTAGTCATGTTGTTAGTCCACCGTCTCCCTCCATCCAAAACAGGTGTGGAGTGTCTTTATCCAAAACCCAGGGGTGGTCTGTGAGTTTTTCCCTAAACCCAGGGGTGGTCATTGTCTTTTACCCATATATTAATAGGGACACAATTGAAAAAAGAACAATAAAATGAAAGTATCGTAGTGTCTTTGAGAATGGGAGGCACGTGACCCCGTGCCCTTTCTAAGCTCCGCCTTTGTGTAACACGACATATATCTTGTAACACGACGCAACACATTCAAGCATACTTGCAGTGACAACATGAAGTTCAAATTGCATATTCCAACACCGCAAAAATACAACTCCTAAATCTACGCTAGGTCGTGCACAACCCGGAATAAAAACTAGCATTACTCATCCTAATATGATTATGCGTACCAGACAATAAATTACCACAAATAAATTAGCACTGCCACTTAAATTCACACGGCCACTTAGATTTACAATTAATTGCATGTTTGACTTAAAAATTAAATAATCTTAATGAGAGAATTGAGGACAAATAATTGGAAAGAAAGAGAGTGAATGCGATAAGTAGAAAACCGTTCATGCTGAAATTGTGGATTACGCTGGAAATGAGTCATTTCAGCGATTTATAAGCATTAATTTGCACCATGGTTATATTAGTACATGAAACTGCTAAAACATCCCTACTCGTGTCGCAGCGCCCGAAATACACAAAACTATCTACTAAATACATGAAATCCACAAAACTAATATTGGAGTTCTGCGAAACGTGTTTTTCGATTCCTGAGAGGTACAAGTGACCATGGTCTATTCTTGCACCGTGACTCACCTATGTCTCTTCATGCATTCTTGACTCAGATTGGGCAGGGAACAAAGATGACAGGACATCGACCAGTGCCTATGTTGTTTTTCTTGGCAGGAATCCTATATCTTGGAGTTCAAAGAAACAGAAAACAGTTGCGCGTTCCTCCATAGAAGCTGAGTACCGAGCTGTTGCATCTACTACATATGAAGTCCGCTGGCTACAATCTCTAACTCAAGAACTTGGCATCATCTTGACCCAACCTCCCGTCATCTACAGTGATAATATCGGTACTACATACTTATGCGCTAATCCGATTTTTCACTCAAAAATGAAACACATAGCCATTGATTACTACTTTGTCCGAGAAAAGGTGCAATCTGGCCGCCTTCGTGTCACTCATATTGCTTCTAAAGATCAGTTGGCTGACGTCCTCACGAAGCCTCTGTCTCGTCCACAATTTCATTCTTTGCGTTCCAAGATTGGTGTCTCTAATCCGAGCACCATCTTGCGGGGGCATATTAGGAAACAATGACAGTGATTGATACATAATATTAGGGCATGATTATTGTATCCTTGACTGTGATCACACACATGATATTAGGAGATAATTGGGGATCATGATTGTGCACTAATTCAGCACATCTCTTGTATATATTAGAATGTATGCTAATGAACAATATCAAGCTTCACCATATATCTCTGCTTCCACGTTACAAATGACGTGGATTTGCTCTAACCATACAGCATGGGACACGTCTGGAGAGAAGAGAATGAGTGGCAGACAAAAGAAAGTGGATTCCTACATGTTCCTGACGTGTCCTGTGATGTATTGCTTAGAGTATCATGTCATATTTGCTCTTGGAGCAAGCAATAATTACTCCCCATGTTGCCTTCGGAATGGAATAAAGTTAACACAATTTGCAATAATTGTTGTCTGTCGACATTATATCTTAGGTCTTTGTATCTTCTGTCCTCGGATGCCTCCCACGGCTTTGCAACTTAAAGGGCTGAAATTCTGTATCGAACGCCACAAACTTATATTTTTGCTAGCATTTTATTTATTCGACTTAATATGGAATCGATATTGCTCCTAGTGATCTCCCTTATCTCCTCCATTAGATACTGTAACTTTGGTTATTGTTGTACAGGGAACGAGCATGTGACGAATTGTGATATTGTTTAGAACAAGATTGAACAAAGCATATGCAGATGGGGCCTTTTTTATAATTGGAAGTTAGCATCGATGGACAAAAACCGTGAACGTGGGGTTTTCCTATTTCAAAATGGATTCGGACCAAATAGTACTTTTTCTGTCAAAAAGAATATATTGCAAAAAAACGAACCACCAAACCTAAACACTACAAACACTCCTTATCAGCCCTGAGACTGATAGCAGTATCCCAGTTACTACTACAACTAGCACTACCATTAACTAAATTGACAACAAAATCAGCTAGACTATTCAATTTTTTAGGCACCCATACAACTTTGTGCTTGCTCCTATCAAACATAGCCTTTATATCATTCAGCACAACAAAACATTCCACCTATGCTCTACCATCAGAGGCAAGATGCACCAAATGTTTGTTGTCTCCTTTAAAGATGAAATTTGCATCACCCATCCAAACTTTAGTCTTCCAGAAAGCTGTCCTTAGAGCAAAAGCTTCAGCTGACAAAGCAGAGTCATCTTCTTTTATGCACCACCCCACTTCTGAATTTTTCCATCACAATCTCTAACCACCCAGCCACAGCACACTTACTTTGACACCTTAGACCAGGAATCATCATAGTTACATTTCAGCCAATTCTCTGGGGGAGGACTGAAGGGAGGCGAATCCCTGGACCAGTTCGATTGCATGTCTGCTATACCGATTAAAATTTGTTTCAACATGAACGCTAGAAACCCTACTAGGCGGAATTAGGGTTCATACCTGCGTCCAAGCTATCTGATGTAGGTCTGAACACTCCGGATCTTCTCCCGTATTCCTGAAGTTCCTCCTGGATGCAAGTGTGGGCTTGCTGCTTCCAGAATCCTTCTTGTCCTCCAGACGAATTGCTCTCACTCTCGAAACCCTAGATTTCGGTGCGTATCTTAAGCATACGAATTCTGAAGACTAAGGACACTTATATAGGCTACGGGAGGGACCTGGAGGAGAAAATACGAATCAGGCTCCTAACTTTATTAGGACTTCTGGTTCCACCCGAACCTAGCTCGAATAAAGCTAATAACAGTTAGTACCACTAAATAACTGATATTGCATTACTGTCCATATTCTCAAAAAATAATATTTCGAGCTCCTGTTATTAAATACTTATTATCTCCCCATGTTAAAATTACAGATATCCGTCGATTAAATTAATTACTGACTAATTCATTTAATCGACCTCTTCCCAATTCCTTGATCCTTACCACTTAACTTATTTGATATGTCCAGATTACCAAGTAATCTACCTGCAGGGTTTGACATAATCAAAACTTATAAGCTTCATCAAGGGGATATCATCAATCCCATAACCGGGACATGGATTCCTTCGATATATCAATTTACACCATAGACTCAATAGTATCACCCAACTCATCGAGGTTATTGACTCCATAGGAATCTCACTCACTTGACTTGTCAAAGCAATAACTACTAAATACATGTGCACATTGACTATCTAAGGATTAAGAGAATAAGTAATCATAATAACCATGAGACATAGTTTGTCTTGTTATGTCAGTACAAGGACAATGATCTCAACTTGGTCCTGTTCAATATACACAAAGTATTCTAGCACATTGAGTTGAAAGTATAGTATGAACTATACTGTTTCCTGTAGCTAAGATAGACCTACTAAAACAATGTGTTACAATCTTTCCGATGGTTTGTCTAATTCCATCTAGATTGTGAACTCACAACTTTCATTCCACAAGAACCGAAGATAAGATCTTCTGTGTGTAAGCAATACTCTACACACCAGATCTTCTACTATGCAGAACAATAGACAACTATGCACAATAATAATATAATGCAAAAACATTTCCCAAAACCATTCTCATAAATATCAAATTCATATAATCCAATACAAAAAGCATGGCTTTTAGTATTCAATCCAACAAGGACTCCATTTTCTAGGATCAGGGGGTTTTCTATTTGAATTAGCTGAGCTCTTCTCTACCTGCACTTTCTTTGCACTTATCTGCAGTATTTGGCTAAGCGAGATCTTACTTTTAAGAGCCAACTTACTTGGGTTTGGAACTTCTTTGTTAAAACAACAATTGTTTCTAGCAACCCAAATAATCCGCAGATGCATAATCACCTGAATCAATATTTTTTCCTCCACTTTTTTTGTGAAAACATCTTCAGCTAGCTCAACTAACCAAGTCTTAACATACTTCTTAGACTTCTTAGACTTCATAACTTCTTCTATTTTGATACTAGCACTAAACCAACAAGGTTAACCAGCTGCATTTCCAAAATAAATTCTCAATATTCTCTTCTTTTTCTTCACAAATAGAGCACAAATTAGAAGTAGCACAGTTTCTTATCTTCAAGTTCACTTGTGTTGCTATAGAATTATGGCTTAACCTCCACCAAAAGTGCTTAATTTTCTGTGGTGAAATTATAATTACTAGTATAAAATCTCAGTTTCTTGCAGCTTAGTTTTTGGGTGCAGTGCTGGTGACATTAGTTTGGAACAAATATCAGTGGGCTTGGAACTAGGTTGTTGCTGATATAAAGAAAAAAAAATAATTTATCTAGGTAGATGGGTATTATCGTTGTTGTTGTTGTTGTTGTTGTTGTTGTTGTTGTTGTTGTTGTTGTTGTTGTTGTTGTTGTTGTTGTTGTTGTTGTTGTTGTTGTTGTTGTTGTTGTTGTTGTTGTTGTTGTTATTATTATTATTATTATTATTATTATGGTTAGAAGTTCGCGAGGTCTGATGAAGTAATTTGGTGCTAGCTCAGTGGTAGAGTGTTTAAACCCCTCCGTGAGGTCCCGTGTTCAAACCCGAGAAAAAAATATTATTCTAAAAAGAATGAGGTCTGAGGAACCATCTACAAAGAAGTTATAATCTAATGTATATAATTATGGGTGAGCAAAACTCGACCAGACACGCCGCCCCAAACTGTTCCACTCCAATTGTCCATATCTCGCAATACATTGGTGCTATGATACGGTATCCGTATCAATATTTAACAGTTTATTTATTTATCAATATTTATGTTATTTAATAATTAATCTGGGCTTGGCCCGTTAGGTTAGGGTTAGGGTTAGTATTATCTATTTAAGCAGTGTATTTTTTTATTATTATTCAGTCAATAAACAAGTATGTCTCTCAAACCTAGTCTATCTCTCTCTTTTATCTCTCTCGGAGACCGTAGCCTCTCGAATCGCTATAACCCGGTACGCTAAGCGCATCATTGGAATTGTTACCCACCCGGGTAACGATCGGGCACACACACGCACACAAACACTAAAAATAAAGGAGATAAAAGGAACAAACTGATTTATTTCTTTATTTTTTTTGAAGGAAAACTGCCATTAAAACGAAGCAGAAATGGGGCTAGAAGAAAAGCCCAATACATCATTGTTCAAAAGATTAGAAATCCAATCGGGTGGAGGCCCAACCCAAGTAAGAGGTTCTTGTACGTCTAGGGCTTGTTTGGCAAGGTGATGAGCGCAGCTGTTGTAGACACGTCGCGTGTGAACTACCCGGACGTCTGGCAGCTCTTTCAACGCGTTTCTAGCTTCTTCCATACATTTCCCACTTTCCGAGAAGTAGCTGGACTCATAACCATGAATGAGTCGGTTCACTTCTCTCACCAGCTTCAACGAGTCGGACTCAAACCATGTCTTCTCCACTTCCAGATCTAGAGCAAAGAGAGCTCCTAAACGAAGAGCTTCCGCTTCCGCCTCCATCGGAGATGATCGGAAAGGGATCGGGAGAGCTTTTCCGACTACGAATTCACCCGTACACTTGGTTACTACGAAACCCACTGCCGCTTTCCTTTTCTGAGAGTTCCACGCAGCGTCCGAGCTTACAATCATCCATCTTGTTGGCGGTCTTTGCCGTTTCAAAGTCGGATTGGAGTTAGCTGGCGTCGGGCTGGGAGAAGTCTCACCTTGTTGCAGACTCTTGAAATCAGATAAGTTCTTTAACCCTTCAAAGATAGCGATTTCTGGGTCCGTGAGTTTATTTTCAAACACCCATTTGTTTCTATGTTTCCAAATCAGATTTACCCCCAGAACTAGCTTTTCTCTGTCCTCAAAATTGTTTCTGATAATAAACTCTTGTGCCCAGATGGAGAAAGTCCCTCGAAAGGCCTCTGGAGGATCGGAACCCAGGATTAGATTCCAGATCTTGCATGCAAAAGGGCACTCACCAAAGATGTGGTCTTCAGATTCTAGGCAGTTGGGACAAAAACTGCAATTAGTGTTTAAAGGAATTCCTCTTCTTCGGAGATTGACTCTTAGAGGTAAGAGTTTTTTGAAACCTCGCCAAAATGTGTAAATGAGTTTTTTTGGAATCTTGAGTTTCCAAAGAAATTGCCAGAGATTCGCTTGGGGGGAGGAGGGGAATCCCAGCTGAGATTTTGACTTTCTTTCTTCAATCTGTTCACAAAGCTCATAACCACTCTTCACAGTGTATATACCGTCCTCTGTATAATTCCAGACCAATCGATCTGGAATATCAGAGGTAGGGATCTGGATCATTGTAATTTCTGCTATGTCTTCTGGACCAAAAAGATTAGCAAGTTTGTGCATGTCCCAGTTTCTGTCCTCAGTGAAGAGATCAGCAACTAAAATATTATTGTTTTCGTTTGCAGGAGAGATTGGCTTGAAGTTGTGCGGCCTGAGAATCCAAGGGTCATGAAAAGCATTTAGATGTTGGTCGTTGCCCAACCTCCATCGACAACCTTGCAAAATTAAGCCCCTGGTTGATGCTATGCTCTTCCAAAGGTACGACGAGTTCTGTTTCGCCTCTGCCTTAAGAAGTCCTGTTGCTTCATAATATTTTCCCCTAAGTACCCTAGCGTGTAGAGTATGGGGATTCAAAAGGAGTCTCCAAAATTGCTTAGCTAACATTGCTTTGTTAAAGCTTTGCAGATTTCGGAAACCTAGACCTCCACGGTCTTTATCAGGCGTCATCCGATTCCAAGCCAACCAGTGGAGCTTCCTCTTTTCCTCATCGCCTCCCCACAAAAACTTAGCGACCAACGATTGAATCTTCTGCAGCAGTCCTTTCGGGAGCACAAAGCAGCTCATTGTGTAGGTCGGGATGGCCTGTACAATGGCTTTGATTAAGATTTCCTTTCCAGCGAAAGTTAGGTATCTCTTATCCCAGCTTTTCAGTTTATTTTGGACCCTCCCTACTAGGTGCTGGAATTTTGACATCTTCTGTCTTCCTATTTCTGTAGGGAGCCCTAAATACTTGTCGTGAAGGGTTTCAACCTTAACACCCAAGAGATTCGCCAGCTCTTCTCTTTTTTCAACCGGGACGTTGTTAGAGAACACCGCAGCTGACTTTTCCAAGCTAACTTTTTGCCCCGTGGCTTGTTCATATTTCTGTAAAAGAGTAGCTAGATAGGAGATTTTAGATGTATTAGCTTTTAGGAATAACAGGCTGTCGTCGGCAAAAAAGAGGTGGGAGATCTGCGGACCCCCTCTCGACGCAGCCAGACCTGTAATGCTCTTATTAAACGTCGCCGCCGTGAGTGAACGTGAGAGGAATTCACCACATAATAAAAACAAGTAAGGTGAGATGGGGCATCCTTGCCGAAGCCCGCGCTCGGGCGTAACGAAACCTACTACCCGCCCCTTGTAATTAAAAGAAAATGTCGCTGTGGAAATACAATCACTTACCAAG
Organism: Linanthus parryae; assembly: GCA_023055425.1. Classification (NCBI taxonomy): domain Eukaryota; kingdom Viridiplantae; phylum Streptophyta; class Magnoliopsida; order Ericales; family Polemoniaceae; genus Linanthus; species Linanthus parryae. The sequence goes on from JALGPY010000004.1 coordinate 147,898,433, forward strand.
TTCCTCCATCTTGGGCCAAAACCGAGATTTTGGAGTATCTTGTCGATAAACCTCCACTCCACTCGGTCATAGGCCTTACTGATATCGATCTTCAGCGCCATATACCCTTCTTTGCCTATCTTCCGATGTTTCATCGTATGGAGGAGTTCAAAAGCCACGATAATATTGTCCGTGATCAGCCTTCCGGGAACAAAGGCACTTTGGCTTTCCGAGATAAGGGTCGGTAGGACCTGTTTAAAACGGTTAGCCATTGTTTTCGTAACCAACTTGTAGATAACGGTGCACAAACTGATTGGCCTGAGTTCCGTAGGTCTTCGAACTTGTTTTACTTTGGGGATGAGGGTTAGCAGGGTGTGGTTGAACTCCTTTACACTTTGCTGTCCATTTAGGATATTGAGTACACATCTGCCCACTTCTTCCCCAATTTGATGCCAGAATTTCTGGAAAAAAATAGCCGGAAAGCCGTCGACTCCCGGGGCTTTGAGAGGCCCCATTTGAGATAAGCTCTCCGTGACTTCTTTCATTGTGTAGGGAGATTCCAAAAAATCTCTCTGAACCTGAGAAATACCAGTACCGACGTCTCCAAGCATCGAATCTAGGAATTCTTCGCTTGGGTGATAGGATTGAAAAATATCCGTAAAGTAATTAGATAAAATTTCAATTACCCCAACATCATCGGTTCGCCAGTTGCCATTATTGTCTTCCAGACCTCTGATGGTATTCCTAGCTCGTCTGGCACTAGCTTTCCGGTGAAAAAAACTAGTGTTTTTGTCGCCATCTTTCAGCCAGAGGGCTCGAGATCTTTGCCTCCAGTAGGACTCTTCCTGGAGCAACAAGGAATTGATCTTGCATATAACCTCTTTGGCTTTCTGAACCGTTGCTTTAGATTGTTTTCTCCCGTCCAATCTCTTTAGCTCCTTCTTCCCTTCCCGAATCTGCTTCCGGATGTTCCCGAAAGTGTTAGCTCCCCAATTTTTGAGAACTTTCGCATTATTGGCAAGCTTTTCCTTAAGAGAGAGGCCCATTCCAGCGGACTGCCAAGCGTCCTTAACTGTTTTTTCACATTCGTCGTGACCCAGCCAGTGAGATTCAAAGAAAAATCTCTTTTGGCCTCCTAACATCTCCACCCCCCTTGGTCCGTCACACAAACTTCCAGTGGACTATGATCTGAGGTAGACACCGAGAGATGTGAGACTTTTGCGTTACCGAAGTAGTTTCTCCAACTAAAGTTAGCTACGACCCGATCGAGTCTTTCCCTGATGTTACTGTCCTCCTTTTGGTTGTTATTCCAAGTGTAAGGGTTACCTTTAAAACCAAGGTCCACTAAGCCATTGTCGAGCAGAGCATCTCTGAACGGCATAGTCTGGCTAAGGGACACTAATCTGCCTCCTTCTTTTTCCGATTGACTAGTAACTTGGTTAAAATCTCCAAACACGCACCATGGGGCGTCCCCATCTGGTTTAAGCCTGTTTAGGAGCTTCCATGAATTAGTTCTCTCTTCTTTGATAGGGTCTCCATAAAACCCTGTTAAGAACCATCCATGTTGAATATCACTGAATTTTACCCAACAGTGGATATGGTGAAGAGAGTTCGAGAGTATAGACATCTCGCAATCGTCATTCCATAGGAGGGCCAGCCCTCCTTTTCTGTCATCGCAGTCAACAAACCGACCGTGATTAAACCGCAGTCGATTTTGTATACCAATCATCTCATGTTTGTACAATTTGGTTTCCATGAGAAAAAACAAATCGGGATGAGAGTCCTTCACAAGATCGTGAAGAACCAAGACGTTGCGGGGGTTTCCAAGTCCCCGCACGTTCCAACTTAGGGCTTTCATTGCTCTAGGCGGAGCTGTCCAGCAGCCCCCGCCTCTTCAAAGTTGTTTGTGGTGTCAGTAAGAATCCCATCTGTGTAATCCTTCCTTGCTTCGGAAACTTCCATCTCTAGCTCTCCTGTAGCTAATTCCGAGGCGATTGTAGTCTTACAATTCCTTTTTCCGCCCCCGTGATTAGCCCTTCCTCAGAAGGAGTAATGATGGGGAGTCCATTAGACTTCCTCTTCCCTTGAACTGGCACATTTTCCTTATCCGCCAAAGAATCAGCCTTCATTCTCGCCCTTGATTTCAAATTAGCCTTCTTCCGCCCAACTTTGGAAGCTCCAAAATTGATGCCCGGATTTTTGGCTGATTGAGATCCATTCTGGTATTGCAGATTCTCCGGGAGAGAGAAGCTTCCTTTATCTTTGGATGTGCTTATCTCGGATCTTGGAAAATCTCTAATGATACCTTTACCCTTAGACTTAGGATCCAAATCCGTCAATTTGGGAAGATATTGACGCAATTGGTCCTTTGTCTTTTGGGTATTTCCGGTTCGGCCCCGATCTGGTAATGGGGCGGCCGCCTCACGTCTATTCGCCGGTTTCTGGGTGCTTCCTGCGGCTCCCTTTTGATGATTACCCTGACCATCCTTCCTACCGTAGTTCTTGGTTTTGTGCCCTGTTTTACGGAGCATCCAGTTACCGTAGCCAGGGAAGCGATTTTGGCCAAGAGCATTACTTCTTTCGCTGCAATCTTCAGCCCCATGGTCAAGTCGTCCACACCAGGCGCAAATGGTTGGAATGCGCTCATAAATTAACTCAACCCAGAAATCTTCACCGTCCTCTGTAACTATGTTGGCACGTCTTCTTAGGGGTTCATAGGTTTTGATCCGTACTCGGACCCTAATACATCTATCTTTCTCCTCCCCATCTATATGGACCATAGTTCGTTGGACTTCTCCAATTGACGAACCAATTAGGATCCCAACATCCTCGTGTAGTAGGTGGACAGGGAGGCCTCGGATCTGGATTAGCACGTGAGCATCGGTAAAATTAGCCTCCTCCACTTTTTCCTTCATGTCCCAGACTTTTAGGAGTAGGAGTTGTTCATCAAAACTCCATGGACCTCCCTTTAACACATTATCACGCAACTCGTCATTGTCAAACCGAAAGATAAATCTGTTTGAGCCCATTGACATGACCCTCAGATCGTTGTTTGGGCACCACAGCCTTTGGAAGAGTTCCTTCACCTGCCAACCATCGATCTGTTTTGGTCCCACGAACTTTCCGATCAAGCTGGACTTCCAGCACTCCTTTGCTTTCTTGCTAACAGCCGCCTTAATCAAGATGGGTTGGGCTTCTTTCACTGTTAGTTGAATCTTGTCCAACCAACCTGAATCCGCCTCCTCCATGATCAACAAAGAAAACAATGGATTCTTTCTAGAGAGAGAAAGTCGAGAGCTCTAGAGAGAGATTAACGAACACATTATTTCTTGATTGGTGAATAAGCTGGGGATTACATCCTTTAAATAGATAAATAAACTGACCCTGACCCTAACCCTAGATCTAACGGGCCAAGCCCGGATTATTAAATAACATAAATACTGATAAATAAATAAACTGCTAAATATTGATACGGATACCGTATCATGCTACTTGTTTGATAACGAGTAGATAATCGCCAATATGAACTTACTTTGATTGATCATTGTTGGAACAATGCCTTGAATAAGTGTTCACACGAATTACTGCAGGAATTGGTACGAACAAGAACCAAGGAAAGGTGTTTCAAGGAGATACGACATTTGGAAGGCCCAGCAATTCGCACGAATCGCCGGTCTGTTCGCACAAATTGATTGTGGTCACAACATTCGAAGGTTGTGCACAAAATAATTCACACGAATTGAAAAGGGGGCAAAAGTTATTCACACAAATTACTGTAACCCGTAATTGTCCAGCTCGTTTTGGAAACAACTTTATGGCATCTTTTCGGTCTATTAATGTATTGGTTTAGAACGATGCATAAATCCATTGTATACATGTTTTTTTCCAGAAAATAAAGGATTCGGTTTGCTCGTGGACATAGTTGACAATGCTGTTAACGAAACACGTTGAATTTTGTCTTCTTTATTCATTCTTCGTTTGCTTATTCGTTTGCTTCATGATTTGGGTTTACAATTTTAAATTGTCTAAACCATTATAGAAGGATCTTCCTCCGACACCGAATTCCAACATTTCCTCACAATGCCCTGACGTTTATCGAAGAATGTTGGTATAAAGAGTTTAAAATCCATGCTAACCAGCACCATAGGGTTTAACTCGGGTTTACATTGTTTGATTGCAATGGAAACATAAGCGGGGCGTGGGAGATAAATTTTAATGTGATAATTATGAAGCATCAAATGAGAACAGCAAAGTGTACTCAAACTCCCAGCACTCATTTAGCAAACTCCAATATCCTAAATGATAATTTGCTCTTACCTAATCAGCCACATCTCCCACACTTCCTTTTAAGTTCACAACATAAGCCGTGTCAAATACTAGCTAGTTATATAACTTGATCGAGCTCAACCGAATTAAGTTCACAACATAAGCCATGTCAAATATTAGCTAGTTAAATAAGTTGATCGAGCTCAACCGGAAATGTCAACACAATATGAATGATACTGAACATGCATGCATAAAAAGTGAGCAACTATCATCACACATAGAACTGTCTTTCATAATCGTCTGCTCAAATAAGAAAATTTCCAATCAATAGATTGTAAACATACATTACGAGAGTTGATATATGTTAATGGGCGGTCAATGGTAACGAAGAGTCGCTAAATTACACAAACGTACCCCTCTGTCATGCTTTCATTGCCAACGGACCCCCTCTCTCTTCCATTAAAACCACTAGTTAAGAAATGTTTGATTATCTAGACACCATAACTATATATTGAGCGTAAACAAATGACCAAACATGATAGTTTTGATATTTAACTCCATGCGATTGTGTTGACTATAGTAACATAATGTCGCGACTCGAATAAGAGCGTCTCAAATGAAATTTCCTTATTGATGACAGTGCAATATATTTGTGTTCATATAACTTGTAGGGATGCCACCAATACTTATTACAGCAGTGTGCCAACTATACACCAACGCTAAGACGATCTAAGTGTTGTACATTTGTGCATTTAGATCTGTACATTATAGATATGGCAGCCATTATATTGGGGCGGGTTCCAGCCTTGAATGCTTAAAGGCCCGACCTGACACACCAACATTCAGCCCGTTGGAGTCCTAACCACGGCCCTGACACGATGGCTCTTAATTTGTGTAAGTAGTTGGGTCGGGGGTTTCAAAAGAGTTGGTTCTAGGCTTGACTTGGCTCATTGACAAACCTAGGTGTTGTTGACAGTTTAAAGAGTTTTGTCGTGTGGGATCAAAATGAGTGGGGCTTAGGGGTTGAATAGGCCCGGGTCAATATTTTACAGGCTTGACAAGGGGAGGGTCTGACATTTTTATGTATGATTTGGGTTTAGTTGGTCTAATTTAAGAGGACTGGGTTGCCGGGTTTAGTGTACTAGTAGTGATTTGGTGTAATATATAGCATTTTATCACTGGAATTATAGTTTTTGCTACCCAAGTGTTATGCGTACAAACTTCATATCGCAGTTAAATGCTAAAGACGAACTTGCAAAATGGGCATGTTCATCAAGAAGAGAATGTACACGCAGGGAAAGTTCACTAAAATATTGATTACCGGCCCTTAATTATGTAGGAGGGACGTCTCTTACATAGACGTTAGATATATGGATCCTACCATTTCTCCACTATGACCTCCCCTTTGCCAATAGAGATATTAGTCATGTTACCCGAAATATCTAATTCTGACCTCTACGGTAGTAAAGTACATTTGGAACACATTCGGTCTCGAGAGAAAACAATTGAGAGACTAGAACACCGCATCATTAATGACGATTTAGTGGTTCAAACACGCAAATCTTATGCACCTGATTTAGCCCTGAAGCTTTCCAAGAGGTACGGGGGATTGGAAGTGTCCTTCCCGAAACTAAAAGGGTGAAAGACACTTTCATCCATATGATGTCACAAGAAGTGTAAAATACACTTTCACACCCTGTACGTGACACTTCCGCGCAAAAAAAAAAAAAAACAAAAAAAACAAAAACAAAAACAAAAAAAACAAAAAAAAAAAAAGAAAACAACAACAACAACAACAACAACAACAACAACCTTGCACCGCTTATGCTTCCCAACATTAGAACACTTGCACCCCTCTCGGCCATTAGAGCATCTCCGATGGTTATGTAAAAGAATTAGTTTAGTTATAATTTACATAACTAGAAGAAATAATGAGCTCCAATGGGCTAGCTAAATGACTCAATATTTTAAATATTATGTATTCCACTCAATAAAAGTAGCTAGCTAGAATGTAGGTAGTTAAATTTTTTGTGTCTATCTCTCTCCTACTTTAGTTTAATAAATATTTTATTATAATTCAATACCCACAAACTTATGTAAAATACATAACACAATTGGAGCAAACAATAAGAAGTCATGTTAATTTGAGTTTATACTACTTAAAATTTATCTAGTTATTAATTTTATTGTTAGAGATGCTCTTCGAGCATAGAAAACGTTCCTTGAAACAGGCGGTGTAAAAGTTGGTCTAAATTTTCACAAGGTCTATTTTCTGGACAAAACTAAAAGACTACTATTCATGGTGGAAAATATTAAAAAAATTCAAGTTTAATCTGGAGTCGCTGATTGTTTGATGATGACACTAAAAAGTAATAAAAAAATGACGATGACTTATATTTAGGCCTACTGCTGGAGCAATAACTCAAAAAGTGTATGAATAAAATTTACGACAGGAACAAATTTAGTCCAAAAAACGTTTTGTTGTTGGAGATGCTCTTAGGATTCGTGTGGTCTATTAAGAGAAGCAAATTTCTGGACAGTATTGCCCTTTCAGAGTTATAGTTGACCATAATAACCCACACATGATGTGTTAAATACAACTGAGCTATCATATTCTTTAAATTTTAAGCCTGAGAGTATCTCCAAGAGATGGTATAAAAGACTCTGTAAAAGACTCTTTGGCACAAATATATGTTAGATTTGGTCAAAATCCAGCTCCAACAGATAGTGTAAAATTGGTGTAAATTTAACCAGATGTAAAATCATGGTAAAATTGAAGAAAAGCTAAAAATACTGTAGCTGGTGCAAAAATAAAAAATAAAAAAACAGATTTAATCATACTTCCTCCTCCTGCATCTCTCCTACAACTTGCATGTTCTCCCAACGTTCATATTCAGTTTGCAAACGGTAAGTTTACAAAATCTATAAATACTATCAACAATGAAAGTGAAAAAAAAAACTAAAATTAAATGATAGATAAAAATTAATAAATTTAGTCACTTCAACAAATTAATCAATTTGTTATTAATTAGATATTGTAACATGATTGTTTAATAATAAAAATTATGAAATAACAAAATAATATTGATAACCTATATTTAGGCCATCTACTGAAAAATTCAAAAAGTACTGGTGTGAAATTTATGGCATGTACAAATTTAGGGGGAATGGTGTATATGGGAGCTATCTTACGTGTCTCAAGAAGTGTAAGAGACACTTTCACCCCCTTCTGTTTCAGAAAACACCAAAGAGAAAATACATGGATGAGCAGACTCTGTAGCCAACCCAAGGGGTGTTTCCTTCTGCAAAAGAAGAAGATAAGTTAATGCATCATGACTACCAAAGAAGAGAAATCCAGATAAACAGTGGGCATAAAAACATGATACGGATCCAAAAGAAGGGTTGCTGAACATCAAACAAAATTGTAGGTGATATCATTTCCTACTTACTCGAGCTGTTCAACGGTTCAACCACCAACAGAAAAATGCTAACTACCATGTTTAACTCACTCTGTTAGTTATCCAGGGACTACTAGCCACAAATACAGCTACAAAAGTTATTAGCTTTAGCAGTTGAACTGAAAAGTAGGATCACGGAAGACAGTCGAAAAAACAGCAAAGGCACAACACATAAACAATAACCACTGTTTCACTAAACTACACAAACCACAACATAATCAACCCAACAGACCAAGAAAACACTAAGTGCATGTTTGGTTCAGGATTAAAATCTCATTTGAGATTAAAATCTGCCGAAAAATTTAATCTCGTTTGTTTCGCAGATTTTTTGAGTCAGATTTTAATTTAAGTTGGCTAATGATCTGCAGATTATATAATCTCCCATTTTGGAGATTTTTTGGGTATAACGTTTGAAATACCATACTCTATCATCTCGTTAATGCATGGATTGTTAATTTGTGCAAACGTGTAACATCTTAGACCTATCATAAGTTCAAATAAAGACATTTATCGTAAATTTGATAGTAAAAGCTACAGGTGTTGCCAAACGCAATTAAATTTTAATTCAAGATTTTCAATGCATGCCAAACAGTTTTCAGATTATAATTTCAGCCAGCTTATTCACCCCAGATTATTTTCATCAGATTATTGAGATTTTAAGCTGGAACCAAACAGGCCCTAAGTACAACAAGTTCCCACAACTCAATCATGTGGGCAGAGTCCACCAAAAATAGATACCTAAAGTCTGAGTTTTACGGGCTTAGAGGACCCAGTCATCCCTTTTAAATCAGGTCTGAAAGTAGCATCATCCACCTTTAATCCTTTCTAAATTGTTAGGTCAATTAAAAGAACAAGTAATACCATTTTGGATCTGAGTTACTCAACTACAAACAGGAGATTTACAAAAGTTAGTAGCTTTATCAGTTGAACTTAAAACTCGGTCCAAGGCAGACAATAAAAGAACACTGGAACACTCCACTGTGTCCATCAAACTACAGAAAGCATGACAGAACACAGACAAACGGAGCTAGAATTTTTTTAGTTCGACAAGTTCCCACGAATCAATGGCAAACCACAATTGCTACGAGACACGTAGGTTCATACATCTAATGAACACATGTTCCATAATGAAAACATGTTCCTAATCCATTCTCTACACGTACGTCTTTTAAGTTGGGGGCTAAAAGGACAGTTATTTGAACAAAAACCAGAAAGGCAGAAACATCAATGCCTAAAACATCAGGAGCTCAAAACCCAGAACAAGCATAGTACCTTTGTAGTGTAAACTTTGTCGCCATTCTCGTTTATGTAACACTGATGATACATTGTCAATGAGGAATTTTTCACCTGCAGATGCCAAAGACCATAAATTGAGTCGAAAAACTCCCAACATCAACAACATAAACATCGAACCAGACAACCAAAAACCCCTCATAGAATGAATAATCAAGAGGCACTTTAATTGGCGAAATCAAAGTGGGAAATCTTCAAAAAAAAAAAAAAAAAAAAAAAAAAAAAAAAAAAAAAAAAAAACAAGCCGCACAAAGACCTGCTAAGGAAAGTACAATCGTTTTTGTCTTCTAAATCTGTCTTCAAGAGCTCACCAGAGAAAACGCAGAAACCTCCTCTGTGATGCACTTACACAGAGAAGGTTTTTTACTTATATTACAAAGCACTTACTGTTGGTGATTTTAGTGTCATCGGCCATTTGTGTAATCGGATTCACTTACGACCAAAGTAGACATTGGTATATACGTTTGTGCACGTTAGGAGGTGTGGAGTACACGCGTGCACACAACTATCTAATATCTTGGACAACGAACTCCCGGACGACTGCGGGGGTTCGGGGGCAGCGCCCCCGGTGGGGTCCAAGGGGCAACGCCAGATTAACCGCCTTGCCTCCCTCTCTATTTTGTCAGTTTTGGCCGAATTCAGAAACACAGAGGAAATCATATTCGTTTTTGAAGTCTCTGTTTTATCTGATTATAGATTTCGTGCATACCGCCGAAATGTTTTAATCTGAGAGTGATACCACGACTCAGAGATTATCCAAGTTCAATTGTTCCCGTTCTAAACTCCCCAATTTCCTACACTTACACCCCCTCAGTTTTGTTAATCTTCACTTATATCCCACCTAATTTGAAAAACTTCAAACATGCTCCATCTATTAACTCTGCTAGTTGGTAGCTAACTTCCCAAATTCAGGTTTTTGGACAGATTTAACCATGCACTTGCTGCAAAGGTCTATCCACCTTAATGTGTATTCTTAACATGTGCAAAATGTTTGTACTTTATTACGGCTTTTGTATGCTTTTCTAGTTTCTAGATATAGTGATGCTACTAGAAGCGAAAGTTGAGGCGAAGTCAAGGTGAGGCTTATGAAATTGGGGGTGGATTATCCTTTTGCAATATTTGTAAGGGTAAATATGTCTAAAATAATAAGATTGAAATAAGTATGACTTTTGTTGAGTTTCCCTTACTTAATCGAACAAGCCAAATTTTCGTTATTTCAACAGGTTGACGCCATAAATTTCATCCCCAAAAATCATATTTGGATTGTGCTTCAACTATATGAACTTTGCTTTGATTTTGTCTTAAATGACCCTTTTATTCCCATGGTCGGGCTAGGTCAGTACCTAGTCGGGTCCTTTTTTGTTCAACAAATTATATATTTATCTAATTTGAAAACAAAAATTTGAAAACAAAAACTTACTAAATTTGGGTAGTTAGCCTACCAACTACCTGACTTAATATACAGTGGGAGTGTAAGTGACAACAAGTTTGATAGTTATAAAGGATGTAAGTAAAGGTCAACCAAAACTGAGGGGGTAAAGTATATCACCGTTATACTTGTTGTCTTGTGTATATAATGATATATTTTTGCTTGTCTGGCTGTTTGGCACACTGAAGGGTAAAAGTGATGTTTCCCAAGCATAAGGGGTGAAATTGTCCGTGTGTCCAACTCAGGGGTTGAAAGCGTCTTTTACCCAAAGGTTTAAGTTAATTATTTTTTTGAGCAGCGCAATAGGTAAATAATTTTGCAGTTATACTCTAATCTCACGAGTACTTCAACGAAATACATGTGTATATGAACACCTCCAACAGACCCAATTATATTGTTTCTCCCGTGACTGGGTTGATTGTTTAAACGAGTTTATGTTTTATTGCAATGACCAACATACAAGAAATTAGACGTGGCAATATGGTCTTTTGCCTATTGAACTTAACCACTTAACTGTTTATAAATGGTTTTGGGACCTGTCTATTTAATAAATGGTATTAATTGGAGTAGACCATTTAAAACCGTTACTTACATGGGTAAGTTGGATTTTGTCCCGGGGTATTATAGTAGTTTGGACTAAGAGTAGGTTAAAAGTTGGGCTTCTATTAAAATTTTGTGACTGGGCTTCTGTAGTGGCCAAGCCTAGTAAAAACATATTTTTTTAAATTTGGGTTTACTTGGGACAACCCATTAATACCCAACTTCTTGAAGCCCAACCTAATAAAATCCGGTAAGCATTTGGACATAAATGGAGGATGGACTAATTAAATCTAACTCATTTAAAACCAACTTATATCTGCCAAGCCTATCCATTTTGCCAGGTCTACAAGAAATAAAAAAGATACGCCAAAGTACTATGGACCAGGACCTTAAACTAATTGACGTCTACCTAAATCACTACCGATGGATCTCTTCCGACACGAAGTTCCAACCCTTCTTGCTCGCGACGCCGCGAGAGTGTCCTGAAGAGAGAATGTACGAACAGTTTAAAGTTAATGTGAATAAACACCAACTCTTCCAAATTGGCTTGATGTTATTCGACCACAACTGGACCACAACTGAAACCTCGGCGGCGCCTGGGAGATCAACTTCGACGACGCGCATTACTTAGAACCAAAATTAATGGAAAAGAAAGGGATCGATGCTGACACGAGCAGTTACGAAGGAGTGAACCGCGATGAATTCGCGAGGAAGATGGACGGAAAACAAGTACAACTTTGCTCAACAGCGGCAGCAACTACCATCAACATTATAAAATAACACATTTATTTTAGCAAACTCCAATATCTTAAATCCTACTTGGCTCTTTCTAATAAGCCACATTCCCACGCCTTTTTTAAGTTCACAACACAGTCCATATCCAATATTAGATAGTTACATAAGTTGATCGAGCTCTATAGGAAACGTCAACTCAATATGAATGATGCTGACCATGCATGCACAAAAAATGAGCAACTATCATCACACAAAACTCTCAATAGGTTGTGGTTGTTGCATATGCGGTTGTTAAGGAAAGACACAGTACTAGGCGACATGACCAGATGATCTTCACCGAATACCGGTTATTTCCTTAACAAGGATACACGTAACTACCATTAACAACATAACTTTGATGATTTTACCAGTGATTCTGAGAGCGCTCGTACGCCTAACTTAAGCAGTTCAGTGGTTTTGGAGAGATGAATCAGAAGAGAAAAAATACCCTCGCCTCATGGGCTTTTCGAGTTGGGTTTACAATTTGATGTTTGTTTTGTTTGGGCCTCTTGCCCAAGTAGCTTGTACAATGTTTGAGTTTCAGATTTGGCCCCGTATTAATAAATTACAAGCTTCTTTTTTGAGAATTACATCATATAACAATGTTTGAACTCGAGACCTCACGCAAGGGCTTCAACCGCTCTACCACTGAGCTAACACCCATACATACTAATTGATTTACTATTATCACTACTAGAAATGAACACAAAAATGACAAAAATATACAAAAATTCGCGCTGCAAGAGTTTTTTTTGCCGTATTTGATATAAAAAACGGCGATAAAAATTTTTGCCACTTAAAATAGTCTTTTACGGCAAGAAAATATTAATTCCGCATATATTGTATCAAAAACGACATGAATTGTATATATAGTGGAAATAATTACCCCCCCCCCCCCCCTTAAAAATATCTAAAACGGCAAGAAAAATGTCATTATTGGCAAAATAAAATCTCGCCGCATATTGTATATAACATAAACAGCAAGAAACTTTTTAACTCCATTATCATATACAGCAAGAAAAACTGTACACAATTTTTTTTTATTATTTAATTGTGAGCGCACAACTCAACTTTTTTTATTTGGGAGCCAAATTCCGGGGCAAAATTTCTAATTGCCCGCCCAAGACGAAAGTACATATGTGACTTAAATCTGTGCCATCCATTTAATTTGGGAAGATGGAATCTAAGGGTGAGTTTGGGAATGCTTCTGCTGCCAGCAGAGCTGCTTTCTGACAGCAGAAGCAGTTTTAGTGTATTTGGTAAAAATAAAACTTCTGCTTTTCCGGACAGTTTCTGCTGTCCCACAGCAGTTTTCAGGAAGCAAGGGGGAGATGCTTTTCCAGAAAGTGCTTTTGATTAATTTATCTACAACTGATTTTGACCTTACAATTTTTTAAAATATCAATAGTTATCTTTCCGAAAATGGCATGTGTCATATATTTTTGTCATTTTACCCTCTCACAGCAACTTTACAGTTGATTTTACCAAACATAAAATTACTATGTCAATATTTCACAGCAGCTTCTACGTAATATTTACCAAACAGTATTTTACCAAGAATTCACAGCAGCTTTCTACAGTGTTTTCACACAGCAGCTTTCTACCACCGCACAACATTCCCAAACTAGCCCTAAGCCATCAATTAAAACCCTACACTTATAAGAAAAAATCTCTCATCTTCACCTCCCCTATATTCTCGATCGGCAACCCACTCTCGATCCCTCACTCTGATTCCTCCCACCTCCAGCCACCACACCTCCCAATTGAACAAGACGTAGATGAACCCAACCCACCGTGTTGAACTGTTCGGATCGGCCGCGAATTTCATCGGCTTTGATTTCACCGGAATCAGCATCAGAATGCGTCCTCTTTCTAATCATATTCACGTCCTCCACTACACAACCCTCGTCATCGACAATCTCTTCCTCTCCTCCATATCAGAATCATCTGGTTTAGAATAAGATCCCGTGAGGAGAGGCGGAGGTTGAGCCCCAGCCGCCTCTTCTTCTTCTTCAACGGGCTTTCTTCTTTCTTAAATCACAACTTCTTCGTCGTGTTTAGAATCCTCTTCCTCACCGGGTCCGATTTCTGATTTGGGGGGTCCGAATTGATGGAGCTGGGAGCGATTCGATCTGGCGACTTTTGATTTGGGGGTGTTGATGTCTTGAATTACAAATCCACAAAAGATAGAAGAAAAGTCAAAGGCACATGTGGAAACAAATATGAGGCGGTGGTTTGGCAATTCCACCGCCCATTGAATGTGTATTTAAAGGGGTGAATGCCTTTGGCAATAAACATGCACACACACGGGTTAACACAGTGGGTTATTTGCTTGGTTTGAGAGTTGATTTGTGAGTGTGTGTCTGGTATGGTGGTCGGGGTGGCCGCCGTGGCCGTTGTGGCCACGGTGTGCATTGTAATCGGGTTCTCTTCTCAATTAAATATTTGGTTCTGGCCGTGGATTAGCTAGCGGGTTCGTTACGAATTCGTCAGTGAACCACGTTAAATATCTGTCTCGTTCTTGTTTAGCTTTCGTCGTTCTTGCTCGAATACCCAGGTTATAACAAACTGGTAACGGAACTCTGAAACAGGAGTTCTGTTACAACAAACTGGTATCAGAGTCTGGTCAGGGGGATCACCAGTTTCAACAAATTGGTATGTCGGTTTCGATTTCTGATTTGGGGGGTTCGATGGAGGGAGGGAGAGGGGGATGGTTCGATCTGGAGTTGGAGAGGGAGAAGGAGCTGGAGATGGAGGAGGGAGGGAGAGAGGGATACGATGCAGGGAGGGAGAGGGGGGAGGAGGTGGAGATAAGAGGAGGGGTTTTTATGTAGTTTAGGGTAGTTTGGGGGTTGAGACTGATATTAATTAATTAATGTTTAAAATAATATAAATATTTAAACTACTTAATGTTTATTAATATTCAAAATAAATAAAAAATAAATAAAATTAATTAATTTTGTAAATTAATAGAAATAAACATAAATATATATATGACAATAACTTTTGCCACATATGACCCTTTAAAAATATGACAAGAAGAATGGTTTGCCGTATAGGTGGTTAACATAAACGGCGAGAATTTTTGCCGTTTTTGTTACATCATAAACGACAAGAGCGTGTCTATCACCGTTTAAGGTTTAAACGGTAAGAGTTTTTCTCGCCGCTGAGCAAAAACAGCAAAATACCTCGAGGCCGCGCCAAATCTCGCCGTGTTTTGCTATAAACGACAAGAAAATCTTCATAAACGGCGAAAAGTTATTGCCTTTTTTGTGTGTGTTTCCAGTAGTGTGTGTATATATATATATATATATATTTCATTATATAGCCCAAAATTGTTGTATTTATATATTTAAATAATTCTCAAAAAAATCTATTTAAATGACATGCTACTACCTCTGTCACATCTCTTCCTACCCATTTGACTTCGGGAAGAACTCTGACCGAACAATTTAACTAACAAAATGATACGAAAGTGTGTTGATTTTTCATAATATTGTGCATCTTTCTTAATATTACAATACTATGGCATTGTTGGAGAAGGCTGGTTGCGCGTACTTACATGATATACGCATATGCCTCTTGGTGTGGATACTTTCATAACGAAGTCTGTTAATTGTCTTTTCCCTCTCGCTTCTCATACTGTATTTACCCACCTGCAAAAGAAGAATTAGACACATCGGAGTTTACTTCTTGTGAGACTTCTTAAGATAGGCGATTATCTGTTCATCACGAAGCCTCTAAGAGTAGAAATGAATTGTCTCGAATTCTTTTCATTTCGTGCCTTCTGAGTCTGAGAGGTGCCATGACTAGTTTTTCTGAAAAGTGGTCGCGGTTTGGATTTAGTGGGTCGAAAGCATTGATGAAGGACCGAGTGGAGCCCTAGTGTCTAAGAATTTTTAATTTGTAATCTATATAGAACTTCAAAAATAATAAATGTAGCAATGTTTTGATTCATTTTTTCTTGTAAAGCGTTCATTTCTTTTTGTATTTTACTAAGTGTAAAATGTTGTACATGTAAGGAAGAACTTTGCCTCTAATATCAAAGATAGGATGAACCCTAGCGACAAAATTCTTTTAGTTTCAGCCGCGCCTTTTAGCATGCAAGACTATTTCCTATAATTAGATTACATCGTACAGATCAGTTTTATATATGCTACCGAATTCAGAGAAAACAAGAAACTGTTGCGGTGACCACAAATGCGAAAAACTTAACTACATTCAACAGAGTATGAAACAATAGATTTCTCATTGAATTTCGCTATATAAACTTAATTACATGCAAGCGCCGGATTTTTGGTGCTGAACAAAGAACTAGCTACTGGCTAGCTAGTAGCAGGTGAAAACTTGCCATAGTGGGCCATAGCACGGGGCATTTACATACACAGGCACTACACAGTGGGGAGATATAGCCGGCCTCAGAACAACATAGTATGGTAGCTGGCTAGCTAGTAGCAGGTGATCAAAACTTGCATGGGCCATAGTGGGCGATAGCACGGGCCATTTACATACACATGCACTACACAGTGGGGAGATATAGCTGGCCTCTGAACAACATAGTATGGTAGGTGGGCTGGAGTCATGTGCGGGAAGGCTGTAGTATAATATGTGGGGTGCATATGCTGATGAAATACGCACTTGTTCATCTTCCTCCACATATAAACACCGATGCTATAGAGGAAACCTTCGAAATGGTGCAATTGGTGGTGGAGTTTGTACTTAGTCAACCATTTTAATACATATCTCTGTTGTTAATAACGTGTCGGACTTAGCTTGATATAGGAACCCACTCGACAAGGTACTTTTAAGATTTTGGACAACGTCTCTAGCCCAAGTTACCACCCCGCAGTTCTGCAAAATGTCTGGCTATAACTTTTAAATCATAATGCTACCAAACATCTCGCCGATATATTTGGCAAATTCAAAAATAGTGTTAGGCATCTATCCGTAGCCCTTCAAAATCTTTAAAAAATGGCAAAGTCATAGAGACATATGCAATGTAATCAATCTTACTTCACCACGGTGTACTTTAGACACAATTTTCACGGTGTACTTTGGACACAATTTCCGCAAATTTTGTTCCAAACGCATGTGGGTCAACACCTTCCATTATGTTCTTGTGCACATCTGTCCCCTTCTTTCTCATTAGATGTGGCTCTAAAAGGTGTGCGTCGCGAAAGTTCATCCTCCAAGACCCTCCCACGTTGCCTTCAGAATCGAATAAAGTTAATGCAATTTACAATAAATGTCGCGTGTTGGAGTAAAACTTAGGTCTTGGTATCTTCTTTCGTCGAATGCTTCTGGCGGCGTTACAACTTTAAATGGCTGAAATTCCATATTGAACGCCACAAATTTATATTGCTAGCATTTTATTTATTTGACCTAATTCGGAATATCTGGAATCGATACTGCTCCTAGTGATCTCCCTTATATCCTCCATTAAAAACTGAAACTTTGGTTATTGTTGCTCATAGTGATGGATTGTGATATTGTTTAGAACGAGAGTGAACAAAATATCTGCTTATGAGGCCTTATTTATAACTGGAAATTAGCATCGATATACTGTGAAAGGGATTCGGTAAAAGCAAAATCAAAGAGCTTTCCAAACCATGGACAAGGAGTTTTCCTGCTTTCCAAACCGTGGAAAAGGAGTTCTCCTATTTCGAAATGAATTCAGATCAGATAAAACAGGAAGTTTAGCAAACCCCAATATCCTAACTGTTACTTTGCTCTTTCTACTAAGCCACATTTTCCCCACTTTTTTTTTGGGAGGGGACCCACACATCTTTTTAAGTTCACAACATAGACTATGCCAAATAATAGCTAGTTAAACAAGCTGATCGAGCTCAATAGAAAATGCCAATACGATATGAATGATGCAAACCATGCATGCACAAAAATGAGAAACTATCATCACAAAAATGACAATTTTTATATTGAGTTTTGGTGTATTTCTTTGAATGTAGTCACTCAACATAGTTTTATATTGGTTAATAAATAATGCATGATCAATATAAGGTAAAGGTTCTACTCTAGATCACCTAAAACCTCTTGGAGGCGATTCACTCCCGCTCCAAATCCTCGTTCTGGTGCTTTCAGCTCGAATTTGTCTATAATCTTCGCTTCGAAAATTTTAGAGCTCGTTTTAACCAATACTTTATACTCTTCCACCTATGGGTCTCAGTATTAAGTTATCAAGTCTATTTGATACTAATTCAAACTAAAATTTCAAAGAAAATGATACAGTCTAGCCTTATGCCTCACGGTATGTCAAGTTCTCATGGCTAACACTTACTCAAGCTTAACATCCACTACATTTTCAGTATACGAGGTTCTTATATCATATAAACTTTCTATTTATTGCCACAAAATGTGAATTATACAACAATTTAATATATAACATGTTTATATATAAAATTATATTAAATATATAATTCATATACGTGTTCTCATGACACTCTCAATACAACTTATTTAGAATTTTTCACTTCCGCACTCTAGCTCTCGTTCGGCTCCACGTGACTTAAGACTTCTACTAACTCTGTCCTTTTGAGAAGGTACAATTTTTATTAATCGATGAAGACGAAAACATGATACGATCTCTGAATCCAATTCAATGTTGAGTAACCCTTAGACTGAACCGTTGAATCTCCGACGACTTAAATAGACCTTATTTAGACCTCCGGATATATGATTTTCCTCGAGATGAGCTTTGGATGAAGTTCGATAGTGAAATCAATCAGCAGCTCAGATCTTCAAGTCCGTCACAACAGAAGATTGCGATGTTGAAGCGACAGGAATCGGTGGAGAGCTTGAAGTTTGAAGAATCAACTAGAAGGTCGGCACGCGGTGGGATGAACTGAGAAGTAGCAGAGGTAGGGTTTTAGAGGTGAGATCGTCGGAAGAAGAAGAGAGCGCAATACCAATTCAAAATGGAAAAAGAAGGGATTAGGAACATGGTGCTGGAGAAAAAAAATTGATTAGTTTACTAAATAACACAAAGAGACAATATGTAACAATTTGAGTGTGTTGGGTAAGTGAAAGTAACTCTTAGGTGCTCATAGAGCAAATCACATGTGGTGCTCTATTCCACTCACATTTTGACATCTACACTAAAAAGGGGGGTGGGGGGGGGGGGGGGGAGGGGTGAGTGGAGAGAGAAAATAATCAAGTAGAAATCTGATTTTTTTTTATAACTTAAAGGGGTAGTGGTTAACCATAGTGGGCATAGATGTCGGTTACTGAATGGTGTAGAACACTACATACCATGCTGACGTGGGACGCAAATAAAAATTTCTTAGCGGATAGATGTTAGGCTTAATTACGTAATGCATACCCCCAGTTTGCCGAAACTCTCACATTGCAACCTCCATTTTTAAAACTCTCTGATTGCATCCCCCATTTGCAATTAAAACATCAATGTGAAACTGGTAAAAGAATTCCGTCCATCATTTAACGGCACAGTCAGTTAGTTGACAATCAAGTCCCTTTTAATAAGGATAAAATGGTCTATTCCTATAAAATAAGAACACCACCACGTGAACCATCATCCCAGCTACAATCACCACCATCGCTGCCACACTCTACCCAAACTCCAGCTAAAATCAAACAAAAAATTAATTATTCAAAAGTTTGGAAAATGAAGTCAAGATGAAATTGGGTAAGCTCAAATTGAAAAACTATAACCCAGATTTCGGTTTAAATCAAACCTCTACTGCGTATTCACCAGTGACATGGACGGAAAGTGAAGAGAAAGAAAATCCAGAGATTAAAACCAAGACTTCTTCACAAACTAAAACCGGTGAAATCAACAAACGAAGAATACACATTTCACATCTAAAAATGTAGTCGGGTGAGATCCGAACCGACCTCTGCTAAGACGCCAATTTGGAACATATTAAGGCCTGATTCGACCGAAACCAGACCCATAGACTCCAAGGCCTAATTCCTCAAACCAAACCCAACCAATCGCCATATATCTGAATATGGTCAGAATATAGGAAAAGAGAGAATTGATTTGATGGAACAGATGAAGGAGAGAGAGAATGAATAGGCAAAGATAGAAGATTCACATAGAGAAGACAAAGAAGGAGAAGAGAGGAGATAATATATTGAACGGAGATGTCGATGTTCTGAGCTAGAAACAAACCGCAAGTTGCATTCTTTCTCTTCATCCTTAATGCGCGAACTTCATCGTCTCTGCCAGTTCTTTAGTCAAATTTTGATTCTCCGGCACCTTGTTGGAAGTCGACATCGAAGAATCCATCTATGAATAATCGTTAAAAGAGATAGAGGGAGTGCAATCACTGTTGAATATCGTCTCTTCCCCTTCAACCTTATCTCCTAGATTGCATATTTTTTTTTACATCATATTTTTATGGTCAATATTATATTTATGTATTGACAACTTTACCCCTATTGTGATGTTAGTGTTTGGATGAATATTTTTACCAGTTTCAGATTGTTTTTTTAATTGTAAATGGGGGATGCAATATGGGAGTATTAGAAGTGGGGGTTGCAATGTTAGAGTTGGGGGTATGCATTAAGTAATTAAGCCTAGATGTTAATGGGCGGTCAACAGTATCGAAGAGCCGCTAAATTGCAAAAATATTGTAAAGTGGTGTGGGCCAATATGAAAATATTAATAGTTATATTATTGGGCTATCATATAAACGGGTTACTAAAGTGATCTAAATAAAAATTGGACTCGTAGGAAACAAAGTGGTGTGGGCTTTGTAATGTGTAGTAGCCCATTATAAAATGATTAGGGTTATGGGAGCCTAATCAATTTAGTATATAAAGACTACCACGGTTGTGATCCCCAACGCTTTCGAGTACAGTAGTCGCATTCTCCCCTTTAAAGAGATCAATGAAGATGGTTGATAGTGGTGGGAAGATTGGGCCCCACTCAAGATCATCATGACGTCGAAGACGAATACACTAGCTATGGATCGATGTTAGTCTCATTCAAAGATCTTATGTTCTTGGCTATTCTAGATGATAATTTATGTCATGTAGATTCTGATTTCGCTTTTGATAACTTACATGAATGTTTAATTTTTATCTAACAAGTGGTATCAGAGCTAGGACTGCAACTCGGGCAGGCTGGGCGGGTTGACGCCCTTGCCCAATCCCGCGTTCTTTCCACGTTGCCCAAGCCCGGGTTAGGAGCATCGCCAACCCGTCCAAGCCCGAATTCGTACAAACCAATTCAGGTTCTGGTTGAATTCGGGCTAGCCCATTAAACTAAATAAATTAACATAATTATCACATTCAACTCAATTAAAATTTTCCCTCTAAAGTTAAGTTAATAACTTACATATAAAAATATATACCGAATGTAGACACTTCATATTTTTTTTTTGTTATTTAAGGCTACAAAAAAATGACTATATATTGTTACAGTGTATTAAAAATAATCCATTTATACAAGAGAGTACTAGATATTTTGTAAAAAATCTATTAGTTGTGAACATAAACATAATTAAAAATATCACTAATAATCAATAGAAAAATAATAGATTCTTGATAAATATGTTATATAATACTCAACAAATATAGCATTTATAGGTAATGAGTATACAACTCGGGCAATTTGCGCTAGCTCATCGTTTAATATTCGTACCTAAGCCGAGCCCGACTTTAGTTCGGGCTAGGTTTGGGTTGGTCGGGTTCAGCCCGTCCAAGTTGCACCCCTAATCAGAGCCCCTATCATGCTAGGCTTATTAGGAACGAGTGTTTGAAGTTAATCCCGTATTATAGTTTTGTGCCTCATGTTATGTGCTTAGGTCGGATATAGGAGATCCTCATATTGTTGCGTAGGTCTCAAAACAAGCTTTCTAATGATATATTATAAGCTTAATTACAACTTACAGTTTTAAAGTTACGTCGTTTCAAACTCTTTGCTTTCGTTTATTGAGTTGCAAAACACTGTTTTAGATATGGCTGTGCTAGGTTTCTATCCGGTGTGGCAACATGTACTCCGGCTTGCTTGTGTGGCCCAATTTGACGACTCTTCTGTTTTGGGTGATTCAATAGAAAAAATCTAGGTTTTTGGGTGTTCTAAATCTATCTGTACAGTCAAATTTTCCAAATTCTAGCTATTTTTCTTGGCAGAATGAATAATTTCGTGATATTGTTCCCATGATACTAATGTACTTATATCATGTTTATGACTTGATTCATTGATGAAAATATGTAAAATTATTACTATTGTGATTTTTTGTGTATTTTTGGTATGCTACATCATTATAAATCATTGATGTATATTTGGTATCTTACACTCAATAAACTTTAATGTATATTTGACCATTATTGATATCTGGTGTATCTTTGGTAATCTTACACCATTAAGTATATTCGGTGTATCTTTCTTATTCTTACCCCATTAAGTATCTTTGGTATCTTACACCATTATGAACATTTGAATATAATCTTTTGTATTACACTAAATTATTAGTGTATTTCGGGTTACCTAGTAACAAAGCAACTGCTAAACCCTGGTGGTTTGAGAAACCTAATTTTTCATGAGGACTGGGGAGACAAAATGTTCATCCTTCTTTAAAGGTGTATTCTTAAACTAAAGCTGCTTACACATTGATCCTTCTTTAACGGTGTATTCTTAAATGATTTTGTTGGAAAACAATCGGACCTGGACCGAAAAATAAGAAGCTGGAGAAGAAGCAGAAACAGAATCGTGTGATAAAAGTAACTAAATAAAGACGAATTAAAATACTTACAAAATTCATCGAATATGGATAACAATTTAGAAATTATCTTGAGCATTGGCTCGATTTCATTAAGGCTTTATTTGCTCTCCTGCCAGGATAATTGTCTCTCACCGTGCAAGAAGTCAGTACGCCGCTTACACCCTACGAACCGCAATGACATGGCATCTCTCTTGAAGGATTTGAATTGGAATACAGGAATTCCAATTCTAAAAGTTGTAGATTCTACAAAGTTTAGAAAGACTTTGTAGGCAATTGAGGGAGTAGAAGGAAATGTTGGAATGCTTCAAATAATTGGAGAAGCCCTCCATTTATAATAGAGTGGGTGACCCATCAAATGGGTGCAAATGAATAAATGGTGTCTATTCATTTATGGTGTAACTTCCAATAACTAACTTTGATTAGTAACTATCAATAACTAACCTTTTTTAGTTACTACCATAACAAACTTCGGTTAGAAAAACTAATAAACTTATTAGTAACTCCACAATAGCTCCTACTAGTTATATAATTATTAATTTGAGACTTTAATTAATAACACACCCAAAGTTAAATTGCGTTCATCAAATGACTTATTTGTACATTCATATTTAACAACAATTTTCATTAACCCATTACTTATTTTGGACAAATCTCAGTTGTAGAATTAACATCTCATAATGAGAATTAAACTCTACATATTTAATCATCCAAAATTCAAAGTTTACCAACAAATTTGACTTGTGTTGGAGTGGTGATGATAGGAGAATTAGATCTAACTACGCATGTCTATTTGAAAAGGAACAATTACGCTTCCAATGTTTTGTTGGAAACAAGAGAAACTGAACTGGTTGGGAAACAAGAGAAGAATAAGAGATGGAAAGCAGATATAATTAAATGAATTAATCGTAAAAAAATTACGAAATTATTATAGAATTTTATGAATTTTTCAATGCAGTCGAAGACGATCCCGAGCATGTCCTTGATCTCCTTAATCCTTATTGTGCTTACTTGCCTATAGTGCTGCTTGATCCGAAGCAAATGGCTAAAATGATAATTGTCTCAATTGTGCTAGGTGCCTAGGTCTTCCACTGAAGCCGAGTATAGGACTTTGGCCACAACTGCAACAGAGCAACAAAAGTTAGTTAGTTACCCATTTTATTTCAAGAGGTCAAACTTTTTCTTCCCGCACTCCACATATCTGGTGTGATATCAGCTCTGTCATAACCATGAGTGCTTTTTCAATTTTTAACTCTAAAACCAAACACATTGAACTAGGTTACAGAGCCAGCTCAACCCTTAGGCAATTCATTTCTTTGCTTAGGGCCCCAAATTTTATGGGGGCACCAAAATTTTCAAATATAGGGGTAGGTTTGTAATTAAGATAAAGTTTGATTATAATGCTTATTTATTAAGGAGATCGTGAGTTAATTAGTTCTTATCTATTTATCTCTCCGATTTATTCTCCTTCAATTTCTCAACTTTTTATTTGTTGAGAAACTAAATGCATTCTATTCTCTGTAGAGAGCTCACAGATTTTTAAGTCAATAATTTAGTCCATACAATATTTCTTGTAACAACTACTCTTGTTCCCTAAATACACAATTTACCATTAAAACCTATGTTTCCCATCCTCTCGTTAAGGATCTTTGTTCAAAAAATCAGCTCTCACTCTATAAGGATTTCAAACGTTCAATTAGGTTGGAAAATTCCTTTTTGTTTGCAACTACTTCTACAATTATTTTCTACAACAATGAAGAATAATCAACAACTTTTATATATATTATACTGTGTCTATATAATTAAAGAAAAAATCTAGCTGAACAAAAATTCCAGCAAAAAAGTGAACCTAAAGTAACGTGGACGAGAACACATCATTAATAAAAGCTCGTGATGAAGATGATTAAGAACACAAAGATAATACATCAGAATGATATGTAGGCATCTATTAATGTGACAGATATCACATCACTGTATATTCAAATATATCTTTGATTTTTGTCCTTGTAGCACGGTTCATGATTATATGCGTCCATGTTTCTGAATTTTGAATGTGGAACATTCATGTTTTTCATATACAAAGTTATTGAATACTTTTTTCTGACACGCCAATACATGAATATGCATATAGTAATAACATCTACTAGGGCTGAGCACGGGTCGGGTCGGCCGGATTTTTGCGCCACAGGGCACTCGACCCGACCTCTCGGGTCTGGCAAAACTCGGTCCGACCCCGATCGAAATCCCTGTGAAACCCGTCGCTTTCGGGTTCATCGGGTTCGACCGGGTTCGGCCGGGTTCGCCGGGTTAAGGCGCTAAGCAATAAACGGCCGGAAAAAATGGCGGCCGCCGGTCGGAAACGAAGAAGAAAGAGGAGAAACGACGATGGCGACGAAGTCGCAGTGACCGACGACGAAGACGGTGAAGAGGAGGGCGATTCTGTCTCAATTTGTCTCTCTCTCAATCGAATGACGACGACGAAGACGGTGTGGACTGTGGAGGATGGCGATTCTACCTCAACTGGGTTCGCTCGTCTCTCTATCTCTGTCTCTCTTATCTTGATACAAAAACTTTCTCTCTCTCTCCTATTCTCTCTCTATCTGGAAACTAACAGCAATATAATAGGGAGTGGGGTCATGAAGAGTTAGTGGCTGAAAATAAATATATATTAATTGTATTTCTTATAACAAGTGGTGGTGGTCGGCCGGGTTCGGTTTCACCGGGTTAAAACTATTTCAACCCGCAAATCACCCGAATTATGATCGGGTTGGAGAGTTTAAACCCATACCCAATCGTACTAACTTCGGTTTTGTGTTATTTCGGGTCGATTCGGTTTGGGTCAGCGGGTATTTGCTCACCCCTAGCATCTACTATAACATATTTTTAAAAGAATTTATATCATTTATGAATTTCAATTTAACATATAAAGGGCTTCGGAGTTGTTGTTCGCTTAGGGCAACGAAAAAAGTCGAGCCGGCCTTGCTAGGTTATCACCTCGTAATTAGATAATATGTTTTTGAGAATTGTAATTACTGTATCTTTTATTTCAGTTTCTGAACAAGTAGCAGATATCTGTACGGAAGTGCTCCAATCGAACAAATTTTACAATCTAAAGCACAAAATGATCACCACCATCTGTTTGAAGGAGGATAGTAAAAGATGAAGCAAAAGAAGAAGGGTGCAGTTGCAGACATTCTGCAGTATCACTCCATTTCACAATATATCACAATATTGGGGTTGTTTATGTTATTTAGTATTGGGGTTGTTTATGTTATTTGTCATTCTTATGTAACTTAGTAATATTTGTCTGGACTTACTTGTAGCACCCTTCAAACTATCGTGGTATCTAGGAGGTTATCTTTATCATCTTAATCCAACAGTCAGGATTGTGACAGTAGGGGATCCGTGTGTAATTAAGCCTTTTGGCTTCTCAGATTAGGTTAATGGAATAGACTCATCTGTCTCTCTTCATTCTGGTGTATTCACCATCATTCTTTGTCCTTTACATTTCTCAGAAACCCTAATCCCTTGTGTTTTTACCAAGAACTTGTTGCACCTTATGAACCGCTTGCGACCTTCCGACAAAAACTAAGAAATATATGTCGTTAATTAACGTTGAAAATACATGGATCAAAAGGATAATAACTGGTTGGCAAAAAAAAAAGGATAATAACTATTTTAGAGAAATTGTATTATAAAGTAATCATGACTTCTTTCTTTGATAGAATAAAGTAATCATGACTTACTATGCTCAAAGGGCGTACTCTTATGTTTTATATTTGGGATACTTAAAAAGGTTTAACTCGTCGCGAAGTCTTGGTTTGGTACACTTTATGTTTCCCTTCCTTGCAGGAACCCACTCTCAAACTTAAATTTCTTTGTGCACCCAAATATAATTTCCAGAGAACTCAAAGCAGTGGACTATCTCCTAAGGTTAAGGAATAGCTAATTTTGGTTTCGAGAACAGTCAAACCAATTCGGGTTCAAAGTGAACCAAAAACATGAGTTTTACAATGAGTTCTTTATCGTGGGAGGCATCCTATTGTCATGGGCTGATCCATTTTCCTTGGTTTATGCCTTATGGTCTAGCCCATGACTCCTTAGCCCACTTGGGTCACTTGTTATTTGGGTCTAGGATTCACCTAGTCCACTTTAGCCCACATTTTAGCCTCATTTCTAGAAGCTTCCATAACTTGTATGTAGCTAAATTGTGTAGGAGGCTCTAGATCCTTGTATAGAAAATATCTTAGGCTAGAACATGTAGGAAGGTTCTAGTCCAGTCGATCATAGCCGTAGATCATAGATCATCTAGATCCTTCCATGGAGAAGGGACTTGTATATAAGGGGAGGAGCTCATTTGCTCCAAACCATCCAAGCATTGTAAGCTCTTCACAAGTAATACAAAGCTCTTTCTCCAAGCTCTCGTGTGTTCTTTCCGTTGTTCTTAGGCTTACTTGAGAGGTTCAAGTGCCGCACGGGATTGAAGCAAAGTCAGCCCGTGACAGTTGGTATCAGAGCAGATCGTGTGGGAAGTTCGTGAAGACGTCCAAGGTGTGAGATGGCTAGCAACGAAGGTGTTCTCTCCAATGTCCAAGACCCAACTCTTGCCGATGGTGCCGATGACCGTGGTAGGGACGCCACGAAGAAGACTTCCAAGAGGGGGAAGTCAAGGGACCCGTACACTGATTGGTGTGACCGCCTCGCCAAGGTGGAGGAGACGGTGCTCGAACACTCCAAGGTGCTAGAGGATGAAGTGACTCCAAGGGATGAATTCACCGTGTGGAAGGAGGAATTCGAGGAGGGCTTCCATGCATCCGCGGAGAGGTTGAACGGGGCCATGAAGCGGCTCGATCGGGTGGAGGACAAGCAAGTGGAGGACGAGGAGAACATGGTCATCCTTCGCGAGGAGCTCAAGGAGGTACGGGCTCTTGTCGTCTCAAAGGATGCTAGGATCACGGCTTTGGAAGAGGAGCTAAAGGAATTGAAGGGGGAATGGTCGGTGTACAAGAGGGCTCTCTTGACCAACGGTGCACCGGTCGTGACTCGGGAGGTGGCGCCAAGGGTGGAGGCACCCAAGCCAAAGCCATATGGAGGTAAGAGAGATGCTAAAGAACTTGATGCTTTCATATGGAATGTTGAACGTTATTGTAGGCATCTCAAGATCGAGGACGGGGAAGGCATGGTGAATACCGCTTCTCTTTACCTCCAAGACAATGCTCTTCTATGGTGGAAGAGGAAGGAAGGTGAGCTCAAGGAAGGTGTGGCAACCCTTGACACTTGGGAGGACTTTGTGAAGGAGATCAAAGCTCAATTCTACCCGGAGAATGCCAAGGACCAAGCAAGGGAGAAGCTACGATGGTTGAAGCACACGGGGAGTCTCAAGGACTACATCAATAGCTATGCCAACTTGATGCTTGAGATACCCGACATGAGCGAAAGTGACAAGCTTTTCAACTTCAGGACCGGGTTGAAGGATTGGGTGCAAAGTGAGCTAGCACGGAGGAATGTCCAGACACTCAACCAAGCAATCGCCGTTGCCGAGTCCCTTGTTGAGTACAAGAAGGGAGATGCCAAGCCCAAGGAGTCAAGAGGCGGTCCGAACAAGAGTGGGGGAGCAAGGGACAAAGACAAGGGCAAGTCCGACCGTCCAAGCACATCAAAGGAGTCTTATGCACGAAAGGACAAGTCGGCTACCCGAAACGATGGCAAAGGTAAGAAGCCTTGCTTCCTTTGTGGTAAAGAAGATCATTTGGCCTTTAATTGTCCAAGCAGGGGTCGTTTGTCGGCAATGCTAGCCGGTGAGGAGAAGGAGGACGAGGCCAGGATGGGAACTTTGAAGATGCTCAACGCCGTCCAAGCCAAGGAGCTCACTTCCAAGAGGGAAACCCGTGGGTTGATGTTCGTTGAGGCTCGGGTGAATGGTGCTGTCACCCCCGCCTTGGTGGACACGGGTGCCACTCATAACTTTATTTCCGTTGAGGAGGCCGAGAGATTGAAGCTCAAGGTCGTGAAGGAACGAGGAAACATCAAAGCTGTCAAATCCGATGCAAAGCCTATGGTTGGTGTAGCTCGTGGTGTGGAGTTGCAGCTTGACAAGTGGAAGGGTCCCGTGGACTTAACGGTCGTGCCCATGGACGACTACAAGTTGGTGATAAGGGCCGAGTTCATGGACAAGGAGAAGGCTTTCCCGATGCCGCCGTTTGACACCATGTGTATCATGGGGGAAAGCTCTTCATGCATGGTGCCAATGAAGAGGGGAAAGGATGCCGGCAAGGTCCTTTCCGCTATGCAGTTGTCTAAGGGATTCAATAAGGTAGAAGAGACTTTCTTAGAAACAGTTAAGGAGGTCGAAGCCGTGGGAGATCAAGGAGAAATCCCGCAAGAGATTGTGAAGGTGTTGGACGACTTCAAGGACGTCATGCCCAAGGAGTTGCCCAAGCGTCTACCACCACGGAGGGAGGTAGACCACGTGATTGAGTTGGAGCCCGGGGCTAAACCACCCGCCAAAGCCCCATACCGTATGTCGCCGCCGGAGTTGGTGGAGTTAAAGAAGCAGCTTAAGGAGTTGTTGGATGCCGGGTATATCCAACCATCAAAGGCTCCATACGGTGCGCCAGTTCTTTTTCAAAGGAAGAAGGATGGGTCACTTCGACTTTGCATTGACTATCGGGCTCTAAACAAGGTGACCGTCAAGAACAAGTATCCCATCCCACTCATCGCGGATTTGTTTGATCAACTTGGTGGAGCACGGTACTTCACTAAGTTGGACTTGAGGTCGGGATACTACCAAGTAAGGATCGCGGAAGGAGACGAACCAAAGACGACATGCGTGACGAGGTATGGTGCTTATGAGTTTCTTGTGATGCCGTTTGGTCTTACTAATGCACCGGCTACATTTTGCACTCTCATGAATAAGGTCTTTCATCCTTATCTCGATAAATTCGTAGTCGTATACTTGGACGATATTGTGGTGTATAGCAAGACTATGCAGGAGCACATTGATCATCTAAGGGCCGTGTTCCAAGCTCTAAGGGACAACGAGCTCTATGTGAAGAAGGAGAAGTGCTCCTTTGCACTTGAGGAGGTGGAGTTTCTTGGCCACAAGATCGCCCAAGGCCAACTCATGATGGACGGTGCTAAGATACGAGCTATTGAGGAGTGGGAGCCTCCCACAAAGGTGACGGAGTTGCGATCTTTCCTTGGCTTGGTGAACTACTACCGACGGTTCATCCAAGGCTACTCGAGACGAGCGGCGCCATTGACGGAGCTATTGAAGAAGAACGTGGCATGGGAGTGGAGTACCCGATGCCAAGAGGCCTTTGATGACTTGAAGAAGGCCGTTATGGAGGAGCCCGTGCTAAGGTTGCCGGACGTGACCAAGCCATTTGAGGTGCATACCGACGCATCCGATTTTGCTATAGGGGGAGTTCTCATGCAAGAAGGCCACCCCATTGCCTATGAGAGCCGGAAGCTCAACGAGACCGAGCGGAGGTACACGGTCCAAGAGAAGGAAATGACGGCGGTGGTGCATTGTCTAAGGACGTGGAAGCACTACTTGTTGGGATCCAAGTTCGTGGTGAAGACCGACAACGTTGCGACTAGCTACTTCCAAAATCAAAAGAAGCTAAGTCCCAAGCAAGCTAGGTGGCAAGACTTCTTAGCCGAGTTCGACTACGATTTGGAGTACAAGCCGGGCAAAGCTAATGTCGTGGCCGATGCACTAAGCCGGAAGGCCGAATTGGTGGCCATGACTAAACCAAGCTCTTCCCTACTTGACCGCATCAAGGAAGGGTTGGAGCACGATATCTCAGCCAAGAATCTCGTGGGACTAGTTAACGATGGGAAGACAAGGAGATTTTGGCTCAAGGATGGCATTCTCTACGCCAACGGTGGCCGCATTTACGTCCCACGGTGGGACAACTTGAGGAGGGACATTCTTAAGGAGTGTCATGATTCGAAATGGGCGGGTCATCCAGGGACTCACCGCACTCAAGCCTTGGTGAATGAGGCTTACTATTGGCCACAACTAAGGGACGACGTGGAGACTTATGTGAGAACTTGTCTTGTGTGCCAACAAGACAAGGGGGATCAACGGGCTCAAGGAGGACTATTAGAGCCACTTCCCATTCCGGAGAGGCCGTGGGAGTGTCTTACTATGGACTTCATCACTTGCTTGCCGAAGTCGGATGGATTCGGGACTATTATGGTGGTCGTGGATCGCTTCTCTAAGTATGCAACATTCATTCTGGCTTCACCCGCATGCCCGGCCGAGGAGGCGGCCAAGCTCTTTCTCAAGAACGTGGTGAAGTATTGGGGAGTCCCGAAGTCAATCGTGAGTGACCGAGATAGCCGTTTCACCGGCAAGTTTTGGATGGAGCTCTTCAAGTTGTTGGGCACGGAGCTCAACTTTTCTACAAGCTTTCATCCGCAAACCGATGGGCAAACGGAGCGGGTGAATCATCTATTGGAGATCTACTTGAGGCACTATGTAAGTGCCAACCAAAAGGATTGGGCAAGGTTGCTAGATGTGGCCCAATTCTCATACAACTTGCAACGGTCCGAGGCAACGGGGAGGAGTCCGGCCGAGATCGTCATGGGACAAAAACCCTTGACTCCAACTACATTGGTGACGCCTTATCGTGGGACAAGTCCGGGAGCATTTCACTTGGCCAAGGATTGGACGGAGCAACAAAACTTGGCTCACTCATACTTGCATAAGGCGGCCAAGAAGATGAAGAAATGGGCCGACAAGAAGCGACGGCATGTGGAGTTCCAAGAAGGGGACATGGTGCTCATCAAGTACAACCCGTCGCAACATAAGATCACTCGTGGCCTTCACAAGGGTCTTACGCGGAAGTACATGGGGCCATTTCGAGTGTTGAAGAAGATTGGGAAGGCTTCTTATCGAGTGGAGTTACCGGCAAAGCTCCACATTCATAACGTCTTTCATGTGAGCAACTTGAAGCCTTACCACGAGGATCGGGACGATGCTAGCCGTTCGGAGTCGAGACGTGCACCAATACATGTGAAGACCGCCTTTGACAAGGAGGTCGAAGATATCATCGCCGAGCGGGTCATGAGCAAGAAAGGGACACCCAAGTACACGGAGTACTTGGTTCTTTGGAAGGGTCTACCGAAGGAGGAGGCAACATGGGAAGCGGAGGACTCATTATGGCAACACAAGGACGTGATCGACCGCTTCCGAGAGGCAACGAGGACGTTGCCAAATTGAGTGGGGGGAGAATGTCATGGGCTGATCCATTTTCCTTGGTTTATGCCTTATGGTCTAGCCCATGACTCCTTAGCCCACTTGGGTCACTTGTTATTTGGGTCTAGGATTCACCTAGTCCACTTTAGCCCACATTGTAGCCTCATTTCTAGAAGCTTCCATAACTTGTATGTAGCTAAATTGTGTAGGAGGCTCTAGATCCTTGTATAGAAAATATCTTAGGCTAGAACATGTAGGAAGGTTCTAGTCCAGTCGATCATAGCCGTAGATCATAGATCATCTAGATCCTTCCATGGAGAAGGGACTTGTATATAAGGGGAGGAGCTCATTTGCTCCAAACCATCCAAGCATTGTAAGCTCTTCACAAGTAATACAAAGCTCTTTCTCCAAGCTCTCGTGTGTTCTTTCCGTTGTTCTTAGGCTTACTTGAGAGGTTCAAGTGCCGCACGGGATTGAAGCAAAGTCAGCCCGTGACACTATACTGCATTATCCTCCATTAGCCACATATGATTACTAGTGTCGTCCATGACATTCATAGGCGGTTAGATCCCTTGTATAAAATTGATAGGCATTTTCTTTGAAGTCTTGCCAATAATTGTGCCATTGGGACTCGTAAGCTTTATAATAGAGGTGAGCAAATTCCGTCCTGAACTAGCGTCCGAAGCGCACCACATACTTGATTGGTTACCCCTACAAAATCGCTAACCTGAACATTCAACAGTTGGTCAAACTGTTTAAGGTCGATCCGGTCTGGCTAAAGCTTCATAAGTGAGCATTGCATATTCTATTTAGGTGCATACTAATGAAATTAAGTTTTACAAATCGTCACAGTCATCCTTAATTGATTTTTCTCAAGTTATTATTCTCATATAAAAAATTAACTTATATTTTGAACTACAAAAGTTAGACAGCTATTTAAAACTTAAACCAAATTAATACATTTTCAAATATATTTTCAAGACTTTCAATCTGTTTAATAGGGCCGGATAGCGTTGAGTCGATAAGTTATTTGAGTTTCACAAACATGCAAGTAGGTTTGGGTTGGAAATTCTCCAACCTGAACCTACTCCAAACCAATTCATGTTCACCCTTGCTTTACAATATACTGAGAGACAAGTAGCTGGAAGGTTAAAAGTATGATTGCAGCTCGGGCGGGCTGGATGGGTTGGCACCCTTATCCAAGCCCGAGCTCTAGTTCTGTCGATGCTGCCCAAGTCCAGCCCAGCCCGAGTTAAAAGAATTTTCTGCCCGTTTGAGCCTAAATTCGTTCAAATCAATTCGGGTTCGGGCTAAATTCGGACTAGTACATTAAACTTAATACATTTTTTAAAACACAAGAAGATGAAATTTTTTTATGAAAAAACCAAGGTAACTAGTTCAAGAACAAAATAATGATTGAAAACATCCCTAATAGTCAATGAAAAGTAGCATATTCATGTTAGATATGCTACATAATTCTATCAAAATATAATATTTATGGGTAGTGATCATACAAATCGGATAATTCGGGTTAGCACGTCGTTTAAGATGTGTGTCCAAGCCCGACCCTAATTGCAATTTGGGCTGATAATTTATGTCCAACCCCGTCCAAATTGCTAAAACTATGTGTCTGGCCCTATTTTAATTCGGGCTGGGTTCCGGTTGGTTGGGTTCAGCCCTCCCAAGTTGCACCCCTAGTTAAAAGTAGTTATATAAGAGCATCTTCCACCGTTGATATCAAATTTTACATCAAATCTTATATTTAGTGGAGAAAATGGTTTGGTCTCCCACTGTTGACCCTCAAAAACACAATTTCAATTTTTTTATAGAAAATGGCATTTTTGATCTCCACATATTTCATCAATTTTTACATCAGATAGTTATTTCACCATTTCAACAAATTTAGAGAATGGTATTTTTGGCCTCCCACAACAAATCATCAAATTTATCATTAAATCATGAATTTCATAACTATCAAAAAAAAATTATTACCAAAATAATATTACACGAAATTACCAAATAATTAAATTGCAAAGGATTGTTCATACAATCTTAAACAACAATTCAAAACCAATATAATAAAATAGTACACATTTTTTTTGGAATAAATAAACTTAAATAACGCTACAAAAAATATAGTTGTAATTCTATTAGTCACCTAACTTTATTTTTACACTAATTATTTGAAAAATATGACAGATGTCTTTAATTATATATAAGTAAATTAAAAAAACACGCCCTACACACTAATCAAGAATTCGGTGTAAATTACACCAAATCTTATTTTTGCCATCAAATTTGATAGTAAAAATAGGATTTGGTGATATATGATAGAATTTAGGGGTACTGTGGGAGATGCACTTCACAATTTCATAAAAGCTACACCAAATATAGGGTTTGGTAATCTGGTGTTTTTCGGTCAGCGACTATGGAGGCCTACAAAAAAATCACAATTTTTTTCGATGATGTGGTGATTTGGTGATTTGTTTTGGGAGGTCGAAAACACCAAATATTACCATTAAATATAGAATTTGGTACACCGTGCGATGCTCTAAGGGTCAGTTGTACTTAGAGTGTTTGTGTTCTGCAAAAGATACGTGAAAGGAAAATCCGTAGCACAAGTTTAAATTACGAGCTTCAAAAAATTGGCAAGTGTCTACGGAATTATATATGGGTTTCGCTTGACACGGAGTTTCAACCATTCCTCCTCGCAACATCGAAAGAGATTTTTGAGAACGTCGGTATGAAGACTTCAGATCAACTTCAATTAGTTGCATTAGACCCGAATTTGGTTTACCTTATTTGACTGTAAGGTAACATTTGGCAGCTTGTGGTAGATAAACTTTATCGACGTGCACTCCTTAGAACCAACAATAATGAACAAGGAATGGATCGACGCTAAGAAATGTGGTTACGAGGGAGTGAACCGTGATGAGTTCGGGAGGAAGTTTGGAAGGAGACATGACATGGAGAGAAGACTAGTAACCTTCCACGGAATGTACGATTTCGACTAATTGCTCAAGATTCTAACAGGTAATAGCAGAACAGTTATGAATAGCAAACCGGCTAGTAACTCTAGGGCAAGCAGATCCTTTAGCATACTCCAATATCTTAAATAATATTTGCTCTGATCAGTCACATCTCCAATACCTCCTTTTAAGTTCACAACATGCTCAAATACTAGCTAGTTATATAACTTGATCAAGTTCAATTGGAAACGCTAACACAATATGAATGATAATGAACTTGCATTCACAAAATGTGAGGAACTACATCATTACACATAAAACTTCCTTCCTAACCGTCCCCTCAAATTAAGAATTAGGAAAACCCCGGTCAATAGAATGTAAACATGCGTAACCAAAGTGGAGAATGACAATTTTATATTGACTTTTGGTATACCTCTTTTGGTTAATATTTATAAATGTAGTCATTCAACATGGTTTTGTATTTGTTTACTTCTATTATATTGACTTGTGTAGCTATTTTAGTTGAGGTTATAAATCGGGTTTACATTATAACACCCCCATCCCTTAAAGTTAGTAAATTTACCAGAAGACCCCAGGTTCACAGGAGTGTCATCCGTTAAGGCATATAAATGCCACATCAAGTTGTTAAATACTAATGGTTCTGTTATGAGACTAAATTAAAGAAACTGATACTCTGAATATGTGATAATGTTAACTATATGTTTGACTTTGCTACTAAATTCCCGTGTGCTCTTCTGCAAGATATAGAAACAAACAGACAATAGAGTTTGTCAGAAATAGTTCAAGTAATTGTATAACTACATAAGAGAAATGTGTGGTATAGAGTTCTGATAAACTTTGTAATTACTATGATAAACTTTTCAGAACTCTATACCACACATTTCTCTGATAAACTTTGTAATTACTCTGCAAATATTGAAGACTAGTGACGTGAATTGACTCAAGAACGACCTATGGGACTGAAAATCAATCATCCACGCATCGGGAAGCAAGAGACAAAGACTCAATGGTGATTGAAGTTGTGGAGATCGCTCGGGATCATCGCCAAATCGGAGAATTTGCCGTTTGATTACCTTTGTCCTTATCTTTAATTATCTATAGATAAACTTGTAGTATTAATGTTTGTCATGAGAAGCTAGATTCTCTTCTAGGCTCTATGGAGATGCTAGGGTTATGTTAGACTCATATATTCCGAATTATTGAGATTGACTCGGAATATGAGGATTCTTCAATTATTTTGATGTAATGTTGAACTAGGGTTGTTGACACACCCTACTTATGAGATGAATGGCCATTAGAGGAAGTTTCTGATGCATAATCCTGATTCCTACTTAATGTTTAATCTAATTTAGTTATTGTTCATGTTTGATGCTTAATCCTTAGCAAAAATGGAGTAGCTACCCTTAAAGGCTAGCAATTAGGTGGGGTGCTCGATGGATACACTGTATAGTGTGCTAGAGAACGTGAACACAATCCTAAATCAATGAGCCTGAAAGGTGATTTGAAAAGGATTTGCCGTTTGGGTAGATTCGGTAGGTGAAGAGACTGTTCGTGCAACAGTGGGCCGATAGGACCCGTTGTCGTGCACGTTGTGAGCCTACTAAAACCTACTGGTAGAATGAGGTGGACAGATAGGACCCGAAGGTTACTGAGAGATAGAAGTGCATGATATCGACAAAAGATTCCAGTAACTAGTTACCTGGCATAATTGAATTAGGATTACCGTGTTTTAGTAAGTATCCAGAATTGCCTAACAGCCCTAAGGGGATCCATAGATTGTCTAGTCCCTCTCCATAGTTAATTAAACGAATTTAATTATAAAACCACAAAAATTTTGTCTTTTCATTATTTCAATATAACCACTTGTTTGGGGGTGGCAAACTCTTAAATCAACCAACTTCCTCCTGGTTACTTTAACTCTAAATCAAACTTTTAACTAAACAGTCTTACGTTTTTCCTCGTGGGATCGATAACTCGGGGTTGAAACATTACCCTATATTACTTGAACCGTGCACTTGCGCTAACACGTAAGAAACCGTGTTAACATTATCCTCAGTGGCGGACTTACGATTTTGACCTGCCAACATATGTTACATTCCTACATTACGATGGTTTCAAACTAAAAATTTTAAATTTGAAAGAGGAGTAAACAGAAATGTTATATTTTGTAGGGGACCATATGTAGTTTTTATATAATAATTCATGAAAATATAAGGACATTTTGTGCAATTTCAGGACCTTGGAAGGGTCGCGGCCCCGCCGGCCACCCCCTATGTCCGCCACTGATTATCCTCCGTCATCCACATGATAACTAGTATCTTTCTCGGAATTCATCTGCCATTAGCTCCCATGTAAACTAACTTTTCGATTCTTATAACGTATTAGTAGTGGAGGTTGGAAAAAACCAATTTGTTGCTGTTTTTTTCCCATTTATGTAGGTTATGCCATAGTTTTAGAGCTTTTTTTTCTTATTTTTGACCAATTTATCCTAACTTTCAGCTTTATGGTAGTACGAGAGTGTTTTAATAATTTTCACCTATAATGTGCCTAAATTGTTTTATCTTATGTAAATATCTTGCCGCAATATAATCTCGGGTATGTGTTTGTGCTTTTCATGAATACAGGCGTAGGAAAGGAGCGTAATCGGGGAGGTGAAAGCATGGAAGCGTGCTTTGGATACACAAATGGAGCATAGTAATTGAGGTGGAAGCTTAGGAGCAAAGCATGGAGCACGCCACGATGGTGAGAGAATTTTCAGCGCATAACGGAATAGATCAGGCCATCATAGCGGAGGAAACACCGCCATGGTGACAGAGGGAGTAGCGCACATATCAAAGCAATAGCCCTTGAAGTTGCCAAGGATCGCCCTTGGTCACCTCTCCATGGAGAGAATTAGTTCAAACTCTATGTATTAAATGATTTAAGTAGTTGATGTTCATAAAAAAAATCATTATAATGTTAGTATCAAAAGTTGAATTGATAAATTTAGAAATCAAATAGAGAAGAACTGGAAAATAAGAAGAAGAACTTATCGAATTAATAGGCTTAGACGGTTCAGGACCTCTCTTTAGGATAATTATCCCTCCCCCCACTATACGGTGCAAAGTGGGCACACATAAACACTATCAACCGATACCATCCCTGTAGGGAGATTAAGCATCGCGAGAGAGGACATAGTACAATCTAGGACACCTACTTAGCCAAAAGGTCAACCTTGTGAGTTAAGGCCCAAAAAATACGATATTAACCAAGAAGATAGTCCCAATGTGGGACAAATCGTCACACATGATACTTGACAATCTCTCTTTCAACATGCTCCCTCTCACCTGCAAGCATTCGCTAAATTTATTGGAACCGCCTTTGTGGGAGTGCATCGGACCATCATCTGCCAGACCACTTGCTGGAGCAAGGAATTTGACCATCCACAGGAACACCAGGTACATTGACCCATCCATGACACCACTTACTCACATGTCGATTCACCACGGTAGCGCTCACTAATAATCGACTCTGATGCCACTTATAAAGAGATGAAGTACTGCGAGAAAGAGGAACCATAGTAGAATCTAGGACACCCACATATATAGAAGGCCAACCTTGTGAGTTAAGGCCCAAATCAACTATATTAACCATGAACATCATGTCCTTCATCTCAATGTGGGACAAGTCGCTCACATGTGATACCCAACAATGTCTACGACGGTGAAGAAGCTCCATTGCACTTCTTCTCTTCTCCTAAATTAAAACCTAACCGAATAAGTAGGGGTGTAAGCGGTTCAGTTTGGGGCGGTTTGTGAAGAAACCATAAACCAAACCGAATATATCGGTTTGCTAATTTTTAAACCAAATAAAACCATTTGAAACTATACATCGAACCAAACCAAACTGAAATGTTCCGGTTTCGTTCGGTTCGGTTCGGGTTGTTTGCTTAATCACTTTTACATTGATATGTTTATAGTAGTATGTAAGTAAAATTCAAGTTTTAACCAAGACATAAATTAAATAAACATAGAGAGCTCATAAAATTGTAGATTTAGATTATAGATTTAGGTTGAGACATGATTGGACATGAGAAAAATAGATAAAAAGAACATCAATTAGATCATTTTAGTTGACTAAACTATCTACTTGGAATACACTTTTATAGATTGTTACATGTACTTTAATACAATGTTTGCTAAAATAGAACTATGTTGTGTACGCATTGGTTCGGTTCGTTCATTCGGTATAACTAGTTAACAAACCAAAACCGAACTGATTGGACCGGTTTGTGTCAAACTTGAACGATTTGTAAACTGGTTAACTTAAAAACCGTCCAAAATCATGACAAACGATTTGGTTCGATCGGTTTGACCAGTTTATTCGATTTTATTTACACCCCTACCAATAAGGAATAAGTGATTGAAGAAGAGAGAATCAAACTTAGAAATTTTTTTGATACCAAAGATTCACTCATATTTATAGCTACCAATCAGTGCTTGAAACACTTTTTCAGAAAAGAAACTATCAAAAGACACAATTGTTTGTTAAAGTTATGTCCTTCCGTCCCATAATTTTAGTCCCGTATACATTTTGGTCCGTCTCAAAATTTGTGTTCGTGGTCTTTTTTGTAGATCATGATAGTCTAATTTCTCTAATTTGTCCTAAAAAGGTAGAGGTGACGTGTCCCCTTAAATGACTAAGAATTAAGTAAATGACTTTGCAAAATTTAATGGAGATGTAATGATTACATGTCCCCTTGTATAGTTAAAGTTTAGATGTGAACTAAAATTATGAGACCGTGGAGTAACTATTTGGAACAACACGACTTTTTGAAAAAGACAAGAATTTATATTTAATCTCAACACATTAATTTGAGTGTTTTTACACAACATTAAGATGGAACTGAAACATTATGAAAATATTACGAAGGAGTTATATCATTTTACGAGTGAAATCACCACTATCAAAAAGTGAAAAGAGTTAACATAGTGTAAATGGGTGCTATCTATGTGGTAGAGTGTTTGAGGCTCATGCATGAAGTTCCAGCTCAAAAAAATTTAGAAAGAGAGAGTATGTTTTCTTAGAAAAGCAAAAGGGTAAGGCGCACATTCTTGCCCAAGTTTGGTGCAAAGACACATCCACTCCTCCTAATTTGAGAAATTACACTTTCACTCTTTTAATATGACAACTTCCATAACACCTGCACTTTTTATACTACTTCCTCCGTCCCTCTATTTCTTCCCCCATTGACTTTTTTCTCGGTAATCGCGTCACTTTGACCGGTTATTTGCATAATTTTGACCGGTGATTTACCAAATTCATTCATTATTTTGCTAATCAGTACACCGGGTCAAAGTGACTCGGTAAAGAGTGGTAAAAAGACAAATAGGGGAGAAAGAGAGAGAGAACAAATGTATTAGCTTTTTGGGAAAATACTTTTCCCAATCACACAATCAGGGGTGAGTGAAAATGTCCTGGAGTTTGGCACACTTCTGGGGTTCAAGTGTCTTTTACCAGACAAAAAGGGGATGAAAGTTTCTTTGTGTCAAAGTTGAGGGGGTAAAATTATCTTTTACCAAATGTAATAAGTATTTCTTTTGCTAGTTGTACTTGTCTTGTGTATCTAA
This sequence comes from Linanthus parryae, assembly GCA_023055425.1. NCBI lineage: Eukaryota > Viridiplantae > Streptophyta > Magnoliopsida > Ericales > Polemoniaceae > Linanthus > Linanthus parryae. Next base: position 147,938,685 of record JALGPY010000004.1, read on the forward strand.
TAATATTTTGTTGCCTGTCCGGGAGTTTGGCTAACTCAAGGGTAAAAGTGACTTTTCTCAAGTAGAAAGGGGATAAATTTATCTTTGTGTCGAATTCAGGGGATGAAAGTGCCTTTTACCCAAAGGAATTAAGTAAATATTTTTTTTTAGCAGGAATAAGTAAATATTATGCCGTACATTATACAGTTATCCATCAGGACTCAGGAGTACTTCAACAAATGTGTATATAAACAACTACAGCGACCCAGTTATATTGTTTCTACGGTTTCTGTTTTATTGCAATGCCGAAGATTCAAGACATAAAGAAGATAAGGCGAAGTACTCTATACCAGGACCTTAAGTTAATTGATGTCTACCTGAATCACTACCGATGGATATCTTTCGACACGGAGTTCCAACCTTTCCTGCTCTCGACGCCGCGAGAGTGTCCTGAAGAAAGAATGTATGAACAGTTCAAAGTCAACGTGAATAAACACCAACTCTTCCAAATCGGCTTCACGTTATTCGACCACAATGGAAACATCGGCGGGGCATGGGAAATCAGCTTCGACGACGCACATTACCTAGAACCGAGATTAATGGAAAAGAAAGGGATTGACGCAGACAAGAACGGCTACGAGGGAGTGAACCGCGAAGAATTCGCAAGAAAGTTTGGACATATATTGAGGAGGCACGACGGGGAGATAAGGTGGGTAACATTCCACGGCATCTACGATTTCGGCTACCTGCTGAAACTTCTAACAGGTAATAGGAGGATGCCCAGCACCATCAACGGGTTTTTGGAATTGATCGGCGAAGTATTCAACGTCCATGTCATTGACTTGAAAGTCGTCGCAAAACACGTCGACGGATTGTGGGACGGCGAAATTGGACTAAACGAGATGTCCAATTTGTTAAAAGTGTGGCGAGTGGGTGTCGCGCACCAAGCTGGTTCAGACAGCTTGTTGACAGCAAGGGGATTTATAAAGATGGTCAAAAAGTACGGTCTTCGAGACCGCACGGATCGTTTTGAAGGTTTTCTGTATGGGATCAGTGCTAAGATCACCAGGAGTAAGATGGACGATAAACCGGTACAACCTATCATTACTCAACTGCGGCATTCGCAATGTATTCGCCCGGTTACATGTTCCACCCTCAACAAACCACATCTCACTGCATTACCTAGAATTATCCGCTAATGATCTCAACATTCTGCTACAAATTTCAGAGAGGGCGGTGAATTTGTCTCGTTGAGTTAGTGTTCGTATGTTTTCTTGTGCGGTTGATTTCGTCTCTTTGATTCAGTGGTCTCTGTTGAAGCCTACAATATTACAAAGCAAAGCAATACATCATAGAGAATCACTACAAGGAGCAGATGAAGCAAGGATCTCCTAAGCTAACAGCAGCGTATGCAATTTCTTAAATGCACGTTTCATTCACAATAGAAGTCAAAATGAAGTACTTTCTGGAGGAGGTTAGGGAATATGTGGGAGTAGTATTGATTATGTAATTGATCAAGTAAATTCAAATCCTAGAAAGTACTACAAGTTCGTATGGATTTTGGAATGCCTCGAGATCCACCCAGGGAGCGAAGAAAGCACGAGGAGAGGTCTGATATAATGTCGACAATCGACATGCAATATGTAGTATAATTGGGATTGGAAACCGTTAGTTGCTCTGATCACTCTGTAATATATTTCCTTTTAATGGAAGTGTTATTTCAGTTCATCTCTTATTCGATTAGTTTCTTTGATTTCATTTAAAGTAAATCACTCCAGGCGTGACAGATGGTGCTTGTCTTCCTTCCTGCTCTCATTGAGCCTATAGTTTATGGCGAGATTGGTAATGTTGTTAGACGTAATGCCCTATATCATGCCTCATCTCCAATCTTGATGGAACTGGCGACTATCTTGCATACCTTCATTTCCGGGTCAGTTTTCAAGTAGTAGTGCTATAACGGTGTTTCGGTTACTGGTTATGATGGGAGGCGGCTAATGACAGAGGAGATGTAGGAAAAAGGTTGCAAGCCTGAGACTAAAATGAGGGTACAATGATGTCTTTTCATCCAAACCATCTTGCAAAAGGGTGTCAGCATGTGGATTCCTCAAGTACAGGGGCATTGGGTGCGTTTTAACTAGAATACAGGGTGAGTTTATAAAAATTTCCCATCTCAATTTTAATTGAAAATGTTACTAGTAATGAAAAAAGTGCTAAGAATGTTAAGTTTAATGGTATTTGATGGATGGAAACATGCCCCCATACCTCAAGTATACCACAACTACGTAAAATGGATTCTTGTCAAATCACAAAATATGCATCTTGAAGTCGAGCCTTGGAATATTGTAATGGCAACTAAAAAAATGTAGCTAATGGATGCTAGCTCTCATGGTAAATTTGGTAATTGCGATTGTACTCTTAAGTAGCAGAATGATTGTGATTCTTGACATACAAAATTGTGTCTATAGTCGTCACTCAACTTTCCAAATTTTATATTTTCCTCTTATTTTGTCTGGCATTTCTAGCTTAGCCCTACTTTTAAACTGCATGATGGACGGAGAGAGTAATTTGTGGAAGATAAAATAGAAGATAAGTAAACAACATTTTTCTGAAAAAAGTAACCCAACTTTTCAAAAAGTTTAACAATCACTAAGTTATTAGAAAAATTTTTTTAGGAAAAGATAAAATATCACATAAATTAGGTAAAGCAAGCGGGTTCTAAAAGTAAAAGGCACGACTGGAACTAACAAATTTTACCTATATGTTTCATCTGATGAGTAAGTATGCGCTTTCTTTGATATTAGAGGGAAAGATCTTCCCTGCACAGCATTTTACAGTTAGGAAAATACAAAACGGAAAAAGATTGATTTACAAGAAAAAATGAATCAAAGCACTTCTACATTTATAAGAAAAGGAAATACTCTATAAATAAGAAATCAAACATTCTTAGATACTATGGCTGAAATCGATCCTTCATCAATGCTTTCGAGTTTCGACCCCCAAAATCCAAACCTCAGGTCACTTCGCAGAAAAAACTAGTCATTGCACCTCTCATACTCATAATGCACAAGAAGAAAAGTTTTCAGGACGATCCATTTCTACTTTCAGGGACTTCGTGATGAACAGATAATCGCGAAAAGCTACCTTCAGAAGTCCCACAAGAAGCAAACTCCGATGCGTCTGATTCTTCCTCCTCTGCAGGTGGTTAAACACAGTATGAGAAACTAGAGGGGAAATAGAATGTTCAGGATATACCGACTGAAAATCAACAGAAACCCTAAGAATATATAACTAAAGTATATTGCAGGCCGAGGAACTGCAGAACAAACAATATTTTTCCCAAGACTAACAAAATAAAACTATTTGGCATACCGAAAAGAGACTTGATAGTGGGTCTCTTAGGTCTTGTGTTTTTCTTCTTCAATTCAGCTGCAAAACAAGGAAGCATCAACCAATAAGAATAAAAGATCCATAACAGAACACAAATGAGACCTCCCTTTCATTTAAGACTTTGAGAGACGAGCAGAAACATATGACCGTGAACTGACAAGCAAGGGATGTATTCTCAAAACACTTGTTTCCTACCAACCTTAACAACAGAAGTTATCAATGGGTCACAGAACCTAATCTTATTGTCAATCAAAAGATGTGAAGAGAGTATTTTTCAACCCAACAGTACAATATACCCCCGGCTAATTCCGTTACCCAACTTCAATTCATTCAGACCTTGTCGAACAAAAAGCCTGTGAAACAATGATAAACCATAGTAACTACCCATATAGCTATGCCTGACTTGGAGCTAAAGATCATGAAAGTTGAGTTGGACATGTTTAATATTTTCAATTTCCCGGTTGAGATAACTCATCATCTTCTGTCTTTCGAGAATTTTTTCTATCCTAGGAGTTTCAGAATCTAACTTATCCTGAGACGAAACAACATTTGGATTAAAAAACATCAAAACTCAGTTACATTGCCGGCGAAATGATACAAAAGGCGCAATTACAAACTATATTAGTTTATAAAATTATAACTTCAGTTGGATTATCTACTAGTCTGACTGACATCCCTAGTAAAGAGAGTATTTTCAACCATGAAGTCGTCTTTATGATAGGTCAAGTGAACAATATTTAAGAAATATTGTTCACTTGATATTTGTAAAAAGAAGGATGAGGGAGGTCTGGGGTTTAGAGAGTTACACAGATTTAACAAAGCCCTTGTAGCTAAGCTAGCTTGGAAGATGTGGACTAATGAGAATAGTGTTTGGGTGAGTTTATTGAAGGAGAAATATTGCAAAGTCCTAGATTTTCAGAGGGTGGAAGCCAAAAGTGAAGACTCCTGGTTCTGGAAAGGTCTTCTTAAAGCCAGGTACCTGATTGAAGATCACTCCTTCAAATCTATTGGTAGGGGTGATACTATTGACATTTGGCAAGACAAGTGGGTGCCCAATTTGGAAGCTGCAAAACCAAAGCCCCGAGATGACCTCTTCAGAGCCCCAAAAAAGGTCTGTGATTTAATTGATGGGGATACAAAAACTTGGAAATCAAGAATTGCTGCAGAATTGGTTCAGTGTCCAGGAACAAGATGAAATAACCAAACTGAAAATTCCTATTAGCCAAAGCACTGACAAATGGAAATGGAGTTTAAGCAAAAATGGTAATTTTAAGGTTAAGGATGCCTATCATTGGCAGATGAAGAACAACAATCATGCAGGCTTGGTGCAGGATAAAAGGTGGTCAAATTTATGGAAGTTCAAATGTCACAACAGACATAAACTCTTGGTTTGGAGAATCTTAGCAAAAGTCCTGCCCACTAGAGGTAATATCAAGCTCAGAATTGCTTCTTGTCCTTCTTGTGATTGCTCCTTTGAAGATGAAGTCCACTGTTTCTTCAGTTGCCCTCTAGCAAGAAATGTCTGGTTTAGTATTTTAGGTCTCAAAACTGGGTTTCAGCCCCAAATGAGTATTGATGACTGGTTGAATTTGCTGCTATGGGGGAACAAAGTTGAGCTACTTAATGGTTTTGACACTGCTCTTATGGTAGTCATTATTCTTGACCAAATTTGGAAGGAAAGGAACTTGAGTTGGAGTCAACCAAATTGTCTATCTGATCACAACAGACTACCTAAAGTGATAGCAAAGATCAAAGAATCTTATTGGGAGTTCTATGTTCAGAATGAGACTGCTCTGGTTAAGCCAGGTCCTCCCCCTCCCCTATTCTGGAATGCCCCTTCTGAAGGTTATATCAAATCAAAATGTTGATGCTAGTGTGAAGGATGACTCAGTTGGTTTGGGTTGTATCTGTAGAAACAGTGCTGCAATGAACCTTCTGGTGGAAGGAAATTTTGGTAGGAAGGTGGACATTTTTTAGGCTGAACTCAAGGCTGTTGAACTAGCCATCAAAATAGTGATGTCTAGTGGTTGGTTAATGTGTATCATTGAATCAGATTGCAGGGTGGTTGTGGATGCTTGCAACAACCCTACAAAGGCGGATTGGAAATGGAGATCTAGAGCAGAAGCTATCAGAAAGTGGCTCAACAATTTTGATCTTTGCAGTTTGAATTTTTGTAGTAGAAAGGTTAATGTAGTAGCTCATGAGATAGCTAGTTGGTGTAGACTTAATAGTTATGCTGGTTTGGTTAATGTGGATACTCTCCCTGAGAGTGTTAGTAAGGCTTGTAATGTTGAGAAAGTTCTCTGGTTTTCTTCCTAATATAAGACCTGTTCATCAAAAAAAAAGTGAACAATATTTAAGTATAATTAAGTTGGTCATTTTTACTGTTAAAGACATTGTAATATATCTCAGACATTGCTAGTATTCCTCGGCAGGGACAATTGTAGGGCAAGATGCTTTATTGTTGCTCAAAAGTATATTAACATACTGTGCTTTTAAGTGAGTGAATACATTGAATTTTTACAATCAGCAGTCGGTTTTAACAATATGTGTGCATCCATTTGCATTTTCTAGATCCCATATTATCATATTCTATCATTATCTTTTTTTATTTTTTTTATAATAAGTATTATCTGTCATCAGTTCACCCAACTTCTATTTCCAGATCCTCCCCGTCTATTCCACACAATTAGACAAGAGAATATTTTTGTTTTGAATGTGATCGAAATATATCAACAAAGCACCTTATGTTCAGGAATTGAAATTTATATATTCATTTAAAAATGTTAATGACACTCGGTCACAGATAGATACTACCTCTGTTTCTTCTCTTTCAGCCGACTTTCCTAAACCGGAAGTTTCTTCTCTTTCAGCCTACTTTCTATTTTTAATACTCCGTCCGTCGCATAATAAGTGTCCACTTTTCTATTTTGGGATGTCCCAAAATAAGTGTCCACTTTCATTTTTTATTTTTGAAAGTTGATACCTATGCTACCTGGACTCGGGTGTGGGTGTCATGGCGGGTGTGTATCCAAGACTCGGATTCGCCGATTTGATAAATTTTGAGATACGGCGACTCGGCTAAAAAGTATCCAAAATTTGGACACGGGTACGGGGATATTGCATTAATACATTTTTTAATTTATTATTTATTTTTATATGAGTTTTATATAAGTCACAACATATACTGAACAGCTAAAATTCAGTTTATTCATAAGTATGACTCATTTTTTAGAGTATTGGCACAGCTGGAGGGGCTTAACTGGTAATGTTGTGAGACTTTGAGTGTAAATCTACAATTTTTCTGGGCTGAGATTTTAATTAGTTCATTTATAAATTTTGTTAGCAATTATTTGGGCTGTTCATTTATAAATTTTAGTTAGCAATTATTTGGGCTGTGTAAAAAAGCCAACTCTTTGGGCTGTTTACTTAACAGAACAGCCCAAAGCAAAAAAGTCTACTGAAGCCCATTAAGTCTACATAAGCCCTTTAGGGTTTTTATAAGGAAGGGCATGCTTGTAAAATCGAGTAAAATCAATGGGTATTCCAGTAAAAGCAGGCAAGGGAAGTGGGTGTTGTCTTCATCACATCGCAGAATACATCATCCCCGTCGCTGCTGTTATCTATTACGGCCATGGCCGCCGCCAGTGCTTCCCGCACAGTCCATCCTTCCGGTCGCCGGTCAACGAGAAGCCGAGTCAGAAGTCATTTTGGAGAATCCGCCACAGATCCCACACCCGCAACCGTGTCGGGTCGTATCGACCCGGGTACTTTTGCGATTCCGGCGAGTCCAGATAACGGAGGTTGATACATTGACAATAATGTCCACTAATACTTCCTCCGTATCATTTCTTTCTCATCAAAGAGAATAGACACGGCTATTAAGAAAGCTGCGCCTTTTACCTTTCTATCCCTGGTTCACACACATAATACATGGTGGAGTCCACCCAATTAATGTTGTGGGGTATTTTTTTAGGGACAATTGTGTCACATTTAACCACAAAAAGGTTACTAAAAAGGGAAATGTAGAGAAGGAGAAGATTCGTCCAAAAAGAAAAATGTAGAGAAAGAAAGGATACGGAGGAAGTAATTAAAATAGTGGGATAATTGTGTCAATGTCATCACAAAGTCAATCAAGTCTGTAATTAATGCATGACCCCTTAAAAAGTTGAGGTTTCAAAACGGGACACTTATTATGGGACGGAGGGAGTAAGTTCTTTTGCGGAAATGTCCTAACTACCCTTCCCCACCTATTAACCCTACCTACCACTACCCATTCCCCTCCGTTCACAATTTCCAGACGGATTTTACAGAGGGAGAAAGTGAAAGACGGAGATGAGGAAGAGGAGAAGATCGGTGCGAGAAGGAAGAGGAAGAGGAGGAGGAGATCGGAAAAGATGAGGAGACCGCCGGAGGAAGAGGCGACCGCAGATCTGGTCCCCCCCCCCCCTCTCTGTCTCAAGATCTGGGTTTGCCGGACGAAGAGGCGACCGCTGTTCCTCTGCGTCTGCTGATTCACCGAGCGTGATGCCGCATCTTTACCGTTCAGACACTGCTCCGGTTCCCGATCCGTATCTCCAGTCGACTTTATCACCCGAATCGACGAAGCTAGAGAGACCCACTTCTCATGTGAGTTCATATTCTCAGAAACTGAACTGGGTTTGAATCTTTACAATGAACATAGACGATAAGGAGTTCATGAATTTAAGTTCATATTTTTCAGTTTGTTCTGTAATTTTCAACATAATGCTCTCTCTCTCTCTCTCTCTCTCTCTCTCTCTCTCTCTCTCTCTCTCTCTCTCTCTCTCTGTGAATTGAATTAAGGGTGAATTAAATCTGAACAGCTTCTTGAAACTGCAGAACTGAGTTTATCTCTCTGTGATGTGTGAACTGAATTGGAATCGTCATAGTTTCTTGATTGAAATTTGAAACTCATGAATTGGGTGTTTTTTCTTTGCTGCAGAGGCTCAAGAGGATGAAAGATAAGATGACAGAGATGGGTCAGCGGTGGAATCAAGTCATTCGTGGAGGGAAGTGAATGATGATGATGATTCACCTGTTGTTTAATTACACCGTCCCTCTCCTCCTCCGTTCTTGTTCTTCTTTTCTTTACTTTTATTTCATCTTCTTCTTCTTCTTCTTCTTCTTCTTCTTTTCTTTACTTTTTCTTTTGATTTATATATGTCTAGATCTGTTATGGTTATTAATAATTATTGTTGTTGGTGGTGGTGTGGTGGTGTTGTAATGAGAGAAGGAAGGAGAAAGAGATTGGAATTAATTGGTAGGGCAGGGGTAAAATTGTAAAAGGCACAGATTTCATAAAACCTGAGCCCATTTTCTCTCAGCTAATCCTCAAGAAACAGAGATAGTATTTCTCTTGGTGTTGTTTGAGATGAGCCTCAGTTATTCCAATCCTTGCATAATTATATTGCTTTCTCGTCTTACCCTCATTAGCTTTCATTGGGTCATCTTACTTGCTTCGAACTTGATAGATAAGGCCTTTTCCATGATATAATTAAGATAGAAAATCTACCACTACTCAACAAGTATGCTCCCGACATAGTCAACTAGCTCAAGTTTTCTCCAAGATGTGGGGTGTGAATTTAATTGTGCCTCCGTATGTGGGTGGGTGGACGAACTAAAGGGATTTACTCTATCAACTACGAAAGGTTGGGTTATGGTTATTTTGCTAATCGTTATATTAGATATTGGTGTGGCATTCCGTACAGTTCAGAATTTGAAGTTGCATCGAAATGGAGGAAAAAGTAGATTGTAAATTCAGATTTTACGGGAAGCTTTTGAAATTCTTAAAAATCATTTCCTCCCTTCTTTAAGTCTAGAGGCTCAATTTTCCATGTGCAATATACGCCAGATCATGACGAGAAGGCTATCTACAGGGGCCAATGAAGATGGATGCAAGTGTGTGTGTGTGTGTGTGTGTGTGTGTGTGTGTGTGAGAGAGAGAGAGAGAGGTACCCATTCCAGGCACTTGATAATCATTGACAATTTCAAAATTCTTATATGTATATCCAACGAAATTGATGTCCTTGGACGAGAGCATCTGCAGGAAGGCAAAGAAACAAGGATGTTAAACCTTGGCATACAAGAAACAAAAAGTTCCAATTCGGCAAAGAAATACAATTTGAAGAACATAGAACAACAGCGAGACACTTGCTAATAAAGACTTAGTGGGAAGAATATATTTCTTAGTGAGCACCACTCTGTATTCTCAATCCAACAACCTTCCGTAGATAGCATGCTCATCATAATGTATAAATGTATAATGCATCCCATAACAGAATTATCAATCCTATAAAATCTAATGCAGCTCTCCCTCTTTCTTCAGTCAATTTCTCCCACTATGAGGGAATCCAGAAAGTTGAGGGAACTTGTCATAAAACAGTTGAGCATTCTGTCAATCTCTTTTTTTATAGGTAATCATCATGTGTTTCGTCAAATATCACAAGGAGCTGCCAATTTTTTGTTAAGCTGACGGTTCTTCTCTTATAACAATCAATTGAATTCTACAACTCATAATAGCATAAACAGCATACATTCTGCATTTTTCGCATTTCAAATATCCAATAATCAATGTATAGCAGACCTACAGCTACGAAATAAAGACAAGGAGAAGGTGTGGAGGTGTAGGCGGAGACGATAAGCGACAGCTAAATCGCCTATCTTAAAGAAGAGATGGGCCAGTAAATAGAAATTGCTGGAGGAGGTCAACATGAATTCCATGAATGCGAAAATCAATTAGAAGGAACTCGGGACGGAATTTCAGTTTATCACTGCTTGGTCTATTTCAGAAATGCAATGCACCATCTGGTTTTGAGCACCATCTTACAGAATAAAGAGACGGCCAGTTGAAATTATTGAGAGGTATAGCATGTCTGGAAACAACTCATAAATGCAGAGTCCGTGAACAGATTCAATTCTTTTGGTTTTAAGCACGATCTTATCCTTATTTATTTCTTGAGGCCTTCTCTATCTGCCTATCAGGAAGAATTGTGAAGGTCCGGGGTTGAGGGATTACAAGGGGAACAGGAATAAATGACTGATTTTTTTATAAATTGGAGTGTACTAAAACGTTACCAAAGTGCCCCTCAACATTTAGATACTCCAACAAGGGTCTCCATCAAATCTAACCCGCCTCCACCACATCTCTCTGGTCTGTCAGGTGCTAAAAATTAGAAACACAGTCATGGAGCATTTGAGATGCATCTCTGCACATCCCTCCCCACATTTGGTGACTTCAACAGATTTGTGTTTCATACATAGCACAGCAATACCTAACATCTACAGAAAAGGAGAGTCCACTTTTGTTAAGGCTCCTTCCAAAATTGACCCGAAATGTGGAAGGTAGAAAACTGCAAAAATAACAGTATTCACATGGAAAACCGATAAAACACTAACTTGCACCCCTACGATGTGTTCCCACCCATATAGTTTCATAGTTACTTCTTTGCATTTTCTAATCAAGTATCTCACTGCTATACCAGCACAGGACATATTTGACAAATAATTTATCAACTTAACAAGTATTATCTAAATCTGTAGATTTTCCTGGAGCTTACTTCCTCATATGTTCCTTTCACTGCAAGGAAATCCACGAGTGCAAACTCGTTCCCAGAAAAATGACTATTTGACTGTCAAGGATGGGGCTGACAAGCAGCATAGTGAAATCATCTTCCTATGTGTTACACCACAACGAGCCAAGTTCCACTAGAGCAAGATGGTAGGAAAAGATCCGGTGAAGACATTAAGTGTCTCTTGATTTCTTCAAAACACTTCCTTTAGTCTATCCTACGAGTTACGCCTCTTGACTTCCTCAAACATCGTACTTTGAGCCACATAAATAGATAGATGGACGAAACTTCAAATATGCCGTCTTTACCCCAGATGATCTACACAAGTGTAAGCATAAATGCATGTCCTCGAAAGCATAACTGAAGAAACCCATTCCACAATGAGCCAATTTCCTTCCTCCAGAGCAAGATGGTAGGACAAGAACAGATGCAGACAATAAACGTCTCTTGAGTTTTTAAAATTCTTTAATCTATTCCATATCAAGTCTCTTGACTTCTGCAAACACCATACTTTATTCCATATGAATAGCTGAACAAAACTTCAAATCTACCGTCTTTACAACAGAGGGATTTACAGAAATGCCAACATAAAGAATGCATCTCTTGGAAAGCATAACCAAACAAACCCGTGCAACCTTTTCAAATATTGACGGGTAATGGAGATGCTTTAATGTGTTTTTGTCTAGCTAAATGTGGTTCATACCAAATTAGAGAATCAATATAGTAGAAGTGAGTTTCCAGTAGCCAGTAAAAGTCTAGACAGTTCACTCCCCACTTTAGACTCCTAAATTTTAATTTGCTAGATGTCACTAGTATTTCACATCCTAGCTAACCTTATTTTCTAAAAATCAATAACAATAGTAACTAACGTGAATCTAGAGCTATTAAAGGAGAACAGCTAGATAAAATGAAAACAGAAAATTGGAACTAAAATGTAGAAGAGTCGATAAGTTGTGTCTACCACTATTGTAGATGCTCTCTATAATAAGTGTATCTCGCCATCACCTGTTCATAAGTTGGTACATGACTACAACTGTACCAGGATAGACTAGTGTGCAAACCTCCCTTGTTACATCCTTCAGGTCCGCCCTTTTGAAGGCATTCGTGACTAATTCGCCCTTCAACATTCTAACAGCACAAACTACAAACTGTGAAAAAGTTTCGCTGAGTTTTGAGGCGACTCCCAAGGTTCAACTGAGCTTTAGGCTAGTTCGAGTTCTCTATTTGACTAATGGCCATGTGCGCTTTGAGTACATTTTGCTCAGCTGATGCGGTCTCTTTGATTACAAAACTTTCTAATAAGGAGTTTTTCATGTGAAGCAATCTCAATATCTATACAGTTTAAACAACTAAATTAATTAGCTTTAAATAAACACTCATTTATGTTCAGTCAACTGAACAGGCATACTGAAAGCGCTCACAAACCTAGTCCTACCGGAATTAGCCACCCTCCAGCTCCTGCACCACGGTCTGGTAAAAGGAATGTAATGTATTGGATAATCTTTCTTGCAGCCTAACGGGAAGTTGCTCCGAAACCCAAACCATTCTCCTATGCGCTAAGAGTTCAAAAAGTTTGTATCTAGCAACCGCAAAAGTATCAATTTTGAAACCTTGCCCAATTAATGTGCTTGATTCATGGATTTGGTTCATCCAGTTGTAGAAAAATTACAATCATCCGTTTCGCAACAAATCCATAACTCCACACACACAGATTTACGATTTCGGATACAAGACAGTTTTTATCCAATATAGAAAGAAAGAAGTTTCTCTTCTCAAACAGAGTAAGTAACAAATCTGGCGAAGTAGGAAATCCGGTCAAGAGAGTACGTGACAATAAATATCATTGATAGTTAACGAAAACAATGACAAAGCAAAAGCTTGCATTAGATTTAAAGTTTCAGTTTTCCATTTAAGTGCTCCTCACTAAAATCTCAAAAAGAGGAAGTAAGATATACCTTTCTCCAGGGACCCCCTTTTGATGAAGTTTGAACTTGGTTGTCAGACTGGAAAAAGGAACGGTAAAGGTGTTAGATCAACGTGTTCCAATTTCAACTATTGAATAAAACTTTCTTCTCTTTCATTGTGTTTTCATTGTTGTGCGTGCAGGCGTGCGTGCGCGCGCGCGCGTGTGTGTGTGTGTGTGTGAGAGAGAGAGAGAGAGAAACAGAGACCCAGCAGACAAATACCTCCTCAAACTTCTCAAAGTTTTGGGTATCCAGTTCATCTTTGACCTCAGGAACAAATGCAGCCTCCATATGGTATATCCGATCCCAATCAATACCGTTGAACCAAGGATGAACCTACAATTCCAAAACATGTACCACCAGGTAATTCCTTTATTCACGACGTTTTCGTCTAAACAAATAAAACACGGACCAGGACACACCATACAACACCTTTATTTCATTTGCGCCTTTTGAGCCAAGCCTCTGGTTGACATTACACAGTAACTTACTGATAAGATCTTTTGCTTCACGAGATAGCTTTGCCTCTTCGGGAAATTTTAAATGTGTCCTCCAGTTAACAATCTGCAAGAGCAAGAAGGAAATGATCTAGCAAATACAACTTTTGGCAAAAAGTAGAATGTATCCCGGCAGCAGATACATGGGATTAAATTAACTGTATGCAATGCAGCGACACGTGATAATGAGCCATCTATAGTTATTAATTCCTTTCTTTCCAAGCAGAAAAGTCCAAAACCTCCACTTCAGCTTAAAATGGAACAAGAACAGGCTGACTGAGAGCATGTTCACCCGTGAGGCACTGGGGCAGAGGCAGGGGCTCTGGGCCACCAGGGCACGATATTGTTCATGTATTTTTTGGTGTGATTTTCAACCATTTTGGCAAAGCTGTGAGAGAGAGAGGCATTGGAGCACTTTGAAGTATCTCTGGGGCAGTTTGGAGGGCACTGAAGTGCCAAGGCACCCCAACCCTGGTGGAAACATGAATAGTGACTTTCAGAGGAGTTTGGTGCTGGAAAATGAGGTGGTGTCTACTGCTTAGGTAGGGGTCATTGGTGAACATGCTCAATGTACACCCTGGAAAGCTTGACTGGATCAAGCCAATTCCAGAGGTTACAGATGAAAGTTGAGACTACAGCATCTTCCGCCTTTTGTCAAGGAGCCACAAATGGACCCACGCGCTACCTGGATAGTAGTTGATCCAGATTTTACTATGACATGGGGCCTCAACTACGTTGCAAGCATTTCTTGTTGGGCAACAAATCTGATTCAATAAGAAATAGTTTGGTACTTGATTTTTACTCGACTAGTCTTCTGTAATTAGTTATATCCCGTGAATACTGGTGCAATGGTTTATAAACTTCATGCCTACAGTAATTGTTTCTTGAAAATGGATCAAGTAGTTTGGATTAACTTCTCAAAAAAAGTAGTTTGGATTAAGCATCCAAAACCATGAACTTTGCTGCAATAATTGTCTGTCGCCTTTAAGAGAATGGATTTCCAAAAAAGAATATCTGTGAGGCACAGGGTACCAAACATCATATGTTGCTTACCTTTCTACAAGTTGACATCGGATCATCAGAATAGAAAGGTGGATAGCCCACTAGCATTTCATACATAATAGCACCAAGTGACCACCTAAAACAAGAAAATCACAAGTCCGTCACAAAATAAAAATAACAAAATCCAAAGTAAAATATTTGAGCAAATAATTCTTAAAGAACTTGGTAAAAAGAATTGCTTCATTAAAATCCAATTCTAATCACTGTTCTGTGGATAATTGAGAGAAGTACATATGATGGTCTCAAAAGAAACATAAAGAAGCTACTAACCAATCACATTCCATTCCATAACCTTTCTTCAAAAGAACTTCTGGAGCAATGTAATCGGGTGTACCAACAGTAGAAAAAGCCTGCCATACCAAATTAATAGGAAGTCAAAACAAATATAATAAGTCTACAAGTGCAGGAACATAGTCTTCCAAAAAACTAACTCAGAAGTTTCCTCCGAATGACCTAACAATGGAAGTATACATCTGATTAAGTAATATACATCTCAACAAAGTAGCATAATGGAGTAAGAACGTAATCAAAAGTTGTTCTACAAGAATTAGGAAATTTACAAGCATCCTTCTGTTTTTCTGCCAATGTTGCAATTGCTCTTGCTGGGTGCGCTTCGGAGCCGAAGAGCGCTCACCATTTTGCGAAGTCCCATTAATGTTATCCCCCGTTGAAAAGTCCTTTTCTTCAAGAGTGCTGCAGTCCAAAGGTTTACATAGACCAAAATCTGATAGTCTCAGGTGACCGTATCTATCAAGCAGCAGGTTATCAGGCTTGATGTCTCTGTCGAAAGCAAGTTTTAGGTAAAAGGGTTCAGAATAATCAGAGTGTCTAAAGGTGACAATGAAGATGACTTTGGAAACATAAAACCCGCATTAGCCATACTGTCAGCAACAAACCTGTGAATGTAATTGTGCTTATGAATAGATTCAATGGCCAAAACCGTCTCTGCGACATAAAATCTGGCTTCATCTTCGGTCAAGGTATCCTTTCTCATAAGCAGAGTCATCATGTCTCCACCAGGTAGGTATTCCATTATCAGGTATAGAAACTCGTCATCTTGAAAAGAGCAATATAACTTTACAATGCAATTGCTGTCAACCTCCGCAAGAAGGTTTCTTTCGGCTTTAACATGCTCAACCTACAAAAAATTAAAGCTGAACAATCAACAATGATTAAGAAACAAAATGGTATTTTTTATCAACACATAGTTGAAGGATAACAGATTCCGTACTTGGCCTCTCCGAAGCATCTCAGATTTTTTCAGTTTCTTCATTGCATATACTTGACCAGATGTCTTTTCTCTGCAGACTCTGACCTGCACCCAGAGATAGACGAACAAAACCAGATGAGCCCAAGGGAAAAGAATGCTAAAACAAAAAAATCAATCAAATAACTCTAGGAGGTATGTACCTCCCCGAATGCTCCCTTTCCAATCATGGTGAGTAACTCAAAATCATCAGCACCCATCTTGTGCCTCTGAAGACGCATGTACTCAGTTTCCTTCTTCTCCAAAAATTTAAGTAAGTTGTTTTGATCTTCCTCGGAAACATCGGCATCTGCCAACTTCTTCTCCAGTAAGTTCCTTCTGCAAATAGAAAGTACATTCCAAATACATTAGTCCATCTCAAATCTCTTACTGACCAAAAAGATAAAAACAGAACTGGGGCACTTAAAAAATAAGACAAATAGAACTCCCCTGTAAGCAAGGATCCAATAGTAGATAACTCCTTACCCTCAATTCTGGGTTAACAGGATTAAACTTTGAGAGTCAAAAGTTTATATACAGACAAAAATGCAGGAACACACTACAACTCTTCAACTAACATGTCATTCATTAAATATATACCCTGAAACTATTTGATATTATTCTAGTGTTGATTATGTTATGCGCCTAGATAGAGGCCTCTTGTAGTAACAAACACTCAAATAGTCAAAGCTAACCGATATTAAGGATAACTGACAGAACTCAGTTAAGCTTAAGGCCTTGTTTTGAACCACTTCTTCATCAACTTATTTCGTAAAATCCACCTTTTTCCCGAACAGTATCCCAACAAGTGATTTTAACATGGCCACCAAGAAAGCAGTCAACGCCTTTCACCATCAGATAGATGTATGATGGCACTTCAAAGATAAGAAACATATAGCACACTCGTTCTGGTGAAGCCTTGGACATGGGTAACTCGTCCAAATTAAGAATTCACATAATGTAGCTGATTTACTTTATCCCCACCAAACTATTACCCACCACTGCTCTTAATTTTGCACATATTGCACGAGCAGGGAAAAGTAAACAGAAGTATTTCCCCACGAATTGAAAGTTCAAATGATTATTTTCAGATTAAGAGGTGATGTCTTTCTGTTAATGAAGAGGGTCATCATCATTAAAGTGCAAGAGAAGCTTATCATTTATCCTCAACGGTTGTTCTAAATAGGCCAATAAGAATATAAAAAAGACTATACTTCTGAAACATAGTAACCTATTATGAATAGCATACACAAAACCTGAGTCAAACGCACTTGATGGGGATCTTTGC
Source organism: Linanthus parryae (assembly GCA_023055425.1). Classification (NCBI taxonomy): domain Eukaryota; kingdom Viridiplantae; phylum Streptophyta; class Magnoliopsida; order Ericales; family Polemoniaceae; genus Linanthus; species Linanthus parryae. The sequence continues at coordinate 147,955,697 of JALGPY010000004.1, forward strand.
AAATAAACACTACTGCATACAATTTTTTGGTATTTCCGAATGTTTTGGACCTGTTTGGCATAATAGCTATCGCACCTACTATATTTAAACTAATATTGCTTGTCTCTTTCAAATTTTAGTATACACTCAAGATTTTAACTGAAATAGCAATGCACCATAACTGCAGAAAGTAAGGTGAAAATCTGATAAATCTGACAACAGAATAAGAAAACAATCGACTCCATACATATCCATGCTGAATATAGTAATCACAGAATAAAAGAGGGGCACGGGATGAGTAAATTTTCAATATCACATCAGATGAAGACATCCATTAAGCCAGAATGCATGCATGAAGATACGATAATTATGAAACAGATTCTCAATAATGATGCGAATAGAGAGCAAATTGGAGCTTAACTTCTACAGTTATATTTTGTTCGGTTGTGAAGCAGATACAAACAAATCTTAAAGTGGAAGTGTCCGTGGCAGTTATAAAAATATTTTCATTCCTTACTAAGATTTAAACAGTGAAGGATAACGCCAACCATTCATTATGGTTCACCTGCCAAATGAGATGACATACCTTTCTTTTCTCTCTTGCAGACTCTTCATCTGCTCCTTGTAGTGATTCTCTATGTATTGCTTTGCTGCAGCAACCTTTTGCTTTGTAATATTGGAGGCTTCTTCGGCCGATAATGGTGGTTTTCCGTCATCTCTTCCAACAGAAGGAGATTCTTTTTTCTTAGATGAAGATCTCAATCGAAACCAACTCCTAGCTGAATCCATTTGCCTAAACACAGAGCAACCCCAGGCAACTATAAACTAGAAACTCCCAATATATCTAATTGCTCCATGAACAACCATATCCTTCAAAGATTTCGCAATTCCTCCTCAATAAGTTTAAGTATTCACCGTCCACTCTGCAATCGTAACAAGAAGTCACATACTGTTTCCAAACTCAATTGTTTAGTTATCTATTTTCAAAAACATGTAACAAACCAGATTCATATTTCAAATATCATGAATCAAAATGAAATAAACTGAAAATTTCCTTCCAAAATTGAGCTCCGCTGATTCAATTCAACAGAGGCAACTGAATCAACGAGACCAATTCAACAACAACAACAACAACAACAACAAAAACATGTGAACACAGAATCAACAAGACGAATTCGCCAACCACTCTACAATAGTAGCAAAAAGTGACATATTGTTCCCAAATTCAATTGCATAGTTCTCTATTCTCAAAAACATCCATACTTCAAATTTCGAGAATCAGAATGAAAGAAAGCTGATAATTTCCTTCCAAAATTAAGCTCCGCTGATTCAATTCAACGGAGACAACTGAATCAACTATTATAATTCAACAACAACAGAAAAAACATATGAACACGGAATCAACTAGACAAATTCACTGTCCACTCTCTGCAATAGCAGCAAAAAGTCACATGCTCTTCCCAAACTCAATCACATAGTTCTCTATTCTCAAAAACATTAAGCGAACCAGATTCATACTTCAAATTTCGCGAATCAGAAAGCAAGAAAGCTGAAATTTTTGTCTTTGAAAATTGAGCTCCGCTGATTCAACAGCGACAACTGAATCAAATAGATGAATTCAACCACAGAAAAAACATGTGAACACAGGATCAACGGGACAAATTCACCGTCCACTGTACAATAGTCGCAAAAAAGTCGCCTACTGTTCCCAAACTCAATTACACAGTTTTCTATTCTCAAAAAACATGAAGCAAACCAGATTCATACTTCAAATTTCACCAACCGGGATCAAAGAAAGCTGATTGTTTTGCTTTCAAAATTGAGCTTTGCTGATTCAACGGCGACAATTGAATCAACGAGACGAATTCAACAACAGAAAACAATCTGAAACCCTAGAAATTGAAGATCGGGAGAGAAGTCGGATTTACCTTGTAGTAATCGTCGTGCTTCGGAAGAAGGAAGGAAGAGAGAGAGAGGAAGTAATCGGATCCACGAAAGGGGTGAATAGAATTAGAAAATGAGAGAGAGAGAGTAATGATTGTTGATTGTTCTATGTATCTGTGTGTAACATGTAGTAGTATCTCTCTCTATCTCTATCTCTATCAACAGAGAGAGATGGAAATATATATATAAAATTCAAGAGAGTTGAATAAAGTAATGGGGATTGGAGGGGTATGGTATGGGGGGGCTCTCCACAACGTGGGTGGAGATTGGAGAAGGAAGAGAAATTAATCCGCCATTCCCGGTCGGAGAGCTGAGAGATCCGACGACGACGATGACCTTCCTCGATTCTTCCTTTTCGTCTCTTCTTCTTCTTCTTCTTCTTCTTTCTGCTGCTGCAACTACAACTACTAGTGCTACTTGCTCCTCATTGTCCGCATGACACTTCCCAACACTAAACTAAAACTTCCGTTTCTTTATATCCTTTCCCCTTCTTTTTCATTTTCTTCCATATATTACCTTCTTTTGACTTCTTTTACTTTTACCCTTGAAATGCTAAACACTCATTAGACCAATTTTTACTATTGTAGAGTGATTATTAGGATGATTTGTACAATTATTACATCCAAATTAGTAGAGTATTTGAAGCATCTGCATGAAGTCTAGGGTTTGAAGCGAGCTATATGATGTGATTCTCAAAAAAAAATGTTAGTCAAGTAGTCGAGCGATAAGTTCATTCGATATGGAGTCTAGAGCCCATGTACGATGTCATTTCCTATATGTAAAAAATCTTCGGTTTAAAATGCTATCCAATTATGAGAGTAACTCTTTCTTTTGAATTGATATTGCATACTGGATTGATGTTGATTGTCATCCTCAGAGTCGAGTGTTGAGAGTATATGAATGTTTGGGTAGACAAATACACATAGGATAAATAGTTGAGGTGCTATTTGTAATTAGTAGAAAGTTTTAGCTGTATACACTATACAGTATTGGTAGCTACAGTTACTATAACAAACTCGAGAAATGAAGTTTATTTTGTTCCCCTTTTGTCTCTTGACCTAACTTTCTCAATATGGTAACAGAGCTAATTCCATTATCGCAACTTGATCATTCGCTTGTAATTCTTCACTCTGACGCTCTTAATCGCGGATTCTTCGACTGTGCACTCCACGACGGTGCTCAATTCGTTGGGATCTCTTCAGTGGCTCTTCCGGCAAACGATTTACTCGATTTTGTCACTGGCAAAAGTCCGATTGCATTTGCACAAATTACACCTTCTAATTGTGAGATCATTTTTTAAATGTATAAACCCCTTTAGGATTGGGTGAAATGGAAAGAGGAGTCAAGAGCCGTTTTTGCTGAAGTGTCGCGATTGTAACTCTTTGTGACCTCTTTAACCTATTTCAAAATAATTTTGGTAATGATTGCACACGCTGCTTCTGAAGAAGTGTGTCTCTTTTAGAAAATGCATATGCCGACTTATTGTCCTGACCCTTCTTATATACAATGTCATAGTTGAGCCCCCAACAACTTTATCACCAACTTCTGTTGCAATATAGTAGTGATTTCTGTTATACTGGATACTTTAAACTGTGATGATCAGTTTTAATAATGAAGTTAGCACCTTCCAAACAAGATCTCCACTTTGTGACTCCATGCACTAGGGCTAACAGCTCTTTTTCATAAGTAGATATGCCTAATTGTTTAGGTGCCAAGGCTTTACTAAATTCAGCCAAGGGATTGTGGTCTTGCATCAACACATCACCAATGCCATCATGGTGGGCATCGGTCTCTAAGACAAGGGTTGTGAGAAATCAGGGAGAGCAAGAACATGAGTGCTTACCATAGCCATCTTGAGAACAGTGAAAGTTTCAGTGGCTACAGGGGATCGGTCTCGTCCAATCACGCTTATATACGTAAATATGATCAGTGAGACATTGATCTCGAGCCTGTAGTGATGGCTGTCGTGCAAAAGACTGAGAGTTCAAACTCTCTTCTGAGCAAAAAAATGTGGTCGCCAATTCATTTCAGAAAATGACTTGATAGATCTCTCACCTTGTCCTTAGTCATAGTTGTAATTGTTGTTGTAATAGTTGTGCGCGAGTTCCATTTAGACTGATAACTTGACAGCTCTTGGACTGTGTCTAGTTGAGTCCATCCTGAAATTATCCATAGAGGGGAATTGTAGAGCCTTAGAAGGGCCCTTGTTTAACCTTTTATTTTAGGTAAGGTTGCACAGGTAACTTGAGATGACGAAGGTCCAAAGGAGCCATCAGTCTAAATCATGGGACCATTCATCATATTCACAACAACTACATATCACCGAAAACACCATTACCAGATAGAATTCAGGTCCACATATCACCTAAAACACTTCCCCCTGCTATTGTATTGCCATCAAAATGAGACATAGTATCGTGTTCTGTCTGCGAAAAAACAGCAAATCATAGTACAAACAGAACATTCTTTGATTCCTATCAATACAATATCCATTACAAGTGGTATGCCATAGGCATGTGATCTTTGGAGCTAGCTAACCTGCAACTGCAGAAGCATGTAACAAAGAAACCCCAAAAGCTATATAACCCCAATTCCGCGCAATGTGCTGGAAAGAGGCTGCACCGGAATGGAAGTGAAAGAAAAATCAACAAACTGCTATACAGCACAGGACTGCTGTTTTTTCCAGCTAAATATCGCATTTCCTTTTCCAGCTTCATGTCTTGTATAGATTACGATAATTTGAGTATAGAACTGACCAAATTGTGACAGATTAACGATAACCAGAATTGTGCCTGGATGATCTGAAAGGAGAGGAATCAAATGGAGAGGCAGCTTTCTGGGTTTTGGGGGGAGGATTCACGGGTTTCTTTTTCACAGTTTTTGTCTCAGACCGAAGCCAAGCCTCCACAACTGAAAGCAGATTGGCGGAGTTCTTCAATTCTGGCAGTTCAGATACCTTCTCTGCCTTCTTCAACTCTCCATCTTGGATGTATGCCAGATCTGTCGCCCATGATTCCAGTCCATCAAATATATGTGTTGCGTACACAATTGTCGCTCCTCTCTACATAATTAGCAATTAAATAATTAGTGTTTCAAGAAACTGACGCCATATCGACATACTAGGGCATGACAACCGAAGCACAACTGTTACTAAATGTAGTAAATTAGTAAGGTTCGGTTACATATTCACATTAGCTAGTGAATTATGACACTCATCTGAAGAAAACAAGATACTCAACAAACTATTGCAAGGAGGGAGATATTTTCAGTTATTAGAAAGTTGTCTAATATTTTTCGGAGCACAATTTAAAATAGCAGCTAAAAAGGGGGAGGTATATGCAGTTACGGGGGCATACATATTGACAAGGGCTTAGTAGGGGGCACAATTTAAAATATCAACTAAAAGGGGAGGTATTTGCATTTATTGGAAACTTGGGGGGGGAAGTGACCACCCTTGCCCCCAAGAGGCTCTGCCCCCGGGCCCCGTCTCCTAGGTAAATTTGTGAAGGAAAAAAGTAAGAGAAAAATGTACAAGAAACCTGCTCGTACTCCTAGCTAACTAAAGACAAAAAAGATTTAACTTATTTTTTGAATTTAGTTTGATTGGTCTTATATGAGATTTATGAATCAGACAAGACACTGAATGAAGGGGACTAATAGTGGTCCTTCAAGCATTATAGTTCTAGGACATTCTTTCTTCTTCATGCTCACATGCAAAGAACATGCAAATAAAGAATCGGGTTTGTACCTCCTCACATTCTTCTTTGAAGAACTCCAACAAATCCATCCTTGCAACAACATCTAGATCAACTGTAACTTCATCTAGCAGGAGAACCTGCAAAGTAGGAAAATTCTAGCTATTGAGATACCAAGCACGACCTCACGATAACCATACAACATTACAGGTTACTAGGTACCTTTCAACCTGTTTTTCCAGCGGGTTAATTTGACTAAAGATTGAATTAACTATAAGGAGCACAGATATACTGACATTATATGTACGCATATATCCAAATGTAAATAAGATGATTGCCTGCCCAATACACCACGTTAGATTCAGATGCACACAGCTAATAAGAACAAATTATCCACATGCGTACAGATGATCCAGAAGGACGAGAAGTGAACAAGAAGTAGGAAAAAGTTGTATAAGCTTTCAAGGTTTCCATCTGGCATGAAAGTGATACTTGCCCACCGCCATGTTTTGTCTAAGGAACAGTATTACAATCACGAATGGCCCACATGATCACATTAGACCTTGAATGACAAGCCTACTTACAAGAATTATAGGTGTTTTATGGTGTTGATAAGTTGGTATAACCTGGCATGTAAACAGTACATGAAGTAACAAACAAGTCATGGACAAATAGGTAAGAAGTACCTTGAAAGGGTGAAGGAGACCCATGCAGATTTGGACTCGGCGTCGTTGACCATCAGAAACCTTATGCATCCGCCACTTTAGATCAATATCAAGCAGTTCAATCAACTTCTCTCGCCTAGCAGGATCAGCCCCTTCAACTGAACAAAAAAAAGCAAAGAAGCTTAAACTGCTGTTTCAAATTAATAAGTATCACTCCGATTTCAAATACCAGTTATTAAACAAGCTTCTCAAACCAGTTCAACAGAAGTATGAAGCATCACCAAACAGGACTGAAAAAGAAAAAGAATCCATGACATAGAAGCAAGACCTAGAAAATCTTAATACCTAGTACTTCATTAATGATGACCATGAAAGCCTCATTTGATTTAACCTCTTGTGATAGTCAAGAAATGGATGAACAAAAGACATCGTAGTGACACAGAAAAATCCATACATACAACAATGCCAAGCTGTAACTCACCTCCGTATATCATGTGCTCAGCAGAGAAGTCTCCTTGAAGAGGTATCTCTCCCTGGATAACAACGATACAATTAAGACAAGCTTCAGAGCTGAACAAAACACTTGTTTCTCTCCCATAGGATATGTGACCTTATGCCCATAAGAACAACTTTGAATTGAATACCAAAGTAAAACTGCCCTTAAAGACCAGAAAATTATTTTATTGGGAAAAGGGGTAAGGCATATTAAACACATAACTGGATAAAAAATAGCAAAATTCACAGTAAAACTCACAGCTGAGCCAACAGTTTTACTCCAGGATCCACCCAGATAAGATAAATCCCCGCTACACACTAAATTAGTGTCATGAAATGCTGAACGATCAAGCACACGCACAACATTTCGTCCACCAACCATGTGCTTTCCCGCCAAAATCTTCAGCAAAGTCGTCTTGCCTACACATTTAAGAGTGACAAGGAGGATGAGAAAGATCAAGTACATGGCTGAAGGAGTTGCGAACATATGCATAAACCAATAATGTAAAGCCGCTGAGTTCAATTGAAAGCGTCATTGCAATAATAATTTCTTGACATAGAACACATTACGCAACATTTGAATAGAGGATCCAAAATAAAACATTTGAACATGGGGGATTTTTGGGGCATCTGTGCTTTAGTTTTTCGAAATAGCATGCATCAAAATCTAGATTGTTCACGGAAAATTGTTCTTTAGAGTTCAAACCGAAGCGACGAGAACACCACAAACACAGGAAAATATACGGAACACCACATGGATGAAACAAGTTGTTAGATCCTGAAAGTACTATGGGCCAAAGATATATAGCAGTGGCCATGGTTTACTCTGTAGCCCGGTGCAAAGAACCTTTATTGCCCATGCAAGGGACTTTACTTTGACCTACAGATATTAGCCATGTGAGCCAAAACAACCAACAATTGGAGTTACTGTTTTTTTACTATATAAAAAAAACAATTTAAGCTAAAAAAAACTATGTGTGTGCGTGTGTGTGTGTGTTGAAATGAGTATATGGGCATAACTATTAGGGTAACAACAACAGACTCATCCTTCCTCCCAGCGATAAATAACCTTTCCTTGATAGCTTAAAACAGTACTCGAGTGAGGCTCGCACTATAGAGTCTTAAATCACAAGTAGGTAACTCAATAACTCATAGTTAAGGTTAATTTGAAAACTTGTGTAGAAACAAGTGCAGACCCTATTATGGAGTAGTACAAGTCCAAATGAAAGATATCTACAATAGATTGTTTGGAGTTACACTTCAATTCCCTAGGAATAAAATAGGCAAGAAGATTAGTGAAAACCTTCTACCCTATTATATAAAGCCAAACAATGTCATTTCTTTTCATGCATCGACAAGCTTTCTTTGCCGATATCAGCATTTGTTTTCTATGTACATCATTTCAATAATTTCAACTATGGAGGTTGTCATTTCTTTTTTAGTGTGACTGTATTTATATTCATTCTAAAAGTTATAGTATGCTTGTGATTATATGATCCTGTGCAGTAAACTGCTCCTAAAGAAAAGAGGGAGGGACATGGAAGCTCTGTTAATGGCTGCAGGGAGTGAATATGGAGGCTCAGACAGAGGCAGATCCAAGGCTAACAACAAATGATCGCGGCTGCTAATGGCTAATGAACCTAGAAGGTATATGGCTCATTTATTAACTAAGACATACAAATTTTACAACAAGTGGTTCCAGTCGCAGTTGTTGCCGATGCCCAAGGAAGGGAGCGAAGTATTACAAGTTAGGGAAGCCAGAGGAGCATTGGGTGCATGTAGGAGCACAAGGGGCAACCCCTGCCCCAAAATTTTCAAGAACTACAAGTTTACCCCATGTCTCTAAAGTTACATTTGTGCCCCTCAGTTCATTGATGTGTCCCCAAAAAAATATGATTGTGTCTCAACTCAGGAAATGTTTGTGCAGAAACGCAATTAAAGATGTTAGCAAATAGCCCTGGGTCTTTAAGCATTACAAATATATCCCTAAATTCATGCAGTCGCTTATTTATATAGTTTCATCTGCCTTGGATACTCTCACATAGCATTTGGCCTTTTGGGGCTTCACAGTATAATTGTTCAGTTGTTGTAACTTCACTTAGGCTCCATTTGGATGCGGAAGGAATTTGAACATGGATTTGGATTTGATTCGTTCTAGGATCAAGCCATTTTTCACTACAAAACTAAGGTCAAAATTTGATTTGAGAGTTTTAGCCCCCATCAAATCCTTCACAACATAATGGATTTCAAATGACTACCAAGTACATGTCATTTCAAATCTTACCTAATTGAGCTATCGAAACTCTCTTTTAATACATCTTATTAATCTTTCACTGTCAATTCCACCAGCCTAAGTTCAGTTATGCGTTTGCAATCCTTGCTTTGAACCAAATCCCAAATTCAAATCCTCTATCGAAACGCAACCTGAAAGGAATAGTGCACCCTGCCCCCCAAACCGAAACCCGTAAACTCCTGGCTCTGCCACTGGGCTTAGGGAGGGTGGTTTGTGCTTGCGGAATCACTTCTTCATCTTATGCTTCCAACAAAATGTAATTAAATATTTAGTGATTCCTCAATCGGGCAGCTCATCCAAAAGTGTCTGTGATCATCTCCCATTCTACTTTAATTCATACACTACAGCAACTTTAATGGTAAGTTTCTTTCCATATTATACGTTCACAATATAAAACTCCAGGATCACCGGGCTATCGCATGAGTAGTTGCTTAACAACATTCAATAGAGACATCATTTCACAGAACATAGCACCAAATAAGCAATAACAACAATTTACTTGAGCACCTACAGGCGACAATACAAACACCCCACATTAATCATAATCTCTTTAAACAGCACCTACAAGCAATTAAAAGCAACAAAGAGGCACACTAGTTACCTGAACCATTGGCGCCGACGAGAAGGCAGCGAGATCCGGGCGACACGTGGAGGCTGAATTCGACGAAGATGGGCGATTGGGTGTCGTATGCGAATTGCATACCACTCACCTGAATACTGCTCGAATCATCCCCCACCACCATTCTCTCTCTAGCTCTATTTCGTCTGCGTATCGATGAGAGATCTTTCGCTTTCCGATCTTCCCTTGGCTCCTTCCTGATTTATAATAAGCGTTGTCGAAGGGGAGGGAATTGAATTCCTGTGATGAAGCTGTTGACGCGTCTGCAATGAGCAGAATTCTGAGGCTCAAATCGTCGATGCGTGTCGTAAAGCGTCGTCCGATTAGTTTAATCGAATTAAGGTGGATCCACCAACCCTTCACCGTGAACCGACACTCGAAGGTCCCGCCCCGAGTCCGGACTGATTATTAAACGGACCACCGCTATGTTTACTTTTTAGGGGTTTCATAGTATAGCCCCATACCGCTTGTTTCGAGCCGAGTCCACTTTCTTGGTGTTTAAATTTGCTCACCTTCAACTCGCGGTTTAGTCTAGTGGTTAGGGTCGTTGAGGCAGTTCATTGAGGTCTCGAGTTCGAACTTCCTCCCTGGTATAGAATAGATTAGATTTCTTATCTTGTAAGAAACAAAAAAAATGTTCACCATGGTCCGATCTCTCCAAACAAAAAAAAAAAGAAAAAAAAATCAAAATTCCACAAAAGAACCCGGAATTCCGACTAAAAATCCGGATTTTCAGATTTTTAGCCGGAACTCTTGATTTTTTTCGGAAAAAATCGTACTTTTTAAGGTAATCTCTGGTTTATTATGCAAAAGACTGTTATTTTAGTGGTAGAGTGTTTGATTTCTTTGCATGAGTTCTTGAGTTGAATCCTTGCTATCTCAAAAAATATATATATAAATCATTCATCTATAATAATCTACCACATTCAAACAATTTCAGCCCATTCAAACAGCTCCCATATCTTTGTCTAAAAAATGAGGATATAAAGAATTAGTTGGGACGGCAAAAGTGAGGGCTAGAGTTCGAGCTTTACACGATCCGATAAATAAAGCTCAAACTTCGGGTTCATATGGTAGACCGCTAAAGCTCGTGGCTCGTCTCGAGTTTAGCTTGACTGGTGAGTTCAACGAGCTGAGTTTGATTTCTATTTTTCTTTTCAGGTGGCTTTTAAAAATATTGAGTTCTGACTTAAGCAATTAATAATTAAAATAATGAGTATAGGCATGTAGTATACAACAAATTAATATCTAATTTTTTTATTTTGTAAATTCATTGTGCTAAATTGCAGGGGAAGTAACCATAATTTGAAAAGACCGCGAATTAGGTACCCATGGTTTCAATTTTAGCACTCACGGACCAAAACTTTGAAAAATCCATGCAATCGGGTATCCAATCCCCACTTCCGTCCATTTTTTTGACAGGATCGTATAAGACGACTATAATATTATACCCTCTCAATCTCACACACAAAGTTTGTAAAATTATAATTGTTACCTTTAAATTTAAACTCTATACAAAAATGCTACTCTTTTCTTTCAATTGTCTTGAAAATGAAAAATATATTCACTTATACCATTTTTTAATTACAAATAGATGTGAGGGTAAAAGGCTATTTGTAATTTTAAAAAGACACTATAAGTGAATATATTTTTCATTTTCAAGACAATGGAAAGAAAAGAGTGGCATTTTTGTATAGAGTATAAATTTAAAGGTAACAATTATAATTTTACAAACTTTGTGTGTGAGATTGAGAGGGTATAATATTATAGTCTTCTTATACGATCCTGTCAAAAAAATTGGACGGAAGTGGGGATTGGATACCCGATTGCATGGATTTTTAAAATTTAAGACCGTGAGCGCTGCAATAAAAACTATAGGTACCTAATTCACGATTTTTTAAACTATGGGTACCTCCGGTGCAACTTAGCCAATTCATTATTGTACTAATACTATTCAATTGTGTGAAATAATAATTAGGTTGTAATGATGGTCCTTTCATACATTTATATACACTGGTTACCTAGTTAGAATTTTTGCCAGATCCTCGTTCGTCTCGTTGTATAATGTCCACGGGGATTTTCATGTTGCATTCTCCCAATGGAAAAATGACGACAAACCGTTTAATACATTTGTGCATTGTGGTGTTGTGTCTTGTCATCGTGAATTGCTCACTTGGTTTCTGAAGAAGTCATTTGTGTCGTGGCAACATATGAACGAGTGAACCTACTTGATAAGGATTAATTACTCGGAGTACAAGTGCATGACAAGGAATGACACAGTTATACGGAAAATGAATGGTAACAAGCCTTCCTTAATTGTGGTGTGGAGACTTTGAATTGCTTAAGGAGAACACCGATAAATACTTCATATGTAACAAGCTCGTAAGGGGTTCGGAAGGCTCGCATGCAATGAGGTGATTCATACCCTGGAAGACAAAAACTCCGAAGAGAGGGGTGCTCACTCGATTCTCATATACATAGACGTCAAAAAGTATTTCTCAAAATTTACAATCCAGTGAAATATTCTACCAAGAACAGTTGGGACTTGGATCGAGTATGCACATATCTCCCTAAACTTTACAGCATAGCTCAAGCTAGAGCAGCATTGCTTGACAGAAAAATTAAAGTCACCCACTATCTTTTCGAGTAGGGAACTGAGGTACCACTATGAATTCCCCGACAGTATGTCATCATTCTATATCTTGCACATGATCGAGTGTGTAGCACCCTCCTCGATCCTGATCCAGATAACCTAGAGAGATCATCGGACTCAAGTGTGTGTCCTCCGATAAGGCACAAAAAAGTCCTAGCAAGGAGTTAATCCAAGGTCATCTATGACAAAACGGATAAGGAATACCACTTTGTCTCTTCTCTTTATCCCCAATTTCCTTATTGGGACACCTCTCATGTTTCTCCCCTTTTCTTATTTGGTAACCTTAAACAGTTGAAATGACCAAATTGCCCTCACAAATAATACCACTTGCTTTTTCCCGTTTCGCAACCATACCAATTTATCTCCATTTCCCCAACCCTTGTCATCTCGGCCTCACACTACACACTCGCACCACCACACATTTAGGATAGAGAGAGAGTGAGGCGGAGAGAAAGAAAACCCGAGAGAGAAGCTCATCCCTCTCTCCGTCGCTCAACGATCAAGCGGCTGCCACACAGACAATGTTATATTATAAACTACGAGACAACAATATTATACAGAAAATATATTTCACAGACAATAAGACAACGATAGTAAGCAAAAAACAAGACAGTGATTTATTCTACTTTGAAGGTTGTGTGTAAGACTTCTTCGTGTGACCTTGTAGTCTGCAGTTTGAGCACTTGTGCCTCTTACGCCCAGATTAGAACATATTCTCAGTAAAAGACGAACATATATTTTCCTTGTCCCGCCTAGAGGTAACCTTTCTTGAATGGGGGCAAACGTATGTAGGTATTTATCACCTATGGGACAGAGCCCATGTCCCATTCGTCCATACATATGGGTGGATGTTGAATCGGTTTGCATCTCTGTAAAAGTCGATCGAGTAAAGGTGATGGTATATTTATACATGATCCCAAAGACGTTTAGTTGTTTACTTTAACCATGTTTCCTCATTTTTCCAACATATGCAGCAGCGTGCTTGCATGGGAACCACATATGTTAGACTCGCCACACGTACATGACCAGACGCTGAAGTCAACGATGTATTCATTCTCATTACCTCTTATGGTACATCTCTTTTATGATACGTGTTCTTTTCCGAGACTCATGGAGTTTAAGACCTTAAAAGCATTCTCGCTCCCTAACACTATGTTTGGGAGTCAAGTGAGAAAAATGATAAGAAAACTTAATTTATTTGAGAAAAGAAATGGTGAGAAACAATTAAGTTTTGTCACATGCTTGTTTGGATTACTTCATTGAGAAATGATAAGAAAAGATTACATTTCTCGTCTCTCATGTTTGGTTTAGCATATTAATGGAAAGGAAAAGAAAATATTTTAAATTTTTTTACCAAAATACCATTTACTAACGTTAAGATAAGGTGATATTTTATTTTTTGATGGATAATTCGGTCACTGTCAAAATACTGGCTCTCTTCTTGTTTATTTTCTCACCAAATCTCATCACTTTTGGTGAGATAGAAGATTTGGATTTTGTGAGATTTATTTTCTCATGCTTTCTCAAGAATTCTCACGAATTCTTACCTAAAATCTTATCCAAACGCGAATGAGAAATCATTTTCTCACCAATTCTTTTCGTTTCTCACCAAATCTTGTAATCCAAACATAGTGTACAAGTTGTCAATTGCACCATGCCCATTGTATCACCTTATGCTCTTTTCTTGATTTGACATCTGTTCATCTTCTTCATCATACAGCCAATAAGTTCCGATAGTTTCATTTATCGTGCATTCCTAAATACATAGTTCAGGCTCTCGGCATGGTTGGAAGGTCCATGTAATTTTGAGCACGAGTGCCCCTAATGAAGTATTTTCCTCCTGTTGTGTTGATCACGCGGTCCAATAGCTTAAAGTGGTTCCATTTTTTTAGCGTGAACCCTTATATCTCCAACCGATTAGATCTTCTTGGGGTCTTCAAAGCATGACAACTAACTTTTAGCAACAAGCGTACTTAGGGGTGCAAGTTCAAATTGGAAAACCCGCAATCCGAGCCGAACCAGGCGGTTTTGTTCGGTTCGGTACCTATTACGTTTCGGTCCAGGTTTGCAAAAATCACAAACCTGTATAATACGGTTCGATTTGGGCTTGAGATACCTCAAAACTGTAAAAATCGAAACTGAACCGTTTTTGGAGCTTAGGGTATACAACTGCCACACTCGTTAAACTCTACACATATATCATATACAGTAGGTACTGGAAATGATGTAATGTTTGCTACTTTGTTTTTAAATTGTTTGATATTGAAATCTTAGCAAATATTTCGTTGGTGAATGAACTTTTAAGAGATTTAAAATGGAATAATATATTTTCATAAACCGCGGTATAAAACCGAACAAAACTGGTCCTTTACGGTTTAGTTCGGTTCCTTTGGAGCCATGAACGGTCCGGATTAGGTTTAAGTTTTGCCCAAACCGTTACATGCGGTTCGGTTCGGATGGATGTCGAAACCGGAACGAACCGAACCGTTTACGTCCCTAACGATACTGGTCATATTGCAATACTTGTATCAATTGTTATAGCATTGCAATGTGTGTGCAATCATACTTCTTTAGCACGTAAAAAATATCCCTTGTTTCTTGTATGCCTCGACCCACCATGGGCAATCCTCGTCCTTGCACTTACGTGTTACCCGTACTAGAGGTTATACAAATATATGGTTGTTCTTTCTCAAATGCATACGTAAGTGTTAGTTGTCCAAGATATGCTCTCCGGTTTTTAGTGTGGTCCACAATTTCAAGACAGATTGTTTGGAGTCAGTCTATTGCATGAGTATGTGGTGTGTGCTCGATCATCCACACAACATGAATATATGTTATATAAGTTTCCAGTTTGAATTAATGAGATTAGTTTGGGATTGGAGAGTGTTTGTTATTGATTAGCAACATAACTTGCATGGATGAAGGAACATTATGTGGATTATTAAGGGTACAATATTTCATTATTTTCAACATGAGGAATGAAATAATCCTTGTCTTCAAGTTTGCTACCCGTTATCTTGTATGATTTCAAGTGTAATGTGTAAAAATATATTTTTTTCACTTATGGGATTGTGAAATTAGAGGAAACCAAATTAATCATCGCCAATGTTGAGGACATATGCATATGGCTAGTCGGCAGATTGTGATAACTCCTTCATAAGAGTTATCTTTAGTATGCAATATATTGTCATTTGTGTGCGTATCGGTGCAAAGTGACGAGATTTGATCCAAACATTAAAGATAATGCACTTTTTGATGTTTTAGAGCTTAAATGTACAATATGGGCGTTTCTCAATGGTTCTGAGTATGATTTTGATAGCTTATCACATTTGATCTTCGCGGTAGTGTTCGTTGTTGTTGTTTGACAAGAATTACGCATGTGGGAATCAAATGGAGATAACAAACGAGGTTCGGAATAGAAGAAAAAGGCGAATTTGGCGTGTTGGATGTTTTCGCCAAATTTGGGCAATAATTGAGAAAAACGAGAAAATGGTCCGAAAACGGTAATTTCTCAACATGCGTGAAGTCTACGTCGCGAAAGGACTCCAAATGTGCAAAAATCACATTCATCGGAGTTCGGGATCAAAATTCGGGTCCTTATTTGCTTTTCAATAAAACGTAGTTGCTTTTCCAGGATGTTATAGAGCAAATTAACGATATTTTGAGGATATTTTGGGTTCTAAAATGAAGATGGAAGTGAGATCGGTGGCATTAGAAAGTAGACTCGAGAGCTTTCCAACGGCGGGTCACGGAGCTAAAACGGACATCAGACAAAAAAGTTATGGACCGTTGAAGACGAAGAAGAATCCTGGAGTTACATGGTCTTCGTACGAAGACAATTTGTCTTCGCACGAAGACCTTCCCACGAGAGAATTTCTCTTCCTACGAAGACTTTACTTAGCCAAAATTTCAGAAGTCATCAGGAAACAACTCTCAGTCTTGAAATAAGAAGGTCTTCGCGCGAAGACTGAATCTCTTTGCACGAAGAGAAAAAGTCTCCGCACGAAGACATTGGAGACTCGACCAGATTTAAATGGGGTTTACTTGTAATTTATCAAGACTTGTTCCGATTATTTTGGGAACATACAAAAAGACTTTATGTCGTGTTTTTTAGAAAAGGTCTATTCTACAAGATTGGGAGCTAAAGGAGCCATCGTGGAGCTTGGGAGACGTTTTGTTTGATCTTTTCTCTTCTCTCTCTCTAATTTTTAATTGATGATCATTGAACTTTGTACTTTGATCATGTTTAGACGTACCTAAACACTCTATCTCGTAGGTAACCAGGGTTTGAACACCACGTTTGGTGATTTATGGATCTTGTTTCATGCTTTTTAGCTTAAGTAAATGTGTTATGCTTGGTTTATGAGCTTAATCCATCTTTCGTAGTGTTTGATATCACAATAGGATTGATCTAGGTAGTGAATGTTAGAGAAATCAACATTTGTTGCCGGAAATTGAATCAAGCACTAGCCGTATCTATGTTGAGGAATCTTGCTAGTTAGCTAGAACTAAGAGTAGACCATAAGAATATAATGCTTATTCGGACTTGAGTAGGCTAGAGGAATCAGGTACAAGAGTTTGAATATAGGCTTTGGCTGAGGAATTGAAATACCCCGTTTTGTGAAAATGGGTATTTATGATATTACTATAATTATTGAGTGTTAATTTAATAATATTATAAGTATTGGTTGTTAATATGCTACTATTAAATTTTATGATATTATTTGGTGTCAATATGACATTAGTATAAGTGTTGGGAGCTAATCTTATTGGTAGGAAGTTCATTTTTATTACTAGTGACTATTTGGGGTTATTATGTATTTTCTTAACTTTATAAAGAGTCTTTTATTTAACTGAGGGGGGTGCTAGTGACTTTTATCCAAAACAGTTGGGGTGAAAGTGTCTTTAACCCTAAAAATAGTCATCTTCCTCCTCAAACTCTCCCATGGAGGAAGAACTCCATCTCCAACCCAAACACCACCATTACCACCCCGAATCTTCACCAAATTCGTTGATGTTTGTCCCAAATCACTCCCTATTCGATTTAAACTCATCAAGCATCAAGCAAACCCAATTTCGCCAATTTTTGGTCCCGATTCAAAATCAAAGTTTTCAAAGTGGGTTTCCTCATGGAGGTTGAATTCTTCACCCTCTAGCCTATATAAACCCACCAATCTCAGAGCAATTCTCATACCAATTCATAGCTCTCAATCTCTCCTTCAATTTCTCTCAATCTCTCCTTCAATCTCTCTCTCTCTCTCTCCCTCTCTCTCTCTCTCCCCCGTTCGCCGCTGCCCGGCCGCCGCCGCTGCCGCCGCTGCCGGCCGCCGCCACCGGCGACCTCGCCGCCGTCGTCCGCCCTATCCCCGACGCCACCGGCGGCCTCCACCATGCATTCCCGTCATGGTTTTTCCTTTTGGTTCGGGTATGAAGTGCAAACCCGTTTGACTCACTCTCTCCCTCTTGTTTTTGTTTTGTTCTTTTTAGTTTTGACTACCATTGAAAGTTAGATCATATTAATTGTATCTGGGAAGAGACAACAAGGAAGTTAGTGGCCTAGTGGTTAAAGCACATGCTAGTATTAGTGTTGGTCTTGGGTTCAAATCTCATAGTTGACAATTATTTTTTTTACTACTCTACACTCAATATTTAAAAGAGAAGTTTTGGGAGTTTGAAAGCCTTATTAAAACACTTGAGAATTATTTATTTAGGAAGTTTATTTTCTTGTTTAAAGGTTAATCCTTTGAAAAATAATACTCTTGGGTTATGCTTTATAGTAGTATAAATAAGACAATTCTTTTTATACAAGTTTAAAGTAGTATTTTTGTACTCACCTTTACTCCAAAATAAAAAGTATATTTTTCTTACTTATTTTTATAAGTTTGTAACAAATTAGAATAAGTTATTTTCCACTAATAAATTTGTTATTACTTTTAAATAAAAGTTAGTTAGTTTATAACTTATATTCTCTACTAAGACTTGTTTGGTTGGGAGAAACTATTATTTGAATCGAAAGTGTTTTTGGGGTAAAATAATATGCTTCTCTACCCTAAAATAAGGGAAATAATTAGTTAGTCTTATAAGTTATATTTATATAACTATAGCTATGTTTTACAATAATAAATGTTAGTTTTATAAAAGCGTATTTTATTATTAAAGAGGTTGTTCGCCTTAGTAAAGGTTGGGGAGAGTTAGTAAGGGATTTATTTCATTTACCTATAGGACTTCGTGTGCAATGTGTTGATTAGGATACTATTTAATTTGTAGGCGACAATTTCATTGACGAAGGACACGTCGAGTATTACTAGGAAGTGATTTGCTTTGCTTGAGATTAAAGGTAAGTAAATATGCCAAGCCTAGTTGTGCTTATCTCTTTCGTGTCAAAACGAATTCTTGTATTTCTTTACGTCTCAAAATGTGTTTATGTGACGTGACATGCAATATGTGATTTCTACTTGATAAATGTTTTTCTTGGAAATATCACCATGTTAATGATAATGCATTAATACGTAAAGTGGAATAGTTGTGCGGGGACATTTATGATTATTGTGGTATGGTTACCATTGGCATTGGACGGTTTGATCTCGGTCTTCCGTTTCAATTTATTTTTATTTTTATCCGGTTGCAAGTCCCCGGATAGCTCCTTGTACTCACTCTTCTGGCCGCAAGAAGTCTGTAAGGGGGTGTCGACACTTAAGGTCTTGGATGCTTGCGAAGTGGTTGGTTGGTTTCCCCCGTCACAACGAATTAATAATGGATTTTTGGTTTTGTTAACGGAAAGAAGTTAACAATGAATTTTAGATTTTTCCTAATAATTATGGAAATGGATTTGGAAATATTATGGAATTGGGAACTCTTATGTTTTAATACAAGAGTCAACTTTATTACCGTTGTGTTTGCGAAAAACTCTTACTTACAAATGAGTCATTGTTTTATAACTACCTCATCATCGTTTTACATGTTTGGATGTTTATTTACCAGTATTTCATGCTGATTTTGTACTGTGGTGTTTCTTTTTCATTCCGCACCACAGGTTTAGAAGATGGTTATTTGGCGTAGAAGGGGACGCGCATCACATGGAATAATAGTAGTAGTATTTCATTTGAATTTGAATTCTTTAGTAATTTAAACACTTTAGCTGTTATGCCGGTTTGTGGCTAGGATGTTGATTTTTAATAATGCAATATTTTCAATTGGATTTAATTATTATTGTGGATGTTTTGTGCTTGCGAACCATGTTATAAAATCTCCTTGTATCCGGGCTCCTCTCGGGTACGGAGTGACATCCCCGGGTCTCCGGCTTGGGCCATTTGGGGGTGTTACAGTTGGTATCAGAGCCTGGCTATCCAAAAAGAAAATTTAAACCCTGTAGGGGAATTTAAAATGGACTTAGGAAAAGAATTTAAAATTTGACAAGCCGTTGGGAATTTGGGTAGTCTTTAATAGGATATTATGTGTTTAAGTCTTTAGAAAATAGGCTTAGTAAGCAAGTATCCCTACCCACCCTCTCCTAGCTAAGAACTTTGGCCTACCCGATTAACTTAGTATTTGGGTTTAAAGTTTTTCATTGGAGTTTGGGTTAGGTGTCTATTGTTTGGGTAATCGAAAGTTGTGAATTGTTTTCGGAAGTCTCGTGTGATCAAAAAAAAATTAAAGTTTTGGGAGTATGTACTTATTTCATAAAGGGAAACATTTTGGTTTATGATACAAGTTGTGGAGTAAGAGAGTATATGGAGTCGTTTTCTTTTTATAGATGGTTAAGACTAAGAGAACCGCAAGGAAGCGCGTTATGCCAGTATTGTGAAGATAAGTTCAATGCGTTGGAATTTACTCGATATCGGAATCCCTCTTTCCAAGTTTATTGCATGGTGAATGCTCTACCTATGGGGCCCATATTTAGACATGTCATGGCTAACTATGAAGATTATTTCTATCAAATGAGTGGATGGTGAATGCCGACTTTATGTGTAAATGTTGATGAAGGCTCATGGTCAATGGTAAAGGATCGTAATAGATTCTAGTGAAGATGAGGATATTGTGGAAGGTCCTAGTTAGAATGATGAGTTCGAGGATAACCCTAGGAAAGACATGGAGTCGGAAGCAAGTGTGAATAATTGTGAGAAGTAGATATATTGGGCTTCTTTGATTTCTTAGATTTCTAATGCTTTTGGAGTTTTACCTTGGAATAAAACTATGAAGCCAAACAATACTTTAAGGTTTCTTAGAATATTTTTGCATAAGCCACTTTTGGGCTAGAGATAATCATTGGTGATTTGCGTAGAGTAAATGTTGCTTTCATGACGAGGGATAATACTTATGTTTTGAGAATCCATTTTGGAATACAATAAGTTTTTGTATTATTGATTAGGAGTATGAGTTGGAGATTAAGGGTGGCTAGTTTTCGATTAGTGCATAGAAAACGTTCATAAAGTTACAACGCGAGAATGTTGAATTTGTGGCGTTTGAATTTGTGGCACAGTTGGTATTTAGTGTAGTAGACGTGTTTAAATGTTTCATTATTTTCCCGGAATTGTTCCCAGGTAGTAAGCATGTACAGGCATTGCATTGTGGAGTCGTTAATTGATGAGAATTCTTGGATTTCGAGCAAGAGACAGTGTAATGATTTAGCTGACGAGGGATGTTGGTACCTTCCCAAGTAAAAATATTTACATCAAGGCCAATGGATGATAAATTCGCACTTCATAAAGTGTGTATTGTTGTTAGCTCACAAGACTTGGGAGGAACCTATGGAGGACCTATGAGAAATGATAGACTAAAGAGTCAGCGTGGACTATAGAGGTTTCCCACCCACCCTCGCCTTGAAAGCGTTTTGAGAACTATGTCTTTCGATTTCTCCAAATATTTAAATTTATTTTAGAGCCTAATTTAAGGTGGATAGGAAAATGTGATCTTGAGATTCTAGTTGAAATGTCTATCAAAGAATATCGGAGTTTCCCTTTTGTTTGGAGTATATTTTTACCTAGTCTTGATGAATCGCATTGTTGTATTAGTGCATTTACCTATTCTTATCTTGTCTTGTCTATATTTAGTGGAGCTTATATTTAACTTGTTCCTCTCCATCATTGTCTATATATGACCGTAAATAAATAAGAAAAATGGGGAATCACTCATGTAAATTAGAGTTGAGGGTGAAATGCTAAAATTTTTTTGTTATCTTTTAGACCATTGGAGTTACCAAGTGCAGTATTCTGGGTCACCAGAATGTTATCGTTTACATTGGGTATTTATGTTTGGAGTCTTGTTACTTAGCTATTATTCGAGAGAAACGTTTCTTTGTTCATGTGTTGCGCTTGGGTGTCATCATTCTTGTATAAGCGTAATATAAGTCATCCATTTGTTTATTTTCAATCTAACTGAGAGTTTTGATGTTCAACCTTGGCCGAATCGCGGACCTTGTCTCTTGTGATATACAGTTTATGATGTTGTAACGGTTATCATTGGAGTTATTGATTTATTTTTTTGGAAGCTTTCTACTACCTTAGTACTATCAATGAGACAATTTTTTGCTGTAGTCTAACTTATCTTGGTATAATCTCATTTCGAAATAGTTAGCTAATAACGTTGATTGGCGTATATGATTGGAGCATTGTCACTAAACTACTATTTAGGATAGTGGAATGGTTATTAACCTCTAAAAGATTTGTCGATTTTTATGCTTATATTGAATTCCTTGGAGTTACATAAATCAATGGTGTACCGGGATAAGTGAGTCCGCCTAGTTGTTGTAATCTTCTCGGGCGATGTACTTGGAGCTTTGTTAATAGAAGTATGTTTTTAAGGATTTATCACCAAAGGCGACTTCGGATACTAGCTTGCGAGTCTCGTTATTGTTGAACCTATTTGAATATAAATAAGTTGCTTGGAGTATGTGCCTCAGTATCGTATTATTTTGGGTACACATGGTTTATTTTTATTTATTTTCTGAGCTCGAGGCGAATTATCAGATGACGGTAGGAAAACAACGGTAAAGGGAACCACCAGGTAACATCATATATCACAGGCTATGGTTAAGTGTCTAAGGATAGGAGGAACCATGTCGCTTTGGAGTCTTGTGCACTATCTCTTCGATTCTCTATTTGGTTAGATAAGACGTTTTGTACAATCGGATATAGTTTTGACCTTGGGAATCAGTTTTGGAGTTCACTTAAATATTGTTAAGGGAACGTGATATTTCCTTGTTCATGAATCATCTTTAGAGCCATACAAATTCGTTTGGATGCGTTTTCATTGTTTAGAGAATCGTAATCTAGAATCTTTGATTTGGGTTATGCTTAGGTTCACTAAGAGTACGAATTTCAAACTTGGGAGATTCTATGAACTTACTCTCTGTGACGAGCAGCTTATGAGACAATAGCAATGGTTACGTGGGTAAATGATTGAAGCAATGAAAATATTTTCTTTGGCACTGATTAAGTTGTGGACGTGATCTCATTAGCCATGTTATAATCTAAATCTTGATGGAATTGAGGCACTTTGTCATAGGTTGTGTATTATTGGAGCCTTGTCACTCGAATCATTGTTCGATTCATGCGATGGATGTCCACTGAGGAGCTAATCTAAAATTTGTATGTTTTTGGGCTACTAGAGGTTCTATCTCTTGTTGAGTGGTTGTAAGAGTGTGCTTGTAATCATTTGGAAGGGGGATTATAACAAAGACTATTATATATGATACCAAAGACCGTGTTCAAAGGTTAGACCCAACAACTAAGAGACAAATTCGCACGTAAACTTCTTTTGACATTGTTGTGCTATACTTGGAATACTCGAACAAATAAATTTATGTAATAATCTTGGCTCTGGCTCATATTTTGTGATTGTTATTTTGTTTTACGATGTTACTCCTATTTGGAGAACACTAATATCTTTGTAAGACCTACTATGGGAATGTAATCCCAAGAACAACATTGTCCTTGGAAGATTGGTTATAAATGACCAATGATGATCAAACTTGTTAAGTTGAATTGTGTGATATATGTGATGTTACTGCATCTTTGTAATGCTGCATGATAAGATAGGAAATGATCAATAGGCGATAGTTGTGATCCCTACCGCATAGCCTTACCACCTGATTAGATGATCACATACGACTATGTCTTGAAGAGAAAGGGGAAAATTTTGGGGAATACCGTGTCCCATGTGTAGCAACTTAGGAAGTGTTCTATACCATTTCATGTATTGGATCCCGAATCAGAAGACTGGACCATGTTAGGATTATAGATATCAGGACAAGGGGCACGTGTACCAAGAGTGTTTGAATTTTAAAGGTCTTATGGACAGATTACCTCACAAGGGGGGGCGACATGTGAAGCAGGGGATGGTATGAGGAAGAAGTATCCTCACCTTTTAGACGAGATAGTTTGAGTTCCGAGGACGTCACTCCTTTAAGGGGAGAAGGATGTAATCCTTCGGTTTTGAAGCATTTGGTTTGAAGAACGTCATTTTTGAAGCCTTAGGTTGGCGCTTAGTTATTATACCCCAAAGTGGAGACCCATACCTTTGTGGTTGTTGAGAGGTTGGTTTAAGCTTCGAGGACGAAGCTTTCTTTAAGGGGGGAATGATGAAATACCCCGTTTTGTGAAAATGGGTATTTATGATATTACTATAATTATTGAGTGTTAATTTAATAATATTATAAGTATTGGTTGTTAATATGCTACTATTAAATTTTATGATATTATTTGGTGTCAATATGACATTAGTATAAGTGTTGGGAGCTAATCTTATTGGTAGGAAGTTCATTTTTATTACTAGTGACTATTTGGGGTTATTATGTATTTTCTTAACTTTATAAAGAGTCTTTTATTTAACTGAGGGGGGTGCTAGTGACTTTTATCCAAAACAGTTGGGGTGAAAGTGTCTTTAACCCTAAAAATAGTCATCTTCCTCCTCAAACTCTCCCATGGAGGAAGAACTCCATCTCCAACCCAAACACCACCATTACCACCCCGAATCTTCACCAAATTCGTTGATGTTTGTCCCAAATCACTCCCTATTCGATTTAAACTCATCAAGCATCAAGCAAACCCAATTTCGCCAATTTTTGGTCCCGATTCAAAATCAAAGTTTTCAAAGTGGGTTTCCTCATGGAGGTTGAATTCTTCACCCTCTAGCCTATATAAACCCACCAATCTCAGAGCAATTCTCATACCAATTCATAGCTCTCAATCTCTCCTTCAATTTCTCTCAATCTCTCCTTCAATCTCTCTCTCTCTCTCTCCCTCTCTCTCTCTCTCCCCCGTTCGCCGCTGCCCGGCCGCCGCCGCTGCCGCCGCTGCCGGCCGCCGCCACCGGCGACCTCGCCGCCGTCGTCCGCCCTATCCCCGACGCCACCGGCGGCCTCCACCATGCATTCCCGTCATGGTTTTTCCTTTTGGTTCGGGTATGAAGTGCAAACCCGTTTGACTCACTCTCTCTCTCTTGTTTTTGTTTTGTTCTTTTTAGTTTTGACTACCATTGAAAGTTAGATCATATTAATTGTATCTGGGAAGAGACAACAAGGAAGTTAGTGGCCTAGTGGTTAAAGCACATGCTAGTATTAGTGTTGGTCTTGGGTTCAAATCTCATAGTTGACAATTATTTTTTTTACTACTCTACACTCAATATTTAAAAGAGAAGTTTTGGGAGTTTGAAAGCCTTATTAAAACACTTGAGAATTATTTATTTAGGAAGTTTATTTTCTTGTTTAAAGGTTAATCCTTTGAAAAATAATACTCTTGGGTTATGCTTTATAGTAGTATAAATAAGACAATTCTTTTTATACAAGTTTAAAGTAGTATTTTTGTACTCACCTTTACTCCAAAATAAAAAGTATATTTTTCTTACTTATTTTTATAAGTTTGTAACAAATTAGAATAAGTTATTTTCCACTAATAAATTTGTTATTACTTTTAAATAAAAGTTAGTTAGTTTATAACTTATATTCTCTACTAAGACTTGTTTGGTTGGGAGAAACTATTATTTGAATCGAAAGTGTTTTTGGGGTAAAATAATATGCTTCTCTACCCTAAAATAAGGGAAATAATTAGTTAGTCTTATAAGTTATATTTATATAACTATAGCTATGTTTTACAATAATAAATGTTAGTTTTATAAAAGCGTATTTTATTATTAAAGAGGTTGTTCGCCTTAGTAAAGGTTGGGGAGAGTTAGTAAGGGATTTATTTCATTTACCTATAGGACTTCGTGTGCAATGTGTTGATTAGGATACTATTTAATTTGTAGGCGACAATTTCATTGACGAAGGACACGTCGAGTATTACTAGGAAGTGATTTGCTTTGCTTGAGATTAAAGGTAAGTAAATATGCCAAGCCTAGTTGTGCTTATCTCTTTCGTGTCAAAACGAATTCTTGTATTTCTTTACGTCTCAAAATGTGTTTATGTGACGTGACATGCAATATGTGATTTCTACTTGATAAATGTTTTTCTTGGAAATATCACCATGTTAATGATAATGCATTAATACGTAAAGTGGAATAGTTGTGCGGGGACATTTATGATTATTGTGGTATGGTTACCATTGGCATTGGACGGTTTGATCTCGGTCTTCCGTTTCAATTTATTTTTATTTTTATCCGGTTGCAAGTCCCCGGATAGCTCCTTGTACTCACTCTTCTGGCCGCAAGAAGTCTGTAAGGGGGTGTCGACACTTAAGGTCTTGGATGCTTGCGAAGTGGTTGGTTGGTTTCCCCCGTCACAACGAATTAATAATGGATTTTTGGTTTTGTTAACGGAAAGAAGTTAACAATGAATTTTAGATTTTTCCTAATAATTATGGAAATGGATTTGGAAATATTATGGAATTGGGAACTCTTATGTTTTAATACAAGAGTCAACTTTATTACCGTTGTGTTTGCGAAAAACTCTTACTTACAAATGAGTCATTGTTTTATAACTACCTCATCATCGTTTTACATGTTTGGATGTTTATTTACCAGTATTTCATGCTGATTTTGTACTGTGGTGTTTCTTTTTCATTCCGCACCACAGGTTTAGAAGATGGTTATTTGGCGTAGAAGGGGACGCGCATCACATGGAATAATAGTAGTAGTATTTCATTTGAATTTGAATTCTTTAGTAATTTAAACACTTTAGCTGTTATGCCGGTTTGTGGCTAGGATGTTGATTTTTAATAATGCAATATTTTCAATTGGATTTAATTATTATTGTGGATGTTTTGTGCTTGCGAACCATGTTATAAAATCTCCTTGTATCCGGGCTCCTCTCGGGTACGGAGTGACATCCCCGGGTCTCCGGCTTGGGCCATTTGGGGGTGTTACAGGAATATTCAAAGCATAGGTGATCGTTTGGCTAAGTAAAAGACATTCGTGTTGTTTGAACATAAATCATAATTGGTGTGAGATCCCTAGTGAACCCGTAGAGATATCTTGAGTTTGTCCACTCGTTAAATCACTTGAAATAAACCAATCTTTGTTAATCGTGAAGTAATTCATTTTGTTAATTGAGATATTTGTCCTTTCAATTTTAGTAGAGTTAGTAAACAAAAATCAACGCGCTTTGCCCACACAAGGTTAATAAGTCTTAACTAGTTTACAAGATGTCCTTTGGGTTCAACAAACCCGGATTTACCGGAATTATTACTACACTGACAACTGTGCACTTGCAGTCGGAACGTGTCAGGTTGCATATAAAGAAGCTACATGCTTTGTCCTGGTCGAAGATGGAAACAATATAGCAAGATAATATTCTACTATCTGGATTAACAAAATGCTCCACTAATGACAATTGGAGAAAAGAGTGATCACACTAAAATAGATGAGGAGCAACTTTATGGAAAGCAATAAGATATGGCATGGAGTAGATGGTGAGTGTTTGCCGCTTCTCTAACAATATTAATCAGCTCATCAAGGTGCTCGAACATCATTCCTATTTTGAGAGAAAGACCGTCCATCCTCTTGAGGCTACCCACAACACCGGTAACAGGCTCAAAAAAGGATTCTCTATGAGTACAGTCGCCAGCAAAAGGTTGGAGTGGCACACGGCTCCCTCATCGACATCGATACAAATGTCGCTGTTGTCAATCATATTATAAAATTATTGTCACTTTTATGTTGATCAATAATTTGATATATAGCAAAATACTCTGGGGTAAACCTATGTGAAAACTCTGGTGGATACTGTACAATTGAGTTGTCATAACGCACTTTTACTTGAAAGTTCTGGTTATCTCCCGGGACATATTTAATGTCCGGTATATGACTCTCTTATCCTTTCTCATCCGTAGTTATAGACATGTTTACCGCGCGGGAGAATTAAAAATGTAAATAAATTGGTGCCATGTATATCACAATCAACTGTGGTTTATGGGAACATGTCATCGTATTTTACATGTAAGATTATATTCTTGTTCCGGTCATAGTCATCCACCATTATATTAGTAATTTCTTCTTTCAACGTTGCTAACATAGTGCCTTTATATAAAACAAGCCCCACAGTCTTAATTTTGTGCCTACCCTTAACAAGCGCCCATGAACCATTTCACACAACTATAATTCTAAAATTATTCACAGTTTATGCAAAACAGTTATAGCCAATCATAATAATTGAGTGAAAAGATGTGCAATTGTAGGGTTTAGGGTTTACACTTCTTTTCCGTCAACTTATAGTCTAATTCATTATCCAGACACATGGATTCGTCAACTTCAGGGTTTAGGGTTTTCACTTTTCCTCTCAACTCATGGTCTCATTTGTCATCCAAACACATGGATTTGTCAAGTTTAGGGTTTAGGGTTTACACTTTTTATTCGTAAACTTATGATCTCATTCGTCATCCAGATATATGGATGGATCCGTCAATAGAGTTGTAAGTATATGATTTATAGTTTAAACATTTTTCGTCACAAATTTGTGAATACAGGTTCTGACGAATCTCTAACTAACCACATACGTTAGCTACATATCATTAGTTTGTCATTTAAATGACTAAGTTGATGAAAGAAGTTCTTCACATATTCGTCAGACACTATATTGACAAATTTGTGACAACCTCACTCATCAACTTCCTAAAGGGTGAGGTTCGTCAACTCCATCATTAGTTCATCATTTAAATGGCAAAACTGATGAATGGAGTTCTTCACAAATTCGTCAGACACTACACTTACAAAATTGTGACGAACCTCACTCATCAGGTCCGTTATTAGTTCGTCGTTTAAATGAAGAAGCTGATAAGTGAG
Source organism: Linanthus parryae (assembly GCA_023055425.1). Lineage (NCBI taxonomy): Eukaryota > Viridiplantae > Streptophyta > Magnoliopsida > Ericales > Polemoniaceae > Linanthus > Linanthus parryae. The sequence goes on from JALGPY010000004.1 coordinate 147,984,252, forward strand.
GTTCATCACAAATTCTTCAACATTATGTCTGACGAATCTGTGACAAAATGCATTGATCAGCTTCGTCATTTAAACGGCGAACTAACGATGGAGCTGACGTATTTGGTTAGTTAGAGCTGAACCAAGGGGGAGGCAGGCTAGTGAAACTGCTTTGGGCCTCTAGATCGGTACATCCTTGTAATTTGTACTAGTAATGCGGTGAGATTCCACTGTTCTCACAATCCCTCATGTAATGGTGACCCCCCCTGAGTGGCCCTTTCTTTGGATTTTATCTTTCCATGCTTGCTACTCCTTTTTTCAAAACTTATATCACCTTATGTTTGTTCATTTTTAATGTCTCTTTCCCCAATTCCCTCGGTGTCACTGCTAACTACTTCCGTTCCGTCCTCACTCCCTGTATTGTTCCCGAGGGAGTACTTTGATCTCGCCCCTTAAACTCAGATAAGGGACTCGACAATAAGTTGGGTCAAACTGTCAACTCCACGTCGATCTAGTTCTTGCTTCACCCATGATTGTAATATGCAGTGGAAGTTAAGATCTGCCCTCTTTGTCCATGTTTGCCACTCCGAACATCAAACTAGCGTACACAACAACATACTTGATTGTTTGTGTGTGGTTCGGATACATTAACTTCTGCTTAGCTTTATATCTCGCGTTCTTAGGGTTGAAGATCTTTTTCAAATAATCTTTATAATAAACTGAAGTATCAAGTTTAATCGCACATCTTCTCAATTTTCGTACTCCTCGTCCTCCACCATACAAAAACATCGTCAGTAAAAAACATTATTGCTCCATCAATCTTGACGGCATCGGTTCCACCTTCAAGTACTGGAAATAACTTTTTTTTTAGGAACAAAATAACGGTCTATATTCCACATCAATCTCCTATGCATCTCGCTTTCGCTCAAAATTTGAAGTTTTTGTGCTTCTATCCTTGGAACCATCCACTGCTATGCCCGGATCTGCTCCCCATCACTATCTGCTCCCCATCACTTATTTTGACCACTGCCAACTCCTCTTGGGTGCGATCAATTTTCCCCTACATTTCCTAAATCATAATGTTAATACTATAGTTGAGTATTCCAACGACTCCCCCCCCCCCCCCCCCCCCCCGTGAATTCATCGGAAGTTTCTATTGTGACAAACCATTCATATCAAAATTTTGAAAGAATCTCGCTCCAGATGTCTTCAACCTTCCAACCGAGAAACCATTCTTGACATCAGATCAGTTGACATTCTCATATTTTTTCTCTCATCTTCTCATATTCCCATGCGATATTTTTCAAACCCTCATTGGTAACGTTCAAATCATCATCGTTGAATCAACATTTCTTGGATCTTCGATCCGACTGTAGTACCTAGTGTCAGAGGCTGCTTGTTATGTTAGTGCAACCCTTGCAACATTTCGTCGATCCTCCCCCTCGATCTTGAAAGTTAATCTACCAACCTTCAAAAGCATCCAATAACATGAAGAACATTGATAAAAAAACGCGGTGAATAAGATTGAAGATAACTTCTATTGAGAGCACAATAGAGTACACAATTTTTGGATGGTTTGGCGTAATACCATCCCTAAATATATTCAAGCCCCTATCCACTTCTATGTCTAAATCTACTGCAACTAATTGTGGGGATCATTGGCCTTTATTCACGTACAATTACAATCCTACCCATTAATACAATGTTTTAGAAGTACAATAATATACCTCTTAGAATCATTGTTGAATCGACATTTTTTGGATCTTCGATCCGACTCTAATACCTAGTGTCACAGGCTGCTTGTTATGTTAGTGAAGCCTTTACAACACTTCGTCGATCCTCCCATTTGATCTTCAAAGTCAATCTGCCAACCTTAATACACAACAAAGAACATGAATATCTATGATATAAAAACACAATGAATACGATGGAAGAGTACTTCTATTGAAGCACAATAGAGTACACGAGTGTTTGATGGTTTACTCTCACACTATCTCCAAGTATATTCAAGTCCCTATCCACATCTATGGCTGGATCTACTACAACCAATTGTAGGTATCCTTGGCCTTTGTTCTCCTACAATTACAATCCTACCCATTAATACAAAACTTTAGAATGTTTTATGTAAAGTACAAAAACACACCTCTTAGAATCTAATCTTGTGGTTTCATCCCGTAGATCTTATATGCGTGCTATGGATCGTACCTTTACCACGGGTTAAGCGCCATGAACCTCGCATATCGGTGCACCAATATGATCCGCCTGTAACACACGGTACTAAAGCGTAATAAGTTGAAACCGAAGGGGGACTCGAGCAACATCCTACAAATTGCAAACTAGGCCAGACGGAATGGGTATTTTCGACATCAAATATAAAGTCCATCTCTCTTCGTCCCCATCGCAACAAGCTCTCAGTGGACTTCTCTCCACAGTCTGTTACAGAGACTGTTCTAAGAGATCTTGCACATCGACTCAATTCTAGGGTTTATCACTTCTCTGTTCTTCACAAGATGATCGGAAGCTTGAGATTTCTGGCGTTTTTCCTACTCGTAACGTCGATCTGTGAAGCCGCCACATTTCATCCGATCTCGGACTCTCACCGATCCGCCGCACTACAGCTTCTCAAACCTGTCGATGGATCGTTTGGAAGGTCAATTCGATCTCTCTTTGAATCGTTGAATTTGCATGTTTTTGGAAGTTTGTGTCTGATTTTAGAGTCGATTTGTGTTTAGCCCCGATTTGATCCCTTAGGTCTTCGAATCAATTACATGTTTTTCCCAGTTTAGTCCAGAAACATGATTATTACTGTTCTCCATTTCGTGTTAGTTGCATAAATCTCACTGAGGATTGGTTCACGTTCATCTACATAATAAGCTGCTATGGGGAATAAGCTATCCCCAAAATGTGACATGTGGAAAAGCTTATCCCCACCATATCCTAGAGACCAAACACTTTATAAAAAGAGTTAAAAAAAATTCTAAAACATTTTGAAGATAAATCTTCTTCTTTGGGGTCGTGTAATTATAATCAAACGAGCTTTATACTGTACTAGGGGATTGCCCGTGCCCAAGGGCACTACCCAAAAAACACGTCTAGTAATCGATTTTGCTGGAGGAGAAGATGAAAATGGCGTCTCCGGTAAATTTATATGATATCCATGAAGTCATGTTCTTACACACTTTTGATAATTACGTAAATTAATCCGAGAGAGAGGATACGTTTTCAAGTAGTGGGTAGTTAAGTGGGTGGTAGGTGAGATCTAAGGACTGGGGCTGATTTATTTAATCTAAAGGCTGAAAAGCCATAAGTTAGTTAAACCATGCTATTTTATAGAATAGATACATACACATCACCTTGTTGTATACTGTTTCTGTGGGGTAGTCAATTGTCAAATTCATGGTATATGCGTTTTGTCTGATATACTGTACTATGGTACAGCTTGGAAGAAACATATGAAGCTCTTAAAACATTGGAGATTCTTGGTATTGGAAAAGAGCTAGATGTTACGGCTTCCTCTTGTTCTGCTGTGGTGGACACTCTTGGGTCCTCAACGTCGAGCTTGAAGGATTTGTTTTACGCAACAAGGTCCAATGTTTTACTCAAGTGTCAGATAGATGCCAAAGTTTTTGCGGTAACTTCATGCTTCAGTACCAATATGTGTTTTTTAGTTTAAGAATCATCTAATCTTGGTAGTGTCTACATATTGATTCTGTTTGCTTTCTTCTCCTCAAGGATGTTGCTTCAAGACTGAAATCGTCTGTTACCAAAGCTAATTCATTGCTTGATTTTTACTACTCAATTGGAGGTTTAAAGTTCATAAAGGTGAGTGATCGCATTTTGAAAATTTTCATATTTGGTTTGGCACTATGATGAATTTGATATGACAATAGAGGAACTAGAAAATATCTTATCATAGTTACTGCCTCAATTTTAGACACATTGTTTTCTACTTTTCTTTCATGACTATATTTTGCATCTTTCTCTGTCGTGGTCTTCTGCTACCTATGACATTGGTTATACTGCATAATATATCCATTATAATAAAATCAATAAATTAAGTTACTGATAGTGGATCCAAGTGTCGAGACTCTACAGCTAGTATAGTTAGAAAAGTTAAGGAAATTGGTATTTGTCGATACCAGAATTACAATTGCAGCCATTTTTGCATTGGAATGGTTTCTCTTCATGTAGGAGGCAATTGTACTCCTACTGACACACAACTTTAGCATTGATATATAGAAGTTAAAACCTTTGTAATGAACCACTCGTGTTCCTTTCAATAATGACATTGTGTGAATTCAAGTAGCCTTGTGAGGTATGCAAGCACTCATTCTAGTCAAAGAGTGTGCAACATTTCAACGAAGGTGCTTGCTCGACCACTTATGGACGGACACAACTTCCCCACTTTACAAGTTATTTTTGAAGTTGACTCCAACTCCCAAATCCCAATATGTCCTGCAAACTATAATCTGATATGTTTGGGAATCAGGCATTCTGTCCGACATCCCCAAAGTTTGCAACTTCATGTCTGGCATCCAATAGATAAAGAAACCACTTTGCACCATGCAAGGCCAATATACCAATCTCACAAAACTACTGCCTTTCTAGCCTCTAACAGTAATATCTCTCAGGACATATGTGCGGCTTGATCAACAGACGTTTTTATCTAATATGTTTAGCCTTCTGCTATCTTCCAAACTCATTTTGTTTTGTGATATTGTTTTGTACATGCAGGATCAGGCCCCTGAAGTTGATGCACTTCTCTCTGATGCCGATGGAATTTTCAAATCCATTAAGGTTGGTATTAATAGTTAACGTTTTACCGGTACTGGTTTATTCTTGTAATGGCACGTATGTTAGTGTGTATGAGATGCATTTTCTGGAGTGAGCTGTGTACTGCTTGTGCCTGTTGTGTTCCACAGTTGTTGTATGAGTGGTTGAATGCGTTTTTCCAAAATTATGACAGGCACTCAGCCAAAGTGATGGAAGATGGCGTTATGGTTCCAACAATCCCGCTTCGAGTACTTATGCTGCTGGTAAATTCCTGCTTCCAATGGAATTATGACTTTTCTGCTTAATTCCACTCCCCCTCCCCTTTCTGCTGTTGGGTAATGATTTGTTTAACTCATATATTGTATTTATTAATGGCAGGATTAGCACTTGAGACCCTTGCTGGAGTTGTCTCATTATCGACTTCTGACATCGATCAATCTCTGGTGAGTGTAGTATAGTGTATATGCTGAAAAATCTGCTCTCGGGACTTGTAGGATATTGAATGTCAAACTTTTTGGTCTCACCTTCAACTCTTATTCTTACTGTTTATCCACATTGTAAAGACTATCTTCCTTTCCTATCACCTTGTGGTAATTAGTGGAAATAGCAGTCAGAGTTCTTCATGTGGCTTTTTGATTACCAAAGGCATCTATGTGAATGTTCCTTCTTCTGTAATCTGTATTCAAGCGATGCTGCATTCTTTGAGAAATGGATTCTGCTTTTATGAAGGTTTTCTTCTAAAAATATTTGATTCAAATCCAGTTGTATGCCTCACCGTCAAAATGGTTAATTATACTGTACTTCTTTTGAATCCATGGCTACCTAATATTTTTGCTCCTTTCACTGAATTGACTGCATGCTTGTTAAGGTCCACTCATTTTCTATTTTTTTTAATTGTGCTTTTGAAAAGTAAGTCGAGTTGTTTTAGTGTTCTGATCTTAACATTTGTTACTGTTGCCAGATAGGGTTGGTGAATAATGATATCGTGAAGCTCTTTGACGTGGTTGAGAAATATGGTACGTGTGTTATGTTACCTACTTACTTTCTAAAACTTTTCTTTTGACTAGCAAATTAAACATTAGCAAATGTTTGTGGCATTACATTTCTTAGTTTCTCTTTTTTTTATTTTTCTTGTTTCACTCCTACACTATTAAATAGGTCATGTAAACCCACTTTCTCTGTATTTCTGGTGATTACCACAGCTATCTCTGTTGTAGGAGATCCACAGTGAGAATAGTGTGAAGACACTAAGAACATGCTAACTGTATATAGTTCATTTAATTTTAAGTTTTCCTTTATTGTAGGATATATCAAGTTAAGAAGTCTTGCAATTCGTGATGGACACATGCTAGACCCTTATGCATATCAATTACCCCTCGAACATCTAATTTTTTCTAAGAATCACATATTTGGACTCTTGGATGTTCATGTGTCCTGTGGTTGAGCACTATGAAGCATGGGCTTTCTCTTAATTATTTTATGATGTGTATGTTCCACTGTGGAAATCATTTTTAGATGTTTACATTTAATTTAAAAAATAGATGAATCTCAATGCAGAGATTTTGTAGTGATCTTCTTATAGAAGACGATCCTTTATGTGATTATATCACAAAGATAGTCCTTCATTGTTACTCTCCAGCAAAATGCAGTAAGTGCATTTTTATTCAAATTTGTGATGTTATTTCCAAAAGTATCCCTTATTTCTCTCTTCCTTGAACAACTTTAATAGTGTATTCTGGTTAATGTTTGAAATATATTATAGTAGTCTTTAAAGGTGAGTAATCAAGCTTCCTGGGACATCACAATATAGTTAGACGAACCATCATCTTTGTATGATGTAGGGAGTATATTACCCTCTGAAGTGTTCCTACTCGGCCATGGTCTATTTTATTAGTCACATCAGATTATTGATGAGCATATAGGGAGTAGTTATTGCATCATCCTAGCAGGACCATGGCTAACAAAACTCGTAGCTGTTTCTTTACTAGTTATGTGCTGTGGATCCAGATTGCATGCTGTTCAAAATGGGCTAGAATACTGTTCTTTGGTTTTATATCTGTGATACTGTTAAGAGCTAATCTTAAAATTGCGTGGAAAACATAATTCACGTATCTAATCCTAAATATCCTATCCTAGATATCGGTTTGTTTACGAGTTATGGTTGTGGATGCAGTCTGTATGCTGTTTCTTTACTATTTATGTGTTGTGCATCCATATTGCATGCTGTGTTCAACATGGGCTACAATTCTGTTCTTTGTTGTTTATATCTATAATACTGTTAATAGCTAATGTCAAATCTGCATGGAAAACAAAATTAATATATCTAACCCTAAAAATCCTATCCCAGATATCAGTGCCTTTACAAGTTGTGGTTGTGGTTGTGGTTGTGGATACAGTCTGTTACTCTGTATGCTGCTCAACATAGGCCACACAACACTGTTCAATGGTGTTTTGTTTTTTATTTATGACACCGTTAAGGCGTTAACAGATAACCTTGATCTATATGGAAAATAAAGTTCACATATCTTTGTCAGGATTGCTCTGTTTAGCATTGTCTGGATTGTTGTGCTATGATTTTGCTCAACTTTCTGTCAGCAAGTTTTCTCCTTAGCTCGGATACAACAAATGAATTGGTCCCAGTGCTTTAAACCTGTGATTTGTTTCATGTCCTCAGTTGGTGAAAATCCACTGATTTTAATTCATTTAATCTGTATTTATATTATCGATTCTCTTGTAGATACCTGCATTTATACGGGAGAATCAGGTTTCATGTTCTCTAAACCTCATAGTTTAACTAATTTGTATGCGATTTGTAGATGATGGATCCTACTACTTTGATGAGAAACTTGTTGATGCACCTGAATATCAAGGTCCTCTTTCAGCTACTTCAGCGGTAATTCGTGGTCTGACAGCTTTTGCAGCCGCAACTTCAGGAAGTTTACATGTACGTGGAAGCATTCTTATTTTAGAGTGTAATTTTGATTATTTCACATAAATGATCGTTATCTAAAAGAGTCAAGGTTAAAATGTGCAGGTACCAGGGGAGAAGATATTGGGTTTGGCGAAATTCTTTCTGGGTGTTGGTATTCCAGGCAACGCTAAGGACTTGTATGACCAAGTTGATGCAGTAGCTCGCTTGGAAAACAATAGGTATTTGCTGAAGTCTATTTTGTTCTTGCCTTCTCAAGCTTCAAGTGCCGATCAATATACCGATGTGTGCACCACATTCCTCACGAGTGTTGGTTGAATTTATACTCGCTTTGCCGATAAACATCATCATTTCAATATTTCATGTTTAGTATTTTAATATCTTATAGCATTAGCTTAGGTCTTGGCACTGAAATGCTCAATCTTCAATATATTCAATAAAGTAAGGTGTCCGCGTTACTTAGTTCTGCAGAAGCTCAATTTACTGAACTTCCATCTTAACGTAACTGGAGGACTTTTATTTTCTGTTACAGGGTTTCAGTTCCGCTGATATTATCACTTCCAACTTCTGTGCTTTCACTAACTAAAAAGGACCAGCTTAAGGTGATAATTCCACGTCATTCCCCTTCCATTCTTGACTATTACATTGTTTGTGAATTACAGTTCAGCTGCTTGTTAACCATTGATCCATATATTCTATCTCAATATTTTCACGTAGTGCCATTTCAAGTCTTCAACTAAGACCTCTATTACCTCCCCACTTACACTTACAAGAAGAATACGATAGTAACTCCAACCTTCAAAGCTATTTCTTTTATTTTTTGAGCTTCATAACTTACGAACATGCCTTAGCGTATGAAATGGTGTTTATTTTTTATGTTATATTTTCTATTTTATTGCAAACTCGAGCCGGTTCCGATCCGAATCCGATCCAACTGCGTACTATATGGATCTACGGATCGGATTGGATCAACTGAATGAAAACCCGATCCGATCTGATCCGAATCCGGTGATGATCCGAACGGATCTGGATCCCATTTCTCCTGGTCGGATCTGGATCGGGAAGGGCCTGATCCGATCCGGATCCGACCCGTTTCCATCCCTAGACGAGGCACTGATTTACGGTTCCACCAGTTGGACCGATGGTTCAACCGCTTTGTCCGCACATTTCTTAATAATATTTAGTTATTAATTTTTATATATAATTATTATAATTAGTAAATAATCTTAAAGACTTGAATATGAAGCATATTGATCAAATGCACAACAATAACATCATCTAAGGTCGTAATAATAACTGTGCCATCATCCATACAAATTCACACATACAGTTATGCAAGTAAATTAGGAACTGTTACAAAGGTTTTTTATTTAGGAGAAAGAAAATCACAAATGGTCACTAAAACATCAAGCAATATCTGAACTGCACGTTTCATTAATAAATTGTTACCACTTAATTTATAATCAAATAATTTTAAAATACAATTTATTTTAAAAAAGAAGATTATTTACTTGAAAAAGGAATATAGACTTGTCTTTAGGAAGTGAACAAATCTTCTTAAATGAAACTTCTGTAATACTAGTAATAATTATAGTAATACGAGAACATATTAGTGTATATATTTAGTTTCCACTTCGAAAACAAAACCAACACTGGTTCAGCGGTCGAGCTGTTACCCAAACGTGGCAGGTTCAATTTGCTTCTCCAGCAACTTTTTTGAATTTACCAAACCCTGCAAACCGATTTGGCCGTTCGGTTTAGCGGATTGTGGGAAAAACCGTGGTTTTGACCCTTTTTGCATTGGTGATCCAACACACGAACTAGACCGGTTGAACTGGCCGGTCTTGTCTGGTTTTTAAAACTATGCTACAGACAGATTAATGCAGTCAGTAGGAATAAACTGAAACAACTTCTTTTAATCAGGAATTATCTTCAGGCTTGCGGTGTACTGTCACAAAATTATGGAGCAACTTTTTACATTTCCTTCATTTATCGTATGACTTTTCTCAATAAAATTCTTTTATGTTTGTGTGTGTCAGGTTAGGGTGAGTACTGTCATGGGATCTGCTCCTCCTCCTCTATCAGTAAAACTTACGCAAGCTCTCAGTTCTAATTCAAAGGTTGCTTCCGTCATTGAGAGCCAGGTTTGTTTATACATAGGGTCGCAGGCCTAAATTTAGGATTATCTTATTGCTGCATTTGGTTAGTGAAATTGTAATTACATGATGCAGGAACTCAAGTTTGATCCAGAAAACAATATCCATTTGTTGAATTCTCTTCCCGAAGGAGTTGATGTTGGTAGTTATGTTTTCGTATTTGAGGTAATTTTCTTTTTCTTTGACGCCATGAAATCCTCCATGCAGAATCTTCTTTGTCCTATTGGTCTTGAATTTATTATCCAATTATTGTAGATTTTGTTACATGATCAAGAGCAGAAGAAAGTTTATGCCACTGGAGGACGTACAAAGGTCCCAATTTATGTCACAGGAGTTATTAAAGTTGACAATGCAGAAATTGCAGTTCTGGACAGTGATCTTGGAAGTGTGGAAACTAAGAAGAAGTATTGCCTCTTGTCTCCTTTCTCCATTATGACATACTACCCGTTGATTAGTTTCATGTATTTTTTGACTGTGGTCTGTCAACCATATCTTGAAATGCTGATATGATGCTCACTGTTTTCTCCAATTGTGACGTGTTGAGTTGTTGATACTTTTCTTAATCTGTTGAGTAATATCTGATTTATTTATTCAGACTTGATTTAGCTGCGGAGAATGCTCTTTCTTTGTCAGCAAACCATCTACAGAAACTACGTTTATCTTTCCAGTTATCCACCCCTCTTGGCAATCAATTTAAACCTCACCAGGTTTGTTGCCTGCTTTGCTTTGTTTTTGTGGATGGTCATAGTTATTTATTAGTTTGCTGATAGTTCCCTGTCGCTGCAGGCTTTTCTCAAGTTGAGACATGAGAGCAAAGTCGAACATATCTTTGTTTTGGAGAATTCAGGAAAGCAGTTAGAGATAATACTAGTAAGTTTCTTGGTCATGCCATGCACATAATATTATATCTTCTCATCTGTTGCATTGAGTATAGATAATCGCTTTCTTTTTTAATCTTAGAGTTTGTTAATATACCAATTTGGTCCACCGAACAATGCCTGTCTCTTTCTGGTTTCATGTATACAATGACTGTCCAACCCGTTGTTAGACCTACTTGCTGTGTTGGCCAGATAATGTAGTTATTTAACTCAAACATGTTGTCTTGTAGGATTTTCTTGGACTTTTCGAGAAGTTTTATTATCTCTCTGGCAAATATGATATCCAACTCACAGTTGGTGATGCTGTCATGGTAAATCTTGTGTTCCTTTCCCACCCCACTGATTGTCCTGTTATTATTTTACATTCTTCCTGAATCTTTATTTACTCTTTTTTTTTCAGGAGAACTCTTTCTTAAAAGAGCTTGGAAATATTGACCTAGATCTTCCAGAAGCACCTGAAAAGGCTACCCGACCTCCTCCACAATCTGTTGATCCGTATTTAAGATATGGGCCCAAAGCTGAAATTACACATATCTTTAGGAGCCCAGAAAAGCGTCCACCTCAGGAGCTCTCTTATGCATTCTTGGGTCTTGTTCTCTTGCCGTTCTTTGGATTCTTGGTTGGGGTGAGTATTTCTTGCAGAGACCTTTTCCATTCTCTTTTGCTATTGGACTTTTTGGGAGAGCATATTGCATGTCATATTTTCTGTAAATAGAGTGCTAGCTTGGTAAATCCTTTCATTTTCCGTGCATAGGATCATCATCATACAAAGTCTTTTGAGGGTTTGGGTGGCATTCCATAGGTTGGGATTCGTACTCCTTACAAACCTGTAGGTTTGTAGTTTTCTGGAATAGTTTCAAATCGAGTCTGGATCCTGTGTAAATAGAGCATATTGCATGTCATATTTTCTGTAAATAGAGTGCTAGCTTGGTAAATCTTTCATTTTCCGTGCATAGGATCATCATCATACAAAGTCTTTTGAGGGTTTGGGTGGCATTCCATAGGTTGGGATTCGTACTCCTTACAAACCTGTAGGTTTGTAGTTTTCTGGAATAGTTTCAAATCGAGTCTGGATCCTCTGTATCCTTTGGTGTGTACCTTTCCATGTATCCTTACTATGATAGGTATATTTCATATTTTTTATTAAATTTTATAGAATTTTGAAACAATTAAGTTGAATTAAAAATTATGAAATGTACCAATCATAGTAAGGATACATGGAAAGATACACACAAAGGATACAGAGGATCTCGACTCTTTCAAATCTTGCTTGGCTTTCTACATTTTAGGGTGTGAAGGTCCTCAGTTCTTGAACTGTGCTGCCATAATAATCTCATGCTATTGCTATTTTTGGATCACATGTTCCAGAACATGATAAACTTCTGTAACGGATCGGTGAATTTGGTAAATAGAGAGTAACCCGGTTTAAAAAGGTTTATTCAGGTTGGCTAATCAGATTTATATACATCAGAATAGGCGATACTTTAACGGATTCTACCAAGCCTTCCTAAGAAAGTCCACCAGTTCCTCACTGAATTCATTTGTGGGGTACCATTTTCAACCGTCTAACAGAGTAACCTCAGTTCCATGTCCACATGGTTCTGGAATAGGTCTCGAACGTGATTTATCCTTCAAATTTATCATGTCTAGTATGGACCAAATCGGAATTTCAGCCGTGTTTGCACCTTCTTGAATTTGACATTATAGAGTTTTTGATGCTGACATACTTTTGTTGTTTTCAACAGCTGCTGAAACTTGGTGTTAACTTGAAGAACTTCCCTACCGCAACAGTTCCTGCCACGTTCGCCACCTTATTCCATGTCGGCATTGGATCAGTTCTTTCGCTTTACGCACTTTTCTGGTTGAAGGTTTGTCTCTCTATCTTGCATATATTCTTTGCCCGTGTTCCATGGAGTTCCATTTTCTTCTGGGACGCTTTGCGAATATTAAACTACTTTTCTCTTGTTACTACGCAGTTGGATCTGTTTACAACGTTGAAAGCATTAGGTTTCCTGGGAATCTTCTTGATGTTTGTTGGGCACAGAACCCTGTCTCACTTGGCATCGGCTTCCGCCAAGTTGAAATCTGCCTAAGAAAAACTATAGAGTTGGTTGATATACAGCAGGAGGAGAAAGACACCGGTTTTTTAAAGAGAGATGTTGACCTGAGGTTCAATTTTGTTGTAGGATATTTAACTGTTTTACTGCAATTTTTAGTGGGATTGTAGCAGGAGTTTTCGAACCGCCTCCTCAAGGGTATTAGCCTGTTTAGGTTATATAACAGTAGTTATGAATCTTATGAGATAAATGAGATGATGGACTTGCTTTCGTTTCTGGCTTTATTAATGGGGCTGCTGTTTTGTCAGCTCTAACTGCTTCGTTCTCCACAGTAGATGACAAGTTCTAAACCTAACCCGTGTCAGCTCAGAAATGCTCTTGTCCCCTTCATACTACTGAGTTTCACCAACTTGAATTGTTTTATTGGCTTGACAATCTATTGAACAATGTCTGAATGAGAACCAAAGAACACAGACAACATGGGAGATTGCATACCTAATGTTCACAGTCAGTAAGAACAGAGCCTGTAGAGAACGAACTGTGGAAATCATAGTTATTAAACCCGGTCCGACCGGTGACCCGGAACCGGTCCGGGTCACTACTCGGTTCGTATATGCCCCTGACCCGCCCAAACCCGCCCAAACCCGGTCAAACCCGGCGGGTTTGTGATCAGCACAGTGACCCGGTCCGGGTTAACTAGGTTGAAACGGTCCAGAATTTACATGTTTTAAGCATTTGAAAATAAATTAAAATACTGATTTAAACATTTTAGTGAACGTTTGTGTGATTTCGTTCATAATAACTGGAAAAAGGTGTTAAAGAACACATAAAATTAATAACTTGAGCTATTATATATCAATTTTTAATATATTTCACTATAAACATGTAATATAATATATTATTAGTATTTTTTTTATTGACCCACCGGTCCGACCACTGACCCTGCAAAGTTGCCGGGTCAACCACCGGTCCCGGTTTAATAACTATGGTGGGAATGTACTAACTCCAGCCATTTAGTTATGGACTGCCCCAAAACAGTCGAAGTTTGGAAGGCTCTGTTGGGTTTCAACTCGTTGCAACACAGGTTTGAGAATGTCAAGCAATGGCTGAAACATGTGCTCGTTTTGGGAAAGGAGCGAAAAGGGAATTATGGGTGATCGAAATCTGGATGTTGTGGTTTTGTAGAAACTCTGTCGGATTTAAAGATGAAGCTTTCAGTGTTATGCAGATCATTCAAAAATCCAAGGATTTCATTTGCGTAAGGGTCTCAATAATGTGGCAGTTGTTTCGGTTCTAACTTCGACAGTCTGCGACACTGGCCAAGACCCCCTGACGGGTGGGTTAAACTAAATTGCGACGCAACGTGCATTCGGTCTGGTGGCTTGGGAGGGGAGTGTTGTGTTCTCCGTGACTCCATTGGGGAGTTTATTGCCCTGATGTGCGACAATGTCTTCTCTTTCTTGAAATCTTGTTGGTGAAGGAAGGTATAGTAATGGCGTTACAAGCGGCTTCTTCTCGGCTTATGGTAGAAACCGATTCCCTCAAGACGGTGGAGCTCTTAATTGATTGGCGGAACCGTAGGCAACAACTGAGGTATGTGCTGAAATTCGCAATAAAATTGAACAATGTGGAAATCTCATGTCCTCGTTTGCTGTTTGTAATGTGCTTCATGTATCACGATCCAGAAATGAGGTTGCACACCTATTTGCTAGTAGGTCACTATAGTCTTTCGTGACCATCTTTTCACTCAAAATTCCGGTTGGGCTCATAATATAATTGCTTCAGATTAAGAGCATTTTGGCTTCTAATGAAAGTTATTTCTCCCAAAAAAGAAAAGACTAATAGTTTCGCTAGGGTTTTATTCTCCG